>OX388205.1:26553600-28953600 GCA_947578815.1 Epinotia ramella
GTCATTATAGAAAATTAAAAGTATTGTACAGTCAGCATCATAGACATGTATATGTCGATGATGCTGATGCACACAACACTAATAACGTCGGGAGACCTCAGTGAAGTAAATAAAATAAGTTAATTATACGCGATTAAGTCCCGTTTAGTATAAATAACATGTATATGTAGAAGAAGCAGAAGAAGCAAACTTTATTTAAAAACGCTTAGATAAACTTAAACTAGAACATAAATATATTTTAAAACATAATTACAAGCGTCTCTAAAAGGGTGTCCACTCAGCTTGTGTCGAGGTACCTCTAGGGGACCCCAACGCTGGTCTTCCGTGGAAACCCATGCGAGAGAGCGCGATTGCACACTAAATTATCATATATTATATATTTTACATTATTACCTTATATAAATTAAAAACAAGAGAAAAAAAATCACCTAGTAGAATACAATTATATAAAACAGAAACAAAACGGAAGTTAATTATTCGACCTACACTGAAATAACTGGGTAGGTTAAAATAACAAGCTAAAGTACAAATTTATGAAGAAAATTACCGACTAATAGATTGGGGATTATTAATATTTACTAAATTACATCTTACAATTGGCACAATACTACATTTTTGTTTTTGCAAATTTAAAATAGGTATGTTTTTTATAATGAACCTTGAATGACGAGACTGACAGTGAATTCCTCATAGGTGGTGGTATGTTGTTCCAGCATTTCGTGGCAGCATATTTAAAACTGCCACGAAATGCGGCAGTACTGTGCCTCGGACAAAGCAAACGAATAGCTCCCCTGATATGTCGCTGTGAGAAAATTCATTTTTCATGTAAGTATTGGGGCGTCTTTGTTTTTACAATCCCAAAAAGCATACAAGCGAAATGCAATGCACGTCGGGATTCCATATTCATTAGTCCGCTATTATTTAGATAAGGAGTCACGTGGGTTCGAGGTGGAATATGGAAGCAAAATCGCACACACGCATTTTGCACTCGCTGCAGCAACCTCTTAGTTATAGACAATAGACAGCCACCTACAACATTATCAGCATAATTTAGTTTTGATAGTATCAAGGATTCACAGAGAGATATTCTGACGTCTGTACTTAAGTATTTACGTACTCTGTATAATAATTTAAGCCTGTAAAAACACACTTTAGAGGTTTCTATGACGTGGTTATGGAATTTAAGTTTTCCATCCATGAGCACGCCTAAATTCCTTACTTCATCCACCTGATCTATACAGTCATTCTCGATTTTAATGTAAGGGTTTTCGTTGTTAATAATTCGTCTCTGTTTTTCAGTGCCAAGTACAATGAATTTAGACTTTTTTGGATTTAGAACCAAACTATTTTTACTACACCACTGAGATATTCTTGCCAAATCGTCATTAATTTTTCTTATTCCAGTTGAAATTTCATTTTGCTTACAAGATAAGTACAGCTGAATATCGTCAGCATACATGTGATAACTGCAGTTTTCGATGACATTTACAATATCAGCACTATATATAATATACAGAATGGGGCCCAATATGGAACCCTGAGGCACGCCACGGGAGACTAGAGAAGCATCTGAGAACTGACAATTGCCGCTGTCACTGGTTAGCTGCACTCTTTGGCGGCGACCACTCAAATAGCTAGAGAACCATTTCAAAGTTAAATAATTAAATCCGTAATATGCAAGCTTTGAGATAAGCAAATTATGATTAATAGTGTCGAATGCTCGGGAGAAGTCAAGCAAAACCATGATTGATCCATTTCCAGCATCAACCTCAGTCAAAATGTCGTCAACGACATCTAACAGAGCAGTTGACGTGCTTCGCCCTGCCCTAAAACCAGATTGCTTCGATGGCAATAGAGAGTTAGCTTCAAAGAACTCGGTTACTTGCTGGCATACTACCCTTTCAATCACTTTCGACAAAAATGGCAAAATGCTGATTGGACGTAGGTCCTGGAAATCGACAGGATTACTTTTTTTAGGGATAGGTTTAATGAGAGCTTCTTTCCAGGCATCAGGAAAGGAGCCCGATTGAATCGATTGGTTTATTATAGCCGTTATTACCCCTAAAGTCCGTGGCAGCGTCAAAATAATCATATCGCGTGTGATGCCGTCAGATCCCTGCGAGTTGGACGAGATTTCCAAGATATGTCATCTTAAAATGTGAGAACCGTTAGTTTATAATCTACCTAGTGAGATTATGAACTCGCAGGTGGGTAGGTGCGGTTCTTTTAGTTTATAATCTATCGCGTTGAAACATTGCGTAATAGATCAGATGAACAAAACAGCGTTCCCGGATTACTTAGACAAACATCTGACCTGAGGGCATATCTGTACAAAATTAGCATACTAAATCTGGAGTTGGAACAGGTTACCCCTTACATATACGCTCAAAGTTATCCTAATAAAGTAAGCACGATGATTGGGCTCCCTCCGAAACATACATATTAAAAATAGGCCAAGTCAAAATAATGGTAGGTACTTATCTGGAAAGAGTAGCTGGCGATCAGTTGAGAAAGTGGCTCAACTGGTTCTGCCTGGAAAGATCTAGAATAGTCGCGCAAGGTCGTGTAATATGCAGAACCCTTCAGGCATAACAGGAATGCATCATTATCTCATCATCTCGTTATCTGAAAAGAATCGTTATAAGATAGAAAGTAGGTATTCAAACCAATTCAATTACTTATCTGCCAACATCCCCTGTGTTCTGGAGCCTCCGGGCCTCTGCCGCGCCGATGGCAAGAGGCCAGATGGCTTAACTTTGGTGCCGTGGCAGAAGGGAAAGTGTCTCCTGTGGGACGCCACGTGCGTCAGTACTTTTGCCGCCTCGCATCTCAGCCGAACGGTGCGAACAGCTGGTGCTGCTGCAGATTTTGCAGCGGCCAGGAAGTGTGTTAAATATGCGGCCCTGGGCGGTAATTATTATTTTGTACCCCTTGCGTTTGAGACTACTGGGTTCTGGGGGTCGGAGGCTATTGCTTTCGTTAGGGAGGTGGGACGACGAATTACGGAGAGGGGGTCTGACGCCCGCGCGGGTTCGTACCTGGTGCAAAGGTTGTCCATCGCAACGTGGTAATGCGGTCAGTGTGATGGGTACCTTTGCGCCAGGGACAACTCGTGGGGGACTTTTTGACTAGGCTTAAGCTAGTAGCTTAAGTTATTATTGTTTTATTTGTTATTGTGTTTTTATGTGGATTAAATGACCTGATTTAATGGCATATTACTCGTGTTAGTCAAGTTAAGTTGTCCCACATCAACATTTCAATGCTCAAATTATATTTTCTATAGGTATATATTTTTATTAAATACAATTTCGGCGTTAAATAAGTTACACGAGTACCCAGCAGAGGCTCTAGTTTAAGTTTTACCGAAACAAAACTTTACGATCGCGTTTGCGTTTTACCCTCATTTGTATGGGATTTGACAGCTAAACGCAAACGTGGTCGTGACGTTTTGTTTCGGTAAAACTTATACTAGAGCCTCTGGTATCGACAGACTATACTCACTAAGTTAAACGTCCCTATGCTCGACACCTTGGTGCTTAAAGGTAGACAACTATTGTTCGCCTCTATGTTTTGATATAAGACTTAAACTGTCATGTATTAGGCCAGTGTCATGTCAGGCAGAGGGCCGTTTACCTTACTTGAACTTATTGTATTTAGTTCGTATAAAACAACCCATGGCCAGATAAATCACCTTGCTCTGCGAACTTGGCTGGCACACCGTGTTAACCCCCCCCCCCCTTAACCCTTTTATATTAAGCGCCGATCATTGATCTTGATCATCACTCATAAAATATACTGAAGGTAATATTTAAGCATTATATTACCATGGAAACGGTCGTTAAAGAGCAAACTTTATCGCTATTATTTAGCTTCGGGTAACGCTTTTATAGCTTACATTTATAGTACAGTCGATATTTTCTAACCTCGAAATCCCGGGGAGTGTTAAATAAAAGCTTGTAAAATACATTACACCCTACCTAAAAAATTGGTACTTGCAAACGTTAATCATAATAATAAACCAATTATTTCAGCATCTAAGGCCATAGCAACAAATACCTCAAAGCCTAACATACATACATAGAAAAAACTAATTATTTAGGCGACGAAACAACATGGCTCCGTTGCGTTAAAATGACTACTGAGTGGTCCCCTTGTGTGTGTGTCCACGCAGCGTATCTGTTTACGATGGATACTTGGAGAAGGACTTATCCTTACTTGACCTCAAGTCATGGACATTTTCGGGTCGTCTTTGATACCCAAAATTAAACCGCTTTAGCGATTCTTAGCCACGAAGAAACTATAAATTATCCGAGCAAAACATAATCCTAGAGTTAACAATATGTATTCAGAAGAAACAATGCGAGAAATGTATGTATGTGACCATAGTTATTTCTTCCCTCTATCTGCGGCCTTGGCCAGAGTTCATAATTATCATCATCATCATCACCATATCAGCCGAAAGACGTCCACTGCTGGACATAGGCCTCCCCCAAAGAGTGCCAATGTGACCGGTCCTGCGCCACCCGCATCCAGCGGACTCCAGCAACCTAGTTAATAATTATAACTCCCTTTTTTTAGTTTACTAATAGTTATACTAATATTATAAAGAACAGTCTTTGAGATTTTAGCCTCGTAAGTTTATAAGTTTGTATGTTTTGGGTAATATCCGGAATGGAGATGGGTTATATCCTCCTAAGGCCCAGGGGCCTACTCATAGGACTTATTCTCTTAAAGGAATTTAGATCATATTGAGTTGGGATAGAGCTGCATTTGTTTTTTCTCGATCGCCTTTAAAAACAAATGAATATCAACTTTATATCCGACGCAAAATTATTCAAATTGCAATGCCATTTGGTACTGTATAGGTATGTACTTATGAGGATATTTTATTCCGCGGGTTCACATGCTATCCTTGCAATACGCGGGAGAAGCCGCCCGGGCAGATAGTAGTTATATAAAGGTTGTCTCGCGGCTCTATGCGACATAAATCCCTTTTCATCTGTGGCCATGGCCGAAGGGTATGCCTTGATTCGAGTCGACTACGCCTCCTAAACAAAGACACGCTTATGCCTTCCGCGCACGAGAAAAAGAGATGTAACTTCGGGAATGGCGTTTTTGGTCAATTTTCGATAATTACCTAACTTACTAAAGTCTTATTTATATTTCATCATGTGAGATTTTAGACGAGATAAAATACTAATTGTGTCGTAAAATAATGTATTGTTTGAGTAGGCTGAGTAAAAAAAGGAAAATAAAGACCCAACAATGGATTTTTTTTCTATCGAGGAGCAATCATGTATCGATTAAATCAGATAAACAGACAAGAATCATGTGTCTGAAAATCAGACCTTATTGTTTCTTTGTATAGTCAGAACGGCATTTCAAATCACGCGATAATTTCCAATGCACCCCCTGAAGGACAAACTCCCAATTGTTGGTTGAACTCATAATCCGCATAATAAACGATGTCTTCTCTGATGTAAATCTGTCATTAAATCATAACTTGACAAAAGTTATTCACTATTCTTTCACTCAAGTGCCCTCTGTGTTTGTTTATAGTGAACGAGAACCTTTTGTTCTTCATTATGTGTATTTAATGTCTTAGAAACGATTGCGTATCTTTTGAAGTTTGGGAAGTTTTTGAAGGGCCATTCGACTTTGAACCTATACGACGTTTACTTCGCCTTAATTTGGTCCAACATAAAAACTCAGTAATGTCATCATCATCATCATATCTGACGAAAGACGTCCACTGCTGGACATAGGCCTCTCCCAAAGAGTGCCACAATGACCGGTAAGGACCATAGGGGTAATCACGTAACGTTCCGAAGCCAACGCGCGTTACGACAATCTAACTGTCATTTTTCACACAAAAACGTGACATTTAGATCTAACTGACGCGTACAATGCGTTACGTGATTGATCAGCTGGTCCACCTTGTGGGAGGGTCTACCTACAAAAACAATAAAAACAATAAGGTATATGACTATTAGCTGTGCCTCGCAAATATACACTTTCGTTCCACGTTTCATCTCTTCAGGAAATTATTTCTGAGAATCATCTTAGTAACTATTTTATGGCATACGACAATTTTTCCGGACTCGAATTTAACTTCACACTTTAAGTTGATTCAGCCGTTTAAAGGTGAACCTTATACCTCTACTGCTTTGATTTAAGACTTAATATGCCGAGTAATGGATCAGTGTCGAGCATTTACCTCAGTTGATTTGAATAATCACGAATTTAGACACATTTAAAGTCTAAGGGTCCATTTTCTTTCTTCTTCCTGCCTTTTTTATAAACCCACTTATAATGCAAGGTACTTTATTATGCAAAATATAGCCGCAGTATAGCTTTGCCCTCTTTTTAAATAATAAAATAAAAAGATTAATAACCCTTCCAGTAAAAAATGAAAAAATGTGTGTAATATTTTTATAAGGGTATTGTTGGGACCAAAATCGGATGAAAGCCTCCTCCAGATTAGGCCATATTGTCCTGTCTTCCGCTTTTTTCATCCAGGTTTTGCCTGCTATGTCTATATCTTCGTCTATTCAACTTTCTTTGGGCATTCCTCTACTTTTAGTTCCAGTTGGGCATTTCCATACAGTGGTTGCCTTCGCTCTGCACTTTGCTTAGTCGCAAATGGTGTGGTCATAACACCATTTCCATTTCAATCTCTATAGCCAAAGCGTCTATTATCCCAGTTTTTGTCGAATTTCCATGTTTCTCTTCTTTTATATTAATTTCAAATTTAATAAGCTCCTTTCCTCCCTCCTTAATTCTGCGTAATTGTGCAATAAGGCGCAGATAGCTGAAACGGAGACCTAAAGGATGTAGTCCACTTGAACTCTGAAAAGTGCGGGTCCGCTAAGCCTCTTATTTCTTGATTAATGGACCTTGGGTATTGTAATATATAGTGTATGAGGAAGGTTTGGTTATAAATAACATTTTGTAAGGCTTATCCTTCACTTCGGATAATTGGATATATATTTTGAAGCGGCGTCCAATGATCCGGTAACAAACAGGGTTTGTAGTAACAAGTTTATGTTTACCGTCAGTAGCCGGAATGTTATTTGAACGTCTGGATAAGTGCCACGGAAAGTCTTAACGTAAGTATTTTTTTTGTCTCGCTCGTGTTTATCCTACTAATATTATAAATGCGAAAGTTTAGATGTTTGGATGTTTGATTGTTTAGATGTTTGGATGTTTGTTACTCAATCACGCTTAACCGATTTGGATGAAATTTTGCACGAAGATAGTTTATAGCCTGGATTAAAATATAGGATAGTTATTATCCCGGGTCCACTCAGACGAAGTCGCGGGCGGAAGCGAGTAAGATATAACTTACTAGCTTTTCAACCTGGCAACCGTACTGTTTTTCGAAGATCTCACGGTTCTAAATACCCTGACTTGCCATATGATAAATAAATTCACTAACTTTTTCTCGCAACTTCGTTTGCGCTGACTTCCCTTTGTTGGTATTTTACTAAGATAAGACGTATTCGATATGTATACTAAAATCCATCTTAATCCGTTCAACCGTTTTTGCGTGAGTTAGTAACAAACATCCAAACTTTGCATTTATAATATACAGCTTCTGCCCGCGACTTCGTCCGCGTGGAACTCTTTTATATCGTAGCTCCTTACAAACTTTCGCCGCCTATTTCAACCCCTTAGACGATGATTCCCGGAGTAAAATGTATTATATACTCATATGTTAATCCAGGTTATACACGGCCGTATTCATAAACGTCCTATAAGCCTGTTTTAACTAAAATGGCTTTAATATTCGTTTGTCCTTATCTGTCACTTTGACATTTGTGTTCGTAAGCAAGGGACAAAGCACATTTTATTTAGCAGAGGCATTTTAGGGTTTATGAATAAGGGGGTATGTGTAGGTATACCAAAATTAGTTTTAATCCGTTAAGCCGTTTTTGCGTGATTGAGGTCCAAACTTTAGCATTCATAATATAAGTAGGTAGGATTTGCAAAACTTGCTTCACAGATTCTAAAGGGCATTTTAAGTTTAATGAATTTATTTAATTTCGAAGTGCTCATAGCCTAGAGGCGGCTGCGAGTCGGAAACGATAACGCAGGTTAAGCGTTATGGACTTTGTTCGAAATAAAATTAATTGAATTGAATTGAATTTAAGCAAAGATGGCAGTGGTCAGTGTTTGGATGAGTGACCGCCTGATGTTTGAGTGCTTAATATAAATGAGCGCTTCCGTGCTATGGAAGGCACGCTAAGCAGTTGATCCCGGCTGCTGTCTATGACGTAGTCGTTAAGCCGAGTTAGAGGCCTTCGGGCGGCTTAAGAACTCCTAACAGTCGAGTTGCCCACTCACTTGACAAAGGGCGCACAACTGTTACTCACGTCCGCGGGAGCTACCTATACCACAACCCTGCACGTGTGCCCTGGGTGGGTACTAAGGAGTGACAAACCATAAAGGCCAATAACAACAACTTAGAAAAGTTGAAAAACCCCCGACATTTTCATTTCAAAGTCCAATATCTCAAAACCAACTGAACAGATTTTCATGAAACATGGCTAAGAACACTTGGAATCACATCAGCTTTCAAATAATAAAAACCGCATTCAAATCGGTACATCCGTTTGGGAGCTACGATACGGATGCACAGATGCACAGACACGTTAAACTTATAACACCCCTCTCTTTGCGTCGGGGGTTAAAAGTAATGTATTACGTACCATACGATTAAATAGTTTAATGAATAAGGTTTTTTCACGATCTTCGTTACGGTGATAGAATTGTGCTGAAGTATGGCTGAAGTTTACCAACAAATTGAAAATTTAATTGATAAAATACAAAGTAAAGGATAATCCTACTAGTATTAAAAATGCGAAAGTTTGGATGGTTGGATGTTTAGATGTTTGTTTGTTACTCAATGACGCTTATACGGCTCAACCGATTTGGATGAAATTTTACACGAAGATAGTTTATAGCCTGGATTAAAATATAAAATAGCAAACAAAATCGCGGGCAGAAGCTAGTATTCTCTAATTGTTCAATTTTCAATATGAATCCGCTTATTTATTATTTATTTAACGCGTCTTATATTCAAACAGTTACGTTCGCTACAAAAATAACGCGGGAAACGTGAAACAGCTTTCGCCATCTAGTGACAGTAGCTAACTTAAAAAAGTATTACACAGGCTTCAACTTAGGTACTTTATTTAATTGTACCTAACTGTGTTTTGTATATGTGAAGTGGAATAAAGAGTATTGTATTGTATTGTAGGTAATTGTATAATTGTCATGACATTTTTTATGTTTATAAATAGTAGTCTTTCATCAGGTAAAGTTTTACAAAGCTTTAAGGGAAGTTATAGCTATAAAAATGCGTTTAGTAGGTAGTTTTTGTGATCGAAAAACTGAAGCAACATAAACAGTTCTACTGTGTTTTTTCCACAAAAACGTGTACAGCGTATGCCATCTAGTGACGGGTAAATAAAGTTGTGGCACTTAGGTTTTCTTAATACAAACTTTCAACCAAGTTTTAATCCCTTTAGAAGATGAATTTTCAAAAACGCTTAAATTTGTTTTCGTGTGTTTAATATGGAATCATATTACGAAGTTTCAAGTCCCTAGCTCAAAAAATATTCATTCTTCAAACAAATTTTCGACCCATTTTTGACCCCAAGTTTTGGTGACCCCGACGTGATATATAAATACGCAAGAGTTCATTGGAGGCGATGGATTTGATTATATTTACGATATAGCGAGAAGAAAATGTTCTGGCATAACTATAAGTTGATTGACAAATAAATAAGTAATGTTATAATTTAATAATTGTACAAAACGCAATAAATGCATGTAATAAGCAAATGGAGTCTTATGATATATCGGCAACTTGGCCGTAACAAGTTTTGGTGGGTGTAAACTGGCAAAAACGCTGAATTTTGTTTTCTTGTATTTCATTAAAGAACCTTTTTACGAAGTTTCAAGTCTATATCTTAAAAAATAAATGAATTCCCATACAATGTTTCGAACCTTATCTCCCTCTGAAGAAATGATATCTAAAAAAACGCCACGCTATGTCCTATTCTGAGGTCTAAAATACAATATTAGAAAGTTTCATCATAATCAGTTTAGTAGTTTTTGCTATATTTTGCCCCCAAAAATATACCCATGTTGAAAATGGTTATGGCGGCAAATATCGACAGACATAAATCTGCCTCCAACGCCGCGCCGGGTGCCGGGACTCTGCGACAAATTGAGGCAAATCCAATCCATCCATGGAAGGACGTCATACCTTCAGTAAGGAAGAATTTTGGCCGAAGGGAGTCAAGTTCCGACTTTTTCGCGGTCGGTTACCTGACACCACGAAATTGCGTAACACGTTGCGGTAATTGTGTGTTTTGTAGTTATTAATAAATTTATATTTGATAATATTTGTTAGTTTTTAAGGTATTTGTAATATATGGACCTTGTCGCCTGATTTTAAATAAATGAATATTTTACCCATATGGTCGTGGTTGAATCGGCTTGGCGCCGTGGCGACGGCGTGTTCCGGTGGTCCAAAGTTATTTTTTTGTCATTCACTTCACGACCGTTTCTTTCAAAGGGTGCGGTAGCGCGTTAAACTGAAATTCCATAATCTGCTTTAAATCTCTAAAATACCACCAATTTATTTCTACCTGTAATACAGAAAAAAAAGGTTTTTCATTCGTCATGCTCCAGCTACATAACTCCGACCATTAACGTTTTTGCTATAGCGATACGAGTAATAAATTACATAGCGATTACCAGGCTAATCGCCCGTGACTAGCTGGCTGCTTTCCAATCGCTGAAAAAAGTAAACTAAATGCTACCCACGACTTTGTTTTAGGTTAAGAATGATTTACGGTACACCGTTCAGTGCCCCTGCCCACACTGGAGCACATAACGTGGCTAAATAGTGTTCGTCATTGTAACATATTTCGACGCTTAATTTATTGACATTCTGTGTCGTACGCAATTTGGACGGGTTTCACCGTTTGCCGGCCAGTGACGGGCGAATGTTTAGAGAACTCTGTGACCGAGTGCAGAGGGGTGATCACGTTACGTTTCGAACGCATGTTAGGTCAACTCAACTGTAATTTTCCCATATAAAAGATTACATTTTGATCTACCTGATGTACCTACAATGCGGTCGATGCTCGGGTCGTACTCACCACGTTGCAGTTTGCTAAGTCATCCTTGAAGAAATAGTTTGCTTCCGGAAATCAGTAGTACTTTCATTATGTCTTCTCGTGTTACCTAGACCCTAAATTACCGGGAGACATTATCTAAGGAGCTCTCTCGAGCAACGGAGTTATTTTATGACCTGCGTAGTGTTTTGTTATGTTTTGGAACAGATGATACGACTTTTTACTGCGGCATTTAACCCAGCTACAGACAGTTCTACTTTTAGCAAAACATTACAGTCCGTAAATGTAACGGTTGCACGCTCGCGGCTACGTACAATTTTCCTCTAAAGACCTCTTTACAGGGCAAGATTTTTTTTTTACATAAGTAGTGTAAATAAAATTATAACGACGCCATGGAACTTAGTTCCGTATAACACTCGAGGATGTTTAGGTCCGTTAAGTAAAAACCGGACAAGTACGAGTCGGACTCGCCCACCGAAGGTTCCGTATGTACAAATGAATAGTTTTTAGTTTTTTTTCCTGTACTTCTAGTATAAGACGTTATATTACTTGCCAAATTTCAGTTCAAGGTCAGAGGTACCGTCAATCACCGGGGGATGACTGGGTTATGTGGTATTTCTATCCACAAAAAACTCCACGGTGCCCTGCATTTGCGCTCTCGTGCAAGGGACTCCAGGATCTCAGCTGCTGCTGAACGCACTGGAGCTCGACCTAAGGGCAAAGAGATGTTGTCGGCTTTCCTGGGGTTCTTAAGCGAGTGCCCCAGCCCCCGCCAGAACCCTGCAACCCCGATGACCCCCTTTAGTCGCCTTCTACGACAGGCGGGGGAGACCGTAGACCTATTCTTGTCCGAACCTACACGATATACGGCCGTGGCCTATGGTGGACGTGTCCGTCCACGTCCTCGACGTCGTCTTCTTCGAGAGGGATCTAATCTCTCCTGTTCCCGTTCAGCGCTCTCCTTCTGGGTTATAACTACATCTCAGAAGGAGACCATGGTTCTCCACGCTGAGTCTGCTGCTAGCATATTTGTGATTATTACTGGCACGGATAAATTTGTGCCAACCACGCTGACTAGACCCGACCTCTCGGAGTCCCAAACAGGGCAAACTTCCAGCGTGTGGTGGGCAGAGTTTTGATTTCCCCCACAGTGATGGCATTGTGCAGTCTGCTCGCGGCCAATCCGATTTAGGTACTCACTGAAACAGCCATGTCCAGTGAGCACCTGTGTCAACTGAAAGGAGGCAGTCCCTTGTCTTCTCTGAGCTTCGCTAGGGCTTGAAGTTCGGCAAAATTGCTGCGACCGTTCTCTTGTAGGCTCTTGGAGTCGCGCGAGCCACTTATCTATAGCCTTCCGATGTTCCTGTCGCCTCATTTCAATCGGTGCTAGTTCCGACTCTTCTCGCAGACGAAAATACACTGTTCTGTATTCTGTTCTTTTTATGTCTGCGAGAATATCTAAGGGCGGAAATCGCGCTAAAATGGTTGCCGCTTCAAATGATATGGTCCGATACCCACGCGCGACCCGAATGGCCATCAAGCGCTTGACGCTGTGCAGCTTGGCACTGAGACGTCGGTCAGCCAATAGTCTCGGGGACCAGACGGGCGCTCCATAGAGGGCCATGGACCTCACGACTCCGGCGTAGAGACGGTGAACGCCCTCACGAGGTCACCGAGATTGGGCAGGAGTCGGCGCATAGCACCCGCTACTTTTTGAATTCGGGGGACCAAACGGTTGAGGTGTTCTTCAAATCCCCGGCGGCTATCTAGCGTCAGCCCGATGTATTTAAGGTACTGACCCACTTGAACCTCCGCATCATTTTGGTAGTTTATGGAACCACATCGCCTAGGTTTTGTGTGGCGCTATTTTCAGACCCAGCTGGTTTATTGTCCCTACCACGCGTGCTATCCCCTCCTCGGCAAGCTCTATAGTCCTCTCATAAGATCGCCCAATGGCCAGTACTAACGTATCCTCTGCGTAACGGACGATATGCACACCATCGGTGTTCCGTGCTCTGAGGCGCCTTATCGCTTGAGACCACTCTACATATGTTACGTCCAGCTCGTCGGACCACGCTATGTCAACCGCGGATGATGGTTGTGTAGAGGGTGCAATATTTGTCCTCTCTGGAGTCCTCGGGAAGAGAGTGCAGACTATTCTATCCACGAACTCCGGCTCCAGTATTTTTCTCAGAGAGGGAACCCAAGGACGAAGTTTTCCTAATACCATTTTATATGGTATATGGTATCGATAAAAATATCAACTAATATATGTAACGTGAAAACACCTGGCGCGAAAAATGCTATCAAACAAGTTACGGAACTAATTCCCCGACTTCCCATTTGAATAGTTCATTTTTGCTTCCATGAAAACAAATGGGATGGGCAATCGACGCAGCTAACTAGAAAAGTTTCTGAATGTCCACTGAACGCAAAGTGTTATGCCGGCTTCTCATTCTCGCCGAGACCACGCTAAGCCTTAGTGCTCATTCGTTATCATAAGTAAATAAGTCTCAGAAGATATTTGAAAGGAATCTTACTAGCCTTATATTTATAGTTATCTTATTATAAGACTTACTTTATGGGTACTAAATGAAAATATGTTAAAAGGTTATTTCAGGGGCAACTATCAAATAACCATAAATACAACGAACATCGGCAGGGACTTCGTCAAAAAATCTGACATGGAGGGGTGGTTGAAACGCTCTGCATGGGAGTTACCCTTACCCCAGAGGTTAGATTACCTACCCCAGAAGTAAATATTCATGCTCATCACATAAATATCTGCCCGGGATTTGAACACAGGACCGGCAGCTTCGGAAGCAGGGTCACTATAAGTAACCCTGTCGTCATGTCATCAGCCTATTAATATCTGACGAGCTAATAGATTGTGCTTTTATTTGTTACTAGCTTCCGCCCGCGACTTCGTCTGCGTGGACCCGGGATAAAAACTATCCTATATATTAATCTAGGCTATA
This sequence comes from Epinotia ramella, assembly GCA_947578815.1. NCBI lineage: Eukaryota > Metazoa > Arthropoda > Insecta > Lepidoptera > Tortricidae > Epinotia > Epinotia ramella. Next base: position 26,567,732 of record OX388205.1, read on the forward strand.
TACTATCTTTGTGCAAAATTTCATCCAAATCGGTTAAGCCGTTTAAGCGTGATTGAGTAACAAACATCCAAACATCTAAACATCCAAACATCTAAACTTTCGCATTTATAATATTAGTAGGATGTATTGCAACAGTAAACCATTAGTTCATTCTGATAAGTACAAAGATGTGACATGTGTACAAAGATGTGTCTCGTCCTCGGCAATGAACTATAAAAACGTCAACCCCACAATCATAGGTCATTCGGTCGCAGGCCTGCTGTTCCAGATCGGAAAGGTCCACGCGAACACGGTTGCGAGCAAAAGCTGTTTAGGACAGTATTAAAAATATTATTTATAAATATTTCGTAAATATACGGTGAAAAACGACGGCAGACGCGTTTTGTCTAGCTCAGGGGATAGTGTGAAATGCCCTTAAGCATTTGTTTATCTCAATGCCTTTATGACTTTTAAAGATGAGTTCTGGTGATGGAGATAAACAAATTACGCTGTCTGTTAGGAAAGCTCTTTGTTTTCATCGTGAGCGTTAAATGACAGTGAAATATTATGAGTTGAGACTAAGCTGAACATTCACCAGTGATCTTCGCACGTCTTTGGAGGTTATTAAATCTGAACGAAAAGTTATTTTACAGCAATTGCAATTATCATCATTATCATATCTGCCAAAAGACGTCCACTGCTGGAGAAAGGCCTCCCCCAAAGAGTGCCACAATAACCAGGCCTGCGCCACCTGCATCCAGCGGACTCCCGCGACGTTTACCATGTCATTGGTCCACCTTATAGGGGGTTATGACCAGCTGCAGGGATACCTACCGGTAAGTGGTCGCCACTCGAAAACCTTATATCATAATCGTTTAATCATAATCGCCTTTCCGCCCCAACGGCCATAGGTTCTACGTACAATGTGGGGCGCCCACTGCCACTTAAGTTAGCGATTCGGAGGGCTATGTCGGTTACCTTGGTCCTGCTGCGGTTAGCCCCATGCGATCACGCAGAGAAACTCCCAACATAGCCCTCTCCATTGGCCATAGGGTGACTTTGAGCCTTCTAATGAGGCCCATAGTGAGCGACCACGTTTCAGTGCCATATGTTATCACTGGCAACACACACTGGTCAAAGAATCTCGTCTTGACATTTGCAATTGAACAAAAAATACTCTGATTTCGGAAATTTTCGGAAAGTTGATTGGTATCGCATTGTGAAAAGAAGGATGTCAACATTATTTTGATGCTTTGAAACCACCGTCCCTAGGCTGTCAAGGATGCTGCAACCCGTCCGAAGCATCGAAGTAGATATATATTATGATTATACGCAATTAAATTCCGTTTGGTAAAAATTATGTGTGAAAATGAAAGTTTAGACAAGTGGTTTAGTATTAAAATGATGGGTACTAAATCTTCAATATTCCAAACTAGCACCCACAAAAATTACCCAGCGTAGGTATGTCCCAATGTATGCGCTTGAACAATTTGATACCAAAAACCAATCGTTCCCCTACACTTGAAACCGAGAGTAGTAGTTTATAGTTGAAAACTCTACGTTCAAACTTTGTTCGAACATTAGTCCAGTCAATGAACTGACAACTCGTATGGAAAAAAAGTCAAATTTGGAAATAATTTATAATAACTTATTTTTAATGTGTAACGGTTATATTATCAATTAAATAGTCACCCAGCGACAAAATCCGACAAAATTTCAGACATTAAAAAACATATAAATTAACTAGCTTCTGAAAAGTCAGAAAAAATATTAATAAATATTTTTGCCTTTATTTTGGTTCATTTACATTTGCTCTATAATATTCCAGATAAATCGTTCAAAAAAAGACAATGCATGCTTCATTTAAATCTACATAATTACTTCCGGGTGGAAAGTTTGTCGGATTCTTGAATTAATCATCTTAGAATAACATTTTAAAATGAAATCAACAATAAAAACGGTATTATAAATGAATGTTTTTCAAAACCGTATTTTGCCTGGAGTACATGATCCACGAGGGTTACTGAAATACATGGGTATTTGCTTGGATTAATTTTAGCAAGGATAGAACCCCGAAATAGAAGCATTTGGATTTCCATCCAATTTAGCGAAGAACCAAAATACAATCGTGTATCTATTACTGTTGTGGTGACAGATAAATTATTTTGACCTTTGTGTTATCTACATATACTTCTATACTAATATTATAAAGAGGCAGCCTGTAATATTTAAAGCTTAAGCTTGTAAGTTTATAAGTTTTATCTAATCAAAAATCAAAAATCAAAAGCATTTATTTCGTGTAACTACAAGACACATATACAGACAATACATAATATAAAAAATGGACATTTTTACCATAATATTACGCTAGTGGGAGCATGCAATCCCGCACAGTGTAACATAATTGTACAGTCAGGTCTGTCAGCTATCATTTTCAGAATGGTATTGGGACTGTCCCGCACCCGGCGCAAGTCACCAGGGATGCGGCGCGCCCGCGCATGGTGGCATAAAAACACTCAACACGCGCCCCCGCAAACATTCCTGATGCGCTGCAGAAGCGAGGCAGTCCCACTATCACCCGGAACGCGTTGTTGTACTGGATTCGAAGGGCCCCTATAGGCCCTTTGCGAATAATTTTCCCAGAGGCTGCAGGTGTACATGGAAGTACAGAAGGCTCTAAACAGGGTAACCTTGAACCCCTGGAGCATCCTGCAAACCTCCGAGCAATCATCTGCAGTGCCTCGGGAATGTTTGCGGAGGCACAGGTTGATGGTTTTGCGGCCATCATGCGTAAACGGTGTGCCTCACTACTAAACCGCTGGCGAGGCAGCGCCAACGGCATCCTGGTAGCGCTAGCGGATAGATGGGACTCCCCCCTTCTACAGAGATGGACTAAGCTCCATACCTGAATTGTGTTTTTAATTGTAGTACCTACTCTTTCATTTTTAAGTAACAAATAACACTAGAATATAAGGCTGTAACTAACACCTATGGATTCCGTCCGAAATAAAAAGTTTTTATTATTATTTTATTATTATCATATTCGCCCGCACCGACAGGGCCCTCAGCTCCCGTTCGATAATGGGTAAACTACTCGTCTGATTTCAAAAATTCTTGCACCTGTGTATATAATGGACTTTCCAGGTGGACATAGGTTACTAGGACAGGAGCGGGTTTGCCTGCTTTCTTTGCAACACGCGGGCGAAGCTGCGCGGGTACCTAGTATAGTATAGAACAGAAAATAATTTTGCGCATTGTAAACCTACTCTCGCGGGTGTACCTTTGCATAGTCTGCGGCGGGCGCTTAGAACTGAATTCCAAGATAGCGGTCTGATGGATGACGTCAAGAAAGAAGTTCTAGGTGGCCAGTCTATAAGTCATAGTAAGTCAATGAGTAAGCCATAGTATTTAGTGTCCTACTAAAAATTCTAACGTACCAAGTTCGGAACTGGACGATTGCCATCTGAAAATTTAAATTCGCCGTTCATTGCTGGGTCTTCAAACAAAGATAGTTATTAGCCAGTATTGTTACCTTACAAATAAGAAATGGACTGCAAATTGACATTGTGAGGTGACAACTGTCAAATGGTCGAAATAGGAGCCAGATGAATTAGTAAAGATTGACAAATAATATATCTGTTTTGCCCATTCTCTCTCATTCATGAGACGACGCACAGGCCCAGCAGTGGGACGTGTATAGGCTTATGAGCCGAAATACAATATTCTTTGCAAGAGGACATAACATAATATAAACTGGTTGCAACCGGGTAGAAATATATTTTGTTTCTTGAATAGTATTCGATACATGTTTTTACTTACAGAACGGGATGTTTAATGTTAATCTAAAAGTTATAACTATTTCACTCTTTTTCCTTCCTTTCTTACACAACTTATGTCTAGCCCTTTTTACTACAAACTAACATATTATAACATCATAAATACCGAATACCCAGTATTCAATAAAAAATGTATTTTTCTACCCGGTTATAACACTATGTTATGTCCTCTTGCGAAGAATAGGTATTTTGGCTCACCAAATTCCAATCACTACTGATGAGTTTATTTGATTTTATTCATGTTAGTTGTCAATCCAGTAAATCGAGTCTAAATGGAAACAAATCAAACACAGACACTATAATAAAAAGGAGAAAAAGGGAATAAAGAAATGTAAAAATAACAATTTTCACACCTTTCATTCGGAAAAGTAAGTTTTGCTTCACGACGAGAGGGATCAAAATGCTACTTTTCTGTTCAAGCTACTTTTTTAATTTATTCATAGGCATGTAGCATTTACGCAATGTGCCAATTGAACACAGGTCTTAATAAAATAATTGATTGTAATTTCATCGTAATCGAATAAAAACGAACATATTTCAAGTTTTAACTTTAACAACGTTATATGAAGATATATGAATTTTTCGTAATATTGAAAAATTTGTACCTAATAAAAATTAAGAAAATTTTGAAAACTAGTTCAGTGATTTTAACAGCATCTTTTTTAAACTTCTTCATAATCGGTGTGAAAAATAGTATGTGTCACTCGGTAGCAAAATTATCTTTGTCTCGCGCGTTAACACTTGTATCCCTCACTACGCTCAGGATTCAATACACCGCCCTCGCCGTAAATATACTATTTTGCTCCCTCGTGACACAAATAACTTTTTGTTTATTTCATTATGACAAGTATATTTAGCCTAGCTCCGCGCAGTACGCAGCTAAGGCAGCCGCACCATCTCGCGGCTTAAGAGGAATGCCTACCTGCGATTTTCCCACTCGATTGTTTCCTCTCTGGTTTTTGAACATAGAGCAATGAATTTTTCAAATAAGATCAATATCCGGCGACCACAGGCATTCATGGCCCGTCGCTACTAACCAACTGAGCTATCGGAACAATCCAGTTCGGCCACCAAATCTTTCAATCAGTTCCTTCCTACAACGCCTTAGGGAGGCGTGTAGCGACATCTACCAGAAGACTTAGGCTTCCTAACGGCACCAACGTCTCCAATTATATTGAGCATTAATTTTTTAAATTTTTCCTTTATATAAAAAAAATATAATTTCGTTATCAGCGTAACTGCTTAATACAAAATTAAGATCAATATCATCAATATCTATGCCGCTAGGTTTTGCTTTATTGGATATTTTTATAAAAAAAAAACTTACAGTGCCTTGAAAATCGCAAAAAAGGCTTAATTTAATTGGCTGCCAAAAAAGGCGCAGTATACAAATATGACAACAAATATCAAAGAAATCAAAACATGGCGGCGTAGAATTTTTCTTCTTCTTGCAGTCCCCAAATTTTTATATTGATTGGTTGCGTTTTGGAGGAGGAAACAGTCGAGAGCGAGAGTTGAGTTTTTTGCGTGGGATTTTTAGTCCGAGCTGCACGTCTAGCACACGACGGCCGCGACAAACTCTCGATTTTTATCGCACTATACCTCTTGTTCTAAGTGGTCTAATAAGTGAGAGACGGATAGTGCGAGAAAAATCGAGAGAGCCCGCGCGCCGTCGCGTGCTAGCCGTGCTGCAGTTGTCCTTATCGCACGAACAGGCGGAATCCACAGCAGCGCGACAGAAACATTGCGTCAAAAATTCGAGATTTGAAAAGTTGCTCAGCTAGGCATTGCTCCCCTCCACCTTTATTCCGAAAAGTTAAACTATGTATTAAAAAAAGCATTATGACAGCAAAATATATGTCTGTAATCAAAATTTTTCCTTGGCTGTAATTTAATAGCCTTCAAAACCCAACGTTCTGCATATCTACGTTAAAAGAATATCAAAGGCTTTACCCCTCGTAATCAAACAAGTCAAACACGGCGTCACCTGGCAATCACCGAACTTACTTCAAAAGAAGAAGCAAGGCAACCAAAAAAGTTGAGACAAATGACTCTATTTGGTTGAACGCTTAAATTGGAATCGGTGTGTTACAATAGGATAATAATAGTAGTTTATGCAACTGATACATAATCAGATGCCTTAAAATAGGAGTGTGGTTTTATGAAACGAGCGTCAGCGAGTTTCATAATAGGATCACACGAGTGTTTTAAGGCTAAATTATGTACAGTTGCATACACTACTTTATCTACACACATATTATAAGTACTCTAAGATGGGTTCAGAAGCCGTAGGAAATGACCACTAATGATTATGTGCGTAGATAAAGTAACATTTGAACGAGCTCTAAGTCATACAACTGTACATTTTTGAAGGTGCAAATGACAGTTAATGTGGCCTAGCGCTCGTAAAATTAACGCAATACGGGAGTAGACTCGAAAATTATTATTACTCCAAAAGAAAGAAGGCAAAAATATATGCCTAGTGACGAAAATACCATTCCGATATCTCAAAAAATTACGAAGCTACAACCGTTTTAATATTGCTTGATAGAGAGAGAAAACGCAAACGGTGTGTGACGACACATTACAGGATGCTGCCGGCAGGCCGCGTCGACGGCGGCGCCGAAGCCGAACACGTCGGGGCGCGGCACGTCACCGTCTTCTGTGACGTCACATTCTTCCAGGCTCATTGTTTCATATGAAGTATTGCGTTTTGCGAAAAAGGGACAGAACATACCCCTTCTTAAAACTTTGGACACTTATAACTTCGTGATTATTTAACCTTTGCGTTGATTTTTTCTCCATTTGACTACATTTTTTATCCTTTTTCGAGAAAATATGACATTATTGATTATTCTATTTAGTGTCTACGCCCCTATTACCCTGCTGCCACTTATACATCCAATTCAATTTCAATGCGCTTTGCGGGTTTGGTTCCTCAAGTGTGCCAGAACAAAGCGCATGAATCATATAATAATTAAATGTGCTAAATCGATGTAAGTTTCACTCTAATACCTCTAGACCAGGATCCTTTCAGGCTACGAATAACTTGCAGAATAAATATAAAAGCATGCATAAACAAGGACATTACCACAGTTTAACTACATACAGTTGGGCAACGAATTTACTTGCGCAGAGCAACGGTGAGGGGTGTCGCGGGGTAGCGGGCGGCGCGGGCCGCCGCCACGAACGTACACAGTTTGTGTTCTCTAACTTTAAAGGCAGGCGCGTACATGTTTTTGAGTTGAGTGAGCAGTGGCGGCGAATTATTTTATTATCTACGAGTAAATGCAATGGTGCGCACCTGTTCCGTGTATGGATGTACCTCAACAACCACGTTAAATAAGGATTTAAGATTTCATAGATTTCCCCGTGATGACAGGTAAGTTTGTATACTTCATTTCGTTAATTACGTAGGTACCTAACTCCAACCTATGTTGGAAATAATATAGTCTAGTACCTACCTCGGTTAGATAATGAAATTGCGATGGCATACCGTTGAATTGCTATGGAAACCGTATTTAACCGTATATATTCGTTTGGATCGCGCTCCGGGGTACGGCGCTTTTAGTTTTTTTTTTAAATATCTACTGCCTATAGAGTTATTTATTAATATTGTAGAGAGTTACGTATCTGTTCACAAAAATGTATTTATTAATCAGTGGCTATGGAATTTTCATATGAAACAGCATCTTAAGCGCGATCTCGGAACTTTAGTGTGGTTTGCTCATACGGGCCTAAGTTCTAACCCTCTTGTTGCTATCGTTATTTTAAAAGGACGTCAACAATATAAAATTCTCTCAAACAATTCGAGTACTGAAATGAAATTAATGAAAATCTCACGTCAATATCTGGCTGTGCAACACATGTAAATAAATCATTTCATAATAATAACGTTTATTTTATTTTCCATTTTGTGACAACCCTGGCATATCCGCGCGTGACAGCGTAATTACTTACACCGTTACACGAGTGGCGGCGTCGCCCGACATCAAAGGCGTTTCACTACTGTAGGGAATATATTGTAAAACTGTGACATTACACAGCTTACAGAGCGGTAAAGAGGTGTCTTAGCTGGTCCTCTCTTACAATTAATAATTTAATATAAGGGCGGGTTGAGTCGATCCCACTTTACTGACCGGTACTACTTTAAAATGGCGCCAGAAGCCGTCATCTAACAACAGTCAAACGTCCCATACAAATAGATTTTCACATACGATTGCCGACAATTTCATAAATAAGTGGGGTGTGGGTCTGACTTCTACAAATTGATCGCTTCTTCTTTAAAAAAATGGCTTCCATCTAATTTAAGATGATTTCGCAAATGTCAAGATTGCTTATAAAGCGACGTTGTTCGGTAGTTTGGTCAGTCGTCAATAACGCAATCAGCGTCAGAAGCTCCCCTTAAAGCCTGTATACACTGGGCCAACGTTGGCGCGTGAGCAGAAGGCAGCTATGCGTTAGAGGGAGAGGGCTATAAGTCGATCTCTTTCGTTTACATAGCTGCCTCCTGCTCACGCGCCAACGTTGGCCCAATGTGTACAGCCGGCATAAGAAGCAAGGCTTCCACCGCTGACCGCATCCCCGACGAAAGCCTAAAACTTGATGATGGTTAAGATGATTATGTTATATTAGTTGGCATAATGGGCCGAGAGGTCTAGGTCTGGCTGTCACAAATCAACAATCGAATGAATGATGATTTATTATTATTATTGTTAAATTCTGACAGCTTCTACTATGGTCAGTGCTGCCATCTGAGTGCTGACACTAGAGCTAGGAAAAAAATGTTTGAAGTAATTTGACGTTTCAATATGTAGGTACAACTCCGTTATTGCCTTTTCAAATTAAGATTAAGCCTATTCAAACGATGTCATTGTCCTGGAGTAGGTATTCTTAATGCACCCGAGTTAATTCACCTGGGGGAATTAAGAACACTAAAAGTATAATTAATTCACCTATCAAATCCGCAAGATTTTTTAAGTCAACTTAATGCCCCTGAGGTGAATTAGGTTCACTAAAAGTATATAAAAACTCTTTCACTTTGCAGGCACCTAACTATGCTCCCAATTTATGTTACGCGGTACCTTTTCTCTATCACAACAACAACGTCAAAGGTAGCTATTTATTTTAATAGTACCTACGTTGCTATGACAAAGTAAAAGTAGATGATCATTTTAGTACCTTGTCACTTTCACTACTTTAACGCATCCCAACTGTCGCAGTATTGTTACGTTAAGTGCGACAAAGTACTAAAATGATCAATTTGATCATCTACGAGTATACCATCTATATTTGCTGTGTACATGAAACAACGTATACCCATGTATCTCGCGCTGACGTTCACGTGTGACGAGCTGAAGTGTCAAAAAAGGGACATGTCTGATTTTATTTTGAGTCGTACATAAAGTAGGCGCAAAATTCATTCAAGTGAACAATGTCAAAAAATAGGCAATAATGTAAAGAAGACCTTTTTACGAACACTTTCTTTAAAAATGGCTTTATATTTGTCTATATAAAATTTAACTGGGAAAGTGACCTGCGCGTCTCATTTTAGTAGGCAGATAGCCATGCGCCAACCACGGGCTAGACGGATGTCTGTAGCGATTTTTTCATATTGACAACCGTATTTTTCGCAAATTGAATACCAGCAACCAGATGATAATAATATGATTTTGGCAGCGAACGAAAAAAACATAGAAGGCGAGCTCCTTACAAATTTCTACCCAAATGCGTGCCTAAAACTCTACTCCCTACCTACCCTACCTAATACTCTTACGAATAGCGTCCAGTTTTGAATGAAGTCGAATCGGCTAGCAGCAAAAAGTGACCTCCTTCACATCTGACGTCACAAAACTCTGTCGCGTATTTAACAATTCTTCCCCATCCCAAAAAGTGCTCAGCGCCGCTAAAGAAGTTTTCACTTTAAAAAATTGTTACCTTTTATACTTAGAAAGACATCGATAAAAGCTACTAAATATTGATATGATATTCAATGGTTAACATAGAATAGAAACCAACTTATTAAAAAAATTATGTCTGTTGGCATGATACCATTCCTGTACAAAATGTGATCATAACAATAAAATCAAAATAATATGTTTATCGCTGTACTTACTTGTGAAAAGTGATTGCATCTTTTTTGTTGTGCTTGTCCGAACGATTCACACACCATTTTACAGCACAACAAAGCATATTTAATGAAATTGAACATTTGGTTTTCTTAACAGTTTGACACGGCAGCCATGTTCGAACTAAACGGCTGCCTGGCATCGTCGCCGACGCCCCGCCTACCATGGCACCCCTTCTGTGGGGCCATTTTACGGCACTAGTTAGACTTCTATGTTTTTTTCGTTCGTTGGATTTAGGGGAAAAAATATAGGATTTTACGTGGATAAGCACTCAAACTGGATTTATGGTATTTTTACAATACGCAGTAATATAAATGTTGAAAAACCATACCATTAAAACCCGATTTTTCATTTTTCTTCTTTGAGCCCTTTCTTGATACATCAAAAAGCTTTTATTTAGTTTCACCTGTCCCGTTGTCTGTCTGTCTGTCTGTCTGTCTGTCTGTAATCAAATCTTGCAAGTTAAATTTGACCCACTTCCCGGTGACCATTGAGCTGAAATTTTGGGTACCTATTAGTATAGTTTTGATGACAATTCAATATTATGGTACCATCGAGCTGATGATGGAGACAGAAGGTGGCCATAGGAATTCAGTACTTAACCGACATTACGTAACCCCGTTGAGTTTGGGCTCGTTAGAATCGTCTCAATGAGTAGTTCGGCTATAAAAGCTTGTACCAAAAATTACATTTTTGACAGAAGCTTGTTTATTTTATTACACAGGCCACATTGTCTTTTACGGCGTATAAGTGTATGTGTGTGTATTTGTGATAGATTTATCGTAACATCTGACATAATTATTAGATAGGGTTTGACATTTGACATTTATGTTAATGTTGTCCTACGCAACTACTACTTAGGAAATAAGTGCATGCTTATAGTGTCCATTTGTTATTTAAGCGTAAGCGTAAGTATAGCCAAGCCCCGTCATGCAAACCCCGGACCACGGGAGCAAAAATGCACTTGTCACTAGTGCTTAGTTAAATATCGACTATTCTATCGACATCCATACGAACAAATTATTGAATCAGAAATTTATAGATCAAACTTATTATCTTACATGTCAGGTTGTTACACAATATTAGGTACATCAGGTAAGTATAGATACCATTACAGTCAACTAATTACATTGGTACTATAATTATATAGCAATTTTTTTTGTAAGATGTTTCTCTCTTGTAGTGGTGCAATAAAGAGTATTTATTATTATTATTATTATTATATCATACTCACGGGAATGATCGTAAAATAGATAAAGTGAATGACAGTTATAAATAGATACTTTTCACATAACTTACAGACCTTTTTCATATCATATTTGCATATAGCAATTATAAACAACCGCTATCTGACATTGACTCAAGTCAATCGGTGTCAATCTTAGAAATTACATTGAGACGAACTAATTTACTATCGTTTATTTGATTAATTATCATTAACATTATCGAGCCGCCACCATGCCACGCAAGCATAGCGGTAGTCCAGTAGGTACATCGTGCTTTTTATCGACATCGATTTATATGATATAAAATGTGTGTCCTCGCACTATAAAGCTGTCAACGCATTTTTGCTCCCGTCATCCGGGGTTTGCTCATGATAATTGAACAAATTGTGGACAATACAAGGCGACCCCTATCGGATACAGATCATCAAAATACTAATCTAGCTACCAGCACACTTCAACCTCTTCATGTTTTTTAAACTGTAAGTCAAATGAAGAAGAACCTCCTAAAACAGTATGGCGTATGACATGTGTATAATTTGTTACATATCATCCTACCAATATTATAAATACGAAAGTTTGGATGTTTGGATGTTTAGATGTTTGGATGTTTGTTACTCAATCACGCTTAAACGACTCAACCAATTTGGATGAAATTTTATACGGAGATAGTTTATAGCCTGGATTCAAATATAGGATAGCTTATATCCCGGGTCCACGCAGACGAAGTCGCGGGTCGAAGCTTGTAACTCATAAACCTAAAAATAAAGCTATTTTATTCTCGAGTTAGACTGTGTCATTATATGATGTAATTTACTTAAAGGCATATAAGTAGGTACCTATATACTTTGTATTCTTTTCGTTTAAGTATAATATGATAAGGCAAGTAATGGTTTAATTTTCTTTACTCTGCGGCTAAGAAATTCCCGAACATTATATTATAACGTATGCCGGTTGTACAGTCGCGAAAGAAAAGGTTGACCACTTTTGGACCTTAATAGCTTTGAAATAAGAACGAAGTGGTCAACCTTTTCATTCCTCGACTATACTATACTGTGGATCATTCCTACTAAGTATGGCCTGTGTTTTTCGCTATAAGTAAGCCGGCAAAGCCGGGCTGGCAGCTAGTATAACTTACCTATACTTGAAAATTACATAAACAGAAACACCTTAAAAAGGTTCCAAAATCTGTAATTTAAAGGTCCATTTACACTCAAATCTGAACACTTGAACAGTTTTTTAACAAAGGTCTCATTAGCACACAGACAAAACCACTAGCGGAGCAACTGGGAACTTTGACCGCGCGCCCGTTAGGGTTGTCAAATATTAAAGTTTTTGTAGCTTATTTAGTAGATATTTTATTTTATTACTTACCATTGCAGTTCTGAGTGACTGAGTACTGAGTGAGTGCTTTGAGTTTAACCCCTAATGAAAACGGTGTAATAAGTTTAACATGTCTAAATATGTATTTGGGTATTCGAGTATCTGTGTCGTACACACGACATACAGGGCATCGTTTGTACCCAACAAATTAACCGATTTGAGTGTGATATTTTTTAATCGAAACTCTTGTCTGTCGTGGTGGGAGTGCATACAATTTTGTTTTTTTACCGTTTGGTTAGCACTGTTTTTGTCGTGGTTAATTTTTCGTAGATTGGAAACATTTAGATTCACAAATGCAATGCCTTTTCACGACTACTTATTGATTGTTTTATTCTAAGACATGTGAGAGCGAGAAAACTGCAAAATGGGTTAGCTTGTGAGTAGAATCCTAGTAAGAGAAAACTGCTATTTCAGCCTACAACTCCATAAAACAGATGAAACATGTATGAGCGTTGTGTTACTGTACGCGGACCTTTCCAAGCACTCAAAGCATTAATGCAGCACAGCAATGCATAATAATTTAACACAACAAACTCGGGAAACTGTATGCAACGAACACCGCATGGGTTAGCCCAAGTGCACAAGTTTATTGTAATACACTCTGAATATCCTTATCTATTATGTGGTTAAGTTGAAATTGCTGTATCCTGACTACTTTGGCATTGTTCACATTGTGTTTTCGTATTGTTCTCTGCGGTCCCTGGGCGAGTGTGTAACTTTTGCTGGGGCAGACTGGATAAAAGTAATCCTCTTGAAGTTTGGTGTCCTGTCCATCTACTTCCTAGATCATTGTTCCGTGTTTCACTTTGCAGGACTTTCATGTATTAGATTTCGTTGCAAAATGTTTGAAAAAAATGTCGTTTTAATAGAAGCTTCATGAGGTTTGTAGTAAGAACAATGCTGCCCTTTTAAAATATAGATTACCTTTCTGTGCATTATTTTAGAGTTAAGCGTAGTTAGGTCTAAAAACGCGTTAATAGTAATTTGTGAATTTCTAATGTACATAACGGTTTCCCAGATCACAAAGTGATTCGTATCTGCGTATTATAACTAACTAGCAATGTGCGTTTATTTTACAATCATCATAGGAAAACGTACTAGGTAAATCATAATTATTATCGTATGCACCACCATAAAAAACTGTTTAAGGTAAACGTCACAATGCTCGACACCTTAAGGGCATGCCTTGATTCAAGCCGACCATGCCCCCTTGGCAGACGTTTGACACGCTTATGCCTCCCGCGCACAAGAAAAAGAGATGCAACACCCTCCCGAAGAGGGAATGGCTTTTTTGGACAAATTTTGATAAATACCTAACTTTTGTTAGTTAAGTTTTATTTATACTTATTTCATTAAGTGAAATTTTAGATAAGATAAAATACTATAGTATTAACATAATTGTGTGGTAAAATAATGTATATTTTGAGTAGGCTGAGTAATAAAGGAAAATAAAGACCCCACTTTGTTTTTTTTTTCTATTGAGGAAATTTTAGGCAATCATGTATCGATTAAATCAGATAAACAATCGTATAGTCAAGAATCATATATTTGAAAATCAGACCCTATTGTTTCTTAATCTAATCAGAATGGCGCGGCGTTTCAAAGCACGCGATAATTTCCAATGCATCCCCTTAATACGTAAGAGTTGACACCTATTGTTCCCCTCTATTGTTTTGGCATAAGGTTGAAAGTCTCATTGTATTATGCCAGTGTCGGGCACTGAGACGTTTACCTTATTTCTGTAACGCACATTAGTTAACCACAAATTCATAGCAATCAGGCGCAGCGTATTATTTAGAAACATTACATATTTCTAAAATTCAATAGTTGTCGATTGAAAAGTGACAACCCTGTGGAAATCCAATCGTTGCGGAGATCACGGGCAGCAGAGCACTGCTCAAAGGGCTGACGAGGAAAACTTGAGTCCGCAAAAAGAGGACTGATTTGACCGACGATTTCTAATGCCACCAAAACTCTTAATATAATAGTAGTCTACCGTTTGCATTAGCTCATAGAACTATCTTCGGATTCGGTTGAAATCTTAGAGTATATAAATCTATACTCTAAAGTTGAAGTGGTTTCTTTTGACACAAAAACGGTAAAGGCCTCCACCCACCGAACGCGTGTCGTGCGCGGCGCGTGTGCTGCGCGGGCCCGCGCAAGTTGTACTCCAGGCAAAATACGGTTTTGAAAAACATTAATTTATAATAGCGTTTTTTTTGTTGATTTCATTAGAAAATGTTATTCTAAGATGGTTTAGTCAAGAATCCGACAAACTTTCCACCCGGAAGTAATTATGTAGATTTAAATGAAGCATGCATTATCTTTTTTTGTACGATTTATCTAAAATACTATAGAGCAAATGTATATGAACCAAAATAAAGACAAAAACATTTATTAATATTTTTACTGACTTTTTAGAAGCCAGTTAACTTATCATTTTTTCGATGTCTGAAATTTTGTCGGATTTTGTCGCTGGGTAACTATTTAATTGATAATATATCCGTTATACATAAAAAATAAGCTATTATAAATTATTTCCAAAATTGACTTTTTTTCCATACAAGTTGTCAGTTCATTGCCTGGACTATTGTAAAGCATTGAAACTACGAGTACACTTCAAACAGTTCAAACACACATCGAACGCGGTCTGAACGCGGGCCCGCGCACGACACGCGTTCGGTGGGTGGAGGCCTTAAGAGCCAGTGACAGAGAATTACGGATCCGCAAAATTGTCTTGAGTGATCACGGACTGCAATTTTTAGATCTTTCCTGGAAATAAATGAAGTGGTGATGATGATTTATATAAAACTTCAATAATTTTTATTGCCTAACTGGGCTGGCTTCATTACATTTGAACTAACTGCAGTTAACTTGTTAAGCTTTCAGAAACCATAATGTTCAAGAGTCCGAGTGCTCGACGCTGTACTAGTTTATGGCATGGGCACTCTATGTCAAAGTGGCATGGCTTAAATTAAATGAAAAAAAATCCTCTTAGTTCGAATTTAACCCATATTGCTTTGACATAGAGTGCCCAAGCCATATACTAGTACCTACAGCGTCGAGCACTCGGACGTTTACCTTATTTTATGTGAATTCTCATAATATGTCTGTATGTATGTCATTAGCAGGTTACCGTATTATTTAAACTATAGGGGAATAAAAAAAAAATATTTATCTAGCAATATTCCCTGTGTTGCAGGACCCAGTAGATTAGCAAGCTTAGGATATTAATTAACATGCTTTCGTACAGTGTTAACAAACAAGCATAATATGTATCATCGTCACTACATAGTATAAAACAAAGTCGCTTTCCGCTGTCTGTCCCTATGTATGCTTAGATCTTTAAAGCTACGCAACGGATTTTGATGCGGTTTTTTTAATAGATAGAGTGATTCAAGAGGAAGGTTTATACCCCGTGTACCCGTGCGAAGCCGGGGCGGGTCGCTAGTAATACATATTTTGCAGTTCCAAAGCAACAATTATTTTAGGTATGTTACGAGTGCGTGTGTGTGCACGAGCATTTTGAAGTGAAGGTTTAAATAAATAAATTAAAATTGAATACTTGGTATAATATATACTATAATATAGCTTTAAATTGTTGCTAAAGGAGAACATTAAGAGCGTTCAGTGTAACTGTAGTCTTGTTGCAAGTGTTGCAACAGCCATTTGGTTATAAGTTATAATGCTTTTATTATGGGGGCGGGCTAGGGGGGGCTGTATAAAATTTGCAGACGGTCTTTAGTACAAGTTTGCTTTATAAACAGCTGTATAAGCTTATCAAAATAATAGGCTTGTGTCCAATGATTTTTCTACGATACAATTCGAACCAGTTTTGGAGAGGTACAAATGTGTAGGAACTACTACAATTAAAGAAAGTAAATACAGAAAAAAATACACAAAGACTGACCTCGTCGGTTTCAGCCCAAACGCTTCATACTAATTGACGTAAGAAGTATGACGTCACAGTTTGATATGCGTACTAATCGTTGTATGGAAAATGAAGTAAATTGCTGTTTCGGTAGCGAAATACTGCGTTTAGGTCCATTGTTGTGTTATAGTTTTGTTTCTATAAAAGCGTAAGGAGTCTATTGGTAGCTTTAAATTTATTCTTGGACAATACAAAATGTGCATATTTTTTCTAAACTTTCAAGGTCTTTTTATGATTATAATTATATTTTTAAATTTATACTTTATTACAATAATTTGATGGTTACGTTTAGTAACACTACGTTATCAATTTTAACATGGGGCAACTACCCTATTATTGTACTTTCGTCATTAAATATATCTGAACTCTTCAGGGAACTCCAAATATCGAAACACGCTCCTTGCCGCTTTCTAATAGATCTGTGTTTATATATTTTTGAGCACCATACCTATATCTGTATCTGTTGAATACTGTCCCGGACGATACCCATAACGACATCTATTGTCGATCATCGGAACCGCATAACTATATCGCGTCACATATATCGCAGCCAATAGCAATGCCGGATAGACGGTAACGTCACCAGATGTCACGATATAGTTCCCTGTACCCCTATCCTCGGATTATGTACTTCATTACTTGCAAATTGGAATTATAAGAACGAGCACGTATACATGTTTTACTTTTTATTTCATCATCCAAGACTAGTGTCGCCCTCTCTTATTTTCTTCACGCAATCAACGCATACTCGTAACAACAAACAAATACTGTATGTAGATCCGCTTTAATTCATTGTTATTATCACTATACTTGGCGTTAACCTTTGATAACCTTAACTACATATCTGGACGCGATTTGGCGCCTACAAACCACATTTCAAGTTTAATAATCTCTTTTCAATATCAGTCGGTTCCCGTCACACGTATTAGATTTTACTCTTTCGCGAAAGGGACCACACCAGTCAAGTCGATTCACATATTATTTCATTGTATCAAAATACGTTGAACAATTGGGGCAGTGAGCGAAAACATTTTCTAGAGACAGTTGAAAATTAGCTTACGGAGAAGATTGACATAGTGTAGAGGATATAATGATTTTACTGTACAATGTAATTCCTTTTTAAAACGCGAGTACACAGAACTCTTTGTTCGGTTTCTTTGTTTGACATTGACCCTTTATTTTGAATTTATTGTATACTTAGCTGGTAATTGAAGCTAATAAGGTGACGAATGTATTGTTGTTACTGTGATTCACGTTTCTTTCTTTAAATGGGTAATAAAATTTATACTAGGTAGTGCGGTGCCATGTTCTTCAAATCGGCGAACGTTGTTTTTTGTACATTGAAGAAGATTGATTGAAGATTGTAAGAATTATTTAGATGTTGTTACATATCTTAGATAAGTTTATTGTGATATAAATAACGCCACATCATAATAGCGTTGCTATTTGTGTTCGAGTCGGGATCATCAGTGGTAACATAAAGTGTGGCACAACCGATAGCTATAGACAAAAATGGAGACCACAGCATTCCTGATATTAACGGTAATTATTATTTTGCCTCTTTTTAGTAATATTGACTTATATAATACTGTAATTAAGTAGGTGTAGTGTAGGTGCGTGAGTCCGACTCACACTCGTCCGGTTTTTAGGGTTCCGTAGTCGACTAGGAACCCTTATAGCTTCGCTTTGTCTGTCCGTCCGTCCGCGGATAATCTCAGTAACCGTTAGCACTAGAAAGCTGAAATTTGGTACTAATATGTATATCAATCACGCCGACAAAGTGGTAAAATAAAATGTTTTTTTTTATTAGGGTACCTTCCCTATACGTAACGTGGGGAGTGTTTTTTTTTTTGTTTTAACCCTAACGTGTGATACTCGTATAATGTTGGATAGGTATTTAAAAATGAATAGGGGTTTGCTGAAATAATTTTTTGATAATATTAATATTTTCGGAGATAATCGCTCCAGAAGTAAACAAAAATATGCCCCCCCCCCCCCCCCCCACCCCTCTAACGTTTGAACAATAAGTTTAAAAATATGAAAAAAATCTCAAAAGTAAATCTTTATAAAAACTTCCCAGGAAAATTATTTTGAACTTGATAGGTTGAATAGTTTTTGAAATAAGTAAATTACAAAAACTACGGAACCCTACACTGAGCGTGGCCCGACACGCTCTTGGCCGGTTTTTTTTTATAATAAATCAGTGCAGAGGGAATAAAGGCACAACAGTAGATAAACCATTTGACTTTACATGAAACCCATTTTTTTCACTAATCACGTAATCACTAGTTATAGAGTGCGGATTATGCTCAAAATACGAGTATTTCTTCTTTTTACGTAATAATTCAATCATATATTATGAATGTATACTACGGCTTTCTCCTATTTACCTTTTTTTAACCCTGAACTTTGATCTGTCCGGGTGTGTATCATCATTCATCCATCACAGATGAAAGAATACAAGTTAAAGAATACAAGTACAGATACCCAATCCCATAGAGCAAAAGCGTACCGTCCTAATGTAGGCAATTCTGTATACAATTTTAGTCTCGTAGCTACACCAGTAGATGCCGTATCCGAGCTACCACGGCTATGACGCTCAGCCTTTAGTAATACATTGAGATATCACCAGATGGCGTTGACTTCCCGGGCAACAAATACAGTATTTTTGATTTTTTCGATATAAAAGTAGTATTTTAGAGACAATATTACACATCCCACAAAAATATACATAACCAAATGCTTAGAGCCTGTGGTTCCATAGAACCTTCGCGACCCGTGATGGCGCCATCTAGTGACAGTACCCAATAATACGTAGCAAGCTTGAAAGCTGACTCGTATAGTACGAGTTACATGGATTTAGTATCAATTTTATTGCATTTACTAAACTTATAAAATATACCTTTATTGTATGTGCGAAAGTATGTTTGTGATATAATTAAGGTACGTTGAATTTATTAAGGTGTAAAAATCATTCTATCTTCACGATTACTGGTTCAAATGTTTCGCTCGGTACCTGTGTCGCCATCTATGAGTTCTTTTTAGTATCAATTATACGTTGTTCTAGTTGGGAGGCCATGGTATCATGAAATTTTTTAATCTTAAAATGTAAAGATAAAACTAAGTTTGTAAACAATTTTTTTTTTCTGAAAATAAAGTTTTTTTTTTTTTTTTCAAATGATCATTATAATTTTACAGACAATTCTACCCCCATAAAACGTATGCCAATGTATGTCTGATTTTGCAAAATACACAGACTTGAGTTCTACAGCTCACAGCGCCACTAGATTATTTTATAGTCTAGTCGTTTATTAGCAGTTCAGTTGTTAAAACCGCCTTAATTAGTTTTTATTCATTATCTTAGTCTAACTAGATCGTCGAATGTAAAATAGGTATTCTTACTCTGTTTGGCTGTTTCTTTTTTAGTTTATCACGCTTTGCTTCAAAATCAACCTTAATGCCTAATCGTTGACGCCTATTGTTCACCTCTTTTGTTTTGACACAAGATTGAAAGTGTCATGTATTGGACCAGTGTTGGGCACTGGGACGTTTACATTATTAATTTATGATTCAGGGCAAGGCGTCTCATCTGCTCTACATTGATGACCTTAAACTATTTTACAGCTTTAAGTTATCCTATTCAGTGATGTAGTCCCTGGGCAACCGAGCTCTGCTCGGGTGAAAACAGAGAAAATATGGAGAAAACGAATTTGCCTAAACATGAGACATAGCTAGATCGATTTAACGCCCCCATAAACCCCTATATTCCAAATTTCATCGAAATGTTACTGGCGTTTTCGAGAACGTGATTACAAAGATCGATATTTTAGTAAAATATAACGAAAACATATTTCTGTTCAGGTATTAACACTCGCTGCCCATATCAACGGCGTACCGACAAGTAAGTAATGTGGGTCGGAATATGAAATAAAACGAAAAAAAATAAACAAACAAAAATGTTACAATAAAATAGTCTAATCTAACCCACGTTTTAAGAAACATACTTACTTAAGAAGTTCAACCCTAGCTAAGTGCATTGGGGTAGCCTCGAAATTGGGGTTAAGAGGCTGACAAGACCTAATTTTGTTGAAATTAATGTTTTTAGGCAGTTTTTTAAGAAAAACTATTTGTTCTAGCACAGCCAAAAAAAAAATTTTTTTAATATTTTATATGGTAATCTACAAAACAGTCTAAAAAAAGGTAGGATTTTGGTGTCTCTTGACGACTTTCGAACTTACCCCGTATCATAAAAAAATAACCGGATACTTTATATCATTGTCTGATTGTTTTAAAGGTTAGATTGACATATTAGCTCATTGTTGAGTAGGACATAACATAACGGTCTAACTGAAGTTTTAAAGAAGCATTCGACTTTACCCCACGGCTAAATTTCAAATATACGTAGCGGAGCTGTATCTGATTTTGCGGTGTTCGAGTTCTGTAAGTCGCGACAGTAAAAAATGTATTTTTTTTCATGTATAGAAGAGCTCAAATATGATCCGTGCGAGGGGAAAGCTCTTTGCTTCGAGAAACCGGCCGACTACCCGCAGGAGGAGGAGATGAACCACATCATGGCCAAATCTGATCTGGTGAGGCGTACAATAATTGTCACTTATCCAGTCATCTGCTTATGGTAATATAGGTCTAATCCTACTAATATTATAAATGCGAAAGTTTAGGTGTTTGGATGTTTGTTACTCAATCACGCTTAAACGGCTTAACCGATTTGGATGAAATTTTGCGCGAAGATAGTGTATAGCCTGGATTAAAATATAGGATAATTTTTATCCCGGGTCCACGCAGACGAAGTCGCGGGCGGAAGCTAGTGTCAAAATAAATATACAATGAGAATAATAATCAGTGTACAGTCGAGGTCATAAATATGTTTACACTTTTGCACCTTATTACAAGGCAATAAGGTGCAAAAGTGTAAACGTATTTATGACCTCGACCGTACCAGGGTATCACAAAACTGTTGGGGTCACGATGTCTTCACCGAAAATCTCAAATTATGTTAGGAGAGGTTTTTTTACGCAACTACTTTTATTCATTCTGTGCTGGTATTAACAAAAACACGTTACCTAGCAGCAAAGACTTAACGTACCTATAAAATGTTTGCTTATATATAAGGTATATTCAAAGCAATGACGCGTAGTTGCGTGTCCAAGAGGCAACCGTATGGCTCACGGAATTTGTGCTCCCGTAGAGTTGTGGACCCGCCTTATGCAACCCGAACTGAGACAACTGGAGCGAAAATATAAAAAAAATGATTTCTTTTTTTTTCGCGAGGCAGCCGATTCAAAAAACGGATGCCTTAAAGTGTGTACGCTGTGCTGTTTATATAATGAAATGCTGGTCTAAATCGAATACCTGCCGACAGTACGGGTGTAAACTCGAAAATTATTATTACTTCAAAAGAAAGAAGGCGAAAAAATATGCCTAGGGACGAAAATCCCGTTCAGATATCTCAATGAATTACGAAGCTACAACCGTTTTAATTTTGGTTGTTAGAGAGAGAAAACGCAAACGGTGTGCGACGTCACATTATAAGATGCTGCCGGCAGGCGGCGTCGACGGCGGCGCCGACCACGATGGGCGTGGCACGTCGCCGTCTTCTGTGACATCACATTCTTCCAGCGTCATCGTTTCATATATGAAGTTGCGTTTTGCGGAAAAGGGACAGAACATACCCCTTCTTAAAACTTTGGACACTTATAACTTCGTTATTATTTAACCTTTTGCGTTGATTTTTTTCTCCATTTGACTACGTTTTTTATCCTTTTTCGATAAAATATGACATTATTGATTATTTTATTTAGTGTCTATACAATAGAATTATTTGGGGTTTACGACTGACAGATAGTTTGCCTACATTTAATTTTAAACTTTATCCTTATACAAATTAAGTAGTTATTTCTAAATCGGTAGAAGTGGGTTACAGTATTCTGAAAATTGCTTTATTTTTATGACATTAAAGTTGAAAATTAAATGAAGGCAAACTATCTGTCAGTGGTTAACTAACAGTAATCGTACGCTGTGCTGTCTATATAATGAAATGCTGGACTATATCGAATACCTGCCGACCATTTTCCGATCCAGTCCAAGTTGGCTCAGTTCGGTTTGCACAGGGCGGGTCCACAAGACATGGGGAGCTCAAATACCGCGAGCCATCTGATTGCCTCTCGGACACTGAAACCACGCTTCATTGCTTTAACTATTAAAGGTACAGGTCGGAATGACATAAACACGCATTCTGTGAGGGGTGATCACGTAACGTTTCGACCGCACGTTAGAAATTAGAACAACATAAGGCGAGTCGGGGCAAGAGTAACATCGGGGGAAGAGAGTCAAAAGCTTCTCCAGCTAATTCTTTTGAATTGAGCGCCTTTTTGTACCGTCGCTAAAACAGGCAGGCGCCTAGTCTGTTTTTCCGACGGTACAAAAAGGCGCTCAATTCAAAAGAATTAGCTGTAGAAGCTTTTGACCCTCTTCCCCCAATGTTACTCTTGCCCCGACTCACCTTAACTGTCATTTTTCCATTCAAAAAATGAAATTTAGATCTACCTGACGCGCGTACATTGCGTACAATGCGTTACGTGATCGACTTGCAGATGTCTATTTAAATGGTTTATCAAAATTGTTTATTTATTTCAGCGTCATTTTAATCGAGTCAAAAGGGGCCTCCAGGATGTCTTTATAGACAGCAAAGAAACGAATGAATGCGTCGAAAGTATTGAGGTTAGTTCTCATTAAAACGGTACCTCCTATAAAATAAAGAAACTTGCATATCTGCTTATGGTTCAGATGGCCGACTTTTAATAAAACTGTCATTTTAATTGGAATAGTAGTGAGGTGGTCAGATCTTTCAGCGCTTCGTCACTCCAGCGGTACCTGGGCCGGCCCACTGAGCGTTTTCGATTGGGCCGACCCACATACGCTCTCTTCACTGCACGATCGTCTCCCATCGTCTCCAGATGGCCGAGCCAGCGATGTCACGTTGCCTTGACCTCTCCAATTATGTTTGGCATGGCCATCAGTTCTTCCGGCTCCCTGTTTTTCCTCCGCAGCCAATTCCCGTTTTCCTTCCTGATTGGTCCCAGAATTTTCCGCCAGATTTCCTCTCTGCCACTTAGAGCTTGCTCTCTTTTTCAGTGTGAGTGTCCTAGCCTCACAGCCGTAACGTAAAACGGGGTGAGTAGGGACAAAACTGACATTCAAACCTCTATAACATTTTATGTTTACATATGCAAACTGAATGTTGTATATAATAAGTGTTCCGGACGTTTGTATTTTAGTTTTTTTATGATTTTGGGTAGTTCCATTTCAAAACTTTAACGATAAACACGAAATCCCACCTTACCCCGTAGTCCCTCGTAGTTGGGGTGAGATCGGTTTTCATACAAAGGTGATTTTGGAAGATTGGTGGGTCGATTTTTTTTTTAATGAATAGTACTATAGCTCCATTTTAAATTGGAATACATTATTTAGGTAGCAGTAGCCTATAATTCCATCTCACCCCCCTTTCATCCTTTCTCTCCGTATTCATAACCCAACTCTCCTCGCGTTCCCTACTCACCCCATTTTACGGTACATCGAGATTCGCCTGATAACTGTCTAGTAGACACGAATCTGCCATACCTGTCTATAATATTGATCCGTCCTCTCGCTCTTTCTGTTGCAGAATGCCACGATATACAAAGCAACCGATGTAGAAGGCGCTGTACGCAGCGTCGTTCAATCCGGCTCTCTTACTCAGATGGTGTCCAAGATAACTTGCAAAACTAAGAAGTAAGTATTGCTACTCTAAAGATATAACCCTCCTCTCCTTCGGCAGTCGGGTAAAAAGGTAGAGTCTGGCCAGCGAGTCCTGACAATAGTAGATAGTACAGTAATATAAATAGTAGATATAAATGTCTCCAGTGAAGCGGCTCATTTTATGCTCTTGTTGTGTGATCTGCACTTGTTACTCAATCATCATCATCATCAGATTGATCAACAAGTGCATAAAATGAGCCACTTTACCGGAGATGTATACACATCCTCTGTCCTCGCCGGTGGCTCGGGTGGATATACATGTACACGTGTAGATAGTTAAGTCGAGGGGTAAAATGGCTCATATTATACTCTAGTTATACACACTGCTTTTCACTTGATTGCAAGAAAATCACAAATATTTGCAAAATTTTATAAAATAATAGTTAATTGCCTTAACTTATTAAATTCTATGTTTAATTTTTGACACATGATATGATACTCAGGTATTTCATACTGCCAAGTCATTTAAAGAAGCGACTTTAAAAAAAAATGATTTTTATTTTATCTGGTTTTATCAATTCAGTAACGCAAAACACGGATGTTTTTCTGATTAAACCAAATCAAATAAAACAACAAGTTTTTTGTTTTTGCTACGAAGTTGTATTATTATTCGTGTGGCAGTAAGGCCCGATTATCTTAGTCTAAAAAAAATACTTTGTGGACTACAGCATAAAAGTTGCATTTGTTCAGCCTATAAAGGCGAACCTTGCAAGTATGAGAAGTGAAAAACCATTTTTTTATTCTCTATTATGGCAACAATATTACCTATGAAATAAGCTGTCAGTTATAATTACCTTCGCCGCCATACATTACGTGTTACCAACATGAGTTTTCTTCATATTTGCCGCCTTTTTTCTTGTGACAACTTGCTGGTCAGACTTTTACTCATTTGACCCGTTCAGCCATGCATTAGCGGGCGTCGTATGTTTCCCATTTTATTACAGTACGATTACTGTTAGTTAAACACTGACAGATAGTTTGCCTTCATTTAATTTTAAACTTTAATGTCAAACAAATAAAGAAATTTTCAGAATACTGTTACCCACGTCTACCGATTTAGAAATAACTACTTAATTTGTATGAGGTTAAAGTTGAAAATTAAATGAAGGCAAACTATCTGTCAGTGGTAAACCCCAAATAATTCTACTGTACTTATCAAAATCGGTTCAGTATCTTAATTATACGCTACGGTGGAACACACGTAAATACAAACGTAGACTGCTGAAATCATAACCCTACCTTTCGGCTCTGCCCTAGTCAGGCAAAAAGAGTTACTTGACTTATCCCACACGACAACAGCAACTTATCACAACAACTTATTTCGTTACAGGTCATGTTTTAAAAACGTCAAGGATTTTGAATGTGAACCAGTAGTATCAAGAGTGTCTCTAATGATGCATAAAAAAGGAGACGTGGGAGCTAGTCCTATGCCAATTGATATAGTCACAGGATGTCGCTGCGGGCTACGAGACTAAACAAAACTACTGTCTACACACTATCATCATCATGTCAGCCGAAAAATGTCCACTGCGCAACATACCCCTTTAGGGGGGGGGGTTACTTTAGAAAGCCACAATGACCGGGCCTACGCCACCCGCATCCAGCGGACTCCCGTGACCTACGATACAGCATAGAGGAAGAATTACTAGAATACTTAGTATTATAAGGGCCCCACACAGAAAAACACGCTACAGCAAAATAACAAGTATTTAACACCTCGTATTTTTAACACAATCTTTGCTGAACATGAATGTACTAGCAAGCACATCTTCAAGAATTTGCTAATAGGTAATCCGTGTAATATAGGTTTTTATTTTTACAAGCTTTATATTAACTTGACTCGTTCGTATGTAAGTTGTCCGTCAAATCTTGCAAGTTAAATTTGATCCAGTTCCCGGTGACCAATTGAGCTGAAATTATGGGTATAAGTATAGTTTGGATGACAATGCAATACTATGGTACCATCGAGCTGATCTGATGATGGAGACAGAAGGTGATCATAGGAACTCCGTAATAAAACCACATAACCCCATCGAGTTTGGGCTGGTTAGAATCGTCTTAATGATCAGTTGATGACGGTATACAGAAAAGTACAGTCGGCAATAAAAGCTTGTACCAAAAATGAAATTTTTGACAGAGACTTATTAACAGGGAGCGTACATTTCATGCCGATGACAGGCGTATGACGTCAAGCTACATACAGGATGGAAAAAGTTTGAAAAGAGCATTAGCAACGTTTATTTATCCGTACCCAATAATGGAAAATGTGATTAATCAATGATTAATCACTGTTATCTAATCAACCTCTTCCGTTTAAGTAGATCTAATATATTGACACTTGAGACGGACATTGAAAGAACTTTATCTGACATTGTCACATCAAAGTTTACTCTTTGTCACAAATAGGAGACATGCGGAAACAACATTTCAGTTAAATTTAAGAAGATCAGGAAACTTAATGCTTTGCTAGTGGCCTAGGTCGCCATGGAGGCTTTAAAATTATTGTGCCAAATAAATCCATGTTTAGTTATAGATAATAAACAAATTTATTGTTCCTGCTGTCTGCCACCAAAAGCAAGCAACATCAAATTACATGAGGAACATAAAGAAACACAGTTTGATTTTAACATGGACTTGACCAATTTCATGATAGCATCGATAGACACGTTGTTGTAACCTATAAGTAATTAAAAAGAAAATAAAATATTAGTTACTAAATACGTTTACGGTTACTAAGTCGTGTCACTTCGTTTTTTTGAATCATCCTGTGTGTTTAT
Organism: Epinotia ramella; assembly: GCA_947578815.1. NCBI lineage: Eukaryota > Metazoa > Arthropoda > Insecta > Lepidoptera > Tortricidae > Epinotia > Epinotia ramella. Next base: position 26,594,804 of record OX388205.1, read on the forward strand.
ATGAATACGTCATTATGACGAAACCGGCATGAAATGTACGCTCCCTGCTTATTAATTATATGGTACACTTTTTTGTAAAGAAAGCGAGTGCAATACTCGCCAATAAACGCTGTGTTTGGCGAACTGTAAGACTTGAAAAAACTCACCTATTCTTAATTGGAAAAAATAAAACGGTGAGAGACATTATGCATAGACAATTTCACAAGTGGGAATGAGATAATATTGTCATATTTCCTGTCTCTCATGGCGCATAGACCGTTTTTGTTTGTCACTAGTTTGTCCAAAATTCAACTGAAGCTTCAAAATCACGTGTGAGACATGGGCCCATATCGGGTTGCATAATATTTAAAGCCATAGTTTTGATTGGCATAACCACCACCTCTTAATCATCATTACACATAACCAACAAAAGTCAAAGTAAATTATCCCTTTGTAACCTAAACCAAATGCAACTTTTTTCTTTAAACAAACGCACGTCAACTATTTTAACCTAACCAAAACCATAGAGGATATATATATGCCTAAGGCTTGCAACACAACGCGGCCGGAGGCGGTCAATAGTAATTTTGACAGCCAATGACAAGTTTACTATTGTCCGCCGCGGCCAGGCCGCGCCAGTGTGATGCTGGCTTAAACCTAACCTCCCATGAGATGTCAAAGAATATTCGTTTTCTGATATTTCTCAATTTAATTTACCTTTATCTCTTTCGGGAATTCACTAGTACGTCTAGCACAACTTGCTGCTCTGTCGCTTCCCGCGCGACTGAGCGTCTCTTATCTCACTCGCACCGTGCAAATTAGAAAGAGGAGGGTAGATCTTTCTCGACTCGCGTCGCGGCGCGGCGTCAGTTGTGCTAGCCCCCCTAGGACTCTAACTATGGAACGGGGGCGAGAAATCGATCTAGCTAGGTCTGACGTCTAGGAAAAATAGTTTTCTCTGTATTTTGTCTTTTTTTATCCGAGCAGAGCCACTCGAGCACCTTTCCGCCCCAACGGCCACCGGTTCTACGTGCACTGCTACTTAAGTTTAGCGATTCAAAGGGTTACCTTAGTTCTGCTGCGGATAACGTAATTTCTGATACGATCACGCAAAGAAACTCCCAACATAGCCTACATTGCCCTTTGGGTGACTTTGAGCTTTCTTATGAGGTCCATAGTAAGCGACCACGTTTCAGTGCCATATGTCATCACTGGCAACACACACTGGTCAATGACTCTCGTCTTCAGACACTGCGGAATATTGAACGAAAAGAGGTGTCCGTTGCTTCCCGAACGCTGCCCAGCCGAGTCAGATTCGACGATTGACCTCTTTCTCGAAGTTGAACCTAGGTAACTGGACAGTCTGTCCTAAGTATACATAATCGTCTACAACTTCGAGCGTCAAGTGTCCGATTGTAATGGGAGTTGATATTACATGGGCATTTGACATGATCTTCGTCTTATCCATGTTCATTCGTAGACCAACTCGCTCGGCAGCTGTAATGAGGTCATCGAGCATCGTACTTATGTTCACCATGATCTCAGCCAAGATAACTATATCGTCAGCAAACCGAAGGTGAGTGTTGTACTTGCCGTTGATGTTGATGCCTAGCCTTCTCCAGTCCAGAGTCTTGAAAACATCCTCCAGTGCAGCGGTGAACAGTTTTGCTGTTCTTGGCTTGTTCGGGAGGCTTCAAAGTCATCTAGCCTGCGTAGGTTCTCGAGTGGCAACCACTACCGGAAGGCGCGGCGTATATAGGCCCCCACAAGGTGGACTGATGCCCTGGTAAAGTTCGCGGGAGTCCGCTGGATGCGGGTAGCGCAGGACCGGTCACATTGGCACTCTTTGGGGGAGACTTATGTCCAGCAGTGGACGTCTTTCGGCTGATATGATGATGATAATGAGAGGTCGGTCGCCCAGGGACTTAGGGTTAATCGAACAGCGTCCTGTAGTGACGACCGATATTTCAATAATGATTCCAAGTCATTTCTTGTGGTCCTCTGTCATGTGATAGGGACAACACAAATACTCTTAACGTTGTAATGTACTATGCTGTTTATAGATTTCACTGTGGACCTTGTTAGATTTTAGCATTTATAGACCTTGTTGATATGACAGATTGCATGTTGTAGTATGCTTTAATAGCATAAACCTGTTTTTTTTTGCATTCCTATTTCAAATATATTTTATCTTATATAAAGAATATAACGTCATCTTTAGTAAACTTGGTTAGTTTTTATAAATTAATAAAGTTTCTTCTGATTAACTAGTATGAACTTAACTGTGTGCAAGCTTCACTAGATTTATTTATTATTTGCTTTTTAACGTTTTTTTTCATGTTACTTTTCAATGTTTGTTTTATGTATTATATTTTAGTAAATAATTTATAATTCTGTTAATAAAATGACATGTAAAATTCGATAAAATGCGGATTATCTGTTATATAAAATACTCAGATAAATCGTACCAAATAATAACGATTTCAAACTCCACCATTAACGTGTTAAATCATAGAAGACTACATTTGGGTACTATATAATGCAAGTTGTCTATCATTTTGACCTTCACACTTTATAAGTATACACGCGAGTCGAGTTGAAAAAGTTGTAAAAATATTCTGAAAATAGGCCACAATGGGCAATTTTAAAAGACAAAAGAGCAATTTAAAAAATATTTGTCATTAACTTTTAGCAAAGTCAAGCTTAGTGGTACTTGCGTTATAATATGCCGCCATTTTCCGCGGTTTTTAAATATTCTGGTGCACTGATGCAAGGCCTTATTGATTGTTCTGTTATTCTAAAGAGAATTGAGACCAAGAAAACCGCTATTCGTATAAGAGCTAACTGCGATTTATTCCTACACCACAAAAAACATTATGTATGAGTATATTGATTTAAACTTTCACGATTCTCACACATTATTATTAAGTTAATTAAGTATCCCGTTTAGTATTAATAATTATGTATGAGTGTTGTATTGTATGCGGACCATTCCGAGCACTCAAATCATTAATGCAGCAAAGCAATGCATACTAATTTAGCACAACGAACTCTGGAAACTATATGCAACGAGCACCGGGTTAGGCTAAGTGCACAAGTTAGTCGTATTATACACTCCGGATATCCTAATCTGTTATATGGAAAAGTTGAAATTGCTGTATCCCGATTGCTCTGGCACGGTTTAAAGTGTATTTTAGTATTGTTCTCTGCGGTCCCTGGGCGAGTGTGTAACTTTTGCTGTTGCAGTAGACTGGATAAAAGTGATCCGCTAAAAGTTTGTCATTCCATTTTGTAGACTAATATTCAGTATGTTTCATTTTGCAGGTTTTTTCTTTGTCCCAAAAACCGTAAGTTTTTCATGTTTTTAGTGTTGCGTATCATGTTCCAGAATATTTTTGCAACTACTCGGTCTGTCCGTTGTAACAGGTAAATTCCTCAAAAACAACTTGACAAAAAATATAATCGTTTAAATCAATTGTTATATATCAAGGCAAACGATTCTCCAATTCGCCATTTAAGGAAGCATGTATCTTTTCCACATGTATCACGATTTTTATTTGCCTATTTAAAAATCAATTTTACCTCCAATCCTACCAATTCCAAAAACCGGTCACAAACAAGTTACTTTTGTAACACCAATAGCTTGGCGCAACAGATGTGACCACTACTAACGCCATCCAGTGGCGAGTAGAATAACTACACCATAACAGAAGTGACCACTACTAACGCCATCCAGTGGCGAGTAGAGTAACTACATTAGTATCCAATATTCCCCTAGATGGCGGTGGCGTCGAAATAGAACGCGCTAACGTTTGTTCGACGTAGAATATGTAAGTAGGATTATGGATTTTCACAATGTATCTTTCTTCCTTGGATTATTCCAGTGCTGACGGACTCCCGGCTCACTAGATTAACTCCTGCCTTTACTGTGTGATGCAGACGGTTCCCGGATCATCACGCCAGAAAGCGGTATTTGTACTACCGATCAGTCTACGTAGTAAATAAAAGGTATCTACCTTACACTGCGGTTTCACTCGTCTCCCCCGCTCCTACGGCATCTTACACTGGCGCCCAACGTTCGGCCGAAGTCATCCAAGCTGGCGCATTCTGGCAACGGACCTTCGGTTACACCCAAATCAAGACCTACGCTACGAGTGGGGTTGAGACCGCGCAAACTTCAAGGATCTTCCGGTAGCAAGCAACCTAAAGCCAAGAAGATGGCCAACGTCTCTATGTCTCCGGAGCAGCTACAGCAATTGGTGACGTCACTTACGGCAGCAGCTATTCGAGCCGCAGCAGGTGGTGTTGAATGCCGTAAAATCCTGAAGCCAACGGGTGGAGTGTACCATCCTCCTAGAGAAATTAACACCGAGTCTTCCCAAGCGCCTTCACTAAGTACACCGACTCTTTACTGCTATGGATGTGGGATGCCAGGTTACACAAGAAGCAAATGCCCTAAGTGTAAAGACGCTCAACTGACTAAGATGGAGAGAACTGGGTTTTGCGCACTGGACATCAGTTTAGACGACGACATCAGTTACGACTTAACTCTGGAAGAACCAGACGGTGTAACAACGGCACAGTTTGAGCCCGACCTATACCCCGGACCTGCGCCTAGGTACACCAAGCCGGTGTACGAACATGAACCCAACGTCGCGGCTGTTACTACTCGGCACAACCCTGTTTCAGCCAAACGGCCTCGCCAGGCATTTGATGGGTACTCACCGGAGCCACACCACATGGAGCACATGTTCGCTGATCTTGGAGAGGATGCTCAAGAGAAAGCTTTTAATGACTTGAAGACGCACCTAACCACTGCACCGCTTCTAAGGCAAGCGGATGAGACTAAGCCCTACATTATCAAGGCTGACGCGAGCAATTACGCAATCGGAGGTATATTAGTCCAGGGGGAGGGCGAAGATGAGCATCCGGTGGAGTTTGCTAGTAGACTGTTGAACTCCGCCGAAAACCCCTACAGCCTATACGGAAAAGAGGAAGGCCAAGAAAGGCAGCTATAAAGGCTACGCATAAACGAAAATAAAACCAACATCCTATCCTATTCGTCGAGCCGCCTTCATGGATAGAGGGGGAGAATATGTAACACCAATAGCTTGGCGCAACAGATGTGACCACTACTAACGCCATCCAGTGGCGAGTAGAATAACTACACCATAACAGAAGTGACCACTACTAACGCCATCCAGTGGCGAGTAGAGTAACTACATTAGTATCCAATATTCCCCTAGATGGCGGTGGCGTCGAAATAGAACGCGCTAACGTTTGTTCGACGTAGAATATGTAAGTAGGATTATGGATTTTCACAATGTATCTTTCTTCCTTGGATTATTCCAGTGCTGACGGACTCCCGGCTCACTAGATTAACTCCTGCCTTTACTGTGTGATGCAGACGGTTCCCGGATCATCACGCCAGAAAGCGGTATTTGTACTACCGATCAGTCTACGTAGTAAATAAAAGGTATCTACCTTACACTGCGGTTTCACTCGTCTCCCCCGCTCCTATGGCATCTTACACTTTTCTTTTATTTTTTAATAGAAATTCTGGATTTTATACAAAATTGTTTGTCCTCATTCTCACCTAGCATAAAGATAAAGGTTGAACCCTTGTCTAAACAAGTTAACAGTCGATATTCGACATCATCCCTCACTGACAGACCTGTGTCTACATAAGGTGACGCGGGTCGTGTGCCACAATATATTGACACTAACAGTCAGCAATTGTGTGGGCAATTTGTTCAAATAATAGATGATTGTTGTCGAAAAGATTACCGTATAATTGCAAGATCCGTTAGTATATAATCTATCATTTACAAACCTTAACTGGAAGAGATCCCTTACAGGGATAAGTTCGCCTTTGTACCGATTTAACTTTTTTTTGTCTGTATTTTTACCTGTGTCTTGTGTACAATAAAGTATTTACATACATACATTGATACCTTGCTGCTGGAATTCCTCGACCACTCCAACCAACCCAATGTGGTAGTAGCTGTGACGTCTCACCTTTGGGTCTCTCAGGGTATACTTGTATAAATAAAACAACCATTGCATGCTCAAGCGCACAGACGTGACCCCGCTCACCGACAGCTAGCCGGCGACTGCCCAGTGCTGTCGGTTCGCCTCAACACAGCTGCTACCCTCGCGTATATATTTGTGGTGGCTATACGCCACAGTAGCGCTACGCTAAAATCGGTCCATGAGTGTCAAACCTGTACCGTTTTTAAACAGTTGGCTCGACCCAATGGATCTCCAAACGAAAGGAAAGCCCGCGCGTTCTTGATCCATATGACAGCGGTCATCTCCGTACAATTTGCTTACCTGCATACAGTATCAGAAATGATACAACTGAAGTGACACAAGTAGTAATGTCAGTTATAGACTTTGTCAAACTAGACACAGAGTGTCAAATGTGATGTAGAGTTAACTGTTCATTAGCCATTCCGTAAGCAAAATGATTGATACCAGATGCACCTAAGGGTTAAAACGTAATATAGTTCTGAAATGTCAGCTGTCATAGGGATCAAGATTCACCGCGATACGTTTACCTAGGACAATAGCATGAAATCAGCAGATCACAGTTTTTACAGATTTTCAGTTCCCGCAGCAGTGAAAGATGTGGAGGAAGTATAAGGTGTTGGGAGCAATAAATAAATCTGACTCCGGAAAATTATAACGTGTATTCGCTTCGAAATAAGTACAAAATTCGTGACGAGTAGCATGCGCTCTGTGCGGTGTCGTATTGAACCTTGTGGAAAGGGAAAGCCGCCAGCCGACCGCTAACCGGCGCCCGCGCCACCGGCACCCACCGTTCATCCCGTGACAACGAAAATGAGAGAAATACCAGAAGCAAAATAAATGAATTTTAATTTATTTTTTAACATAATTTTAAGTTATCCCACCATGTTACTAACCACATATGGATGACCCTAGATGATCCGAATTAAGATTATCATTATTATTAAAATAGAATAAGATCGTCGAGGAGGACAAGGCGCAGAAAGGGATGCAGCGCTAATATTAAGGCAGACATTGGAAATTACACATTAGACATTGGATTTGGAAATTATCGCGTGCTTTGAAACGCCGTTCTGACTAGATTAAGAAACAATAGGTCTGATTTTCAGAAATATGATTCTTGACTAAGTATATGATTGTTTATCTGATTTTATCGATACATGATTGTTTAAAATTTCCTCGATAGAAAACAATTCCAAAGTTGGGTCTGTATTTTCCTTTTTTTACTCAGCCTACTCAAACAATACATTATTTTACGACACAATCAAGTTAATACTATAGTATTTTATCTCATCTAAAATCTCACTTTATGAAATTTCAATAAAACTTCACTAAGTTGGGTATTTATCGAAATGTGTCCAAAAAATCCATTCCAGAAGAGTGTTGACATCTCTTTTCCTCGTGCGCGGAAGGCATCAGCGTGTCTCTGTTTAGGGGGCGTGTACGCCTTAAATCAAGGCATCCCCTTAAGGGCGGGTTGCAAAAGCATACGACCACAGGCCGATCAACGTTAGAAATCGCGTTTGACGACGTGGCGACGCGGGTGACTCTGATGCTATTGCATGCATTGCTGCTGCTATGAAGCAAGAGGTCCTGGGTTCGAATCCCGGTAAGGGCATTTATTTGTGTGATGAGCACAAATATTTGTTCCCGAGTCATGGATGTTTTATATGTATTTATTTACTTAATTATGATTATCGTCGTCTAGTACCCATAGTACAAGCTTTGCTTAGTTTGGGACTAGGTCGATTTGTGTAAGTTTGTCCGCTAATATTTATTTTTTACACTAAACAACACGGGGATGGCGGTTGACAAGTAACGGTATTTTTTATTTATCATAAAACATCGACCATACATGAAGTTGTCACAAGAATGTAACTAGATGGCGCTAGGAACTATGTTTAATAATACGTATTTATTATTTTGATATCAATTATCAACAATTTATTTAAATGGCGCCTCGCCTGCAGCTGTCATCCCATATATGTCAATTTGTGAAACTTTCCATAAATTCGCTTAAAATTACAGATGGTTTGGTGCGACAAGTCCACTAACTAAAGCAAATTGTATTTTTTGTACCGCAGATCCTTGATCATGCCCACACTTGTTAAAATCTAATTTACCTAACACTCCACCTTTAGACCCGCCCAATATTTGCCGATCCCTTAAAGGGTCGGCCCATTCTAGTGCAAATCCTTTGGAAGTAAACAAGTTTATTTCCAAACGTTCCCGGGAATTATGTAAATTGACTTTTCGTGGATTTTCCAATGAATCAAACCTTTTGTGTATTTTTCCATCGAAACGTCTAAAAATAGGCCAGATTTTGTGCCACCAATTGATCTATTAGGTGCTAGCTGATGCCCGCGGCTTCGCCCGCGTGGTTATAGGAAAATGTAACATATTGAATTTTCCCGTGGGAATTAGATGTTTTCCCGCTGGAGAAAGTAGCCTATGTCACTCTCCAGCCTCTAAACTATCTGCATACAAATAAACACATTAATACGACGCTCCTTTGCGACGTGAAAGAAGGACAAACACACACACACACACTTTCGCATTTATAATATTAGTAAGGATTAGGCTATGTTGATATTTTACCAAGGCTAACGATGCAGCTTGGTTGAAAAAATAACATCTGAAAGCGCAAATTACACAGACAAGAAATTGCATGCAAGTTTAACAACGTTGCGGGGTTTGATAGATAAACCTCAGTATAAGTAGCTAGGTAACCCGCAATGTAATGAAATGAAACTTGCATGCAATATCTCGCTTATGTAAATTGCGCTTTGCGTTGATCTGGCAAACGCCTCACTGCTCGACCACAGAAATGACGATAGAGCCCGAACATGGCCATGAAATGAATAAAACCGGCCAAGTGCGAGTCGGACTCGCGCACGAAGGGTTCCGTACCATTATCTATAAAAACAGTAAAAAAAAAAAATTGTCGTATGGGAGGCCTCTTTAAATATTTATTTTATTTTGTTTTTAGTATTTGTTGTTATAGCGGCAACAGAAATACATAATCTGTGAAAATTTCAACTGTCTAGCTATCGCGGTTCTTGAGATACTGCCTGAAAAAAAAAACGTTTGTTGTATGGGAGCCCCCCTTAAATATGTATTTGATTTTGTTTTTAGTATTTGTTGATATAGCGGCAACAGAAATACATAATCTGTGAAAATTTCAACTGTCTAGCTATCGCGGTTCTTGAGATACTGCCTGAAAAAAAAAACGTTTGTTGTATGGGAGCCCCCCTTAAATATGTATTTGATTTTGTTTTTAGTATTTGTTGATATAGCGGCAACAGAAATACATAAAATGTGAAAATTTCAACTGTCTTGCTATCGCGGTTCTTGAGATACTGCCTGAAAAAAAATCATTTGTTGTATGGGAGCCCCCCTTAAATATGTATTTTATTTTGTTTTTAGTTTTTGTTGATATAGCGGCAACAGAAATACATAATCTGTGAAAATTTCAACTGTCTAGCTATCGCGGTTCTTGAGATACAGCCTGAAAAAAAAACGTTTGTTGTATGGGAGCCCTTGTTGTTATAGCGGCAACAGAAATACATAATATGTGAAAATTTCAACTGTCTAGCTATCGCGGTTCTTGAGATACTGCCTGAAAAAAAACATTTGTTGTATGGGAGCCCCCCTTAAATATGTATTTTATTTTGTTTTTAGTTTTTGTTGATATAGCGGCAACAGAAATACATAATCTGTGAAAATTTCAACTGTCTAGCTATCGCGGTTCTTGAGATACAGCCTGAAAAAAAAACGTTTGTTGTATGGGAGCCCTTTTTGTTATAGCGGCAACAGAAATACATAATCTGTGAAAATTTCAACTGTCTAGCTATCGCGATTCTTGAGATACAGCCTGAAAAAAAAAACATTTGTTGTATGGGAGCCCTTTTTGTTATAGCGGCAACAGAAAAACATAATCTGTGAAAATTTCAACTGTCTAGCTATCGCGGTTCTTGAGATGCAGCCTGGTGACAGACAGACGGACGGACAGCGAAGTCTTAGTAATAGGGTCCCGTTTTTACCCTTTGGGTACGGAACCCTAAAAAGGACAGCGACGTGTTTGTTATTATTCTGGAGTAGCAAGCCTCCATAGGCTACGATGTCTACTTATGATAAAGCAAGTCGTACCTATACTAAAAAATACCCTATTGGCGATATTCCTCGTATCAATTCAGGCAATATTTGCTATCGCAATGAACCAGGTCCGATAGCGATCCCCAGAGTTAATCATAATGTACTTCAACGAAAGTGGAAACTTAAATTTCCCCGGAGGCACTGTAAAATGTACAACTATTGCGTCTTAGAGACAGGAGAGAACAATGTACACATTAACGGCTAGAAAACGAGCTAGAAATGTTTTAACTACTCGTGCAGAAATTCTGATCTCATAATACACATTAACGGTTATTTCCTGCCAGAGAAACTAGTAGACTCTGATTTGATCGCTAAGGGAAAATATTTGTGCGATGAGTTAGTAAGAAAAACTTGATCGGCCGAGGCCTGATGTTTTACCTCTGTTTTTACCCAACTGCCGAAGGAGAGGAGGGTTATGTTTTTCTATGTTGTACCCTAACCTAACCTAACCTACCTGCTGTGTTTATAAGTATGAGAGATGAGATTATACATTACATTATGTTACATCAAAAACCTTCCATGAAGTCGAGCATTAACGAACAGAATAAAGAGTATTAAATTAATCGCCAATAGTCCTCTTTAGTAAATTAATTTAAAAGAGCACGATAAAGTAATACCGAACCTCGGGGCTGTAAGGTGCGGAGTTCGGAGATGAGGTGAAACAAGTGTTCAAGACAAATGATGCTTTATTACTGCTCTTACACATGTGTAGTAGTTCTATATATAAGCGTCCTATAAGCTACGTACATATCTATATCTAGTATACACCACACCACCTATCGTGATTTAAAAAAAATAAACATAAGGATTATTTTATTTTTTGCTTACATAGGTACCTATTCAGCGCAGTACAGTATACTAAACTTAAAGTAACAATATCTTAAGAAGAAAAAATCTAAGTACAGTTAAAGAAGTTATCTTTATAAGATACAAGGTTTGGTGCGATTTTTGTGGACGACATCTTCCTTTCCATTTTTAAGTATTCTAACATTACATCCTAAATCTTCTAATACTAAATACGGTCCTAAATAAATGCTCTGCATCTTATTGTCAGCTGTATTTCTTAACCACAAATAACTATTGTTATTATAGCAGACAGGCCGCATATGAGAATCATATTTCTCTTTGCGTTTCAACTTACTGTTTATTAAGTTGTTACGGGCGTCTGCCTGTGCTAGCTCTAATCTATATTTTAACTCTAATGGATAACTATTATAATTATATAAGGGACTAACGTTACCACTCTGTAGGTTACTAGGGAGCGTGCATAACTTACCAAAAACTAACTCGTGAGGCGTGTACTTCGTCTCCGTGTGCACTGTGTTGTTGTACGTAAAGCACCAGTAAGGCAACCATGTGCTCCAAGAATCCGTTTTATTTTCGCACTGTATTCTCAAATAAGCTCCCATAGTTTTATGCGAATTCTCTAGAGCACCGATGGACTCATGGTGATATGCTGTGGATGGCAAATGAGTTATTTTTAGTAAATTACATACCTCTTTCATTGTGCTGCTGATGAACTCGGTACCTCGATCAGTAGCTATCTCGAGTGGGATGCCATAACGCAATACAAAGTTATCTACAAAAGATCGAGCTATAGTTGCCGTATCTTTAGAGCGTAGGGGATACGCTTCTACAAATTTCGTTAGTTCGCACTGTAGGGTCAGCACGTAACAATAACCGTGTTCATCTTTTGGGAGAGGTCCCACAGTGTCCAAATACACTTTTTCGAAAGCAGAATTGGCTGTGGTTGTTATCTCCATAGGTTGTTTAGTAGCAACACTATATTTTTGTTTTTGGCATTGAGCACATTTAGACACAAAATCTCTTATGTCCTTTTCCATACTAGGCCAAAAGTAGTATTTCTTTATATTGTTGGTCATTCGCCTAATCCCTGCGTGGCCACTTGTGGGGAGTAGGTGAAAGTCATTAACTATAACGCGTCTATCATGCAAGTTGTTTATTCTTTGTACATCACTTAACACACATATCCGTGGTCCGGCCCAACTGCCTTTACTATTTATTTCTTGTATCAAGCCCGCAATAAATTCTTTATTGAATTCACTTCTGATTATGCATAATTCTCTAACATTTATCTTCTTGCACATTGAATCCAAATCTCTCGCTAGTTCGGCTCGCGATAATAGCGATTGAGAAGTCGGATTGAGATAAATACACGATTTGCTGGGCACGTAATTAAAATACTTAGACGTCTTTTTTACAAAATTATCTTTCATGACCTTCTTAAAATCTCTACATGTGGTAATACATAATTCAGTAAAATTTTCCGGTTTTTTAATTATTTCCACGACTCTTGGGTGATCAGGCCTCGAGTTAGTGGGCGTATTAATAACCGAAGATTTTGTACTGTCTGTACCTTGCATACTCTCTAGCTTCGTCTTTGCGCTCGCGTCATCACATTCATAACTTGTTCGTTCATATGTTTCAAATCCTCTCACGTAATGATAATGCGAGACAGCGCGTCTGCCGCTGAGTTCTTGGACCCTTTCAAATACTCGACTATAAAATTGTACTCTTCTAATTGTAAGCGAAATTTAAGTAATCTGCTGGTTGGGTCTTTCATACCAAACAAATACACTAGTGGACGGTGGTCAGTCTGTATCTTAAACTGTCTGCCATATAAATAAGGTCTAAAATACTTCACACTCCACACAATTGATAAAAGCTCTTTTTGAATAGTTGGGTAGTTCAATTCAGCTTTATTTAGACTTCGACTGGCGTAAGCGACAGGTCGACCATCGTCGTTACACAACACTGACCCCAGTGCTTTTCCGGAAGCATCACATTGTAATAGAAACTGGTTTTTCTCTGAAAAATTTGGATACTGGAGAACTGGTGGTTCAACTAATGCTGATTTTAACACTTTAAAAGCTTGGTCACATTCTTGTGTCCATATAAATGGCACATCTTTACAGCCTAATCTATTTGGGTACTGGGGTGGGTACGCTTTGTCGGCAAAATTCACAATAAATTTACGATAGTAGCTAGCAAACGCTACGAATCGTTTGACTTCGTCGGCGCTTTGCGGTGTCGGATAATTATCTAGCACTCTAGTCTTTTCGGGATCGGGTAATATTCCATTTTCTGACACTACATGACCGAGATATAATATTTGTTTCTGTAGGAATTGACATTTGGCAGGGTTGAGCTTTAAGTTGACTTTCCTTAGCCTAGCGAAAACGTCTAATAGATTTTGATTATGTATTGCTAAATTTCTTCCAAATACGACTAAATCGTCTTGATATACTAAACATTGCTCATAATTTAAACCAGACATAGCTACGGTCATCATTCTTGAAAAAGCATTTGGGGATGTCTTACACCCCATCGGTAATCTTGTCATTTGGAACTGATTTTTACTAGTTTGGAAAGCGGTAAACGGTCGGCTTGATTTGTCTAAATTAATTTGATAGAAACCCTGATATAAATCTAAATGTGAAAAATAGATAGCACCTGATAATGAGTCTAGGACTTCTGTAATGTTAGGAAGGGGAAATTTATCATCTTTTATTTGATTGTTTAATTTTCTATAATCAATTACGACACGCCATTTCTTTTGTTTCGAGGAATCTAACTTTTTTGGCACTAATAATAATGGACTTGACCACGCACTTCTTGCCTCTTCAATTATCCCATCATCAAGCATTCCTTGAATCTGCCTATCAATTTCAGACTTTTGAGAGTATGGTAACCGGTACGGTTTAACGTAAACTGGAGAGCTACCCGGTTTTAATTCTATCGATTGCTCGTACAGCGTAGTAGTGGTTAGTCTATCTCCCGGTAGGAAAAAGACGTCCGGATATTTTGCGCAAATGTTCTCAATAGATTTCTGTTCCTCTTCATTTAATTTACTAAAATCTAATGCAGAAAATAACGACTTCACCCTTTCGGCGTTCATATTTGGCTTGCTAAACTCACAAATGAAGAAATCACTCAATTTACTTTTATTTACTGTAAAACGGCTTAAAACAACGTCGCTGTCCCTCGTATTTAATATCCTAATGGGTATTTTACCTTGACTCGGTTTTACTATCGCATTTGCAACATATATCCCTTCGCATAATTGCTGACTGTTCACAACGCAGTCTTCCGCAATGCTAGTATCCATATAGTGTATGTACTCGCTACGAGCAGGAATTGTTAAATATTTATTATTTGTTCCTGATGAACAGCTAAAGCTGATCTCTGATGGTTCTCCCTTTTGTGTCATTAATTGTAAAGTGTTTGTTTCAAAGTTAATAATCGCTCCATGACGTTTGAGGAAATCTTGCCCTAGGATACCATCTGCGCTGCAAGATAGGTTTTCAAATACAAAGAACGTATGCTCGAATTCATAGTCATCATAATTTAACTTTAAAAGTACATATCCAGTTGATGTTACCTGACCACCTATACCTCTAACACATAACCTCTTTTTATGGATCGGTATATTCCAACTTCTAATAACTTCATACTTTATCGCCGAAATGGAAGCTCCGGTGTCTAGTAGCCAGCTATATGTTTTCTTGCCTATATTTATGGCTACTCTATTTAAATCATTGCACGCGTAAATAAAGTCAGACACGAAAAAAATGATTCAGCGATTCCGTATTAGGCACGTCGGTGTATTGACCGACAGAGTCATGTTCGGCAGGGGATATCATATTGATATTGCCACGGGCACTGACCCCACGGCTACGGGACATGGCATGCCAACTACCCCTATATGGCCTGCCCCGTGATCTGTCACCACGGCCCCCTCTACGCGTGTTCCCTTGATGATGCTGAGGGTAGCGATTATGCGAAAACTGTCGCGGTCCCCTCTGGAAACGCTGACGATTACTTCTGTACCGGTTGCTAGCGCCTCTGTAGTACCTGTTATAAGAGTTTGGTGAGCGGTACATACCCATGACCTCTGCTTGACTGGACGTTGATGGCCTCGATACGTCTTCATCCTGCGCAGCCTGGATCGCATCCTTTAGGCTGCCGAAGTTCCGAGCTGCAATGATGGTGCTAAGCCTTGGATCCTTCAAACCATCTGTGAACCTCTAAATGCACATTTTTTCGTTTAACGGCTTTAAAACGTCATAACTCGCCGAATTACCATCCGCCTGCGTTATTGTTAATTCGGAGAAAAGTTTCTCTATCTCGGACCCATACTGATCTATGCTACGCCAACCCTGACTTATATTTTGAAGTCGGGAATGGATAGCTGTAAAGGATTTCTTAGGCAGTAGAGTGTTACGCAAATCCCTTATAAGTAGCTCTACAGACGAATAAGTTGCTGACATACGCAACTTCGCACTTTCGGACAACCTTCCTTTTAATACAAAAATAATTAATGTTTTTTTACCTGGCTCATCTAACATACCCGAGTACATATCAATGGCATCGATTAATCGTTTTGTCGTGTTCTCGGTACCATCCATAAGAGGAATCAAGCTACAGGCTGATTTTAAATCGAACTCCATGTTGTCAATTTTACAATATTTGGTATCACCACTAAAACTTTCTTCCACTACAGGCTTTGTGCATAACTCTAATATGCCGTTATGCAAACATGTAATTTTGTCATACAAACTATTAGCCTCTTCTATGAGTTGAGGTTGTACATTCTTCAGTATGGTAATTTTCCCAATAAATTCATCACATCTATTTATAATATCACTAACTTTTGACAGCTGATTTTTAGTAATGTTACCTTCAAATCTAGATTTTCCCTTTTTAATCAAGTACTTCTTTATGTCAACTAACTCTTCGTAACATTGCAATAACTCAACTGCCATTACACAATTATATTACCTACTTGTCTACTTAATTTGTCTTATGTTTATGTCACACTTACTCATTATTGTTCCACTTTTTCGTCACAATAGTACCAATTTTGCCATTTGTATCAGTCTGTTCCTTTGCTAATGCGTGAATACACTATCACACGAAACCGAAACGCGATTTTTACTCTATTAACACTTAAACACTCATCGAGCCACTCGAGCCGCACGCTGCAGGTCACGCAAAGTGATCTCTTGACGCATCCATTTTTTCTGAGTTTTCTTGCACCTCCTGTATACCGCGTAACTGCCTCCAAGGATAAGTATGATGAGCATCACCCCCAGAATGATGTTGGTGGTACTGGCATGGAATTTAAGTTCGTCGGTGCCCGCAGTAGCCTTATTGTCACCTCCGGCCGCAGTCTGCGCGATGAAGACCTCCTCCTTTGATTTTGTAGCGCCCATGATACTTATGTGGACCAGTCACGGCAAACACATTTGCAGACGAGGACAAGGACGGTAACCGAAATTGCACATACAGTTATAAAAATTATCGCGAACATAAAAAGAGATTGCTCTAACTGCTGTATTACTCGACCATTGTTCACTTGCACCATGTTTATTATTCAATTAATTATCTATCATGTCCTTCAATTACACTCATTGACCGACGGCACGCGCGGCACCGTATAAGGCACGGTCGCCATGTAAGGTGCGGAGTTCGGAGATGAGGTGAAACAAGTGTTCAAGACAAATGATGCTTTATTACTGCTCTTACACATGTGTAGTAGTTCTATATATAAGCGTCCTATAAGCTACGTACATATCTATATCTAGTATACACCACAGGGCGTGATAACTCGTGTGTAATGAATCCTGAGGCTCTAGTATAAGTTTTACCGAAATAAAACTTTACGATCGCGTTTGCGTTTTACCCTCAATTTGTATGGGATTTGACAGCTAAACGCGAACGCGGTCGTAACGTTTTGTTTCGGTAAAACTTATACTAGAGCCTCTGAGGGGCATTTAAGGCTTTAACCAATTAATTTCTTCGGGTTATTGCGTTATCCACATTCTTTATTAAATAAATGGATGGATGGCTAAATTGTCACAGTCGAATAGTACAATTCGCCGTTTTACATAACAGCTAGCTGTTTTACAAAACAGCGCCGTTTTTTAATACGGCGGGGGAATTGCTGAATGAAAATCCGCTGGAATTTGTTCGGCGCTAACCGTTCTTCAATACGACTAGAGCGGTAATGTAATACAGCGGGTCACTAGCCGCCGCTTTGGAAATTTTTAGTTCCCATTTTAAATACTCGCGGTGCTATCTGACATAACACATAACAACAATGGCGTCGGCGAGTTTCAGAGCTTATAATGAAAATTATCCAAGGGAAGGCATTATGGTGGAATTCAGCCTGACCTACCTGTAAGACCTTGGTTTTTTAAATTTCAAAAAGCTAGCAAGACTGCAACCTCTACCATAATCCGGCTGCGACTGGGACACATCTGCTCTCCATCCTTTCTTGCGAAAATCAGAGTTCGTGACCACTCTTTATGTGAATGTGGCCTGGAGGAGGGCACTGCAGATCATATTTTTTTTAATTGTCCCAAAACTTCACCTTCCCTATATGATCTCCTTCCTGACTATATTCATCGACCTGCTAATCTTAGTTACATCCTCACTTTTGTTAATACATCCTTTGTATATATTCTAGCTAGATTTATTGTTAAGTCCAAAATTAAACTATAATTTTATTAAGTTTAATCATTTTTTTTAAATTATCCAAATCTGTGGGCTTATGGTTATAACCAATTAAACAAGAAAAAAAAAAAAAAAAACTAATCATGTTTATGTTGTAGTTAGCCTAACATTGTGTTGTCTTTTGTTTTAGATCTTTCAACCGATCAAATCACCTTTTGGACAGTTTTTCAAGACACTTTCGTGTAGTTTCCAACCTTGACGCTGGCATAATTGTCCCACTGGACAGTAGCCATTAACCCAAAAATCGATCGATCGATGTAAATTAAAACCTCAAGAATGCCTTTGGATTCTGGTGTTCGGCGGAATCCAACACATTATTAGCGTGATTGTCATTACGATACGTTATACAATATAGCGGCAATCCGCCGTATTGCATTACAGCTAGCTGTATTACAATATCGCGGCAATCCGCCGAACACATTCCAGCGGATTTCCATTCAACGGTATTCAATCTGCCTGATTTTGAGAAACAGCTAGCTATTATGAAAACGGCGGATTATACAATATGCCTGCGACATACATAGACACTAAATAAAATAATCAATAATGTGTATTTCAGAGGTCAAATCGCAAAGACGGAAAAACTGTAATAAAGGACAATGCGTCAAAATGGACCAAAAACCAACAGAGCTGGGAGTAATGTCATTAAAAAGGTCTGCTTATGTACTTTATTTCATTCTATGGGTGCAAAGTTGAATTCCATTGCATAACCGAGATATACACAATTGAGTCAGTCTAAGTAAAATCTTCGAGAAATTGTGTTTTACATGAACTATACGTCTTATAATTTTTTAAATAATTCTGGAGGGTAGTTAAGACAGATTTACTCAGGTACTAAGGCGTGTAAAATAAAGTATCTTTGTAGGTAATCAAATCCTTTATTTTACAATGTTATATATACTCGTACATCAAGTTATCTAACGTTCATTACGTCAACAATTAAGTCGTTTAGATGACCAGCGGGATGATTGAAGGGCATATGCCTGCCTAACCCTAAATACCATATAATGGCAATTGTATGTGCACAAGATCCAATTGTGCGTCTGCCAGTTAAACAGCCCCTACACATACATACATACATATACACATACCCTCAACATTTTAACATTTTTTTTAAGTAAGGCGTTCTGCGGGTACTCTCTAAGTAAATCACAGTTTCTCTTAGATCGTATTTACTCTGACTAAACTATGAATATATCAGTTTTGCAATGGAATTAAACATAGTGCCCATAGAATGAAATGAAATAAATATAAATACCTATTTAATGACACAACTTTCAGCTCTGTTGGTTTTTGGTCCACTTTCCATACAACGCTGCCCATGGTCCTTAGAATTACCAGCTACTAAATTAGCTATGTACAAAAATGGACCTTATTACCGATGTATAACAGTAGCAAATAAAATACCAGAGCATATAATGGAGGAATCGAAAGGTGAAGTATTTAAACGGAAATTAATAGAATTATTACTTGATAAATGCTACTATTCAATAGAGGAGTTCATATGTGATGATCAATTGAAATAGTATTTAGTAAATGTTATTTATTGAGTTGTGTCAATGGCCTTCTGTATTATTTATATACCATGTTAATATTAGCTTGTACCTAACTGTAAATTGCTGTGCCCTTACAGGGTTCATGTCTCGATCCTAATTATTATTTTAAGACCCAATGTACGACATGATTATTATGCAATAAATTATGAATAATGAATTATTTGAAAAAGGATTAAGAATGTAGTCAAATGGAGAAAATAGCAACGCAAGAGGTTAAATAATCACAAAGTGTCCAAAGTTTTAAGAAGGGGTATGTTCTCTCCCTTTTCCACAAAACGCGCGGTCATATGAAATCATTGTCACTTACTATGGCGCTCGAGGATCGTGACGTCACGATCTGCTAGCGTTTTCGCTCTCTCTAACAATCAACATTGTTGTAGCTAGAGATATATATGGATGAGATTTTCGTCGTTAGGCATATTTTTTTGGCTTCTTTCTTTTCAAGTAATAATGAATTTGATATTTTGACATAATGTCGTCGTCTAGTACCCATATGTAGTACATAAGCTTTGCTTAGTTTGGGACTAGGTTGATTTGTGTAAGATTGTCTCGAAATATTAAAAAAAAATGTTTAATCATCAAGAAAACAATAGTATCAAGAGCAAATCCAATCTAAAACCGGATGCCACTGCCAGAGTTAACATTGTAAATGTGTGAGGGAAAATATTTCAACACTTAAGACATAATATTGCGTGAGAAGAGAATTATTGCAACTGTAATTCTCTAGTGTTGCAATAATAAATTGTTTTAATCTGTCTCTAGGAAGTTCAACAAATAAAGTTCTGTCAGATAATTTGCCCTTTTGTGACAAACAGTGTTCGTTCTATTTTTATTTTTTACTTACTATTTATCTCTGTGTTTGTCATAAATAAATGCTTTTCTTTCTTTCTTTCTTTTCTTTCTTTATAATCATTTTCCAAGGTATTACAAACAGGATTATTGGAAATGCAATGTATGCCTGTTAAAAAGTTATATGGGATGAGGATAATGGAATGTTTTAAACCACATAATGCATTAATTAGAAGTGAACCATTTTTGAAATCAAGATTAAAGTGAACTATCCTGAAAATAGTTCACTATTGCATTATGCGGTCCAAAACATTGCAACCAACCCCTTAACAGTAATACATTAAATTACCAATAACCCTGCATATATATATATAAATAAATAATGGATCAAAAGACATAAAAAGGTGGGTATATGTACAGTTCTATCAAATATTGCGTATACAATACCGGTCTAGATGTAGATATAGATATCGGCTTTAGTTGCATTCGTCTTTATTTTTAAAGCAGTCAAAATCGGAATCTTGTTCACTGTTAAGCTACGCTCGTAGCGCTAAGTCCGTAGCACCTTAACACTTTCACTGCCAGGAACCATCCTAGCGGGCGCCTACGCCGTGATTGCTTTCCGCTACACACGAGGAAATCCACAGGACCGGCGCGGCGCGATTCTTGGCAGTGAATGTGCACGTACACCCAAGAATCGCTACGCGCTACGCTCGTAGCTGAATCCGCGATTTTCTGCGTATGTAGCGGAAAGCACCTATGGCGTACTCATACTCATACTCATTTATTTATAATGCACAAATACATTAAACGTCAAAAAGTTAATATTAGATTAAATTTAATTAATTCTAATTTATTTATGTTGACAAAGCCAGTCAAAGAGTTAAATTAGGGTAGGCGCGACAGGTGAGTTCCTGGCAGTTCAGTTCGCTGCCAGGAACCCGCATTCTTGGCAGCGAAAGTGTTAATTTCCATACGATGCGGAAAACCCCATAGTCCTTTGACACATGAGTGGATAATCTAAAACAATTCTAACCTAATTCGCATGAACGTCAAAGTTTCATTCAATGAATGGTACTGCCAAACACCATTCCTTCGTGCATCATCAATTTATCAATTTGAATCTTCTCGACAGCATCGGCATTAGCAAATTGGTAAGATTGATTTGAAATTTTATTGGATTCGCATTTTACCTCCGGTATTTTTAAATTGCAAGCCGTGTTAAGAGTCCGCAGTAAGCTCGATTCTCCTTACAAACGTAGTTACGCTCTCATTTTAAAACTACGTGTTGGATTGTAACGAAACTTTGCATATACATATACAATGACATGAGGTATATTCAGGTCTATAATTAGTTTATGTAGCTTCAGATACCATTGTAAAAAAAATACAGCGAACTTAAGTTTTTCATACACAACTTGTTTTTGCTGTATTTCATTTGTTTTATAAAACGGAACCATATTAACTAATTACAAACATAGATATAGGTACCTCATGTCATTGTAAATGCAAAGTTTCGTCATAATCCAACACGTAGTTTTAAAATGAGAACGAAACTCTGTTTCTTTGGGAAGGTGAAATTCGGCCGAGCTTACTGCGGACTCTTAACTGGGGCTCACTTTAAATTAGGAAGTTACGACATTGAATTGAAATTGGGTACTTTGCTGGGTAAAAAAATATATTTATAATTAGTTCGTAAGTTATATTATCAAACAATATTGGACATGTATTTTTTATTTGGTCAATCAAGAAAAAAAAAATTAATATAGTTTTTTATTCCGCGTGACGTCAGATTATCCTAAAAAGTGTACCATAATGTGACGTCACGCGGAACTTTACCGGGCTATATCTTCATATTTTTTTGTATTATTAACCATTATAAAAAATATCCTCGTGTGGTGTCGGGTTATAATTTCACCACCCCCATTCTTCCCGTGGGTGTCGTAAAAGTCGACTAAGGGAGCAGGGTTGAAGTGTGTTGTGGGCGATGGGCTAGCAACCTTTCACTGCAATATCACATTTTGTCGATCTTTTATACCCACATTTATGCTAAAAGTGGCGCTGGAACATAAGTTTAATGCTGCTCTGCCTACCCCTTTTGGAAACAATGGCATGAATGTATGAATGAATGAATGAATAAAAAATACGTGTCGAATATTTTTTAATAATTTAACTGACGGACTAAATAGATTTTTTCAGGAAAGTAGGCTACTAACGGGGTTCGCAGCCGGCAGATAGTGGCCTGGGCATTAGCTCGGTTAGCACAAAACAGCGCGCGAGTTGTCTCGCGGCGAGATAGACTATCCGTCACTTTCTAAGTGTTTTAATTATTCAGCTAAACTTCTGAATCTTTTGATGCTCTATCATCGCGCCTTTTATATGTGATCAGGGATTGTAACCAGTTACAAAACCAGTATTTATTTAGGTCAACCCGGTTAATTATTTAGGTTACGCTAGAACGGAATGATCTCACAACGTTATTTCGAAGTGCTCCCTAACCGGTTACCAGGTGTTTGGATACGGGTTCAATGACCGATGTCGCGTGAGCGCTTCCTGCACGGCTATCACGCGACGGCGCGGGAGCTCTCTCTATTTTTCTCGCACTATCCGTCTCTTTCTTATAAGAACACTTAGAACATGAGGTATAGTGCGAGAAAAATCGAGAGTATGTCTCAGCCGTCTCATGATAGACGTGCTGTGGCTGGCCAGTCTATTCGTTTGTGTCTTGCCGACGCTGTGTTGCCGCTCCGCTCCTACTGTCGAGCACCGACCGGTCATTCACTGCTAACACGAAGGGAGAGCTCTATAGCCGGTAAATAGATTTCGTTCTCTGTTTGCGCTCCAAGATATTAACCGGTTAGAGCGATGCTTTGCGAGCGTAACCTGTATTATGGTTAAGGATCTCATAGTGTGGTTCTAACCGGTACGGCAAAATTACAATCCCTGTATGTAATAATTAGGCTTAGGACTTTTCGTAGCATACCGTGGTTCTAAAATCTTTAGAGTCGCCATGTGTAAAAATTTCGAAGTCAAAGTCAAAGTCAAAAAGTATGAGGTCTTATCCTACTAATATCATAAATGCGAAAGTTTAGATGTTTGGATGTTTGGATGTTTGAATGTTTAGATGTTTGGATGTTCGTTACTCAATCACGCTTAAACGGCTTAACCGATTTGGATGAAATTTTGCATGAAGATAGTTTATAGCCTGGAAAAAAAAGGAAAAAAGGATAGTTTTTATCCCGGGTCCACGCAGACGAAGTCGCGGGCGGAAGCTAGTTAAAGATTTATAAATACTGTCACATCGTTACTGAGTGCATTTTAATCGAACGTAATTAATGTTATCACAAACCTATATAATAATACTAATTACTGATCACATGTGATGCTACAATATTATTTATCTAGTTATACATCCTCTTTAATGCCCGTGTTTAGTGAGTAGTGCAAATTAAATCGCGCTTTAAAATAAAAAAAGATTGACATAATCAGTTGACACTTTTGATACGAGACCGTCAAATTGCTTTTTGATTTTATCTAATATGAATAATATTCCTACTTCCGAGATTAAATACTGGATAGAGCCATTTAAGGAATTAAAATATAATGAAGAAAAATATAGTATTCATGGTTCCTTATGTGATGTATATTTTACAGCGATAAAAAACCGTTATAAAATGCATCGTTAATTAATATATTACATTATACTATTTTTATTAAATGTCCTTTTTTCTTTATAATATATTATTTTACAACTAAACATTCCATAGAATATAGAAGCATGATATGTTTAAAAAAGTCCTAAGCCTTTAATATAACTTCATACTTTGAAGTTCACTTCGAAAATTTCACATTCGGCGACTCCATGGATTTTAGAACCACGGTATGCTACCAAATGTCCTAAGCCTAAATAATACTTCAGTACTTTAAAGATAATCAAAGTAATAAAACTTGCCTCCTAGCGAGAGTTGATCCCACATGTGTAAGATGATGTCATCTTCATTCTACATTGGTATACTGACATATGAATCAGAATCAGAATCAAACATTTATTCATGAAACACTAATACAAGACAAAGACAAAAGAATAACTACAACTTTGACAAGTTGAAAAACCCCCGACATTTTCATTTCAAATCTCACGGCTAAACAGATTTTCATGAAACATGATTAAGAATAAAATTATCTATGACACAGAAAACACCGCATTCAAATCGGTCCATCCGTTTGGAAGCTACGATACTACAGACAGATACACAGATTCACAGACACGTTAAACTTATAACACCCCTCTCTTTGCGTCGGGGGTTAACACTTTCGCTACCAGGAACCCGCCTAGCGGGAGCCTACGCCGTAGTCGCTACATACGAGGAAAACCACAGTATCGGCTACGAGCGTAGCGCGTAGGTTGGTGGTAGTTAACACATGAATACATAACAATAATAAATGAATGAAGTAAATACCATAAAATTAATTAAAACTAAAACCTAACAAAAAAAAAAAAAATGCTTCATCTAACGTTTGATCCGCACATTTTTCATTTCATGGACAACATTTGCTAAAAAATCTATGTAAATAAATTCTGCGGAATTATACCTTCGATTAAACATGACTGTATGGACGAAATAAGGGAACGCCCTAATACGGTATTTTGTCTGATTTTCATATCAGAAACGCTTTATGAAACGTGAAAAAGGCTTCAGTAGTTAAGTATGAAGTTTGAACTCAGCCTCCCCAGATTTTTTTTTATACAACGACGGTGGCAAACAAGCGTACCCCGCCTGATGGTAAGCGGACACCGCAGCCTATAGACGCATGCAACTCCAATGGAGTAACCTGGGCGTTGCCGACCCTTGATATGTTTGAGGATTCGCCGTGTTAACAGCTGAAGGAACAACGTCCCTTGCTCTCCACACAACGCATCCTCTTTGTTAATCCAATTGTTACTCAAAATCTAATGTATTTCAATTTCTATATCATGTTTGTTATGTTACTGTTAGTTACAATATGTTGATAAATAAACAAATAAATACAGAAAAGTCACGTCACATTTTTATGCAAGTGCGACAGACGAGAAGAGAAGAAGAGAAGATACATGAACGAACTTCGTTTAGTCAAACATCGTTAATTTTTCAATCTCTATGTACAATAGCAAAAATAAGTTGAAACTTTGTATTTGTTGAGACTTATCGAAATATATGTGGACCTATTAAAATTACTGTCGTCAAATACCTACTTAAACCCGTAGAGAGTCTATTGATGTGCTGTCGCCAGGAACACTAAAAATGTTCCGGGAACGGATGTCAATGTTTCCAGCTACAAAAGCCATTTTGCAGAAAACTGTAGGCTGGCCTGTTCCTGCCACCTGCCGCAGATTTTCTTAAACTGTTAATTACTCGCAGAGCCGGAGAAAAAGTTCGCTATGGGTGTACGCAAAAAAATATGTTTACAGTATTTTGTGATTAAAATGCCATATCTGGGGGCACGGGAGTGCCCCCGCCAAGTCGAGCAAAACAGCGGCAAGGCCGTACCATCCTTTTCTCGAAGCAGTTCAGGCCATTTTCGATTCATATTTCTTGTACCTAAAGTCAAGTGTGAAAATATGGGTGCGTCATAAATATATCTCAAGACCGCCCGATATAGCTTTTTGTAGATAAACTATATACTCACCTCTTTTCAACCGACTTCAAAAAAGGAGGAGGTTCTTAATTCGTCGGAATCTTTTGTTTTTATGTGTGTTCCCCGATTACTCGAAGACACCTGGACCGATTTGGTTTTTTTTTTTAAGTGAAATCTTCTTTAGCGGCGCTGAGCACTTTTTGGGATGGGGAAAAATTGTTAAATACGCGACGGAGTTTTGTGACGTCAGATGTCACTGTGAAGGAGGTCACTATTTGCTGCTAGCCGATTCGACTCCATTCAAAACTGAACGGTATTCGTAAGAGTATAAAGCCGTTAAACACTTTTTGCAATAGCATATTCTGCAAATAAATTTGTAATTTTAACCAACGCGTCCTTCACCGTTTTGCTATTGAGAAAATTCGAATAGTTCGAATTTGGGCGTTATTCCTAAAGAGATAAAGCTTAGAAAAATATTTACCAACGGCAAAAACTAATTGATATTTTGGTCGCCACCGCCGTCTGCTGTTCTTGCAAATTCGAATAGTTCGAATTTAGACGTTATTCCTAAAGAGATAAAGCTTTCAAAGATATTTGGCAATGGTAAAAACAAATTGGTATTGTGTTTGCCGCCGCCCGTCCGCCTAAATAATTGATAATTGTTTATAAATTTGCGTCAAATTCATTTTTAGGGTGACACCGTAAGATGTCACGTGACCTGATCGAAAAACTGTTACAATGTTATTGAGTTCTCACTTCTGCCGGCACTCTCGGAGTGCGACCCGGTCTTTTTATTTATTTTTTGTTTGGAAGGGTATCCTTCCCATGTGGTCCCATGGTTATCAGGTCAGGATCTGATAATGTGATACTGGCAACTCTTCAAATAAGGCGAAGACCTGAATTGTAGTCGGTTAAAAGTTTGTTTTTAAAGTAAAATATTAAGTGTACTAATCAGAAAGAGACGGACTACCTCCCGCTTGCTGAAACTGACAGAGCTTTCTCGTACAGAAACAACACTTTGATATGCCGTTGAACCTTACATTATTCCAAGTATTCCAAGAACAATTGAATCTGTCTGGAATGTAAACGCTTATTCCATAAACCTCGCTTCATGTCACTTACTTATTCATGAAATGGGGCGTTGTGTGCTAAATCTCCTGAAAAATAAAAGGTTATGTCTTGAATTTAATGGTATTATAAATCAATTGATTGCCCGCCATGGTCTTACAAAATGTTCCAATAGTCAGTATGTATGGTTCACACAACATTTGGTTGGTTTAAACTAACAAATAATCATATTCGTACACTTAGTACAGATTATATTGGGAGTTGCTAGTATTTTTAGTGTTACGTACTACGTATTGGTCCAACGGAACACTTATGCGATCACTCAGAGGCTGTCCGCCTGTCACAGCCAGTTTTCTCGAAGACCGTTTGACGTAGAAAGCTGAAATTTGGTATAGATATAGAAATGTATGGCCTAATTACATAAATAAAGTCAAAAAGGTGTAAATGGGGCAGTTTAAGGAGTAATAAGGGGTTACAAAGATTCAAGTCTATAACTTTCCAAATTAACGATTTCCATACAACGGTTCGACCCCTATCTCACCGCCTTAAGCAGGGTTGAATTTCGAAAAATCCCTTCTTAGTACACGTCCACGTACTGTAAATAATATATGTTCCAAATTTCGTGCTTATATCGTTAGCGGTTAAGGCTGTGCGCTGTCTGTCAATAGATTAGTAACGCATGAGTTTTATAATATACAGCTGTTGCCCGCGACTTCGTCCGCGTAGAACTTGTTATCGTCCTAGAAAAATGATTGGTATTCAATTATGTTAGGCGCAAGCTGTCCCAAACACACTTCTACCATATTAAGGGATGGTTTTCGAGATAAAAACTATCCCATATCCTTCCAAGGGTCTCAAATTATCTGTACGGAAAAAGTCATCTAAATCCGTTCGGGGATTAAGAGTAAAAAGTTCGTTAGTTTAAATTGCTAAATCTAAATTGAAAACTCCGTTTTTACAAACGTAAATAAATATCTTAAGAATCATCAACAGACGTTACAGCTTACATTTTTCATTAAGTATGAAAGATATTTTTTTATGTCTACTAAGCTACATTACTGGAGTTTTTTGCCTAAATCCGTCCTCATTCGCGTTAGTCCGGGTTACCTGTATAGTTTTGAAAGCAAAATTATCTTATGCTAAAAGACGTAGAACTTTCCATCCCCAGTCCCCAGTCCCCATTTAACGGTGTTAGAGAATACATACATCATAATACCCAGGTGTAATCAAACGTTACCTTCTTTTCGGTTATGGGAGCATTTAATAAGTAATCTCTCTACAACGTTGCAAGTCTCTAGCTCAAAAAAAATGTTTCTCATCCTAACCTTGCATTCCTTTTTAACCCTCTTAGGGGTGGATTTTTTTAAAACGCTGACAGCTCTTTTTTGTTTTTAATAAGTAATTTGTCTACAAAGTTTCAAGGTTCTAGCTCAAAAAGTAAAGTTCCCTCCATACAAACTTTGCACTTCTATCAAATCAAATCAAATCAAATATTTTATTCAATATAGATTCATTACAGAACACTTATTGAAGGTCAAAGTTCATTTAAAATTTACAATTAAGCACATGTTAACTTACAAACATAAATGCTGTTTTCACATTGTCAAAAAGATAAATATTATTAGAGCTAGGAGAAAATTATACTTATGTCAGGATTATATAAAACAAATTCAAAACCAGAGTATGTCAGTACAAAAAGAGAAAAATAAAATAAAAAATAATAATCATTTTAAAATAATTTAAAGGCGTCTTTGTCATTTATAAAATCGTTTATAGTGTAGTAGGCCTTGCGAACTAAATGGCTTTTTATAAACGACTTAAACTTATTGAGTGACAAACCTTGTACATTTTCCGGAATTTTGTTATAAAAACGCACACAATTGCCCATAAAAGACATATTCACTTTTTGCAGACGATAACGAGGCACGGAAAGTTTATCCTTATTTCTAGTATGAAACGAGTGACAGTCACTATTTAGTTTAAATAAGTGTAAATTACGTTTTACATACATCACAATTTCAAAGATATATTGAGAAGCAAATGTGAGGATGTTGATTTGCTTGAATTTTTCTCTTAATGAAGTGCGAGATCCTAACTGATAAATAGCGCGAATCGCTCTTTTTTGTAATACAAATATGATTTGGATATCAGCTGCTTTACCCCAAAGCATAATACCATAGGTCATTATGCTGTGAAAGTAAGAAAAATAAACAAGCCTAGCTGTCTCAACATCGGTGAGCTGCCTTATTCTTTTGACTGCATACGCTGCCGAACTAAGCCTATTACCTAACGAAGAAATATGTGATCCCCATTGCAGTTTATGATCTAGTGTAATACCGAGAAAAACTGTGCTTTGAGCAAATTCAACGAACTCATCATTAAGTTTAACCTGTTCGTTCTTACTCGTATTGACTTTAGAGAGACTGAATTTAATACATTTTGTTTTCTTACTATTTAAAAGTAAATTGTTAGCGGTGAACCACCCTGCAACTGAGTCTAGTGCTGCATTTATTTGATCCAAATTGGTTTCTTTTCTGCCAAGCCAATTTAACCCCCTTAGGGTTAGAATTTTCTAAATCGCACAAAATGTGTTTTTGTATTCTAATAAGTAATCTTTCTACAAAGTTTTTAGTCTCTAGCTCAAAAAATAAAGTTTCCTCTTACAAACTTTGCGCCCCTTTAACCCCCTTAGGGATAGAATTTTCAAAAACGCAGAAAGTACTATTTTTGTATTTTATTTAGTATACTTTCTTCAAAGTTTCAAGTTTCTATCTCAAAGAATAATGTTTCCCCCGTAAAAACATTGCACCCCTATTTAACCCCCTTAGGGGTAGAATTTTCTAAAAAGCCTTAAAAACTTTTTTGTATCTTAATATGTAATCTTCCTACAAAGTTTCAAGTCTCTAGTTCAAAAAATAATGTTTCTCTCATACAAACTTTGCACCCCTATTTGACCCCGTTAGGGATGGAATTTCCAAAAATCCCGTCTCATCCTTTGCCTCCGCCATAAAAGGAAGTTCTGGTGTAAATTTCAAGTTTCTAGTCCCAGTAGTTTCGGATACAAACTTTGCACCCCTATGTAACCCACTTAGGGGTGAAATTTTCTAAAACGCTGAAATTGCTTTTTTTCTATCTTAATAAGTAATCTTCCTACAAAGTTTCAAGTCTCTAGTTGACAAAATAATGTTTTCCCCATACAAACTTTGGACCGCCATTTCGCCCTTTTAGGGGGTGAATTTTGAAAAACCCTTTCTTAGTGCTCCCCTAGACCTTAAAAGGAACTTACGTGCCAAATTTGGAATCTCTAGAACCAGCGGTTTGGGCTGTGCGTTGATATGTCAGTCAGTCAGTCAGTCAGTTTCTTCTTTTATATATTTAGATTAAAGTAAATAAAATCGGTACAGCGTCTCATTTTACGCTGGTTCTTCAGTATTGCCATGCCTGGTGACGTACATTGCACTTCGCAGTCTGATAAATGAATATTGAGATAATGAAAACACAGCATTGTATTTCGTGTTGTTTCCTGTTTCTGATTTGTTCCGACCGAAACCGAAATATACCCGATGTCAAGTAATTAGACACAGTACGTTAACTTCAAATCTCATATAACTTCCATGTAATGGGATATCGAATCTGGTAGGTGTGTTAACTTTTGCATAAGGAATTTCATACATTTAATATATAAAATATCAACAGAGTTGTTGGTGGCTTATTCTAGAGGATATTGCCAGCGAATGCTGGCTGTTTGTCTATAACCTAGGTCTAATTTTTATGAACCTACTGCTCTACTGTAGGATAATAGCGAGCTAGAGAACAATTTGGTTAGGTGTGTGAAGACTGAGGAGAGGGAAGAAATAAATATATCTTTGTATCAAGTGGATTCTGTGGTTTTCTTTACCCAACTTGTGTCTAACCCCTGACCTGAATTGTGTAACTCACCGGGATAACCATATTTGGACAGAGCTAACCTTCCTTGTTCCATATGGGAAGAAAAAGGCTTACAGTGTCCAAGTATAGCGTTCAGCAAATAGCAATATATTGCGGCGAATCCCAGTGACCGAACGATTGATCAAGTGGACCGCCACTTTATTCCAAACTTTTCGATTGGCCGGTTAAGCGTTCCACTTTCGGGGAAAAGTTTGTAATTAAAAAGAATTCTTTGCCTAAGATTTTTTATTGAACTTCAACCCTTGATTTCACCCCTTTGATATCTTTTCAGGTTAGAGATATCCTATATTTAAAGGTCCCTTAGTAGGTAGTGTACACACTACAATACAATTTAAATATGTAATGTCTATTCATAACAAGAGAGGCATCAACGAAGTTTTTTACCTGGTGCTCACATACGTAAGTAATATCAATTTGACTTAACGCGAATAGAGCTTCGTCAATACCACAATAATAATTTAGATTTTTGATCTGAGATAATTGCTCATCGGCCCAAAAACCCCAATGAAACCAAATAAACACAACATTGTTAAAAAACGCGTAAATTTCAGATTCAAGCGATCAACTACGAGTATAGTGAATTTCAATTAAGCTAAAAGGGTGAAACAATACTAAGAACTCTTTCAGTATTATCTCCAGCGTCCCTCATTCTAAACCCAACCTTACGCTTTGAAAAATGAGGTTGACATTTGAAAGTGTTGAAGGAGTGAGATGTGGGGTTAGATTGGGATAGGCATCTGTCTCGGAGCGACACGTGTAGTGAGGCGGGATGCGGAATTTACCAGGGCAATCAATTGTACCTGCCAATGTAGCACGAATAGAGAATACATCGGGACCGAGGCAAAGCAGACAAAAGTTTAAGCTGCTACGGACTAACTACGAACGTAGCGCCTAGTGCTACGCTGTAGTCCGGACTACAGCGGTAGCACTACGCGCTTAGCTTATCATTGAATGAGTTCATTCCCTGATTAGAATCGCTACGCGTTACGTTCGTAGTTCGCAGAGCGGAATGCATCTAGCCTACTGCATTGGCGTCCACTAGGCAGGGTTCCTGGCAGTTAATGTGTATTTAAGGACATGAACCTATAATAAATACTCTGGAGAGGCTGTACGTGATGTCACAGTGAGGGAGGGATAGGCTCCCATGCAGCTAAATTAAGAACTATTCTTAAAATGGCTGATGACTTGCCATAAACAACCTACTTAATTTGGACGGGTAATGGTTTATGTGCCACACTTCATACTAAATCAGTGTAAATAAAAAAAAGTGGAACTATGACAAGGATAATGAATGTTATTTCCCTTTCTGTCACGCTTATCGAGATTTGTATGCTACCAGCTCGCTCGCACGTGGTATTATTATTACCATATAGGTTGCCTGTCCAGACTTCCAGAGTATTATAGGTTCATGATTTAAGGGTGAATATTCTTCTGTTTTCATAATTCATTTGACACCTCGCATGATAGGTGTCAATCGTCAAACATGGCAGTTTGCAATCTATTGTTGCTTTACTCGCAAAAAAATCCAGAAAGTTTAAAATTCAGAATAATGATCTGAATTCAGGGTTTCAGTTCTCGGTACAATGTCGTTTACACCCTGTATGAAAAACAACTTCGCACAACTCTAGTGTATATACACCTTAATGTCTTAAAGCCTGTGAATAACCGTGTGAGATTTCATCCAATCCGTTTAGTGAGATATACCGTCCTAATTTCGAGTTTCATTTTACCTTGACGTATGCGTAATGTCATATTAACCTTGACATGGCGCGTTTTCAAGAAATGAGGGCATCAAGAAATGCGCGTGCGACCATTAGCATAACAATGTGATTACGACGTGAGATGGGCTCGGAGATGCCGATGTTATGGTGATAATAACTCACTTTATTCATATTTTTCAATCTCGGGCGGTTATTGAAAAGGAAGACTCGCGGAATAAAATATAGCCTTTGTCCAGAAAGTCCATTCTATACACAGATAGATTTTGTGTAGCTATTTATGTAGCTATCATCATATCAGCCGAAAGACCTCCACTGCTGGACAAAGGCCTCCCCCAGAGTGCTAAAGTGACCGGTCTTGCGCCACCCGCATCCAGCGGACTCCCGCGACCTTTATTCAATTCAATTCAATTCAATCTTTATTGATAACATGGTTTACCAGGACATCAGTCCACCTACCCACGCCGCGCCTTCCGGTACGTGGTCGCCACTCGAGAACCTTTCCGCCACAACGGCCATCGGTTCTACGTGCTATGTGGCCCGCCCACTGCCACTTAAGTTTAGCGATTCGGAGAGCTGTATCAGTAGCAATTTATGTAGCTATACAAACATACAAAGACTTTTTGTTTATATTTTATTTGTATAGAACGCAGAGCTTCGGGATAAAATACTGGCTTTGCCGTCGACTTCATCCGCGTATAAAAAAAAAACTTTGTTTATTAGGTAATCGTCTCGTCAGGGGAAACTGTAGCCGAATTCTAATGCCCGGGCTACACTGACCTAGCGAACGATCTGCTCGTAGGCGTGTTCCTCTACTCAGCGGGAAAACCACGGTATTGCACTACAATCGTAGCACTACGAATTCGTTGGCAGTGATGTTAGTTACAACTTGGAATATGCTAGGATTATGGTGAATATAATATGTAATATAATATGATGCCAATACAATAAAATGATAAATGAATGCGAATATTTCTCTCATCGGCAGCCAAACGCGTCATCCATCAAAGCTCACTGCAATTTATGTAATAGCCTGAGTCATTGCGATTCATATTCCTCGCTGTTCATATATTCTCAAGCAGGCCCGATGTGCACGGATGGTTTCTTTGAAAACTTCGACAATATTGTATTTGGATCTACATTTAGCCGATCATTTGGTTGTATATGTTTCCAAATCAAGGACTGATACTGTAACGGTAGAACATATACACATATTTAAATACTTAAATCGGAATCGGCACGTAATTAAATCGGAAAATAATAAAAAGAAGCAGTATTCCTCCTCGGATGTAACACTAGTGTATGACATGAACACTTTATATCAAAGCAATAAGGGTCAAATTCGAAGTAATAGGATTTTTCTTCATTCAAATATAAGCCATGTCACTTTGACATAATATTAAAGTTTGGAAATATGCACGGAAAGTGCTCTTTTCCGCACTAGTGCGGGAAAGTAGCACCATATGTACTGTAAAAATATTTATCAACGGCAAAAACAAATTGATATTTTGGTCGCCACCGTGCACCGCCATCTGCTGTTCTTGCAAATTCGAATAGTTCGAATTTAGACGTTATTCCTAAAGAGATAAAGCTTTGAAAAATATTTGGCAATGGCAAAAACAAATTGGTATTGTGTTTGCCGCCGCCCGTCGGCGCGCCGGACCCCGGCACCGTTGCGCCGCGGCGGCGCGTTGGGCCCGTCGCACCCGTTGATAATTGTTTATAAATTTGCGTCAAATTCATTTTTAGGGTGACACCGTAAGATGTCACGTGACCTGATCGAAAAACTGTTACAATGCTATTGAGTTTTCACTTCTGCCGGCACTCCCGGAGTGCAACCCGGTCTATTTTTTTTATGGTACACCTACACCTAAAGCGGGGATGTATTTTTTTTCTCGTTAAACCCATGGTGTGGTATCGTTGGACAGCTCGTTCAAAAATGTTATGGGTTTCTAAAACCATTTTTCAAATCAGTCATTCGTTTGCGAGATATTGGGGCTAACTTTACAGAAATAAAGAAAAAGCGGTGTCTACACAATAACCGAATCAAATCCAATGCGAAATATTTTATCGTTCGGCTTTGATTAATGAAATGTAGCACGATGAGTACATACGTAC
Organism: Epinotia ramella; assembly: GCA_947578815.1. Classification (NCBI taxonomy): domain Eukaryota; kingdom Metazoa; phylum Arthropoda; class Insecta; order Lepidoptera; family Tortricidae; genus Epinotia; species Epinotia ramella. The sequence continues at coordinate 26,629,320 of OX388205.1, forward strand.
GCTGCGAGTAGACCACAAACAAAAAAAGCAGAGAATTACACTAAATTAGTGTTGAAAAATATAAAATTATTATTTTGCAGTCGGTACTTAAAAAACAAATACTGAATACGGCTCCGGTATGCCTTCTTCTCTGAGCAATGAGGCGGTTAATAATGTGTAATTCGGTAAAACAATTTAGAAATCCGGTTCGCTAAGGCCTTTATGGGGAATAATTATTAGAAATACCTGGTTCAAGTTTAATTCCGAGGCCTCCTTGCTCGTTCGGCAGCGTACAGTTCTTAGGCTTCGATCGAATATTGACACCGTTAGCTATGATATGATAATCTTATTTATTTTCACGGTTTGGTTATTATTATTATTATTATAAAAGAGAAATGGCAGCCTCGAGGGCCTTTGCCAGTCAGTAAGTGTATACATTAACTACGAATAACGAATTAAACCATTATAAAATCAAACAGACGTGACTCTCGCCAAGATGGCGACAATCCCACGGTTTGATTTCACGACTTTTGCATCTTGACGTGACGGCGACGCCAGTTACTGTTTTTTCCTTGACGGCTCGATTTGCGATCCGCGCAAGGAGGTTAAGTGGCCGAGAGGATTTATGGCGTAACCAGAGATGAGATAATTAATTACACAATAACGGTAATAGGTTTACAATAATGTATGTCATGTTTTGCATTTGGCGTACTGATTCAAATAGCAATAATAATTTAATAATATTATTATAATAACTGATTCTGCCATACAAAATTACAAATCAAATTTAATTAAATAAATACATTCCAAACACTTAAAAACTATTATCATTTTAAAAGTCATAAATTTTCAAAAATAGTCATATCATAGTCATATCATTTATTGCATCCATAGTTGTACAGTTCTTAGTAGTAGGTACATGTGTTCCATATGGGCCCCGTCAGGGCGTAGCAATTTAATAAGTAAAAAAAAAATAAGTATTACAAGTCACATTCACATTCAATTGCATTAACATACCTAACATTTGACAAGGATTAATAATAAGTACATATAATTGGTTTAAGTTAGTAATTAATAATTGTTTATTATCTAGTATTAGTTTATCTATTCTATTTTAATGTCGCATATGTGTATAATATGATTGCTAACAGAGAATAATTATCCTAATACAATTTTCTTAGTCGTCAATTTACAAGGAGATTAATTGAAGTAGAAGCAAATAATTAGAGTAAGTGAAAGATAGATAAGTTCGATGCAGACATAGGAATTATTAGGTACATTGGGTTATAGCTACATTTTTATACTAGATTTACTATTCATTTAAATTATCCTTTAAAAATTCGTCGATTGTATAGTATGCTTTTTTAGTCAGTAAGTTTTTCAAATTATGTTTAAATATGTGATTCTTATCTGTTGCTTTAATGATTATAGGAGCCTTGTTATATATATTTATAAAACGCACATATGGACTATTTTTATGGATTACTAATTTAGATATTGGCAAGCCAAGCCTGTTTTCATGCCGTGTAGCCATTCTGCGATTTGGGGCATCTTTTATTTGCCGGAAGAGGTGCATGCGCTCTCTTACAAACATACAAACTTCCAGTATGTAGATGGAAGGAAGAGTGAGGAGTTCTTTATTTATAAAGTGTGGTCGGCAACTTTCTGTGCTTTGTATGTTTGCGAGGATGCGCAGGCACTTCTTCTGCATTACGAACAGGTCTTGGACGTCCGTGCTGGCTCCCCACAAGATTACTCCGTAACGGAGCCAGGCGTATGCGTAGGCGTAGTATGCTGAGAGAGCCGTTTCATAATTGGTGTTTATCTTTAAAATGCTGAGTGCGTACACGAATCTCGTTAATTTTGTTCTTGTGTTTGATATATGGGTTTTCCAGTTAAGGCTAGTGTCTATAGTAATACCTAGTAATAAGAAACTTTGGACCTCCTCCATTTTACCGTATTTAGTCATAAGGCTTATAATCAGAGGTTTTTTTTGATGTGGTTTAAATTGCATTACTTTTGTTTTGTTATAGTTTATTTCTAAGCTATGATGTGTTAGCCAGTCATCTACGCTTTTGAGTGTCGTTTCTAGGCGTGAGTTACAGTAGCTATCGATGCAGTTAAACATTATAGATACGTCATCCGCGAACATTATACAGGTTGAATCAATAGTTTTGGGCAAGTCATTGATATAAACCAAAAAGAGAACGCACCCTAACACACTTCCCTGTGGTATTGAACCTTTTACATAACAGGTATCCGAATTTATATGTTGGATTTGATTCGTATTTTCGTTGTGAAATTCAATTTGTACAAATTGTTTACGGTTTTCAAGGTACGATTCGAACCATTTGTGCACGTTCCCTCGGATTCCGGACCCATAAAGCTTATTTAGCAGTATATCGTGACGAACTTTGTCATATGCTTTCGTCATATCAAGCAAAAGACCGATGGCGTAGTGCTTTTTGTTTATTTGGTTAAGTATATCTTGGATATAAGTGTATACTGCTAGAGTGGTCGAGCGATGTTTTCGGAAACCGTACTGATTTTTATCTAATATATTATGTTTTTCCAAAAACGAGTACAGTCGATTCGACATAGCTTTCTCGAATATTTTTGACAGTGCTGGTAATAAAGCTATTGGTCTATAATGGCCTAATTGCGTGCTTTTTCCACTTTTTTTTAATATCGGCCTTATTTTGGATATTTTAAGTTTGTCCGGGAAAACAGCTTCGCTAAAGGATTGGTTAATTAAGTTAGTAAGAGGCGCTACCAGCTCGTTTTTACACAGTTTTATCAGTGTAGAAGGTACCTCGTCTACACCGAAGCTACTTTTGTTCTTTAGCGTTCCTATAATGTGTGCTACCTCGTGTTCAGTGACAGGCTGTAGGTACATGGAGTTTGTAGGGGGATGAGTCACCGACCGTCCGCTAGGCTGTGCTTTCGAGCATGATGGCTCTCCCATGGAGGCAAAGAAGTCGTTAAATGAGTTCGATATTTGGTCAGGTGATTCGACGATAGCGTTTTTTACACTTATTTTAAGGTGTTTGTGCCGCTTACTGTTTACGTTTTGGGTGGTAGTTTCTTTTATTACGTTCCACATAGTCTTAGTCTTATTTGATGATTTATTCATCTGTCTAATATAATTAAGCCTTTTCGATCTCTGTATACATTTTTTAAGCAATTTAGCATATTTTTTATGGTGAGCGATTAGAATATTGTTCTGTGATTGGTTGATTAAGATTTTTAACTGTCTTTTATGCTTACATGATTGCTTAAGCCCAATAGTTAACCATGTTTTCGGTTTCGAGTTTTTAATGTTTATACAACGTTTTGGGATGGAATTATTAAGGGTTACTTGTATTGCGTTTTCAAAACTGTCATAATTTTCATTTAAATTTTTTGTTGGAGATATTACATTCTGCCATTTCACTTCTTTTAATTCTTCTTTAAATAGCTCCATATTTTTTTTACTAAATGTTCGTTTATTACTTGACCATTTCAAGTTTTTTATTTTTTCTTTTGGTATTCGGTGGCTATAAAGTAAACTCTTGTGGTCCGATATTCCGTGTTCTTCGATTGCGACAGCGCAATTTATTGTCGAGTTAGTAAAGATGAGGTCAATACACGTTGAGGATTTATTTGTTGTCCGGGTAGGTCCTTTTGTTATTAGTGTTAAGTTGGCTGAGAGCATTAGATCAATTAAATGTTGTGTTTGTTTTGAACTGGTTAACATGTTTATATTAAAATCTCCACCAATTATTATGCGCTTTTTCTGGTCTTTCAATCTATTTTTTTTAAGTATACGGCTAAGTGTTTCGTAGAAAACTGCAACCTCATGATCGGGTCGGTACATTTTGATTAAAATGACATTATATTTTGGTATTTCTAAGGCGCAGCATTCAATGACACATTCTGAATATTACACCTAATACAATTTCTAATGGTATCATCTTATTGTAGATTTTACGCGTTAGACCAAATATATAGCCCGCGAGCTAGGAGCATTTTACGCGTTAGACCAAATATATAGCCCGCGAGCTAGGAGCATTTTACGCGTTAGACCAAATATATAGCCCGCGAGCTAGGAGCATTTTACGCGTTAGACCAAATATATAGCCCGCGAGCTAGGAGCATTTTACGCGTTAGACCAAATATATAGCCCGCGAGCTAGGAGCATTTTACGCGTTAGACCAAATATATAGCCCGCGAGCTAGGAGCATTTTACGCGTTAGACCAAATATATAGCCCGCGAGCTAGGAGCATTTTACGCGTTAGACCAAATATATAGCCCGCGAGCTAGGAGCATTTTTTTGTCAGTCACTTACCCCCGGGCGATAACTTGTGAGAAGGTTAAAATTGTTGAAATGATGAATTTGATAATAAAATGAATCGGGGGTAAATGGAAAATTACATATATTTTTTACGTGTTTGGCTGGGTGCGGGGCTGGTCAACCCACCAACGGAGCCGCAGCTGACTTCCACGGGGCTTCATGATGCAACATTCTTAACCCTCTCACAAGTTATCGCCCGGGGGAAGTGACTGAAAAAAAATGTGCCTAGCGCGGGGTACTGCGTTTCAAACTTCAGGGCGTCAGCTGACGAGTTTTCCATCGCGATAGAACCAGCTGACGAGTTGATTTATTTATAGTAGCATATAAACTGTCATCTCACAAAATTTCAGTTGAGGGTAAATTACTGAAAAAAGTTTTTTGTTTTTACGTGTTCGTGTGACTAGCTGACGGGTTTGCCACCACTGTACAACCAACGTTAAGGCTATTCCTCCCTTCTTTAGGCGAATTTCTAGGAGCCTTTTCACAAATGTGTGTTACTTATTAAGTTTTGTTGAGTATAATTTTTTTCATGTAGAATTCTCAGGAAGTAAATTTTCAATTTCCCGCTCTGCATTTTGTAACTTTTCTTGTAACGACACTATTTTGCCCTGCTTTGTTCCTAATCGCAAATGCAGATTGTTATTTGATTGATTATTTGATATCTGGACAACTTAGGCATGGTAGGGTACAATAGATTGGAAACGCGTAGGGATATGTCACTAGCATGCTACCTAGTCCGAGTTCTACGGGGTCCTATCTGCAACCCGGGTATATTGCAGCAGTTAGGTTTGGGTGTGCCGGACGGGTACGCGGGGCGGCGGCCGCGGCTGCTGGTGGAGCCGAGCGGCAGAACCAACTTGCTTCGTAAAGCGCCTCTCAGTCGAGCCGTACACACACTAAACCTAGTTGCTGACCAAACTGATATTTTTCATTGTTCAATGTCCGAATTTGTTAAAGTGTGTCTGTGTGTCTTGTGCAAGTATAATAATTAGGTTAAATCAATTAAGTATTTAAGGCGCTATTGCATTAGGTTAACCTGTAAAAATAGTTGCTATATTGAAATAAATAAATAAATAAACTTCTGTTCGCAAACCCATAGGTGAAGATGGGAGTATTTAAAGTGTATTATTCCATGTTCGTATCTTGCTGTTACAATGTCATGAGTTTTCACTTCTACCGGCACTCCCGGAGTGCAACTCGGTCTTTTTATTTTACTCTGGACTGCGCAAGCCGGCCTTAGTACCTAATCCGTTATAATTACAGTCATAAAAATGACTATTCACATTTCAGCTGTTCAGGTAGGTACTCATATGTCAGCCACTAGTCTGAACAACCTATTTATTTATATCAACGGTTACCTTACCTGATAGCCTAAAATGTGATGCATTATGAAGCATTACCTACCCAAACCTAATCTTTAAAAGGTTAAAATAATATTCTATTATGTAAGTACCTATTAATTATAATTTACTTACACTGTATTACTGCGTCCGTCAGCAATGTATTTTCATGTTTATCTTCACAAAAACATAACATTATTTTTGAGATTACTTTGGAGTTTCATACTTACCTATAACTACAGAAATTTCATTTCTAATGCAGGCTTTTTTTTCCGACGGTACTTTTTGTTGACTGTTCTTGTACTATCAGCAAGTACTCGAAACAACAAAACAAATGACCCGAAATGAGTTTGGTTGGTGGACTTTTCATCATTAGGTATGTTCCGGTATCTATATCCCGGCTCCATCATCAGATCAGCTCGATGGTACAGTCAAGGGCACCAATATGTATTTACTCAAAGTTTCATAAATATGTATATTACAACCTTATTGTTGCAGAAATAGGGCCTGCCTACAAATTTCTGAGACTGGTGTACCTATACATATGAATGCCCTTGACTGTACCATAATATTACATTGTCACCGAGTTTCCATATGTAACCAAAATTTTAACGCAATCTGTGCAGGACGACCGATTTAATTAGCATAAGTAGACAAGAACTGTACATGATTCCAAATAAATAAATCTGGGGGCACGGTAGTGCCCCCGCCAAGTCGAGCGCGAAGCAAGCACTGCCGTACCATCCTTTACTGGAACCATTTCGCCGCATTTTCAGGCCCCTATTTGAGAACCTCTGAATAAGATCAGAACGCAGAAATTTTCGTCATCCAGTAAGCTATATCTTAAAGCTAATCACATACTTAAAATCCAAAATTTCAAGTCAGTAGGTCATTTAGTTCCTATAAAATATAAAAAATTGCAATTTCCACCCAGTTTTCTAGATACTCCAACTGTATACATTACTTTGTAATCCTATACAAATATATAGGATTACAAAGTTACATTTGCAGTGAATGGAAAAATTAAAAAGCAAGAATGGGCCTGCATTCATAGTTTGTATGTATGGATAACACTCGACCTACAAAAAGAAGTGAGATCCCATAAAAAACATTCCATGTAAAAAAGAGGCCAAGTCTCGAAACTCTTCCACCGTAAAAAGTTGTGAGATATTTCGTAGAGCCAAGTCTCAGGCATTCTTATTAATCTTTATTAGTTTGCTACATAAAATTATAGTAGTAAAATTATAGTAGTAGTATAAAATTTTGTGACTTGGCAATCACACAACTTAACTTGACTTGGCCTCTTTTTTACATGGAATGTTTTTTATGGGATTACGTTTACGAGTTTCATTTCCCGCAAGTGTGTTCCAAAAGGTCGTAACGCCATAGTACCTACGACGCTAGCGGCTCTTGGGCATAGATCAGACCTTGGAACAGTTGGAACACACTCGCGAATAAGACTGAATATGTCGCTGTAGGCAAAGAATATGTCGATATAAGAGCAAGAGAGTGAAATGCGAGCGAGACGGCTGCGAGTATTACTATCACAAGCTGTTACACAATAGAAAAACCGCACCCGTCGAAAACGAAGCAGTCACGTCATCGTGGACATCGCGTCGGTCTCACGCTTTTCTCAAGATACTACCCGTGACAATAAAGGGGCCCAAAGGGGAGTTCGAGACCTCAGCCTTAATGGACGATGGCTAATACACTCCTATCAGAAGAAATCGCTCGCAAAGTCGGCCTAGACGGGCCTACAAGGCCGCTACGTATAGAAGCAATAACGAGTGAACACATATCTACTATAACGAAAAATTTTACACTTTTTTACACTTTTGTTTAGTTTTAATCTATATTCTTCGTACTGTGTTTATTATGTATTCTTTCCCTCCGGGCCCTTGAGGCCCCCGGAGAGGACCATCCAAAACCAAATCTGTCAATGGCCGCCGGGAATATTGCTGGGACAAGATAACTGGCTCTTACTACTTAATACAGGAAATACGACGCGGCGACAGAAACCAACCCGTGGCGAGTCGACTACCGCTCTCTCTAAAAAAAAGACAAAAGGGCAAATATGGTTTAGTCTGCTAACTTTCTGAAGTGTTTTTGATGTAGCCAGGCTCTTTCAATCGTGTCGCGACATACCTTGATTAAAAGCTTTTTTGATACATTTTCAAATGATCATAGACAGAAAGTGTAATCTAGACATCTTCACTGGTAAAAAAAAATGACAAATTTTGTTTAGGCTGCTATCGTGTGAAGTTAGCTGCCTTACGGAAACTGTAGAATTTAAGTGTTGTTTGTTAATTACGTTGCTAAGAATATAGAATATGCATTTTACTCATGTATAACTCGTTTAGTAAGCTGTATGACTCATATTTTGTGATTTAAAAAACTGGGACTTTTTCATTTGGTCGGGTTATCATAGGCTGCTAACTTCACACCCGTCTTGGAAAGGCCAACTTTCGTACAAATTCGGCCAACGCAACCGCACCGCACGTCGATGAAACTAAGACAGACAGGCAACTACGGAACCCTACACTGCGCGTGGCCCGACAGCGACACGCACTTGGCCGTTTTTTTTAATCTGAAATCAAGTGAGCGGATAAAGCATTTGATAAAATACCAGATGCCTGAATGTTATTTTCCGTGGTAATATTTTTTTGTTTATACTTATTGTATAAATGTATAAATAACAGTTAATTTGACGAAATGTTTAATGTGTAAAGATTTTTACGTGTCCCGCCGTTACGTGTACGGGGTAATATTGTGCTGAGTGAAAATTGGACCAAATGAAAATGTGCTTACTAAATTTATTCCAAAGATTGCATTACCAAACATAACGGTTCTCAAAATTTGTTTGGGTAGTGACATTTTAACAAAACGGCAGGATCCCATTAGAATGAGCGCGCAAAACATTTTACAAATCACATTAATCAAATCTCATAAATCTCATAATCTATAGATGAAAATTATGTAATTGATCCCCAGATACAGTCGTGGCCAAAAGCATCGTGAACCCCAACTCAATTCTTCCTTTGTAACTTATAAAGTAAGTATTCTTGTTCAATTTCGAAAACAGGTGAAGACGTAAAATATTATACAACTGTGCAAATGTTTAATAATAGTAGATTACTGCAGAGGCCGTGAAGTAAGGGATTGCTGGACGAGATTGGGGTAGACGGCCGAGTCGTAGACGAGGCCGAATACAACGAGTCCAGCAATCCCTGTTCCGGCCGAGGATTGTATAGTACTTTTCTCAAACGATGTGAGGAAATATTAAAATTAAAATAAATACTAGGTAATCAATTAAATAATAGGTCATTTGCGCCTTTTTTATTTTTTAAACATGCCATTTGAACAAGCCGTTCGAGCACCATGTTTAACCGCACATAAAGTATAGTACCATAGATTATTTTTATTTTTTTTATGAAGCAAGTATGCTTACAGTGTCTAGTGGTGGTTGGCAGTATGTAAATTTTCCTTTGTCAGTTTAATATTAGTAAGCAAATTTAAAAAGTTAGAGTAGCGGACAATAATGGTTTTACTTAGGGTTTTCATACATTACTTCTTGGCCTAAGGCCAAGAAGTAATGTAGGGAGCCATAAACAAGAAACTTCACGTCTTCATTTCGTGATATTAACGCGTACATTTCCGAGCATGTTTGAGAAAATATAATTTTGAAATAGCTATTTGCGTTTGGCCCGCGAGCTAGCAACAGATTTTCGTGACTAATCGACCCCCGTGCGATAACTTGTGAGAAGGTTCAGAATGTTGTATCATGAAGCCCCGAGCACGTCAGCCGGGGCTCTGTCGGGGGGTTGACAAGCAGCAGCCTCCCAAACACGTAAAAAAAAGCGGCCAAGTGCGTGTCGGACCACGCACAACGAAGGGTTCCGTGCCTATTAAAAAAGTCGTAACGTTACTGAAATCTTATGGCACTTACGTCCTTTTCTTTAAAGAAGGCAGTTTTTTACAAATATCTCGAAAACCTTTGAGCCGATCTTGTTCAAAATAATTTTCGCTGAAAGAATTTAATAATTCATATGTCCATGATTTTTTTCATATTTTTAAAATACACAGTTCAAAAATTAGGGGGGGGACATAATTTTAGTGACTTTCGGGGCGATTATCTCCGGCTATTGCTGATAAACCTTATATTTATTTTAAAAGCCTATCGATTGATGTGCCACACGTGGGCTTGCAATGAAAATATTTTTTTTGACTTTTAGTTTTATGTTTGGAGTGCCCCCAAAAAATTTTTTTTTTGTAATTTAATTACAAAACTATGTAGCGGCTAACACAATATACCTGTCCTCAAAATGTTATTCAAATACTCCTCCTAGTTTTCGAGTAAAATGCCTGTGACATACGGAAGGACAGACAGACAGACATGACGAATCCATAAGGGATCCGTTTTTTGCCATTTGGCTACGGAACCCTAAAAAGAAGAACATTTTGCCACTTACCCTCGATTCATTTTATCATCAAATGATAGTTAATCCAATATTATGGCTAAAAGTAATCGTCAGCTGACTGTTGGAAAGCTGAGTGGTGGAAAACCCGTCACCTGGTCACACGAAAATGTTAAAATATATTCCTACTATAAACGCGCATATATACTTGGCTATGTAATTTTAAGCAGATTAACGCCTGCTATAAAATGCATGGCAAAGTATCGCGCCGTCGCTTTAACGCGCGTTTACAGTAGGAATATATTTTAACATTTTTTCTTTCCACCACTGTACAGCCAGCTGACGATTTTGACATAATATTGGATTAACTATCATTTGATAATAAAATGAATCGGGGGTAAATGGCCAAAATTTAGTTTTTTTTTTACGTGTTTGGGTGGCTGCTGTAGGTGAACTCGCCAACGGAGCCCCAGCTGACGGCCACGGGGCTTCGTGATACAACATTCTTAACCTTCTCACAAGTTATCGCCCGGGGCTAAGTGACTGACAAAAAAAAGCTCCTAGCTCGCGGTCTAGAGAAAGTCGGGTTTTACAATAATATTAAATTTCAATTGCATTTGTTTCACGGAATTTGCCTCAACGTCACTAAATATGTAATTTTTTTCCGATAGATGTTCAACTTTCTATTACAAAATATTTAAATGCATCTTATAATGTTTGTTTGACCTTTGAATGAAAAACGCATGGGTGGTCAATACTTTCTTAGCCAAGGCTGTAGCTTCAATTTAATCATTTGATAAATCAAATAACGTAAACGTAAGGTACGAATTACTACTATCAATCCTCATTGTACGAAGCAATTGTAAAAATAGCTCAAAGCCAAATGCGATTTCTCTTCATTTACTTCCCCACAACATGGTCCCACCTTGACACTGGGAAGGTGGTGTGCGTAATACAATAAAGACATTTCCACGAAATTGCCGACGTGGGATTATGCCATCGCGCCGCGGTTGGCACAAAGAAGTGTTTGCTAATCCAATTTTCCGAGTCGATGCCGAAATAATACCTATTCAGAGGGTAACGCCAGAGAGCAGTAGCCTACTGGGAACAGTGTGCCAATCCAAGCAGAAAGTGTTGTATACTAAATCTTGATGTATCCTACTCGTGACATTATCAACTGTAGAAATATTGTGAACTGCCAGATCCGTTCACAATTGAACGCGTTGTTTTTCATTAGTTTATAATCTGTCAATGACAAATCGTCAAATTGAGAACTGAGATCAAATTTACATGCTACGAAACGTAACTTTTTAGGGTTCCAAATGGCAAAAAACGGAACACTTATGGATTCGTCATGTCTGTCTGTCTGTCCGTCCGTATGTCACAGGCATTTTACTCGAAAACGGTAAGGCTCGAAAAATTTTGAGGATAGGTAGGTGTATTTTGTTAGCCGCTACATAGTTTTGTACTTAATTAAATTACAAAAAAAAAATTCAGGGTGCTCTCCATACATAAAACTGAAAGTGAAAAAATATGTTTTCATTGCAAGCCCACGTGTGGCACATTAATCGATAGGCCTTTCAAAATAAATATAAGGTTTCTCAGCAATTTTTTTGATTAAATGAATAGAGTCGGAGATAATCGCCCCGAAAGTCACTAAAATTGTGTGTCCGGGGGGGATACCCCTCTAATTTTTGAACCGTGTATTTCAAAATATGAAAAAAAATATGGACATAACATAGGGCTTATTAAATTATTTCAGCGAAAATTGTTTTGAACAAGATCGGTTCAAAGGTTTTAAAGATATTTCTAAAAAACTGCCTTCCTTAAAGAAAAGGACGTAAGTTCCATAAGATTTCAGTAACGATACGATCTTTTTAATAGGCACGGAACCCATCGTTGTCCGTGGTCCGACACGGACTTGGTCGCTTTTTTCTTTTTTGTCATTATGATAGTAAAATGAAATAAATTAATCTGTTTTACAAAATAGACTACTTGACATATGTCAAGGTAGTCCTTACCGTGCCACATAATTCGGCAGTTAAATCTGTTTGCAATCACCTCTAGAATGCTGTTTCGACTCCTCCTGACGCGACCCATCAGCGACGTGATTTTATTACGCACTGCACCACTTTGGCAGTCTCAACAGCATTCTTAAGGCGTTGTTATTGAATGCGTGGGCGTTGTAAGCTCGTTTGGTATACCTAACCCACAGACCGCCAGTAAATTAAGACTAAATATGACAGTTTGGCGGCAAATTATTTACATCAAGGAAACTTTGTTTATAACTTTATCTTGGCACTAGAAATGAGGATCTGCCGTGTGCTACCAAAATTTTCACATGTTGCTGTTGAAGGTCGGTTGAAGAATATATTATTACTAGCTTATGCCCGCGACTCCGTCCGCGTGGAACTCGTTTATATCGTAGCTCCATACAAACTTTCACCCCCATTTTAGGAAAGTGGGGGGTTAGAAAGAGACAAAAAGTAGCCTATGTCACTCTCCATCCCTTCAACTATCTCCACTTAACAAATCACGTAAATTCGTCGCTCCGTTTTGCCGTGAAAGACGGACACAAACAAACAAACACACACTTTCGCATTTATAATATGTTCTTCCTTGTTGTTCGTGTGTTCTTTTACCTCGATTTTGGGTTTAAGCAACCATATAGGTTTAACAAATCTGAGAATTACATGCCAGTGATGTCTGTGTAAAAAAGTGCGGTCGCCAAATGTTATTTTTTAACAACAATATTTTTTAAGAAAAAATCTCACTTGAAAATTCTGCGGTTATAATTCAGCATATACCGCATTGCTGTTTTCAATGTATACATACACCATCTGTTCTATCACCCGTACATATTGGATATTCATAAGCAACGAGTATATTTAGGGTACGTATTAATAATACATTCTACATTCAGACTGAACAAACGGGGTTTAGGCGGCTGTGTGCATTTTATATCAGAGGCTCTAGTATAAGTTTTACCGAAACCAGACGTTACGAGCGCGTTCGCGTTTAGCTGTCAAATCCCATACAAATACAGGGTGAAACGCAAACGCGATCGTAAAGTTTTGTTTCGGTAAAACTTATACTAGAGCCTCGCCTACATAAACAAGTGATGTGAAGTTTGTGAGATGTTTGCATTTATTAGGCAATAAGGACTAGTATAGTACCTACTATCTGATGAGTAATCGAACGAGCGAGCGAAGCGAACGAAGTTCTATGTTCGGCTTGGGCCAAAATTCGTTCATCTGTCTGGATGTCCCGCTATCCCACTGCCCAGTACAGGTAGCATTACTCTACCGGTTCTCGTGAAGTTTTGTGAGCCGGTTTGATAATTATATAGTTGTTTTAGTATTCCGTTTTTGCATTTTTTTTTTAATTGTTAGTCCTAGACTAGTTTTTAATAGTTGTATGTGGTGCTGGTTATTAGATGAACTGTTGGAGTCGCAACAACTCCTAACAGTCATATCCAACAAAACGTTCAAATGTGGTTTAAACAGTTTTGGTATGGTGAATGAGTTGAAGTATTGCGCAGTACTTGATTGTAAAGTTGGCGGTACTTGCTAGCTACTAAACTTTTAATCTTTCTTCGTGCGAACTCTCTTCTAAATATTGTGTGGGAGGTGTGGGAGAGTGCGGGAAAATGTAGAACAATAACAAAATTGCTCGGCTCGACGAAAAGCTCGAAGCAAATGTACTGTCACTCGCTTTCTAACTCGCTAGAATGCTGGCTATGCTCCTGTTTATTTTGTGCGTTTTAACCTATACAACATTTACTAGAATGCTCATTACTTATGGATGCTCAATTCTATCAGAACCTTTAATTCCCACAATAAAATAAACCAAATATCTGCGCTTATTTATTCTGTGCGCTACAGAAATCCGACTTACGAAAGGCCGTATATTTAACGAAAGTTCAAGTTCAAGTTCAGTTATTCAAGTATTTAATTTAGATCGCGTCTGAAAATATTACAATACTTAAATCTAAGATAGGTAATAATTAATTTAAGACATTATGACATAACACTCATTATATAAACATGTTCGAGGTAAAAATAATTATAGCAATGAATAATGTCAGGATACGCCTATCACAGCTTTTAACAATACTTCAAGAAATAATTCTTTAATTTACATTCCATTATTATTTATATTACAGAATTCCTCTACCGAATAGTAGCACTTCTCAAGAAAGAAAGCCTTTAACTTATATCTAAATATTACAGCATTTGTGAGTGATTTTAATTCAACGGGTAAAGGAGCGAGCACACCGGTGCTTAACGCTGCGTATACGCGTTGACGTGTCGTATGCGTCACGTATTCTTCATATTTTTTGCTGCGTTTACGGTGCGTTAGCGTATTTTGAGCAGCGGTGTGGTCGCTCCCTTAAGTTATACATACGCAACCTGCTTTCACGACTCAGCTGCGGGACGCGGCGGCGACGGCGCGGCGGGCAGCCCCGGTGACTGAGAGTAGAGTGAGCCTCATCTCTTTCTAATTGGCACGGTGCGAGTGAGACAGCAGACGCTCAGTCGCGCGAGAAGCGGCTTGTCAGCAAGTTGTGCTAGACGTACTGGTGCTCTTCTGTTCCCCCGATACTCTCCCATTCTTCAAATTCTTCAGGCGTAATATTAAGATCAGGATAGATTGATGTTTGACAAACTGGAGCGACGAATTTCGTTTTTAATTTCCGATTCAATTGGTTCTCTTGTAACTTTGCCCTATAAGTATATTCTTTTTGCTCTGGTCAAATTATATCCACATTTACCTAACGCAAAAATTTAAAATTTCTCCAGCAAAACTTCCGCATTCACAACACCGTAACAAAATCTTATTATTTTGGGCAGTAGCTTTATTTGTTCTGCCTGTCTAGCAATTTAGTGCAAAACGGACAATGCATCTTTAAATTCCTACTGTTCTTTATCGAAGTGTCAAAAGATTGTCAAAGAATTAACATATTTTTTTACAATTCGTCCATTGACACAGGCTAAAGCCCTGCCATACAGCTTTGTCAAACGACATTTTACGGATTGAGTCAAGTATTTTTTTTTTATACAACGACGGTGGCAAACAAGCGTACGGCCCGCCTGATGGTAAGCGGACACCGCAGCCTATATAGATGCATGCAACTCCAAAGGAGTAACATGCACGTTGCGTTGAAATGAACGGACTTTTATCATAAAGAAAGAAAGAAAGAAGAAAGAAAACATTTATTCGTGGCAATAAATAAAATAAATAAATAAATAAATATTAGGGGACAATCTTACACAAATCGACCTAGTCCCATAGTAAGCTCAATAAGGCTTGTGTTATGGGTGCTAGACGACGATATATTTAATAGATATAAATACTTAAATACATAGAAAACATCCATGACTCAGAAACAAATATTCATGCTCATCACACACATATTTGCTCTTACCGGGATTCGAACCCAGGACCTTCAGCTTCGTAGGCAGCGTCACTACCCACTAGACTAACCGGTCGTCAAAATAAACAAACTGTGGACACATACGCACATACACATTTGCCACGAAATGGTCACAACTCAGCGTAATGCTGGCAACGCCAGCGCTGGTCTTCCGTTGTGGCCATTTGGTGAGGTACGGAAGAATGACGCCACGATCACACACAAGGACAAATTGCAAAATACAAAAACATTAAAAATAACGAAGAACACAAACTCATTAAAAACAGAAATCAATAAATAAAAACATAAAGACACCTATAAATTACAATAAAATAAACGTGTAGCTGCCCCTTAATTTTTAAAAAATAAAAAGAAATAACCGGCCAAGAGCGTGTCGGGCCACGCTCAGTGTAGGTTTCCGTAGTTTTTGTATTTTTTTTTCAAAAACTATTCAACCTATCAAGTTCAAAATATTTTTCCTAGAAAGTTTTTATAAAGTTCTACTTTTGAGATTTTTTTCATATTTTTAAAACTTATGGTTCAAAAGTTAGAGGAGGGGGACACATTTTTTTTTACTTCTGGAGCGATTATCTCCGAAAATATTAACATTATCAATAAAATATTTTAGCAAACCCCTATTCATTTTTAAACACCTATCCAACAATATATCACACGTTATGGTTGAAATGAAAAAAAAAAACACTCCCCACGTTACGTATCGGAAAGGTACCCTAATATATTTTTTTTTCACTTTTTATTTTACCGCTTTGTCGGCGTGATTGATATACATATTAGTACAAAATTTCAGCTTTCTTGTGCTAACGGTTACTGAGATTATCCGCGGACGGACGGACAGACAAAGCGAAACTATAAGGGTTCCTATAGTCGACTACAGAACCCTAAAAAGGTACTAAAACTATGACTTATCTATGGTAAATTTGACACTACATAACTACAGGTAACAACTAACGCGTGTTGATGCAAAACATTCTGTGAAAACAAGTCAACGTTGACCATTAAAACTAAAAGTAAACTATGAGACTTACTGCTAAACCAGCTACTATAATATGGAATAATATTCGAAAAATCTAAACAATGAACAATAACAGCTAACTACAAAACATCAGGCCACGGAATGCTTGTGGGACATATACAAAGCAGGTATGTATTTTGACCCAGATTAAAAACAGCTTGTGTCATGTTTAACGTTTTCCTGACTTTTTTGGTGGTGGTGCAAGTGTTTCCTAACCTCGGCCTTAAAAGTATGTTTGCCTTTTAGAGTCCTGAGAAGCGGCGGTATACAGTACTGTACGTCTAGCAAAATTTGCTGCTGCTCAGTCGCTTCGAGCGCAATTGAGTGTCTCCTGTCTTACTCGCACCGTGCAAATTAGAAAAAAAATATAATCAACGAAGTTTGTTTGTGATTAATGCATTTATCTATTACTAGAAGACCTGGAAGGGCTATAGACACCGCTAGACGGCCGAGCGCGGCAGACTGTTGAGAAAGGTCTAGGAAAATGTAGTACCGAGTTACTTTGGTTTTGCCGGACGTCGAGCACCCAGCACTTACCAAATTTGGCAATGTTCAAACCACTCCGATCAACGGAGCTTTAGAACGGTCCTGCGTCGCATGGCACTTTCAGGAAGGATCGCTCGAGTGATATCAATATTAATTTATGGATAAAAAAAAAAAGTGCACCCAGGGGAGAAATTCCAATAAATCATAAATAATTGTTACTATACGCATGTGCAAGGATATTTGTGTTAAACATGCACTTTCAGAGTTACACCTGTTTTACCTTTATTCTCCATACATATTTTTATTAAGATGTCTATAAAAAAATAACAACAAGTCCAAATTACCTCATGCTCATTTTGTAGTATAATCATGACTACCTTATGCGATTTCAAGAAAAAAAAGAGAATATTTTCGACTTCGGTTTTTATTTCTATGAAAGCCGATTTTCAGCCCACAGTGCGGCGGGCCTCTGCCAGCCTACACGAGGACCCCAGCGGGCGACATTACTCAGACTTTAACTTTGACTGATTGACTGAACTGCCCGTTTTGGAGAGAGAGGAATTTTGTCAATTTAGGATTGCGTAAGTTAAATGGCGTGAGGCATTAAAGACCACTAAGGGCAGTTTGAACATCTGCCCTTTAAGTGAATCCCTGGCTTAGTCGATATCATTATTATTTAGTTTCCGTTAGACTTCATGGTGTTTCGAATCCATTCTAAAAACGGGCTAATGGGGGTATACTCCGAAATTGGTAAATCAAACTTTCCGCTCCGACTTATCCCGATGAGTCGTCCGTCATACAGCAGAGGCCCCCCGGAATCCCCCGGACGGGCCTGCTGCCGTCTCTTTGAACATTTCGGCATTACACACACTGCACTATATTTAAAAAGACTTCTACAAGGTACCACAACGCCCTCGCCTACTAGAAGGGTCTTGGATAAAGTTTTCTTCTTCTTAACGAGATCACTCGGACGCACTTCCTTGTTTGTTAGTCCAAATCCTGCATACGTAACGGGCAGGCCAAACAGAGTTTTGTAATCCACTGCCAGCAGTTTTGCGTGCTCCTGTTTTGGCACTTTTTCAACTAAAAGTAGTGCGATATCATTAAATGCTATTATTGTCTGCATGTTATGCGGATGGAAATATATTTTAATAACTTTCTTATACAGGTTGGTCTCGTTCCCGGGTCGAGTGTGATCTCCGTATCTTATAACTATTGCACTTGGTGACATGCCGCATACGCAGTGGTTTGCTGTGAGTATCCAGTTTTGGGCTACTAGGCTGCCAGTGCAAAATCTCACATACGTTTTGGCAAGTTCCAATGTAACGGCAAACGGGAATTGATTTTTCAAGTCGATCTCCCCTTGATACACGCGGAGATCTCCCCGACGAGGGTCACTCGCACTCAGCTTTATCAGTAATGCCAGAATATATACGATAATCATTTCTAAAATATTGGGTTTCATTTAAAACTGAAATGTAATGAACAAATAGGCAATTCAAATGAAATTGTGGAAAGCTACAAAAAAAAACAATATAATCAGGATGTTGCAATTTTTATTGTTTGAATTTATCGTTTTTATCGCAATTCATCATGATTTCGATTTGCTCAAAATTAGGAATTAGATTGACAATAAAATATTATATAGACAGAGAGGAAATTAGAATATGACATAAACATTTACATAAAATCATAGATAATAGAATTAAACTCAGAAAACATACGTATGAAGCACCAGCTCAGTGAAGAAAACTATATGGACAATTCCTGCATATAAATTAAATTTGTAATAAGCAGTAGGTACAGCTGCTAACGAACATAAATTTTAATTTAATGATTTAAACTTTCACGATTCTCACACATTATTTATACTAAACGGGGATTTGTCCCGTGACCATGGATGTTGCAACACATCCGAAACGTCGGGAGACCTCAGTGAGGTAAATAAAATAAGTTAATTATACGCGATTAAGTCCCGTTTAGTTTGAATTTTGATTACTACCTCGCGGTGGGTATACACCACCTCGCGGTATTATACCATCTCGCGGTGGGTATATACCACCTAGCAGTATTATTCCACCTCGCGGTGTGTATATACCACCTAGGAGTATTATTCCACCTCGCGGTGTGTATAATTATACTACCTCGCGGTGGGTATATACCACCTCTAATGGAGTATCTGGACTATCTATACCTATAGTAGTAGAGATAGTCCAGGTACACACTGCGTGGTGATAAATACCAGTGTGGGGCAAAAAGTAATTGCATTACAAATTACAATTACAAAATGTAATTTCAATTATTGCATTACAAATTACAAAATGTAATTCGTTATCGCATTACAGATTACAAAATGGTATTTGTAATGCAATGACTGCATTACAGATTACATTTTGTAATTTTAATTTGTAATGCATTACTTCGTAAAATTACAAATTACTTTTATTTAATAAAACATTTTTCATTATTAACCTTGGGTTGGGGAAAAGGAAAGGGGGGCCGGTTTTTGGACTTAATTTTTTTTTCTTTTACTATGGTAAATAATGCCTAAAAATAAGCATGTTTTATTACACTTCTTCTCGTCTTCGTCTTTCAACTTTTTCTCTCAGATCGATATTTGCCGAGATATTTGGGTTCAAAGGTCAGTCATTTAAACGGTTCTGGGGACTTAAAAAATTTCGATATCACTGAACTTACTCGGATTTTTAGGCTTAGATAATTTTTGATATTTTTTTTATCTTGTTTTCTTTTCGTTATAAATGCGTAAAAATAAGCATGTTTTATTCTGTAAACTTTTTCTCTCAGATCGATATTTACCGAGATATTCGGGTTCAAAGATCAGTCATTTAAAGGTGGCAAACCTGACTCGGAGATGACGGATAGGTGTTTTTTTTTTAAATCAAAGAACGGAAAGAAACGGGACGTTTGTCTAGAAAAAGATGCTTTTTTGACGTGTTCTGTACGTAAGAATCATTCAAAATAGGTGTTATAATGACACCACTTTAGCAACAAAATTACCAAGTGCTGAAGTTAAAAAACTTTGGAACGTTATACTTCGGTCATTTTTAAATTTAGAGAAAAGTTTTTAAGTAAAAGATGCTTATTTTGACGTGTTCTATACGATACATAAACAATCATTTTAAATAGGTGTTATAATGACACCACTTTGGCAAAAAAAATACTAAGTGCTGAAATGTCCCTGGATGCGATTATTGCGATTACAAATGTGATAGATTAGATTAGATTGATAAAAAATTACATTACAGATTTGCATACATGTCAAAAAAATAAGAATTATTATCACGAATTATTAATGCCGTAATGCATTACATTTGTAATCGCATTACATGTAATGCAATTACGTGTAATGTATTACTTACTCGTAATTGCAATGTAATGCGATTACGAATGTAATTCATTACTCGTAATTGCATTACATGTAAGTAATTTAATTTGTAATGCGATTACAAATGTAATGCATTACGCCCAACACTGGTATATACCCATCGCGAGATCGTATAATACTGCGAGGTGGTATATACCCACCGCGAGGTAGTATATACCCATACCCACCGCGAGGTGGTTTATACCCACCGCGAGATGGTATAATACTGCGAAGTAGTATATACCCACCACCACATAACTAAGCAAATAATTAACAACCATATAATTAACTAAGCAACGTGCAAAGACAACATACAACACAGTGCAACACTGTGCTGCGATGGAAACTAAGGTAATGGGTTATTGGGGTAAATAGTGGAAAATGGGTAATGGGAGGAGACTAGCGGACACCTGCCATGATAATCAGTCCCAAAATTGTGAAAAGGCAGGCGGTGACTCGCCAACTCGCTAAGTGGGCCCCACAAAACGGAGCAACACGTCTGAGCGTCTGTGAGGTTGTCGAGAGGTGAGTGCGGGGCGCCAGATCATATGATACTGACTTGACAACTTTAATACTGACTGGTAAATGTTCTTAAACCCAAATAGGTACTTTTTGAAATTTGATTATATCCGTGTAATATTTATTGTATTCTTGACGATCTCAATATTGTGTGCATGTTTTTATTCTAATGTATGAAAATTATGTATTACTATTGAGAAATAAACCATCTGAATCTGAATCTGAATCTGAATCTTAGCAAATTGGCCTGCAAGGTCGGAAATTGCGTCTCGACTATCAAAGCACTGAACAAACCGGAACACCTCTTGAACCTAGAACTTTTACGATCCCTGAAACTGAAGATACCGCACCTGAAGGCACGCTGGATTTCATACGCTGTAGAACATGAATACGAACATGAACCCGAACTTGTAAAGCTGTCAAACTTTTTGAAAAAAGAAGCTCAATCGACGTCAAAGTATTGGTTGCACGAACCGCCACGCACTATATTTAAACCAGTACTTCCGAACAGAACCCACTACGCTGAATTTGAAGATGATGAAACCGAACCCGAACCCTGCTTTACTTCAAATCTACCGAAATATATACCTGAACCGAATTGTCTGTACTGCAAGTCCAAGACCCACATTCTTAAGGACTGTGACCAGTTCCTTCGCCTTACGACGGATCATCGATGGGAGTGGGCGAAGGAAGCTAAGGTCTGCTTCAAATGCTTGAAATCTAGACATCGTAGAGAATACTGCCGAGCTGGACCCTGTGGAATTGACGGATATCGCATGTCACACAATAGACTGCTTCACTCTTGTACCTTACAAAGACCCGAAACCGCAGGTTGCGCGCACCCTTCGACTTTAGATACTCAAGTAACTACGGAACCGGGAGCTGAGAAAACACCGAACGAGACAACGGCTTGCAGCAGAACCACCTCAAAGACCCAAGTATTATTGAAAATTATACCAATAGAGATCCGAGGGCCGATCGCGTCTAAACGAACTTACGCCCTATTGGATGGAGGAAGTACCCTTACCCTAATGAAAAAAGAGCTCGCAGCCGAAATTGGCCTAAATGGAATATCCGAACCGCTGGCCCTAGCTGGTGTGAACGCCACAACCGAAGAACCAGACTCTGAACGCGTTGACATTGAAGTGACTGGACCCTCCGACACACCGCTGGAACTGTACGGAGTCCGGACTGTCAGGAGACTACCCCTTGCGCCTCAGACAGTTGCCAACATTGATGGGTATAAACACTAGCAAGACCTGCCTAGATCTGGACTTTGCTACGACCATGCAGTCCCAGAGCTGTTGATTGGCCAAGACAACTGGCATGCGATTGTATCCAGAGAGATCCGCCATGGCAAGAGAAACGAACCTATAGCTTCGTTGACAGCACTCGGTTGGGTCGTACACGGATTTTCTCACTCGTGTTCCAACGCCGTTCACTTTGTAGGACACACCGAAGAAGCGATGTATCAATTAGTCGAAGATTATTTTAAAATTGATTCTCTTGAGGTTACAAACAAACTCAAACAAAACCTAGAAGACGAAAGGGCCCTTGACATACTTCAACGAACAGCGAAGATAGTAGAAGACGGCCGAAGATGGGAAGTGGGGTTATTGTGGCGAGAAAGCGACCCTGTAATGCCCAATAGCTTTTCGTACGCCTCCAAGAGATTACAGTCCGTAGAAAGAAAGATGGACAGAGATCTAGCATATGGCCAAAAATACAAAGAAAATATGGACAATTTTCTACAAAGCGGGTATGCTGGACCATGTGAACCAACACAATACACACTCGACCGGACTTGCTACTCTGCCTCTTAGCGATCATATTTAAATTCAGAGAAGGGGAAGTAGCTGTGTCTGCGGATATTAAAGAGATGTTTCTTCAGATAAGAATAAGGCCAGAAGATCACCCCGCTCAACGTTTTCTGTGGAGAGATTTTGACAGAAAAGGCCCTATGAAAGAATTCGAAATGAAATCTGTGATTTTCGGTGCTACTTCATTACCGGCAACTGCAATTTATGTTAAGAACAGAAATGCCGAAGACTTTAATGAGAAGTATCCTGAAGCCGTTGAGGCGATAAAAACCCGTTTCTACATGGACGATTACTTACATAGCTTCCACTCAGAGGAGATAGCCAGAAAGACTGTGAGAGAAGTGACTCACATAAATCAAGAAGGGAGCTTCACTCTGACGCAATGGATGTCTAACAGCGAAAACATCATGCAAGATATTGAAGAGACGAAAAGGGGCTCAGGGGGAGTAAACCTCGACTTCAATGTAAATGTCAAGATTCTGGGAATGAAATGGAACCCGTCCAAAGATACATTAGGATTTAATTTGAACCTTTCGAAATTGCCGACAGAGATTATTGACCATTCGAGAAAAGCAACCAAGCGAGAGGCCCTCAAAGTCGTAATGAGTGTGTTCGATCCTCTCGGTCTTTTGACGCCTATCGTCATACAAGGAAAGATACTCCTCCAGGATATATGGCGTTCAGGAATTGGTTGGGACCAAGTCATACAAGAAGCCGAACATTTGATATGGAAACGCTGGATCAAGCGCCTGATCGCTGCATGTTTATGTACAGTGCCTCGACACTACGCGCCGGAGCCAACTCAGTGTACCATAGAGTTGCATATTTTCTGTGACGCTAGCGAGAAAGCATACGCCTCTGCAGCTTACTGGCGTTTTGTCCAAGAAGATGGTTTAATATGGGTCACTCTCATAACTAGTAAGTCTCGCGTGACACCGTTAAAACCTGTGTCGATTCCCAGGCTCGAACTTCAAGCAGCTGTTCTTGGGGCACGAATTGCTTGTACGATAGAGAAAGATCATGATACTATCAAACCGGCAGTCAAGTTCTTCTGGACTGACTCCTCAGCAGTCATAGCATGGATCAAAGGAGATCCGAGAAATTATCAAACCTTTGTTTCCAATCGGCTGGGAGAAATAGCGGAACTCACCAGCACCAAAGACTGGAGGTGGTTGCCCACCTCGCAAAATGTAGCAGATGACGCAACCAGAGACATTGATGACTTAAACCTTGAACACAGATGGTTTAAAGGTCCCTCGTTTCTCTATCAAGATCCTAAGTTATGGCCTTCGCAGGATGAAGATACAACAGCGGTACCGACCAATCTGTTGGAAATGAAAAAGCAGTCTCACAGAATTTTACCAGTGCATACATATGAACTAGCTTTACCTAACATCACCAGATTTTCCAAACGGCTGAGACTCATCAGAAGTACTGCGTGTTATGCATTTATTGAAAATACTCGGAAGAAAGAACGAAGTGGCCTGAAATTTGAATACATAGAGCGTGCTGAAGAGTCATGGATCAAACACAGTCAAAGTCAAAGTTTTCCAGTCGAATTAGACAATCTAACAAACAACAAGCCCTTTGACAAGACCAGTCGACTGTGGAATCTTTGTTCTTTTATTGATAATCATGGATTGCTGAGATTACTGGGGAGAGCCAGCGCTGCGAGCGATATAGACAGGAATCTCACCCAACCGATAATATTAGATGGTAAACACCCATTCACAAAATTACTTACCCTGCATCACCACGAGCAGGCTAACCATGAAAACAATGAGACAGTAGTTAACTGCTTGCGTCAAAAATACTGGATCCTTAATTTACGACCAACAGTTAGGACAGCTGCAAAAACCTGTCGCCTGTGCCGAATACGTAAAGCTCAGCCAATGCACTTGCCCCGCGGGGACTTACCAACTGCAAGGCTTGCCCATCATTTACGATCGTTCAGTCATTGTGGGCTGGATTATTTTGGAGCCATGATGGTGACAATTGGCAGACGGCATGAGAAGCGGCATGGTGCTCTGTTTACATGTATGACGAGTAGAGCAGTACACGTCGAACTCGCAGCATCGCTATCTACAGACTCTGTAATACTTGCCCTACGCAGAATGATAGCTCGCAGAGGACCACCTATAGTAATTTACTCCGATAATGGGACCAATTTTTATGGAGCCAACACAGAACTCAAAAAATTGGTCAAGGAGATAGACCAAGAGTTGGTCAAGGACTTCCTGCTTAACAAAGGCATAAATTGGACCTTTATACCACTCGCTTCACCCCACATGGGAGGCTCATGGGAGAGATTGATCCGCTCTATTAAAAGAGCGCTGAATATTACTCTCAAGGAGAAATTTCCGTCCGAAGAAGTTCTAAGAACTGTGCTGACAGAAGCGGAATGTACTGTGAACTCGCGTCCACTGACCCACGTGTCAGTGCAACCGGATGACCGCGAGGCTATAACGCCTAATCACCTACTTCTTGCAGGACCAAGCAATGTGCCACATTTTGGAACTTTCACCGAGAATGACATGATCACTCGAAAGCAATGGCGCAGGGCACAAAGACTTTGTGACGTTTTTTGGAACAGATGGGTCCATGAATACTTGCCAACAATACTGCCCAGAGCACATGTTTAAGAAAGACCAGACTTGAAGGAAGGCGACGTTGTTGTCATCGTTGATCCCGGGTTACCCCGCAACACCTGGCCAAAAGGCATAATAATAAAAGTTTTCCCAGGTCCAGATGGACGTGTACGAGTAGCTGACGTGCGCACAGCGGGCGGAGTGCTACGGCGGCCTGCTGCGAAAATCGCCCGTCTCCCAACTGAAGATGAATGCGCTTAGTCGCGCATTGTCGGGGAGAATATGTTACGGACTCGTGCCATAACCTATTTGGTTATATTTATAACTCTTTTTCCCTATGTCTTGTTGTCTTAGCAACGGTTAATAAACATGTCAAAGAATGAAAATGTACGTTTCCTTGAAAATATTAAATAATTGTGAATTTATAGTGATACCGTTGTAGCTTCATAAGCGTCGGTAACAATCACATTCTTACTCAATGCCTAGGCATGCCATTTTCTGAGCGCCAATATGCATTGCCGGCATTGGCTATTACGGTCAGTGGGACTCATCGCTTTTGTCTGTCCGGCAAAAGTAAATGGGTATACGGGTACGCGACCCCGGCCTATTCAAGCTACTGTCGTCGTTTAACCAAATATCCTCTCCACGGCGTCAGTATCCCTATTAATGGTTACTGAGCTAAGCCGAAGACGGCAATCACGCTCGGACATGGCGAAACTATAAGAGTTCCTTTTTGACTACGGAACCCTAAAAATGGCAAAAAAATGACGTTTGTATGGGAGCTCCCTTAATTTTATTTTTATTTGTTGTTATAGCGGCAACAGAAATACATCATCTGAGAAAAGGTCAACTGTCTAACTATCACGGTTCATGAGGCAGGTAAAGCCTGGTGAAAGACGGTCGGACGGACAGCGGAGCCTTAGTAATAGGGTCCTGTTTTTAGCCTATTGTTTTTATAAATTTAAAGCTGAAATATATTGATTGGGTGAGAGATTGCGAGATAGAGTGAAGAAGTTGTGAAGAGATAGAAGGGTGCAAAGTAGGGGCTATAAATTTGGGAATGCAAAATTTTATAAAGAACTATTCGTTCGCTGAACTACGACTGAGCGATGGAATTATTGAAATGCTTTAGTCTACTGGATGATGTAAGGCTACGACCAAGCCGAAGCCTGTAGCTGAGAATATTGAGAAACTGCTTTCACACTTTTTCACGGGTCCATACTCTAAAGTGTTACTAACCAAGGTAAAATATAAATATTTTAAACATATACGTTTTATTCGAACTTCTTACAACAAAATAATAAACTTTTAATTAAGTATACACATATTTATTGAATAGACACAGCTTACAGGGGATGAAACAAGACCAAACAGGAAAGAGAACATAATTTATTTATTTAAATTTTATATTTAAAGATATTACCGGTCCAAGAATATAACCTTCTTTTGTCTAAGCCGCATTAAAATGGTACACCCAACCAAATGAATACCATGTATTTATAGTTAACGGTTACTCTGGAAATTACTTACACCGCAGAGTTGTTAACTCTGCGGTGTAAGTAATAATGTATGTATGTATTAACCAAAAATTCTTAACTTAATACGAAAGAATTTTTAAATACCGGTATAAGTAAAAGTATTAATTACGTGTATCATGGGGCATCACAGGAAAACACTTCAAATTGGGATTAGTTTCGTTTAGATTTCAATTCAGAGTGCATAGTATTTTGAATCCATTGTAAATAGGGACTAATTGCAGTGTAACGTGATATGGGGGTTAAAACAGACACGGTAATGCCTACCCCGATGAGTCGTCCGTCATACAGCAGCGGCCCCCCGGAGTCCCCCGGACGAACCTGCTGCCTTCTCTTAGAACACTTTGGCGCTATACACAACCCACTGTACTTCAAAGCAGTAAAGTCTTGAATGGTAAATTTGGAGAAGTCTTCGTACTGACAAGGTACCACGACGCCCTCCCCGACTTGAACAGGATGAAAAGGTTCTGTTTCTTTCTTATACGATTTAAATATACTCTCTACTGTTGCACCAAACCCAGCGTACTTTACAGGCAAACCGAACAAGGTTTTGTGATCCAGTGCTAGCAGTTTCGCGTGCTTCATATCGGGCACTCTCTCCGTTAAAATTAAGCCAATATCGTTCAGTCCCTGAAAATGTCTGTAGTTAGGATGAACAAATATTTTGATCACCTTCTCATACAATTTAGTCTTGTTAGGTGGCCGAGTGAAATCACCATATTTTATAACAATATCACGTGGTGTAAAAACATCAATGCAGTGAGCCGCAGTAATGGCCCAGTTTGGAGCTATCCAGGCTGCCAGTGCACCACCTGTTATAAATGTTGACCCTTTCCAACGAAACGGCGAATGGGAATTCATATTTCGAGTCGATCTCTCCTTGGTACACGCGGAGGTCGCCCCGGCGACGGCAACTCGCACTTATCTCTTCGTATCAATAGTCCTAGGACAAGAATTACAAACATTTTTAACGAAAAATAATTGAATACGATTTGCGAAGAACGTGCAAGCATGTCAAATAGAATTGCAAACGAAGTAAGAAACTAAAGCAATAAAACAAAATGTACTCATTCTTTATTGCACTTAAGGTGGTTGGACGACCATACAAAACGTTTTTTCACATTCGCAGGCTAACGCCGTGATCCTTTAAGAAACTTATGTAACACACTTTGACGAGCACTTTAGCCTAGTTGGTAGTGATCCTGACTACGAAGCAAGAGGTCCTGGGTTCGAATCCCGGTAAGGGCATTTATTTGTGTGATGAGCACGAATATTTGTTTCTTTTATATCTTTATATAAGTATGTTTATCGTCGTCTAGTATCCATAGTACAAGCTTTGCTTAGTTTGGGACTAGGACGATTTGTGTAAGATTGTTCGTCCGCAAATATTTATTATTATTTATTTATTATTATACACTTTCAAAATTGACTTTCCATTTGCGCGAAATTCCCCCTTTCCTAGAATAAACTTGTATAAACTAGAATAATTCGAGAAATTAGTTTGTCACGTGATATTATAGTTTATACACGTTTATTCTAGGAAAGGGGAATTTCGCGCAAATGGAAAGCCAATTTATGAAAGATTGTTACTCACATAAGTTTCTTAAAATATCACGCCGTTAGCCTGCGAATGTCAAAAGACGTTTTGTATGGTCGTCGAACCACCTTAAGAATAACTTATACTGGAAAATGTGGACTTGTTGCCATAAAAGATTCCCTACCGGGTCCACGCTAAACCAAAGCAGACAAATTGTCTAACTATTGTATGATCGTGTCGGAGTCCTTAGTCCGCTTAAGTTCAAGTCCATTTCGTAACATAAGAATATAACTAGAATATGGGTACTTTTATGTATCCCTTTTTCCAATATTCCAATATTCAATGAATTCTCATGACATTCATGATCATCATTGGCCTTTACATCTATGAAAAGATGATTTAAACAGCGTCCATATTAGTGGAGCGGCACTTTACGTACGTGGCTTGTAAGGCCGACACGGGACCGACAGCCACGACCGCATAATTGGCAAGTAAATGTGCTGCCCGGAGATGAAAGAGGAAGAGCAGCGCGTTGGTATCTTAATTCGCGCCTAAAGGATAAGAGATCGAACCAAGCTTTATCGTGTTCCACCACTCCATTGCGTAGGGTCCCCCTCCATTGGTCTCAATCATGCGAATGTTCTTCCCAAGTTATGGGGTCGATCCTAAAGGACACCTGTCACATGTCCCGTTTAGCACTACATGACATTAGTGGTGTAGTATATCCAATGAGTCGTGTAATATATATTTATAACTTCCTTAAGCGCTTAAGATGTAAAAATGGAAACGCTCGAATCGCAAACTCCCATAGCTAAAAGGCATCAAATTATCCAATTCATGCGAATTCTTTAGAAACCGTTTGATGTTCAATCATTTAAATGATTTTAGAGGCTCAGGGCTCAGTGGCTCAGATGTTTCTGATTGATTGGTTAAGGTAAATAAATACACAGATTTATAAAGTCCCCTTTTTAACCGACTCCAGAAGAGGAGGAGTTTCTCTATTCGGTTCTATGCTATTTTCATAAATGAATGAATACGTTTATTTCAGAACCAGATCCATAATTTTGGGTAATAAAAAAATATTACGTTAATATTTTTTTTATTTAACTAGGTATTAAATATAATCAGAAGAATACAACACAATACCTTAAACTAAAATTAAATACCTACAAAGTCAAATAATAACTAAGTATCGAATAGCCCGCCCCGCGTCACTCCAGGTGCAAAGGTGCCCATAACACTAGCCGCATTGCCGCGCTGAATTGCTATGGCCAACCTTTGCATCAGAAATGACCCGGAGCGAGGATCAAGACCTCCCAGAGCGAGGATCAAGACCTATGATTTTAATTATTTCAGAAAACAAGGTTTCATCATTTATATCTTAAATTTCAAGTCAAAAACAATACACTTAAATCAAAATTAATATATAGTACCCATAATTAGTACATACCCTAAGACAAAACACAAATAAAGATAATATTAATCATATATTATTTACTAGCTTCTGCCCGCGACTCCGTCCGCGTGGAACTCGTTTATATCGCAGCTCCATACAAACTTCCAATTCCCATTCCATCCCCTTAGGGGTTGATTTCCGGGATAAAAACTATCCTATGTCCTTCCCCGGGATTCAAACTATCCCCATACCAAATTTCATTTAAAACGGTTTAGCGGTTTCAGACAAACAGACAGACAGAAAGACAGACACACTTTCGCATTTATAATCTTAGTATGGATTGCACCACAACATAAGAAAAACATGTTACAAGAGTAGATTCAATAAATATAATGGTAACAACAGGCTGTCTTAGCGTTATGAAGCGATCTCTTCCAGACAACCTTTGGGTAGTAGGAAATTTTCAATAAGAGTTGTAAACAGGTAGTGCAGAAATAAATCCAAAAGATAGTGATAGTGATAGTGTGGATAGTATGTGTTACTAACACATACTATCCACATTATTTGACGATCACACAATCTTATACAGACTTCCATAAAATCCTTTCCATCTCAGGGAACTTATGGCGTAATCACTTCCTAATTAGATCTTTATAATCTCTCGAAATGTATACTATAGGATCTTTTTTATCTTTATAAATAAACTATTTGAATAATATTAAAATCGTAAAAAAACGTGTTTTTTCCTTACCTTCTATTTTAATACTACTTATTATAAAACATTTACAAAAAAAAGTATTACTTTTGGGTTACATTTGCGTTACGGTATCACAAAATTGATCGGGCTATTTTTGTGTTACTTTATAGGTAATAAATTTTCACGGCCTTACCCACATATCTTTACAGAACTGTGTTGTACTGAAATATAGCCAGGGATTCACTAATCTGGCAACATCGTGATTTCATAGTTCCACGTGTCGCACGTAACATGTCTTCTGCTCTCGCTGGCGACACGGACTTCGTGACATTTGTACCCAGGTAAATCCATGGCTAAGTTGAGACAATTTTAATTTAGTTTCCGTTGGACAGCATGGTGTTCCGAATCCATTCTAAAAACGGGCTAACAGGGGTATATGCCGAAATTAATCATATAAAAATATAATAATTAGTTTCCCGCACAAGTGCGGAAAAGAGCACTTTTCGTGCATATGTCGAAACTTTAAAGAGCCATATGTACAGTAAAACGTTGTACGATACACGTGCGAATAGGTAATTCGCAACTCGTGTCGATTTAAAAACTGCGGTCGTGTTTTAATTTATCACCACTCGTTGCGAATTTCCTATTTTCGGCACTTGTATCGTAAATAACTATTGTCGACTAGCTAAACGCACGTACTTAATATTTACATTGCATCTAACCTTGTTCACGACTATTGTTTATAACTAATAGTACTAGCCACATAGCTGGCGACTGACATATTATTTTGTCGACTAGCTAAACGCACGTACTTAATATCTAAATTGCATCTAACCTTGTTCACGACTATTGTTTATAACTAATAGTACTAGCCACATAGCTGGCGACTGACATATTATTTTGTCGACTAGCTAAACGCACGTACTTAATATTTAATTTGCATCTAACCTTGTTCACGACTATTGTTTATAACTAATAGTACTAGCCACATAGCTGGCGAATGACATATTATTTTGTCGACTAGCTAAACGCACGTACTTAATATTTAAATTGCATCTAACCTTGTTCACGACTTTTGTTTATAACTAATAGTACTAGCAACATAGCTGGCGACTGACATATTATTTTGTCGACTAGCTAAACGCACGTACTTAATATTTAAATTGCATCTAACCTTGTTCACGACTATTGTTTATAACTAATAGTACTAGCCACATAGCTGGCGACTGACATATTATTTTGTCGACTAGCTAAACGCACGTACTTAATATTTAAATTGCATCTAACCTTGTTCACGACTTTTGTTTATAACTAATAGTACTAGCAACATAGCTGGCGACTGACATATTATTTTGTCGACTAGCTAAACGCACGTACTTAATATTTAAATTGCATCTAACCTTGTTCACGGCTATTGTTTATAACTAATAGTACTAGCCACATAGCTGGCGACTGACATATTATTTTGTCGACTAGCTAAACGCACGTACTTAATATTTAAATTGCATCTAACCTTGTTCACGACTATTGTTTATAACTAATAGTACTAGCCACATAGCTGGCGACTGACATATTATTTTGTCGACTAGCTAAACGCACGTACTTAATATTTAAATTGCATCTAACCTTGTTCACGGCTATTGTTTATAACTAATAGTACTAGCCACATAGCTGGCGAATGACATATTATTTTGTCGACTAGCTAAACGCACGTACTTAATATTTAAATTGCATCTAACCTTGTTCACGACTTTTGTTTATAACTAATAGTACTAGCAACATAGCTGGCGACTGATATATTATTTTGTCGACTAGCTAAACGCACGTACTTAATATTTAAATTGCATCTAACCTTGTTCACGACTATTGTTTATAACTAATAGTACTAGCCACATAGCTGGCGACTGAAATATTATTTTGTCGACTAGCTAAACGCACGTACTTAATATTTAAATTGCATCTAACCTTGTTCACGGCTATTGTTTATAACTAATAGTACTAGCCACATAGCTGGCGACTGACATATTA
Source organism: Epinotia ramella (assembly GCA_947578815.1). NCBI lineage: Eukaryota > Metazoa > Arthropoda > Insecta > Lepidoptera > Tortricidae > Epinotia > Epinotia ramella. The sequence continues at coordinate 26,661,828 of OX388205.1, forward strand.
TTTTGTCGACTAGCTAAACGCACGTACTTAATATTTAAATTGCATCTAACCTTGTTCACGACTATTGTTTATAACTAATAGTACTAGCCACATAGCTGGCGACTGACATATTATTTTGTCGACTAGCTAAACGCACGTACTTAATATTTAAATTGCATCTAACCTTGTTCACGGCTATTGTTTATAACTAATAGTACTAGCCACATAGCTGGCGACTGACATATTATTTTGTCGACTAGCTAAACGCACGTACTTAATATTTAAATTGCATCTAACCTTGTTCACGGCTATTGTTTATAACTAATAGTACTAGCCACATAGCTGGCGACTGACATATTATTTTGTCGACTAGCTAAACGCACGTACTTAATATTTAAATTGCATCTAACCTTGTTCACGGCTATTGTTTATAACTAATAGTACTAGCCACATAGCTGGCGACTGACATATTATTTTGTCGACTAGCTAAACGCACGTACTTAATATTTAAATTGCATCTAACCTTGTTCACGACTATTGTTTATAAATCGTCCCAAATGCTATGAATACCGGAGGTATTAGTACAAGTGCAATAACAGTTTTGCTACCAACAATCTTCTGTGGTTAAATATTTAACAGGGCCTCTTGTTTTAGGGTAGGTAAGTTGAATTAACAGGTTTAAAACAACCAATAAATTCATTTTATTAGTGCGGTATTTTAAAAAGTGAAAATATACCACCGTAAATACATTATATTTTGGTGGCAACCCATGTTGGTCTTGAATTAGACTTTCGAGTATAGGACAAAGTATCGGTGAAGTGTAACTGTGTCAGTACTAGTAGGCGCGGACTCAGTGAACTTGTGTGTGTTAATTGAGTCAGTGTTAGTACGCGTGCACAATAGTGAACTTTGCCTTGTAAATCGCAAAATAAATCTACTGTCGTGTTGATAACGTGTTTAACTCTATTCCGTACCCCCACGCACGTAACAATATTATAATGCCCATTTGAGTTTATGGTATTACATTGATGGTCAACTGTTTATTTGGTCTTATGAGTTTGTGCCATGTCGCGTTCTGGCCAAAAACGGATAAGGCCAATTGAGTTTATGATATAAGTTCGTGGTCAAATACGTAACTGGTCTTATGAGTTTCTGTCCTTTGCGTTTGGCCAATAACGAATATGGCCTATTGAGTTTATGGTATATCAAGTTCATGGTGAAATGCGTAACTGGTCTTATAAGTTTCTGTCCTGTGGCGTTCTGGCCAAATGCGAATCAGGTAAAATGATTTCCTGGCCAAATGCGAATCTGGTTAGTTAATTTTCTGTCCAAATGCTATTAAACCGTTTCAGTATATATCGACACGAAATTCCGAAACACAATATTTTATTGCTAATCTGATTTCTACATTTGAGGAAATCGATTTCATGACGAAATGCAGTAAAAGCTACATTTGAATATTGATATAATGAAAACACAGCATTGTATTTCGTGTTGTTTCCTGTTTCCAATTTGTTCCGACCGAAACCGAAAAATACCCGATGTCAAGTAGGTAATTAGACAATTAACGCAGGTCTGGTGTTTTCAACAATTACCCACGATCCAGTTAAAGTCTGACCTTCGATTCGGTGTAGTTGTTGCGGATCTGGGAGTCAATATATACTAGAGTGTGTGGTAGTTTAGAGATAGATTGTGAATAGTTTATATTTCCGTATTTCCGAATGAATCCGACGAATAATTTGCATCTAGTAAAAATAAGATTTATTGTTGTCATAATCTATACCAATTCAAATAAAGAATTCCGTACTTTATTAATGTTTGTTTTTAGTGTTCCATATTTAAAGCTGATACGAGTACATAGACCAAAGGTTAATAAACCAAATGGAGGCGTCATAGTTATCAGTGTTATCAGATTATTTTGTGTTCCCACTTCCCATATTCATCATCATATCAGCCGAAAGACGTCCACTGCTGGACATAGGCCTCCCCCAAAGAGTGCCAGTGACCGAGCCTGCGCCATCCGCATCCAGCGGACTCCGGATCGCTAAACTTAAGTGGCAGTGGGCGGGGCACATAGCACGTAGAACCGATGGCCGTTGGGGCGGAAAGGTTCTCGAGTGGCGACCACGTACCGGAAGGCGCAGCGTGGGTAGACCCCCTACAAGGTGGACCGATGACCTGGCCCCGTATCATGGTCGGCCTTTATCACGCAATAAGTGACAAGATAAGATTCTATCGAACGGTGTCAGCCAGTGACGGACGCTCTATCTTGTCTGTGTACATAAGTTCCGAAAAACTCATAGGTACGAGCCGGGATTCGAACCCACGACCGCCGCTTAACAGCCACATGCCTGAACCACTAGGCTACCGTAGCTTCTCTTCCAAGGATAATTAGTATGTACAATTATTTGTATGTAGGTACAAAGCAGTGGTACATTTTGCACTTTTGTTATCATGACCATTACTTTAACATAACCTAATAGGTCCCAGCTTATCACATCAATTGGCTCAGTTTTATAGTTCCAATCTATATAGACCTACATAACATAAACTACATTGCGTGGGAAATTGATTTAAATATAAAAAAAAACCATTTTGTAACTGCTAGGTCCCCAATTATGTTAATTCGGGCTTATACTTTGAGCCCTTACACTATAAGTTCGTATTTTATACACTCACTGTAATACTTCGACTACCCACATCAAGTTCCAAACCCTTCACCGGCTTTACCTTTCACCCAACTGAAACCGGCTATTCGAGCTTAAGGGCTTTTCAAAATGACACATTTCATTCGATAAAACACTGCCAACTGGGTGACCAAAACTGGATCTACTGAACCAAGAGCCATCCATTAGCCTAAACCATAAGTCCCATGTCCCATGGGTTTAGGTACAATTATTATTATTCTGGTAGTGGCTTCCGGACTAGAGAGCCCTTATATCACTGCGACCATCGCTGATCTATTGTGATCGCCAAAGCCATTAGGTACAATACTTCCAAGAGTTTGTTGCTGGTATTTAGGGCGGGGGCCAAATGCTATCATCGGGTTCCACCGGCTTACTTATACGGCACACCTCTGAAAATGGTAAAGGAGTTCAAGTACCTGGGCCACTGGGTCACGGAGACTCTGAGCGACAACAAGGACATGGAGAGGGAGCGTAGGGCGCTCTCAGTCAGGAGCAACATGTTGATTCGTAGGTTTGCCAGGTGTACCACCGACGTTAAGATCACCCTTTTTAAGGCGTTCTGCCAATCCTTTTACACCTGCAGCCTATGGATCAACTATACCCAAAAAGCGTACAGCGCCCTACGCGTCCAATATAATAATGGGTTTAGGATGTTGTTGGGGCTGCCGCGCCATTGCAGTGCATCAGGGATGTTTTGCGATGCGCATACGGATGGGTTTCACGCCATAATGCGTAAGCGTGTCGCGTCCCTGCTGAGGCGCCTGCGCGGCAGCCCGAACAGCCTCCTGCAAACGGTGGCGGCGCGCCTGGATGGTCCCTTCCTATTCCACTGGGATAGGTTGCATAGGGCATCCAACTGACTTGTAAATAGTAATATAATACCTACTAACATAGTTCTTAAGACCTTTATTACTAACGAATTATGGAAACACTTCCGAAATAAATTATTTGATTTGATAAAGTCGTGTATCGCAACGTATATTTTTATACTCGCCGACCTTAATGTTTGAATAAAGACTTCGTACACCAATCTTAAATGACATACTTTTTACTATGGAGCTCTCAACTCAACATTTCATAACTGTTGAGACAACTAAAATGAAAATGACCAATCACGTGGCGCCCTTACTGAACTATAATGTAATTGACCAATAGGACGCCGTCATGAGAAAGTCAAAAGGTAATAGACATCAACGCACAAAAAAGAAAAAGCCGTTGGTTGCACTTCGTTTCCAATAGATACCATGTTTGTTTAATTAGTTCAGTTGACTCGTAGAAAAAGTATTGTATACAATAGTTATATAATTAGCTTTTTAAGTCTCGTACTCAGCAAGCTTCGTGGCCTAAACGTGGTACTCGACTGAAAAAGCATACATTATATAACGATTGCATAAAATACTATTCAAACTCTCCGAGATGCCTTTCAAAAAATGTCGTACGAGGACACAGAGAACCTATTTATTGTTCTAAAATGAGTCTTGATTTATATAAACATAATAAATATCTTGTATAGTTGTTAAGTTTTGTACTGTATTTAATACGTAGTTTTTTCTGTTTTGCAAGTGTGTTTAAAATAGTTATACTGATCTTTCCTAATGCCTGAAACACAGGGTATCAGGCCCTCGTAAAATGTATCCCTTAATATAATATTTTAGTATTCAGACATAATTCTGTAAAATAAGATTTTAATAATAAATGAATTATGAATCATTAATTTCTCTGCGTTTATGCTAGAGAGCGTCTCAACCACAGCAGCGGGGCTAGCTAGATCTACCCTTCTTTTTCTAATTTGCACGATGCAAGTGAGACAGGAAACGCTCAGTCGCGCGCGACGCGACTTCTTCGAGGTTCTCAATTCGTCGGAATGTGGGTAAACTGTGGCAGTGAATAAATTAGTATTCTATCTTGCTGTTTACTCGATTAATCTTCTTCATTTCTAATAGTCCTCTTTTATACTACGTTCTAAATGATCAAAGTAACCCCATTCCACGGTACTGATTTGAAGTCGGTTAAAAATTTGTTTTTAAAGTAAATTATGAGAGGAAATGGTAACTCCATGTCACTTTTGTAGACCCTCGTACTTTGTCGTTCCACTGTCACGGATACAAGTTAAAGGTTGAGCTTTTGGGTTAATTTACGGAGTATTATAGTGACAGTTGTGATAAAGGTGTGAGACCCTTTAGTTCACCTCATCTTTGCGCGGTACGAGAATAAGGGTGAGTATACACCAGAACTGTGCGAGATAGGGGAGCAGTATAAAATCCACCGTAGCATTGCTAGCCTCGCTCTCACACAGGGGCGCCCTAGGCAAGCATCTCATCGGCGCCCCTCTAGCGGTCATAGATTAAAAATTATAACATCATTTTCGCGCCCCTGGGCACGTGCCTAGTTGGCCTATATGGATTTCTTTTTATAAAACGACGGTGGCAAATAAGCGTACGGCCCGCCTGACGCATGCAACTCCAAAGGAGTAACATGGGCGTTGCCGACCCTTGATATGTTTGAGTTTGAAGCTGAAGGAACAAATTCCCTCGCTCTCAACACAACGCATCCTCGGGAGCTCTGGCGACCTTGCTCACCTCCAGGAACACAACACTACTACAGAGCTAGTAGTAATGTTATTATGGCTGTAGCCTTCTGCCAGGCGGAGGCACTTCCCGAGTTGGGCTGCTCCACATCCGAGCGGGATGACAATTCGCTGTGCCCGCATCTCTCTGCGAGTATCGTCTGAACTCATCTTGTGTGCGAGGAAAGAAAACCGTCAACACGGCGGTTTTCACTCCTCGCACACAGCTGGTGGAAACTCAGTATTCACCCAAAGAACTGGTTCCCACTATTTCGGATGTCAGTCCGGATTTTAATCGGTCGTTCCAGTGGCAGACATTTTATATCAAGCTATTCACACTTGTCGGACACCAATTTGTATGAGGCGCCGACAACCTATAAAAAATCGGGCCGACAGCCGACATAGTGGGAACGGGGGGTAAGGCGGAGAGCGGGGCGTGGAGCGTCCATATAAATTGCATTTGTTTTAGGGTGAAGCTACACGAGCGTAATTGGTGAGCTGTGAGTCGCGTAATTTCGGTTTGCCCATATATGGGAAGTTACGCGGCTCACAGCTCTCAAATTACGCTCGTGTGGCTTCACCCTTATGTGGACGCTGCACGGCCCGCTCACAGCGACGCGTGCATTCAAGCGTACGCTAAGGCTGACAATCTTTCATCTTTCAAGGGATTTAATGTTTAAGAAAACGATGAAATTCGTGTCCATACACTTTATTTTCACAAGATAGAGAACATCAACAAATCTCTTAAGAATTACTTTAACGAAAGACTAAAGGGAAACCCCAGCTGCATAATGTTATTTATTTACAACAAGCTCTTTGGCTATACAAAAGAAAATATACACAGAAACCATATAAGAAATCTACAATAAACTTGCGAACCGAACGGCAAAATAACGAATTTAAAATTATCAATAAAATTTCAACATTTAAAAATATTTTTAAAAATACATTGTACAGAAAGTGCAAGTGAATTCTAATGTGCATTTTTTACATTTTCGAATACTGACGTCGGTAAACGATTTATTACTAAAATTTACAAGAAAAACTTATTAAAATCAAGACGTGTTAGAGAAAGTATGATTTGAAAACTGTTTAAGATTCGTTGAAAAAAATACATGTAATAAGTTTAAGTTTAGACCGGGAGGCACTGTTTAATAACCCCACCTGATCGAATGCCAACAAAACAGAGTTCCTATCCTACGCCAATAAAAGCGACATTTTTGTAGCTAGACTGCGCATGTCGTTTCGTGGGCTTGCTATATACTACTAATTTTTCGCAAGTAACTCTGACATATTTTTTGTAAGCGACAAATATATCGAATGGCGAAGCGAGACAGCATCAGTTCACATGAGGAAGAAACGAGTTAGCACGATTTTACATCAGTCGATTCTTTACTTTTGTGTTGCATTTCTTTACCAACACTCATTATCAAGCTTCGATAGGGCTATTTATTTATTTCTGTCTCAATTAGAAAGTGAAAATGGGACTATTAATTCTACATTTGTCTAAATTGCCATTTAAATGTAATACTAGTGTAGAAGCGACTGTCTTACACATTCACTGCCAGGAATCGCTACGCGCTACGCTCGTGGCGTTATTTTCCCGCTACGTAGCGGAAAGCGGCTACGGCGTAGGCACCCGCTAGGCGTGGCATTGAAAGTGTTAGAGTTTACCAAGACTGACACAAGTGACAACATCGTAAAGTTAGCCTCTATCAAACTAAACCAGCCATATTAACCATATACCTACTGAATATGTTTACTTTTGCTAAAAATGTAAATGTTTGTGCTGAAATGTATCATGATGACATCAATGATGAAACAGAGTATACTACCAAAATCGAATTTCGAAGTTCGGATGTCTCCGCCCTTATCGCACCCACGGCATATAAACGAGTGACAAGACGGAGATACAAGAAAATTCGATTTTCGTGGTATGGCCGCTGTCATCGCAGTTTCTGACTTTAGGGTGACAATTATTACATTTATTTCAAGATCGCTTCTACTATACTATACAAACTTCGACTGAAAAGCTAACAACTGCGAAAACCGACTATCAAAAGTGAGAAGCATTAAAAAAATGCACAAATTACAAAATAACCTAATAACCGCTGATTAATCCTAATAGATGCATACGAAGTACTTTACATTTAAAAACGCCCCATAGTCCAGGATCCGATCGAGAAAATAATTTCGCGTCAATATGTGACCGGCTCTCGGACTATGGGCCGTAGAAGCGTTTATCTACCTAGAGTAGGCACAGAAGGGTTCAGTACATTTGGCTTATTAGGGGAAACCTTAGGAATATCACATCGACTATTATTAACCCCGGGGTTCCATTCAATATTACCTGGGCCTACATTTAGAACTGAAAATTAAATTCAATACCAATCCCAATTCAATATCAGCACGTTCGCGTGTAGGCGCTAATACAAGAGAGTACATGAACCAAGACTGATTCAATACGTAATAAGTTTCTGTCAAAAATTACATTTTAGGCACAAGCTTTTATTACCGAGTGTACTTTTCGGTATACCATCATCAACTACTCATTGAAACGATTCAAACGAGCCCAAACTCAACGGGGTTACGTCGGTTAAATACTGAATTCCCATGGCCACCTTCTGTCTCCATCATCAGGTCAGCTCGATGGTACCATAACATATGAATTGTCATCCAAACTACCCAAAATTTCAGCTCAATCGGATAACGGCAAGTGACTGAAAAATGGATTGCAAATTTTGACGGACAACTTACATACTTAATACTTACATACGAACATGTCTAGTTAATATAAAGCTTGTAAAAACGCCTGAATTGGGTCCCTGTTAATTTAAAACGAGATTTCTTGATGTTTTTAACCTTTTCCATAGAACAATTTTCCTATACATGAAGATTTGCTTGCGGCAGGCTACTACGTAGACACCGCACCGCTCCGTTTTCCGCTGAACGTTCACAATTTAAGTCTAGTGTAATGTCTTTACGTTAAAATGATAACCAGGTAATATTGAACAGATATTATAGTTAAAAGCATCCATTTGGGGTGTTTACATCTTTGACAACATATGCCCAGGAAAATACCCTTAACTTACGGTTGAGATTATTCAATATGACCGAATTTTTATAAAACTCATTGCTTAGATTTGCTTTTTGTATTCGGCCAACTCAAATAATTTCAAGAAAACAAATGGAATGTAACATCTTAAATTATTCAAAAAAAATCCAAGTGACAATTTAAGTACCCAAGGGTAAGCGACAATTACCACTAACATTACCCTAGTTTACCCTACATAGCATTGAGCTGAGATCTTGTAACTAATTACTTTACGTATACCTATTAAAATGTTCTATTCTATTAAAAGTTGTACTAAACTTCGTAACAATTACGAAGTCTCGTAAAACTTAGAGTATTTGTAGCTCTGTGGTAGAGATTATTTAATGTGGCGACTTTTAATAAAACTGTCGTGTAAATTCGATTATTCTATTGCATGTTAAAGTTGCTTCTTGAATGTACTACTTTGATGCAATCGGCCAAATCAAATAATCTCAAGAATAAATGTGATGTATTCTGCAAATTTAGATACAGTCGTCAAATAGATCGTAGCTGGCGTTCAAAATCTGAACACGCTTTGATGGCTGTAACAGTCAAAAGGCTAAACTACTATTGCACGATAAATTGTAATACAATCCACAGATTGTTCAGTTTTCGCCGCAATTTAGATGTGAAAATACAGTTTTTTCCTCAAATCATTAATTAATTTTGCGGACGACAGGGTCTAATCATGGTTACGTATAAATTCTAGCCAAACCTAACTTACTAAACACTTTTGAAAGAGATCAGTCCCCACGCGGGCCACGCTAACCCAATGCAGGTTGGAGACATTATACCTTTGAATTTCTTGACCTAACACATTCCCCGCGCTAACCCAATGCAGGTAGGAGACATTATACCTTTGAATTTCTTGACCTAGCACATATATTTTATTTTCAATCACCATATCAGCCTAAAGTCGTCCACTGCTGGACATAGACCTCCCCCAAACAGTGCCACAATGACCCTTCAATATTTCCAATAATATTTATGATTTCGTACCCATGATTATACCCTGAATTAAGATCGAAGGAGCGATAGTTTTACAATTGCACTCTCAACAATTATGTGTTTAAGATGCTATTTACAGTATAGTCAATAACAGGTATTCTGTTACAAAATTCAATATAAAGTCGAATCAACACCAATAACTCGAAAGAGACCTAACATTAGATTCGTATATCTCCGTCCCTCGCCAAACTAGAACTTTTTTAATTTTACAAAAATCACGTGGGATTTACAATTAGTCTAAATATGCTTGTCACTAATGTATGAAGAATGTTCTTGAACAAAAATTTGAACTATACCAGTAGATATGTGATAAACTGATAAATTAGGACTATACATTTTTACCTAACAATTCTCCTAATGAATATAATTAAGTATTCTTTAAATTGACCGATAAAAAATTATGTATAATTTTGACCAATATACAAAAAACTAAATTGCAAACCGCTGCAATGAATAATTCCTTCTAGCAGATCACGAGTGGAACATCTTTAATTAGATAAAAAAAATATCTACAACTAATTGAAAAATAAATTACATTAATCCCATTTCACATTTATTACAAACAAAACATTTCACCAACATTCGCCAAACCAGCGGCATCGGTAACTACAAAATAAATTACCTTAACATTATACAAATTAAACAATACTCCCGCATTTGCCGTTGGTGAGCGAGAGATTTCCACCAATTCCACCCAGGGACGTCCCCCGGCCGAGGGTGCCATGGCTGAAACCGCCATTTAGTCCATCGTACCCGTTCATGTACTGGTTGTTCTGCAGACCGATCAAGAGTTCCACGAGAGCGTTCGCCGCGCTCTGAGCGTTTAGGAGCTCAAAGATGATACAGTTACACTCGGGATCAGGGTTTTTGATATTGCTCTTGTTCGAGGAGTTGGAGCTGGTGGAGTTGGTGTTGGAGTTCTCACCTGGCTGGGGCGGGTTGGGGTGGAGAGGGCACAGGAGCTGCAGGTTCTTGGGGTACTGTGTGGGGACGCCGGAGAGGTGGTTGGCGGCCGCGCGCGCGTAGAACACGCACGTGTGTCCGTCCGAGTCGGGGTAGTTTGGGTTGCCGTTGTGCTGGAACAAAGGAGGAATAATATTAACTTCTTGTACGCTAAAGTATCTAATAAGTGTAGTAAAGGCTGGAGCCTGAATTCGCGGTGTTCGTTTAGTGTCACAATCGGAAATCACGGTTTTCCAGGTATCTTATCGCAATCACTAATCACTAAAGGACGATGCCCATTTCTGCCCCACCTGTTATTAAAATATACAGAGACATCATTAAGTAGGCATTCGTAATTAATTCGACTTTGATTTTTGGGATAATTGTAGGATTAATTAAAGCTTGCGTTTATTATTCACTGATAAAACGTGATTAATGCATTTCCGATTTACAAATAATGGTGACATATTTAAACATATTGCTCCTAGCGGTGAGTAGCAGGCAACTGTATCTGTCAGTTATGCTATGTAATGCTGTCTCCAAATATTCGCCTTGACTGTTTTTAACACGACCAGAAACAATTAACAAGTAGGCATGCTTAATTATTTTGACATAGATTTTTGGGATAACTGTAAGATTCATTAAACCATGCGTTTATTATTCACTGATAAAACGTAATTAATGCGTTTCCGGTTTACAATGATGGTGACATATTTAAACATAGTGCCCCTAGCGGTGAGTAGCAGGCAACTTTATATGTCAGTTATGCCATATAATGAAATGAATGAAAAATCGAAACTGAATCGTGGACGACCAGGCCAAGGTCCACTCAGGGCTACATAGCCTCAGATCATGATGATGATGATCCAATCACCTTTCTTGTATAGAAAATACTTCTATAAAAGTATTCCAAGAAATTAATTGGTTAATGTCATTAGACACGCCTTCGGAAAAAAATTAGCACAGTCTGTTTAGCATATGCGCCTAGCTAAGTAATTACAAGGCGTAATTTTTCAATCAAAAAATATAGGAAGCCACCTGGTTTAAATCAAAAATAAGAAATATATACTAAATCTACGTCCAAAGGACTTTTAAATAATATATACGTTAACTTTGCACTTGGCAATTTTTGGTGGGGCACGCGTCCATACTAATTTGGTCATCGTCCTTTCATTTAAAAACGCCAAAAAAAGTATTGTCTCGAAAGCCTCATGATTTTTTATTTTTTCTTCATAGTAATCGTGTACGATTCATATGGTTAAGATAAGAAGGTTTTATAATAGTCTTAAAAAAGTAATGGCTTCGCAGATAAACGCTTTTTAGGACAAATAAAAATTCGGACAAACGATACAGTTACTTTGGTAACCAATTTTTAGTGATTCAGATAGGTAAATATTTTAATTTTGAGACCCATGTAAGTATAGTTGTAAGTAAACTTTTTACGGCGTCCTATTTACTGTACTAAACGAATGGAAGCTGGAAACATTGAACTTTCGAATAGATCCCGCTTATTCTGTAACCTATTATTTATACCGTTTGATAGAGCTCGTGAAGCACTTTCAGGATCAGTAACCAGTTCCTATATCTTGTATAGATTAGAAATAATCGATCACTTATCGTTTCCACATAGTATATTTAAAAAAAAACGTTTATTTCAGACCACTTCGATCCATATATTGTTAGTACAGAGAACCTTAAGAACTATGTAAGGAATATAAGCTAAGGCATACAAAAACTAAGTGGGAAACTTTACGAAGTGTGATAACTAAACGCTGCCTCATTCCCCCCATTCTCTTGCTCTTAGAAAAGTGTCAAGTGTACTAGTGTGTGGCATTTATAAAATAAAAATAATATTATAAAATATCCTTGTACTAATTAATTACTGGATATCCAACCGCCCCGGGACCAGCAGCGCACCCAAATATAAACGTGAATTAAGGTACTGACAGACGTGCTCATTACCAGAACAAAAGCATGCCACTATAAGTACAGACAGACGTGCTCATTAGTAGCACGTGTGTATCAACATTGCTAGTAATGAGCACATGCTTATTTAGAGCGTGCTCAAAAATCACCCGACGTTTGATTTTCGAGCATGCTACCTGAGGCGCGGGTTGAAGGCTCGGAGCACGCCGAGCGCGTCTAAACAGTCCGTACGTTTGCTTTGGGCATGCTTATTTATGAGTATGTTTAAAACAAGCATGCTTATTGCTGGGTAAAGCTACAGACAGACGTGCTCAAAAAACAGCATATTTATAAGCTTGCTTAAAATTAGCATGCTCTGCAACTGTTCACATTAGCCAGCAATAAGCATGCTTGTTTTAAGCATACTCATAAATAAGCATGCTCAAAGCAAACGTACGGACTGTTCAGACGCGCTCGGAGCATGCCTCCTTCCACCCGCGCCTCAGGTAGCATGTTCGAAAATCAAACGTCAAGCTACTGTTACACATGCTCTAGAATAGCATGCTAAAAAGTGTGCTAGCAGTATGCTTAATATGAGCATGCTTACGAACTGTTTACATTTGCTAGAAATAAGCATGCTAGTTTTAAGTAAGCTCCTGAATAAGCATGCTCAAAGCAAACACTATAATACACATGCCAGTTGATAGCGTGCTTTCTGCCAATTCGAACATGGAGAATCAAACAGCCATCCGCATGGAGCTGAATAAAATAATCTTTTTGCTGGCGATGCAATGCATCAAAAAACTGCTCTCAGCTCGAAATAGTAAAAAAAGGAACAGGAAGATTTGGGTCCGTGATTGGATGAGTAGAAGACAAGACTTTGGAGCAAGTACTCGATTGCTGACAGAAATGCGAGAAAATGCGCGGATTCCATAGGCATTCATTGTTTCGATATAAAATCACAAATTTCAACGTTATTTCATCGCCCCAGCGAGACATTTTTTAGCTTGAAATCGTGCAGGCGCACCTGCTGCGACGACTGATCGATACTAGCATGCTCAATAAGCAAACCTGTTCAGACGCGCTTAAAAGCACGCCCCCTTCCACCGGCGCTGCAGGTAGCATGCTCAAAAATCGACGACCGTGCGATTTTTGAGCAAACTTGAAATGAGCATGCTCATTATTAGCATTGGTCCGACACACATGCTACTAAGTAGCAATTGCTCAATAGTGGCATGCTTTCGTACTAGTAATGAGCATGTGTAACAGTAGCTTCAGTTGATTTTTGAGCAGGCTCTAAATAAGCATGCTCATTACTTCTAGGAATGTTGTTACACACGTGCTACTAGTGAGCAATTGCTCAATAGTGGCATGCTTTCGTGCTAGTAATGAGCACGTCTGTTTGTACCTGAATGTGAACAGTTGCAGAGCATGCTAATTTTAAGCAAGTTTTTTTTTAGCACGTCTGTCTGTAGCTTGAAGTTTTGTAAGTGAGTAAGTAGTTACCCATATAAGCAGCTGTGCGGCGGGCAGCTGGCCCGCGGCGGCGGCCGCCCGCAGCGCCAGCGCGCGCTCGGCCGGCGTGGGCGCGCGCGGCGCCGGCACGGCCAGCATGCGCGCGAGGGACGCGATGGCGCCGCGCGAGCTGCCCGTCAGCAGCGACTCCACGCCCGTCGGCACCTCCGTGGACGACAGGAACGCGCGCCGCTCGTACTTCAGACGGATCCATCTGGGGATAAGCATGAACACAATAAAGCTGGGAACAAATTATCGGACGCGGCTGATGGACGCGGCTCACAGCCGCGACTTATAGGTATCGAGATAATAAATATACACTGAATTGTGCAAAATATCGGAGGTAAGCCGTGGACGTAGCCTTGTGCTGACCTTGAGTGTCCGAACATTCGACAGAAATCTGGCGCGCTGGATGTGTTTGTCAGCCGCACATTTATCAGTCGCAGCCAGGCCTTTAAATAGCGCTATTTTCGTATAGCGCTATCGTTTATAACGTTATTATTCCTAAAACCGTTATACTCAAAAACGATATTTGACGCGCTGTATAGCGATATCCATTATAACGTTATAAATCTAAACCAATAATATAAAAGCGATACTTTTTTAAGCGATATAATAATGTTATAACGTTATAGGCTACCCCTTTCTCGCATTCAGTATCGCTTACTCGTGCAATGTAAGCGATGTGATTACGTAACGTAGGTTGTTTGTTAGAGTGCACGACATCATCGTAAAATACTGAATTTTTCGATTTGGCCGGCTTTTCGGCGCAGGTTGTAGCCTGATACGAATATCCTGACTAATAATTTTCAAATCAGATTGTCTTTAGCTACTCTGTGCCTCATTAATCGGAAATACATCATCTGTGAAAATTTCAACTGTCTTACTGACAATGTTCATGAGATACAGCCTGGTGACTGACGGGCAGACAGACAGACAGACATACGGACGGACGGATAGCGGAGTCTTAGTAATAGGGTCCGGAACCCTAAAAATGAATGATGATGTATTCGAACAACTGGTATGGTTAAAAATTGTAATAAATAAAAATAAAGAGAATTGAATTGGACGAACGGTATTCGTATTTTGAAAATACCTATTTTACATTTAGTATTTAAAACACAAAACGCAAAAATATTTGGTATTTTGCATTTGAAAAAGTAATTGCATTTTGTATTTAAATACATTTCTTAAACTATTTTACATATACATCTCTGGGAGGGATATTCAATATTAATGGCATTGTTATAACATATTATTAATAATTTAAATTCCTGCATCAAATGTTTCTTTTTAGCCCGTTGGTTGACTGGTAGAGAATGCCTTCTGGCATTAAGTCCGCCATTTTTTTGTGTTGTGTCACAAAGTTTAAATAAATTAAACCGGTCTCACTCATGGCACCAGCACGCACATTACGGATGGATGGTCAGCTAAGATGCTTAAAATGAGGTGGAGAGAATGAGAAAATTGATTTATCTACGAGTATATATATAAAAGAAGACTTCCTGACTAATTCATCTAAGCACAGCCGAAACTACTGGGACTACAAACTTGATATTTACACCCTACCCCCACCCCCGGGTTAAATAGGGGTGCAAAGTTTGTATGAGGGAAACTTTTTTTTTTAACTAGAGACTTGAGAAACTTTGTAGGAAGATTACTTATTAAGATGCATAAAAAGTTCTTTCAGTGTTTTAGAAAATTCCACTCCTAAGGGGGTTAAGTAGGGGACAGGGGTGCAATGTTTGTATTAGGGCTCACGGTCGTGTCCGGGTTTCGTGTATTCGTGTCGGGTACCCGTGCCCGTGTAACACGCCCGCGGGTTTAAGCGACCGGTCCGAACGGATCCGTGTAATTAGCGCACGGGTACCCGTGTACCCGTGTACACGTGTACACGGGTACCCGTGCGCTAATTACACGCGGGTAGTACTTCCCGTCCTTGAGGTGTGAAGCTAGGAACTATCCCGTAGTTCTAAGAATGTACATACAAGTACTAAATGAGTGTTCGTAGCTTTGCAATTATAACATTTTTTTTTTGTGAATAAAAATAGCAGATTAATAAATGTAACAAATTATAACAAAGTACGTAAAGTTCGCCTTCTCAAATTCAGATTTTAAAAAAAGTACGAATCCATACTGTTATAAATGTGAAAGCCTGTGTCTCTGTTACCCCTTCACGCTTAAACCGCTGAACCGATTTAGATAAAATTTGGTATAGAGATTTGAGTCTGGGGGAGGGACATAGGATATAAACGAGTTCCACGCGGATGGAGTCGCGGGCAGAAGCTAGTAAGTTTTATCCCATAAAAAAACATTCCATGTAAAAAAAAGGCCAAGTCTCGAAACTCTTCCACCCTAAAAAGTTGTGTGAGATAAATATAAATACCCTATAGACCTAGTCCCAAACTAAGCAAAGCTTGTACTATGGGTACGATACGACGATAAACATACTTATATAGATAAATAAATACTAAAATACCTAGAAAACATCCATGACTCGGGAACAAATATTCGTGCTTATCACACAAATAAATGCCCTTACCGGGATTCGAACCCGTGACCTCTTGCTTCGTAGGCGGCGTCACTACTAACTAGGCTAAAGCGGTCGTCGACTTTGATATTTCGTAGTACTAAGTCTCAGGCATTCTTATTTTTCTTTATTTGCTAGCTAAATAAAATTCTGCCACTTGGTAATCACACAACTTTACTACATTTATGGATTTTTGCACACCTAAAACTATGCAGCATTGTGTGATTGCCAAGTCACACGGTGGAAGAATTTCGAGACGTGGCCTCTTTTTTACATTGAATGTTTTTTTATGGCATCTCACTTCTTTGTGTAGGTTATTGTTTTATATGACTGCAGTCTCATTCTTGCTTTTTAATTTTTTCTCCCACTCACTGCAAATGTAACTTAGTAATCCTATATATTTATATGGGCTGGCAAAGTTATTTATGCGTATCTAGAAATGTGGACCGAAATTTGCAAAATATTTTAGTTTTACCTTGATTCAAACACTTAACACTAATTTTGTTCTAAATTAGCGCTTTTGTTTATCGGTCAGTGTGTATGTGAGTGACAAAATTTAGAAACTTTGACTGTTGTAATTCTTTAACCACTGATTCAAATTGAATGAAATTTGAAATATACCGAGTATATATAATGCCTGCTTGGTAACTGAAAATTAATATTTTTATTTGAGCTTAAAATGTGAAAAATAATGTAGTAGCATTAATCTAGTTTTGGTTTTGAACCAGAATAGTTACCAGCTCTTATTGTAGATGTTAGAAATAATGACGAGATTAGCACGACCTTTTATTTATAACCTCACAAAGGGAAGGAATCAGTTATTAAAAAGCATGTATCTATTAAGAATTGGTCACATTTATTTCAGATTGTGTGGGCCTTTACGAACTCTCAATATCACAAATTAAATATAACACTACAGTATCTGACAGAAAAAAAACTAAGAAAATCGCAAGAAAATGATGTAATTTTTTTTAATCACAACTGTTGAACAATAACATAGGTATAAATATTTATTGCAGATCATTGTAATGAGGCGAGCATAGTAAATAGCTAAACCAAATGTACTAAATGATAATAATATCCCATAAAAAACATTTCATGGAAAAAAGAGGCCAAGTCTCAAAACTCTTCTACCTTAAAAAATTGTTAGATATTTCGTAGAGCCAAGTCTCAGGCATTCTTATTAATCTTTATTTGCTTGCTAAATAATATTCTGCAACTTGCAAATCACACAACTTTACTGCATTTATTAAATTTTGCATACCTAAAACTATTTAGTATTGTGTGACCCCTTCCACCTCCCTAATATATCCGTTCAGCGGTAAAACACCATAGCTCAGGTCGGCGAAGATAACAGATAAAGAATTATTACCTGCTTTAGAACGCCAATGCCATAAAACCCTTTTCGCCGACAGGCGACGAACAAAACAAACAAAGGAAACTCAGGAGTCTTAAGACGCAAGTAATTAGCTTCCATTTTTTTGTTGAAATTTCGACTTTATCGCAAACGCATAAAACTTAATATTGCTTTGGAATTCATCGACTTGTTTATCAATACTTTACCCGCTAAGAATTTTGGGTTTATCCAAAAAAAGTTGCAAGACACTGACAATGCCTATACAAATTATAATCTCGTTGCTGCAATTACTGCAAATTATTTTTACCTCTTTAAACTACATCAACGATGTACGCCCGAAATTGTAAGATACAATCCTGTCAAAAACGCAAGCAGAAAACTACTTTATCATGAGAGCACAAAATCGTTTTTTGCTTGCATTCATTTGATAGAATTTACTCTAGTTTCGGATATACTATACCCTTAAATTACGTTACCGTTATCCGATATCGAAATAATTACGGCATACTTTGAATCGGTAACGTAAAAGTTAACGTATCATTTTGTTTGAGTAGGTACCTTTATTTTAAAATGATAACGGTATACTTTGAAGCAGTAGCAAAATAGTCGCAATATCGTTTAGTACGAGTACCTTTTTTTTTAAATGATAACGCTATACTTTGAAGCAGTAGCAAATTGTCGCAATATCGTTTTGTTCGAGTACTCGTACTTGTATTATATAATGATAACGGTAAACTTTGAAGCTGTAGCAAATTGTCACAATATCGTTTTCCTACCTTTCTTTTAAAATGATTACTGTATCATTTATATAGGTATCGTACGCAGAATAATGTTGCAAGTATCGTTTTGATTCAGTGCCTTTATTCGGTGCTCATATTCAACCTCGTGAGTAAAGGTACGGTTTAAAACCGTATACCTTGCAATACCTTTATTAAGTACCGTTAATTAAAAACCTTAATTTCGATACCACATTCAGTCCCTTCTTTAGAATCATAATGGCATGTACGGTCGAAGTAAATGAAGGATTGGCAAATGTCAACTCTATTTGAATGACGTTAAGGATCAAAAGTGCTAAACATTAAATTTCCTCGACTGTACAATACAATAAGCGCTCCGTTAAAATTAAATAGTTCTCATGTAGTCAGCCAGCCAAGAAAGTGGTCTACCACTTTTGGACCTTATTTTGCATGCAATAAAGTCGAAAAGCGGTAGAACAGTTTTTTGGCTGACTCTACTTACCTACTCGTTTTGTTAAGCTATCATATCTTTAAGCGGCTATTAATAAAAGTTAAACAGTTTGCGTGCCCTTTGTTGGGCAATCATTAAATAAAATACTAGGTTTATACAATACTAGCTTCCGCCCGCGACTTCTCTCGAAAAACTATCCTATATTTTAATCCAGGCTAAAATCTTCGTGCAAAATTTCATCCAAATCGGTTGAGCCGTTTAAGCGTGATTGAGTAACAAACATCTAAACATCCAAACTTTCGCATTTATAATATTAGTAGGATTATGACGCAATAGAGTAAACATGGGCTTCCTGCGATTTTTTCTTTTGTCACATACCTAATATAAAACAACATCATACACACCAAACCCATAGAGTTGCTAATGCCAATAGAGTAAAATGAAATAATTATATTCTATTTGCCTCAACTCGAACGGCCACGGACGGTCCGAACCCGCGTGTAATTAGAACCCGCGGGTACGTGTGTACGGGTACACGGGTACCCGGGTACCCGCCCGCGGACCGGGCGGGTTCGGGCGTGTCCGTGTAGAACGGGCGCTTAGCACCGCGGGCTTAAGAACACGGGTATTCGGGCGGGCGGGTTAACACGTGTAGCGGGAGCCCTAGTTTGTATGGGGGAAACATTATGTTTTGAACTAGAGACTTGAAACTATGTAGAAAGATTACTTATTAGAATAGAAAAAAGTTCTTTCTGCGTTTTAGAAAATTTCACCCCTAAGGGGGTTGAATAGGGGAGCAAAGTTTGTATGGAGGGAACTTTATTTTTTGAGCTAGAAACTTGAAACTTTGTAGAAAGATTACTAATTAGAATACAGAAAAGGACTGTCAGCGTTTTAGAAAATTCCACTCCTAAGGGGGTTAAATAGGGGTGAAAGGTTTATATGAGAAACACTTTTTTTGAGCTTGAGATTTGAAACGTTGTAGAAATATTACTTATTAGAATAGAAAAAAAACCAGTTAGTACTTTTAACATGTTAGAAAATTCCATCCCTCAGGGGGTTAAGAAGGTATGCAAGATTAGGATGAGAAACATTTTTTTTTTGCTAGAGACGTGCAACTTAGTGGAACAATTACTTATTAGAATAAAAAAAATCCTTTCATCGTTTTGGAAAAATACCTCCCCTAAAGGGGTTAAAACGGTATTCAAGGTTTATATGGAGAGCAAGAAAATATAGTAAGATATTTGTAATGTCTTTGTCTGTATGTTAAAAAACAACAAAACTGATTACAGAGTTTCTTTTTAATTCAACCCCTAAAGGGGTTAATTTGGCTTCAAAGTTTATATGGAGGGAAAAGTATATTTTTTAAGTAAGATTTTTTAATTTTGGTCTTAAAATAGAGAGAGCAGATTAGTAGATTTTTTTATTCATCACCGAAAAGTGTTTAAAGGGGATTTGAAGGTCGATAGATCAAGACAATTTTAAAGTAAAACATTAGTATAACTTCGATTTTAGACGGGTTGTTTAAAACTAAAAAACAAATTTCAATGTTTTTGAAATTCATCCCCCAAGAGGGTTAAGAGGGGGTTCAAAGTTTATACGGCGAGCAAGATATTTTTAAAATAATAGATTTTTTACTTAGGTTATGGAACGTTTGTTTAAAGATTAGAAAACGATTTCAGCGTTTTTTATTCATCCCCTAAGAGAGTTAAAAGGCTTGAAGGTTGTATAGAGAGCAAGACCTTTTTTAAAGTAAGACTTACAGATTTGAACAGTTACCAGAAATGTAGGTTAGGTTAGGTTAGAACTGCGATGCTCCCAGAACCGAATAGATTTAATCAACATTGGGTACTTATTATTATAACAGTAATGTAGCTTAGTAGACATATAAAAATATATTTTTCTTTAATACTATATGAAAACTTTAGTACAACGTTTAATGTATGACATGAGATCTTATGTACACAGTTTTGTCAATAAATGATATCTATCTATCGCTAAGCTACTGTTAATGTTTTCGTTACCTTTCTTTCTCTTCCCGGCTAGAGGACGCGATAGGCTTAATGTGTCCTCGCAGGTCCGCCTCCCAAATGTTGTTGGCGAGGGCGTTGCCCATCGACACCATCACGCTCACGTGTCCCAAACTGCGGAGAGACAAATATCAATTAATGAAGTTTCTTGAATTTCGATACAAGCCAGGTTAAAATAAAATATAAGTGAACATAGACTGCGCCAAAAAATTATAACTCGAATAACCAACTCTATCGCATAAAATTTAATTTTATTTGGCTACGGACTTCCTCCGTTTTTCGCCTCTTTACGGCGTTTCACTCTATAGCCTTCAGTCTTCTGTCTTAGACTATAGAATATAATAGAATATAATAAAATAGAAAAATATTAATTGTCTCTCCTTTTTGTTACAAGTTTTGTCCGCCAAGCGGGTGTGGGTGGTAATCTGGGGGCACGGCAGTGCCCCCGCCAAGACGAGCCATTACATAAATCTTAAAGATCTAACTCTTTTTAACTTAATTTATGTGAGTAAATGGTGTCTACCCAAATAAAATAACGAATAACATTGAACTTTCTCGAAAAAGGATTAAAAATATTATCAAATGGACAAAAAAGTAAAGCATGTGATTAAATAATCACAAAGTTACAAGTGTCCAAAATGTTAAGAATTTATACTCCATATCCTGTCCCTTTTCCGCAAAACGCACCTTCATATGAAACGATTGTCATTTCCGTTTTCTCCCTCTAACAAGCAATATTAAAACGGTTGTAGCTTATTTTTGAGATATCTGAATAGGATTTTCGTCACAAAGCATTTTTTTTTGCTTTTCCCTTTGGATACATTCTGACAAAACGTCATACAATTTAATATATAAACTACAATAGGTACTAATATACTATTGGGGACAGGCGAGAGAGAAATTATTTATTTGAGTATAAATTCGTGAGTAATACTAATAATTACACGGTTAAACTCGCGTATTAAATGCCACTACGGGCGACATGTTGACCCGTGTAATTGTTACTATTATTTTAACATGTTTCTGGTTAACTTTAAATTCGAATTCGTGAGTAGATATTTATGGTGCCAGTTTACTTACGGCCACTCGTCGAGGTCCAGCGAGCGCACGCGTGATATGTGCGAGCCGAGGTTGCGGTGGATGCCGGAACACTCGATGCAGATCAGCACTCCCAGGTTCAGGCTGGCCCAGTCAGGATCTGGAAGACATCGTCAAGAGCAATGAAACCGGGTGTCTTTGTACAGTAGTAGCACAAATATAAGTTACAACGATGTACCTGCGCAGAAATAATCTTTTGATAACATTTTAACCAATCATAAGGCAGCTCCTTTGCGGGGGTAAAATCTCCAACGCCCATTGGCCGAAATTTTGCGCGCGACGCCGGCAGCTCCGGCGCCCGCCATTTTGTCTGGCGCCATGAGCGGGAAAGGACGAGTTTACCTGTCATTGCATATTGTAACTTACATATAGTGCAACAAGGTATTTATTGAAGGTCATACGTTCGATTTCATTCGGTACTTGTCAGCACTCGTCGGCGTGGATGAAGATTGCCGATGTAACTTATATTTGCGATACTACTGCACGGATCTTGAATAAAAACTGTACCGGTACCCGATTCTAATGCTTTAGGTATAGAATTTTAAAAGTTAGTAGAATTGGATATGTTATTGAAAATGCCTAGCATTACGTGATACAGCGGTCATGACTGGTGACACAGATATGTATTAGAAGCAGCACGAACCAACAAACTGTGATGCAGTTTGGCAGTACATTTGTTATGTGACCATTTCACGCGTCCTTTCAAGAAATAAACGAATAATAATAATAATAATAGTTTAACACGTTCGCAACCAAGAACCCGCCTGGTAGGCACTCGTGATGTTTGTCAGATGGGCAGTAGTAGTTATGAACCTACACGCCTAGCGAGTTGTGTCGGTTTCTGGTGTATTGTTCCATTTTTAGTCTGGTTGCGAAAGTGTGAAGTCTCCTAGCGATTTCCCGGTTGTTCCCTAAAGTAGGCACCAGTTTTATGACAGCGGCTGCGGCCTGACCTACCATCCAGACCTTATTGAGATTTGACAAACGGTTTTCACGATATTTGTAACTGCTGCACGTATTGCCATTTGTCAAATTAATCATGGTTTTAACCGCAAGATTAGATTCGTCACATAATACTTTCAATAAGGTTGTTGAGAATGTGAAAATCATCAGATAAAACATCAACACAATAACAACAATAGTGACACAAGAGACATATAGATTAGACATTAAAAAGAATATCAAAAACTGTATGCAGCCTGTCAAAATACGTAAGACGTAACCTCTTTTATTCTAACAAATGGGCAAGGCTCCTAATTGACATCTGGAATTTTCACTTTAAAACTTCGCTATCAGAGTTGATTGTCAAAAAATGTAGACAAAACACAATTCCCATGAACGGTGTTAGACAGTAATATTATTTTCTCAAACATGCATTAAATATTGACGTTGTGTTCTTCATAATAGTCTTCAAAGTGTCACGTTTCGGGCGGAGCGAGACAAAATTGGAAGCCTAGGCCTGCAAGATGGTCTTTTTTAATTTCCATTTCACAATTTGTGCCACAGGATCACGGCGTTCAGCCATGAAAATAAAAGTTTGATTTCTTAGAGTTTTTTTTAATTTATTTCATTGCACGTTTGAGAAAAGCACTATACATGCCCCGGCGTGAAAAGGGATTGCCAGCCTTAACTATCCGGCCTCGCTACGCTATGTGTACTCGGCCGGCAACCCCTTCCTTCCCGGCCTCTGTACCTATAGTAATGTAGTATAGTGTAAGTTACCGTTGGCCCCGCAGTCCGCGCAGTGGTGGTTCCCGTGCACGCGCCGGATGTAGTAGGTGGCGCGCACGTCGCCCGTGGAGTTGGCGCCCGTCGGGGCCGGCAGCCGCGAGGTCTGAGCACGGAAGGAACACGACGCTTATCAATGTATTCATGTATTTATTTAAATAAAGGAAAAATTTAAAAATTCAATGCTCCGAGCCGGATTCGAACCGGCGACCACAGGCATTCATGGCCCGTCGCTACTAACCAACTGAGCTATCGGAAAAATCCGGTTCGGGCACTAAAATCCGGCTCGGAGCATTAAATTTTTCAATTTTTCCTTTATTTAAAAAATGTATAATTTCGTTAGCAGCGTAACTGCTTAATACAAAATTAGTATTAATGTATTTATTTGTATAACATAGGTACCTACATGTAAACCAGTGTGGGGCAAAAAGTCATTGCATTACAAATTACTGATTACAATTACAAAATGTAATTTCAATTATTGCATTACAAATAACAAAATGTAATTTAAAATGCAATTATTGCATTACATTAGGTAATTTTAATTTGTAATGCATCTCTTCGTAAAATTACAAATTACTTTGATTTAATAAAACATTTTTCATTATTAACCGATTGAAAGAAGCAAGCAAAGCGTCTCCGTTTCAGCTCGAGGATTTTTTTTGTCATGTTTTATCAGATCTCATATCGATATTTACCGAGATATATATCTGGGTTCAAAGGTCAGTCATTTAAAGGTGGCAAAACCGACTCGAATGACGGTTAGTTTTTTTTTTATAAGAGCGACAAAAACTTCAGAAAAGTTTTTCTTAAAAAAGATGCTTATTTTGACGTGTTCTGTACGTAACAACAATCATTGAAAATAGGTTCTTGGCAAAAAATTTACCAAGTGCTGAATTTTGAAAATATTGGAACGCTTTACTTCGGCCATTTTTAAGAGAAAACTTTTCAAGTAAAAGATCCTTATTTTGACGTGTTCTATACGTAACAATCATTTTAAATAGATGGTGTTATAATAACACCACTTTGGCAAAAAGTGCTGAAATGTCGCTGATGCCTGCTCCACCCAATAATGAACTTTGAACCGCTCTAGTTCGTTAACGGTCAAGTTAATAAAAAAAAACAATAAAATGCTTATTTTTATTTATTCTTAAATGTTCTTATCAAAAAACTAGTAAAAATGCAAAAGTCCTAAAATCCTTAAAAGTTTACTTAATAGTACATTTCGTACCTAGGGCGGTGAATTCGTGAATGCCCCAGATCGCAGGTGTTAAATATGCAATCTGGGGCTTTACGAATTACCGCCCGTGGTGCGTACACAATTTTACGTCTTCTCCTGGGTGTGAAGGGAGATTTGCCGCTGCGCCCGTGGGCGGTAAATCTCTCTTACCGGCCGGAGTGACGTAAAGTATGTTATTGAATAGTTTAATTACCAATGAATGTAATTTAAATTACAAATTACGAATTAATTTAAATTACATGTAATCGCATTACATCTTTAATCGCATTACATTTGTAATCGCATTACTTTTGTAATCGTATTACATTTGTAATCGCATTACAATTGTAATCGCATTACATTTAATGCCATTACGAGTAATGCAATTACACGTACACGTGTAATGTATTACTCGTAATTGCAATTACACGTGTAATGCATGAATGTATAATATCAGATGTGCAAAGATGCGTTTTCTTATATTGGATTATACAGTATTCAGGAGTGCGGTAAGGTAACTAACCCGTCCCTGCAGCGAGGCCAGTATCTGTGCCTCAACAGCGCACACCCAGGCGTCGCGCTCCGCCGCGGCGGCCGCGCCGCTAGCTCCACCCACTTCCCAGCGCCAGCGCTTGCCGTCCAGCGACACGATCGTGAACTCGCAGGACGCCGTACCTTCGCCATCTAGCGGGAAAAGGTAACAATAGTACATTACTACAGAGGCCGGGAAGTAAGGGGTTGCCGGCCGAGTACATATAGACGGCCGAGCGTAGCGAGGTCGGATAGTTATGAGGCTGGCAACCCCTTTTCACGCCGAGGTATGTATAAGTGCTTTTCTCAAACATGCAATGAAATAAATAAAGAAAACTCCAAGAAAACATTTTTTAATTTTCATGGCTGAACGCCGTGATGCTGTGCCACAAATTGTGGAATGGAAATTAAAAAAGACCATCTTGCCGGCCTAGGCCTCCAATTTTGTATGAAATCCCATTACGGATCTCTCGTCTCGCTGCGCCCGAAACGTGACACTTCGAAGCCCATTATGAAAAACACAACGTCAATATTTCATTGCATGTTTGAGAAATAGTTATTTGTTATACTAGGGTGCAAAGTTGTATTTTAACCGCGAGTGTGGAATTGAAACACGAGCTAGCGAATGGATTCTAGGGTTGAACCACGAGCTAACAAATCGATTCTAGGGTTGAACCACAAGCTAGCGAATGGTTCAAAAATAGAATCCTAAGCGAGTGCAACACACGAGACTTCAAAATAACTGCACTCGTGTTTAAGACAAATCTGCTCACCTCAGTACAGCAAGGAAAATACTACACAAGTAAAAAGCTTTAAAAATAAAGGAAAAAAAAAACATTAATAAATTAAAACAAAAAAAAACATTACAAAAAAAGAAAAAGCGTAAAGAAAAAAACAGATGGGCAAAAATTGTCCTGTCTGGACTGGCCTTTACATGTTATTATGTTTAAAAACTTAAGAGTTCGGATTTCAAATATTCTTTGCACTCTTGTGGGTAAAATGCAGTTTTGCTATCTGTTTTTAAATGATAAATAAAAGAAGGCTTTCCGAGCTAGTGAGGTGAAAAGTTACTTATTTGTTGTTATGTCAAATTTCAGTATGCACAATTTGGAGAGGAATACACGGCGCAATGCGGCGCATACAAACTATATCGGAGCGGCCAAAGTGCTCACAAATATATGAACACATCTCTGTTGTCGAGGCATTAGAAACTTGTTCAGATATATGTGAGCAGTTTGGCCGCTCCGATAGATCTGATGACGACTGTACTACACGTCACCGCGCCGCACCGCTCCGTGTGTTCATCGACTTTTACGAAATAGCGACTCAACCATCCGTCGACCCACCTATAAGCCACGTGAATAATGAATAGATTCTAGAATGGCTATTTCGCTCACACTACAGTGGAGTAGCGAAATGGCGCGAGAAATGTTGCCATTTTTAACCCCCGACGCAAAGAGAGGGTGTTATAAGTTAAACGTATCTGTGTATCTGTCTGTGGTATCGTAGCTCCCAAACGGATGGACCGATTTGAATGCGGTTTTTTTGTGTCATAGATAATTTTATCCCGAGTGTTCTTAGCCATGTTTCATGAAAATCTGCTCAGCCGTTTTTGAGATATTGGACTTTGAAATGAAAATGTCGGGGGTTTTTCAACTTTACGTGTTAGCTATGGAATTTATTCATTATCGGCGCGGCTTATACGCGCATCTTGCTAACTATGCCAGATTCTGGCATCTCTTCTGAAGCTCAAACCAATTGATTATTAATAAATCCCGCTAAACAGGACGGGTTTTTGCAACGAAAGAAAAAACCATAGTCTAAAGGTGGTTTTCCACCGGATGAGCGCGGATTGAATTGATTTTTTATTTGCACGCTAAATTGAACCGTACTGCTGTACTGTTAGAGTGCAAATCACACTGAAGATTATTTTCAAGCGCTTGACATCGCGGGAAAATTTCTTCAGTGTAATGTGCATTCTAATAGTACGGCAATACGTTTCAATTTAGCGTGCAAATAAAAAATCAATTCAATCCGCGCTCATCCGGTGGAAAACCACCTTAAGTAGCGCCGCAAAATGGCCCCACAGAATGAGTACCATTGCCATTATGCGGGGTTGTGGGCGGGGCGTCAAAACGATGCCAGGCAGCCGTTTAGTTCGAACGTGCGCATACCGGGTTTTAGGCACGTGTTTGGGTAGAAATTTGTAAGGAGCGCGCATTCTACGGCGTTTTCGTTCCCTGGGTCTTTAGACAAAAAGTTTAATACAGAAGTATCAGCACAAAACAGTTGTGTCATTCTTTACGTCGCTCTAAATAGACACTAAGTAAAAAATAATCAATAATGTCATATTTTCTCGAAAAAGGATTAAAAATGTAGTCAAATGGAGAAAAAAACAATGCAAAAGGTTATATAATCACAAAGTTATAAGTGTTCAAAGTTTTGAGAAGGGGTATGTTCTGTCCCTTTTTCGCAAAACGCAACTTCATATGAAACGATGACGCTGGAAGATTGTGAAGTCACTAGAACACGGCAATGTGCCGCGCCCATCGTGTTCGGCGCCGCCGTCGACGCGGCCCCCCGACAGCCTCGCGTAACGTGGTTTTCTCTCTCTAACAAGCAATATTAAAACGGTTGTGGCTTCGTAATTCTTTGAGATATCTGAATGGGATTTTCGTCACTAGGCATTTTTTTTTTGCCTTCTTTCTTTTGGAGTAATAATAATTTTCGAGTCTACACCCCTATTGTGTACGGTCGCCAGTGCTCGTCAATATATGCGCGCTGTACAATAAATGTGTGCAACACACGGTCACCTGTTTCCTACAACTCATCATCATCGTCATATCAGCCGAAAGACGTCCACTGCTGGACATAGGCCTCCCCCACAGTGCCACAATGACCGGTCCCGCGCCACCCGCATCCAGCGGACTCTCTTACCAGGTCATCAGTACACCTCCCACGCCGCGCCTTCCGGTACGTGGTCGCCACTCGAGAACCTTTCCGCCCCAACGGCCATCGGTTCTACGTGCTATGTGCCCCGCCCACTGCCACTTAAGTTTAGCGATTCGGAGGGCTATATAACCCTTGGTTCTGCTACTGCTTGTTTCCAACAAATGAGGCTAAGAAAATAAGTGTCACTCGCTTACCATCGTCTCCGTCCTTCTTGACGCCGCTACTCTTCATCCGCCTATGCCGTTTCTTGACGTGTGGCGTGTCCTTATCCCCGTTGGCTTCCGCCTCGGAGGCGAGCGACTGCCGACTCGACGCGGGCTCCTTTAGCGTGTCGAAGGCCGACATCAGTGCCTTGTCTGTCACGCGCACTGGCTTGTCTTTGTAACCTGGAATTATGTAAAGTAGGGTTTAATAGATAGGTCTAATTATATCATATTTAGTAGGGCACAGCGAAATGTCGTCCCGCTCGAATTTGGAGCAGCCCAACTGGGGAAGTACCTCCGCCTCGCAGAACACCACAGCCATAATAACACTACTACTTGCTCTGTAGTAGTGTTGTGTTCCTGGAGGTGAGCAAGGTCGCCAGAGCTCCCGAGGATGCGTTGTGTTGAGAGCGAGGGAATTTGAACAAAAATTCAAACAGACAAACAGTTTATCTGGTAACAAAAACGGGTGGGTAAATATTGGCTTTTTAAAAACTAAATGATTTATAAAAACATTTTGACTAGAACACAGTTATGTTATGAGTTATGAACAAACGTTTATTTAGATAGAAAGGTGATTCTAGCATAAAAACTTTGTAAAATAATCTTCTTTACAATGCATGTCAGCCATCTTTAAATAAAAAAAATAAAAAATGATTTATTTCAGACCTTGCCAGCCATCTTTAATAACACTTTCATTGCCAGAACTCTACATACGATTTTTTGAAAGTTATTGGCTACCAGCATAGCGCTAAGAAATCATTGACAGTGAATATAATAATAAAAAATAAAAGTAATAAATAATAAATATTAGGGAACAATCTTACACAACTCGACCTAGCCCCATAGTAAGCTCATTAAGGCTTGTGTTATGGGTACTAGACGACGATATATATAATAGATATAAATACTTACATACATAGAAAACTTCCATGACTCAGAAACAAATATTCATGCTCATCACACAAATATTTGCCCTTACCGGGATTCGAACCCAGGACCTTCAGCTTCGTAGGCAGCGTCACTATCCACTAGGCTAACCGGTCGCCAATATGAATAGTCGCTCAACTGTCCTGATTGTCCCCTAGGGAACCAAAGCATCTTACACCCTTCAACCTCATGCTCCCTTGGTACTTCTTCATCAGCATATCAGCCGAAAGACGTCCACTGCTGGGCATAGGCCTCCCCCAAAGAGTGCAAAAGTGACCGGTCCTGGCCTGCATCCAGAGGACCGCATCCTTGGTACTTGTCCCATCAATATCCGATGGATGCCCTAGGCAGTTAAATTATGAAACTCACCAAGATTCAGTCCCCCGATGCTATCATGCAGATCCAAACTGCTGTACCCATTGTACCCCGGAACTGTTGTGATGATGGACTTGGAGCCTCTTGGCTTCTGACCCGGGACCTTCACTGTGACGTACTGGAGCGATATCTCCTTGCCGTTCACATCCTCCATATAATCCTGGAATAAATATGGATGTAGGAATCGTCAGATATCAACGTGACTTGTGTGAGGCCTGCAGAATAATGTTTCAAGTAACTTCCAAGGGTGGAGCAGGCTTTTATTCAACAAAATTAAATAGAGCTCATATTTCGGTAAAATGTTGTTGTTCTCAATTCAATAGTAATGTTTTAAATTTTTTTTTTTTTTTGATGTATCATTCCTATATCTTAGAACATTAATCGATTCCTCATGACTCCCATGTTCAGGTCTTTGCAAAAATGAACGGCCATCTGACGGTAAACTTGAAAACAAATTGGACAATGTGGCACAGTCAGCTGAAGTGTAAAGTATAGTGCAAATCGAACAACTTTGCAAGACTATTAGAGCAGGAGAAGGAGATTCTCAATGAAGATGCTGTCATTGAGAATCTCCTTTAAGGGTCATTGTCTTGTCAGATTTAGGTTCGCGTTTCTTCGGTGGATATTGCCAAAGTTAAGGGCTATAAAGCCAAATTTTTGGTTGACCTCTGAATCCGCTTAAACGGCGTCGCCTCTTCTATAATTGTATGCGATAGAAAATTATTATATATACTGTATACCCCCCTAACTATTCACCACACAAAAGACAATTTTTGTTTTTTTGACTGACGATGACCCTTCAAAATGATTGAAGTTGGTTAAAAATATCTTTGAATAGACGCAAAGATCGTTTCTGACGTCTGTTAGGTTTCATGAATCAACAGCTTTGCATAAACACACAGCATTATGCAGAAAACAATAATATTAAACACGGTTCTGTTTTGATCATTACTCCTCCATAATTGTATAACGCAAGCCTGTTGTATCATAAAGATGTTATTTTACAACATTTCAATATTCATGACTAGGTACATTGTATTTTATTTTCATGAGATGTTTTCAATTCTATTTTATGGACAAAAAATGGAAAAAACCAAGGATTTTTTAAATACGTACAGTTTACTGAGTAAGACAGTTGTGGTAAATAGAAGATAATCCTTCATAAATGCATAATTCCATAACGCCTAGGTTACTTCACGTTAATTAAAACCCAAGTAAATTATAAAGATTGATAATTAACTCTTCGCAGCAGGACTTAATTGCAAATCTTGACCAATAAAAACTGGCCATTCGACTTATAAAATTGTAATCTGTATCTTCGTGAAACGGGCAATAAATATTAATAAAAGAATACAAATTATGAATACTCACATGTAAACTAGGATGGTAAGTCAACCGCCCGTCATCGCACAGCGTCACATATTTCTTCTTCCACTCCTTATTCAGCGCTTTACTGCTCTTCTTATACAAATACCCCTGCTTCAACGGAATCGCCCGTCCCGACCCAAGCTCCCCATTCTTCAACCTATCCTCCTTCTTCGACGGCGTGAACAGGTTCGATCTTCTCCTAGACTTCCTCGAGGTCGTCGGAGTCGACGACGGGGTAGGTAAGTCTTTGTCTTTCACTTGGAGGTTGTCCAAGCAGTGCGGCGCCGTGAACTTGACGTTGTTGTTCTCCGTCGCTATGGACACCAGGCCTGATGAAGACCCGTGGCTGCCGAGCGAGTTGCCCCACCGGGAGGACGTGTCGGAGCCGTTGGCGCTGTGGATCTCGACCACGTGGGTGGAGGAGATGCCGCTGCTGTTGGAGGAGGCGTCGAAGGAGGACGCGCCGCGGTGCAGGTGGTGGGAGGAGGCGGAGAGCGTGTGGTGGCCGCGGGGGAGGGAGTCCTGGAAACAAAGAAATAGTTGGCTGGTTACTACAGTCCACAGCACTTTCGCAGCCGGACTAAAACTGGAAACAATACACCAGAAACCGACAGAACTCGCTAGGCGTGTAGGTTCATACTACTGCCCGGCTAGCGGGCTGAGCCTACCAGGCGGGTTCTTGGTTGCGAACGTGTTAAGTTATATTATGTTATGTTACAACGTTTCAATATTCATATGACTACGTACTTTGTATTTTATTGTTGTGAGGGCTTTCAATTCTATTTGATGCCCAAAAATGGTAAAAGCAAGAAAAGTAGAAGCCGTTGTGTGCAGCGTGGCACGTAAGGGATGCCGTTTGCGGAAAGGCATCTTTAGGTATCTATATATGTAATCACACATCACAAGGATGTAATGTGTTATTTCTTGTATTTGTATGATTACATTTATAATTACGTTCTCGAAAGCGGCTCTAACAATTTCGATAACATTTGCAATATAGGGTCTAAATGAGAAAAAAATAGGCCTCAAATCTGGGAAAATTCGTATTCGTTGTAATTTCAGGCGAGTAGAGCTCGGTTATCCAGGTACTCCTTATAATTTCTGTCCAATATGGTTTCTTCTTGACACAGCACGTCTATTATGGGACGGCCGCGACATACTCTCGATTTTTCTCGCACTGTACCTCTTGTTCTAAGTGTTCTAATAAGAGAGAGACGGATAGTGCGAGAAAAATCGAGAGAACTCGCGCGCCGTCGCGTGATAGCCGTCCTGGTCTTCTTTTTCAAAAACGCTAGTAGAATTACACTAGTAAAAGTGCCATTGCGGCCTACTTGCAGAATAAAATGCATTTACTTTTTTTTTGTTTTATACAACGACGGTGACAAACAAGCGTACGGCCCGCCTGATGGTAACCGGACATAGCAGCCTATAGACGCATGCAACTCCCAAGGAGTAACATGGGCATTGCCGACCCTTGATATGTTTGAGGATTCGCCGCGTTGACAGCTGAAGGAACAAATTCCCTCGCTCTCAACACAACGCATCCTCGGGAGCTCTGGCGACCTTGCTCACCTCCAGGAACACAACACTACTACAGAGCAAGTAGTAGTGTTATTATGGCTGTGGTGTTCTGCAAGCTTCCCCAGTTGGGCTGCTCCAAATTCGAGCGGGATGACATTTCGCTGTGCCCTACCTCACCAAAAACTACTTACAATACGAGTACAACTTCAATGAATAGTATAATGGCTTGTAACTAAATAGACTTGGTATCTTTAGCTAGCTAGACATATGTCGTGTAGCCATACATGTGCATGCAAACGCTGCATGCGTATGAATAACTCAGCATAACAATAACATCTTTCAATCCTGACCTGGTTAAGAGGCTACCCGAGGTTTTCATCGATTTTTGACAAGTTTTGAATCGTATCTACGAGGGCTGCCTTTTAAGTTGTGTCGTTTGGAAAAACTAAAGACAATTTAAGTGTTAAATGGTATTTATTGTTTTTCAAAGTAATCACCGTGATATGTAATACACTTTTTCATTCGATCGAACCAGTTTTCGAAACACTTATTCCAGTCCGAAGTCGGGGTCTCCAAAATGGCCGTTTTGTATGCCTCAACCGCTTCTTCAGGCGTCTGGTACCGTTGACCACGAAGTCGGTGCTTGATTTTTGGAAAAGTAAAAAAATCGTTAGGGCTTAAGTCTGGACTGTACGGCGGGTGTTCCAGAATTTCGACGTTTTGCTCTTTTAAAAACGCAATAGTTTGCCGGGCGGTGTGCGAGCTCGCATTATCGTGGTGCAGTCTTATACGACGTCTTGGGTTATTTTTTCGAAACTCGCCGATGACTTCTGGTAAACAGACAGTGGTATACCAGTCAGCATTAACCGTTTTACGATCCTCGAGCACGATGGTGGCAATGTGGCCACTTTTCGCCACAAACGTGGCGACCATTTTTTTCGAAGTGCTCCGTGAGCGTATTACTTTGGTCGGTTTTGGCTCATCTTGGAACACCCAAACAGTAGACTGCTGTTTAGAATCGTGATCGTAGGCATATATCCAAGATTCGTCACCACTGATAATTTCGTAAACATGTTTCGAGTTTCCTCGGTTGAATTGCCGCAGAGTTTTGCGACACCATCGAACGCGAGCCGTTTATTGGTCTTCACTGAGTAAATGTGGTATCCAGCGTGAGATCAACTTTTTTACGCCTAAGTGATCATGCAAAATACTGTGAACACTGGTCCCTGAAATACTTAAGGAAGCTTCTATCTCACGGTATGTCGCATGGCGATCTTCGATGATCAGTTGCCGTACAGCATCAATGTTCTCCTGGGTTACGGCTGTTTTTGGAGGACCTTCACGATGTCTATCACCAAGACTAGAGCAACCACGTTGAAATTCTAAATACCAGCGTTCCACAGTCCGAAGGCATGGTGCTTTATCATTGAAAACCGTAGTCAACTCTTCGAAGCACTGAAGTCGCGTTAAGCCCCTTTTGAAGTTGTAAAAAATTATCGCACGTAAATTTTCCTTCGAAATTTCCATTTTCACAACTGACTTGTCAACTTTGAACGAACGCTGTACTAAAACGGTTGGGCCGATTTCGAGTCATTCTTTTGTTTTCGAATTCTAAATTCAAATATTTTAACGTGACACTAATTCTTTTTTATGCAATCACGGGAGGTTTGCAAACGACAGAACTTAAAAGGCAGCCCTCGTACTACTTTTGCACTACAGATAGAATCATAAATCAAACGGCTATCGGTTCTTCAATCTTTTATCTCCATTTTGTCTGACCGGATTTTGA
This sequence comes from Epinotia ramella, assembly GCA_947578815.1. Taxonomy (NCBI): domain Eukaryota; kingdom Metazoa; phylum Arthropoda; class Insecta; order Lepidoptera; family Tortricidae; genus Epinotia; species Epinotia ramella. The sequence goes on from OX388205.1 coordinate 26,696,343, forward strand.
AACAAATTAATACTTAATTTTGTATGATTTTTTTAAACATTGTCTAAAAAAACACTTATTTCGTATCTCTATTGACGTGAAAGATCTAACATATACGAAATCTACATATTTGGGTTCGTCTGTGACGTCTCTAAAAACTGGTAGAGGGTTTTCATTTTAAGCCAATTAACACAAAAGTTATGGCCAGAAAACTAGTTTTTTGGCCTAAAATTGCTCAACTTTGATGTCAAATATCTCAAAAACTATGAACTTTGAAGTAAATAATGGGATATTATATTGCTTAAAGCCGTTGTTGTTAATATAATAAGCTACAAAAACATTACAAAACCAAGGGATTCAGATCGAAGGTCATTGGCGTATGGGAGCCTCTTAAGAGACAATTGAGTGCCAATATTAATCACGCTCTGTATGGGAAAGTACAGTCCTCAGCATAAGTAGCTATGCAATATAACACGCTCAAAACAGCGAACGAAAAAACCATAGAATGCGAGATCCTTACAATGTTCTACCCAAACACGTGTCTAAAACCGCATGATCGCACTAAACGGCTGCCTGGCATCGTTCTAACACCCCGCCCCCTTTCCCCGCATAATGGCAATGATACCGATTCTGTGGGGCAGTAGAAGTCTAAGTAGCGATTTTGCGGCGCTACAATACAATACAAATACTCTTTATTGCACACCGTAAAACATGAAACAAATAGACATAACAACTGCTACTTAAGACTTCTATGGATTTTTCGTTCACTGGCTCAAAATGATTACCTATCCTCTTGGCATTAGAGTCGTGTGTGATTTTGAGCATTTGGCCCGCTTAGCTACATTTGCTGCCGACTGTACTGAAGGATTCCTATTGGTTCTATAGAATATAGACAGGCTTATCCTACTCGCCTTTGTCTTCGGTAACCTCCCAATATACGTCTACGTTGTCAGGGTTAAACTGAATATCGCACACTAAGTAAGTACTGGTATTTCAATTTTACCAAAACGGTGAGATAATTGAAACGGACCCCGGGCTTCTTTAGGGCACTAGCGGGAAAAAAGCTAGAAGGGAGAGATAATTGAAAAATAATAGAAGAACTGTCCAATTTTGAGAGAAATAAGTCTTAAAACCCGCGGGCACAGTGTGGTAAAGATAGGGGTCTATCTAGATTGCGTTTATTAAGCGCGCCGTCAACGCGCGTTTGTGTCAATTTACTTGTGATTTGACACAAACGCGCGTCGACGGTGCGCTTTAAAACCAGTCTGCATAAGTAGGCCCTGAGGGTCACCTTTTTTCCATATTTCTAGCTTTAATCAATTTGTAAGTAGCATCAGTTAACTCTCAAAAGTAAGTGAAATTATCGAATATTATTAAACCACCATATATTTTTAAACTAATGAAAAATTCATCAATATTAGACCTACTCAACAGTAACAAATCATAACAAGACAACCATTACACCTCAAAATAATCATCCAGTTCTAATCAAAACAAAAACCCAACCTCTATCATGAGAAAGAACATTTTCCCATGATATTATTGATAACAGTGTCATAATGAATTCTCATGTGCACTTAAACTATCAATACGCTTATCTTTGTGTCACAGTTGGAGATGTGATAATGATAAGATTATGTTATTTAGGTGATTCTCAGCAGAACTATACGTTGAGTATGTTATTTGCAAAGCCAGCAAGATAAAAACAGTTTCATAATCTAACTCCACTATTATGTAGGTCCTTTCCTTACCTTACCTATGAAATGGGCGTTTTGTATGGAGAATTTTATGAAAACTGTGATTTTCATGTTTTGCGGATTATTCAGCAATGTCAAATTCACACCAAACTTTTGGTATGAATATAGAAAATTTTTAAGCTACGTTACACATATCTTAATTAATTGAAACACTTGAATCGGCAGCACATGAAAGGGGTGGTTTTCAAGCTTTCATTTTAAACACTAGATAAAAAATTAAAACCTATAATTTGTATTTAAAACCTTTGTTACATAGTCTAATATTGAAATTAATAAATAATTTGGAAGTTGCAATAGAAATGAATAAATTACGTACAAAATAATATCTGTGATAAAAACGCCAGTTTCATAGGTAAGGACCTAATATTTAGGTGGTAAAAGGTAATATCGCAATCACGTTTCATGTCGGCAAAAAGACAGTTTTCTCAAAGACCCCAAAGCTTTTTATTTTTAATACTTATCGTGTACTGAGATGTCATGGCTTCAGAGAAAAACGGGTTGTAGGACAAATTAAAGTTCGAACAAACGATACTTTGCGGAAACTATTTTTAGTGATTCTTTCCAAGAAATTGTAGATTTAAAGATGGAGAGAATGTGATATTGCAGTGATAGGTTGCGAGCCCGTCACCCCTGTCGTCACAGATCAGATTCTATGTTTCAAAAAAACAACATTTTGGGTTTGAAAATTATAGTTATTATGTTTGACCTTAAGCAGGACTATTATCTATTTAAGCCCTTATTCATAAAACTTAAAATGCCTCTGCTAAATAAAATTGGCTTTGTCCCTTTCTTAAGAACACAAATGTCAAAGTGACAGATAAGGACAAACAAGGTTTAACGGCATTTTAGTTAAAATAGGCTTGTTTATGAATACGGCCGTTGAAGTTTGTAGCTTTATCAAGTTTTAGGTTTGTTTGTTGCTACTCCCCTGATTAAAAAAATCTCTTTCACCAGTGTGTCGAAAATATGGGCACGGACAGTGATCATAAATATGTGAACACGATCTTATTGTTAACGGCATAAGGTTGCATAGATATTTTTGAACCTATGGGAACGTACATATATTTATGAACTCGACTGTACAGAATGGACCTTGGGGGTGTACATAGGCTATGCGGCTTTGCTTGCGTACTTAGTAAATACTCTTTATATTAAATTAAATTAAGAATGATGATATAACATGGCCCTCGTTGGATCGGCATTTGAAGTAGATGAAAAAAATTACAAAATGATTAAGTACTGATACAGCGTATCCCATAATTTTAAAAATAAATAATGACATTGCACAATATTAATATTTCACTCATTTATTATTATTTATTTATTACCATTAATATTAGCACTAACAGTTATAACTTACATGCTAATTGGTAGATTGATACTTATCATGCGAATTTTGAATGTACTATCGGCTGCAATAATGCATGGACACCTTACGGCCTAGTTTCGCTTGAATGGTTTGACGTCTTCAACTCACATAGTTGCACGTTGTGTGCAATAAATAAACTAGATGGCGTTCTTGGCGATGGTATTTGAACATCGCGGAACATAAGCCAATTTACTATAAATTTACACCTATTATCACCAGAAGTATTCTCCTAATAGTGTAATTATACTAATTATTAGCAAATACCAATTTACAATAGCTTTATTTAAGTGTGATACAACTGATATGTGAATGCTATATTTCCACTAGTAATTAAAATGATGCGACAGCCCAGTGGATTGAGACATGTGCTATAAACTCGGCAGCCAAGATCGATCGAAGATCGATTCCCTGTTAATGGTAGAATAAGTTATGTTTTTGCTTTTTTATAGTTTTGTATTTCTAGATGGAAGTTTTTTAGATATAAATAAAAATCGTTTAATGAAATAAAATATTAATAACTTAAATAATTAAGACAGCTTTTTTTGTTTTTATTGTGTTTATTTCGTTAACTACAGTACTGCTAACGCAGTTTTTTAATAGAACTTAGTAATAGTTACTTAGCAACTTTTCTAACATTTAATTAAGGTGATAGCTTAAGTTTCATTTCCGAAAATTGGAAAAAGATTGAAGCTATACCCCCAATAAATATAACATTAACAATTATTAACTTAAGGCCGGGTTATCTAACATTCAAATCAATCGAACGGATTTAGATGTTAATTGACATACTTATACATATATATATCTATACCTATGTGAGCGTTCAAATAATGAAAACTGTTATTGATTTTTTTAATAATGATAATAATATTATTCGGACTTTCACGGTTACTTACACTAGTTAGAACTTATGATTATATAGTTAATAATAAGTAATAATAACTCACAATCACATTTCGAATAGTAAAGCGATAAAAAAAATGCAAACATCATACCTACTAAGCAATGTTTTTGTTTTTAATTTGTCTAGCATAACCCGGCCTTTTCCTAAAACATAATGTATAAATCTAAATGTAAACTGCACTGCACTGTTTGGTCGGCTTCTTCACCTTCTCCATGTTAGGAACTACGCGAACATTATCATACGTATTATTACGATATCATAAACTTAAACGGCCGTGTTCACTGGATTTAAAACACTTCACCATCATTTAAATTCTATAGGGTAAATTACAACCGTGCCGTTTTCTGTGCATCTGTTAGCAACGGCGAACTGTGTCTTCAACTCTTCACTTGCGTGGAAGTGGCTTATCGGTTATAAGCAACTTTCTTCGTAGGTCATCACCATTCACCATAGCTGCACGCTGAATAATGGTATGATTGAGACCTGATCTACTAGATCCTTCCTTTTGTGCCCATAAAACAACCGTTTTTTCGCTGTAACAACAGTATTACATAATAACAACAATGTAAGATACGAGTAGGTAATTAGATTAAGTATCATTAATATTACAAAACATGTAAAAACTACTTACGTTTATACATTATATTAAATAGCAATTAACTGTGATCTTTTAAAGATCAATCGATAACTCATTGATATATTAGTAAAGAAAGGAATCAATTGGTAAACGGCTAACGAATGAATACGAAGTGAGTGTAATAAAAAAGATTACGGTAGTTATATGTCATCTATCTACCTTCTTCAATTATTATACTAAACGTAGTCGTAATGGATATCTGTAGGTATAGAAAAACAAACTGATGATTAATTTCAATCTACCATCCAAATGGCAAATGGCCCAGTGGCAAATAGACTGCAGTTTAAAGTCGACCTGAGAATTCGGGTTCAAACCCGCGGCCGCGTCCAGCCAAATTATGTTTTTGTAATTTATTCGATGTTTGGAGTTCGCTCTTAGTGCAAAACACTAACAAGAAGAAGAAAATTTAATAATACCTCCACGAAGGTGTGTTGTTAAAAACAAAAAATCGGGAATGCGTTAAAGTTGACTCGATAAATATACAAAAATAGTAGGTGGTGGTTATCCAAGTAAATAGAAATTTCGAAGACGCGGACGAAAACAATTTTTATTTCATTAAAAATCAGCTAACAACGCCATCTAGTGAAATCTCGCTTAACTTTTGAGGCTTACATTTACATCTATAATAATACTACACGTTGTGCTCATAGATGGCGTAGGATTCGGCGGACAAGCGAAACTGTTTCTGAATTGACCATGGACTTTTGCTGTCTAGTGTAACATGTCAAATGATTTACTAATGAATACAACACAAAAAAAATGAATGATTATTAGTCAAATTGCTGATTATCATTCGACATTAGTTACATTGAATAATACGCGGGCGGGCAGTATCCATACTATCCATACTAATATTATTATAAATGCGAAAGTGCGTCCGTCTGTCTGTCTGTCTGTAACCTCTTCGCGCTTAAACCGCTGAACCAATTTAGATGAAATTTTGGCAGAGTTTTTGTAGTGGGAGATATTTTGAGTCCCGGCGAAGGACATAGGACAGTTTTTATCCCGGAAATCACCCCCTAAGGGAGAGAAATGGGGGGTGGAAGATTGTATGGAGCTACGATATAAACGAGTTCCACGCGGACGCAGTCGCGGGCATAAGCTAGTATTTCATAACGATCATTACTTTCATGATTAAAGAACACTATATATCAAAAGTATAAACACAGTTAGAAATCTGAATGGAATTTGTTGTTAAAGACAAGGTTTGATTATTTAATTTTAAGCTCCACCTTAATTTTGAATGTTTATTTAAGTATTATCATTTATCATTAAAGTGGCGCCAATCGTGAAAGCCACAACATATAATTTGAATATTTGAGTCAAATTATTATCATTTGAATAAATTATTGAAGCGGACATTAATTTTCTGCCAATTATACCTGTGTGAATACATATAGGCGTGAGATTTTCATTACTAATTGTAATAAAATCACTATAAAAAAACTTAAAAAATTAAAACTTTGACTACTTTCTCGATAATTACCATTACGGAGAACATTACCGAGAACGTTACCCCAAAATTCTCTCCGTTCTCGTAATTTACGGTAACGGCACATCACTAGGCGTGTCCTCACCGGACGAGCGGTTCGGCCGAACACCGTTCGCCCTAACGTGCGCGCTCAGTGTAGACGTGGTTCGGCGAATCACCGCTCGCCTGAACCGTTCGGCCGAGCATCCGAATGCTTGCCCGAACGGTTCGCCCGAACCGAGCGCGCCACAGCCTATGTGGACGGTTGTTTTATTCGGTTCCTATAAATATCGAACTCGCTCACAAAATTTCACGAGAGATGCAACCTATAGAGGGGACAGCCGGACATACGAAATCATTATTAGCATCTTATAAATGTCGAACTTGGTCAATCTTCCTCATAATCAAATCATATTGACCAAATCTTAGTGCAATTATAAGTCTTTCTCTTGCCGTAACTGATTCACGGTAATTTGAGTCATTTTTAATAATATTTGCTTTGATAAGGCTGAAAACATCTTCGAATTCACTTTGATTCAGTCTAAGGAATGTCTCTTCCCTGTTATCAAAACACAACTGTTCAAATAATATGTTTCCGGTCCGATTTCTTTTTGCAAAAAGGCGCCTCCACATGCGTCTAGATTTTTTTTAATACGTTTCTTCCGCTTTTGAGCTAAATGCAGAAGCAAAATTATGGTAGTAGCAGCGACAGCTGTGCACGTGCGGCTTCATGGCGATCGCGATCGCAACTAATGGCCCTAAAAGGTAAATTCCGCCGAACCGATTTGGCTCGGACTTGCCGCGCGCGTTTGCCCGAACGCGTGTCCACCCACACCGACCGAGCGCATGCGGCCGACTCGCCCGAGCAGTTCGGGCGAGCGTTTGGAATGGCTCGGGCGAACCGTTCGTCCGGTGTAGACGCACTAACACTATTGAGGCAGATTATTACGAGAGAAAATCCAGTATCAGCTTTAGAAATAAGAAGAAAGAGATTAGAGTATAGAAGCCACAATATGGCTGAAGAGCGACAATTTAAGTATAGTTTTGTGTAGGATGAAGAAAGTATTAATTTACGCTTTAAATAAAATCCATTGAATAAATTGAATATCATTTGTATCAGATTAGTTTGAAAGTCTTAGTAATTGGTGTGCAGTAATGAAAAGGCCGTGGGAGTCGGCTGTATGCGGGTGGTGCAGGACCGGTCATTGTGGCACTCTTTGGGGGAGGCATATGTCCAGCATTGGCCGTCTTTCGGCTGATATGATGATGATGATGATGAATGCTTAGATTCCAAAGGCATGGCATGAAAGTCAAAGACAACCAGACAATGTCTGGAGAAAACTGCTATCAGTAAATTAGTTTTTTTTTTCAATAACTGTTTAGTGCTAGTGTTTGTTTTAAGTACCTTTTGTTATCAGTTTCATTGTAATTAAAGTTTATTCAAAATTGTATACATCAATGTCGTCATAAATGTCTACTTGTATGTATTTCTTTGTTCATTTTGATTACCGTCTGTTTACGTACCTTTTGACATAAATAAATAAATGCTAAGACAAGTATATTAACTCTGTATTCTTCAAGACTAGTTTTGCACGTATCAAAATGAGACCTATTAGCCTGTCTAGCTTTTTATTAGGATTCAACACTGGAATCAAAATTAAAATGTGAAAACATAGCTAAGGGTGATATTCCACTTGTCCAAGAAATTTCTCCAATGTACATTGCGTCTCACTCACTCATTAACCGCTTACACAACTGGAATACCACCCTAAGAACTATCTTGACAGACATGACTTTAGATTTAAAAAAAAAACAGACTCAAATTGGCTCATCTTTTTGCGACGGCCGAATTTGGGGGAAGGCAGGCGCCTCTGCAAGAGAGGGCACCCCACAATACAGATAAATCTCCACTGTGGGGGCCCCACTCGTTCTCTGGTTCTTTGTTGCCACCGGGGCCACCAAACCTCCAAATCTGGCCCTAGTTTGCGAACACAAATGTTATAGACATAACAGTTGATGTAATAATTAACTTGAGTAATGTAAATAATGTATGTATGACAGCTGGATAGTAATATTGTGTTATAGGTAGACTGTAGAATTATATGAACAGCTCAAGCATTATTATTATTTAAATAAAATAGAGAGGTATGGAAGAAAAAAACATGCTGCGCCGACCCCAAGTAAATGGGATAAGGACAAGCAAACGATGATGAATAAAAAATATAAGGGGACAATCTTACACAAATCGACTTAGTCCCACAGTAAGCTCAGTAAGGCTTCTGTTATGGGTACTAGACGACGATATATATAAGAGATGTAAATACACAGAAAACAAATGACTCGGAAACAAATATTCATGCTCATCACACAAATATTTGCCCTTACCTTTATTTGAACTAAAGATTAAACTATTTAATGGGTAATCCAATTACTGTATGTAATGTTATTAATATAATCAATCAGTAATATAGCGTAATGTAATAAATTATTGTGTAAAATTTATAATTTGCATGCCATAATCGGCTAAACATGTGAAACATGAGAAACAAACAATTATTTAATTGTTATAGTGACCACCTACTACTTATCATGTTTAAGCAAATAAATATTCTATTCTATTCACATAGATACTCATTAAACTTGCAACACCGCTTGTTTAAGGGTTAAACACTATTATGATTAGATATGATATCCACCTGAGGGCTTAGAAGGTTAGAGTTTGGTGCAACCTTTTTAATCCCGTAATTTCAAGCGGAGCTGAAGGGATATAAGACTTATTGCAGCCAAACTTTGGTAGTATTTTCATATGGACTAATTGTTCCTTAGGGCCACCTAGTATTGAAAGATTAGTTTACACTTTACAGTACATATGGTGCTACTTTCCCGCACTAGTGCGGAAAAGAGCACTATCCGTGCATATGTTGAAACTTTAAAGAGCCGTATGTACAGTAAAACGTTGTACGATACACGTGCGAATAGGTAATTCGCAACTCGTGTCGATTTAAAATTTCCTATTTTCGGCACTTGTATCGTAAATAACTATATCCATGTAAAGAAGTAAGTATTTTGTCCCGAGATGTGACAATGGCTGTGTCTTCTCTTTGTCCCTATAGTACATAGGGAAGAGAATTCGTTGCAGAGAAAGGTTTTGCACTATACTAAGCATGAACATTCGAGCAAACATACTGCAAATAGCTTGTTTTAATTTATCACCACTCCTTGCGAATTTCCTATTTTCGGCACTTGTATCGTAAATAACTATTATATTACATGCTTCAAGTATTGTTTGTATACAAAGGCGAATTGGTGTTTACACAATACTTGCATCACAAATGCAAGTAGGGTCATTTCGCTGGTTACGCGACCACCTGGTTAGCAACCACCTGAAGGAGAAGGTTTTTTCTATTGAAGATGACATCAATTCTACACACCCTATTAAGACAATTACTTGTACATGCATTTTTTTGTTGTTTTAGAATAGAAATCTACTAAAAAACCGAGATTATATCCTTTCAGTTCACCAACTCAGCTTAAGTGGTCGCCCACCGGCACATTATATTAGGTGGTTGCTATCCGGCGAAATGACCCTATTGTAATATATCATGAAATACTAGAACTAGTAATATTTGTATTACAAACCAATATCACATTGACATCAACTTGATTGAATAATGCATAGGAATGCAAATGTAACTTCAACAGATTTGCGTGGATGCTCAGTTTTTTTAAAAATCTTGTTTTATAATATACTAGCTGCCCAGCCCGGCTTCGCACGGATTACCCGTTTTCCCGTTGGATTGAAGCATTTTCCCGCGGTAAAAAGTAGCCTATGTTCATCAGGGTTAATGTCGGCTTCTAATGGTAAAATAATTTTTCAAATCAGACCAGTAATTTCGGAGCCTATTCAATACAAACACACAATCAAATCTTTCCTCTTTATAACATTAGTGTAGATTTGGTTGGGAGTTTTATCAAACTGCCAATGGCATCTCCAGCAGGCCTAACAACATCATCAGATATTAAAAAGAAAGTTGTGAATGCTGTTGTTAGCTCACCTTGTAAAGGAATGTGGAATGATTGTGGCTTGGAGAGTTCGGCAGGGGCTGCGGCGTCACAGGCCGGGACCCCGAGAGGCATTGCTGGGACGCAGAAAGCCGCGAACCAACGATCTTTTGACACGCTAAAACCAAAAAAACAACACTTGAGAACACTGCACGAAAACACTGAACGAATTCCGCTAAAAACCAATTAATTTATACGATATTAACACACATTCGAATTTTGCCGATTTCCTTCGATCACGCTGCTCCGCTCTTTGTATGTTGTAGCACGAGCTACGACGCCGCAGGCTGGCTATCGGCGACATGTTAGATTTGAAAATGAGCGTTTTATCCATCGTTCCATTCAGAATTTGGTTTAAATAACAAATTGAATTCGGTTGCGACCGACGCGAATTGGGAGACAATGCGACGTAAACTGTCAAAAATGTAAACAACGCGGATCGAAACGGACGAACGAGCGACCGCGCGGCGGGAGCCCGGTGTTACCACTGCGCGCGTAGAATCCCCCCGCAAACTAGATCCACTGTCTCGCATTCCCATCACGCGATGCTTTACACTGTTCCTCGCAAAAAAATCTCCAATATCATTCAATATTATGTAAGCTGGACAGGCTCGTTTAGTTTTTTTTATTAACCTGTCCAGTCCAGTTATTATTACAGGCCGACCACCTTTTTGTTTACGTTGCGACCTTTTTTGTTTTTTGTGTACAAGCCTTATTTTTGTAGGTAGTTTTTAAACTATGAAATGCTTCATGCAATACACAGTTAAAAAAAAAATGTATTGTATTGTATTATTTTGAATGTATGTTTCTTTAATAAATATTGGATTTACATTACTAGCACATTTTTAATTCGTCAACAATTGATTAGGTACCTACTTATAATATGATATAAATCAAATGCTTAAAACCAATAATTGTTTCACTCAATGCATTCAAAATTTGTCTAGGTCCATTTTAAAAAGATTAGATACTTAAGTAGTTATTTTCCATCCGTGGTTTACATTCCATCAACGGCTGTTATAAAGTAACGGCATAGTTAAGACACAATATAGGCAAAGGTCGTTGAAAATTCATGGCTGTTTCATTTAATGGTGATATTGTACTACAGAGTTGCGTGCCAGTGTTGTTGCGGACTTATCAAACGGGGACATCCTAATAAAAATCCAATGACATACGCAACACTAAAATGCAAATGGGAACGATTTTGTTTACTGATTTATATCCAACGATACTCCATGTAAATAAACGGTAACAACATTCCGATTCCCATTGTTATCGAGCGATCGAAAATAATGATGGACGGTCGTGACGTCACGGCATAAAAAAACTTGTTCTTAGTTCTTACCATCTTGGAAAACGCGCTCAACGTTCAATCCATATGTAGCGCAGGTCTCGTAGTATGAACATCTTCTCAGTTCGTTTGACAGCTTGCGAGCTCGGTTGTCATCCACGACGCGTGGACTACTTTCACTTATGGCATCTGAAAGAGCAACCAATCAATTTTGTAAATGGACAGGAAACCTATCGGAAACGCATGAGCAGCTTCTATGTTTTATTTAGTTTTTCACTATCAGTTCTGGAAATTGCACGATTGTATGCCGATAATCACTGGTTAGGTGGAACATCGTGCTCATTCCGTGTAGCGTATAAATTTACAAAGTAAATAAATGAGTCATGCTTGAATTTTATTTCAGGATAAGTACTTCATTATGAATACCAATCAAGGTTACGTATCAATAGTTTTTTTTTCTTGTTGATTATTGATAAGATGTAATAATTGTGTTAAGAATAAGCTTACCTTGTGTTCCAACCAGAATGATCGGTATTTCAGCGGAGTTTCTATAGTGAGACATTTTGTTGAAGTAGTTGGAGACCGTATTGTAGCTGACCTCGTTGTCGAGACTGAACACGAAGATCACGGCGTCGACCCAAGCTGTAAACTGTAACAAAGAAATTGACTAATATATACAAAGACAACTCAACTAGAACCTGTAATCCTATATTGATTTGATGTAGGGAAAGCTTTACAGTAAAATAGTTCATAAAATAATTAGCGAGTGTCTACCTAACTCCCTAATTGCAATGTCGTCGCTTTCTTTAAAACCGCAAAATACCTACCGCATTACGTAAAAACCCCTAACATGTAACCCTGCTATTGCAAAATCCCAATGAAAAAACTCACCCTAAGTCGCTGGCATAATTACGTGGGGTAATTTGACGTGGGGGATTACAACGGAAGGGTTGCGTATGCACTTTTCAACTAGCTACATGTTTGGAAAATGATCCTAAAAAGAGTTATATGCACCAGACAGTAAACTTTTAATGAGACTTCAAATTCAACAGATATTGTTATTGTTAACGTCTTGCGGCATTAGGTGATTACGGAAACAGCGTCATTTATGAGATTATGAGTATTATGAATGTGTGCGGTAGACAGTGGAAAGTGCATGGGTAACTCAGCTTCCACTTGAATGAAGAATGCGTAGGAGGGTGTCACCCCTTTCCTCTGAAGAACAATTGACGGCAGGAGGCGTCATCCGGCATACGGGAGTGTGTGATGACGACATGAAAAAATATGACAAGCTACCCCTGTCTGGTGTGGTTGTATAAAATCTTCTAATGATTTCTTTGCAACTTTAACTTACATTTTCATTAAACTCAAATTTAAAGTATTTTTCGTCAAAGACAGTAATGGAATTGAGATGAATGTAAATTTATTTCGTTAGTTAAAAGAAACCCTGATTATATTTGGATATATTCTTCGTAGCACGTCTCTCAAAACATCGTTATCACCGATTTTAAATCCCTGAAAGCCTACAGAGATAACGAATTTAGAATAATGAGGGCTTCTGTTGAACAAGACGGCAATTTATGATAATAAGTTTACAAAATAGAGGTTTACGAGTGATTCGCATGTTGAAAGTAAATCATAAAAGAAGAACTGGTCATGATCATCATACTGAAGGTTGTCGCATAATGTACACAATGAATATCAGCAATCTATGCGAAAACATGTAATTTTTATGCACATTTAATGAACACAAACAACTTGTTTCTGCACAAACCGCATAATGATAAAATTTATATGAATACAAATAAAGGAGTCTTACCAATCCATCACGTTTTTAATTGGCTGTACCCCACTCGACAACTTGTGAACGAAAGCGAGGATATTGAATTTTAATTGTCTATTTTTATCGTTTCCCATGAAACTGTCAACAGTAACAGGTGAAATCACTGTGAACAGGGCAGCGCACTGGAAGCGACTGGGCGGGCGGGCGGCTTTGAGCTAAGGCGGCAAACCTCGATTATACCCGTCACCCTCCAACGCCCTCATTTACACAGCTAGCGACAGAGACAGCATACGAAAAGCTAAATGCACTTCTATGCAATACCTAGCGTATATATGAACTGATATGGGGATAACATTGCGTGTTAATTTACGAAGATAAGTAGTTTTGAGTACTTATGATTTTAATTAAAAGGGATATTTTTATCAATATCACTTAATATTCTGTCATGCATGATACTAAGCATTCAGCCTTGTATCTGATTCATCATTACTTGTTTTTATGTGTCTAGACAATGGATCTTTAGCTGCGTTTACTGCGTTCATGGTTTATTAGTTTGTAAACACCGAAAGCAATCCCGATACGTCGTCATCATTAAATAGAATGCATCTATTGATCTTTGCAGGTTTACACAATAGGTCGTCAGCAACTGAGTATGCCACATTATGTATATATATATATGCAATCAATAAAATGAATAACCTTAAGACTAACCTAGATTATGCGGGACGTTAAACCCCTTGACACCGCAACATGATTCAATAAATCGTAATCGAAATCTGTTACCAACAGCTTGGGGGTCGGGGGTAACGCTCTGTGAAGAATTACAAGCTTTCTCAGACCTTGGGCTGATAGACGTTTTGGTACCACGGTTGAATTCCCTTAGCGACAAGGTCGAACGATCAAATTTGAACGTGAAAACACGATATCGAGGCAGTTTTTGTCGTTAATGAACCGATGGTAACATTTACTGCCTTGTTCGTGATAACACTAATTGGGCGATACTGAGGTAGCAAGCTAACGAGGTTTTTTCATCATTTTAAGAGTGCTTATTATCCAAAGGTAAAAATAAATCTAATCGGGTAAAGGTAAATCGATAAAGTTGCTTAATAGTCGTATAGTTGAACGAGCGACCGAAGGGAACGAAATTCTCTCCTTCAGCTTGAACCGAAATTCGTTCAAATGCCCAGCGGCGCTACCACGAACTTCGAAAGTCGAAGTTCGTAATACATGCATCCCTGTCACTTGAGTAGGGGAGTGCGATAGAGATGGAAATACCCGAACTTCGACTTTCGAAGTTCGTGGTAGCGCCGCGCCGCAGATGTCCCGCTGTCCAGCTATTCTCCTCTGCATGCATTGATTGATGAGTCTTGTGAAATTTTGTGAGTAGGTTCAATCATTGTAGTAATTTATTTGCGATCTAGTTTTACGAAATTAAAATAAAAAAATTAAGGCAGACTCGCGATTTCTGCTTACAGAGAGCTACTAGCTTATGTTCCAGGAACCAGTAAAGGGATTTTTTAAAACGATGACTTAGAATTAGCTTAGCACTCGAAACACATCTGCGTTCTACTTACGCGTTTCACTACGAATTTTGATTAACACAAAGACGATTAAGTTCGACGCACACTTTCATCTTCGACCGTCGGACACGGTTAGGAAGCGAAATTACAAATTACGGGGAAGTAATCGAACGTGGCTTGAGTCGTGCGTGCGTCCAGCAACACTCTCGTTGGCAGGGGGCGGAGTGGGCGAATATTTCAGTGTGTTCACGAGTACTTTGCAAGAGTTAAGAGCTAGCTGTATTTACTGACATCTATTCTAAAGAATAGTGGGCCTGAGTCTGCCTATACTACCAACTTAGGATATTAAAAAAAGGTATAAAACTAAATATTAAATTTGCTAATTTCTCATCTGCGCATGGTGAGAAGAGAAAATAAAACTTGCAGCTTACTAAGCTAGTAACATTAGCAACATCAATATTCATGTTTTAACACCATATTCGCACCTACTTCGTTTCAACTTTCACAAATTGGCAGAAGACCTAGTAACAAACTGTGCTGATGGTTTACTCATTCTTGTTTATATTGTTCCTCAATCAATACGCGTAATTGTGATAATTATCAATATTGGCATTTTTGATAACTCGTTAGTTAGGAAAACGCATGTATTAATACTTTCAAACATATGGATATATCTTGCGGTTGTTCCGTTGATAAAACGCAATTATCTTTTCAGGTCATTGTGCCTAATAGCGATTTTCTCGTCCGCAAATGATTTTGATAACATATCCGGTGCAATTCTGCTGCAGATAAGATACATACTTAAAGCTGAAGCAAAATACGGGAAACAAACACAAAAATAGTTTCCTCATAAACTGCACAACAGCAGCTCATATCAGCACACCCAATTTACTGCTTGTGTCTCGCTATGGTCACCTAGCGTACTAGGGAACTGGTTTTCATGGGCTTACAAAGGCGAGGCGAACAAAACAACTCGACGCTATCTACATGCTTATACGGACGGAGTTAGTTACAGTCTTTTTTCGATGAATAGAAAAGAGAATAATGCCGTAACTCGATATCCGAACGTGACCTGTGCGGTGCTCTCACCTCCCTTCATTGTTAGGATATGATACTTAGGCCGGACAAAGGTTTCCGTTGCGGTCAGGTAACTTCCTACCCTCCCATCAGAGACAAATTGTTTCAGAATACATCATTAATGACTGTCAGCTTAAGGAAATATCGCGCTACAAATTGAAACTGCACACGGTGCCTTTAAAACAATTTACTGACTTCAGATACTGAGCTGAGGCTACTGACACCAACACAGTATAACATACCCAATATACTATAAATCATGCCGCATAAAGGTCAAAATCCTTTACAAGTAACCGAGAGGCTTACGGAGCAAGTCGAATGTCACAGAAGACCGAGTCAAATAAGACAACTGTCTTTTATCTTATTCAAAAGGACTCGGAACGTGACTGACATGGTTATTATGTGTTTTCCTATTAAATTTGACAAACCGTTTTGTTATTGAATGTAAATGCGTAAACGAAAATCATTCCGTGTGAAAAAAATATCAAACTATCGAACAAAAACTAAATTACAAAAAGGCATCACGCATCAGTGACTCGGGTATGAACGGCTCGTGTCGAAAATTAGCCTTAAGTATGCGTGAATTGACATAACTACATCCTATTTAGTCACAACACCGCAGGACCCACAAACAAAACTTACTACAAAATTATGACCCAATTAAAGAACCCCCTTCCAAATTAGAATGTCGGCCCACTGTTCCGGTGAAAACAGAAGTAAATATGCGGTCCATGAATTACGACACGCGAATTTAGTCTCTAATTCCACGGGGATACGTATATCTTGGAATTAATTAGGGTAAAATTATTCCTGTTCTAATATTACGGGCTAATTTACTTCAAAGCGCGTTCTGCAACGTTCCAGTGAAACCTGGAATTTGCAAAGTTGCCTTCTAGTAAACTTCAAGGAACATTGTCAAGGGAAGTAGACTGCTTTGATTATAATTAACAGAATGTCAACTGTAGTTAAAAAGAAAAATAATTATGCATAGACGTAAATTATCAGGAAACTCCCCACTTTTGAGGGTAAAATACAATTACTGATAACATTTGGATGTCATAAACAGAATGACATCGAAAGTTAATGCAGCGAATGAACACAAAATTTAATTCGGTTGTATTCGAATAATTAGGTAAATGTGCAAATGTTAGACCGTAGGAATGGATTATGTTTATTTTTTTGCAATTTTGAATACGAAATAAAATAAATTAAATGAAACTGAAAAATTAATAATGTAACGGATTCCAAAAATTGTTTAAATTAATAAAATAAAATATACCTACCGCTAAACTTACTACGAAATGTCATTTCAGCGAAAACAATCTCGTCGATTGAACCACTACGAACGAACGCGCGTCTTTATAGGTGAGGTGAGTACTACGACTAATACATATTACTCTACGGAGTGTAACATTATAACTAACTATATACATATGTACTAGCGCTACGTTATAAAAGCGTAGAAATTCTTACCACATTTTCTCAAAACAAACAAAATGCGTTCTATAAGGGTTCTATTAGACGCTCAAAATAGGGAATATAGGGCAGGGTTGAAAGGGCCGACATAACATAACGGAACACGTCCCTGAGGAGAGTGATCCTTCCTTGCAGGGTGCAGGGACTTTCATGCTAAGGAGACGCAATAATGCGTAAATGTGATCAAAAATGCCCCTTCGCCTCCTTGAGCCGTTAAGTACCTACTTACCGATGAGAAGGATGTGAGCTTGGTCATAAGGATTTTGGGCTAAAATTGCAAGGATAGCCAAGATTAATGAAAAGCCCTTGGGCGCGGCTGAATTTCGTAAAAAAATCGTTTTTGCAATGTATAAGCGTAAACATATAAGTATTGGTTTGGTTTGGTTTCATTACTGACTACTGGTAACTAAGGAATAATTATTTTACATGTTAATAAGTATGACCTAGCTGTGAAATAACAATAACGAGCACCTAACTAAGCATATATTTATGTTTACATGGCCAGTGACAGTTAAACTTGTTCTAGCAAATATTAACATATCATTCATAAAACATGAGAAACGTAAGAAAATACAAGTAAGTACGAGTATAACCGTCTTGACTCACTACTCCTCAAGTCAACATTCTGTGTACAAAAATAAGGACAACACGAACGCCGTTAAAAATTCAATAAAACAAACGTTTATTATACCGGAGTAAAAAGTAACGAGAAAAACGAACACATTTTGTGTCTTTCTCATCTCGAGTTGGGGAGATGCAAGAGGCACGTACCTACGAAAATTCTCTTCTCGCACGCTTCCCCCCTTGCATCAAAGTTTCAGCAACGCAGAATTTACCCAGTTACCAGTAACTTTCTGGGTTATAAATAGGGCCAACACAACGACTGGAGCGAATGAATAAATTAGATAACGGTAATATATTACCTACGATTTCTCATGAACAAACATTGATAAAAGTTAGCTGAAAATTGGTGATTTATTGCAATATTTGCAATGCGACGACAATTACATTGTAAAAATTAAAGAGATATTTATGGCACGATAGCATGCGATACACGTAAAAAATCTACACATACATTCGTCATATATGAAGCTTACTGTCAGGTAATATTGAGGACTATTGTATATTTTGTAGGAATAAATGCACTACCTATGGAGACCGCAAAAGTTTGTTTAGAAACTCTTCGTTTAAATTCCTTTTTTAGTCCTCTAGATATACACGTTTTAGAGATAAGAAAAATGTGAAGATAACTCTTCGAACCGAGTTTCCCTCAAGAACGAGCAAAAATCCAAAATCACCCAAAGCCGTATAAAGTCAAAAGTTCCGCGTCTCAATTCAATCTAACAGTCAGATAAAGCACTGCAAACTTAACCGAGTCGACGACGAAAACTTGAACTAACATAACTGCATACTAAATCCACTTCCAACGTTAGACGGTAGCGATGCTGTCATCGGGAAATAAAAGTTTGTAGTGCTATTCACAGGTAAGCACGTTTCCAGAGAATAAATACGACCCGCCGCGTTCTAAACTTTTCGGTGCCAATTTCAAATTCAGAACACGAATGTTTTAAGATAAAGTCGGGTCATTCTTTACGTTCAAATATTCGAGTCCTCGGTACTCTATGACCTTAGGGTCAACGTACTTTCAATGTAATAACGGCATTTGGAGTTCGTGCGACTATATGGTTCAAAGGTAATCGATTATTGCTCATGATCTGAGAAAAATATTTCAATCGCACATAACTAAATTTATTTTCAATCTTGTCGGAAGATTGACATTAGGAGTGAAGGTAATGAATGAT
Organism: Epinotia ramella; assembly: GCA_947578815.1. Lineage (NCBI taxonomy): Eukaryota > Metazoa > Arthropoda > Insecta > Lepidoptera > Tortricidae > Epinotia > Epinotia ramella. The sequence continues at coordinate 26,715,471 of OX388205.1, forward strand.
ATCAAGGGAGGTAATTTTCTACGAATTCGCGCGTGAATATATTTCACAGGCACAGTAAATATACCACTATGTTATCGTCTCGCAAAATAGTAAGTATAATTTATTCAGTGACACAGAAAATTATACACAAGTTATTCAAATTAACATAATTGATTATCAATTTTCGAAATTTTACATTGCAGTTGATTAATTGTCATAAGGTCATTCGTTACTTCCTTATTTAAGGTAGCTGTTACGTCGACTATTTTCTCCAGTCAGTTTATGCAATATGTAAATAATAAATACATAAAACTTATTTACGATTTGCACAGGTGCCGGCAGCATTCGCCTTCCGGTCAGAATATATGAATATTTTTAATGTAAAACTTACCTTATCGAAAGGAACATTACAATGTAAATAAATAAATACAAAAAGAGACCGGGTTGCACTCCGGCAGTGCCGGCAGAAGTGAAAACTCAATAACATTGTAACAGTTTTTCGATCAGGTCACGTGACATCTTACGGTGTCATCCTAAAAATGAATTTGACGCAAATTTATAAACAACTATCAATTATTTAGGCAGATGGCCCGCGGGCGCGTTGGGTGCGACGGCCGACGGGCCGCCCCGGCTCCGGGCGGCGGCAAACACAATACCAATTTGTTTTTGCCATTGCCAAATATTTTTCAAAGCTTTATCTCTTTAGGAATAACGTCTAAATTCGAACTATTCGAATTTGCACAGCAGACGGCGGTGGCGACCAAAATATCAATTTGTTTTTGCCGTTCGTAAATATTTTTCCAAGCTTTATCTCTTTAGGAATAACGCCCAAATTCGAACTATTCGAATTTTCTCAATAGCAAAACGGTGAAGGACGCGTTGGTATTATTACAAATTTATTTGCATAATATGCTATTGCAAAAAGTGTTTAACGGCTTTATACTCTTACGAATAGCGTTCAGTTTTGAATGAAGTTGAATCGGCTAGCAGCAAAAAGTGACCTCCTTCACATCTGACGTCACAAAACTCTGTCGCGTATTTAACAATTTTTCCCCATCCCAAAGTGCTCAGCGCCGCTAAATAAGTTTTCACTTCAAAAACTGGGCAATGTCAGGAAGGGATGGTTTTCTGGCGTATAAGGTTACACTAAGATAGGGTTGCCATAAGTGTGGGGGCTCAGACCGGGACATTTAAAGAAAAACTAGTAAAGGTAGAAAAAAAACGACTTTTATTACAACAATAGGTAACTTTACAGGTTTAACCTTGTCTAAACACAAAACAACTTTAAACACAGCGATTCAATGCCAGCGACCCGCCAGTCGGTTTTCTTTTTTTTTTTTTGGGTTTTCTGTTTGTTGGCGCTTTTCGCTACAAAGGCGATTTTTTTAAACCGGGACAATTTGCTTATCGGCCGGGACGCCAGGACACCATGCTTCAAACCGGGACATGTCCCGGCGTACCGGGACGTGTGGCAACCCTACACTAAGACCAAGATATACAATCATCAAAATAAAGTTGATTGATAGACCAGACAATGAACCACTTCGGAGCTTAGTAATAAAGTATCATATGAATGAACTTTGATCTCGTGTAAGTGAGATACATAAATATAATAAATAAATAATAATTACATTTATGTATGTATCAGCCTACATAAAGCATTCTTCCCTTTCTAACAAGTGTACAGTGGGTAAATTTCATACGGGCGAATATTTTGATGACGATTAGTGTCGGACTTAAACATTGATTTACATACATTTCGTTAACCGCTTATTTTTTTTCTCATACTATATAATGGAGCACGCAATGTATTCACTACACGTCATGTCATTTATTTGTCTAGTGATATCCATAAAAGTCAAAACGTTTGTGTTAAGTCAAATCAGTTTGAATGTAATACATTACTGCTCGGCCGTACGTACGTTGCTGTCTTATATCATTTGTACGGTCGAATACTATGGCTGGTTAAAATATACGCCCGTATAAAATTTACAGACTGTATAAGTGTGAGAGGGACAAATGTTTCATGCTCGACCTAAACGCGATCATGTTAGCTAGGTAACACGTATTAAATTGTAATAGATAACATATTTATTGGGCGTTCACAGCAGCCTGAACGTATTATCTACCCGTGCATCTCCTCAAGTCCAGACCAAAATAAATCGCAATAAACTACGTGCACAAGATATTGTACACCAAAGCCTCCCCTTATTTCATGGTAGATAAAAGTTAAGCTAAAAGCCAGCTCAAGTTTTAATATAAATAACGCGAAATGCGACAAAAACATCTTGAAGGCTCTTGGTGCCATCGCACCCGTGAACAGCACGGTTTTATGAAACTTAACGCTAGCTTAACTCTTTCTTCTTAATATAAATCCAAAAATTAAGATTTATTTACAGCCTTTCGCATTACACTTTTGAAGTACATACTATTAGTCCAGGCAATGAACTGACAACTTGTATGGAAAAAATGTCAATTTTGGAAATAATTTATAATAGCTTACTTTTTAAGTATAACGGATATATTATCACTAAATAGTTACCCAGCGACAAAATCCGACAAAATTTCAGACATCGAAAAAATGATAAATTAACTGGCTTCTAAAAAGTCAGTAAAAATATTAATAAATGTTTTTGTCTTTATTTTGGTTCATTTACATTTGCTCTATAATATTCAAGATAAATCGTACAAAAAAAGATAATGCATGCTTCATTTAAATCTACATAATTACTTCCGGGTGGAAAGTTTGTCGGATTCTTGACTAAATCATCTAAGAATAACATTTTCAAATGAAATCAACAAAAAAAACGCTATTATAAATTAATGTTTTTCAAAACCGTATTTTGCCTGGAGTACTATCTATAAGTTAGCAGACAAGGGCTAAATGGCATTTTCTACTGCAAATCATTCAAATGATATATTTTATTTTATTGCATACATAACGTTTGCTTCACAATGTGCAAATCCATAAATTATCCATGCACGTAGCCTTATTTAATGAAAAAATGTTTAAAATAATCGAGTTCGACAACGCAATATGACGACCCACGAATTACGAAATAGTTGGAACGTTTTTAAGTGAATGTAAATAAAAATTGCATTCACGTCAAATATATTATGTGACTTATTTACACAGCCGTAAAAAACCGTGCGTTTAGCGTCAAAGTGCTATTCGTGCAATACTCGAGGTAATTTGCCCTCGTAGGCCAGGCGCCAGGCGGCGCCGCACGCGATCCCGTCGCATGGCGCCTTTACCCTATCGGGAGACACCCTTGAATGAATGGAACGAAATGTCATCTGTCACGTTGGCAGACTTGAATAAACGAAAAGGCGCGATATTGATGGATGAGTGTTGTTATCTGTATTTTAACCTTTACGATCGGTGGTTGTTCGAAATTGTATGATAAGATTAATAAATGATAAGGCATCTAAAATATAGATGCACCACCACCAGTTTTAGAGAAGAGCCTTCTCTGCCATTAACTTACGTCCTTTTAATATTTTTTATACCTAATACTTAATATAATTGTATTATTCTATTGAAGCGTGTAAAGGTACTGCGTGAATTTTGCTCGACTGGATTTTATGACAACTTTTATCTAAATAAATATTCTGCCTGGGCAAGAAAAGTTGCAAACTGTCCGCCATGTTGGCTAATATAATAAAACGTTATAACGCGTAAAGTTATCCCGTTATTTGATCAGTTAAAAAACTAATAAGCAACTTTGCAGTTCGACGCCAGTTTGTCTACACGGATACTTGCGACCCCAACTAAAGTAATAGTTCATTCTATTTAAAGCCTTAACTGTACATTATTAAAGCTTATTAGAGCTTGCGCGTAAAATGAACTACAAAAACAATATAGGTAGGTATGTAGAATTCAACATGAATAATGAAATATATTTAAATCCGAAAAGCCAATCGTTCAAATATTAATTTGCTTACTGTATTTTGCACTTCAATAGTCATTATTCTATTTTGTGATTTTTAATATAGGCAATTACCCAAACATTGGCGAGTATGCAGTGTTAATTTTAGATTAGGTATTGACACCTAGTTCATTATATTTGTTATAGTTCAATTTATAAATACTACTAAATTACATTATTTTGTAGGTACCGGAAAATTTGCTTCAAACTTATGGTACTTCTTATACTTCGATGCGGATATTCCGCAGTTTTGGAATATCGATTATATCTACACATAAAGCTAGCGAATGTGGAGCTTTCCATCACATAATTCATATATCAAATAGACGGTTTCAAGCGTCTGCCATTTCAGGCGAAAAACCTTTAACACGTTACACGACACTCAACTCAACTCTATAAATGATGTTTAGTTGAAAAAAGAAAAAGAGAAAACATTTGAAGCCTTTTACCACGGCCGCTCAATTAGTGGAAGGGCTCTTCGATCGGAGACTTCCTGGGCTTGCTTTTTGCTGACGCGATAAGTACTGTAAGCTATGTAGTTCAATAATTATAGTAGTTCACGCATTTTACCGAAGGTATTTGAAAGTTAGATTGAAAATAAAGCTGAATTCATCAATTTTAAGTTTTAACTATCAATGTAGGATGAAAACAATTTTCAAGTTGACTGTGGTGAGTTGTGGCGCTTACATTACGTTTATAGTACACACGTATAAGGACTTTAACACTGCTAGATGGCTTTTATACAGCATACCTAACTGGTATTACCAACCCCTTTACACAGATACGTTACATAGTATAAATTCCTCAGTGCTTGCTGAACCAGTATCTCCGACCGCCATCTACAAATAATCACTATGACTCTAAGGATCTAATTATAATGGGGCCTTGCGGACATCCTCTCAGACGCGATGAGTCCAAACTGTTTGCTTTGGGAAATACATTGAATTTAAGTCGGCTTTATATTTCACGTCACAGCTCGCCTCAACGCCCGTCAAGCCGTCGGGTTAGAACATAAACGCATGACGAATACCAAACTGATTTCAAATCAATACCAATTATTTCAAATAGAGCCCCTGGTAGGAACAGGAGGGCTGTTGTACTAGACGACCGTTGCCGTAGACAAGCTGAAGTGCTTTCAATATTCATGGAATCGCCTCCTTTAATTTCGTCGAATAATACCATCCTCCTACCCTACCGTTCGAAGGGGGCACAGACTGGTCGCATGAATATAAGCAAATATCGGCTATATTACGTGAGCATAAGGTCTAAATCACTTACCTTTCGTATGTACAGTTGATTCAAATTTACTTGTTTTGTTCGGTGAAAAACATTCGATATTAAAACGCACCTATTTTGGCGACAACAGCTATATCTTAGTAAATAAACCAACCCACATCTTTACATTTTAAATTTTTACGCCTATCACTTTACTGGTGACAGGTCTGGATAATTGGTGTCCCCGAGACATAGGCTACCTTTCATGGAAATCATCTCTAAAGGGGGTGTAACAGGGCATGAGTTCGCGAGTCCGATTCATAAGTACAGTCGCCATCAGACATATAGGAGCGGCCAAAATGCTCACAAATATCTGAACACTTCTCTATTGTCAAGGCATTAGAGACGTGTTCAGATATTTGTGAGCACTTTGGCCGCTCCGATATAATTATCTGATGGCGACTGTATATTGTAAGATTTGTAAGTTGCGGGCTACAGGTTTAACATCTAAATGTAATCAAAGTTAAACAAAGACAGTTGATATCCAAGAACACCGTACAATCGTTTGACAGCTACCTTATTCATAAAGTTCCCCTGTCAAGCAGCAAGGGCCCCGAGCCTTCATTTATATTTCATACCTCGCTTACAAATTAGACGTCTGCGTAGCGACGTTTCTGTTCGACTTACCTATGTGAATATACAATCATACTACATGTATTTGTACTTTCATTTGTACACGTATGCTTTTTCTGCCGGAGTCCCTTATTTTACCGGCAAACCCCTTATTTCACCAAATGCATTGTTTGGCCGAATTTTCATCGACTTTTTTTCTCAATTACCGTTTTTAAACGTAATTGGTTAGGTTAGGTTTGTTTTATAAGTATAATCATAATCCTGAAAATAATACTGTTTATGAAAAAAAAAATGTTTTTGATGAAATGAAAATCCGATGAAACGTTTATGTTCTAACCCGAAGGCTTGACGGGCGTGGAGGCGAGTTGTGACGTGAAATATAAATCCGACTTTTTGTCTGTAAAACCAGGGTAAAATAAAAATACCCTTTTCTGCTGTATGATGCTTTAGTACTATACAATTGTTATTTGATTTCGATAAAGCCTGCGTGTACACGCTGGTGGTCGACTAGGCAGCGACATAATCTATGTTATCCGCCTAGGATGTGCACTCGTTTGCCAACTAGTGTGTGGTATGAATGTGTGAAACCAGCTGACAGAATCATATTAAAAGTGGTTTCTACATCCGCAGAACTAGACACGTTAACTTGCCGAGTCAAATCATTTGTCATCACTGATGACCTTTAAGACACATTAGCTAGTAGCCGACATAACCTACTAGTCTAGATCACATCTTTTGCAAATTGCTCGTTACTTTTACAGTGCAAAAAAACCTTAAGAAAATACTGTAGAGATCCATTACAATCTTTCTCTTTTGTGTGCACGTTAGTTTAGTTCATTTGTTTTATCTGTGGCAGTTAAAAATGAACTAACTTGGGTTTTTCAAAGATATAATCCAACCAAATTGAATTAACATTGCCGTGAAGCAAAATCGAAGAAGTTCGTCTACCTACTAAAATTGGTCGGCTAGTAAGTCATTAGTTTTAAGAAACCTTATGCTCCATTTCGCTCTTGTAAAGCTAGTTTACACTGGACTTAAAAGGAGAAACAAATGACCGAGTGGGAGGACTGTGAGTTATGTTTTTTACGAGCGTTGAAACTTTTTTGTTTTGACGTCTGGCCTTTTAAAGACGGCGTACATTTCAAATAGGGTCGTGTACTTTCCCAGTACCTAATATACCTAAGTATCGATGAACTGCCTAACTTTTTAAATCGTGGCTGAATGGAAAGCAGCCAAATAATGTATTAAACTATGATAATACATAATCTTCAGTTGTATAGTACAACCTTAATACTGATATTTTAATTAGGTACCTTACCATTGTCACCATATAAACGAACAATGCAAAACATAACCTCAAAAGTGACGGAAATTGCACCACAGATTAAAAAGCACCACTATTTCGAAATAGGTCGCAGCCTCATAGCAATTACAGGTCTGCCAACCTATTTGTTGCACAGTTTGAGCCAAAATAGACTTTATCCCAATGCGGTAAGAGCTTTCGTATATCACACATGCGTTTTTATTCCTGTATGAAGCGATGGATGCTGGCAGGACGTTCCACAGCCCCATAGTTTTAAGCGTCAGTTTCAAAAGGACCTATGTATTTGAGTTTACTATATGACATTTGACATTTGGTTTGACAGCAGACAGTGTTGCCAGTTAACTTTATTATGCGGCAATCTGCTGTCATTCAGGAACGTTGAATAGTGACCTTTAGTGGGTTTACGCATTCAAATACAGAGGGGCTACCGCGAAACGAAAACGAACTTCGTTGGTGTATCTCTCTCTCTGTCGCTCGAACTAGCAAGTGAGACAGAGACGGAGATATACGAACAAAGTTCGATTTCGTTTCGCGGTAGGCCCTCAGAATTAGCTATTTTATTAACACGCTTTTATTAGGTCAACCTGTATGTAACTAACTATGTAATGGAATCTAAGGTAACTAATTTAACCATCTTCCAAGAATCGTAGCGTCATGAAAATTGGCAGCGGTATGTAGTTCTGATGACAATACAATAATATGGTACTGTCGAACTGATCTGATGATGGAGCCGGAAGATATGAACTGAAACTTCATGATGGAACATCGTACGTATCACCACAACTAGGTTAAAAGCGTGTTTTTCTAGTGTCTTTTAAACTGAACAAAACAAAATTAAGTTTCTTCCATAACGCGTAGATTTAATATTATCAAACCTATAAAAACCGGCCAAGCGTGAGTCGGACTCGCGAACGAAGGGTAGAATTATCTATAAAAACGTAAAAAAAATCACGTTTGTTGTACCTATAGGAGCCCCCTTAAATATTTATTTTATTCCGTTTTTTATTTTAGTATTTGTTGTTATAGCGGCAACAGAAATACATCATCTGTGCAAAATTTCAACTGTGTAACTATCACGGTTCATGACATAAAGCCTGGTGTCAAACGGACGGACAGCGGAGTCTTAGTACATAATAGGGTCCCGTTTTACCCTTTGGGTACGGAACCCTAATAAGATAAAAATGGCGTTTAAATTGTAGAGACAAACCCGATTTTCTCTAACAGAAGAGTTGTATACATGAAAGATTGCAGCTGCTAGTGCTTCGATTGCCACATTCGACTTTCATCGCATCTATTTTTCAAGCTTAACATTATAGACGCTAGTTAAATTCACATGCATTCAAAAGACAAAACCTCACGCACCGAATCGATTTCTCAAAGGCATTCAAAACACTCGTAGGGAAAATTCTCCGTAGCAGAAAACTCCCAGTGTTGCCTGCAATTAAATGGAGTTTAACAAGTTTCCGCGAGCGGAATAGTTCTGGGTTCCGTAGCAATTGCACCTGCATTATTGTGTAGTGACCGAGTTCTGAAAGGATTTGAGCTATCTTTTGTTTTCTGTGAGGCCCCGGGATGAAGGAAGCGTTTAAATTGCCTTTTAATCTGTCGACACTTGGGGGTTTTATGTTAAATTAAAGGCAAAAACTACAGGCATTTATATATTATCTCGCTAAAACTGGTTAAAGTAGAGACAGCTCTAGAATAATATTTCTAAGTATGTATAACAAGTGCAGAACTTCAAAAATATACAATTGAAACTAACAGAATGACAGTATAACTTACAAACACGGGTTGTGTCCTTCCAGTAACTATTTGGTAAAAGTAAATAAGCAATTTAAAATTAGGAAACCATGTCACGATCGCGTGTTACTTCTGTTTTGTTTCCAAGACCCTTCCATCGCCTTGGAGCTAAGAATAGAAAAGGTCCTGGTCGAATCTCAATGCACGAAACCCAATGAATTGGGTTAGGTTAATTGAATAAACTGGCTAATAAAAGCGTTGACAGCTTTAATGGTCTAATTGTGAAGTGGGAAGAATCACTTTTGAAGTTTATAAAACAGTCTTGCGGTTAGGACGTCTTTTCTCTTTTCGATTGTTCTGAGGTTTGATTTTATACTTGAACGAGCCAAAAGCCAACGTAGCGCAAAGCGCCTACGGCGTTAGGTGGGTTCCTGGCAGTGGAAGTATTAATCCTGGTAGTACCCTGAAAAGCTCACGCCAAGCCAACAAAAGTGTTTGTTTCAGTTTGGGCCAAAATTGTTTCGTATATCAGGCTATCCAGCTGTTTTGCTCTACAGGTTGCATTTCTCAACTGATTGTGGTGAAAATTTGTGAGCAAGTTTAATAATTATAAAGGTATATATTTTTTTTTTTGTTGTTTTTTCAAAAAAAAAAAATTTAAAGGACAGTTTTGCGTGTTTGACAGCTCACATAGCCACTAGTAATACAGGATGTACCAAAAATGGGGTGTGAATCGATCAAGGGCATAACACGTATCGTGGTCAGATAAGAAAAAAAACCGGCCAAGTGCGAGTCGGACTCGCGCACCGAGGGTTCGGTACAAACCTATAACAAGCAAAAGTTGTAGTATGTTTTATCGCTCCATCTGCCTCAAAAGGTAAAGTAGCAATACTGTAACATCTAGAATGTATTAACTCTACATCCATAGAAGTCATACGACCGACAGCCATATTACCTTCTCAGTTTTAAATTATGCTACTTATACTGCTATTTCTTATGATTGCGTGGACATAAAAGTTTCATTTTGCTACAGCTGAAAGGTATTATAGACTTGAGTATTTGATATGAATTTCAATTTAATACCTCTACGCGTTTACGAGGAAAAAGGTCGTAAGTTTAAAAATTGAAAAAATATTTTTTGTATGATTTTACTAAAAATGTCTACTTTTCGTAATTTTTTCTTTGTCTGTGCTACATGAAGTTTCTTCGTGCCAAGTTTCAAGTTTCTGTGTTAACGGGAAGTACCCTTTAGGTTTTGAGTTTCTTGCGAGTACTCAGTTTCAAAATATGCGACTTAAATTGCTATTTCTTTTGATTGCGTTGACATAAAAGTTTTTGTTTTGTTACATCTGAAAGGTCCTATAGCCCTGAGTATTTAACATGAATTTCAATTTAATAAAAAAAGGAATTAAGTTAAAATAAAATAAAAAACTGTATGATTTTACCAAAAATGTCTACTTTTCGTAATTTTTCCTTTGTATGTGCTATATGAAGTTTCTTTATGCCAAGTTTCAAGTTTCTGTGTTAACGGGAAGTACCCTTTAGGTTTTGAGTTTCTTGCGAGTACTCGGTTTCAAAATATGCGACTTAAATTGCTATTTCGTTTGATTGCGTTGACATAAAAGTTTGGTCCTTTAGCCCTGAGTATTTGACATGAATTTCAATTTAATAACTCTACACGTTAACGAGGAAAAAGGTATTAAGTTTAAAATATTAAAAAATATTTTTTTGTATGATTTAACTAAAAATGTCTACTTTTCGTAATTTTTCCTTTGTCTGTGCTATATGACGTTGCTTCGTGCCAAATTTCAAGTTTCTGAGTTCACGGGAAGTACCCCGTAGGTTTTGCGAGTGTCGAAAAACTCTAAAATTTGCAGCATAAACGACTGTATCTTTTGATTGCGTTGCTTTTTAAGTTTGATTTTTTGACAGCTCTAAGGGACAATAAACATGAGTATTTGATATAAATTTCAGCTTGAGCAGCCTCCACGCATTCCTGAGAAAAATGGTCTTGACAGACAGACAGACAGACAGACGGACAACAAAGTGATCCTGTAAGGGTTCCGTTTTTTCCTTTTGAGGTACGGAACCCTAAAAACCAAGAGAATTTCTTTTTACGCGATTTAAAATTACATTTGTATGGAGCGTTGGCCGACTTGGGCGACCTGCTCCATACAAAAGTAAAAAAGAATCAAGTCAAAAAAAAAAAAAAAAACATTTTTTCTTATGAGAACAAGATACCTGTTGTGCACTCGATCGGATCACACCCCATTTTTGGTACACTGTATGTTGGATGGAAATAATAGAGATTAGTACATTTTAATTTATATTTCTTATCCTATATGTAAGTATCTGTTTTCTATAAGAAACATTCTATATAGATCGTCATTTCAAAATATAAGGACACTAAAATACATAGTAGCGACAATCCTCCTGGCCTTAGCTGACACATTCACTGTCCAGAATCGCTACGAGCTACGCTCGTAGCCTGTAACTAGAACTATGCCTATGGCGCTATTATGGTCTTTAATTAATGCTAAATGAAGGAATAATATAATATAATAAGAATTAATACATTAATCGTCATCATCATTTGGTATGAATCGAAATTATATGGGCACCTGAATATAATATAATAGTACATAGTTAAATCGACGTTCGTACGTAACAAAACGTAATATTTTCATATTTCTCAGTAAACTAAATACGTGTTGCCGCTACGGAGCTGGCGCAAACACTGCGCAATGAGTAAAGTTGGTTCCAATAGGGAATAAATACGTACGCGGCACGATTGAAAAAGAACCTTAAGTTAATGCTGGTAAGGTATTATTTCGTTTACGTCAAGCACATCGAGCGAATCATGTGGATCATGCATTTCAAGCGATTCAGAACCTTTTAGTGTATATAAGACCGGCGCACCGAGTAGACGTATTCATTCTTTCTCTAGCGAACTCTCGGATTGTCATTGATTCTGGGTCGAGCCTAAATTCATAACGTAAACATTCGTAGATACATTATTGTGGTGGCGGGAAGGTTCAGTATTGTGCGATTGCTTTGCATAGTATTGAACTATTCCACTACTTATTTTGAGGTTCAGTATTATGCAATTATGTTGCGTAGTAATGAACTATTTCACTTTCTGTTAGATTTTGAATTTATTTTAGATGATTTTATTATTATTTCGAACCAGATCAAAGTCCTAGTTGCATGGTCAACTTAACGAAGTGCATTTCCCCGAACGGTGTCAAGGAAATATACTTCGGGATCCTGTTAGTAGTAGGCCAGGTTTGAGAGAAGCCTGGCACCATCTTTTTTATTTGCACAGATGGTGTAGCCTATCTTTGATGGGCCTCTTACTCGTCTTAAGGTTGGCCACAGGCTGAAGCGAGAAGATCGCCATTTCCCATAAGTCGATCGCTAGGATTGTTATCCACTCGTTGAGGTCTTGTGTGTGCTTAAGGCTTGTTCTTTTATTGGATATATATTTATATGTTATAAAATAGGGCGTGCATTTCACAGAACCCTTAAGTCCACGGACACGTTGTGAAATGTACATTACACAGGCTCTAGGTTGCATTCTCGGACTAGCCTTCCGAACGATTTACAGCTTAGATCCCTAGCTAGCTTAGAACATACACATCACATAACGTTAATAAAAGTAATGATGGGAGTTTTGCATACAGTAGTATAGGATTTAGTGGTAGGTAGGCTTAGGTATAGAGTCAAACACCGTCATAGGGTATTAGGAATACTATTCTTAGGGAAGGATAGTTAGAATGAAGGTTTACAAATCAAATAACATTTATTTGAAGGTTTAATTGCAATTATGAGTATTTATGAGTAACTGAATAGGAATTAGTTATTGTGTGTGGATCAGTAGTATTGGGTTCCGTATTTTATTACATATGAAATATTAAAGGTGTAATTGTCATATTGCTAGCAATTGTCATCAAGGTGTTATACTTCCAGTTATGATTAGGATATCAGAATTGTTTCAGAAAGATGAAAAAAATGGCAAGCGGAGCAGTCCATTATGTCTAATATTAAGGTATCGAATTATCATGAGTGGAATATACTCATTACTTAGGGTAAACTTCAGGTTCAATATTTCATATTTAATGGACGGTAAACCTCAGTATTACAAATATCTTCACTATAGCAGGTTTATAGGAATTTAATGTATACATTAGTCTCTATGTAAAGGGTGGAATAATGCCTTAATACATAATTTTCCTTGAAGGAAATAATATTCAACTGTTAGGTCTGATGAGTTTGTTGAGTGCTTCTTCTCATCAGAAATTAGGTACGAAGCACAGGTAAATTTATTAAACATGTTAGGATTACCTATTAGAAACAAAATATAATAAAATGGGTATTCAATTAGCTAGATGGCCAGACCCACATCCAGGCGGAAATGGTAGCATAGTATGGATGAAAGAGAATCTTCCATACAATAATAATAATAAACAATTAGCTAGCTAGGTTGGTCTATTATCTGATTTGATGGTATGATTATAAATTGAGGCAATGTTTTGGTATATAAAGTAGCAAAGGCTTTGATTTAAGAGGATATTACATGTTGAGAAATTATTGATAAAGCTACCATTACGTTAACCGGCCACGGTAGGACCTGGTTGGGGTTTATTAACCAAAAACAAATTTTATTTATTACATAATTAACATTTTGAACTAGGATGCAGTAGGATGAACGTAGGGTTGAGTAGGTAGGGAGGAGTCAAAGTCTAATTTGCTACACATAAAAGAATTTAGGTTGCTCGGTACACAACGTAGACACTAGACGATCTATTGGCCAAATTCAAGTTAATTTTAATTATTTATATTCTGTAGGTAAATACATTAATTTAGCGTTAGGAAGCAGTTGTTTAGTTGTATTTTTGCTGCTGTGAGCCAGGAAACATCTGTTTAGTTACAAGCCGATCCCGTGGTTTTCCCGCTAAGTAGCGCAAAGCGCCTACGGCGTTAGGTGGGTTCCTGGCAGTGGAAGTATTAATCCTGGTAGTACCCTGAAAATTCGTCCGCTAGCCTGCCCCCCCTAGAATTGGCGCAAGCACTAGTTTTCATCCCATTACTTTCCACTTTCATCTTCTAGCTAGGAAAGTTGACATTTAACTGGTACCCTGGACACGCATTTGTCTATATTTAGCGAACCGAGCCCCGGCCGTGGGTCACTAATGTGATGACGTCACGGATAATCAGACCGCGGCCCTTCTATTTCTGTCCTCAGCCAACTTTATGGGAATCGGCTAAAAGGGTTTATATTTCGTAAGTGGCATTAGGGATAATGGTATCGAGTGTAATAGCAGGTGATATTTTAATATCTTATATTAATAAAGGATTTATTTTCTATATATTTATTACTAAATTAAAACTATGTTAAATCTAATAACTACAACTTAGAAAAGTTGAAAAACCCCCGACATTTTCATTTCATAATACAATATCTCAAAAACGTCTGAACAGATTTTCATTAAACATGGCTAAGAACACTCGGGATAAAATTATCTATGACACAAAAAAAACCGCATTCAAATCGGTCCATCCGTTTGGGTGCTACGATACCACAGACAGATACACAGATACACAGCCCCCCGCTCTTTGCGTCGGGGGTTAAAAAAGGCCCTCGAGGCATTGTACCGAGGATGCTGGCAGCATTTCCTCGCTGAACTGCAATGCTGATGCGTTGCGCGAGAAAGCCGCCAGCCCTTCGGTCACCAGTTACGTGAACCAGACGTTTCGCGATTTTCGCAAATAACTTCTTATGTAACTTGGAATCTATATCCGCAAAGCCCTAAAAACGGCGACTACATACAAGAAGTGTGTAGTGGTGATGTATTCGAATAGACATTACCAGAGATGTACAAAATACTTTTAAAAAAGTATTTAAATACAAAATACAAATACTTTTCTAATTAGGTATTTCAAATGCAAAATACAAAATACTTTTGCTTTTTGTATTTAAATACTAAATACAAAATAGGTATTTTCAAAATACTTTATTCAAATAAAATACATTCAAAAAGTTATCGAAACAAAATCGATGTCAATCTCGGTAAAAAGCGAAGCGTAACGTCACACGTCGTTCACAGATAATAACGTTCATTTTGTTTTAACTGTAATTTTGCACATTGACTTTCAAAGTTGCAGCGCCTCTAGTGGCCATTTGCCAATTCGCTGACCCATTCACTTGAATATTTGAGTGGTAAAGGTAATACTTTTGAAACTTAGCAGTAATAAAATATTTAATATAAAGTATTAAGTAGCACACCAAATCCAACTCTGTACTTAATAGATAATATATTTTTGATAACAAACAGTTACAATACAAACACTACTTGTATTAATAAATAGTAACTGTCGGCGTTAGGTTAGATATAAAACGTAACCGAGGCAAAATGAAATGGAAAACGCGCGTACGGCGTAATGACATGTAAACAGTGTTGCCAACTCTGAATTTCATTTAGTGCTAAAACTATGTCGAAATGTACTAAAAACGTGCAGTCTTAAAAAAATGGTGCTAAATAAAAAAAATGTCACAGTCCGATTTAAATGTTTTTACTATTATTATAGTTGTACTGTACAGTAAACAATTTTGAAATCTAAAGATTTTTATTAATATAGAATAGATTTAAATATCAATTAGCACACAAAACGACCAAATTAACTTATGATATGATCGAAGCTTATATTTATATTACATACTTGCCACAATGCCCACAATGACATCTTTTTTGTAGTGCTGTTTACGTACCGGTTTTTTATAAATATATTTTTCTATTTCTGTATTTTTATTTGTCATTTATACATTCATAATCACTTAAATACGAATCGTTAAAATAACGTATTATTTATTGCCTACACGGCATATTGTTTAAATACAATTTGTTTTGGCATTTTTTTAATGACATTTCGAGCGAACAACACAGAAATAATGAAATAGCTGCCAACACTGCAAAACGTAACAGTGAGTTATTTAACGTTTGAGGATTGTCAAGAGGGGTCCCTCATATATTATTGGTCATAGGTCAGGTTTTATATGCGTTTTGTTTCATCTGTCATTTTGCGCATAGACTTTCAAAGCTGCTGCGCCACTAGTGGCCATTTTTTGTTTTTACTGAATCGCGGAATGCTTTAGAAAAATGAAGCTAAGAATAAAAAAGTATTTTGTATTTTACAAACCATTTTACAAATACAAAATACGTCTCGAATAATATTTCAAATAAAATACAAAATACTTTTAAAAAAAAGTACTTAAGTACAAAATCCAAAATACGTATTTTGTATTTTGTATTTGTATTTTAAATACAAGTATTTCAAATATGTCACAACTCTGGACATTACATATTTAAATTGTCTAACACAAACATAACAAATGCCTATTCGAACACGTCACCCCCACATATAAGAGGGACTTTACTTAAGGGCCCCCCCACATTACGGCGTCTTGCGAACGTTTTTCATACAAAATTGTGCGTTGCGTCGACGCCGCGTCGACGCAACGCACAATTTTGTATGAAAAACGTTCGCAAGACGCCGTAATGTGGGGGGGCCCCTTAGCTGTCAAATCTGGTGGCCATTTATAACACGGAATTTCATATAAGTAGACAACGTATCTACCTACCTCTTTCTTATATTACATCATTGACGTGGGGTATAAAAGGAGCTCGCATACTATGGTTTATTCGTTCGCTGACAGTACAATAATATCATCATCATGATGATAAGATAAGTGATATCATCACGTTGATCTGATGATGGAGCTGGAATGTAGAACTCTTCAATGGATAGTAGTAAGATTATAAATAACGCCTTCTCAACAAAAATGGTGTGGTCGTTTATCAATAAATAAGTCTTAAAATAAACCATTTTAAACTGGCCTTAAATAAATCTATGTTTGTAATATTATGATACCGCCCGCCCACATTATTCGGAAGCCCCAAGTTGGGCGCCACTTTTCCGAGGATAGGTATACATATACATTTATAATCAATTTCGTGAACAACGAGCTAACGAGCAAAGCTCTGCGTATTTAACGCAGTGAAAACTGAAAATATATTAAAGTACCTACACCATAAAAAGTTAAATATATCTAATAAAGCAATACTTACAAAATAAAAGACATTTAAAATTCGAATCGATCATGAAGCCTTCTCTTCGTTCGTGTAGGTATCTCCCTCTCTGTCGCTCGAACTAGCAAGTGCGACAGAGAGGGCACGAAGTTCGTTTTCGGTTCACGGTAGCCCCTCTGCGGCGCTACCACGAACTTCGAAAGTCGAAGTTCGGAATACATGCATCCCTGTTACTCGAGGGAGTGCGACAGAGATGGAAATACCCGAAATTCGACTTTCGAAGTTCGTGGTAGCGCCGCATGGTACGAGTACTGCGCTCGGTGGTTAAGAGGGAATACCTTTGAAGTACTACGTACTCGTCCATGCAAAAAGAGAAAACGTTTTTCCACTTCTAAATATTTTCTAATCTCAATTATTTTTTAGTAAGTACGTTATTGACACAATGAAAGCCTAGGTTTATAGGTTTTTCTTTTTCCAACATTTGCAATACTTAAATTAAAATTTATAGGCACCATCAAAGTGATTTGTTAAGATTTAGTTAGTGGAAAACGTTTTCTCCCGAAATGGAAATTTCATATAAAAAGTACCTATTGTCAGTCGCGAGCGGCTAGCGATACTTCCCTCTTAAGCGAGGAACCTTCGGATTCTTATTATCATGACTCATGACACATATTTTTAGTTCCACAGACAAAAAACCTTTCTTATCCATCGCGTTTACTTCGGCCGAATGACATAGCAATTTTACAGCATCTGAGCGAGTTTGAATCAAGTCTAGACTTACCAGGAGAGTTGCAAACAATCACTCAACTCTGCAAAGGTCAGAGTGTTAACGAACGATCTCGTATTTGGCCTTTGCTTTGAAAAATGCTACTGTGATTAAGGTCATTATTAGAAGTTACGCTTTTGTTACTTACATAGTTTGGCCAATTGCTTTTTAGGATTCCGTACCCAAAGGGTAAAAAAAACGGGACCCTATTCCTATTAATAAGACTCCGCTGTCCGTCCGTCACCAGGCTGTATCTCATAAAACGTGATAGTTAGACAGTTGAAATTTTCACAGATGATGTATTTCTGTTGCCGCTATATTGTTATAGAAGAAATACTAAAAAACAGAATAAAATCAATATTTAAGGAGGCATACAACAAACGTGATTTTTTAGATAATGGTACGGAACCCTTCGTGCGCGAGTCCGACTCGCACTTGGCCGGTTCTTTAAAGAGCCAAGTAACATGTCAATCGTGAAACTTGTATGACCTACAATGATTATATGTCTACGTCTACACACACACACACACACACTTTAGATAAAATCATAAGCGCGTTACCGACTCTATATTGATTTCAATATTCGCTGTGCCGACAGCAAGAGACATAAGGCCCTTCACTCTCAAGTCTCAACTTAACACAGCGCAATTGGTTGATTGGATGATTTCGATTTCGAAGTCAATAGTATACTCCAACACAATCACTCACTCGAAACACAAATTAACTGAAATGAAAGTGTAAATCAATATGTGTTGAAACACAACAAATCGATGGTGTAATTACGGCACTATGGGACCCTAGTGCTTGCCAGGGGCAAACAATGAGTTTCAGTTTAAAAAGGTAATATGTCTATTAATCGCATATGTTGTTAATACGTTTTTTAGACTGGCAACGATGCAATCTGAGCCCTTTGCATACAAGGGCGTTGACATCAGTATATTAATATTTAAAAAGGTTCAAGTGAGTTTAGCAAGCAATATAAATTTTGATGGCGATGTTAGAAACTCATTTGACGCGATAGTCTGGAATAATATGAAATTTAAATTGTTTTTAACATATTAATTCCCAGACCAGCCATTTTAATGTTTTTTTTTTTTTTTTTTTTTTTTTTTTTTTATTTAAAGTTCCAAATAATTTTATCGCAGAGTTTCATGTTTTAAAGTTTATCAACGCCCTAGCTAACATGATGGCGTTTATGTCGGACATAGAGCATTTTGAAAGACCAATTTAGCCTAGTGGGTACAGACCTACGAAGCTGACGGCCCTGGGTTTGAATCCCGGTAAGGGCAAATAGCAACAGGCATAGCAATCGGTGATGAGCATGAATATTTGATTCTGAGTCTTGGATGATTTCCATTTATATCTATTAAATATATCGTCGTTTAGTACCATAACACAAGCCTTGTTTAGCCTAGGTACAGTCAGCGTCATATAGTCAGTTGCAGCCAAGGTAGCCAAATATTTCGGTACACGTCTCTATTACTGTAAGAATAAGGGTGTGTTACGAAATATTTGGCTACTCTGGCTGCTACTAACTATATGACGCTGACTGTAATAGTTCGATTATTGTAAGATTTCCCCCTAATGATATTCATTATTTATTATTCGCCCCTCTCGCACTTATGACACGTAGTAAGAGACGTATGCTTTATATCCCGTTTAATTATGCTGATACATACGGAGATTATACGTACGGTTAAAATACATCTATTTAGCAATTTAGTAGACGTCACCCAAGAAACTCTTGAAGAGAGAGACTAGTCTACTAGAGGCGTTGACTGCCGGCAACGCGCACATTTAACTTAAATTTTAAAACACGTGGCGAAGTTCTCGAAAGGCAAACAGGGCAAAAAATTATGAACCTTTTGTATTACCCTCGAAGTCACAAAATTATATACAAGAAAAACGTGTACAATATGTGCATTGTTATTTACAACCACCTGCCAGAGGAAATAAAGATGTTAGCGGGAAACGCCTTTAAACGCACGTTTAACAAACTGGCTTCTGGAGCGGTGTTTTTATAGCGTTAAGCGTTAAGCATCAATAGTATTAGAATTTGTAGTATTTACTTATATAATTTTATTCTGCCTCCTTGACGATTATTATGATTATGCCTATTAGGTATGTAAATAATGTATATTAATTCAATTTGACAATTTAATTCACACCTACATATTTGCACGCTTGCATGCAAGCTAGATACACATGATCGTAACATATTTAAACATCCCTGTACTGTGTCTATGCAAATAAATAATTTCATTTCAAAAATGTGCACCTTCTATAGTGCTCTATCCGTTGCCCTTGCTTTATAAGTCCCACATTTAAAAAACATATTTAGTTATTCATAACATCATCGTGATCCTCCGAGTGTTTTTCCCGGTAATACCCTAGAGCCTGGGGTATGGTTTAGCACCGTACCCAAGATTTGGCATAGGCATATCTATACGCACTAGTTTTACGAAAGCAAAATCATACTACCTTCGAACCGGGGATTAGATCGGTTGCCTAACGTGTTCCATCATCGAAAAGCTACTGTTAAAATTGAGGTAAGTATTAACACATTCACTGCCAAGAATCGCTATGCGTCACGCTCGTAGCCGATCCCGTGGTTTTTCCCATATGTAGCGGAAAGCGGCTACGGCGTAGGCCGCTACGCGGGTTAATGGCAGAGGAAGTGGTATTCAAAACATTCTCTCCAAATTTAAGGCGAAGTTAACCGCGTAAACGTAGTTAAAAGCTGAATACATGAGTACCCATGTCGATTGTAAACTCGTAACGACACGAACGTCGTAAAGCGGGCTATTAAACAGCCCCGTGCTCTTTATAGCACAAATCGATAACGTCCTGGGACGCGTTTCCGTTGTGACACACGACACGAGTTTTGACGGATTCAAGAACTATGTAGTATATGCGATTCATTACACTGCACTGCGGGGCTGCGGGCTAGCGAAATACGACGAATTCAATCAAACCCTGCAACGTTATAAATTATAAAACTCGCATGCGAGTTGTTGTACCGTGTAAATAGCCCTTTTTAGTCTCGTCAACACGGCTCGCACAAGTTGTTATTATTTTAGTTGTAATTTGCCGTGATCTGCACTGCTTTTGTAACACTATTGAGGTGTGCAATAGAAAGTATGCGTATTGTAATATTGTGTTTTCTGGCTTGTCCCATTGAAATCCCTATCACAGTACTTATCTCTACGCAGTCTTAAAAAACCTGTCTGCCTGTCCTAACTCCGTATTGTCTCTATTTCTGTAAACACTTAGCTGTGTACCGTGCAGGTGTGAACCATTTTTTCGCTTGTAAACACATCAAATAATATTATTGGTTAACTTCACACTGGCACGCAATGTTTCCACCAGCATGATAATTCAATCAGAATATTAAAGCACTAGCTTCTGCCTGCATATCGTAGCTACATACAAACTTTCACCCCAAAATTCAACCCCTTGGTGATGATTTCCGGGATAAGGATTGTATGTCCTTCCCTGGGACTGAAATCTCTATACCAAATTTCATCTACATCAGTTCAGCGGTTTAAGCGTGAAGAGGTAACAGACAGACAGACAGACAAACACACTTATAATATTAGTATGGATTAGCCCTCATCTCACCTAGAAAGTGACATCGACTATCGGAGGTTTAGTTTAAAAATGACGGATGACGGATGTAACGGTGAAGTGCGAACGTGAATTAGTAGTGGGTCACCCTTTCAGGCATTATAAAGACGTGGCATTCAGCTTCCACGCTGAGACAGTTTACTAAACCCGTTTTGATGAGCTAGCTAGTGAAATGATAAAGTAAACTATGAATGAGGACGTGACTTAAAATAGTATACATTCCGTTGAAGACTAAGTATGCTTTTTAAGGACGAAGAATGAATAAGTGAAATAGAGTTACTTTGATTAAGGGGCGAATTTTAACAAATGTTTTTCTCCGAAATCATTGGTTTTACTTGTGAGTGAATATATTAGTATTCTATGTTGCTGTTTACTCGATTAAATATTCTTAATTTTAAATAGTTCTGCTTTTATACTACACGGATTACCCGTTTTCCCGTAGGAACGAAGCATTCTCCCGCGGTAAAAAGTAGCCTATGTTCATCAGGGATAATGTCGGCTTGTAATGGTAATAGAATAATTTCTCAAATCGGTCCAGTAGTTTCGGAGCCTATTCAATACAAACAAACAAACAATCCAATCTTTCCTTTTTATAATATTAGTGTAGATTGTCAATTATCAAAGTAGCCCCACTTTTTCCTAAAGTAACGTAATTTACGGATAACGGCTATCCACAGCCGCTGAGCTGACAAGAGATGAGCTGCGGTTTGTCGAAATGATGGAGCTTGGGAGGAGGCCTTAAGGACCCCCAATAGGGATGATGACTAAGATTTTTTTGTGACGTCATTCGAACCAGTTTTTGCAGAGGAACAAATGTTTGTATGGGAGCAACTACAATTAAATAACATAAATACCTAAAAAAATGAGATAAAGATTGACCTCGCTGGCGGCAGCGCGAAACGCTTCATACTGTGTGAATATACAATTGTGACGTCACATTTGTATATTTGTACTAATCGTAGTATGGAAAATCAGGTAAATTGTAGTTTCGGTCCCGAATTACTGCGTTTAAGTACATAGTTGTCTTACAATTTTGTTTCTAGAAAAGCGTAAGGGTTCTATTGGTAGCTTTTAATTTACTCTTGGACAATAAAAAAAAATGCATATTTTTTCTAAACTTTCAAGGTTCATATCTTTTTATGATTTTAATTATATTTTATAATTTATACTTTATTACGATAATTTGATGGTTTACTATCCATTTAGCATCAATATGTTATCAATTTGAACATGAGGCATCATGCCTATTGCACAAGAGATCCCACTGGGTCTAAGTGTATCCGAAAGCCTCAACTAGATAGATGAGATGTCAAAAGCCCTTTGGGCGACTTGAGGATATGACAGCAGCTATTGAGCCGAGTTAGACCTACCTGCAATTCCGGTGAGCCGCCTTCGTCCCGTATTAGAAGGAGGTAGCTGTGGCCATCGATGATCACTTCTTTCTTGAAGCGACCACCTGAAACAATGCAGTGATAACAATTGATACGAGTTAGGTTAGCTACTTACGATCTGTAAAGAAAATTGTTTACTTTTCTCAAACATGCAATGAAATATTGACGTTGTGTTCTTCATAATGGGCTTCGGAGTGTCACGTTTCGGGCGCAGCGAGACGAGATAATGGCATTTCATACATAATTGGACGCCTAGACCTGCTGCTTGGCAGGCAAGACGGTCTTTTTTTAATTTCCATTCCACAGATTGTGGCACAGGATCACGGCGTTCAGCCATGAAAATTAAAAGTTGATTTCTTATAGTTTTTTTTTAATTTATTTCATTGCATGTTTGAGAAAACCACTATATACATACCTCGGCGTGAAAAGGGGTTGCCAGCCTCATCATAACTATCCGACCTCGCTACGATCGGCCGTCTATATGTACTCGGCCGGCAACCCCTTACTTTCCGGCCTCTGTAGTAATGTACTATAAGTACACAATCCTTATTCTCTTGGCATTAGAGTCGTGTTTAGGTTACTTCGCCGCGTAGTTACTTTTTCCGCTGACCGCTTAAGTTAAACCATCGGCAAATTATGCTTGGTTTGCGCTTAGTCCTATTGTTGTTTAAACTGCCATTTAAATGCCACATATTTTTGAGAGCATTCATATTATCTTATTCTGTTCTAACTTATATCTTAACCCTCTCCTGACAGTTTAATTAAGGCGCCGTAGGTTCAGCGAAGTTCAGCGAACAGAGTTATTGAAACAATATAATGCGTCTGTTTATAATAATATGGTTTCAAAGAAATATGAATAGTAATCTTGAGCCTTTTCTGCAGCGAGATCAGTGATTCGAAACATGATTAAGCAATTTTCGCTCGATAGAAAAAAATCATGAATCTATATTCAGACCTATACTATTTTTATTTAGACCTATGTCTAAAATACACTTAAAATATTCGTAACAAATTATGCATAAAAGCTAAAAATATTGAAATTGCTTCTAAAAATCGGCAATATCATGTTTGAGAGAACTCAGTGATTAATTTAATATTTATTTAAACGGCCAAAAAATTAAAATTAAAAAACATGATATCCGCGCTTCCAAGCACGCACTTCCATCTCGCTCACGCTTATGCTCAGTGAGAGGGAGAGAAGACCATGAACCTACGGCGCCTTAACTAGTTGATTCGTTGAGACCTACCTCTTTCAACGTCCACACAGCTCGACTCACATTGTACTACTACTTAGTATTTATTCCAACAACCGTCAACAATAGGTATCGATTTTCTGACACAACCAGACTATTAAGAACTATGAAACCCCTCAAATTACCCATTATTCTACCACTTCGTCATTATGTTACAATCATACCTAATCATACTCAGCCATCGATGGAGTCTATTCATACATAATTCGTTCGCGTGGGGCCAAAAACGCTCGATAAAATCAAGTCGCTTAAAAAGATGTAAGTAACAGATAACTAGTTATTGTTATGTCGTGGTTTAAGTGCGATCTAGTATCTGCCTACACACAAAATCCTTATAGTTCGTTGAACTTTACAATGATGATGTTAGTAGCGCCATCTGTGAAGGGCGCTATTCAACATAAGTCAGTCGGCAAGTTGTGCTGCCATCTAGCGTATTTTGTTGACACCATTGAAGCGGGTAGGCATGAAAGCTTTAGTGCAGTATTCTGCCTCTAGGAGCGTTAGTGTACTCTTGAATTATTTCAAAACTTTCTAGTTTGGCCAAATTAATAATAAATATGAAGTTAAAAGTACAAACCTTCTGGACTTTCTTCTTGCATGTACGCCCCTGTTAGATACCGGTGTACAAGCGCAGATTTCCCGCTGTCCGGCGATCCTAACACACCGACTCGTAACTCCGTGACCCCTCGAGCGGCCGTCCATTCTTGGCTATTGACGAATGAATCTGTAACAATAGAAACAAAATAATGAGCATTTATGTATAAATACAGTAAATAATATAAATTCTTATATATACATTAAGTCCTTGAACTTTAAGATTAGCGCCATCTATAGAAAAGTGGATAAACTATAGCGCTTGCTGTTTAATGTCGTAGCCACGCGCTATCTAGCGGGGAGTAGCAATACTAAAAGTTTACTATATGTAAGTATAGGGGGCAGTATAATCAATAGTGCTGTAAATTATTTTGTCGCCGAATATTGCGTATTTTAGTAGAAAAAGGGAACGGTGTTTTTTCAGTATTTCCATGTGTCAATAAATATTATTCTAGCATGTTATGTCGCAAACAGTTACTTAAGAACAGGGAAAATTAATAAATCATAATATCATATCAGCAAATTGCGTTACCAATTACTTGGTATTTATTTTCACAATCGATAGGTGTAATCTGTTATACTAGCCGCTAGCCACTTTCACTAACAACCGACTTCCTATTCTTAGGTAAAACCTAGTAGCCGTACCGTGTGGGGTCAAAAGGGCCTAAGTGTCAGTTCAGTCAGTATGGACCACGTCTTTTTTGAAGTAAGGTAGCGGTTGTCGCGTAACCACTCAAGCGCAAACATAACGCAACGTAGTGTAAACATGCAGATTTCTAAGACAATAATTGTTATTTTATCGCTCTAGCACAAAATGAGAAGCAATAATCACTGGGCATTTCTGTCTCTGGGGGAGGCCTTTATCCAGTAGTAGAAGTCTTTCGGCTGATGATATGCGAGGGTCTAATTAATTAATTTATCAGGTTTAGCAATTTATTCCTCACGATGTTTTCGTTTACCAAAGAAAAGGAAAATGCAGTAACTATAATAGTGAAAAATACAAACTGATTTGATTTGATCACGTAACGTTTAGAGCGCGCGTTAGAACAACTTCACGTCATTATCCAAAACAAAAAGTGACATTTAGATCTACCTGCGGCGCTACCACGAACTTCGAAAGTCGAAGTTCGTAATACATGCATCCCTGTTACTCGGTAAGGGAGTGCGATAGAGATGGAAATATTCGAAATTCGACTTTCGAAGTTCATGGTAGCGCCGCTGACGCGCGTAAAATGCGTCACGTGATCCAGCTGATCTCTTAAGATGAATATGGCCTCTGCAACTGTGGCCAATTCGAATATTTTTTTTATTCATTTTTAATCTGTTTTTAATCATACTAGATGTTATATTGCGACGTAGTCCGATGATGGCTGTTCATTTACCAACAACGTTTCTAATCCAATTTCAATTAGATTTGGCGGTGTGGAAGCCTACAGACCTACTTACCATAACGTTTTTGTCGGAAAGCATTATTTTATGTGAACAAATTATTTCGACTTTGACTTTACTGTAATACAGAGGGGTAATCACGTAACGTTTTGAACGCGCGTTAGGTAGTACAACTGTGATTTTTACATGTAAAAATTGACATAGATCTACCTAACGTACGTACAGTCGACTACAAAGAGATCGATACGGCCAAAGTTACATAAATATGTATACACCTTTATCGCCTAAACATTAAGGTCGTGTACAGTCGCCATCAGATATATCGGAGCAGCCAAAGTGTTCACAATCATCGGAGCACGTCCTTAATGCCTCGAAAATAGAGGCGTATTCCGATATTTGTGAGCACCTTGGCCGCTCCGATATATCTGATGGCGACTGTACCTATACTCGTACATATTTTTGTAACTTTGGCCGTATCGATCTTTTTGTAGTCGACTGTACAATGCTTTACGTGATCGCCCTGCAGATTAGCTGTACCGCTATAATGATAATGTAACCAGCAATAACACATTTGCAATCGCGACCACAATGCAACATATTTACAAGCGAAAAACGCCATTTCTACAATAATTATGATTTAACACGTATTAGGTCGTCTTTCCCTTGGCGAACACCGTACCTGAACCAAAATACAAGCGAAAAGCGTTATTACCACTGAGTGATTATCACCTATGTTAAGGTCGTTTTTCCTTTGAAGTACTCGTACACCTGCATTGTCAAACATTAACATTGGAGAAGGTCATTGGCAACAATAGTCGTTAACACAAATTCGGTTTTCTTGCGGTTTTTAATTTAGGTTAAATTCGATTTTGGGAGGCGAAAACCTCAACGCTCTCGCTCAAAATGCTGAACTGAATTCTGTTTTATACAGAAGAATATCATCATTTATTCTGTACTAATTGAACGAGCGAGCGAAGCGAACGAAATGCTTCGTTTCAGTGTGGGCCAAAATGCTTTCGTATGCACGGCTGTCCGGCGGTTTTATCATCATTTTTTTTAATACTGGCTCGCTAGGTTTACAGCTCACAGAACCACTCGTAGATATGTTATAAACAGTATGCCTACAGTACTGTTTCTGTACGTACCTATAGAGGTACCTACTATAAAAACTACAATACAGATTCATTAAAAAAAAACTAACTTATCTGAATATATTATTCAAATAGGTGTTATGAGCTGTCTAAAATATTACAGAATGCGAATCTCACCTGTGAAGTGACAATGGCGAGTCGTGACATTACGTCACGAAACTATCTTACTGTCATTTGTCACACTACACAGTGGGGCCAGAGAGCTAGCGATAAATTAAATGGACTAGAAATCATAGACATTTATTTTAAACATGATGCATTTTATACCGAAAATCATCAGGGTTCGAGATGGGGATGTAAGTTAATATGAGAGGTCACGCGGAAGTTGCGGACAAATTCTAGAAACATATAAACGGTTTTGACAACTTATGGTAGCCAGTAACTATAAATAATTAAATATTAGCGATTCGCGATCGCTAAACTTAAGTGGCAGTGGGCGGGGCACATAGCACGCGTAGACCCGATGGCCATTGGGGCGGAAAGGTTCTCGAGTGGCGACCACGTACCGGAAGGCGCGGCGTGGTTAGGCCCCCCCGCAAGGTGGACTGATGACCTGGTAAAGGTTGCTGGAGTCCGCTGGATGCGGGTGGCGCGGGACCGGTCACTTTGGCTCTTTGGCAGAGGCCTATGTCCAGCAGTGGACGTCTTTCGGCTGATATGATGATGATGATGATGAATTAAATATTAGGGGACAGTTTTACACAAATCAACCTAGTTAAAAACCTCCCAAACTAAGCAAAGCTTGTACTATGGGGTACTAGACGACGATATACGTACTTATATAGATAAATAAATACTTAAATACATAGAAAACATCCATGACTCGGGAACAAATATTCGTGCTCATCACACAAATAAATGCTCTTACCGGGATTCGAACCCGGGACCTCCGGCTTCGCAGGCAGGCTCACTAGTGCAACTACCAACTAGGCTACAAAGGTCGTCAGTAACTCTCTAAGATTAATTAGTGTTGGGCAAATGTTGTACACCATACAAGAATTCGCCCTTGAGATTAAACTCGACATTACACTCGTGTAACTTAATGCAGTTAAAGACAGAACTAACTTAGATCTGCATGTGTATAAATCAACACTTACGTGACTGTTCGTACTCTTCTTAGACGTCATTTTCGTGGCCACACGCGAGTTCATTGCAACATCTCTACTGTAGCAAATCGCTAACTTTACCCAGAGGAGTCTTTACTTGGTTTTATTTCATTCCATTGCGTAAACATTCGAAGAGACGATCGCACCTTTAGAACGGAACCGACCTAATCCAAAAACACTTTTTTTTTGGTAAAACGCAAGTAAAAATCGTAAGTAAAGAAAGTCGCAATAGGTCGTTTAGAGTCGATCTATGTATATATCTCAATGTGACTTGTTTTTGAGTTAGGTCAGTTCCGTTCCAAAGGTGCGATATAATGCTGAGACAGCGACCGATTCACTGCCGCGAAGACACACACATTATGTGTAAATTGTATTGTATTTGTACTCCCTTTGTCTCTGTGTGTCTTTTGCGTAGTGAATAAATGTCTTCTTTCTTTCTTTCTTTCTTTCTATATACCTAAACGACCAGTCTAATCTTTACTATTTCTGCGTCAAGAATATATACTTCAACATTCTTCGCAATTATAGTATTTACAACGATACAACAACGTCATCTTTGATTTGATCTAAATATTTTCTTTAAATTATAATATTTCTATGAATCTCACTATATTTCCCAAAAAATAACTATCAGTTTTTTTTTCTGTTATATCTCCGTCCATTATCTACGTATTTTATTATCAGACTTCCCTGCCTGGCTAAGATTAAATAACTAAATAATTTAAGTTGTAATGTTCCAAAGGACACTGTTCTTCATGTGAATAAAAAGTAAGGTAACTTTGGAAGGTGATAATATGATCGACGTCATATGACGTCAAAGCATAAGTTCGTCATTTTTGGACTTTATTTCAAAGTAGTGAAGGTTCAATATTTTCAGACTTGCTTGCCCAAGTCTACCTAAGTAACAAGTAATGCCAGTCATACGTCGTCACGATGACATACTAAAAACACCATACATGCTATTACAAACAAATTGTCTTCCATTCCATAATTCACATAGTCACAAAACAGGTTCCGCATCGTACACCACTCGTGAAACCAAAATTCTGTTCCCGTCATTAACGACCGATTCCCGTAATAAATTACCTTTATTACCCTTTTATAAATCAAGTCCTTTTGACCCTAAGACACTAATCGCCGGGGTAAAAATTCATGGGGGTAAAATGACCACGCCTCCTCAAGTTTATTACGTCGTAAAGGTGTGAAATGACTAGGTACTGAACGCGTGTACGGTTACCAAGTTATCTTGTGATATCGATCTGTCGATTATAACGTTTATTCAAACTGCTTAAGAGCGTTGCAGACTCCTTGATATATTGGTAGACCTGTGTTGTAATGTATTTTGAAAAGAGGTTAAGTGTCTTTGAAACTAGGATGTATTTAAGATGTTTCGGTAATAAAGTAAGTAGTACTTGAATTAAGTGGGCTTGTGCTGGTTTTATGGGATGTATTTAAGTTAAGTGCAAATGTTTTGGGGCTAGTTTGCATTCTGAATATCCAATTCATAGGATAACTGGTCCAGATACTTTTCAAGTTGCTAAAAGGAAGTTTTTTAGGTGGTTCAGTGTAGGGAAACCAAGTCAAAAGGGGGCATGGGTGATAGAGTGGGATTGATCTGAATCTTGATATCGAATACAAGGAAATTGTTTCAGAAAACGTTAAATATTTCGTAAAAGCAGTCGAAATGTGAATCAACTTTTGTGAAGATGAATGTGGAAGCAATTGGCCTTGGATACAAATAAACTTTTTCTTAGTACTGTGACACACGTGATATTTGAATTAAGCATTATTAACAATTAAATTATGTAGTTCTTTCCATTAAATGCCTTACGGAAATATTAATTAAATTAAATGGCAGAATATGACAAGTATGTCGGAAGGACGCCTTTTAAACCAGGAACCGCAGCCGTGGTTCAGGCTAAAATAGACTTAATGACCACCGTTTAAGTAACACACTTGAAGTCGGTATAATTATAAAGGTAACACTATAGTTGGCTTCCTTGACGTGAGATTTAAAGAAAAGTATTCTTGGTAACTGTTTGCATAATTTAAGGATAAATATTTTTTTTAATTCTAAAATAAGGTAAATTCGAATACTTAAATCTAGTTTATACAGTAAAATATGACTGAATAGATTTCCTCATTTGTCGTCACTAATTGTGAATCAATTGAAAAATAGATGGTTTCTTTCAAAGTTTATATAATTTCGCCGAGTTTGCTTGTAAATCATCCATTTCGGTAGTATAAGTCATCACAAAATGCCATATTGTAGTTTAATATATCAACGTTTCATTCAGAAATAAACTAGAGCCTAATCCCCTAATTTCTGCAAATCCTTAAACAAATCGGGGTTTAGTTTTCTGTTTGTTTTGTAACTAAATAGGCAGTCAACTGTACGCATTAGGCGCTTTTTGGGGCCAAGTGTACTTTAGTCCAGTGGAGTGAGTAATGGTTTTGATTTCTACAATTATTGATGGGTATGACCCATTCCGGGGATTCTTTGCGAGACTGAACAGTAATATAACCCTGCCATGACCCGACGAAAGGACACATTAACTGATTTATTAACCAGTCGATGTGACAGGCATGATATGACAAGTTAATATCACTATTAAATCTCCCAAACTGTTCCAAACCCTCAATAAATTGTGTGAGTCACACAGCACACACAACACACACACAATCTGGATCGTCATCGTCAAATCTCGGGTTTAGGTTAGAAATTAAATTAAATCAGATAAATAAACTGTCGCTAACCAAGGTCGCTAACCTCCCAGCCCCTCAAAAGGACACAAAGCAAACAAAATTAATACAATGTAAAGGAACACCCACACAATACCACTCCGTTTTTCTGGATCTCAGTCAAAGGCCTTTGACGTAAGTCGGGCAATGCCTTCAATTTGCCTCTGACATCCGAACATCTGCCCTTATTTAAGAAAAGGACGCATGTCCACATTTGACCAATAAATATAGTTTGAACTACGGACAAATCCAGTTTTTTTTTAAAATCTTCTGTTGTAATTTGGAGTGGAACAGATTTTTTACAAAGTGTTTCGTTATAATGCGTCTTTAGTTCAATTTTGGCAGATTTATTCATGATCTATTGATGACAATATAACAGAGGTACATTCAAAGAACTACACGTGAAAGTGTAATGTCGAAATAAATTAACCTAAATATAAGATCCGGAGTCCGCTGGATGCGGGTGGCGCAGGGCCGGTAGCTTTGGCACTCTGTGGGGGAGGCCTATGTCCAGCAGTGGACGTCTTTGGGCTGATATGATGATGATGATGATGAAATATAAGATGAAATAAAAGACTTAGGCCAATTAAGCACGCGATAATAACATATAACGTTTAAAGAGAATCAGATAGGGATAAAGGGTAAGGTCTAAATGGCACTCACGCATTAATAACTAAGTGTTAGAGCAGAAAGTACCAAATCAAAAATAATCGTCCAAAACTTTTAACTTTTACCTATTTTGTTTTGTTACGTCTAACAGCAGCAAAAACTGTAATAAGTAGAGACTATTCATGTGACGGAAGCGTTTCGAAGCGAAATCAAAACGGTGCCATGTGGACGACGCAAGTCTAACCGATTTACGTTGCGAAGCACGGTGCAAAGACTGTGTGCTTGCGAGTGTACAGACTGATACAATATACTTATTAACTAAACAATAGAAACATTATATTTATCTCAGATTCGTGATTTAGAAGTTTTGCCCAATCTTGTTTCAATTAAGGTAAACACAATTTAACCATATCAGTAAATCACGAGCTGTGAACAAAGCAGTAGGTACCATTGAAAACAAACTGTGACCTTGAATAGCCACTGTGAAGGTCATGCAACAATGGAAACCATGCCTCACTGGTTCAGAGGAAACTGAATAGAATGGTCAGTCGTTGTAAGATAAAACGTAGTTTTGGATTCCGTATCGTAATAGAAAAAAAAAAATATGTATAAGGCTCATGTGTTTGTCGGTTCGTCTTTAATAAACACTACATAATTCCGTAGATCCGGCACTTATGCTTATCTCCTCCGAATTCCATAATTCCGAAAACAATGCTTACATGTTCCGAAATTCACAAATCCGAAAAGACTTTAAGGTGAATCCAAATTTGAACGCAGGTTATATTGAATTGAATATATGATTGATGAGGTAGTTAGATAGGATGAGTTGGTTAAGCTAACCTAACTTTTTGAATTTGTAAATTTCAGAATATTATGTAGTGTTGCTTTCGGAAAAATTACTCTTCGGACTTTTCTGTGTTCCGTCTTTGCTAATAACTTTTATTTACGCAATTGACCTCCACAGGAGGCGGCCCCGGCCGTCGATCTTCACATATCGGTGGCGTGGGTTAGGTTTCGGAAGTGACTACCATCTGTCCTTGCACTGAAGGGACACTATGCCTTATTGGGACTACGCCTAATCATTACACCATTATTCTACTACTAACAGCAGACAGCATTATGTAACAGTTACAACCAAACAATACGGCAACCTTGTACTCATACTATTCACCTTGTCCATTCAAGCCAATAGGTATTGTTGCTATTGTTATTACCCGTAATTAGGATAGGAAGCTTATTATTTTTTACTAAGTAGATTATTCGCGTGACTAAAGACAGTTAATGTTACTATAGTCATTGTTATGACGTTCAACGTAGTCAAGTCACTTTTGACGTCTATAGACGCCGTCTGTCGCGTGACTCCGCTTGAGTACCAAAAAAAATATATTATTTTTTTGTTTCCGTATTCGTCGTCTGTCGTTTGTCTGTCCGGCCGGCGTGTGGCCCGCTGTTCTCCTCTATAGGTCGCAATTCTTAACAGATTCTCGTGAATTTTTGTGATCAGGTTCGTTAATTGTAGTTTTTTTTGTAGTCACTTTTCCGAATTAAAAACAAAAGACAGGCTCGCGATTTATAATGACCACAGAAACACTAGTTACTGGTTACTAGTGGCTCTATAGACATACTGTCATATTTTGTTAGCAAAAAATCAAGTTATTTTTTCTAGATAAAACAGCATTTTTACATCCAGCCACAAACTAGATAAGTTAGATAAGGCACGAAGTATTTGTTTTCTTTCGTAAATAACTAATACCCATATCAACACAAATATAACAAAGTCAATATATAACCGTAGGACGGGAGATAAACTTGTATTTAATTATCGAACAAGTATGCTTACATGAGCAAATGCGACTGCAAATAAGATACTGCTATTATGTCTATTTCTGTTAAGCGAAACTAAGTCTTAAACTCGCAGTGCTGGTCTATAATAACCGCACAGATATAAACTCCTGTTAAAGGAAATTAAGCTTTCAATGTACCCAAATAAGGTGTATTAAAGCCGCATTAAAATTATCTCACCGCGATTCTAAAAATACTAGCAAATGCATAAATAAGAGTAATTTAGTAATGGTTTCGCGTATGGTTATAGTGCTCTGTCGCTTTAAGATTGTTAATGCCACGTTTGGTAGTGTGTAGAGTATGTTAATGCGCCAGGGTATTAACTAGGTTAGGCGCCACTCGGCGCCAGTGCTTGTTCTCAACGCCTACTTACGAATAGTCACAACAAACCAAGATAAGTGTGACCTCTGAATACGTACAGTTATGACGGATCGTGAGTTCAAGTTATATTAGGCATGAGTCGAGACAGTAAATAGGAGTAAGCAGGAGGTGATAATGTGGTGTAAAAACTGTGATTATGGCACATATTCGTACTTATAAGTAAATGCTTCCTTGAAGGCGTAATTGCAAGAGATGTAAAATGTAATGCTACTCGTATATCAGCTTTCCGCACGCGAAGGCCTTAATGTGTATGTACTTTAGTTATGTATCTATTTCCATTTCTCTCTTAGTTATAATTATTACTAAAGTACCTGATGATCTAAAAGCGTTATTCTTCATTATTTAATTACGAGTACAATAAACCGTTAGTCCGCTAAAGTTTATATTTTCAAGTTACATAGTATAAAGCTGGGGATTCACCGCTCCAACAAGCGAAATGGAGTAGCGTCAAAATCGGTCTATGAATGTGAAGTGTCATAACGGATGACCGGTGAACCTAGCTAGTGGGTAGTGACGCTGCCTACGAACCTGAAACCTGAAGGTCCTGTGTTCGAATCCGCGTAAGGTAAGTCTTATTGAGCTTACCAGCCCTGGCTTGATTTGTGTAAGATTGACCCCTAATTGTCATCTTCATCGTCGTCATCATTATCATCAGCCTATGTACGATCTACTGCCATATTTATATTTAAAACTATAGTTATCGCCCGCTGGCGCCCGTACCGTGGCCTAACACCGCATGTTGAGTTGTTGACACGTCGGCGCCACATGTGAACAGTGATGAATGGCAATACCGCGTGTCGAGTGTGATTTATTCGTGCATTTATCGCGTTAGACATCGCTGTAATGTGAGTGCATACTGCACAAGTGTACATTTTGCTTGTGTGGTCTTCATGAAAGGATCATTTCCTTTTTAACACCCTGAAGGATAACAGATGAAGGGAGCGAATTCCATTCCTTAGCAGTTCGCGTTAAGAAAGACGAGGCAAATCGCTACGTGCGAATAAGTGGTAAGTTGACAACATAAGGATGCATTCGCTCCCCACGCCTGGTCGGTGATGGAACGAGGAAAGTGGCATTAAGTTGTGCAGTTCCTGCGCACACTCTCCAAAATGTATCCGATAAAACACCGATAGGCAAGCTACTCGCCGTCAGTGTTCGAGACTCTGTAGTTTTGACTTTAAGGTCATAGTCGCTCATTGCCTAGCGGCGCCTGCGAGTCGGAAACGATAACGCAGGTTAAGCAAAGATGGCAGCGGTCAAAACTTCTAACAGTCGAGTTGCCCGCTCACTTGACAAAGGGGGGACAACTGTTACTCGCGTCCGCAGGAGCTACCTACCACAACCTGCACGTATCCCCTGGGTGGTACTAAATAGTGACAAACTTTAAAAGGCCAAATAATGTTATGCCATACGATTAAATAAAAAAAACTTTAAGGTACTCCACCTTATTACCTACCTATTACCATAGAGTCTGAGAGCTCGGCGCACCTACTCACAACTTGTATGTTTCCGAGACGAAAGTGAATAGGCCGTAATTGGCACTATCTATGCATTTAACACCCGCGACCACGTCATCTCTTATCATTGGGTGAGTGCTAATTAAAAAAAAAAACAAATAAAGTTACATATATGCCTTGGTAAGTTGTCATCGAAAACAGTAGAACTCGCATATCAATAAAGCGTTGTTAAATAACATTTGACGTCCATACACGTCTTGCTTGCCTGAACGTGTTAATGCACCGAACACAATGCATCCCCTAATGTAAAATATGTAACCCTACATAATGCATAGGTACGGTACAATACATAGGTACGGTACGGTACATCCAAGTCATGATAATGAAAATCGACATATTTTGTACATAATGTCTAATATACTCAGTATTGCCCTTTTTTATCGTTCTTCATTATAGCAACAACAATTTTATCCATGGATTCACTTTCGCACTTAATTGGATCACTCACAAAATTTAAAGATGACAAAGCAACACACAAAATTACTCTATAACATTTAGTTAATTGTTCGTTGCAAAGTCCTTAACAATCCTCATTCTAATTTCATTCCTACTCCGCTGAAAATAGAGCTCACTTTTCAGTTGGCCGCATAACTGTCGCGAAGGATAGTTGAGTAGGTAATAGGAGAGTAACTGGCACGAGTAACTATCCCGGAATGAGCTGAAGTTTGCATTCAAAAAGTTAACGCTAATGGGCCAATTTGCGAACTCTTGCCTCCGGGCGCGTCGGTCGTACGAAGATTTAGAGACTAAAGTCGCCGTCAATAGAATTTGCTAACTATGTAAACAAACCGCCATAGTGAAAGACAATTTCAATATGGCGGTTAGTACATAGTTAGCAAATTCTATTGACGGCCACTTTACTTTACATTATTCTTGAAGTCGCGAAATTGTGTTGCATTTTATAAGCAAGTAGGTAGTAGTGATGACTTAGATTAGAAAAAATGTAACAAAGAGTGGTGTAAGGAAAAAATTGCGAATTGGAGGAATTGCACAAGTAGTTACACTACTTTGGTATATTATTTTTAACCAACTTCAAAAAGGAGGAGGTTCTCTATTCGTCGCAATCTTTTATTTTTTATGTATGTACCACAATTACTCGAAAACGCCTAGACCGATTTCGAGAATTATTTTTTTGTTTAATATCCTTTCTAATGAGGGGAACTCTTCAAATTTTATAGGGCACACTTGAAGTGATTTGAGTGCCAAGGGTTATCTGTGTCGATGTACATAAATAAAACACCTGTGTTGTAAAAAAACAACTTGCCACTGGGCGTCAATTAGGTCAATAAGTTCACCATAGGGGGTTTTTGCACACGTTTAAAAATAGGTGATTTGTTGGTTATTTGTACTTATAATAATACCTGGGGGATATGAATGTAGATAAATCTCTTTTAATGGTAATGGATCTTTTACCATCGTAATTAAGTTAAACGCCCACAGTTTTTTTTTACATTTTGTGTACAAGTTTCATTCACAATAAATCATGGTCACCCTACACAACTAAAAAAAAATTCACGTTAATCTTACCAATGCTGGTACGACTGAGTAGCTTATAAACTATTGAATCCGTAGGGTTGATCCTGCTCATGTCTCCTGAATCACCCTGTATATTGGATGTAATGTAATGTATTTTATATTGTACTAGCGACCCGCCCCGGTTTCGCACGGGTACTATATTTTACATATAAACCTTCCTCTTGATTCACTCTATCTATTAAAAACCGCATCAAAATCCGTTGCGTAGTTTTAAAGATCTAAGCATTACATAGGGACAGACAGCGGGAAGCGACTTTGTTTTATACTATGCATGTAGTGATGTGTGATGCCGTGACAAATTTCATTGTCGTGAGAGCAACAAATCAGCAAAAATAAAGCTGTCAGTTTTCACAGCAAACCGTTTACACGGTCTTGTATTCTCAAAACGACCAAAATCCATTTTAATTTACGCGATTTTACTCCCAAATACAAGCTACATATACCACAAAATAGCGTGGACATTTTTTGGACTTATGTTAGCCTGACGCTAGGGAACAACTGGTATCACATTTTTAATTTGGTACTTATGTCAGCACTGTAAGGTTCAATTTGCTATGAACATTTTTATGTCATCGCGTGTCAGTTATTATAAAATCTGACCGCTCCCTCTATCCACCGCCGATTTGACACGCACGGCTCCCCCCTATTCTGTAACATGTTTTAAGCTCACCTCAACGCTCACCCGCAAATATATCTTGACACCGCGAAGCGTAGTAACTAAGCGTAGGCAGAGGTCTAGTTTCGTGACGGTTGACCGGTGGGGTGAGCCGCATTAGCGCGTCGCGAATAACAGCCCTGTTTCAGGGTGATTCTGTGATTTGTCTATTAGTTAAACGCAAAATATGGAGCAGCAGAGAACATGATATGACATATACAGGGCGTCCCACGCCTATGCCACATGGAGTGAAAGTACCTTGAATATTGTAAATGGAAGACATTACTTTAATTAAAAAAAAAAACAATTTAAATTAAACTGCATTCATAGATTAACGCCCTGTCCCTGTATACAGGCTGTCCCAAACTTATGGGACATGAAGGGGAAGTACCTTAAATATCGTAGATAGTGAATTTTGCTCAAAGAAGACTTTATGTTATTTTTAAAAGTTAGTAATTCTGCATTCATAGATTTTCTAAAAATTACTTGCTTCGTCTGGGAATCGAACCGACTTAAATGTCAAAAAAAAACACCCTACTTTTATGATGCCAATCGAAAGAATAGCTAAAAAATAATAACTCTGCTTAAGTAACATAGTATTTTAAAAGAAAGGACAAAAAAAAGAAAAAAAAAAAAAAAACGGCCAAATGGACCGATTAGATGGCCGGCCAGATCCCCGGACCTTACACCATTAGATTTCTTCTTTTGGGAATACGTGAAAGATATGCTATACAAAAAGCGATACGAGAACGTGGGCGAGTTGCAAACAGAATTGTGCCATATCACATCGAGTGTTCACCATAAAATGATAAGAAAATCAACAGGCAGCGGGCTCAATAAAAGATTGGAGATTTGCGTAAGACAAGAGGGATCACATTTTGAGCATTTAATTAATTAATTTACAAAAAAAAATCTACTTAATTGACTAAGGCAGTTTCACGTATGTTTTTAATTTGATTAAAATATTAATTTCACGTTGTTCCTTTCTTTTAAAATACCATGTTACTCAAGCAGAGTTATTATTTTTTAGCTATTCTTTCGATTGGCATCATAAAAGTAGGGTGTTTTTTTTTTGACATTTAAGTCGGTTCGATTCCCAGACGAAGCAAGTAATTTTTAGAAAATCTATGACTGCAGAATTACTAACTTTTGAAAATAACATAATGTCTTCTTTGAGCAAAATTCACTATCTACGATATTTAAGGTACTTCCCCTTCATGTCCCATAAGTTTGGGACACCCTGTATATGAGACAGAGATGTAGTTTTGCAAAAAGATTTCAACCCATAACAGATCACATTTGAAATGTGTCTTCTGAATTAGTTAGAAGGTTGGAATTGAACAAGGCGTGGGTTAGGTTATTTTTGCGGAATTACGTCCTGCGGCGGGTTTTTTTTTGTGCTAAATGTACATAATATGGACTTGGAGATTATTTACTTACTATAATTAGATCAGTTCATTAATCAAATAATAAGCAGTTGTATCCCTCCACTGGTTTTGGAAAATATAAAAATGAGTAGGTACTCTTAAAAAAGTATAAAATCAAAATGAGGATAGTTAATACCTACTTATATAAAATTTTGCCCGTCGTTTATTTCTACTTTTACTAGCTTTTTCGTATCACCTCTATCTATATACTTATCAAATAAACAAATCTTAAATCCTATACAGTACGTAACCCATATCAATCCGTATTGTCGCTTCCCAACCGTTTTTTTTTTTAAGAAAATCACTTTGTTTTCGCAAATCCCATTCGTTCACCATGACTGCTTTACCCTTTCGAACCACAAACCTTAGCAAAAAACATTTTTTTGCGTTTTTTTTTTTGTTTTTGCGTAACGCAAGTAGGTGGGGCGTGAAATTACGTTACTCAGTAAGACACGAGTGGATATTGAATATGCAAGTTTTGTGATGGTAATTATTAGACGACCGGTTAGCCTAGTGGGTAGTGACGCTGCCTACGAAGCTGAAGGTGGGTTCAAATCCCGGTAAGGGCAAATATTTGTGTGATGAGCATGAATATTTGTTTCTGAGTCATGGAAGTTTTCTATGTATTTAAGTATTTATATCTTTTATATACCTAATATATTGTCGTCTAGTACCCATAACACAAGCCCTAATGAGCTTACTATGGGACTAGGTCGATTTGTGTAAGATTGTCCCCTAATATTTATTTATTATTATTTATTATTTGAAGCAGATCTTATGGTTGGAAAAAAAAATTGCAAATAGGCTTCAAGGGCACTTTCACAAGCCAGTTTGTATATTTGTTGTTTATTCTTAATCATATATGTAAGAAACAAATAAAAAAGAGAAAAATTACATAAATAGAATTTAAAGAAATGTTTGGTCTGTGAGGGTCAATTTGATCAGACCGTATCTTTTCTAATAGGTATCTACTAAGTAGGTACAATAACTCGATAAATACAAATTTTAAGTACGAAGAGATTTTTAGAACTGTAACGTAACACTTCAACTTGGCTTGATTAATTTTATTGAAAGTTTTTTATGTTGTGAAGAAAATTTTCTAAACGTAAAACTATTCAAGAATGAGGAAACTCACCATATTCATTTTCATTTCTTACATTCAAAATATTGAATTTCAATGTTTCGTACAAAAATAGACCAACGGAACCCTTATGCCGGCTGCACACACTGGGCCAACGTTGGCGCGTGAGCAGGATGCAGCTATGCAAGCGCATGAGAACGAAATAAAGCCATCTTCCTCTAACGCATAGCTGCCTTCTGCTCACGCGCCAACGTTGGCCCAGTGTGTACAGCATGCTCTACGCAAACTATATTAACAAAGTTGAGTAAACTGGATAAATCTAAGTCCTTTGGGGAACCAAAGGAAAACTTAAATTCACTTTTGCACCGCATTCCTCCGTTAATTTTCGCGATAACAGATTGAGACGCGTATATCCGTCTTCCCCGATATAATTAAAGGAGCGAGCACACCGGTGCTTAACGCTGCGTATACGCGTTGACGTGACGTATGCGTCACGTATTCTTCATACATTTTGCTGCGTTTACGGTGCGTTAGCGTATTTTGAGCAGCGGTGTGGTCGCTCCCTAAAACGAACAAAACCGTCCCCACCAGCTGCTCCATTTTACCTGCTCGCATCTGCTCTTCCTCCATTGTGCGATTGCGAAACGTCTTCCAACACTAACCTAGTGACGTCACTGCATTCTTATCGATATTTTGGATTTATCGATAAGACCAAGTTTTTTTTTTAATACATCGACGGTGGAAAACAAGCGTAGCCCGCCTGATGGTAAGCGGAAACCGTATAGACGCATCCAACTTCAAAGGAGTAACATGGGTGTTGCCGACCCTTGATATGTTTGAGGAAATAAGTTGACGAAATTTTGACTCGGTTTGAAGAAATTATTCAAGATCTGTTGTATACTTAAATAACTTTTTGTACCCAAGTAATTTCTTTGCAGTTTTATTTAGTACGAAAATACTGCGATTATTACTTAACGCGACCTTTACTTTACGCGTCATAAACATTACTTACTATTATAACAAAAAGTCAAAAAACATTGTACTAAACCTAATTTAATCGTCCATTATTATTATTGTTTTTATCTATCGATATCGACACCTCCTAACAAAAAGGCAAAGGCACCTTGAAAAGTGCGCATTTCACTGGGGTTATTGATGAACAGTAAGTCTTAATCTGTTTTTATTTTCTTATCAACGAACGTGTATCTATTAAAGATTGTAGATAGAGATCAGTTCAGATTAAACTTCTTGTTGAGTCTATGTAAATTCAGCTTTGGGTTGATTATAAAATTATAGTGCACATTATAGTGGACATTAGAAGTGCCCCGAGTGACATCACATTATTTGCCAACAAAATAAAAAAAATGTTACTACAGGTGACCTGCTACACCGTCGGCGAATTTTTTGATAAAGTGTCATCGATCCACACACCAATGTCCATGTGTACAGTTAGTTATTTTAACTGTGAATTTTATTTTTAGCATTATAACGCTGTGAAATTTTATGAATTATGATTGACATATTTGTATTGTACTGAGATTATTAATTTACATTTAGTTAAATGTAATCCAATATTATGTCTTGACGTGTAAACAACTACCTTTATCAATAAAATTATGAATATGAATCTATATTCATTATTGCTGCATAGATTTATTTTGATATCCTTTTTATTTTAAAACAGATTTTTGTAAATTAATTTAAAGTAACTACTACTCTAAATAAACAATAACAGGACTTTTTCAACGCGAGAGACAAACCACCATCATCGATATGGCACGAGCCAAAAATATCGATAAAAACATCAAGTCTTCTCTAGAGTCTCTAGAATCTTAGACGGTTAAGCGTCGCATATATTTTAATCGTCATAATTACATGTTTTCCGATACGTAAAATTTTCGGTTTAGGATCATTATTAAGTCATTCAGGCGGTTACCATGGCGACGCCCATTTTTAAATAAAAAAAAAACAAAAGCAACGTTCTTCGTTGCATTAAAGGTTATTATTGCATTACACTCGAGACTTGTTTGCGTGCTAAACCCAAGATTATAAAGCAGTTGTTAAAGACCTTACGGTATAGACATAGAGGCTATAATTGCTTGTTTTTTGGACTTGCCGTGTGTGTTTTTTGAACACCGTTTCGCACGCACTAATGATATGTTTTGATGTTTTTCATTCGGTTTGTTTGCGTATTGTGATGCTAATTTTCTGTCTGGATGTTCTTCAATGGGTTCTTGAATTGGTTTTTAATTTTGACGTATTGAACTTGTTTGGGAATTGGTTCAATGCAAGGAGGAAATCGAGCTGGTTATAGTAGTTAGAATTTTAGATTAGAATTATAATAAATTAGGTGAGGATAAGTTTGCTTGCTCCCTAAAGTAACGTATTGACTATTGAAGGGTGAGAATTAGGAATTGTGTCTACATAGGTAGTTTAGAGCGTTAGAGTCTAATTTAGATACTAATACTCTATAAGTACTAATCTTATAAAGAGTGAAAGTCTGTGTGATTGTAGCTGTGTAAGTTTGTACGTAATGGGTAATCTCCGGAACCACATACCCGATTTCAGAATTTGTTTCACCTGTGTGAAGGATAGACGTTCTGGGTGGTTCATAATATCAGCCGAAAGACGTCCACTGCTGGACATAAGCCTCCCCCAAAGAGTGTCACCCGCATCCAGCGGACTCTCGCGACCTATACCAGGTCATCGGTCCACCTTGTGGGGGCCCTACCCACGCTGTGCCTTACGTGGTCGCCACTCGAGAACCTTTCCGCCCCAACGGCCATCGATTCTACGTGCAATGCCCCGCCCACTGCCACTTAAGTTTAGCGATTCGGAGGGCTGTATCGGTTATGGTTCTGCTGCCGGAGCTATATAGAAGTTTATAAATATAGTTAGCTTTGTTTTGCAAATAAATTACGTGTCCAGTATAAAAAGTCAACCTGATATAGCGTCTAGTCCACTTCTAGCTAGTTGTTCGTCTAGCACGAGAACCGGTCGGAGTAAATATAGCTCGCCAATTGACATATGTGACTGAACGAGGTGTAATATTGTACTTTTATCATATACTAGGTGCTATATAGGTGCGGCTTCTCCCGCGTATTGCCAAGAACGCAGCCAATCCCGCAGGATAAAACATAGCCTATACTATATCCATCCCGAAAACCGGCGGCTTTGCTTAGCATAGGGCATGAAGTAGTTTTAATCCGGTACTGCCCACCATAGCGAGAAATGTTTGTGTGAAAAACTTAGGATGTGCGTTTCATGTCAGTTACTCATAAATTCATAATAGTATTTTATGCAATTGTTATATAATGTATGCTTTTTCAGTCGAGTACCACGCTTAGCCCACGAAGCTTACTGCCTAATTAAGGTACAAGACTTAAAAAGCTAATTGTATAAATATTGTATACAATATTTTTTCTACGAGTCAACGGAAATAATAATTTATTAAACAAACTTGGTAAGTATCTATTGAAAGTCGCCCTGCTGAAACGAAGTGCAGACAACCGCTTTTTTTTTAAACGCGTTGATATCTTTCCATAAATCGAGCCTCGTGATTGGTCAAAATTCATTTTAATTCTGTGTACAATTGAATAATTATTATTTCAATTGTCCATAGAGCATAAACTTTTACATCAGAATAAAAGTATTCAATTGCGTTATGGT
Organism: Epinotia ramella; assembly: GCA_947578815.1. Taxonomy (NCBI): domain Eukaryota; kingdom Metazoa; phylum Arthropoda; class Insecta; order Lepidoptera; family Tortricidae; genus Epinotia; species Epinotia ramella. The sequence goes on from OX388205.1 coordinate 26,759,114, forward strand.
TTGCGAGGTTCTAATTTAATTATAGTCGACGAACTATAAAAAATGTTTTAGAGTTCTTTGGTTCCATTTTCAAACTATAAAATAATCATTTCCAGTTTTCTATATGTACTTACGTTAGAAGTGCGCATTGGGGGTTAACCCTAATTAATGTTTGCGCAACAGTATCTCAGACATTGAATGTTATGTATGAATGACGATGGAATTAAAAGTCTATTCAATTGTGCGCATTTTATTTTGTTAATTGCGTACCTCTTAATTAGTCATAGGAATTTATGAATGGAGTTTCAACACAGCAATAATTGTTACTTTTTCAGCTTGGATAACAAGATTTCTATAGAAATTGTTTGTTATTGTGTTGTCTAGCTTAAAAGAAAAACAAACGGCCAAAGATGTACTTACTTACGCCATAGCTTATCGTATTGTTTAGCATAAAGCATATCGATTATACCAAATAACATACTAAAAAAACGGAAATTTTGGTGAGAAATCTTTGGCGAATCGCTCTTTTTCTGCCCTAGTGAAATAAATTAAATGAATTAATTTTAGTCTGCAAGCAGGCCGTAATGGCACTTTAACAAGTCAAATTCTACCAGTGTTTCTGAAAAAGAAGACCACAGTTAAGAAGAAACGCTGAAACAAACTCAACAGTCAGTAATTTTTTGCCAAAAAAATCTTAATAGTACAATGATAGTTCTTATAGAAAAAATAAGTTTTCTCCAAATCGCTATACGATCGTAATGACAATTTGCACTCCCTATCCCATAGCGGCCAAATCAGCAGATCACACCAAACGTCACCATAGTGCATAGCCAATAAACCTTAACGACACTCCATCCATCCATATAGCACGTGTCTACGACTAAACAATCATTTCCGTTTCCGCTGCGGCAATACAAAGTAATAGAACACGAGCGAAAATGAACCTTACACCAGAATGTATAAAGTCCATTCCAAAAACAATTGAAAGCAATAAGACTGAATGGAATCGTATGTAGGTGTTCGTAAGATGCATATCGACTAAAAGCTCTTAATAAATCGTTAGTGTATACGAAAAGAAACCTTATTGCACAAAACTAAAGTTCAACTCTGCTGCGAAGTTATATGTGATACGACTTTGCGCATGGTGTCAATCGGTATTGTAAACGGCCAGCATTAATGGAGTAAAGGTTCTCAATACAGAAAATATCACTTGAAAAAGAAATCATATTGGTTTATATTAAGGCTGATTTTAGAATAGCCGCAATGTCACGTGCGTGCGAATACAGAGTCGAGATTGCAGGAACGTATACTATAGTTTTGCGTTGAATTGCGTGATGTTTTTTAATCCCGGGATTTCCGCCGTCGCTAGGGTTGGGTCGACTAATGGATCGAGTGTGTTTTGTCTCTGTTAGTTTGTTTGGGGTAAACAGAGACGGAATTATGATATTGATAGGACGAAATCATAACTGTTTTGTCTCAGATTGCTTGTTTGGGGCAAACAGGGATAGAATTTAATATTATATGACATGTTCATATCGATGGTTTTTCGAAGTCAATATACGGATTATCTACAAAGTTTCATTTACTTTCAGTCCTTGGGCAATGTATCTAATCCTTATATATCACCATTGTTTAATTCTCCATATGGCATTAACTAATGGCCGCATAATGACAGTAACATAGCCACATTAGGTCACGTAACGAGCACCACAGACATAGTTCAAATGAGAAACACAGTTGAACGAGCCGGCTACAGCGGCAAGTATCGATAGAATTATCGATGTATCGATAACACTATGCGTATGTCAAACAGCATAGGGTTGAAGATTGGGACGCAATTACCATCACTATATTGTAATTTTCGTATGTTTAGTTTGTCCGAATTTCCAATTGGGCTTTTTGCCCAGTTTTACGAGGACACCAAATCTCATCAACAGGGCTCGGATTTTTCATCGCACGATAAGACGAAAGAAAACTATGGAGTCGATATCAACATTAAAACTTTACTCATATTCATACTCATACTCATTCATTTAATTAATACCAAAAGTTTATTATATTGTAAATACAAATGTTAACCGCCACACCATGTTTATTACATTATAAGCTAAATAATAAAATGTTCACGAAATAATTAAGTTAATTAATATATGCACTAATTGCAAACTTAAATAAATGACACGTCTAAAGCCGTCAATGATTGAAACATGAGGCAATTAAATAAAGCGGCCAGTACCCACCGTTAAGTCTATCGCAACAATATGGTCTGGATAACTAGGTATGCAACTAAGTTGAAATTTGACAGCATGATAAATATATAATAATTACGGGACTAGGAAAATGAGTGAGTATGAACATGAGTAAAGTTGTAATGTTAATATCGACTCCATAGTTTTCTTTCGTCTTACCGTGCGATGTAAAATCCGAGCCTTGCTCATCAATCATCATAGTAGTTGGGTGTTATATAATAATCCTAATATTTTCATAGTTTCAACAAAAAAAAACTGCCTGAATAGAAACATCGGCAGCAAAAGTTAGTTCAGTGTATGAGGGATGAATGATTTTTACTTTTAATATTAAAAATGTAAGGGAAAATACCTCAGAGCATATAATAATATAGAGCGGACCAGCCGCCGGCGGCTGTCTCGCACATGTTAGCTCATTGGGCATACTCCGCCGCCAGTTCACCGTCCGTTGTCCACCGAGAAAGTTCCGTTTTTTCCAAAATGCCGAGTTGTGCAATAATTACTTGCAAACATCGCAGTGGTTTGATTAATTTCCACACCAATGGGATCACTTTTCACAGGTAAATACTATAAATAATATTTATTTCAAATAAAACCACGAATTCAAGAACTTGCGACAGGCATATTCAATAACGCGCGGCATGTCCAATCTCCTTATTTCCTATATCTGTGGAAAACACATTAAAAGTTCAAAAACGAAAGCAAATAAGATTAAAGCACTCGTCATTGTTGAGATCCTTGGACTGACATGGTGATGATTATAGTGACAATATTTAAGTATTTTGTTATTACCGAGCTAAAACTAAATCAGTAATCGAGAAAGGAACTAAAAAGTTATGTCTTAAACAATCGAAATTATATCCTTATTCTCTAAGTCTACTTTGATATGAGATATCGGATCTCATCTATCAGTTATGTCTCTTTAGGAGCCGATACCCAGATTATACAGGGTGCCATCGGAGACGTAATCAGAAACCACTTTTTCAGACCTGGTAATTGATGGTCATTTCAACATAGTAGGAGTTACATGAAATTAAACGTTCTTTTTTTTTTGGTAATTTAGTCCTAAATAAAATCGCTGATTCACCAAATTATGGTTACCCTATTTATTTAATCAAAACCTCTTTGGTTATCTTTCTTACGCATGTGAAACAAGTTTATCTTTGCATCTCTTTCTTGGTTATAGGGTGACCACGCTGTTTAGAGGACATAATTTAATTTTAAAGATTGCATGATTAAGTTTAAATAATGCAACTAACCACCTCCATTCCTGTGTCATTGTAATCTCAGTTTAATGCTTAATTAAGTCTTGTCATTTCTGATTACGTCTCCGATGGCACCCTGTATAGATAAAACTATTGACGGAGTCCTTTGTTTGCTTGTTAGCAATATCGAACACGAAGAAGATAAGACATGAATCACTATCAGGTCTCGATCCATTTCAGGTATATTGACACTGGGGGTACCTAGAGTGTTTTTTGATATTATCCATGTAAAGAAATATGTATTTTGTCCCGAGATGAATTGTTTGTGTTTTGTTTTAAATAAAAACTGTTACACTTAACAAAGATAATGGCTGTGTCTTCTCTTGGTCCCAAGTACATAGAGAAGAGAATTCGTTCCAGGGAAGGGATTTGTACTATACTGAACATGAACATTCGAGCAGACATACGCGAATAGCTTGTTGTGCTTTGAGGAGTTTGACGCCCATTGTGTAAGATTGTATGCCTCTGTACGAATGCTTGTCCGGTTATTTTTTTATGAGTTTCACAGACGAATTTTAGAGGTCGCCAACACCATATTGTTTAAACAAAGAAGACTGACACTATTGCCAAATAACTACCCAAGAAGGTTACTACAAGCAAAACGGAATAAAATGTCAGATAAAAATATCGATAAGTAGTGACATAAACCGGGTACAACACTAGCGCTTGCAATTTAGGCCCCATATGAAGCCCCGATGAGGTCGATATCTCGCTTCATTGGACTGCATATGCTCTTATGAGGCTTAGGGTTGTCAGCGAAATGATAAAAAACGAAATACCGTCCTGAAAAGATATTGGAATGGTATTCCGCGATTTTTGGTTTGGTTAATGTTTTAAATTAGTAAATGTAATTAATTATTCCAAGTTTAGTGGTTTAAAAGGTTTTTTGAAAGTTACATTGTAATAGAGTTTTCTTAAGTAATTTTTGTAAGTAGAAAAAATCTATAAAAAAACTTGTGGATTTTATTTATAAAAATATTGACTAAAACAATTATGTAATAATTACTGACAATTCACTGCTTATAAATAACAATGTACTTATTTATATTATTGTAATGCATTTAATTTCATCACAAAACTTAGATGTGTTCCTACCTTGATAATTCCTTCCATGTAAACAAGTGACTTATTATACAAACGAAAAATTTGTGTGCAATTTTAATTTTAATAATTGATTTAACAAAATATGGTTTAACACTATAAACTCTCGCTCCTTGTATACATATTTATATTATTGTTTTCACGGGTCTAAAGCTGATTTTCCACCGAAGGGGCGAGACGAGACGAGGCGAGAATTTAAATTCATATGGCAAATTTTCAATTCTCTACTCGCGCGCGCTCGGTGGAAATAGTAAGTTCCATACTTTCAATTCTCGCCGCGCCTCGTCTCTCTCGCCCCTCCGGTGGAAAATCAGCTTAACGCGATAAATATTTTCTATTTCTGACGTTTCGACACGGGTTGCACCGGTCATGGTCGCAGATGACTGTCGTCCCAAGCAAATAAAAAATAAAAAGCAACAATATATCGTTTCTTATTGATCTAAAAAAATGAACCACTTTACGGCGAAGTACCAGGGCTCAGGCCGATTTGCGGAGTTTTCAATCCCATTTTCTATCAAGCAAACTTAATACAATCCTCGTAGGTACTTTCACTGTTTAAAGTTCCAAATTGCTGAAAACTCATTATTTATTAGAACACGTAACCTTTATTGCTCAGTAAAAACATCATCGTGGCAACCCTGACTTCCTCTCGCTTCCAGCATCCGCTAAGCGTTTTATTTGTTTCCAGCAAGTGTTTATTGCGAACTGAACGTTCACCGTTCGCCGCTTTTAATGCTTATTTTAACTAATTTTATGTGGCAAAAATTTACTTTACCATGGAATTGTTTACTTTTGTGTAGCTAAAACGTGCTTAACCGTAAAATTTGCAAATGAAAATGAATCGCGAGTGTTTGTACCGTAAATATCCAAAAATGGGAAGTTCATTTCAAATATTTGTGCACTTGAACGAAGGATTCGGGGAAGTTTTGAAATTGGTTGCAATTACTATGTTATTTTAAAACTGCACTGTAAAAGACTAAATCAAACAAAAATTACAAGAAGTGCTTTGTAGAGAGGTACGCAATGATAGCTGAAAAACGTTTATTTAACACATTCTCTGCCAAGAATCGCTACGCGCTACGCTCTCGTGGTTTTCCTCGTATGTAGCGGAAAGCGACTACGGCGTAGGCGCCCGCTAGGCGGGTTCCTGGCTGTGAAAGTGTAAGGAACATATTTCATTGTAAATGTATTATTCTTTAAAAGTACTCATTGGCACTTTAAATAAAAACACGAACAAGGTTGTCAACGTTATCGTAACTATCATATTGATATTGATATACATACCTATGTATAGGGACGATATAGTAGCGCAAAGGACTTGAGTAACAAGTTTGTTATCTCTTGGACATTTCCCGGGAAACCTGAGAGCAAACGCAGCGCAATCGCAATAATAAACCAGTTTACAACGAGCCTTCAAATTTAAAAATAGAATTACTCAACCGTCGCATAAAATCGTAAAAATTTGTACAAGAGTACTTTTTATCACGTTTACAATTTAGGTACCTTATGACTTTCCAACGTATGTATTTTACTAAGCCAATTATATTATGGTATGATACTCACTGGAATAAATGCATTTGATGTTTTAAAATAGTATAAGTTACAGGTTAATAATTAATAATGGTTGTTAAAAATCAGTGCATTTCAAAAAAGGTAATTGTAAAACTATATACAGGGTGATTCAGGAGACGTGAGCAGGATCAACCCTACACATACAGTTAATGTTAATGGATCTTTTACCATCGTAATTAAGTTAAACGCCCACAGTTTTTTTTTACATTTTGTGTAAAAGTTTCATTCACAATAAATCATGGTCACCCTACACAACTAAAAAAAAATTCACGTTAATCTTACCAATGCTGGTACGACTGAGTAGCTTATAAACTATTGAATCCGTAGGGTTGATCCTGCTCATGTCTCCTGAATCACCCTGTATAATATTTTTTATCGATAAACGAATGCACAGGAAGTCCCTGCTTGTCGGCGTTTTGCTACTAACTCATTATACACTATAATTACAATTATAATGACAATTTAAACAAGTGAAATTAAAAGATTTTTCAAAAAACGCAACTGCTTTTTTCAAATTGTATAGCCTATGTCACTCCCACCATTAAGAGGAATCCAACGACACCTCATATGTCGAAATCCGTCAAACGGTTTAGGCTGCAGGGCGTGCCAAAGAATAAGGTCACATACATACATACATACATACATACGCTCGAAAAACATAACCTCTCCTTCGGCAGTCGGGTTAAAACAAAAGAGGGTCAACTAAGCAGCTCTATTTAAAAAATACGACGGCTAATTCAATTCAATCGCGAATTTCAAAAATAGAACTAAGGCTTTCTTAACGAGATTGCATTGTCGTTAAAAACGGCTTTGAACTGGGTCAGCCTGTCGCAGGCAACCTCGGGCAAATGGCTTTTCCGATTGCACCCGGGTGTTCCATTTTCCACCGCGGATTAGGGTTGCCACAATAAAATGGTATGGAGGCGGAACACGAATTGTTTAAACTGGACAACGGGGTTTTATGTTTATGTTGTTGTAAACATCATGTAATTGCAAAATAATAGCTTAAGCTAAGCATGAGAGATTGAATCTACCAATCAAACGAAGAAAAACGTTATGGAACCCACTACATTCAATCACTGCATTCTCAGCATAATAAGTGATGCGTAAGGAATTCTTAATGTGGTTGACTGGGTCAGTGACCCTGACTTAGTTTTAGGTTGCTGATATAATACAATCTAGAAGCAACACGGACTTAATATGTACGAGTAAAGTAGTGATTAGTTTGGTTTTAATCTGATTTTATATGTATATGTATAAGTAGTAGGAACAATCAACTTTTTCTTGTTGTTATCCTTTCCCGATAAGCCAAGAGACAAACGTGACGGAGCTTCTTAAAAAAAATACTATTTAATGGACTTTTATCATGCTAAGGAGATGCCCCACCATGCTATGCGTTTACCAATATAACAAAAACAGTTTAGTGGATTTAAACCACATACAATTGGTTTTAAAGAGTGACTCAATAGACGTAATTATGACAAAGCACAAAAAAAAATACCCAGTAACTGTTTAGTAAGTAGGTTATAAAAATAAATTAATCCTACTGTAACTGGACACTACAGTGCATACTACGAATGATCGCATTTCTAGAGGTCTTACACGTACATTAACTTTGTAGAGTTTTTGTTGTAAATTAAGAAGAAATCTCAGAAAAACTAATAATCTGTTTGACAACCCTGCGAGCATCCTGCACTCGACTTTCCACTTTGATTTTTAGTTTTGAAAATGGAACACAGCTCCAGTGTGCCAGTATTAACTTTATTCGGTTTTCAAAGGAGCACTTTCCAACGGAGGCATTGAGCGTCGCAATTGTATGCAGTTTAAACTTTATTCCCAACCAATTAAGTTTATTTTTCAACAGCTAGAACCCGTGAGATGTGAACATTGAAAAGTAAACAGATGTCTCATTCGGCCAGTAGCCGGTAGATAAAAAAGTTTGACAGCATATTGAACATTGAATTATAATTGAATTATAATTTTATTTCGGAATGTCTAATAATCGTTTTTGATCATCCTATTCGATATTTATTTGAGTGTTGCGAATGCGACCGAATACTCAATTATTGTCAAGTAATTCATGTTTATTAAATACCTTAAGTACAGGAAATATGTTGGGAAAAGAGTAGAGTTCATTGCCGTATTTCATTAATATCTAGAGGGATAAAGTTTAAACGTTATTTTTGCTATAAGTACATATAGGTATGATACTTTTGTATTCATAACACAAGACAAGCCAGCCAATAAAACAAGCACAAACCAGACCAAAAGTTAGGAAAAACACGACGATAAAATATTCATTCAAATAAACATATATTCGTTAATGTCTCCTTACCTCATATTACTCATATAGTCACATGCTTTTTGAACACATCCATACATATAATATAAGTATGGTTCAGATTATTTAATCAGGCCGACTTTTTATAAAATTGACATTGAAATTCGGATCTTCTAGCTTGCACGATAGAGTCGCTTTTTGAATGGACAACTTTGATGCAATTCGGCCAACCCGAATAATCTCAAGTCTACGCGAATCTGACCATTTAAGTCCATCTCACGCCTGACTGTGCAATAACAATGAATGACTCAAGAAATAATTCTCACAATGCTAATGCAAAATATGAACCAGCGTAACTCTGACCACCGAGTACATAGACTTGCTATAAATGTAGGGATCAAGATAGACTAGACGTGAAGGGGAGTAGAGGTTGCGAATAAAAGCTGAGTGCACTACTAATTTTAGTGATTACATCACTGATCTTTAACCTTTTAAATTGATAATTGACTTTGACATTGGGTTTCGCTAATGGTAATAAGAAGATAAAATGTGTAAAACTTGATTGTTTTTTTTTTTGTAAAAATCTGATCTCATGATTAGGTATATCTCAGTCGTTTCTATAATTACATCTACCTACCTTATATCATATTCATACATTACACATGTTAAAAAGTTACCTAAGCTCTAGTAAGACTTCCAGGATTGGTAAAGCTGTAAGAATTTTTACGTCACACCTGGCCATAATGCGAGTTTTACTGCACGCTGCGCGTACGGTAAAACTCGCATTGTGGCCAGGTGAAGACGTAAAATTGTGTACTCACCGCGGGCGGTAATTCGTAAAGCCCGAGATCGCATATTTATGCAAACACCTGCGATCTGGGCCATTCACGAATTCACCGCCCTTAGGTACGTAAATGTACTATTAAAATCCTAAATGTATTTTGACTAGTCTCAAATCAGTATACCTATAGCTCTCGGAAATCGAATTTCTAAGAAATAGACTAACATACATCCCATTTTACTTTCCACTCCGAGACAGTAGGATAAAAACTAAGAAATCGCGAAAACAATTCCATCCGCAAAGAAATAAGAAAATATGAATGACATATTGAACAAAATCTGCCTAAAATAAGAAGTCGGTTAATAATGCAAGAACAAAAGAAAATAGGATGCCGGAACGAAATAAATGCATTGTACAACTGAAGAAAAACCGCTAGTATCATGGGAAAACTCTTACAATTCAAAGTCACAAGCGCCATACATATCTTCTACGATATTCAACCCTATACTAACCCTTAGAGTACACATTTCTATACGTCACATTTGAACTTACTTCAATTATTATCAGATCGAGTGCCCATCTCCATTCGTGTTAGGGAGTAACGCCAAAAGAAATTACGAAACAAGAGATTGAAACAGGTGGGCCTGTACGAATACTGTGTGCTTTATTGTTAACATGTTAAGGGTCAAATTCGAATGGCTAATCACAAGACTACAGGGGGCAATGAACGGCAGAGCCCCATCGCTGGGAAATCGTAATATTTTAGATGTCAAAAAAATAAGTGACGTAGAAAATTACTTTTGGATATCATACCTACATGAATGCTACTTGCCACGATAGTAATCTAATCAAATTGAGAATTGATGAAACTATTGCTTTTGGTCGCGACTAGAAATACCTAAATCCACCCAATTTTACGCTTTTTATAGGATGATTTCCGAGATAAAAGTCCTTCTCTTGGATACAGGCTACATTGTCTGGGACTCTGGAAAATTGTCCATACAATATTTCACACACCGTTAAAATAGGCCCAAGCATGAAAAAATTCAAAAGGAAAGGAACAGACAGAAAAAGTTAGTTTTGAATGAATATCTGTCATAAATCGCTAAAACCGGTCGAAGTATATTTTCCCATATTTCATTGATAGCTCAACCCCCAAGAATTTTCTTTCTAAAACCAACCCTTAACCATTAAAAAGTTCCATCTATTCCCGTTTCGACCCCGGGCCGACCCCGGATCGATCCCGGAGGCGTCATTGGAGACCGCAATACATCTGCGGTCCTCTCCAATAACATGAGCCGAACCCTAATAAATCGCGGAAGTAAGAAATGTGTCGTACGGCACAGACTACAGCGGAGGTAAGCTTCTGTAAAAAAAAAACGACCGGGTTGCACGCAATACAATAGCCGGGAAATCAGGATCAAATAAAAAAATACTTAAATAAATAAATATTTGCGGACAATCTTACACAAATCGACCTAGTCCCAAACTAAGCAAAGCTTGTACTATGGGTACTAGACGCCGATAAACATACTGATATAAAGATATATGTAAATACTTATAATACATAGAAAACATCCATGACTCAGGAACAAATATTTGTGCTCATCACACAAATAAATGCCCTTACCGGGATTCGAACCCGGGACCTCTTGCTTCGTAGGCAGGGTCACTACCAACTAGGCTAAAGCGGTCGTCAAATACAGGTTAAGTTTTTACAAAACAGTTAATTTTCATCATGTTAGTAAGCTGTTGTAAAATTTAAATTCGTATATCGGTGTGCGATCAATGAAATTACGTTGTTCCTACGTAAAACGGAACGTATACATGAACCGTCATTATATGCGATACGCTGTACAGGCCTTGCTAGACCTCCACAGGAGGTTACCATAGACAAACTTCGTTTCGCTCCAAATTGACAGTGGGTAGGCCTGAGGCTCTAGTATAAGTTTTACCGAAACAAAACTTTACGATCGCGTTTGCGTTTTACCCTCAATTTGTATGGGATTTGACAGCTAAAACGCAGAGCCTCTGATTAAACTTAGAAAACATTGTTCTCCACATTAACAAGAACCAAGCTCCCAAAAGATACCTCAAAACTACATCTCCACATGCCTCCACCAATTCCCGGCTGTCATTTCTCGTGTCAGAATCCTCATACTGGATGAATTTATTATAAGCCTCCAAAAATGGAGCGGCCGGCCCCGAGATGCTTTCGGCGAATTTATGATTCGATCTATTCTTGTTTTTGTTGTTTTAAGAGTAGATTTAAGATTATTTCATTTGTTCTTGATGTTTCACTTTGAGAGACAGTTGTGGTGTATAATTCTTCAACGGTATTTATACCAAACCTCATTAATGCTAATGAATGAATATTGTTGAAGAAGCTGCAAGCTATTGCATCAGATTATTTTGAATACTAGCGTCAATGGATTCTGTGATAAAAATATGTTTTGGAATAGTATTAAAATGTAAACATACCAAATGTATTTATTTTTTGCCGTTCCCACTCTGGGAATCTTGGATGAAGGCGTACCTGATATGATCACGGTTGCCCCGTGATAAACGACAATAGCATTTGTCACTCACTATCAACCATCGAACGAAAGAGCCAAACATGACGATGATTATAATTTATAATAGTGTTAATCTTAAGACGCTGTCAACACCAAAATGCCCTTGAGGATTTTGGATAGCGCGCACACTGTCTATTTGTATCGGAGTCAACGAGAGCGAGTGTTACTGGGCGGCCCGGTTTTTGAAGATAATAGTAAATAAATATTGAAATAAAAAAAAGGGTGGAATATTTGTAAAATATGACTCGCTAGCGGTTTAGGTATGAATATGTTGACTTCATGTTTTTAATTTCAGAACCCATACGTCAAAAAAATATAGACATAAAGCCGTTTAATGTGATTTTAAGACCAATCTTTGCAATTATTTTCTATCGAGCCGATTTCGTCAAATTATGTATAGAGCCCATCCACCGTCTTTGAAATAATATGGTGAATATTAACATTATTAACATATATTTTATTTGATGTGCTAGAACAAATCTTAAAAAACTGCTTAAATAACATCAATTTCACCAAATTAGGTCTTGTCAGCCTCTTAATTTTGTCTTTGTCGTACGACTAACGCAATCTTCATACGCGCTTAACGTCATGTTTAGACTGCCATATGAAGTAGTGAAAACGATAAGGTATCAAAGTGTTCAGATAGTTATGTTATGACTCTATAAGAGTCGCCTCCTGCTCACGCGCCAACGTTGGCACAATGTGTACAGCCGGCATTAGAGACGTGTTCAGATATTTGTGAGCACTTTGGGCGCTCTTATATATCTGATGGCGAATGTACTATGCATTATTCTAAAGATTTTTTTTTCGGACTATTGCGATTACGATCCATGACCTCTTTTACTGTTACCGTTAATTGCTCTATAAACCTTGTCTTCATAAGGGCCCCAAGGTCCAAGGTGCGTCAGTCATATGAAATAGACCATTACTGTCCCAACCTTACAAATCTAGTCAACTTTGAACTCTATTCCACAGACTTAAGAGCTGCGTATTCATATTATTAGATACAATTGGCATTCAATTGTTAGGCCGCCTGATTCGTAGTACGATCTTTATATGGAACAATGTTTAGTTGAGCGCGTCTATTGTAGAATTTTAGTAAGCCATTTGCAGTTTAGGAATCGTTTAGGAACTCTTTGCGGATGTCCATAATGTGACATGAATTGTAGTAGTATATATAATAAATGGAACACAAAATGTTCCAACGAATTGGATTCAACAACCATGTTATGGAATAATGATGGGTGTTTGAGTAAAGGTATGCATGCATGTGCCTATAACAAAACCTGCACAAGAAAAAAGCAACAAAAATATAGATACAGTATTGTACATTGTTTAACGAGGGGCGTAAGTCGAACAAGAGTCTATCAGAAGCCCGACGCCGAAGGCGGAGGGCTTTTGCTGACTCGAGTTTGCAATATTCTTACGCCCGTGTTATACACAATGTTTTTCATCACATTTGCGAGGAAACAAATACATTTTAGATGAGATGAATACAAATCGTAATAAAAACTGCAACATGTCAGTCGTCCATTTTGTTGAGTTTGACGTGAGGCGCGTATGGCAGTGACCCTTCGGTATACAGCCACGATTTGGAAACACTTAAAAACATTTTACATAAACACTAAATAACTACATATTAAATCTGTAAATAATTCAGTTAAACATGTTTAAGTAGTTTTTTAAGTTTAAATTTATTTATAAATACGTTTTCAGACATCGTACCTATTTGATATAAAACCTCTTTACTTTGTAACTGCCGCATGAGTGACAGACACAATTTAAGAAAAAAACTATTACGCCCGTGGGCGTAACACAGGCTATTACAGCTCTGTATGTCTGCGCATTATGAAGCACTTTTTGAGCAAGTGTGGTGAAAAAATATTAACGCCCCGCTGTGCACTAATTCGCATGAATCAATGTGTGAGAAAAAATATTCATTGCAATAATTAATTACTAAAGTATTGCAATAAATATCTTCTATCAAAATATTCTTACAGGAGTGTTATGTTATACCATTAGAAGAGGTTCATTTTAAGGTTTTATTCTTCCTACATCCACACACACACAGGTAGGTATCCATAGTTGAATGAAACTAGAGAACAAATACAAATACAAACAAATACAAATATTTATTGATAACACCAATGTTACAACAACTGAATGACGAAAAACTGCCGAAAGTCTGTCAATAAAAGAAACAAATGAATATCGTGCATGTTCTATATTTTCCATTGTCATTGAAATAAAAGTGCACTGCATTAAATATCATGAAATTCATGAAATAATATTCTATTACGCTCCCACAATGCAACCCCGAATTTAACTTGGCATTTTGCGGGTCTTTGCCAAATAGGTCAGTTCCCTACACCAACATATATGCGAAGAAGCATTGAAATGTAAAGTTTCGATGTCGAGATTAGAGGTTTCAATCCAGGTTTTTGGAGGGATACCAATTACTAGTTAGGTATTTACAGTTGAAATTGGACTTTGATCCAACGTAATAAGGGTGTTGTGTTGGCAGTGATTCTATGCAAGGGAATACATTCTGGGCGTAACGCCAGCTACGATCAAGGTAGGACGATGGAGTACTTGTATTTGGAAGGTGACCTGCAATGAGCAGATCATGAAATACATTCATAACCTATAAAATAAACAAGTGAATTTGAGCAGAGTCAGACTTGACCTATTGTATCCATACTATACTATACTATACTATTACTATTACTATATTACTATATTACTATTACTATATTACTATATTACTATTACTATTACTATATTACTATCCATACTAATATTATAAATGCGAAAGTGTGTCTGTCTGTCTGTCTGTCTTTCGGTCTGTTACCTCTTCACGCTTAAACCGCTGAACCGATTGCGATGAAATTTGGTATCGAGACAGTTTGAGTCCCGGGGAAGGACATAGGATTGTTTTTCTCCCCGATATCATCCCCTAAGGGGTTGAAATGGGGGGGTGAAAGTTTGTATGGAGCTGCGATATAAACTAGTTCCAGGCGGACGGAGTCGCGGGCAGAAGCTAGTTATCATATAAGAGCTAAAGCTCCAATTTCAGACTCCGTAATAAACTACGTTACTGCGTTGTGTTTTGTTTCTCTCTCGTTCATTGCAGGCCTGTGCAACAATAGGAGATAATGCATCCGTATTGATGGTTTATTTTTTCCTATAAAACACTCAATAGTAATTATTAATGCAGTGTGTTTCAATTTTAGCACGTTGAGGTGGTTCGCTTTCCATACAAAACGTTATTTGACATTCACAGGCTAACGGCGTGAGTTTTTAAGAAACTTATGTACCTAACTAACGTTCATAAATTGGCTCTCCATTTGCGCGAAATTCCCCCTTTCCTTGAATAAACTTGTATAAAGTAGAGTAATTTGAGAAAAATTGTTTTCTTAAAGTATGACGTCACAAACTAATAACTACACTCACTCTCTTTTTTTTTAATACAACGACGGTGGCAAACAAGCGTACGGCCCGCCTGATGGTAAGCGGACACCGCAGCCTATAGACGCATGCAACTCCAAAGGAGTAACATGGGCGTTGCCGACCCTTGTTATCGTTATTCCCGGTTGTGCCCTAAAGGCGCCCGGGCTCCGCTTTGACACTTAATGCCATTGGATTACGTAGCTGAATGGACTATGTACATAATATTAGGAATATTAGGATGCTTCATGATGATATCGCAAAGTGCAAAAAAATGTAGTCAACGTCAAACA
Source organism: Epinotia ramella (assembly GCA_947578815.1). Lineage (NCBI taxonomy): Eukaryota > Metazoa > Arthropoda > Insecta > Lepidoptera > Tortricidae > Epinotia > Epinotia ramella. The sequence goes on from OX388205.1 coordinate 26,774,655, forward strand.
AATGTAAACTTTATTTTTTTATGCCTTTCTGTTGCTATAATAGGACGAACCCAATACAGCGGTCGAATTGCGTGGTTGGATAGTAGCCTGGGGAAAATCCAGGGGTACTCACGTATGACCACGCCGGAGCAGTTTAAAACTTTAAACACTGGAATACTCGTTGCATATAAGATGTGCAACATCTCTTCAAATTTTAAAAAATCCGTTGAAACAATATTACTTGTCGCTGCCTTAAGTTGCCTTGTTGTCCTGTAATATATTTATATACTTAATTGTACTAGCTGACGCCCGCGGCTTCCTGCTACCCAAAGGTTGTCTGGAAGAGATCGCTCTAAAGCGATAAGAGCGCCTGTTGTTACCTTTATTTATTGATTATACTTTTGTAACATGTTTTTCTTATGGTGTGGTGCAATAAAGAATATTATTATTATTATTATAAGGTCAATGAGGGCATTTCCGTCAAACTTTTTGATAAGTTCACTTTGGCTGGTCATAACTAAGAGGATATTTACTTTTTAATAAACCTGATCACTGTAACAGTTTGGGCATTTATTTAACTATACAAATGTACTCATATTAAATTGCTAGTACTGCTGGTTATTTAAATATGTTTTTATTTTTAAAACATGTCAGTTGACGGATTTTCCCGACCGTTTGGGGCTATTCCGTCAACCAACGATTTTTCTTGTATCGTGACGTATTACAAACATATACGTCAAGTGAACAAATACCGCTGAACTCTTAATCGAAACTAAACTTTAGCGAACTCAATTTAAGGTTTATTTTAGATTTTATTGCCAAATGATTTTTTTTGGGGCAATTCCGGCCTATTTTCACAGTCAGTAGTAGTAAACCTTTTAAAAAAAAATCCCAAACCCTAGGGAAAATCCGTCAACAGACATCATGTCATTTTTAATTTCAAATCATATTTAATAAGTATATTGATCATTTCATAGCGTAAGTATTGAACGAACAATTTAGCTAAGACCCTAAATGCTCAACAATCGAAGAGCGTGATTACCATCATACTGCTATTTTGCCTTTATCGATCAAAATTAATTATTTAACTTTGCAACCGTGCTTATAATTTTAATATTGAAATCGTATAATGATATGGACTAATTAACGCACGCTAAGACGTATACACACCAGATGGGTATGCGTAGTAGACAGGCATTAAAATGTAAACGTAGCTATCTTAAGTATTCCCTCCCAATACAAGTCACACTGCTTGCCAGACGCACGCGTGCTCACGTCACACAAGCGGTAAGTCCTGTCCCACGGAAATGTATACCTTCAAATGCAGTAGGAAGCGCACGTCTAATACATCTGGTGTGCAATGCCTTTACATACAACAATTTTAGTACCTACTGATTTTCAACCGGGACTAATCTCAGTCCGCCGCGCCGAGTTGAAAAACAAATAAAAAAAATCAGCAAAATATAAAAATAAATTTGATCCTCTGCTAATTAAACTAATAATCGTTGAAAATAAATTATAGTATAATAATCATAGTTATTATTTAAGTAAGTCGAATCAAAAAGGTTGGCATTATATGAAATGGGGAAATTCCGGCACATGACGGTTTTGCCCATTTCACAATTGACGGATTTGTCTACTCGATCATTTCGTTAGTACCAATATTTAACCACCCATAGTTTCTCACCAACAGATTATAATTGAAAATTAATAAAACTACCATCAAGCATGCATATCGAACTATATAATAAACACATTTACTAAGCCCTAAACGTACATTTTTTCATCGCACCGTCACGAAAGTCAGCAGCACACTACACTCGCATTCGAGTTCGGAGCGCAACTAAACTTTGAAAGCGGGGTTTTTCCGTTCACTGGCTAGACAGCGCCATCTGTTTTTGACTGCGGGTATAAAATGTTCTCTCTGCTTTACCGATCGAGTCAGTAAGCGTCTACTGTTGTTTGAATAGCCACAAACGCCGTTTGACGGAAATGCCCCGCTGACGGATTTGGCCACCCTGACCTTACTCTACGAGTTTGAGCTTCAGTGAGATTGGTTGAACGGTATCAACCGAATCTCGGGAGTCGTATCGACTACTGAGTTTAATCGGTGGTTCGCTAAAGCCTAGCCTAGCTGAGAAGAGTCCAGCAAGAAACTTGGGTCGGACTGACTACTAGAATAGGGACTATGAAATGTAAACATGGTTCGCCTTATTACATTGTACTAAGGTGCACAGTAAACATGACTTTGACGTATAGTAATAACATGTGGTACACTTCTGTATCAAATTAGATATAATCTTTTTGTTGCAAAGTACCATCTGCAAGGAATCATTCCTAAAAATAGCAATGCAAATGCGTGTGAATTACAAAAACGATGACCACTTTAAATTCGAAGCACTAAAATGGCGAATTTAAAGGAATCCGTAACTATTTTACATTTTGGCACGGTTTGGTTATTCCAATTCGTCGTGCATTTTACGTAGCTACATCAATTTGAATTACAAAGAGCTGATACATTTGCGTATTTTATGGGAACATTTTTATAGTGGATCGTTAGACATAGCTTGTGGCGGTACGATATACATTTCCTACTACCGCTTTTAGACAATCCGAATTGCCTTTTAGAGCTTTGACAGCATTCCTAGAAAGGTTTGTAGAGTCTATAAAGTAGGTACATCACTTCAGTTATAGTTTAGATTTTCGTCTTTTGTTGCCTTTTTTGATAAGTACCTAAAGTTTAGTTTTAGTTATAATTCCTTAATTCTAAACGAAATCGGAACATTGTATTACATAAAACATAATTACATACAAAATATAATAAAATATACAAAACAGGAAAATTCAAAGTAGGTATGACTTAACTGACGTACAGCAGACCCAAGTAATAAGGCGCGCCAAGCCAAGCGAAGCGCAAGGGCACTACCTACCTTTTCTCGAATTGTGTTTTACCTTTACCTTTCTACCAACTTCTTTAAAAAGGTTCAAAAAGGGGTTTGCACCAGATCGTTACGTGCATGCAAAATGATAATGGTGCATATTGCGTTTAAAACTTACTACTATAATATGAATGAATAAAAAATAAAAAAAATAAAAAGGTTAGTAATGCGCGAGTATATCGCCTTTATCATATTGTAACCGTCTACTGGTTTATTTTTAATGTGAAATAATCAGCTTATCTATAAAACTATGAGTGAAATTTATAACGAACGTGACAAATCAGTTGTACGCTTTATCAGTAATGACATGAATCATTTATTGTCAGACGTTGTACCAATAATCAATAGGAAATGATAAAATATATTTTACAGTACATATGGTGCTACTTTCCCGCACTAGTGCGGAAAAGAGCACTTTTCGTGCATATGTCGAAACTTTAAAGAGCCATATGTACAGTAAAACGTTGTACGATACACGTGCAAATAGGTAATTCGCAACTCGTGTCGATTTAAAACACTCCCTTCGGTCGTGTTTTAATTTATCACCACTCGTTGCGAATTTCCTATTTTCGGCACTTGTATCGTAAATAACTGTTACAGTACATATGGTGCTACTTTCCCGCACTAGTGCGGAAAAGAGCACTTTTCATGCATATGTCGAAACTTTAAAGAGCCATATGTACAGTAAAACGTTGTACGATACACGTGCGAATAGGTAATTCGCAAGTTGTGTCGATTTAAAACACTCCCTTCGGTCGTGTTTTAATTTATCACCACTCGTTGCGAATTTCCTATTTTCGGCACTTGTATCGTAAATAACTAATTTAATACCTACCTTATTATAACTGTGGCCCTGTGAGCTGTAGAACTCGCGAGTCTGTTTTTTTTTAATTCTTAAGGCCGGGCCTAGACCTACAATACCTTTGCACAATATTTTTATGGTGTAATATAATTGAACTAAGTACCCCTTGCGATCCCACGATCAATATTTTCACGCAATAAAATTGCGCAATAAGTTTGATGCGTCTGCCCGCTGCCTAAACATAGACTGTAAAATATAGTGCAATAGGTACTGTTCCTAGACGGTACAATAAAAAAAGCGGCCAAGTGCGTGTCGGACCACGCACAACGAGGGTTCCATGCCTATTAAAAAGGTCGTATTGTTACTGAAATCTTATGGCACTTACGTTCTTTTCTTTAAGGAAGGCAGGTTTTTAGAAATTTCGCAAAAATCTTTGAACCTATCTTGTTCAAAATAATTTTCGCTGAAAGAATTTAATAAGCCCTATGAGCCTGATTTTTTTCATATTTTTAATATACACGGTTCAAAAATTAGAGGGGAGGCACACAATTTTAGTGACTTTCGAGGCGATTATCTCCGACTCTATTCACTTAATCAAAAAAAATCGCTGAGAAACCTTATATTTATTTTGAAAAGCCTATCGATTGATGTGCCACACGTGAGCATGCAATGAAAATATTTTTTTTAACTTTCAGTTTTATGTATGGAGTGCACCCCTAAAACAATTTGTTTTTAGTAATTGAATTACAAAACTATGTAGCGGTTAACAAAATACACCTATCCTCAAAATTATATTGAAATACACCTTATAGTTTTCGAGTAAAATGCCTGTGACATACGGACAGACAGACAGACATGACGAATCTATAAGGGTTCCGTTTTTTGCCATTTGGCTACGGAACCCTAAAAAGCGGTACTATAAAAATTAAACTTGCTCAAACTTTTGTTCAATCATTGCGCAATCTTCAATACTAACCCTAATCGGTCAAAAACATTGCATAAGTTCGTAATTTTGTCCAATTTAATTGATCGCTTAGGGCCGGCCTTAGTCCTAAACTTTGAAAAACTGAATCGACAAAAACTCTATAATAATGGAACCTGCTGCTCACAAAATTACATGAGAATCGGTTGAGATATGAAACCTGTAGAGGAGAATAGCCGGAAATCCGAACATAGGAAAGAATATTAACTCAAGCTGAAACGGAGAACTTCGTTCGCTTTGCTCGCTTGCTTAAGCATATTTCATTTATTTTTCTTGTGTTTTTATAATTATTTATTTTACGCCCCGCCGGGCAACAAAGTGGCAATTACCGTCCGCTACGCGTCCGAAATATCCCAGTTCCTGCGGCGCTAGTGGCGCTACCACGAAAATCGAAACTCGATGTTCGTATACATGCATCCCTGTCACTCGAGTAATGTAAATGCGATAGAGATGGAGATACACCAACTTCGAATCGAAGTTCGTGGTTATATCTCTGGCCAGGGGAAGACGGAACATTTTTGTACCACCACGGGAGGTAATACAGAAAGCCTTAGATCGCATATTCATAGCCCTTGTTTTCAGCTCGGGCGCCAAATTCCTGCGATCTGAGACATACTTTGTTTTGCCGCCATAGGTAAGTAATCTACATGTACATATAAGGATTGCATACAATCAACTGTTTAATCTACTATTGCTTAAGTTTAACTAGTAATTACTTGGCCAACTTTAATAACTAAATTACCATAACGTCTGAACACTAACCATCGACCTGTCATATAAATTAAAAAAACAAATTCAAAAAACGAACACGAGACGGTAATTACTAATTAGCTATTACATACTACCAGTATAAGCTGGTATGTTAGAAATGGCGGATCGTTTTGAGTGACTTTGGAGAAAGAGGTCAACTTACAGTGGTGTTGTTTAACGTAATATGTGACATTTAGGTTGGCACGCGCCAGGTGCGAATTGTTTAGAGGTTAGGGGTCGCGGTCGTGTAAGCGGTTATTTTTATCGGTTGCTAAGGAAGCTTGGCTGTTTTACCTTTTAGGCCCTGATAGAAAGAGGGGTTCCAGGATTTGTCGAAAACAGAACGCTCTGGACGAATCAGTGTATTTATCAATATGGAGGGAAAAAATGCAAATTCAATGATAGATAGGCGAGGTGGCAAGAGGGGTTATAACTTATAGGGCCTGTATTCACTTTGATTAGTGATTAGTGCGAGTTCATACATTTGCTTTGCTGCGAGTGCGAGTGCGAGTAGTTTTTGTATGGACTCGCACTAAATAATAACTAATCAATGTGCATCCAGGCCATTAATCGGTACGCCGTGGGTCATACAGGAGTCCCACAGTCAGTCAGTCAGTCTTATGTTTTTCCGGGCAATTTCGATCATTCGCTGTATGAAAAGGATTGTCACACCTTGTACATTCTTGTCTCTTGAACATTCCTTTTTAATTTTCTTGTCTAACATCAACTCTGTTAATTCCTCGATTCATATTTTTATTGCTAAAATCTTCCATTTATCGATTGACAGCTTCCAGGGCATTGGGTCCTACTGTAATTATATCTAATGTAATGTAATTTCGTCTACTTTTTGCAATTTTTTTCTTCTCAGCTCATCTGAATTTCCTTTCTCTACAATCTGGGTGATGATATTGTTCTGTAAACTAGGGAAGTGGCATTTACTTCCCTAGTGCCTAAGCCTAACCAGAAAATTATCTTTTTTTCCATGTCTTTCATAAACTTTGCTTTGCTTTGGGGCAAATAGCTGCCTTAAATACGTACTCTGTCTCCTCTCGACTACTACGGGTGGTACGCGTAACGCAATTCCCCCTAAACAAAAAAAAAAGTATCGAACACGGTTATTAATTACCGATAATATTGACGCAACTAACTTTTTATCGGTATACTAATTAGTTGATAACTTGTATTACACAAAGAAATCTATACTATTAATTACATAAAACCATATAACAGGAAATATGTAGCAGCACATTTTGAAACTTGTGTTTAGTTGAAACTAATCGAGTTTAAAGAAATAAGCAACACGGGTGCAGTGGGAATAATGTAGATATTGTAATATATTATGTTAAAAACATTGTATGACATCTGTTCAGTACAAAATCTGATTGATAGGGACAGACACAAACTAATAGTGTCAAACTGAGTTTTGGTATCCTATCGCAATCAATAATGGCGTGTTTACACTTTAATTAGACTTTTTATTAAACTTTTCAAAGAGCTTAGCAAAAGGCTTGTCACTACAGGTGACCAAAGAGCTGGCAGCTTCCTCGCACAGCGGATTAGTATTGCTATTCAGCGAGGCAATGCTGCCAGCATCTTTGGTACGATGCCACGGGGGCCCTTTTTACCCGACTGCCGAAGGAGAGGAGGGTTATGTTTTTCGAGCGTATGTATGTATGTGACCTTATTCTTTGGCACGCCCTGCAGCCTAAACCGTTTGACAGATTTCGACATATGAGGTGTCGTTGGATTCCTCTTAATCGTGGGAGTGACATAGGCTATTATAAAATTTGAAAAAAAAAGCAGTTGGTTTTTTTAATTTCACTTGTTAGAGATAGTTTCTTCTATTATTATTATTGTAAATAGTTTTATATTTGTTATCTTTGTATAATATGTATATTTATTGATAATAAATACCCGATTCTTCCTCTATTAGTGATTAGTGCGAGTCCATACATTTGCTGCAAGTGCGAGTAGCTTTTGTATGGACTCCCACTAATCTCTAATCAATGTGTAAACAGGCCTTAAGTTTCACTACCCAACTGTATCGTTCGTCCGAAAATTCATTCCGTCTAAAAGCCCATTTTCCCGAAGACCCCAAAACTTTAGAGTTTTGAAGTGAAAACTTCTTTAGCGGCGCTGAGAACTTTTTGGGATGGGGAAAAATTGTTAAATACGCGACAGAGTTTTGTGACGTCAGATGTGAAGGAGGTCACTTTTTGCTGCTTCGACTTCATTCAAAACTGAACGCTATTCGTAAGAGTATAAAGCCGTTAAACACTTTTTGCAATAGCATATTCTTGTAATTTTAACCAACACGTCCTTCACCGTTTTGCTATTGAGAAAATTCGAAAAGTTCGAATTTGGGCGTTATTCCTAAAGAGATAAAGCTTTGAAAAATATTTGGCAATGGCAAAAACAAATTGGTATTGTGTTTGCCGCCGCCCGTCGGCGCGCCGACGGGCGAGCCGGCGGCCCGTCGCACCCAACGCGCCCGCGGCCCGTCCGCCTAAATAATTGATAATTGTTTATAAATTTGCGTCAAATTCATTTTTAGGTAAGATGTCACGTGACCTGATCGAAAAACTGTTACAATGTTATTGAGTTTTCACTTCTGCCGGCACTCCCGGAGTGCAACCCGGTCTTTTTTTAAATAGGTACTTGTCGTGCAGAATCCATTAGTTTAGGTTAGTTTTGTTTTATAATCATTCTGAAAATGTCATGTCTTCAGAGAAAAACGACTTTTAGGTTACGACTGTTCGGAAATATTTTTTAATGATTCAGATAGGTAACTGTGTGTTTACATTATACCTCACTATGTATTTATTGATACAGCTGTTTTTGCGCGACAGAATAACAGACATTAATAATGTTCCTTTACTTTTTATATTGCGCAAAACACGTTCAGCTTTTATTATAATCATTTACTTTGCTGGTGCTTCTATAATAGACGTCTACGTCATTTATACTTGAATTGAAAAACATTAATTTAATGCTTACTTTAGTCGATGGCAGCGCACCTATTAATTATTGTCATACGCTTGGTGCCACATTTTCTTTGTTTCTCGCTGGCTTCTCCCATTTTTTTTTTCAGCACGTGAGGATTCTCGTACATTCCTCGGGTGTGAGTGGCATAATTACGACTTTAATAATGACTATTGGATACCTGGGAGAATGCTTATATATACTCGTACATTTTATGTCAGACCAGAAACAAAAGCAAAAACAGTTGCGAAAATGAGAAGTTTTAATTAAAAAAAAAGACCGGGTTGCACTCCGGGAGTGCCGGCAGAAGTGAAAACTCAATAACATTGTAATAGTTTTTCGATCAGGTCACGTGACATCTTACGGTGTCACTATAAAAATGAATCTGACGCAAAATAAACAATTATCAATTATTTAGGCGGACGGCCCGCGGGCGCGTTGGGTGCGACGGGCCGCCGGCTCCGGGCGGCGGCAAACACAATACCAATTTGTTTTTGCCATTGCCAAATATTTTTCAAAGCTTTATCTCTTTAGGAATAACGTCTAAATTCGAACTATTCGAATTTGCACAGCAGACGGCGGTGGCGACCAAAATATCAATTTGTTTTTGCCGTTGGTAAATATTTTTCTAAGCTTTATCTCTTTAGGAATAACGCCCAAATTCAAACTATTCGAATTTTCTCATTAGCAAAACGGTGAAGGACGCGTTGGTATTATTACAAATTTATTTGCAGAATATGCTATTGCAAAAAGTGTTTAATGGCTTTATACTCTTACGAATAGCGTTCAGTTTTGAATGAAGTTGAATCGGCTAGCAGCAAAAAGTGACCTCCTTCACATCTGACGTCACAAAACTCTGTCGCGTATTTAACAATTTTTCCCCATCCCAAAAAGTGCTCAGCGCCGCTAAAGAAGTTTTGACTTCAAAAAAGCGATCATTATGTTTATAACTCGTCAACCAATACGTTTTTGTACGTGTGATGAAGGATTATTAAATTGTCTATAAAGTTGAATTTATTTATTTTAGCTAGGTGAATTTGTTTTCGAAATATTACGATTTATGGTAGCGACCCAAAACTTTTGCTCTTGAGTGTAGATACAGGTAATTAGTACTGACAAGAAAATACACTTCACATGCTTCACGTCGCTTCGTCTCAGATATTATTGACTAAGTATAACTAGTGATTCTGTGAGCTGCTGTAGGACTCGCCATGAGGTCAATTTAATTATTTGAATTAAAAAAAAACCGGATCGAATAAAATATATTATTATCAAACGCGTTGACGAGAATCGGTTGAGAAATGCGACCTGCATCGCTACCACGAACTTCGAAAGTCAAAGTTCGGGTATTTCCATCTCTATCGCACTCCCTTACTCGAGTAACAGAGATGCACGTATTACGAACTTCGACTTTCGAATTTCGTGGTAGCGCCGCTGAAGAGGAGTATGTCCGGAAAAAATAAAGATTTTTTGCTCAAGCTGAAACGGAGGCTTGGGTCGCTCGTTCAATAAAGAGGTAGTCTGCAATTGTAAGTTTGTAGGTAATCTCCGTAACTATTCATCCGATTTCAATCCAAATTCTTTCAGAATGGACCATAAGGTCATAGGTACATTGTTTAACGAGGGGCGGAAGTGGAATATTGCGAACAAGAGTCTATCAGAAGCCCGACGCCGATTTGATGACTCGAGTTTGCAATATTCTTACGCCCGTGTTATACACAATGTTTTTCATCACATTTGCGAGGAAACAAATACATTAAAGATGAAATGAATACAAATCGTAATACACACTGCATCATGTCAGTCGTCCATTTTGTTGAATTTGACGTGAGGCGCGTATGGCAAAGACCCTTCGGTATACAGCCACGATTTGAAAACTCTTAAAAACATTTTACATAGACACTAAATAACTACATATTAAATCTGTAAATAATTCAGTTAAACATGTTTAAGTCGTTTTTTAAATTTAAATTTATTTATAAATACGTTTTGAGACATCGTATTTAAAACCATTAAAAACCACCATTACGCCCGTGGGCGTAACACAGGCTATTACAGCTCTGTATGTCTGCGCATTATGAAGCCCTTTTCGAGCAAGTGTGATGAAAACATATATTCGAACCCGCGGCTTAGCTTAGAAAGGCTAGTCGGCTTAGCTAGCTCACTTTCTAGTTCAATTTGTGTAAGATTGTCCCGTAATATTCCATTGAACGAGCGAACCAAGTTCTCCGTTTCTATGCGAACAAGATTGTTTCGTACTTATGTCCGGATGTCCCGCAGTCCCGCTGTCTGGCTGATGAGAACCTCTGCCAGTTCGCAATCCTCAACCGATTCTCGTGTTTTTTGGTGAGCAGGATAAAGGCATGATGCCTCATGTTCAAATTGATAAAGTAGTGGTGCTAAATGGATAGTAAACCATTAAATTATCGTAATAAAGTATAAATTATAAAATATAATTACGATCATAAAAAGATATGAACCTAAAAAGTTTAGAAAAAATATGCATTTTTTTTTAATGAAAAACTACCAATAGAATCCTTACGCTTTTCTAGAAACAAAATTGTATGACAACTATGTACTTAAACGCAGTATTTCGCGACCGAAACAACAATTTACCTGATTTTCCATACTACGATTAGTACAAATATACAAATGTGACGTCACACTTGTATAACACACAGTATGAAGCGTTTCGCGCTGCCGCCAGCGAGGTCAATCTTTATCTCAGTTTTTTAGGTATTTATGTTCTTTAATTGTAGTTGCTCCCATACAAACATTTGTTCCTCTCCTAAAACTGGTTCGAATGACGTCACAAAAAAATCATCCCTAAGATTTTTTGTAAATTCGACTTTAACCCTCTGCAACTGTGGTGAAAATTTTAGGAAGATTGGACTGACGTGAAGTCTGTCAGACCTCGTTTTTAATAATGCATTTAAAAAATATTAAGGCACACATAGTAAAAATTACTTATTAATATTATTATTATATTTATATTTGATCGAATAAATAATGTATAAAAGGTTTTGAAATAAATATACATGATTTATGTAATCATTTTTAATGAGATCCTTTTTTTACATATTTTGTACTAAGGTTCACAAAGAAATTAAAAAAAAAAACTTAACAGTATCCATCTTGAATAAACTTATTTTTTTCTTCTTCTTGGTAACATTATTATTACTTTAAAAAATAATTAACAACTTCTAAAGATAGACTTAGGCACAAATCAGTCTCAAAGATAAGGCATAATAATCAACTTCAATGAGATCACATTGTCAAAAATATGGTTATTTATGTGGTGAGGTCGCTGAGACACTATAGAAACATTAATATTTTTATGATGTGAAGTCTGATAGGCACTACAGAAATATTAATATTTTTATGTGGTGAGGTCTGACAGACACTAGAAATATTAATATTTTTATGTGGTGAGGTCTGACAGACACTAGAAATATTAATATTTTTAGTATGTGCGGTCTACCAGACTCAGTATTTGTTACTGTACTCACGTCTGTGGGACCCCGGAAGCTCGTACCTCCTCGCGTGTGCACCGCGTCGCAGCTCGGGCGACACTGACCGACGCCGCGAGCCGTTTCAAGAAGGTACTGAGCGAGACAGAGCTATATCACGCCATACGGCAAAATGGCAATACCAAATTTATTTAGCGGGTGCTTAGAGACCGCACATCAGTCGCAGAGGGTTAAAAAAAAAAAACATACTTGCAAGTTTGCAAGTTCTACAGCTCACATAGCATAGTATTGATTTTATGTAACGTCAGGCCTAAGGGCGTAATCGATGAATTGTTCACTCGTACTTAATGTCATTGCAAGTTCTCAAGTGTCAAATACTATATTCGGTCGGTCATTCCCCGTCTGCCCTCTGTTGCACCGCCCAATTAGGTTATCAGCTCCATCAACTAATTGATTAACCCCAGTTAAATACGTTCGAGTTGAGACACCTTTCGCTTCAAATTAATTAGTTTTAAGGTTTGAATTTAATGTTTGAGCCTCTCAAGAGTCTCAAGTTATGTTAAACAGTGACCAATTGAAATCGGTATATTACGAGTGAAACTATAACTCGAACAGTTTAAGAATTTTAGTAATACTCTGCTGTTTTACAAGAAACTTAATTAACCCTGCTTTCGCTCGAATTTATATAGAGTGATAGATAATATAAGTGTCTATACAGACTATAGTGTAGATATAGACAAGAAAAAATTTCATTTGATAAATGCAATTTTTTTTTGCCGTATGCCGTAATCTCTGGCCATGGTCCTGGACGCCAACTTCGGTCCAACATTTAAATTAGGCAATTGAAAAAAAAAATGTATAAATAAAAAAAAACAAAAAGTAATTGTAAGTTTATTTTTTTACAAATTGGTGGAGTCACTGTGTTAAATTAAATTACTTATAAATCATAATATAGACACTTCAAAAACAGTATATGCACCAGTAGGAAAATACGTTGGACCACAGTGGCATGACTGGGATCATAATTAGGTACCTGAATTTACGATGGGTACTTTCATCGTAAGTGCCAATAATCAGAAACCAGATTAAAAAGAAAACGGCACCAACGTCAATTTCCCTTTGTTCTTCCAGTTATTGGAACAACGTTTTCACTGGTATTCCAGGTCGCACATGCTCCATTGTTTACGCGGAACCGTTCCCATGGGACGCCCGGCTATAGTATCCGCAAAACCAAGTGGCGAATGGTATCTCTTTCGCACCTTCACTGTCTTATGGAGCGGGCCGTGCAACAAAGTACTGACTATTATTGCCTGACTCGCCACTTGGTTTTGCGGATACTATAGTATATGTGCCATACGACCATTATACTTGCGCTAGATACTTTATAACAATTATAACTTATTGGAGAAACATCACGAGTGGTTATTTTTAACCTGGTTGTTTCTTTATAGGGCGAGCCCAGTAAAGCGATGGGAATATGCGTGGTGGGGGTAGCCTGGGGAAAATCCAGGGGAAACCTCCGGCAGTTAACACGACAGTTTTAACACTGGAAGTCAATAAAGTAACACGTCAAGTACACCCGGTTTAGCCTAGTGGTTAACCCTGTCTCCGAAGCTGATGGTCTTGGGTTTGAGTCCCGGTAAAGGCAAATATTTTTGTGATGAGCCTTAATCTTATAATAGTTCTTAAGGAGTCTGCTGATATCTTGCCACAATACTTCCTACTTATATGTGAAAGGTTGTAGAATAAGAAAAATATTAAAGATGCACTTTTTAAAATGAAATAATGTAACCTATATATTCTGTAAACTAAGTTTTACTAACTAACTTACTTAAAATACTTAGTTTTTAATTTAACCATAAATTAGATCAATAGAATACTAAGAACTCCCCATCGGCACACAAACCTCTCCAAGGTTTTGCTCGATGGGCTTTGTAATGATATTCATTGTTTTTGTCTTAATCAATAAATAAAAAATGACCGGTCCTGCGCCGCCCGCATCCAGGGGACTCCCGCGACCTTTACCAGGTCATCAGTGGCACTCTATGTCCAGCAGTGGACGTCTTTCGGCTGATATGATGATGATGATGCCATATATCGTCGTCTACCTAAGAAGCGATGGCTGGGTATCGCGGCGACATGAGCGAAAACGGGCTCTCAAAGGGCGCCCAGGATCGTGCAAAGTGGAGGAAAGCGAGTAGGAAAGCGGACCCTGGCAAAGGCCGGGAGAACGCTGCTAGGTAGAAGAATACATTATATCGTCGTCTAGTATATAAGTATAACATAAGCCTTATCGAACTAACTACGAAGCTACTTCGATTTGGGTAAGATTGTCCCCTAATATTTATTTATTTACTTACATAGACAACTAAGTAAAACTACCAAACAACTGTCAATATTAGCCTAATAATAGCTCTTTTTATAGGTTGCTTAATGTATTTTTAGTATGCTATCAAGTCAGATTAACTAAAGCAACAAGGCAATAAGAAGCATAACGACTTTAGTAGTTACAAGCCTTCTTTTTCAGCCAGGTGAAATTCAATCTTATGACAATGCCATAAAGACTAACTGGGAAAAACATTTCACAATTTATCTGCACCGCTATCTGATCTACCCAAGATGTCAGTTATTTTACGATTGTAACAATGTTTTTGTGACTACGAAAAAAGACATGGCCGCTTGATTCTGTGTTTCTCCAACTTTAGATAAAAACTATCAGTGCCAGAGGAACCCGCAAAAAGCGACGTTACGTGATATTACGTTGAGATTTTCGTGCAATGAATAATGTATAACGTTTTCTAAAGGTAACGTTGACAAAATGTCTGATTTTCTCTTCAATCGCTGTTATTACGGCGACAAAGTTATATTTGCGGATAACAGCGTCGTCACTGTCCAATAGGCGCAATCAAGTTACTAAGAAAGGCAATTAGTTTCAGATTTTTCCGTCTTCATTAGTAAGTTTGTGACGTTGATGATACAAAGTTATATTTGCAGGCGACTGAAGCGAGCCTGTCATACATTGAGCGTGTTTAGTAAGGCATTTTATTACTTCCCAATTTGGCCACATCATTTTATAACTTTGCGCTAATGTCATTGCACGTCTAGTAAGAATTCTATCTAACCTAGTATGGATTAAATTGGTTGAGATACTGAATTATGTATGTCAGTTAGTTAATAGTGTAAGGCTATCAAGTGTTTTATAACAAAGTTTAACGTTGTAAAGCGAGTTTTAAGAGTAGCTAGTTGCGATATAGCTTGGATCGTCGCATTTGAACCATACGTGTATGTTTAATTTCAAGGCTAGCCAAATTGTTTTTAAACTGCGTCTAGAACCACGCACGACACTACTCTACAATGTATTGTATTTGGTTTATGTAGAGTAGAATCTACATAAGCCAAATATGACCTTGCGTTTCCAACAGAGCAAAAATACACAGTGCACATAATTTCGAACTCGACTGTAGGATGAAATTATTTAATGTTACCGACTTTTTATTTATTTATTTAAACTTATGAATAACTACAAAACACACAATTACTATTTAATTAATTTAATGGAACCGTCATTGGAATTTGAATCTACCTTGGACGGATTTTTCTTTTTGCTTTGATGCAATTCGGTTTAATCATCTCAAGTACCTATACAATGGAGGCTTTTTAATACCCCAGGTTACCTTTAATTTATGGTAGCCATGATCAAAAGAATCGCCTCTAGAGTTAGGTATCTTCTTCAATATTTGTTTTTCTAGTCTATTTAAGACGCAGATCACCTGATCTTTGTGCGTAGTTTCACTTCATATTCCGTCTTAAAAATAAAAAACCTTGATGATCACGACGGATAGGAAATTTTCATAGTCTAGGAGAGGTTGTACAAAAAATGCTTGAGAATTTAGTAAATATTTGCGACTAGTTTAATAATTGGAATAACCCAGTAGTGACGGCTTCAATTCTCAGCCGGGTCAACGTGTGAAACGATTTTTATTTGGTAAAAACATTGCAATGTTGATAGCAACAACTGAAGTATAGAGTTGAGGCAATATGAAGGCAATGTACGTCGCCTGCCACGGCTGCACTTGATAAACCAACATAAAATTTATGTGATTATGATAAATATGTCTTGTCTAGTACATATTTTAGTCATTAACGATACAAACATTTACCTTCTAAAAAATAAAAAATAAATCAATTATTGATTATTATTGGTGATTAATAAGTAATTGTATGACCAATGTACTAGATTAACGAGTTAAAGAGTTCTAGTACTATAATGTTCACCTCAAACTTAATGACTATGTTAATAATTAATGAAATAGTTCTAACTGACGAACGAGTTAAGCAGATACGCTCAAAAATACTCTAAGTAACTAGTTACGAAACTTTGTAATTCAGTTGATTATTATAACAGTACAATCATTCTCAGATGTCAACGAATGCCGAGTTGACTGAACCAAGTTTGTATCTACTTTAGTAATCTATTGTAAACTCAGGTGTGCAAATAGTCCAAGATCTTTAAATTTCGGACAAGAAGCGTCGATGACTGTGGCTCCGAACAATAGCTCGTAATCATCATCATTACGCTCATTCAAGATTGTTCAATGACTCCGGTCGAAGGCTGCTGATGTCATGCAAACAACGGATACAATATGCCACGATTTGCAACTATTGGGATCGGTTCAGCATATTGATGAAGTACGCACGTAGATTAATCAGCTCGCTTGTTGGGTACTACGTACGTTCTTGTTACTGTTAAATCTGCATATTATATGACTAAAATTACTAATACATTAAAACTAGTGTGTATGTTACAAAGGTGATTAGACCATTTTCATTGGGTAATCCTTGCTTCAAAATTTATTTAATAAAAATAACACTTAAATTTAAAAGAATTTCTCGTCGGTTCTGGTTACTAAAGTATTTGTTACCAAATCGTCGGTTTTCATCTTCTCTTCAGCGCCAATCGTAATGTTTTTCGTATGGTTTATTTTAATACTCAAATTAATCAAAGAAAATATACTTTCCCCGTAAAATAAGTCCGTGTATATTCCGGAAAACTGAACAGGAAAACATGAAAGCCAAATGTTTCGTAATCCACAAACTGCCCTCAAAGACCTCATTGTTTAATTACTGTTACTCAGGTTACGAGGCAGGTCTCGGAAACCATCAACGACTTAAGTTCTAAAGTTGAGTTACACGGGAACCGGCGGTAGGTCAGTTTAGTATTCCGCCCACTACTTCCTGAACACCGTGGATATCCGTGTGTATCTTTAAATCAGTCATTCATAAATCATGACGGAAACTACTGTTACGATGAATCAATAACGTTAAGGAAATGGCTAAAAACATTTATGTAAAAAAAAATATATATAAAGGAAGTAAAAGAACGATAAACAGGCAACCTGATAACGAACGACATCGATTAATGCGATTAAACATAAAATAAAACAAATGGCATACGCTACCACTCACCGGACTTCCGTTTTTCGCTGACAAGCACCAGCGACTTCGTCCTCTTCACCCTTAATGACCGTCGCCTAATGGACCTCATCAATGCTTCGGGCATCCTAGAAAAGCGAGGCGAGTCCACTCGCTTCTCGGGCATAAAGAAATTCTTTACAGCCAGCATTTTAAAAAATCGAACGTCCAGAATTAAGCGCTTTGAACGAGCGTTCCTTTTTTTGAAAAAAGCGCCCCAATTAGGACGTCATCTCTTGGATTATTCGATAGTGTTTTGTTTTTATTGCTTTTCCCACTTCACAATATATACCATGATTTACATTAAAGTTTTAATCCGAACTGCCACACAATCCAATTAAAAACCTTTTGTTTCCACACAAACTCCCATGCTCAGTCAGTCAACGATTCCTTATTGACCGACGACACATCAAAAACCGCCGCTAAATCCAACTTCCGAACACAAATCACACACGTCACTATCCCGTTTCCATAATGGTTGAATGTGACGCAACGCGACCGCACGACAGCGTGGTTGGAAACGCACTGAGCGGCGCGGGGTGTAGTGTAGATGCCCTTGATATCTCTTGGATCTGCGTTATCAGCTTACCTTAGTGTTGGCAATTGTTTTAATTATGAACGTGCGAATGAATTGATAAGGAGTTTTTATCGACACTGTTCAACGTCTATACTTCGGGACATGAGGATTTGATTGAATTCGTCGTATTTCGGTAGCCAGGAGCCCCGCAAATCGCAATGCAATGAAAATCGCATACGAGTTCTTGCTACACGTAAATATGACCTCAGCGACTTTACTATCGGTTGCTCATGATATTTCATTTACTGTTAACATGTATTTTTTTTATGAATATCCTATATTAACAACACACACAAGCAATGTTTGTAATCATAATCTCTAACAATGCTAATGAATTTGGCAATACCTAGGGGTTGCAAAAATCGATCTAGGTATAGGCCATGTGTCTCGCTCGGAAAACTCGATTTCCCTATTTTCAACCGAGCAGAGGCCCATAGGTACAGCCGAGTTCTGTAATATGTGCACGGACAAATGGTCAAAAATATGTGAACACGACTTTATTGTTAAGAGCATAAGGTTGTTCAGATATTTTTGAACCTTTGGGAACGTACATATATTTATGAACTCGACTGTACTGCCTTACAAACTATGGAGCATTTTTTTTGTAGATATTATCAATCAATCAATCAATGTGTATTTTCAGACCATAAAGATCCAATAATTTGTTAGTTAAATACATTTATATTACGACGTAAAACGACGTTTCGACGTAACAGCTAATTTAAATGATAAAATACAAATTGTCAAAGTAAGCAAAATTCCAAGTATGAAATGCAATCATGGTAAAAACGAAAGACATGAACGAATTTCTCCATCAGACGCAAAAAAATAGCTTGACGTGACCGTCGGCAGCCCCGTTACTAACAGCATTACTTCTAACCAAAAAACCAAACAAAACTGGTTTGTTAACGATTTTCTCAAAAAAGCTCTTTTTGCTCTCGCTTCTTATAAGTCACTAAAAAAGGTAGAGTAATCTTGATAGATGTAACAGTATCTGCGTGCAAAGCAGTTTTCAATTTAGAATTATTAAGTAATTTGATTATCATTGCTAAAAAGTTTTTAGCTTAGAAAAACTTAGGTATATCTGCGTTCTGGACACAGGTTTCCTCTTATGGACATCAGGGAATAGGATAATATACCCTGAAAAACTCGAATAGTCCCAATAACCAATGATTGGAGAGTCATTTTAGGATTTGGTGAATTCAGTTTATACATAGGATTTCTATTTCAATACTAAACTGTACTGTTTTCTTGCTCTAGACTCTAGCTAGAGACAGCTAGAGTATAGCTAAACATACAAATGAGTTATGCAAGTTTTAAGAAGATCATCATTAATTTGAAGATGTTTTTGAACAACACCAGGAAGACAAAAAAATAGTTCGTTCATTTCTACAAATATATAAAAGCAACATTATGAGACAAATTATGACCTTTTGCGTCACACAAGCCACTAAACTATTTCTAAAAGATTAACCCAATTGTAAATATGTCTACTGCCCGCGATGCCCATTCGTCTAAATTAGCGTCCGTGAAACATTCATTCATTCCGTTCTTTTTATGAAATGACATGTTCTGAATGAATGAAATAGAAGTCTTCTAAGTTTTGCTTTACTAATATATGCATTTATTTTCTCGAGTATATACAAGATGATAACTCATTATTAACTAAATTAAATTAAAACTAGGTAAGTTAAATATTTTACTTAAATAGTACCTATATAAAGATCGCGATGTTTTTACCCGACTGCCGAAGGAGGGTTATGTTTTACGAGCGTATGTAAAAATCCAGGGGAAGCCTCCGGCACGACCACGCGGGAAAGTTTATACACTGGAATACTCTACGAGTTTGCGCTCCAGTGAGATTGGTTGAACGGTATCAACCGAATCTGGGGTGTGAGTGGTGTCGAACTACTGGGAGTTTTATCGCTGGTTCGCTAAAACCTAGCCTAGCTGAGAAGAGTCCAGCAAGAAACTCAGCTAGGCCCGACCCGGGTCGGACTGACTCTACCCGGTATGCAGCGGTACCGGGACTCGAGCGTATGTATGTATGTGACCTTGTTCTTTGGCACGCCCTGCAGCCTAAACCGTTTGACGGATTTCGACATATATTATGAGGTGTCGTTGGATTCCTCTTAATTGTGGGAGTGACATAGGCTATAAAATTTGAAAAAAGCAGTTGGGTTTTTTGAAAAAAATTTTAATTTCACTTGTTCTTTGAGGAATATCAATCAGTGAGGTGGGCGAGATAGATGTTTTTTTTTAATCTGTGATACAGGCTAAATTAACACAATATTAATTATGTGAACTAGCTTTATCATTATCAAAATCATAAGTATTTTAGACACTATTGCCATATTTGCAAACTTATAATTATAATGAACTGCTAAACAAAGATTACCTATTATAAAATTGTAAAATACAAAGGAGACTTCAAAGAAGAAAATAGATCATAACCATGAGCTACATTATGCAATAGCTCAAGGGCACTAAGTTCCATCTTCCTTGCATTATCTACAGGAAAATATAATGAATGCGCAACTGGATGACAGTTTTATTATGTGTTTAAACACATAATGTGTTATAAGTATAAGTGACTGACATATCCTTTAAAGAGTAAACAACAACATCGTTCTAAATACAAATATATAAAACAATCACATGGAAATACTATGTGACTTATTTAACAGCAATATTTTCATGCTGCTAATTTTTATTTTGTTTAGAAGTTAAATTAAATTAGAACTCGAAATGTATATATATGACTAGATACCCACAAAAGCACACACGTTTGGGAGAAAGCTTCCAGTAGTAAGCAAGAACACTAGGTAGGTACAAAGTATAACTAAAATTTAATTATTACACCAACAGTGGAAAATTAACACCTATGAGTTACGACCAAATAAGAATAGTTTTTCTAATGTTAGTCAATACAATATTGACGCTTAAACTCAGATTCAGACCTTTTCCTGTTCGGTGAACATGAACAGCAGTTTCAGTTTTGTCTATTCATCGCATGCAACAACATTTTTGCATGTTGCAACATGCATTCAACAAACTTTCCTAGTCACAAACCCTTTAGAAGGGGTTCCGTATACCCTTTGGAACCCTAAAGAGAGGCTTGTCGTTGAAATTATAATTTCTCCGGGCCGAGATAGCCAGTATCATTAACCCGGAGATCGTATTCCTGGAGGCCCATTTCACTCGAAGCATAAATATGATATTGATATGACATGTCTTGTCCGCACTCGCTTCCACACCTATCCTAAAGTGTGAGAGCGAGTGCATCAACCAATGTCATACCAATATTGAATACGAGTAGTCAAATAGTCCTCTAGGTTTCATATTCCATGCTTCTCTAACACAATATGGCTGCTGTAGCGCTTTAGAATTATTTCTGATATTGAGGTCGAAGGTTTCTCTACTGTTTAGGATCATAATACATATTTCTTTACAATTTTAAAGTGCAGAGAATATGTCTCTAATAAAGTCGCTGCAAAATGCTCATGATAACGATTTAAAGATATATTATCACGGATTGAAAGACGCTCTATAAACGAATAGGATCATAAATATGTAGAGATTATCTTTAGAAAGAAAAGAAAATGAAAGCAAATACATGATTAAGATGGTAACGACAAAAAAGAGAGTTCTAAGTGTATATAGATACATCTTGTAAAGAAAAAATAACTATAAGCAGTCATGCGAATGTAATTAAATTATCAAACAGCTTAGATAAATAGCAATTTAATAACGCTAGAAGGATTTGAAGTATTATTTTGCAACAAAAAGCGCTAAAAGCGCTACATCCGTTATATGTAACTGCAAAATCCCTCCGAGTCGTGCAAATTCTTATCTAGCATCATAGCACGATGTGGTTTCCATTTTACTATCGCCAGCCACCACAACTGGACCCCTCACTTCCCTTCTAACATCAATAGCCGCTGTTCCAAGTCGGTGTTCGGCGATTCTTCACGGTTCATTTAACACTGGACGGTATACATTAATGTTTAGTTCGGTGCATGTACTCGAGTCTTTTGTTTTCTCAAAACATGTGGTTAAGTTTGTTATGATCTCTTGTTTGAATTCATGTCTTCATTATACGATCCCATGGTGTACTCTGTACATTATCCATATGCTTCAATAATTTTATTTTACCTATAAACCTGGTCGGAGACATGTTAAGTGACCATCGAAGGACCAAATACTACAAAGTTTGGATTTTCTTAGTGGTAAAGTAAAGACATCGTGATAAAATATGCATGTCATCATCTCTTCACTTATTCTCCTTTTGTCTCATACAATTACATACATAACTTAATCAGGATTGTTTTGAGTTCACCCAAACCGTATTTTATAATTGCAACATATATTATAACACACGCTCCATCAAGATCCGTTACATTTTCAAAGTCTTCACTTAACTAAAGCCCATCGAACCATCCTTATAATTAAGATCCCATAAACTCCGTAACATTTTTCAAAAAGGCGTACAACCCATCGAAACCGGTACAGAAATCCGTCTTTTAATTAGTGCATCCATCAGAATGCGGTCCGCCCACGAGACCGGTTGCATCCTTGCACCTTGCTTGACAACTGACAGGGCACGGGGGAACATGTTAATTTATCGGAGCCTTTCAGAGCCTGTTGGACTTTAGACTAGACTACACTCAGATTGAATAAATTGTATTTTTAGTGTGAGTACAAATTAAAAGGTCAAGATGTGACCCTAAACCAATAAGCATGTGAATGTCATGAAAGAGGTTGAAGCAAGATCATAGTACCTACCCCTTCGAGAAACAGGCGAGTTTATGTTAAGTATGTACAGTCAGCATCAAAAGTAACTGGGCAAACGAAGACATTAAAAGGCTTTATTAAAAGGGAATAAGAGCTTTTGAAGACGTCAATTGCGCAGTTACTTTTGATGCTGACTGTACTAAGTTAAGACCAAACCTTATAGATTTTTCTTTTACCGTCTTGTTTGGTATGAGCTTATATATGTGTACAGTCAGCATCACATAGTTAGTAGCAGCCAAAGTAGCCAAATATATCGTAACACTTCCTCACTGATGTATTTGGCTACTTTGGCTGCTACTAACTATATGATGCTGACTGTACTACTGATAATAATTGACTACTTGACTTGACATAACACATGATTTGACAAATGATATTTAACTATGACAAAATTTTTGAAGTCCTAATCTCGTATCGATTGATGTCAAATGATTCGAGACCCCTAATTTGCCAATTGAATAATCAATAAAGTGATTTATTCCTCATAATATCTTATTTAGGCACGCTTAATCACCATTAGGCTAAACCTGTTACTTCAAACCTTGTTACTACCCACACTTCTATGCAAAGTTTAGGATCATTATTTCTGTCTAGCTTCTCAGGCTGCGGATCGGAAAGAGACAGAAGGTCATGTGTTGGCAGAAATAAATTAGGACTAAGTATAGAACCTTGTGGCACAGTGTAGGTAGCAATGTCTTTAGGATTGTTAGTTTACCTTGGGTTTAGTGTTTCGAATATGTAAACATAGGTAGTAGGTGGATTTTTACTACTCCTTAATAAGCTCCATTAGTATCTTATTCGCAAAACATACATGAATTTAATTAACTTAGTCAAAAATTCTAATTTGGTTTCACAAATGGGTTTTAAATATTGTCCATAAAACGGCTACGACAGGTGTTCATAGTATGATACCATTACCATACATAAAAATAAGTTTATTTCATGTCTTTCAAAAATCATCGCTTCGTCAGCCATAAAACTTACCAAAACTCAATCCATTCAATGCCAATGAAGAAACCACATTACCTGAAACATGAAAAGAAATGTTAACATTACTACATGACATGTAACGACATCGTAAAACAGGACAAAAGGCTAAAAACTGTTAAATAGATGATAAACTCGAAATGGATCGAGATGGCTAGCCATTTTAAAAGTTGTTAACACAATTTAAATCTTCTAGCTTAGATAATACAGTTGCTATTTCATCGGATTGTTCTGTTACAAATGGGCTATCACAAAATAATGTCAAGTATAAAATCCAGTGCGACAAAGGACTTTACGGCAATTCAATGATTGATTTTTACGAGGTAATGCTCGTAAATTTCGAGATCGAGCAAGCGCTTGCGAAGGTTTTAATTTGCAAGTAATTTGATAGTAATTTGAGATTGTGTATTTAGTTACTAATAGTGATTTTGTATTGCTTTTTGAAGGCTGTGCTGGTATAAAATCACTAGTTTTTAAGGTCTAGAAAAGTTACCGTTAATTTCATTGTTTATTGTAGTATGTCTTAACGTGAGTTCCTGTAATTAGCTAAGTATCTCTAATTATGTTGCAATTGATGAAGTTATATGTAGATAGCGATTGGTTCCTTTTATACATATAAACAAGTAATCTGCCACCTAGCAACACTGTGTATCATCGTTGTCATTATTAATACATATTAGAAACATTTCGTCTTAATCCTCAAAATTCAAGTCTTTTACAATCTTCAGTTTTAATTGCTGTACCATGATTTCCATCATTGACATTTTCAGTCTTTCGCCCATTGCTAAACATAGGCGTTTCTTCGACCACGTTACTCAATCCGGTAGTTGTTGTACCGTTAAAACAAATCCTGGAACAAAACCAGACCTAAGGCTCTGAAGCCAGCTGAAAGCTGCATCTGCAACCGGTACTCACGCAAAAATGGGAGAGGTGACGAGACCTAAATCTCGTGAATCAGGATGCAATCGAAAGAAATTGGGTTTAAAGTGAGTGGGAGATAGGATGCAAGCAAGCACAAGCAAGATAGCAGGCAAGCACTTTTTCATTGCAATGTAAAACAATTGGTAAGGCTTATGTTGTGAAACACAAAGTTAGCTGATTACATGTCACGAGTCATGACGTAACGCGGTGATGGATATCGCGAGTCTTCACATGTGTGATGTTACCCATGTTACATTTGAGGTGAAAGGTGTGTGTGAAAATAATTACTTAGAATGCGTTTATTGCAGCCTCACTTTGTATGTAAACTTGAGATTATTTAAATTGGCCGAATTGCATCAAATTAGACCATTCAAAAGGCAGCTCTACGGTCCAAGGCAGAAGATTCCAATTTCAACTACAGTTCTATAAAAAGTCGGCCCCATTTAATAATCTCAACCATAAATATCAAATCGAACTGGCCCCATAGTAGGTAAGCTAAGGCTCGTACGCAGGGTACCAGACGACGATATTTTTAATAGATACAAATACGTATAACGTCTGCACGGCTATCACGCGACGGCGCGCCAGCTCTCGATTTATCTCGCAGTATCCGTCTCTCTCTTATTAGAACACTCAGGACAAGAGGTATAGTGCGAGAAAAATCGAGAGTATGTCGCGGCCGTCCCATGATAGACGTGCTGGTTGCCGTAACTGGTGACCGAAGAGCTGGCGGTTTTCTCGCGCAACGCATCAGCATTGCAGTTCAGCGAGGAAATGCCGCCAGCGTCCTCGGTCGCGAGGGCCTTTTTTAGATTTAACTTAGTTTTAATTTAATCTAGTTAATCATCTGGTATAAACTTTAGAAAAGAAATATGAATACGTAGATACACAAAAACATAATTTATCGTTGAACGGCACATCACCCTCGCAAAAGGTTGAATTGGTTGAAAGGTTGCCTGGATTCGCAAGGCTCTGTCAAAGCCCCCCCTATACCTGCAACCTAACTGGACAACATGACCTTGTCATGATGTGTCTGTCATACCGATTGGACACATTAACTGGTTAATTAAACAGTCGAGGTGACAGGTTGATCAAGGTTATATCACTGTAAAATCTGCCAGTGTTCAATCCCGCGTCCTACGGACCGGATCTATCCTAAAATTGTGCAAGTAATTTTTACAAGCTTTTATTTAGTTTCCCCTGTCCCGATGTTTGTCATCAAATCTTGCAAGTTAAATTTTGGGTATAAGTCTAGTTTGACAATTCAATATTATGGTACCACCGAGCTGATCTGATGATGGAGACAGAAGGTGGCCATGGGAAGTCAGTACTTAACCGACGTAACACCGTTGAGTTTGGGCTCGTTAGAATCGTTTCAATGAGTAGTTGATGATGGTATACAGAAAAGTACAGTCGGCAATAAAAGCTTGTAACCAAAAATGAAATCTATGACAGAAACTTGTTTGTTATGTCCATAGCTTAGTCGGGGCGCGTTTTAGTACGTTAAGCGTTGTATAGCTCTGGCTCTCTAGGCGACGCTATATTGACGAAGATGGGATGGTCCCGTAGTTGTCCCATTGAAAAGTTAACTCTAAGCCTTGAAACTAAGTGGCACTGGATCTGTACAATCTTTTTCATATTACGAAAGCAGAAAGCAGTCGTTTTATGTCTGTACAGTCGAGCTTGTGACGCTCAATATTTAATTTTGCACCATACTGTATTCGTTTTTAGTTTTCTTCCTGTATCACAATTGTATTTTTAACTTGTTTTCCGTTTCTGTATTTACGTATATTCACTATCCGAAATAAAAGTTGCGTTCGGTCTGTCAAGTTGACAGTGACAGTGACACTGACACACAGTTTGGCGACGCGTTCACACGCTGCAATCTGCCGTGCCACTCTGAGCTATAACCACGAACTTCGAATGTCGAAGTTCGGATATCTCTATCTCTATCGCACTTATTTTTACTGCTTATTTTTACTTAAGAGACCTATGTATTACTTAAAATATGTTTAGCGTAGGTATTTGTTTCGTGTTGCCTTCCAGGAGGTAACTCATGTAAAGGTTCCGACGGAAGACCAGCGCTGGCCTTCTAGGTTAGCACCATGCTGAGTCGGGGCCTTTTTGTTTTGTGTTTTGTTTTTATACCCATTGTTTTGTCCACGAATAAATGTTTTCTTTCTTCTTTCTTTCTTTCTTTCAAAAACTGAATCGACAAAAAAATCTAAATCATTATTTTATTGACCCTGCTCACAAAATTTCACGAGAATCGGTTGAGAAACGCGACTATATCTATAGAGGAGAACAGCCCGATAGCGGTACATACGAAATAATTTAGCCCCAAGCTGAAATGGAGAACTTCCTTCGCTTCGCTCGCTCGTACAAAAGGTGCAGGTGTAAAAAAATGTCTGTCGCCATGAGCCGTATTCCGAGTTGACCTCGTTTTGCCTCGTGTTCACTGGACTAGCCATTAGCTAGCTGATTAGCCATTCTGAATTTCAGGCTGACTGACGAAGGTCGCTACACGAGTTTCTACTTTAGCGTTTATTACTGTCATTCAGATTTGTAACTTGGTCTCTAGGCAGCGTTTCAGACTTGAATTAAAGATCACAAAAAGTATTTGCTGTTTACAGGTAGGTCTCATTTTGTGAAAGAAGTCGCTAAAAACAATGGGATAAGATTTATGCAGTACTTAAAAGTTACTACATAAATAGGATAATATATATGTATGAATGATATAAGAGCTCTCTCATTGTGAAAAATATGCGCTTCAGACAGGCATGTTAAAATAATAAATGTAAGGAGAAAAGGAAAGACAGGCCAGAAACACTATAGACCACATAAAGACAAAGAAGAGCGAAGAAGTGTTTCAGGGTTCGAATATCAGAATTCCACGAGAATTTCGAATTTTGATTGTCGCGCCGATAAATATACCTTTTATTTCTATACCTTACTACACTACCTGATACTTCGAATTAAACACACCATAACACCGTGAGAACGCAATCGACACAATCGCTAATTCGATTAATCGACATTACGCCCGACCGATTTCGTGCCAATAAATATCGATGAAATCAACCGCTCGTGTCTAATACTAACGTCACTTACGCCCTAAGATATGGGTGTAAGTATAAAGAAATGTAAGGAGGTGGTAAGTGACATACGGCTTAGTATCATTGTACCTATGTGATCGTAAATTGTATTAGTTGTGGCTCGTAAAGAACTCGGGCCCGATTGTGAATGGTTATGGGGTGGGGAAAGGAGAAATTGTCCAGTGACACGATATGCAATTGAAAATAAAATGGTGACTTCAATTTTAGGTATTAGCCACAAGGCATTGGATTTATAATTTTCTAGATGCTGCCGATTTTTTATTTTTTTATCTCGTCTTTGCGATCTACCTCCCTTTTCCACGGAGGTAGATGGTAGGTTATTGATGTTTACAGATGCTTTTGTATTATATTTAAAATATGAATCTCTCATTTTTGAAGAAGCTTGTGAACTGCATTCCCTCTCACCCACAAGAGGAGGTATGTGCCCAACAGTGATACTTTTATAGGTTGGTGATGATGATGACTGAACTTTGTCTAATGCGTTTGTGATACGTCATTTACGGTGTAAGTATAACACATGGCCTACGGATCAGTATCAATGTATTACGTAAATTGTATTATTTAGTTGTGGCTCGTAAAGAACTCGAGCCCGATTGTGAATGGTTATGGGTGGGGGGAAAGGAGAAATGAAGTGTTCAATGATGCGATATGAAATTGAAAATAAAACGGTAACTTTTAATTTAACAGAATTGGATAACACACACAAAGCATTGGATTTATCATTCTAGATGCCTCTGATTTTATTTGCTACTTAGAATTTATATAAATATTAATCCATGCAAAGTAAATATGTCTAAAATATTTATGAGGAACTTTCATTTAACTAGTGACTGAACTTTGTCTTACACAGTTTAATATAATATAATAAAATGCGAGGAAGTAGTAAGTGACACACGGCACCATGTCAACCTATGATCGTAGATTGTATTAGTTGTGGCTCGTAAAGAACTCGGGCCCGATTGTGAATGGTTATGGGATGGGGAAAGGAAGCTATGTTCAGCGATGCGAGTACTCGTACAGACTATTTATAGCATTAGGTCAATGGTTTTGTTATCTTTTGAGACGACGTTATTGAAAATGAAATGTAATTTTAGACCACCACAGAATGTAACATTCGGCTTTATTATTTTCGAGGTGCCACAGATTTTCTTGTTCCTTATAGACCGTAAGACCACTCGCAATACATGTAGGTACGTCTCATGACAATATGATAAAATTCATGGCAGCATGTCGAGTAAGTTGTGCTGAGCAAGAAAAAAATATAAATATAAATTAAAGTTGGCAACTTTGACGCCGTCTGCCAATTACTTCCGGCCATGTCAGGACTGACAGACTTAGGTTTACTGTCTCTACGATTATAGGGCTAAATGATGCCACATGTCTCGTCCGGTTTCACATGACGTGAATATACCTACCTACCCATACAAATTTTGACCGGAGTGAAGGATTTTCAAACTTTCGGCCAATTTTAATTTTATTTTTTGTTTTTACCTTGCTCTGCACAACTTTCTCGACCTTGGGAGTGGGCTTACGGTCTTTTAACCGTACAATGTACATAATAAGGGCGGGTTGCACCAACTTGCGATTTCAACGTAAAATATGGCGCTGGCAGCTGTCAATTCATGTCCAACGTGTAATTTTATTCATACATTCAGATTTAAAATTACAGACGGTTTGGTGGAAACCCACCCTTAATCTTCATAAATACTTTTGTACGCTAGAGTGCTAAGATCCATAAATATAACCCAAATTAAATGGACACGTCTACTTTGCAAACATCGAGCGAGGTCCGCTGAACACTCTACTGAAATAACATACTGAAATCGTTGAGTAAAATCTGAGATACGTCATCGTGTGAATGACTCGATAATGGGGTCGCTGTAAATATCGATGTGAATCGTATTCAGGTTTTATGAATGCAGATATATTCGGAATGAGACTCGACTCAGAATCAGATGCAACCATATCTTTTGAAAAGGTCGTATCTTGATACGAGTTTCTTAGTAATATATGTTTTTTTCGGTTTAGGTGTAGTGTGGGTGTTCTGATTATAAATAAAGTGGGATCAGAGTTTTCATCGAATACTAAATATACTTAATGTTATACGTATGAGGAAAAGTTGTGTGTATAGTTTTCGGAAATCGAATCATCGGTATATAAAGCACGAAATTTTACAAAATGTTTTGAATGAAACTAAATATTTGTCATCCGTCATACATATGAAATATATGATTTTAAGTCCTTACATAAAGTAAAGTCATTCAGGAAAAAATATTCTAAAATGTTTAAATACAACGGTAATATATATGTGGGTCTTATTTTGCAATATTGTTTGCAGCTCTATTTGACGGGTTTGGGAGTGCTACCACCAAGCTCCGGTAAAACACTGAAACCGCTTTATTTAATGTAAATATCACGAATTCTAATACATTATTTTCTAACAGTAACCTAACACTATTTACGTCATAAGCCCAGAAATACACGTTATGTTGTTAGCGAATATGTAAAAATGGGTCGCAACCTTACTCCAAGGTGATATGGCTGATATGCGAAACAAAAGAACGTATGTGCCAAGAAAAATCTTTCACTTATGTCATTTTGAATTAGGAATTAGAAATGGGAGCGGTGTAAACTAGACATCGGCAACAGGGGCCTTTGGTTTAATTAATCTATAAAAATACAACGTTTTCTTTCACGTAACATGTGTGATTCTGAAATGGGGCAAATATTGACGTAACGGAATGCTGTAGCAAATATATAATGAGTTGGAGTAACATTACATGCGACCTAAAATAAAATACTATACTTAGCAGTTTAAATATCTGTATTTTTACGATCTCTACTACTTACATTTTTTTTATTGGTGTACAATTGTACATAATAATGAATAACAAATGACTACACTTGACGAAACCTGCGTTGTGGATCTTGATGGTATGTAATGGTTCAATTTTATTCTTTTTTGTGTTTTTTTTTTCCTGATTAAATCTTTTTTGTTTAGTGCTTAACAATGACTACATATATGGCAATATACCGTACTTAGATATTGTATCAGTCGTACTCACTGCTCACACATGTTTGGTTACATACTATAAGAATGTAATTATTTATTGGTGTGTGTGGTTGTCTGAAAGAGATATTTTTGTTGCGATAAGATCACTTGTTTATGTTTTTGTTTAATGTTAAAATGTTATTGTTTATGTTTTATGAATGTTCTTCTCTTGTGTATCTACTACTTCTAGTTAGCAGTATCATCATAGGCCTTTACGTCTATTTCAGACGATTTAAACATTGCTATGGAGACACCGTTTTAAACTATTTATAAAAAGTTATAGGCAGTCAAAGGCGGGCAAAATAAAGTTTTGCAAAAAGTTGCATAAACTCCCTGTTTATTTACAAATGTAATGAGGCAGAACACTGTAAAATTAATCTAGGATCACAAAGATCTTAGAAACTAAGCCGAGCCTCCATCAAATCCATGATTGAATGGAGGGAAAGCCAACTATTATACCTTCAATGAGGAAAGGAAAGTTATGTGTTTATGCAATTACGTTTCACCTTACCTCCCATTGTGAGAATGACAGGGCGAAGTATATGTCGTTTTAAATAGCTATACGCCAATTTCAAAGACAATGGGATGCGAGTGAGTTCACGTGTTAGGTTTTTGTGAGAAACATTAATATAATATGATTTGTACAATCATTTGTTATGTCTGTTGATTAACATGATGACAATTTACATGCTGTAGGGAAAAATGTATAAAAGTATTAAAAAAAAAACTGTCATTCTGCTTATCTTATTTATTTATTTATTTATTTATTTATTTAAGGATCACCAACAGATAATACATCAATATGCTAAAAAACTAACCTAGTACAAAAATCATTGTAAGACTTACATGGAAACACATTACATTACACGTTACATTTCTTACATGGAAACTGAAAGTCAGCATATTTTTTATACCTGTAGCATGCAAGCGTACGGCCTGCCGGATGGTTATCGGTTACCGTAGCCTATGGACGCATAAAATGAAACTTCTGAGTCACACGCGTTGCCGATCCTGAAAAATACTCCCTATGTGACCTTTAATGTCGTGTGCCTGTTTCAGTTGTGCAGTTGAAAAGTAATTTGTAATAAGTGCAAAAGATTGATGATTGAGATCACTTGATTGCAATTTCAAGTTAAAAATCTGTCCAATTACAAATTATCAACAGATCTTAGTTTATACAATGGCGTTAATAAATGCTAACGAAAATTGTGAATAATATTGTTAACACACATAAAAGTTAATGAATCATGTCACTAGCACGATATTGTTTTCGATAAACAACGGTGCGATCGATTTATGGTAATCAAGAAATAATATAACAATCAATTAAAAACGAATTTCGGGGTACAACGGAAGGGTGAATTATTTAACGTAAACAGTCTTGTAACATCTGGTGGAAGAAATGCGCTCCAATTTATGGGAATAAGCGTGTAATGAAGTGTTGGTGTGACTAGGTATAACTTTAAAACTTGGCTTGTGCATGACAAAGCACGTCGCATACGCAAATAGCATAAAATTAAGCTCTAATATACAAGTATACACATGACAATTCGCTCAAGGGTTAGCGGAAGAGAGCCCTAAAAAAAAGAATATACTTAGTGCAATTCATAGCACAGTATTTTTTTCATTCATTGATTAAGAAATAATTACACAAACAAAAGAATGTTAAATGCCCATCGTAGGCAGACCATGAGGAGGTTTGTGTACCTATGTTCTAAATGTACTATAAAATACTATTAGAGAAAAAAACTTTATTTAAAGACGATGATGGGGAACCAAGGCCATTTCTTAGCATAGAGGTATCTTGGGATTGGAATGCAACGCACTAGCGGATAGTGGAGCGTCTGTGTCGGTTTTGAGCCCGGATGCACACTCTACTTTGAGAGACGAAGGGTTGCATTTTCCTCTGCATGCATGACTTTGACTGTAGGCAACGGTGCACATTTATCTGTTACAGGTACTGTAGAACTACCTATACATCGGCAAACGAATAACACAGTTAAAGTGGAGGTGGGCGGGACACTTGGCGAGGAGGAACGATGGGAGATGGACAAAACTGGTTACTGAATGGTGGCCAAGGTCATCGAAACGGTCAGTGGGCAGACCACCAGCTCGATGGACCGATGATATCTGCCGAACAGGAGGCAAACATTGGATGAGATTAGCACAGGACCGAGGAGAGTGGCGTAATAAAGAAGAGGCCTATACTTAACAGTGGGTGAATACGGGCTGAATAATCATAATCATAATAATTTATTTATAAAACCAATTTACACGTCAATAATAAATAATAAAATGGTGGAACATTAACATATAGTCACAGTATAAGTATTATGGCTTAATAGATAGATAGAACTACCTATAGCTTAAAGAAAGAATTTACACTACATAACTTTATATGTCTGTAGGAATGTGAGCACTCCTATTATATTAGGAGTATATTTCTTAAGAAAGTTTCAACTTTGTTTTGATATTTTAACTGCTAAGAAGGGAAATGGTGTTTCTCACTCTTTAAATTTACTTAAGAATTCAGATATTCACTTACATACATTTGAAGACTTAGATATGGGACAGAGAGCTCGTTTAGATAGAATAGTGGAACAATTTAGGTGTATAGCAGCTGATAAGAATGCCTTAGGTTGCACTAAGCATGTTGGAAGAGCATGTTATTGAGACTAGGGATCATTCACCAATCAAGCAGAAATACTAACCGATACCTAACCACCATTGAGAATATGTAAGGGAGAGATTGAAGACATGTTGAAATTAGGTATTATCGAAAAAAGTAATTCCCCCTGGAATACTTATTTTGTTAGTTCCTTTAGCTAATGGTGAACTGAGAATGTGTCTGGACAGTAGGAAACAGAATAGTATTACCAAAGTTGACACATATCCAATGCCTAGAGTACAAGAAATTTTAGATTCACTAAGTAATGCTAACTACATGAGTTCTTTGGACTTAAAGTCTGCTTTCTTTCAAATTATGTTGTCACGCGAGAAGACATGTTTATCTGTAAGTGGATTGATAAATTCAACTGCTAGAATGATGAGGCTCATGGACAAGGTCTTTGGACCAGAATTTGCCAATAAATTATTTAGTTATGTTGATGACATCATAATAATTTCAGAAACTTTGGAACGGCATTTTACCTTGTTAGAGCAAGTCTGTGAGCGAGGACAATTTAAACTGTACTGAACTATAAAATCTGTTTTTCGAAATAGATACGCTAAGTGTTCTAACTTGGGCACGAGTCGAAATTAATAACGTTTATAATATTCCGTGGTTCCTTGTGCATTGATGTGAGAAAACTGTCACGCTTGGCGCAGCCGGGCCACCAAAGGTACTGTTTCGTAATTTATGCTGACAAATTACGACAGCCACCATTTTTACCTTATCTGTATCGTATTAGGTAAATTAAAACTTAAGTGGGGACTTGGCTGACAGCACTACCGTGTTGGCGGTTTAGGGGTTTACTGTATTAGCATTTTTTGTTAGATTTAGGTGGAAGACCTTTGTTTATTTTATTAATTTTATTCAGTTAAGGCAGTGATAGCAGAGAGCTTGTCAAAAGTTGATCTATTATTTGGAAAATCGTGCAAGTTCGGAATAAAAGAGACGTACATAGTCATCGTCATCGTCATCGTCATCGTCATAGAAGAATCCCGTTTTAGAAGAATTGCGATTATGAAGAAACTGTTATAATTAGAAACTGTTGAATCTGTTGTGACAAAATGCGCTAATTTGTTAATTTCGTTGTAATACGAATGACCTGCTCAGGAATCGGTTTTGTGTCTTTGTGATTAACTATCAGACACACGAGTCTCCTTTATTTTTTCATTTCAGCATGCATAAACAGAAGTTCAAATAACGTCGTTTAATAATAATTCTCCATTAACACACCTAATGCCGTAAAGTTAGGAAGTTAGCTCTAATGAGCTAAAGCGCTCATAAAATCATCCAGAATATAAGCTGTTCCAAGTTCGGAACTTTCCGAAACCATATTAGGGCGCGTATCGAGTTTCGAAGTAATTAAGGGGCATTTTCATTAACATATTGCTCCTCCACTAGTTGGTAATGTCACGATTTCCACCCTTGTCTAATGGCGCAATTACATTAGTCTGGTCGTCGCTTTGTCTGGAACCAATGACGACTTTGTCGTAACGTAAGGGCCGGTTGTTTCAAACTATGGACAACTAAATTACGTCCGTTGAAATCAGTTTGTTTGGGAAGTTTGACGTTTCCCTATGAGATGACAGCTGTCAATGCCATATTTTAACGATTGGCGGTGAGTAATAGGGCTTCTAAACGGGCCTCATTTTCCTGAAATTTCTGGCCGGCAACTATTGCTGTCTTACGCTGACTTTGTACGCTAGAGCAAACTGCACATAGTCGCCGGCCACACATTGCCCGTTTAGAAGCCCCATAAGTGCAGTATTTTATCATTATCCTTGCAATCGTTACTTCTTCTTCCTCGTGTCGCGGTTCCCCAAATAAGAGATGCCTAATAGGCAGCAGTGTGGACTGCCCCGGCAGCGGCGTCTCTCAGGTCGTGTTCCGAGCAAGAGTGCGGGCATGTGGACCTCGCCATCAGCACGTCTATAATGGGACGGCCGCGACATACTCTCCATTTTTCTCGCGTTATACCTCTTGTTCTAAGTGTTCTAATAAGAGAGACGGATAGTGCGAGAAAAATTGAGAGAGCTCGCGCGCCGTCATGTGATAGCCGTGCAGGTGCGCCATGGTTGGCGGTGCTGTAATGCCTGCTGCACACATTTTGCCAACGTTGGCGCGTGAGCAGGAGGCATCTACGTAAACGAAAGAGATCGAGTTATAGCCCTCTCCCTCTAACGCATAGCTGCCTTCTGCTCACGCGCCATCGTTGGCCCAGTGTGTACAGCAGGCTTAAGATTACGTCTGAATGTCTGTCAATATATGTACTAGCTACTAAGACTAACTTCCCACGAGGCCGCTTGTTTTTTTTTTTTATCTACGATGGTGCATGGCAAACGATCATACGGTAAGTAGACCTGTAGCCTATTGATGCTTTCAACTCCAGATGAATAACAAGCGCCGACCCTTTACTGATTCAAAGATATAACTATCTACATACTCGTACATGTGTTTAAAATGTTCATAGAAAAAAATCTCGTGGACAAGTTTTGAGGAAAATCATTTTTCTGGAAGCTTTGCCCTATTTAGGTTCTTCGTATAAATATTGTTTATGTGCATAATACAGAGCCTTCATGTGCCTACATTAACAAAACTGCCCTTCGTTGACGCCCACGGGCGTAAACCCTTTACCGCATTTTGTGACGTTTTAATGCGAAATAATGTAGAATTGTAGGTAAATGAAATGGCAAAGGTGAGGTAAAGCTGCAAACGCACGAGAGCGGTGGCGGGGCGGCGCGGTGCGGCGCGGAGGCGGTACCGGTTGTAATGTTCGAGCTAATATGAAAGGATCCGCACAGAAAACCGCGCCGCGCCGCGCCGCTCTGTGCGGATCCTTTCATATTAGCTCGAACATTACAACCGGTACCGCCTCCGCGCCGCTCCGCCGCCGCTGTCAGTGCGTTTCGGCCTTTAATAATGTTAGAGTGGGCATATAACTATACGTTTTGCGACAGAGAGCTAAAGAGTTTAGTTATTTAAATGTTTAGGTCCAGGACCTTGGATATCTTTATGTGTTACCCGGAATATGGAATGACGGTATTAATCATATAGCATTATTACTAATAGTCTCTAGATACTCATAATCATAACAGCCGAAAGACGTCCACTGCTGGACATTAGACCTCCCCCAAAGAGTGCCAAAGTGACCGGTGCTGTGAGTCCTGCGCCACTCCTATACATAGCGGACTCCTGCGACCTTTACCAGGTCATCACTCCACCTTGTGGGGGGCTGCGAGTGCCGCTACGTGGAGCGATCGGTTCTGCGTGCACTAGCTACTAAGTCAATATTATAGCATTGTTATTAAACAATTTAAAGCCTATTCCTCAGCCTTCAGTAGAAAAAATACTAGACTAGAAGATTTGTAAGTAGAATACCAACTTTGATACCACACTGTTTCAAGGGACTGAAGGGACTCATAACATAATATACAGTTGTCCATGTAGGAATACTGGTAGCCCTGGAAGGTAACATTTATTTATTTATTTTATTTATTTATTTATTATTCGGAGAACCAACAGCTAACAATTCAAAATAATAATATAAGCTAGTTATATAAGTTAAGTAACAGAGAGCCAATTAAAGGTTCCCACCAGTAGCAACAGGTTAACAAGCAATTGGCGGTTAGCACTAAATTTTACAACGTGTTACCCTCAAGCATACAATGAATACCTATGTAAGAAACAATAGTACATTATTGCCGTGGCCGGGAAGGAGGCAATTGCAGGCTGAGTATTTGTTGAAACGGACTCGTTTAATTATAATACGAAGCCTGCAATTGCCATTCCGGCTGAGGCTAATATAGTGCTTTTCTCAAAAATGGGGGAATAAAAATACTAAATTTATATAAACTTTAAATATCGTTGCACAACGTGAAAATATTTACGATTTCCCGCCGTTTTTTTTTTAAACAGAATCGCAAGTGTATTTTTCCACCAAAAAAACGCAAACTATTTGAGACACATACAAAAACGTCGTGTTTGCAACAGAAAAATACGGTTTGAATTGGCTGAATACGAGCTGTGCCGTCTGTTATATGCCAGTTTCTACTTTAAAAAAAATTTGGTACTCGACAAATAAAGGAATTTATATATATATAACATTCCAGGCGGCCTGCAATGTTTTTTAATTTTTTAATTTAGGTCTGACCTTAAACTATACACTTTACCTTCCAATATACTTTGCGGGCCATTTTTGAGAAAAACTTATTATAAGATACATATCAATCGTCACAGTAACGTGCTGTCGCAGGCGACTACCTCACTTAAAACACTCGTCTGTTAAAATCCGTCTTATAGTGGTGATGTTGCTATTGAAAACGTCAATATCCCGCTCCTTCGTTATTTAGTTCATTTAGGCTTTTACCAGCTCGTAATAAAAAGCTATTCTTTCTATAATTACGTGATGTAAATGGAATTGAGAGAAACATTGAGGTATTTTTTTTTTTATCGGTAGTAAACAAGCGCACCGCCAGCCCGATGGTAAGCGGCCAGCGTACAAGGACGCCTGCAACTCCACGGAACTTGCACGCGCGTTGCCGACCCTAAAATATTGAGAGATATTTACATAATTGAGTTCGAGGGGAGGACGATTCCATTTAAAGTGATTTTTGAGGGCACAATCGAACTTGTATAAGTGGGCTGTACTTAATTGCACTTAGGGAGGTAATAGCTCCTTTCCAAGCGTCATGTTGAAAGTAATATCTTTAGATGACTGTGAAAATGTCATTTCGCGTGATTCCGGGAAGTGTGGGGGTCGGTTGATATATGGGATTGTCACTGAGCTTCAATGTAACAATGGAACTATGATCAGATGACTCATTGCCACAACTTCCATCATTATAATACCGATCGGTACTAACTGGCCGCGCGGCTGCGCCATCGTATTGCAAAAAACGCAGGCAAACCCGCGCCATATAGCCTCACAACGATCCAGAAAATCGATTCTAAATCGAATAGCGGTTCCGGAGATTACCCATTACATACAAACTTGCAAAGTTACATCTCACAGACTTTTCCTCTTTATAATATTAGTATATTATATAGTTAAACTTTTGTAGATATTTTTGAAGTGAAAACGTCTTTAGCGGCGCTGAGCACTTTTTGGGATGGGGAAAAATTGTTAAATACGCGACAGAGTTTTGTGACGTCAGATGTTAAGGAGGTCACTTTTTGCTGCTAGCCGATTCGACTTCATTCAGAACTGAACGCTATTCGTAAGAGTATAAAGCCGTTAAACACTTTTTGCAATAGCATATTCTGCAAATATTATGGCTTTTTGTTCGCTGCATTATCTCCGGTAATTACTTTATACCTTACACTTATACGCGTTCGCTTACGCACATCCTATACCCCACGATGCGTGGGGCAAGAAAATCAATGTGAATTAAGGGCACACAGTAAGGGCAGAATGCGCTCCAATTGCAGCCCCTGCAAGCATTACTGATGCTTCAGTTGCTACCCTATTGTTTGTGGTTCTGTAGTGTTGTATTTCTTGGACCTTAAGTCTGGGGAATAGGATTGGAATTTGTTAATCAATATGCGTACAGGTTTCAAAGGACTCCCCAATGAAATGCGAAAGAAAGTGCAGAGTAAGTGGAGTCGGAAGATCGATCTTAACCAATAGGTATGTTTGACAGTTGCATCAAGAAACACCCTAAAGTCTGTGCTAAAGTTAAAATTAACTAGTAAAGTAATATTCAATTCAATTTGTTTATTAATAAAATGTTCATTTTACACGTCATATAATAAATATAGTTACATTTTTTATTTTATTAATTATATAATATCTATACGGTTTATCGTTTTATCATATCGTCATTTAGTGCTCTCGGGAGACAAGAAATCGTTCAGCGAGTAGAAGGCCGTGGAGACTAAGTAAGTTTTGAGTTTCGATGAAAACGAGCTGTTTTAAGTCTGGGGAATAGGATTGGAATTTGTTAATCAATATGCGTACAGGTTTCAAAGGACTCCCCAATGAAATGCGAAAGAAAGTGCAGAGTAAGTGGAGTCGGAAGATCGATCTTAACCAATAGGTATGTTTGACAGTTGCATCAAGAAACACCCTAAAGTCTGTGCTAAAGTTAAAATTAACTAGTAAAGTAATATTCAATTCAATTTGTTTATTAATAAAATGTTCATTTTACACGTCATATAATAAATATAGTTACATTTTTTATTTTATTAATTATATAATATCTATACGGTTTATCGTTTTATCATATCGTCATTTAGTGCTCTCGGGAGACAAGAAATCGTTCAGCGAGTAGAAGGCCGTGGAGACTAAGTAAGTTTTGAGTTTCGATGAAAACGAGCTGTTGCTTTCAGCGGTTTTTATGTCCCTGCCCTGCCTGCGGCCCTGAGGCCGATCCAGTGAAGGCACTTCCTCGACTTCGCCAGGCGTACACGTGGTGGTCGGCGCCATTTGAAATGAGTCATTTGAAAAAAGTCCTTTACGACTGAAGATTGAACCAGATGTCTTAACACATTCAGTGCCAAGAATCGCTACGCGCTACGCGCTACGCTCGTAACCGATCCCGTGATTTTCCTCTTATGTAGCGGAAAGCGCCTACGGCGTAGGCACCTCAATGGTCGTGTTCTCGGCACTGAATGTCGACTTTGACATGTAAAAAAATTAGGTTCAAATGTTTGCAACGCATCCTTACCAAAGCATACGAGAGGTTAAATAACAGTGTCAAGAAAATCTTGGTATCAGTGCGTGGCCCAGTACATCAAGCTACCAGTTACAACTACAATTTTAGGAGACTCAACTGGCAGCCCTGAAGCTTACAACAAATGGCCGTTTGACCTGAATTACCAGTTTAGATACTATTTATTTTTGCAGTATGTAACGTAATAATAAATGTCAAATCCCTTAGAGCTGCTGAGCATGTCACGGCCGCGCACGAGTCAATCGGATTATACGAGTACGTCACATGTCTGACCGATCGTGCATCATAATAGCCTTACCATCTGAATCATCTTACCTTGTGAATGCTATGTCTATGCGTACTACTATATATAGGACAGACAGGCGACCACATACTGTATTTTTTTATGGGAGCAAAATCCGTTGTGGATACCTCCGCGCCACGTGGATAGCGCGGAGGTTATGAGGACTCGCACTGAAACCCCCCGATAACAGTTTATATTATCTGACCGCTATTCTTTTCCTAAACCCATCGCGGTCGCGGTCGAATTTTGCCTACAGACCACTTAGTGTCCATAACACATGGATGTCATCTTCTGTAAGGAAGTACTTCCTCAGTTGGGCCGCTTCAAATGTGAGCTACACGACATTCTACTGTGCCCTATAGGAGTCAGGCTGATATCGGGGGACGGCCAAGCAAGGTCATTAGGTCACAGATGGGCCGGACAACGGGCCAAATCACGCGTCAGCCGGCATGCAGTCCGGCCGATATCGGCCCGTGTAGCGTCTCGTTATCCGTCTTAACTCTTCTATATTTATATGATTCAAGTACAGTTTACAAACGCGTTACAGTTATTTCTATCTCACTTCAAAGGATATTTTTTGCCGAAACACGGAATCACGAACTTCATGTCAGATCATTAATCTTAATGGTGCAACTCACCAAATGGTGCGACACGTTCAGTCGGCCTAATGGTGTCAAATCGATCTAATGTCGTCCATTATGACAATGGGATCTTGTCATTAATTTTGTGCTCTTGAAAGCTTTTTTTGGAATTTTGGATTATTCGCTGTAATGGATCGTGATATTATCTATTATGTGCAATGTGTAGAGTCTGACTATTGATTTTTCGCTTTTTCAGATCATCATCTATTTGCTTTGTACTGTTCAATGTTTATTTGTATTTTCGTCAACTCATGTTATAAAAAAACCGTTTTTGAAATGATCATATTATGGCAACTCTGCTACAGATTCGGGTTTTGTATGCTTTTAACTTTTATCTTTTTGTATGAGCCTCGTGGTGCTTGAAATAAATTAATTTCATTTTATTTATTTATTATTTTAACCCCCCACACCCAACGAGAAGTACTATACGTTTAACGTGTGTATCTGTGTGTCTGTCTGTAGCATCCTAGCTTCCAAAGTGCGTGCGTTTTTTTTTAATCGAAAGTCTTGTCTGTTTCATATTTTTTCTCAAAAACGCAATGAAATATTGACGTTGTGTTCTTCATAATGGACTTCGAAGTGTCACGTTTCGGGCGCGGCGAGACGAGAGACCCGTAATGGCATTTCATACAAAATTGGTGGCCTAGGCCTGCAAGATGGTCTTTTTTAATTTCCATTCCACAATTTTTGGCACAGGATCACGGCGTTCAGTCATGAAAATTAAAGTTTGATTTCTTGGAGTTTTTTTTAATTTATTTCATTGCATGTTTGAGAAAAGCACTATACATACCTCGGCGTGAAAAGCGGTTGCCAGCCTCATAACTATCCGACCTCGCCACGTTCGGCAGTCTATATGTACCTACTCGGCCGGCAACCCCTTACTTCCCGGCCTCTGTAGTAATGTACTGTTATTTTAGGGAGTTTAGGTTCATCACTTCACTTTATAGTTGAGCTACTAGCTGCCCGCGCGGCTACGCCCGCATATTGCAAAAATCACGGGCAAACCCGCGGAATAAAATGCCTCTTACCATCCAGAAAGTCCATTATACACACAGGTAAAAGGATTTTTTAAATCGTTCCGTAACATGGGGTGAGTAGGGTTCGTGGGGAGAGTTGGGTTAGTCATGGGGGGAGAAGGGATGAAAGGGGGGTGAGAGAGCGATTATAAGGCTACTGCTACAAAAATAATGTATTCCAATTTTAAATGGAGCTATAGTAATACTCATAATAATTAAAAATCGATCCAACAATCTTCCAAAAACACCTTTGTATGAAATCCCATCTCACCCCAATTGCGAGGGACTACGGGGGGAGGTGGGATTTCCTGTTTATCGTCAAAGTTATGAAATGGAATTACCCAAAATAAAATAAATACTAAAATACAAACGTCCGGAACACTTATTATATACACCATTCAGTTTGCATATGTAAAAATAAAATGTTATCGAGGTTTGAATGTCAGTTTTGACCCACCTCACCCCATTTACGGTTCCAGAGATTAGGTACTCATTAAGTACATACAAATTAACAAAGGCACAATTTCACAGATTTTTGCTCTTTTTAGGGTTCCGT
This sequence comes from Epinotia ramella, assembly GCA_947578815.1. Taxonomy (NCBI): domain Eukaryota; kingdom Metazoa; phylum Arthropoda; class Insecta; order Lepidoptera; family Tortricidae; genus Epinotia; species Epinotia ramella. The sequence goes on from OX388205.1 coordinate 26,817,313, forward strand.
AGTCAACAAGGAACCCTTATAGTTTCGCCATGTCCGTCCGTCTGTCTGTCCGTCTTCGGCTTAGCTCAGTAACCATAACTCCTAGAAAACTGTAATTCGGCATGGATATATAAATCAATTACGCCGACAAAACGGTGCAATAAAATTTTGAAAAAAAAATTTTTTTTAGGGTACCTCCCGTACATCTAAAGCGGCGATCTACATTTTTTTCTCGTTAATCCCATGGTGTGTGGGGTATCGTTGGATAGCTTATTTAAAAATATTATGGGTTTCCTAAACCCCTTTTTAAATCAGTAATTCGTTTGCGAGATTTTGGGCTTTAAAGCCCTAGTTTTTGTTCGAGTCATGTGTCCCCCCCCTGCCGGCTAAATGGCTACTATTGGGGATGTGAAAAAATTCGTGGTAGTAGTAGGTACATATAATGAATTTAAAAGGAAAACTATCACGGACAAGTAGGCAGAAGTAGTTACCGAGTAATAGTCGACCAACTTAATGTGTACTTGGAAAGGCCAATTTTCGTACAAATTCGGCCGATGCAACCGCACCGCACGTCGATGTAACTAAGACAGACAGGCAACTACGGAACCCTACACTGCGCGTGGCCCGACACGCACTTGGCCGGTTTTTAATTAATTAGTACAGATTTCCCTTAGAGCCTTATCACACTTGCGATTTGCGAGCGTGTTTTCTATACAATTATCAGTCTCGGCGAACACGCTGCGTGATCGCCTTCATACAAAATACGCTTGGAAATCGTAAGTGTGATAAGGCTCTTACGCACAAACTTTACCTTTTTAGAATATCAGTGGCGTAGCTAGCTATAAGCTAGCTTTAGAATATTTATTTAGAAATTTAGAAGAATTTAGTAATGGATCGTTCCTTTGTAAGTGCACTTATAGCTATAAGCTAGCTATAAGTGCACTTACAAAGGAACGATCCATTACTAAATTCTAGTCTAGACTTAGTGCTTGTATGATTAACGAGCCCGCCCTCCAGGTGCAGCTGCATTTTTCATCAACTATTTGATGAATGGCTACTTAGCTAAAGTGCACGAGATTTGAGGGAGAATTTTAATGTTCTAGACTATAAAGCTAGATTTTATTAAAATGTAGCTATTTGTTACATGTAGAAACATTGTGTAGCTAAGGTAGGCGTAGGCGCCGAAGCTAATGAAAACGAGTGAATTTTGCACGAACGTCTTAAAAAAATATTATTACCTATTAGCTACTAGCTATTCTCTGACTCTCAATTACGCTTCAATTCTTTTACTATGTTAGCATATTTTATATATAGTGTAGTAAGTATATTTATTAGTAAAGTACAATACAAAGTTACCAACATTCTGATGAAATATAAAACAACAAAGTACACGCCTAAAAATATCAAAAAACTGTATCCCTACTACGGAAAACTAACTGAAAAAAGACGGTTTTTTTTCATTCAAAAGGTGACCTAAATAACCCGGAGCATAGTGTCAAATCGATTGATATCTCATTCATCAAAATAGTAGTCGGGCTAAAATTAGTGAGTGAAAATTAAATTGTGTTAAATTATTCCTAAATAACTTGCAAATCGAACTGCATAATAAATGCCTCTTGATATTAACACACACCGCAAGTTCCAATGGTTAACCAACTTAATTGCCCGAGTTCTCTCAAGACCTTGTTCAAATTGCCCAAACCACTAAGCTCCGTCAAAACGGCAATCCGTCACCGTCACACGACGGGACGTCAAATTGTGTTTGACAGCAAACTTGTAAATCCAACCTTAGGGGACCAATTAAAAACTATTTAGAAACTATAATCCTTGCACATGTAACAAAGCGTCTTCAAAGCTATTGAAACATTTCTTCCGCTCAAAAATTAACATAAAAGCAAAGGTAAACAACGTCACAGGATATAAAAATTGAATTTACAATTTTAACTAATTGAAAGTGACGGGTCTTTTGTAAGACGACACTTGAAGGGGAGTATATATATGCGAAAATAGACAAAACAAGTGTACTTGCTCATAAAAAAGTAAAGCAAGCATAGATCACGTCGATAAAGACTATAATTGTTTGAAACATGCATTTTAACGAGTAGTTTTTATATGAAATTCTGTGAGACAAATAATAGTATCATCTAAGAATGCAAAACAAATGAAGGGTGCTGGGCGTTGTTCCGTAAACGGGTGTTGAATGAAGTTCCATGGGATGGAAACCAGATTTTAATTCAGATAGCCTTTGTAAGCAAGATTATACCAATTACTCTTAGGACTTGACTACCTTATGACTTTAATCTTTGCAGAATTCTCAGTGCGTTGTAACTGTGTGTGTGAGGTGCGTGCGTTGTAATCTAATGATATCTAAATCGAATCTAGCCCTGTAGCCATTTTTGATGGATTGTTGATTTTATATATGTCAAAAAATCATGCGCAATCGTGGACAACGCAAAACGCCATGAAATTCTATAAAAACATCAATGAAAACGAGACAAAACCATACCTCGAAAAGCCATACCTCATACATTCACATCACTTTAATGCGAATTGAAATATCACATTCAAAAACCACGAGTCCGATATAAATATAAAACAGTATAACTAAAAAAAACGATTCGATTTGGGAACGTTATAGTTTCCGCACAAACTTAAAAATGCAGTTACATTGTCGCCGAAAAACTTAATCCGATACGTGATAGTAAAAGTGGATGTTTCGGTGCAGGAATAGGTTAAGGTGGTGTAATACAACCCTCGTGTTTATTTTTTATGTAAGTAATATAACGTGCAAGTTACGAGGGGTTGCGAAGATAAAGATGCGAATTTAAGAAGGTTCCCCATTGGTTGGGATTGGCAAGGGTGGCAACCGATGGCCAAAGGGCGGACCTCGGGAAACAATTTTGTAATCGAGTATTGCATACTTACATGAATTTTATAAGACATCAATACGTAATTGAATTTACATTGAACGAAAACAGGCAAATAAAGGAGAGATACCTACCTATACAATCGTCATACAAAGTAAGCTTCAATATGAAGAACAATTTGAACGTTACTGGGAAAATACTTGTAAACAACTTTGTTTATTTCTGCCTGTCGTCAAACTGAAAGGACAAAGGTCAAGGGAACGGCGCAGATTATGTAACTTGAATAAAATAACAAACTTCTGGAAAAATCGCATTATTAAAAATTGCCCGCAATTTGTTATAGAGAAAGCCTTCTGTACGACAAGTTTATCTTTTGTTCAATAAAGATTTAATAAATAAATAAGACATTAGTACAGGAGGGATGGTACCGAGTCGTGCGTTTTTAGATCAAGCCAAAAAGAAGGTCAATGTAATGTCGTATCAGGAGCTCGAGAGATTGGCAGAGACCGACAAGAGCTAGACTTTGAAACATATATGATAATGACGACATTTAAGGAATTTTTGGCACAGGATCACGGCGTTCAGTCATGAAAATTAAAGTTTGATTTCTTGGAGTTTTTTTTAATTTATTTCATTGCATGTTTGAGAAAAGCACTATACATACCTCGGCGTGAAAAGCGGTTGCCAGCCTCATAACTATCCGACCTCGCCACGTTCGGCAGTCTATATGTACCTACTCGGCCGGCAACCCCTTACTTCCCGGCCTCTGTAGTAATGTACTGTTATTTTAGGGAGTTTAGGTTCATCACTTCACTTTATAGTTGAGCTACTAGCTGCCCGCGCGGCTACGCCCGCATATTGCAAAAATCACGGGCAAACCCGCGGAATAAAATGCCTCTTACCATCCAGAAAGTCCATTATACACACAGGTAAAAGGATTTTTTAAATCGTTCTGTAACATGGGGTGAGTAGGGTTCGTGGGGAGAGTTGGGTTAGTCATGGGGGGAGAAGGGATGAAAGGGGGGTGAGAGAGCGATTATAAGGCTACTGCTACAAAAATAATGTATTCCAATTTTAAATGGAGCTATAGTAATACTCATAATAATTAAAAATCGATCCAACAATCTTCCAAAAACACCTTTGTATGAAATCCCATCTCACCCCAATTGCGAGGGACTACGGGGGGAGGTGGGATTTCCTGTTTATCGTCAAAGTTATGAAATGGAATTACCCAAAATAAAATAAATACTAAAATACAAACGTCCGGAACACTTATTATATACACCATTCAGTTTGCATATGTAAAAATAAAATGTTATCGAGGTTTGAATGTCAGTTTTGACCCACCTCACCCCATTTACGGTTCCAGAGATTAGGTACTCATTAAGTACATACAAATTAACAAAGGCACAATTTCACAGATTTTTGCTCTTTTTAGGGTTCCGTAGTCAACAAGGAACCCTTATAGTTTCGCCATGTCCGTCCGTCTGTCTGTCCGTCTTCGGCTTAGCTCAGTAACCATAACTCCTAGAAAACTGTAATTCGGCATGGATATATAAATCAATTACGCCGACAAAACGGTGCAATAAAATTTTGAAAAAAAAATTTTTTTTAGGGTACCTCCCGTACATCTAAAGCGGCGATCTACATTTTTTTCTCGTTAATCCCATGGTGTGTGGGGTATCGTTGGATAGCTTATTTAAAAATATTATGGGTTTCCTAAACCCCTTTTTAAATCAGTAATTCGTTTGCGAGATTTTGGGCTTTAAAGCCCTAGTTTTTGTTCGAGTCATGTGTCCCCCCCCTGCCGGCTAAATGGCTACTATTGGGGATGTGAAAAAATTCGTGGTAGTAGTAGGTACATATAATGAATTTAAAAGGAAAACTATCACGGACAAGTAGGCAGAAGTAGTTACCGAGTAATAGTCGACCAACTTAATGTGTACTTGGAAAGGCCAATTTTCGTACAAATTCGGCCGATGCAACCGCACCGCACGTCGATGTAACTAAGACAGACAGGCAACTACGGAACCCTACACTGCGCGTGGCCCGACACGCACTTGGCCGGTTTTTAATTAATTAGTACAGATTTCCCTTAGAGCCTTATCACACTTGCGATTTGCGAGCGTGTTTTCTATACAATTATCAGTCTCGGCGAACACGCTGCGTGATCGCCTTCATACAAAATACGCTTGGAAATCGTAAGTGTGATAAGGCTCTTACGCACAAACTTTACCTTTTTAGAATATCAGTGGCGTAGCTAGCTATAAGCTAGCTTTAGAATATTTATTTAGAAATTTAGAAGAATTTAGTAATGGATCGTTCCTTTGTAAGTGCACTTATAGCTATAAGCTAGCTATAAGTGCACTTACAAAGGAACGATCCATTACTAAATTCTAGTCTAGACTTAGTGCTTGTATGATTAACGAGCCCGCCCTCCAGGTGCAGCTGCATTTTTCATCAACTATTTGATGAATGGCTACTTAGCTAAAGTGCACGAGATTTGAGGGAGAATTTTAATGTTCTAGACTATAAAGCTAGATTTTATTAAAATGTAGCTATTTGTTACATGTAGAAACATTGTGTAGCTAAGGTAGGCGTAGGCGCCGAAGCTAATGAAAACGAGTGAATTTTGCACGAACGTCTTAAAAAAATATTATTACCTATTAGCTACTAGCTATTCTCTGACTCTCAATTACGCTTCAATTCTTTTACTATGTTAGCATATTTTATATATAGTGTAGTAAGTATATTTATTAGTAAAGTACAATACAAAGTTACCAACATTCTGATGAAATATAAAACAACAAAGTACACGCCTAAAAATATCAAAAAACTGTATCCCTACTACGGAAAACTAACTGAAAAAAGACGGTTTTTTTTCATTCAAAAGGTGACCTAAATAACCCGGAGCATAGTGTCAAATCGATTGATATCTCATTCATCAAAATAGTAGTCGGGCTAAAATTAGTGAGTGAAAATTAAATTGTGTTAAATTATTCCTAAATAACTTGCAAATCGAACTGCATAATAAATGCCTCTTGATATTAACACACACCGCAAGTTCCAATGGTTAACCAACTTAATTGCCCGAGTTCTCTCAAGACCTTGTTCAAATTGCCCAAACCACTAAGCTCCGTCAAAACGGCAATCCGTCACCGTCACACGACGGGACGTCAAATTGTGTTTGACAGCAAACTTGTAAATCCAACCTTAGGGGACCAATTAAAAACTATTTAGAAACTATAATCCTTGCACATGTAACAAAGCGTCTTCAAAGCTATTGAAACATTTCTTCCGCTCAAAAATTAACATAAAAGCAAAGGTAAACAACGTCACAGGATATAAAAATTGAATTTACAATTTTAACTAATTGAAAGTGACGGGTCTTTTGTAAGACGACACTTGAAGGGGAGTATATATATGCGAAAATAGACAAAACAAGTGTACTTGCTCATAAAAAAGTAAAGCAAGCATAGATCACGTCGATAAAGACTATAATTGTTTGAAACATGCATTTTAACGAGTAGTTTTTATATGAAATTCTGTGAGACAAATAATAGTATCATCTAAGAATGCAAAACAAATGAAGGGTGCTGGGCGTTGTTCCGTAAACGGGTGTTGAATGAAGTTCCATGGGATGGAAACCAGATTTTAATTCAGATAGCCTTTGTAAGCAAGATTATACCAATTACTCTTAGGACTTGACTACCTTATGACTTTAATCTTTGCAGAATTCTCAGTGCGTTGTAACTGTGTGTGTGAGGTGCGTGCGTTGTAATCTAATGATATCTAAATCGAATCTAGCCCTGTAGCCATTTTTGATGGATTGTTGATTTTATATATGTCAAAAAATCATGCGCAATCGTGGACAACGCAAAACGCCATGAAATTCTATAAAAACATCAATGAAAACGAGACAAAACCATACCTCGAAAAGCCATACCTCATACATTCACATCACTTTAATGCGAATTGAAATATCACATTCAAAAACCACGAGTCCGATATAAATATAAAACAGTATAACTAAAAAAAACGATTCGATTTGGGAACGTTATAGTTTCCGCACAAACTTAAAAATGCAGTTACATTGTCGCCGAAAAACTTAATCCGATACGTGATAGTAAAAGTGGATGTTTCGGTGCAGGAATAGGTTAAGGTGGTGTAATACAACCCTCGTGTTTATTTTTTATGTAAGTAATATAACGTGCAAGTTACGAGGGGTTGCGAAGATAAAGATGCGAATTTAAGAAGGTTCCCCATTGGTTGGGATTGGCAAGGGTGGCAACCGATGGCCAAAGGGCGGACCTCGGGAAACAATTTTGTAATCGAGTATTGCATACTTACATGAATTTTATAAGACATCAATACGTAATTGAATTTACATTGAACGAAAACAGGCAAATAAAGGAGAGATACCTACCTATACAATCGTCATACAAAGTAAGCTTCAATATGAAGAACAATTTGAACGTTACTGGGAAAATACTTGTAAACAACTTTGTTTATTTCTGCCTGTCGTCAAACTGAAAGGACAAAGGTCAAGGGAACGGCGCAGATTATGTAACTTGAATAAAATAACAAACTTCTGGAAAAATCGCATTATTAAAAATTGCCCGCAATTTGTTATAGAGAAAGCCTTCTGTACGACAAGTTTATCTTTTGTTCAATAAAGATTTAATAAATAAATAAGACATTAGTACAGGAGGGATGGTACCGAGTCGTGCGTTTTTAGATCAAGCCAAAAAGAAGGTCAATGTAATGTCGTATCAGGAGCTCGAGAGATTGGCAGAGACCGACAAGAGCTAGACTTTGAAACATATATGATAATGACGACATTTAAGGAATAGGGTTGTCCCGTGACCATGGATGTTGCAACACATCCGAAACGTCGGGAGACCTCAGTGAGGTAAATAAATAAGTTAATTATACGCGATTAAGTCCCGTTTAGTATAAATAATGTGTGAGAATCGTGAAAGTTTAAATCAATATATTCAAGGAATAGGTTCTCTATTCAACATTTTTTCTGTGTTAGGTGACAACGCTATCAGATTTTATAATCTATTATCGAATAGATGATACGTCAAGGGTGGTCCCATATAAATTTGATTCGGAACGGATAGGTGGGCATCGGTTGCCATCACAGATATGTTGCCATACATTTTTAATTTAATAGTCATAATCTTGCAATAAGTCGTCATTAATAAAACGGATAAGTACTTTTAAATATGAACATGATTCATATGTATAACGAAAAAGATACTGATATACGTTTGTTAGCCACACAGTATACCGGAAAAATCGCATCAGAATAACACTTTTAAATAACAACTAAATCACCTCCAAAACAATAAGTCGGCATAAATCATATTCCCTAATAAGCACAATATCGTTACGCTATGCACTTACACAATACTTTTTTTACCTCTAGCACCTTTGCCCGCCCTATGAAAGGCATTGAAGGAATTTATGACCCATATCGCCACAGTTTCAATTATTCTTCGTAAAATATTGTCCATGGTTAGAATAATTTTGCGCTTCTAAGATTTGGTTATGGTTCGTTACACTAATTCGATGAATTGGGAAAAGGAGAAAGTGTCATGCGATGATATATTGAACTAAGTAACTAAGTAGGGAGGAAATGTATTAAACATGAATTTCTTTAACACTATAATAGTCTAAAATAAATAAATAGATACTGGTATTGTGAATTACCGCTTATAGAGTATCAAGAAAGAAAGAAATAAATTATTAGAGCAAAAAATCTAGTTTTACCCAAAAGTGGAACAAAGTAAGTAGGTAGCTTAGCAAGCACTTTAGTCATAGACTCGAATTTAATTAATGTGTCAAGCAAAAGGAAGCTGGAATAATGTTTTTACAGGCATTGGAGCAAATAAAATTAAAACGCAAGATTCTTCGCAGAGAATTCCACAAAAGCGTAAACAAAGTTCAGTCTTGAATCAAAATGTTAATTTCGACTGGTCAAAGGAAAGGAGATAAAAGATGCAGCACAGATTGCAACTGACACGACAATAGATCCGATCAGCCAGTAATAACAAAACTGACAGATGTTTCAAAGGAGACGTTTTACAAGAAACTGGAATACCGTGCTTCCGTGTTGCAGAACCGGTTCAAAAATAAAAGGTTCCAAGTTTACGTAATAATAACTGTTCCCATCAAGTTCAAGATTTGTGAAATGCAACGGCTTAAAATGAAGAATTTCAAAATGAAAAGGTGTAGGTATTTAACAATGCTACTACTGTTGTAAATGTAAATATTATTAGCAACGACTATGAAAATGCAGATACTTAAGAACACGTTACCGAAATCAAATTTGACCCTTTAAGAAAACATGAAACGAAACAATAGCCAACTAGTTACTTATTCAAATAAATGCAAATAACAAAAGACAATCTACAAGGTGAATTTCTGCACGAGCGAGGTTATAATCTAGTAGTTCAACATTACAGAGTATTTAGTTCATAATCAGCATTGTCATCTTTAATCTTATCGGCCTAAAGGCAATCTGATTACCCACAATGCGAATATGAAACTAGCATAACGATCGCAATACGATATAACGACAATAGTTCTTAAAGATAAGCAAAACGCCAGTCATTGTACAACATTGTTATGAAGTCATTGTTGACCTTCTGAACCCTTTCGTTATTGTCAGACATGACGATGATGGGCCGTCACTCAACTTGCAAGAAAATGCACTTTTGAATGCAATAATGAAAGCACTGTGCAATTTCTCACGGATATTTCTGTTGCCAATCCAACTTGATTTGATTGAGCACGTCGATTTTTTAAGGACAAATACAATATTATATTTAGCAAAGAAACAGGGTGAATTTTAGATTATTCTCGTAGAAGAAGTCAAATAGACGTGAAAATATTGCCCATCATTAGTTTCCAGAATCACAAAGCGTGGAGTTGTCCTGGTATTTAAATTGACATGCCACGGAGTTTATGATAGCCGTCCCCTTATTATGCAATAAATAAACAGACCAAATAATAGACTTCGATAGCCTTGTTATCTACAAACAGAATACATCAGTCTAGTTTACACCGTCAAAGGAATTCATAAAATAACTGTCAGCTCGTCAAAACTTTATGAATAGAGTACTTTTGTTGGAAAACAGTGCTCGTGTATAATATTCACACAAACGCCCTATAATTTTAAATTTAAGATGTCTTCCTAAATCACAATGTTCAGTGCACCGTATTCCAACGGCACAAAGATGAAGATGTGTGAAGCTACTAACAAAAGGGGATAGTGAATTTGCTCACCTAAATCACGAAGAAACGAGTGCTTTTGTATTTGAAGAGAAAAATATGGGCCATCCGGGGAAATAATAAATGGCTCTGTTGCTAGTTCACGAATGTGGAATATTTGATATGAAAACTTCTTAAATTTAAGCGCTCTATGATAGGACACTGGCTTACGCTGGCCCATTGCGAAACTTTCGCACGAGTACGTTAAGTTAGATTAGGTGTAAATGTAATTTTTAGTAAAGCAAAATTACAGTTGAGTTTTTCTAACGCTCGTTCGGAAAGTCACGCGAACTGATCGCCATTTCGTACGCGCATAAATATTGGCGTATACGACTACAGTCAAGAATCATCAAAATCCGTTCGGTACTTTTTCTAGGCAAGAGTAAACATATATCCAAACATCCTCACAAACTTTTTTACGTTTTGTAATGTTCGTAGGAAGCATTGATACAGTTTTTAATGTGGAAACAGTAAAAAAAAACAAAAATGTAGCTTAGATTAATTATTTCTGTTTTTTTACTGTCATTATAAATCCAAAGTCTATTGTTGAAAGTTTTTATTCATCAAATAGAAAAAACACAAACGCACTATTTTTCCATGTTTAAAGTTAGGGTCTTAGGGTAACGCGATGATCAAATATTTGGACTATAAATCATTGTTCGAATTTCGAACTGCATACGTGTTTGTTCAGGAATCACACTTGTACACACTCAGGGTATACATACACGATACAAGTTTTATGCGAAGAAACTATTTTAATCTGATTTCGAGACGAAATCAGAAAAGATGATCTACATATTTCGAGAAAGTTATGATTGTAACCAAAAGTGATATGAATTATATCGTAAAAATATTCGTCGCCGAATGTCGCGCTTTATGTAAAATATTTACTAGTGTGAAGAAAAGAAAAATAATAAAATATAATGAAATAATCGTTTGTAAAGTAAATTCAAGTTTAGTTCAAATACACTTCAAAAATTTTATGTACGAAATATCATTTGATAGGTATTGAACAGTGGCTTTCCGGTGAAGGAAAACACCATGAGGAAACTGGTCTAATCTTAATAAGCTCTAGTTTTCCTTTTGAGTTGGAAGGTCAGATGACAGCGCGTTCGTGAAACTAGTGCCTATGCCAAATCTGGGAATTGGGTGCCAAAACGGAATAATGCTAGGAGATTGCTCTAACTCTTCAGTTGCTTGAAAAATACGGATTTGATTTGACGTAGGTATAGATAGGTACAAGTAATATCCTAAGTTTGTAAATTAATAGATAACTTATCTACTTTGAAAATGACAACGGTTTTTGACGGGCTTTCAATTGACATTGATTAAAATATCCATTATACAGATTAATATCAAATAACTACAGTGCCTTCTAATCATTCAATTCACGATTCAATCTACAGATAAGAAATCAATTTCAGATATATACAAAACAATTATTTTATCTTTGGCACTATGATTGTTTTATTACCAAAAGGTATAACAGTTATAAATCGTGATCATATTTGACAACTGCCCTGGGGACCGATTTTTGACTTTCGACCGCTCGAAATCAAAAGCGAGCGGTAGAAAATATTCGCACACGAGAATTTGTCACTATTATTTTAGCATGAACCCAATAATAGATATTTTTGTAATCATCACTCGAAAGCTAATGATTGGCTATCGATACTTTTGCGTTTACCGGTTTTTCAAATATGAATTTTCAACATACCTAAATATAGAGAATTTTATTAATTTTAAATATATTATGCGTTTCATAACAGAAAAAAAAACAAAAGTAAGTAGTGAGTAACAGTAAACGAAACGCTTATTTTCCCGCCAATAGACTAACGATCTTGGTTTCCAACCACAAAATTCGGCAAGCCAACCACAAAATATTTTATTTAAATATATCTATCTTTTAAATAAATAGTCAGTCCAAAACGAAATAGTGAAGTGTAAACATTTTCTACCGATAGAATTTAATACGAGTGGTCAATACCACTCGTTTTTAAATTTTCTATCGCTATTTCAAAATAGCATTTCATAATTTTTGACCGTTTTCGAGTGAATGAGTCGAGCGCTCGAAAGTCAAAAATCGGTCCCCTGAGTAGATTTCAATTTTTGTGATAATTCTATTAGAGATAATTTAATCGTTTACGTACTGTAAGAAGGATAGTAAATGACGCTGACTTTTTACAAAACTTTCATTGGAATTGGAATCTTCTTCCTCGGATGATAGAGTTCCTTCTTGAATGGACTACTTTGATGCAATTCGGCCAACTCAAATAATCTCTAGAGTACTTAGATAATATTCCTATTCGACCGTCACTTTGTTTTCAATTTACTTCTTTAATCCTTACTGGAAGATTTCCATCCACATTACATCAGTTGCACGGCCATCACAAGACGGCGAGCGAGCTCTCTCGAGCTCTCTCGCACTATACGTCTCTTTCTATGTTTTCTAATAAGAGAGAGACGGATAGTGCGAGAGAGCTCGAGAGAGCTCGCGCGCCGTCTTGTGATAGCCGTGCTGGTGTGGGATGATGGGGACCGATTTTTGACTTTCGAGCACTCGACTCTTTCACTCGAAAACTGACAAAAATTATGAAATGCTATTTTGAAATAGCGATAGAAAATTTAAAAACGAGTGGTATTGACCACTCGTATTAAATTCTATTGGTAGAAAGTAAGTGCCTGCCATTTTGACACTGCAAACGTATTTACTTTTATTTGATTTTCGAGCGCTCGAAAGTCAAAAATCGGTCCCCTGGTCAGAAAAAATGCGATATACATTTTATGATATTTCAGACATAAAGGTGACAATAGGACATACACAGTGTTTAAAACAAAATTAGTCTTTCCCGTTGTTACTAGTTAAGGTCTCCATCATCATCATCATATCAGCCGAGAGACGTCCACTGCTGGACATAGGCCTCCCCCAAGCGCCCTGTGCGCCCGGGCATTAGAATACGGCTACGGTATTCCCTGCCTGTCGTACAAGGCGACTAAAAGGGGTCCTCGGGGTGGTACACGGTTCAACTGGGGGCTGCAATCGTTAAAAAAAAAAAAAGGTAGGGCCCACAGAGGCATGACGCTAGGGCGGCACTGGTGCGTTCCGTAGGAGATCCCAGAGCCGTCCGAAATGCGTCGAGGAGGACCACCGGGGAGTTTTTAGTCGGTGCGAGTCCGACATAAGCTCCGCGCTATCCCTGTGGCGCGGAGGTATCCATAATTTTCCTCCCAATCAAAAAAAAAAAAAGGCCTCCCCCAAAGAGTGCCAAAGTGATCGGTCCTGCTCCATCCGCATCCAGCGGACTCCCGCGACCTTTAACAGGTGCATTCCGGTACGTGGTCGCCAATCAAGAACCTTTCCGCTTTAACGGCGATCGGTTCTACGTGCTATGTGCCCGCACACTTAAGTTAAGGTCTCACGTGCATATAAATAATGTTTTTTTCGCATTATAATATGTAAGAGGAGACACCGTTTATGCGGTTTAAGAAAGAGTCGAACCAAGTCTTTGTACTTTGACAATGTCCACAGGAAGCCACGAACCCATATCTGTGTCTGGCCCCAATAAAATGATTCTATGGATGTAACTATAATTATATCCGAAATAAAGATTTAATAATAATAATAATAACATACTATTGGCCCGTACTATCAATCGTTCGCTTGAAGAAATTCCTGTACTCATTTTGATCATTTCGCTGATTGCACTTTCGTTTAATTCTTCCTCCTTATGACATTAACCCGGTTTCATCCAGATGGATGTGATTCGTTACCTAACCAGTAAAAATAACAATGATAATCTTCAAAAAACGCAGCAGCCCTAATCCCAGCGGTTTAGCTCACACAGAATGTGTTCTTTGACGCATAACAGATTTGTTGCGACCATTGTTAGGGTTGGCAACAATGAGTTCAGGGTCTGCCAAGCTAGCGTTGTCGGCCGGTCGTGTAATTGGCAGATTGTTAGGTTGCCTTGGGGATGCTGAGGTAGAAATAAGTATCCTTGGACCGAGTTGGCCAACTTGGTCAAGGGGTAGCTTTACCATTTATGAGCTTATTATTTTGGGGTGTGCTACCATTTTTCAGACTTTTATTTAACTTGCAATATGTATGTTTTTACGGGTCAAATTTTGCGAGTACGTAATTGATTGCTGTGCATAAAAGTACAGTCTACATAAAAAACTTGTAACCAAGTACCTAAAATGACATATTCTGACAGAAATTTATTGTTTAGTGTTTTTGTACAGTAAGTTGATAATACCAGAGACAGCCCTCTCCAATATAAAGTGTTAAAACGTTATACCATTTACCAACCAACATGGACTTTTATTTTAATTCATCTGATTATATGTATGTACACGTATTTTTCCCACACAATCAATTTGAACAATTTAAAACACGTATTCATCTCAATTTCAATTCACGGGGATGATATCACATGGATTCAAACAAAAAACTCCGTTATCAATGAATCCATCGTTAAAGCAATTCAATCTTTTCAAGCCAACGAGGGTCTTGTGCAGTTTCTGGCCAAGGCGGGGAAGCAAGTGTTTGCGGGCCGCTCGCATGGTATATAATGATCGTTTTTATGGTCAAATTGGATTAGGCCGTGAAATAAACATGTTACGAGTAAGCACAGTCGGATCGGGTAAGTGACATTTTTGGAATGTTTGCTTTGAATATTTAACAAGAGTTCTGAAGTATCGCAAGAATTTTAATTAGACTGTTGAAGAGGATCAGAAATTCTGAGTGGGAAGAGAAATTAATCTTATTTGATCTAGTAAGCCGATCTAGTTACTACCGTCCAAGTTGCCGAAATGAAGATGCTTCGGTGGATGTGCGGAGTGACGAGGCTCGACAAGATACGCAACGAGTACGTTCGCGGTAGTCTCGGAGTACGCGACATCGCCGACAAGCTGCAAGAGAGTAGGCTGCGATGGTTTGGACACGTGAAGAGAAGACATCCAGAGTACATCGGAAACACAGTGGCCAATCTAAACATGCAGGGGGTCCGAAGGAGGGGAAGACCGAAGACCAAGTGGTTAGATGTGGTCCGAAAAGACCTTAGTTCCTGCGGAGTTACTGAGTCAGACACGTCAAATAGAGCGAAGTGGAAAGAGAAAACGAAGAAGGCAGACCCCACCATCAGATGGGAATAATAATTGCCAAGGAGAGAGAGATCTAGTAAGCCGGAGATCACTCTCATTCTTATTAGAAACTAGCTAAAGAGGTAAGCCCACGGCCATTTTAAAACCAGGGCAATTTAGTTGCAATGGAACCTTTCCGTCCCTTACGGGCAGTGTTGTACTTAAGTTAGACCTCGGCCGAGCCTTAAAGAATAACCACCTTACTCATAAAACTTAAAATGCCTCTGCTAAAAAATGCGCATTGTTCCTTTCTTACGAACACAAATAAGTGACACATACAGACAAACGATTTTTAATGCTATTATAG
Organism: Epinotia ramella; assembly: GCA_947578815.1. Taxonomy (NCBI): domain Eukaryota; kingdom Metazoa; phylum Arthropoda; class Insecta; order Lepidoptera; family Tortricidae; genus Epinotia; species Epinotia ramella. Next base: position 26,832,889 of record OX388205.1, read on the forward strand.
TTAAAATAGGCTTGTAGAACGGTTATGTATGAAGAATGGAAATTGAAGTTGGACTTGAGCATTCCTATGTAAAGAAAAATCGTCAATTCGCCGTTTTGAAATTTGTCAAACTGAACAACGAACAGACCTAAGCATAGAGCCAAGCATCGCTAACACAGAATAAGTTAATAGTATCTACTAGCCACGCGTATAATTTAATAAGTAGAGCTGGCGGCAACCTGGCTCCGCCTCCGAAAGAGCGCGTTGCATGCGATAGAAGGAAATGGCCACATTTAGGCAGCTATCTAAACAGGGACCTTCTGTACGTAGTAAGTACTATTACTTATTCTGTGCTTACGGGCACACGCGTAATTCTTCCTTCAAGGGTAATAACACCCATGTCAGATACACGGTTCTCCTCACCAACAGCAGAACCAGACGCCCAAAGCCCCTGCTGTACACTTTGACAACCGAAGGGTGGTATCAACGGCGTGCCACATTGTTCCGTTCTGGTTTCGAGATGGTCTGTATCTTTGTATATCCATACAAATGGTCATGTATGATTGAAACGAATTTTATTAGCGTGTTAGTCGGTTTACAAGGTTTTTATTGAGTTGACCTTAAACTCGTGTGGAGATTGAATGGTTGGTTAGAATTGGGTGTTCGGAGTTGAATTTATACGTTGTTGGTTCTGGGAAATAAGATGATATTGGAAATATAAATCTTTAATAAAACATATGGATAGCTCCCTAAATACATAGCATAACGCTAACGTATGTTGTCCACCATTGTTTATTTTTAATTTACCTCTTTTTATTATGTACCTACTATATCTGGTGAGCAATAAAGAATATTTGTATTGTATTATAAATACGTATTTATACGTATTTACAATAGGTACAATACAAATATTCTTTCTTGACGACCACTTTAGCCTAGTTGGTAGTGACCCTGCCTACGAAGCGAGAGGTCCTGGGTTCGAATCCCGGTAAGGGCATTTATTTGTGTGATGAGCACAAATATTTGTTCCCGAGTCATGGATGTTTTCTATGTATTTAAGTAATTATTTATTTATATAAGTATGTTTATCGTCGTCTAGTACCCATAGTACAAGCTTTGCTTAGTTTGGGACAAGGTCGATTTGTGTAAGATTGTCCCCTAATATTTATTTATTTATTTATATTGTCTACTTTATTTCATTTTTCTTTATTTAATCTTTGACTTCGTTTCCTATTAGATTTTTTTATATTTATTCTTACAAGAAAATTATTATCTTTTGATGAATCTAATATGCGGTAACGAATACTTAAGTTTTTTTGGAGTTTTTTTGCTCAAACTAAGTAGATAGCCCTCAAGGGCTGCCTTTGTGACTTGATATTCGTACTAACAATTATTATAAATTTGTATGTACCTAAATCCTTAAAGATAATAACCAATAAGTAACTAATTATATCATAAGAGGTTTGGGCATGTATTGAGGATGGATAGAAGGAGATTTACTAAACATAGATTTTATGAGAGAAGAGTCCGGTTTTAGAACTTTCTTAGAAGAAATCGGAGAAATTCTAAGGGCAGATCAAGAGCTCCTTACCTACCTAAGGTAAGTAGCTCTATATAGCCTAAATACACTTAGCGGAGGAGCTTTTATGAGGAATCTTATATAGTATAAACAAAAACGTAGGTACATATGGATATAAACAAAAGGACCAGAAAAACCCATTCTAAACATATTATCAAGCAACAAATTCTAAGGTATCATAGTTTTTAAGGCAATGTAACTAACAATATACATAGGTATGGACCTGATGGTCCGAAATAAAACATTTGAATTTGAATAATACGAGTCCAATTTAGTAAATGAAACAAACAAAAACATTCGATTAAGCAATTGGCCCCGATTTTTTATCAAACGATTACAATATCAAATCACAACACAGCACAACAAAATTAACTTTTCTTTTATTTTTCGTAAGAAATCAGATAACCTTTTTTCCTTCAGCTTGTGCAACGTTGTCGAAGTGTACACGAATTTCGCACCATCCTCCATCGTCTCGATAGCCGTGATCGTCTAGTGGTTAGGACCCTACGTTGTGGCCGTAGTAACCCAGGTTCGAATCCTGGTCACGGCAGTGCACAAAAACACTGTCATGGCGGGGCGTTAGTTTTTGCTTTTTTATTAGTATTAGTTGTTTCTTTATTTTTTTATTTGATATTTATGGACTTTTTGTATTTATTTATAAAAATAATATTCATTATTTTTTTCTGTTAGCATTTTTAAATATGGGAATGTACATTATGCATTTGTATTGTTTTTCGTCCTAGCAGTAGACGGTTTATACAACTTCATTTGACATTTGATTTCACAAATAAAAATGCAATACATATCAATAAATATGTATAAAAGTGGCAAAAGATTTAGTAAACCATTGTCATCATTTCATTAACTCTGCATATATTATATAAAAAAAACTAAAATATCAAATCATTGTTCATGTTTTTAAATCCATCTACCGGGCAGTAGCAAAACTATTACACTTTTTGTTTACACCGCCATCTACCGGAAATGTTAAGAACTGAATGAACAAAATTTGTTTCACATTCTGCGTTTCACTAGAGACTACCAGTTATGCATGTGCTAACACAGATGGCGCTAGTAGCCTTGAAATGTGGTTTGTTTTGTTTTCGATTGCCATCGTTTTCTATTATCCCCTGCATGCCACCGAGGCCGCGTGTGCTGCTTTGTAATGATTTGTTTACAAGTAATAATGGTTAATACCATGCATTCCATACAGTGACTGGGTATAATGATTACACGGAGCATTTAAATATTTGTTTTATTTATCGCGCGATAATAGATGCGTTTGATTGATACTTAAGAGAATGAAGCAAGAAGACATTCTCTCGAGGCGACGGCGGCTCACAGTGTACTCGATGCGAGTCAATAGGGTCATTTCGCTGGTTACGCGACCACCTTCGGTTAGCGACCACCTGAAGGAGAAGGTTTTTTTCTATTGAAGATAACATCAATTCAATTGAATAGATATCTACTAAAAAACCGAGAAAATATCCTTTCAGTTCACCAACTCAGCTTAAGTGGTCGCCTACCGGCACATTAAATTAGGTGGTCGCTAACCGGCGAGATGACCCTACTCTCAATGTACTAATATGGAGTGATACTTGGTGATGAATATGCTGATGTATCATTAACTTTTTTGCTACAATGTAATTATTACTTATTAGTATTGCTATTGATTGATTACCGTCAAACATGCATACTTTGCCCGCTTTTTTCGGAAAAACACAAACATCTCATATTTTTTTATGGTAGGATGATATATATTTAAAGTTGGTACAATACTGCGAAGGTATTGCATGCATACCATATACATGCCGATATACATGCCGCTATCCAATCCAAGGTCGTGAGACATCTAAGATCACCAAAGGATGTTATCCCCTTTCAATCACCAGGAGTTTATAATATTGACTGCAGTTGTGGAAGTTCCAGTACATTGGCGAGACCAAGCGAACCATCGCGGAAAGGGTCAAGGAACATAGGTATTGCGGCTGTCAAAAATCGGCTGGTGAATAAGTCTGCGATAGCCGAGCATTTGTTGGAGTCAGGACCAAACCACTGGATTGAGCTCCATAAACCGAAAGTCCTGTCTACGGAACGTCATTTCTACAGTAGAAAAATACGTGAAGCCGTTGAAATCAGAAAACATCGTCATTTCAACGGGACGACGGTTTTAAGATTTCATCTTCGTGGAATCCTGTCATAAGTAAATGCCAGCGTCAAAAAACATCGTCCGTTATATCACCGGACATTATTAGTGTTGTGTGTCGGCTGGGTGACAACCCTAGTGTACAAGTGGTTAATAAAGACCAAATGCGGGTAGTTCGGAAAGCCCGCGCAGCAAGAACGAAACGTCGGGACACCTCAGTGAGGTAAATAAATAAGTTAATTATACGCGATTAAGTCCCGTTTAGTATAAATAACAAAAACTAAACTATTCCAAAAAAAAAAAATGCCATACTTACTTAATTCTAGCCAAGTAGTGTGACTAAAGACACTAAGTAAAGCTTTCAACTTTGTAAGCATAAAGCTCCGAGCTAAGCTGCAACTTGCTTGAAGCACGATATCAATTAAAGCTAAGCACTGTAATTTGAAGCGGTTTAATTTTACAACTAACTATTATTTTCGTGCTTACCTGTTCTAGACTAATTGGTTTCAAAGTAAGTTACGATTTCGTATGCGAATGAAAATGGTGAAAGCTTGTAAAAGTAAGTTTTAAGAACCATCTTAAGCTTATTTCCGATAGGAAGGGATATGTTTTTAGCTGTCTATGTTTGTATTTACGTGTGTTCTATCGTTGAGTTTAACACATTCACTGTCAAGAATCGCTACGCGCTACTCTCGTAGCCGATCCCGCGGTTTTCCTCGTATGTAGCGGAAAGCGACTACGGCGTAGCCGCCCGCCGAGCGGGTTCATGGCAGTGAAAGTGTTAAGAGGGAGGGAGTTTTATAGCTCGCGACTGATAATAGATACTTTTTATATGAAATTTCCATTTCGGGAGAAAACGTCTTCCACTAACTAAATCTTAACAAATCACTTTGATTTTGATGTCGGTCGCTTCAGCATAATAATATCTAGGTTTAAAGGTTTCGCTTTTTTGAAAAAAAAAATGAGTTACTTAGAAGTTTTAATTTATTGCAAATTTTGAAAAAAGGAAAAGTTATGAACCTAGTCTTTCATTATATCAATAACGTACAAAAAAATCATTAGATTGGAAAATGTTTAGAAGTGGAAAATCGTTTTCTCTTTTTGTATGGACGAGTAGGTACGTAGTATTCCAGGTATACATCCCTTTTAAGATACTGAACCGATTTTGATGCTGCGGGTGACATAGGCTACTTTTTGTATTTAACTCTCAGAAATACTTTGTGCATAATCAGGAAATATAACCAAATCATAACAGTAGCTGATTTATGCATGGCAACCACAAGAAATGGCAAATTGGATTTAATTATTCGAAGCACCAATCCTGTTTAAAAAGTTAAAAACTCCATTTCATTTTACAGTTAAAATTAATCCAATTGCGTAAGACTGGATTGTTTAAACTTTGGAAAGTATTAAACAAAGTTATTTTTTTATATTTTACACGAGATACCTAGTGGAAAAATGAACTTTGCATTTGTTAATTATTTAATTCAACGTCCAATTCGATTAAAAAAGTTCCTAATCCAATTTTATATTTATAATCTTGTCTTGACAAGCCTTTGCGTTCTAATTCGTTCAATTTTTATGACCCTTGCAGGGATGATTTCAGTTTAAAGGTATCCTTTTTCATTATTCGCGACTGAAACTACCTCTATCAATGTTTATCCAAATCTGTCCTACAGTTTAAGCCTGAAAAAATAATGACATGAAAGCTAGTGTCTCCGTGAGCTGTGGAACTCGCTAGTCTGTCATTCATCAATATTTTTTGAAGTGAAAACTTCTTTAGCGGCGCTGAGCACTTTATGGGATGGAGAAAAATTGCTAAATACGCGACAGATTTTTGTGACGTCAGATGTGAAGGAGGTCACAAACTTTTTTATTTTGCTGCTAGCCGATTCGACTTCATTCAAAACTGAACGCTTTCGTAAGAGTATAAAGCCGTTAAACACTTTTTGCAACAGCATATTCTGCAAATGAATTTGTAATTTTGTCCGCGCGTTCGAATAGTTCGAATTTGGACCTTATTCCTAAAGAGATCTTTGAAAAATATTTGGCAACGGCAAAAACAAATTGGTATTTTGTTCGCCGCCGCCGTCCGCTGTTCTTGCAAATTCGAATAGTTTGAAGGACGTTATTCCTAAAGAAAGAAAGTTTTGGAAAATATTTGGCAATGGCAAAAACAAATTAGTATTTTGTTCGCCGCCGCCGTCCGCTGTTTATTATATACCCTGGTTTTTATAGTAATAGTATAGTAGTAGTTTAAAAGTAATTGATAGTTATTTATAAATTTGGGCCAAATTCATTTTTAGGGTGACACCGTAAGATGTCACGTGACCTGATCGAAAAACTGTTACAATGTTATTGAGTTTTCACTTCTGCCGGCACTCCCGGAGTGCAACCCGGTCTTTTTTAATTTAGAAAAACTAATTTGACAAAAAACACTGCATACGAAAGAAATTTTGTCCAAGCTGAAACGAAGAACTTTGTTAGCTTCGCTTGCTCGTTCCTTGAAACACGAATCCTACAAATATTACAAATGTTTGTTATTCAATCACGCTTAAACGGCTCACCGATTTGGATGAAATTTTGCACGGCGATAGTTTATAGCCTGAATTAAAATATCAGTCAATCATCATCATCGATCATATTAGCCGAAAGACGTCCACTGCTGGACATAGGCCTCCCCCGAAGTGTCAAAGTGACCGGTGCTGTGCCACCCGCATCCAGCGGACTCCAGCAACCTTTACCAGGTCAAATCAGGTCAGGTCAGGAATGAAAATATAGGATAGTTATTATCCCGGGTCCACGCAGACGAAGTCGCGGGCGGGAGCTATTACAACAATATAGTTAGAATTTTACCAACTTAAATTAAAGGGTGAACACTATTAAATTGTCGCGGGTCGAATATGCTACAGATGAGAAAATAAAAATCTTAAATGCTTAAAACTCTTTATATAACTAATTTTACATAACGTACAATCTATAAAAAAAATACTAGGGCTCTTTCAACGAACGACGTGAAAATTCCCGGACTTTACTTTTGATGTGATTCATCGACCTTTGCACGGAATCATCGGTTACCAATTTTGTGCATTTAATCCATTTTCGTTGAAAATCTGGCAATGAAGTGGCAGGTTGACAAGTTTTCCGCAATTTGCTTTTTATATTTGCCCAATATTTTTCAATGGGGCGAAGTTCGGGACAGTTAGGTGGGTTGCTCTCCTTAGGTACTACCTCGACTGAATTCGCCTTATACCATTCCAAAGTTCGAGTAGAGTAATGGCAGCTCGCTAAGTCCGGCCAAAATAATGTTGAGGAAGTGTGTTTCTTCATGAATGGTAACAGTCTCTTTTTCAAACATTCTGATATATATATATCGGTATTAATTGTCCCAGTAGTAATAAATGGTGAGCTCCTCGAGCCGCACTGACATATAGCTTGCCAAACAAGGTACTTCTTAGCAAATTTTTCTACTGCGATAACCTTCTTCGACTCGTCCAGATTCGAAATGTCACGAGCGGAATAGTACTGGTTACCTGGTAAAGACTTAAAGTCTGCTTTGACATACGTTTCATCGTCAATAATTAGGCAACATTTTTTCTGAACCAATAACGCATACAATAACCTGGAACGTCTAACCGCACGATTATACTGCTCCGCAGTTCTCTTTGGAGCCTTTTGCTTCTTATATGTTTTAATGCAGCAATAATTTTTAATTTTTTGGACATTTGACTGACTAGTTTTTACTTTTTTCGCCACATCCCGGGAAGAGATACTCGGATTCTTCTCAAATAACTTGCACACCTTTCTTTGTAACTTAACATTAGATTTTCTGGTAGGTTGACCCTCACGCCGCTTCCTATCTATAGATTCACCTTGTTTAATTTTTTTAAGGGTCCTTTGTACCGTCCTCCGAGTAGTTTGACAAGATTTTGCCAGCTCCAAAGTTGATAAACTAGGATTTTTACTAAATTCTCGCAAAATTAATTCACGAACATTTTTTTCGTGTAACGCCATTTTCATGAATAAAAAACAAATGAATATTTTATGGTTGTCAAAATGGTACATGAGGGTTCTAAATTCCAAATTTTAATCAATACTAAAAAAAAGTTTGATGCAACACGCTAGAAAAATAAAAATGTAGGCGACAATTTAATAGTGTTCACCCTTTAGTTACCTTTTCGTCCTATCTAGACACGCGGCAGCGTGTCAAGCCAAGTTCAAGCAAAGGAACTGGCTAGCCAGCGCCGAGTGTAATATTACACGAACCACTTGGTGCCACTTTTGACCCTTCTATAACATAAAACCTCATTAACGTAAACACATAAAACTCCGTGTGTTTAATTATATCCATAAGGACATCTAGAAGCCCAAATTTCATGAAGCTAGCTCAAACGGTTATAAAGATATGAAGGTCAAAAAGTCGTAAATTTTAGCACTGACTGACTCACTGACATATAGTACCTAAACCTAACCTACTTCCAGATGACCTAGAAGGATGAAATTTGGAATCCAGCTCGGTAATTGTGTGTAAGCGTGGGAAAAAATCTAAAAATAAAAAAAAGTTAAAAAATAGGGGGTTTTTTTTAAATTGGTGTGTTGGAACCGTTACAAGCAGATATTTGAAACTACCCCAATATATGTATTATTATATTTGCAATATAACAGAAATATAAAGATAATGTTAAGTCACAAAATAAGTGGTGTCCCCATATAAAAAATACTTGTAATACGCACTAAACAACCGGCCAACGGTGTGTCGTCGGCGGCGCGCGGCACCACATAATTATACACAGAACAGAAGTAAATCTGCATAAAAGCGCTAAAGAAAAAACATTAAATCTCAATACCTGCCTGGAGATCTAAATGAGTGCCAAGTTGTATGCAAAATCCAAATATATATTTATATTCATGAACAATATAACATTATGAACAAGTATTAAACGCTATTTCTTTGCTTTATTGGATACCTATATCTATAAAAATTGCTGTTATTTAAAAATGTGAGATCTTAAAGTGGTTTAGATTTGACTCGGCCAGTTTTTATCAGAATTAAAATATAAGTCAAATCTAACCTACTTTAAGATCTCACATTTTTAAATAACAGCAATTGTTATAAGTATCCAATAAAGCAAAGAAATAGACTTTAATACTTGTTCATAATGTTATATTGTTCATATAAATACATATTTGGATTTTGCATACAACTTGGCACTCATTTAGATCTCCATTCTTTTTGCGGCGAAGCCCACAGCCAAGCATAATTTTTGTATTGAACTTTGCTCTCCTTTTTTACATTTATGTTTTTGGTGGGATTTAATTTAATTGATCCGCTTGAAATGTCTGCTCCTTTATACCCTGCTTCAATGGCCGCCATTACTCGACTACACCGACAAAAGGAGAGTAATGTCGTTGACTCAAAGCCGTTACTCCAGTAACTACGGAGTCCCCTTTATCCGAATTTCGATGTGCATAGACGTCAAAGGCTGTCAAAGCTTCACAAGGTTCTTGTGTAGAGCAAAACCAATCTTAAAATGAACGTCCTTCCACTAAACAACATGTTTCATTGTGTGAGTTTTTTGCGACACTGAAATTGTGTTTGTATGAGAGAAAATATTATATAATAAATAAATAAATAAATAAATATTAGGGGACAATCTTACACAAATCGACCTAGTCCCATAGTAAGCTCAATAAGGCTTGTGTTATGGGTACTAGACGACGACATATTTAATAGATAGAAATACTTAAATACATAGGAAACATCCATGACTCAGAAACAAATATTCATGCTCACCACACAAATATTTGCCCTTACCGGGATTCGAACCCAGGACCTTCAGCTTCGTAGGCAGCGTCACTACCCACTAGACTAACCGGTCGTCGATCACTACCCACTAGACTAACCGGTCGATATAATGCGACAGATTACAACGTGTGTTTAATTTTAAAATGTAACAATTTTATTACACGTTAATCTCCACTAATCATCATGTCTGAATGTGACAAAAAACGCAACTAAAAAATATTACACTTTAGAATCCATCATCATCATCATATCCGTCGAAAGACGTCTACTGCTGGACACAGGCTTCCCCCAAAGAGTGCCATTGTGACCGATCCTGCGCCACCCGCATCCAGCGGACTCCCGTGACCTTTACCAGGTCATCGGCGATCGGTTCTGCGTGCACTTTACAATAAGGTACACGCACGTTAATTTAAATAATGGTTTTATTACTTTTATTTTATTGATATGTTCAAAGTATGCAGACATATTCAGGGTCCTTCTTATACAAACTGTTAAGTAATCCCCAAGACCCATCCTAATTAGCGAGCAGCTACGGAACCCGCCGCGGAACCCTGCAATAAACGCGGCATTACGGTAATCCTTGTTTCGGGGCATGCATAGTTTATGCGGAATTACGCAGATAAAGCACGGGCTGTAATTACTGTGTACGGGGACAGCACACAGAATATGTACCGTAAGATGTGAGAAAAACACTTTTACAGTAAGTACATATGGTGCTACTTCCCGCACTAGTGCGGAAAGAGCACTTTCCGTGCATTATGTCGAAACTTTAAAGAGCCATATGTACAGTAAAACGTTGCACGATACACGTGCGTATAGGTAATTCGCAACTCGTGTCGATTTAAAACACTCCCTTCGGTCGTATTTTAATTTATCACCACTCGTTGCGAATTTCCTATTTTCGGCACTGGTATCGTAAATAACAATTTTAGTACATTAGCTCGAAAAGTGGTACTTTACACAGTTGTGTAGCGTGCGGAAAGTTTATATTTTGACATATACTGGCGTACCCTTGAGGACTCGTTATAAATGACAAACTTTCCGCCCTTGCATAAAAATCAACTATTATAGCCATAATTGAACGAGCGGGCGAATCAAACGAAGTTCTCCGTTTCATTTCGGCTTGGGGCAAAATCCTTTCGTATGTCCGGATGTCCCGCTGTCCGGCTGTTCTCTTCTATACCTATGAGTCGCATTTCTCAACCGATTCTTGAGAGTTTTTTAAAGCAGATTCGATAGTTAAATAGGTTTTATGTCGATGTTTTTTTTAAAGAAACACGCGTTTTCTACAGATCCTAGCGCCACTAGTGATGATTATTTCCGACTATCACCACCTATGTTCTCGCTACGAATCTGCAATAAACGCACATTACGGTAATCCTTGTTTTGGGGCATGCATAGTTTATGCGGAATTACGGGATAAAGCACGGGCTGTAATTACTGTGTACGTTCGCAGTACACATATTAAATCCAGCAAGATAAAAAAATCACCTCTTTAATACATTCGTTCCAAAAGTACTTTACGCCGCTAATTTTCGAAATTCGCAAGGGAATCAAAACCTACAGGGTACTTCCCGTGAACTCAGAATCTTGAAATTTGGTACGCAATGTCTTATAGATAGCACAGATACTTAAAGGAAAAATTGCGAATACTTACCGTAAATTTTACGGAACCCTGGGTGCGCGAGTCCGACTCGCACTTGGCCGTTATAGTAGATATTGGAAAACACTGGAGAAGAAAGATAAATCAGAAATCATTTCAGTTCTTACCGAAAGTATCCGCCACAAAGGGAAGCTTTAATTTGTTCTTTAATTCAGAAGGTCGTTTCAAACTTAAATAAGAACAGCCTCAAGATATCACAAAGCTTAAAAGTGGGACTGACTGACTCACACACTTCAATCAACGCCCAGTCCAACCCGGTGAACTTAGGAAGCTGATTTTTTCACAATAGGTAGTTTATATAACGTTAGTATCCATTAAGAAGGGATTTTTGATAATTTTACCCTCAAGGCGGTAAAAAGGGGGTTGAAAGTTTGTATAGGGATGGAGTCAAATTTTAAGTGAGAGACTTGAAACTTTTTGTATGGACTCCTTATTACAATACAAGAAAAATAAATTTTAGGGTTTTGGAAAAACCCACCCCTAAGCGGGTTAAATAGGCGTTCAAAGTTTGTATGGGGGGCAACTCTTTTTTTGAGTCCCGGGGAAGGACTTAGGATAGTTTTTAACCAGGAAATCATTCCCTAAGGGGGTGAAAGGGGGGTGAAAGTTTGTAAAGCTCTAAGATATAGACGAGTTCCACGCGGTCGGAGTCGCGGACAGAAGCTAGTAATAGCATAAATGCAAAACTTCTATTATAGCATCTTAATACACTTCCTCACTTCTGCAACTGCAAAAAGTCGTGTGATTACCTAGGAATGCAAAATTTAGTCGAACGAGGGAGCGAAGCGAACAAAGTTCTAGGCTTCAGCTTCGACCGAAAATCGTTTGTACGTCTAGATATCCGTATGTCTCCTCTAGCGGTCGCAGTTCATAACCGATTTCCGTGAAATTTTGCGAGCAGGTTCGTTAATTATATAGTTTTTTTTGGTGGAGTCACTTTTTCGAAAACAAAAACGGTTTTTTATTTTAAACAGACAGGCTCGCGAGTTCTACAGCTCGCAGAGAGCCAGTTGTTTATTATACAAACTCAAGCTTGTCCTACTGTTAATAAACTGTTCATTGCGCCGAAGGACACCTTAATTGAGAATTAGCAGCGCTGGGAATGGCGGCTGAATAAAAACTCACTATTACTCGTCCGAAAGAAACGAGAGTCCCTGACTTTTTACCAGTGGTCAATCCAGACATACGAATCGCATTTCAATTTGGTTCCGTCAAATGCTGTAAAGTTGCCTACGAAGCCTATCTTTGCCTTCCTTAAGACACTGTGTTTTTTGTTTATCTTGTTTTTTTTCTATCATCTAACGCGAGAAGAATATCTAATGCTGCAACATTGCCTATGAAGCCTAACTTTGCCTAGTTTACAAAACTGAGATTTACTGATATAATCTACAGGTAGATGGATGATAACCGTAAATATCAGATTTTTAAAGGATGCAAAGTTAGGTTTGCATCTGCAATGTTGCAGCACTTAACTGTTCCTGTTTTCGCGCGCTGTAACACGCGGCGAGCTAACGAGTCAGTTTTTCGACGAGTCATTTAAGTAAAGAAAGAAAGGAGTTTATAATTTTTTAAAGGATGCATGTGACACCCCTTCACTTGCAAGTGTCCGTGGGCTGCGGTGATCACTTATCACCGTACGCTTGTTTGCTTAAAAAAATAGAATTCGAAATGTAGGTGACAGATTGGTCCCCTGCATGCGTTTCCAATTATGTTTGCAATTTTATGAAGCGCGCTCCACGTTCCGCTGGCAATTGTGACATTTGTGACTTTGGTGTCACTCGGTTTGATTAGACACTATAATACACGATCTAGACATACCCGTCATTGCTCCACTGTTGGGTCCAACGGAAGACCAGCCAATTTTTCATTTCGTGTGTCACGAATAAAATGTTTCCTACGTAAAAACATACATAAAAAGTTTAAAAAACTGTCGCTACGGGAAACCAACTTTTATTTGTACAGACTTTGATCTCACTAAACACTACTTGATTATAGGAAATTAATCTATTGTGTATTTTGCAGTATTTTAACTGGCTAGCTGCCCGCGCGGCCCCGCGTATTTAAAATAATGGAAGCCAACCCGCTGGACTAAATATAACCTCAAATAAGTTAGAAAGAGACTGCCAATATAATATGGCGTGTCAAGAAAAGGAACCTGCACCTACAGTTGCGTCCACTGCGAATCTAGTTTGGTATTTAAAACCACGTGTGTGACAAACAAGTGTAGGTGCGGCCCGACTGGTGGCAAGCAATCACTATAGCCTATGGACGCTTGTAACACCAGTACGTCTAGCACAACTTGCTGACAAGTCGCTTCGCGCGCGACACAGCGTCTCCTGTCGCACTCGCACCGTGCAATTTAGATAGAGGAGGGTAGATCTTTCACGACTCGCGTCGCGGCGCGGCGTCAGTTGTGCTAGCCCCCCAGGTGTGTCACATGCGTTATCGAATTTTTGTTCTTCGTTATCGTACTGATTTGAAACAGTTTACTGCGGCGCACAACACCATAATTGTGAATTAGCACACGAAATGGAGGCTGAATAAAAACTCACTATTACCACTTGCTACGAAATAGGAATCGCGAGCGGTATCTTTAAACATTGACCATCACGCTACGCTGCTAGCACTACGCAGTAGTCCGTAGTAGCTTCACAGTTTAAGAGCCTTATCACACTTGCGATTTCCAAGCGTATTTTGTATGAAGGCGATCACGCAGCGTGTTCGCCGCGACTGATAATTGTATAGAAAACACGCTCGCAAATCGCAAGTGTGATAAGGCTCTAATTGTCAGGAACCCGCCCAGCTGGCGTTTTTTTTGTAGGCGCTTTCCTCTACCACGGCATCGGCTACTGTTGGCAGTCAGTATTTCCCTACATATGTCCACACATTCAGGCCATTTGTAGCGAATAGCGCCCTTGTAGCGCTCTGAAGCATGTGTGTTTGGCGCTGAATGGATTATAAGTTTTCGATCGGTTTGCAACATAGCGGAAATAACTAGGTATGCTACAAGCAAACTCATACTGAATACGTGCGTAAAAGGCATAAGTATCTATACGAAAGGTTGGTAGAAGATGTAGAAAGTTATGTACACTTATACATAGCTACAATTTCGCCGGTATGCCCAAAAGGGGTAGGTAGGCGCCACATGAAAATAATGAAGCCATTATTTTGTAAATATTCTTCTGGGGGGCCTACCCACGCGGCGCCTCGCAGGTTGCAGGAGTCCGCTGGATGCGGGTGGCGCAGGACCGATCATTGTAGCACTCTTTGGGGGAGGCCTATGTCCAGCAGTGGACGTCTTCGGCTGATATGATGATGATGATGGTGAAATATTCTTATCAAAGTGAACTTGAAAGGCAGGTACCCCGCAAAGTACCTATGCTAATTTACTGAGGCCTTCCGGCCTTGCTTTTGCGCCATTTATACTTACAGTTTCACATTATGTAGAAATAAGTAAGTACCTGAAACAAACAGTTCATTATTAGACTACCTCTTTATAATAATACTGCCTCTGTGAGCTGTAGAACTAGCAAGCCTGTCTTATTTAAGAGGCTCCCATACGCCAATGACCTTCGATCTGAATCCCTTAGTTTTCCAATGTTTTTTGTAGCTTATTATATTAACAACAACGGCTTTAAGCAATATAGTATCCCATATTTACTTCAAACTTCATTGTTTTCGAGATATTTGGCATCAAAGTTGAACAATTTTAGGCCAAAAAACTGGTTTTCTGGCCATAACTTTTGTGTTAATTGGTTTAAAATTAAAACCCTCTGCCAGTTTTTAGAGACGTCATAGACGAACCCAAATTTGTAGATTTCGTATATGTTAGATCTTTCACGTCAATAGAGATGCGAAATATAAGTGTTTTTTTAGACAATGTTTAAAAAAATCATACAAAATTAAGTATTAATTTGTTTCAAAATCCGGTCAGTCAAAATGGAGATAAAAGATTGAAGAACCGATAGCCGTTTGATTTATGATTCTATCTGTAGTGCAAAAGTAGTAGATACGATTCAAAACTTGTCAAAAATCGATGAAAACCTCGGAAAAAACGATAATCTCAATCGACAAAAAAAAACATGCTCACAAAATTACACGTGAATCGGTCGAGAAATGGGACATGTAGAGAACAGCAGGACAAACGGACATGGAAATTGAATTTTGGACCAAGCTGACGCGGACGATTTTGTGAAGAGTAATAATCACGGAAACCGTACACATTAATAGGGCTTGAATATTCAACTTTAACCCTTAAACGAAGCGGAAAGTACGAAAAGGATGATTGACTATTAAATTTTCATCCCAAATGTCTCTTTTTATAACTTTTTTAACGCTTTGGCCAAATTAGATTCCACCGCGTTAATTTAGGTAACACCAGTAATTAAAAGGGAGAGGGCAATTCAATAACCACTGGGTCGAATTTAATAAAAACCCTGTTTACCTCACCGCCATAATATCCGCAGAAATGGTTAATTTTGCAGAATCATCCAAAACGCTGCAAACCTTTTTTTACACCAACTTAGTTTTACCGCCGTTACACCACACCGCTACTCTAACCCAGAGAAATACAGTTCATAATCGAATAATTTCAAATTTAGAACGCACAGATAACTTTGCTGGCGCCAATAAAAACAAAATATTTTTACATTTTCGAAATCGAATTGATGAGATTTGACTTCGTTATTGACTGGATCGAAGGGTGATATTCGCGTGGCAACGTGCGTTGTGAATTGTAATTGGTAAATTTGTGCGAATCGACAGATTGTTGCCATACGGAAATACATAATAACGGTTTAGGGAAATTCGGTTTACATATGAGTTATTATTTGGGAGTGAATGAATTCAAATCGCTTGCTCACTGGGAAAACGTGACTTAGTGACTTTTAGAATAAATTCGTTTTTAGGCCTACTTAGCAATACTTTTGAGTAGGCGTAGAGTGAGGCAAAAAGGAGGGGTTCTCAATAAACAAAACTTAAGAGAGGGGCATGTGACACTCATTGGGGGAGGCCTATGTCCAGCAGTGGACGTCTTTCGGCTGATATGATGATAAGGCCTCTTCCTTATAAATTATTAAGTGTTTTCTGAGTAGAGTAGCAGTTATAATTATAAGTTAGTACTTATATAATTTGAGTAAATTATAACACGAATGTTGATAACACCAATGAAGAATATAATTACAAAAGCGTGCCCTCCGCATTATGACTAGAAAACCACCCGACTATCCGGCTAAGGAACTGTTTCAAAAATATAAAATACTTACCTTACCCAGTGTGTATATAATAGAAGCATGCAAATATGTGAAACAAAATCTGTATCAGATTCCCAGTCATAGCCAACTCCTGGGTAGCGTGACGCGCAGGCGTAATCAGCTGGTCGTGCCCGCGCGCCGCCTGGCCAAGACTAGGAAGTCTGTGCATGTAATGGGGATCAGACTGTACAATGCACTGGACAACGAAATAAAGTCAATTGTATAGCAAGCCATTCTATTGGAAATGGCTTGCTATACAATTGACTTTTTCGATGGCCACAGGAGATTGGCTGTCGCCTAATTTTTTTTATTTTTTATTTTTTTTTATTTAATGTTATTATGTATTTAAATTATTAAAACATGAATTAATTAATACTATGAAATTGACATGTAATGTGAAACTTTTTTTAATGTATAATGAATGACTTGTAAATGACAATATTTACCAATAAAAAATACAATACAATACAATATGATGCTTTAATTCGAGTTTTAGGTAGTTGTGTATTTTTTTGAGTTTATTGCGTGTACAGCAGACAGCATAAGTGCATGGTCATTCCAGAAACAGATTCGCTTGTCCGCCGATCCTACGCCATCTATGAGCACAACGCACGACTATTAGCGAGATTTCACTAGATGGCGTTGTAAGCAATTTTTTGGCAAAAATAAAATTGATGATTTTATTGTCTTTTAAAACTGTATTCTTGTGGGTTACCACCTATTATTTTTACATTATATTTATCAAGTCAACTCCAGCGCGTTGCCAATTTTTTGTTTGTCACTCTCACCTTTTTGTGGATTTATTCATCTTTTTCTTATGTTTGCGCCACGAGGAAATATTCAAACATCGAATAAATTACAAAAACACTGATTCCCACCATAACTTGGCTGGGCGCAGATTTGAACTCGGAACCTTCCAGTGATGATAAGTTGATAACTTAGGTCGAGGTAAACCTGTCTAGTTACCATTGGGCCATTATGACAATCGAAAGATTGGTTGAAATTCGTCATCAGTTTAATTTTGTATGCAAATATTCGTCACATCACAACTACGAATAATTGAGGAGGGTAGACTGTATTGTAATACATAACTACCATCCAATTTCTTATATTTCTTATGGCACTTACTTCTTGTTCGTTTGTCGGCCATTTACGATTCGATTTCCTTCTATACAACCATAACAATGAGTTCTCGTTTGATCTAGTTAAAAGATCACAATTAATTGGTTAAATATAATGTAAACGTAAGTATATAGTGTTTACATATGTTTTGTAATATATATTATACCTTACTACATACTCGTATCTTACATTGTTCTTATTGTGTATTTACGAATACAGTTGTTACAGCGAAGAACGGTTGTTTTATGGGCACAAGAGGAAGGATCTCGTAGACCAGGTCTCATTGATGCCGCGCATTATGAAGCTGTGAAGATGACCTGTACGAAGAAAATTTGTTTAAGCGGATAACCCACATTCCACACAAGCGAAGGCCCAGTTCGTCGTTGCTAACGGAAGGCCAGAAAACAAGGTTGTAATTTGGCCTATGATATGGCTGTCTGAAGTGAAGAGTGAAAAAGTGAAGTGTATTAAATCCAGTCAACAGCGCCATTTAAGTTTATGGTGTTATAATAATACGTGCCGTGATAATGGTCGCGTAGTTCCTAATATAGAAAAAGTGCTGATGCTGTCGCCCAAAGAGTACGGATTACGTTAAGATTTATATATTCTATAAACCGGGTTATCCTAAATAAATTTAAAAAATATATATTGTTTCAGTAGGTAGGTATTAATATGCCGTTTGCTTTCTTTTTTTATATTCCTTTACTATTTAAAATGTGATATTTCATAAGATCAAACAAGTGTAAGTAACGGTGAAAGCCCAAATAAAATTATTATGATTATTTTCAAATCAATAACACATTAATTCATGGTTTGAACGCTCACATATAGGTAAAGATATATTATGGCAATTAACACCTTAATGCGTTCTGCTGATTTGAATGTTAGATAACCCGGTTGTAAGTTAATATTGTCAATATTATATTTATTGTGGTGAAGCTTCAATCTTTTTCCAATTATGGAAATGAAACTTAAGCTATTACCTCAATAAAAATGTTACAAAGTTGATAGGTAACTATTACTAAGTAGTATTATAAAATTGCTTTAACAGAACTGTAGTGAACAAAATAAACATTTTAAAACATAAAATGCTGTTTTAATTATTTAAGTTATGAATATATAACTTTCTTTATGACTAATATTTGTATATAAAAAACTTTCATCTATACATGTAGAAATAGAACAAATATAAAAAAAATACAAAAACATAAACCTCCCATTAGAGCTGGAATTCGAACCTCGATCGTTCTAGGCCGCTGAGCCTAGAGCACATGTCTTAATCCATTGAGCTATCTCAACATTATAGGTAATGGTGGAAATATAGCATTCACATACCAGTGGTATCGCACTTAAATACAGTTATTATAAATTAGCATTTAATAGCCTTGTTAATAATTATACTAATATGAGAATATTTCTGGTGATAACAGGTGTCAATTTAAAGGTATTTAATGTGCCTAGTATAGTGCTTATTTTCCGCGGTATCTCTAAATAGTAGCGCCAACAACGCCATCTAGTTTAATTAATGTGCACCACGTGCAACTGTGTGAGCAGCAGACGTCAAACGATGCAAGCGAAACTGGGCCGTAAGGTGTCCATGCATTATTGCAGCCGATAGTACCTGAAGTGGAAAAAATATGAACAATTATGATCTAAGTCCCTTAAAACATAAGTTAATAGGCTATTACTGAACCAGTAAGGTTGATATTAGGTTCTGTCGTCGCTTACCATCACTGGTCAGATTTGTATTAAAAAGCGGCCAAGTGCGTGTCGGACCACGCACAACGAAGGGTTCCGTTCCTATTAAAAAGGTTGTATCGTAACTGAAATCTTATGGCACTTACGTCCTTTTCTTTAAGGAAGGTAGTTTTTTAGAAAAATCTCAAAAACCTTTGAACAGATCTTGTTCAAAACAATTTTTGCTGAAAGAATTTAATAAGCCATGATTAATAATAATTAATTTTTAATCCATGATTTTTTCATATTTTTAAAATACACGGTTCAAAAATTAGAGGGGGGGGGGACACTATTTTAATGACTTTCGGGGTGATTATCTCTGACTCTATTCACTTAATCAAAAAAAATTGCTGAGAAACCTTATATTTATTTTGAAAGGCCTATCGATTGATGTGCCAGTGCCGTGCCACACATGGGCAACAATGAAAAAAAAATGACTTTTAGTTTTATGTATGGAGTGCACCCCTATTTTTTTTTAGTAATTTAATTACCAAACTATGTAGCGGCTAACAAAATACACCTATCCTCAAAATTTTATTCAAATACACCTTATAGTTTTCGAGTAAAATGCCACGCCACTTCGAAAGTCGAAGTTCGGGTATTTCCATCTCTATCGCACTCCCTTACTCGAGTGACAGGGATGCATGTATTACGAACTTCGACTTTCGAAGTTCGTGGTAGCGCCGCTGTGACACACGGACGGACAGAAAGACCGACAGACAGACAGACATGACGAATCCATAAGGGTTCCGTTTTTTGCCATTTGGCTACGGAACTCAAAAACCGTTTGAGCTAGTATTAAGTAGTCGTATGTGTATGCTATTAAGCCGCAATACGGGTGTAGACTCGAAAATTATTATCACTCCAAAAGAAAGAAGGCAAACAAATATGCCTAGCGACGAAAATCCCATTCAGATATCTCAAAGAATTACGAAGCTACAACCGTTTTGATATTGCTGGTTAAAGAAAGAAAACGCAAACAGTTTGTGACGTCACAACCTGAGAGGCTGCCGCAGAGCGAGCCGCGCGCGCGGCGGTCGCGTCGTTGACGGCGCCGAACACGATGGGGCACGGCACGATGCCGTCTATTAGTGACGTCACTAACTACGAGAGCGTCATCGTTTCATATGAAGTTGCGTTTTGCGAAAAAGGGACAGAACATACCCCTTCTTAAAACTTTGGACACATAACTTCGTGATTATTTCAATAATCACGAAGTTATGTGTCCAAAGTCCTCTTGCGTTAACTTTTACTCTATTTGACTTAATTTTTAATCCTTTTTCGAGAAAATACGGCATTATTGATTATTTTATTTAGTGTAGACAACACCCCTACTCGTATTGTAAAATCATACAAACAATAGCAGAAATAGAGAGAGTTTTCAATAATACTATGGTTTGCAACGAAATGGGGGTGAAACTTTGTATAGAGCTACGATATAAACGGGTTCCACGCGGACGAAGTCGCGGGCTGAAGCCAGTAGTTATATATTTAAATACTTAACATAGCTATAGCACAAGTAAAACAAAACCTTGTAGCTTACTACGGATCGACCCCCCTGGTATTCTCAAGAAAATCCTCACGCATCCGGATTCTTATTCAAAGGAATCATCTTAAAAACACTTCCACGCGATAACAAAGTCCGTTTACATACATTGGAGTGTCCGGAAGGGTTCATTGAGAAAAGGTTCCATCTGCGCCGGCCGGGGTACGCGATACACCCTTATCACGGTTATGGGGGTCGCCAACGAGGGACTTGGAAATGGTTGGAAATGGTGGAATTTTCCGCAGTGTGTAGCAGTTACTTATTGGGTAGCCGGCTGAGATATGGATGGGATGTCAATAGGAATTGTATAATGGAGTGTTTCATTTAGATTTTTTGCCTGAAAAGTGTAAAAAAATGGTCACTTTTATGCTACGACGGTGGCTACAATGAATAAGCTACGGTATAGCCTAGTGGTTCAGGCATGCGGCTGTCTAGCGGCGGTCGTGGGTTCGAATCCCGGCACGTCCCAATGAGTTTTCCGGAACTTGTGTACCTACGGAATATTTACTGTTTCCTTTTCGGTGAAGGAAAACATCGTGAGGAAACCGGTTTAACCCAAATAAGGGCTAGTTTTCACTCTGGGTTGGAAGGTCAGATGGCAGTCGCCTTCGTAAATCTAGTGCCTATGCCAAATCTTGGGTTTAGGGCAAAACCGGGAATAACGATAGGAGGATGGTGATGGCAACTGAAGCACGCAGGCAAACCTACGGGATAATATATAGCCATCCAGTTAACAAATTCTATACATATGTGATTCATTTAACGGATATGTGGTTCCGGAGATTACCCTCTACATACGAACACCAACGTACAATCGGTACAGTAAGGAGGACACAATGATCTGAGTAGTAGTAGGTTTTAGTGAGGTAGGGCACAGCAAAATGTCATCCCGCTCGAATTTGGAGCAGCCCAACTGGGGAAGTACCTCCGCCTTGCAGAACACCACAGCCATAATAACACTACTACTGGCTCTGTAGTAGTGTTGTGTTCCTGGAGGTGAGCAAGGTCGCCAGAGCTCCCGAGGATGCGTTGTGTTGAGAGCGAAGGAATTTGTTCCTTCAGCTGTCAACACGGCGAATCCTCAAACATATCTAGGGTCGGCAACGCCCATGTTACTCCTTTGGAGTTGCATGCGCCTATAGGCTGCGGTGTCCGCTTACCATCAGGCGGGCCGTGCGCTTGTTTGCCACCGTCGTTTTATTAAAAAAAAAACACGCCTTTATGACATTGACAATAAGTCCCCGTACAGATATGGCCTTATTTATGTACGAAATAGTTTCCGTCCGCGACTTCCTCTGCGTGGACCCGGGATAAAAACTATCCTATATTTTAATTCAGGCTATAAACTATCTTCGTGCAAAGTTTCATCCAAATCGGTTGAGCCGTTTGAGCGTGATTGAGTAACAAACATCCAAACTTTCGCATTTATAATATTAGCAGGATGTTATTAAATAATACTCGTGACTGTGCAAGCTCACAGACTTTTCCTCAAGAACCACTGTCCATCCAAAACGTATATTCTAAACATAGGTGAAATAACTTTTGAAATCGGAATAGCGGTTCCGGAGATCCCCTACATATACAAAGCTAACCTTACTTACTTCACATACTTTTCCTCTTCATAATATTAGTATAGAAGACGGCCCCCAATTCACTTAAATTAGTTCAATATTTAACCAATGTCTAATTGCATTCGTTCCATTATCTCGTTTTCGTAGAAACAGCCTCGACGCAGTCAGTCTTACTGAACTTCCACGTATTTACCTTTCCAGCCCTTGGGAAATAAATGGACCAGTTAAGTGCACTTATGGTTTACTTTAGACATGAGTCGAGCTGTTTGATTCGTTATCCTATTTTATTGGTAAAATATTGGTGGAGAGAGATTTCTTGGCCGCGCTTTTGGCTAATTCACTGCCAAGAATCGCTACGCTCTCGTAGCCGATCCCGTGGGCTTCCGCTAAGTAGAGGAAAGTGCCTACGGCGTAGGCGCCCTTTAGGCGGGTTCTCCTGGCAGTAGAAGTGTTGACTAAAGATCCATTCGAACTTTTGTCTTAGTGTGAGTGAGACAATAATCCAAATTGATTCTTGAAAGTGAGAGCTCTTGCCACCACGGAAAATTGGCAGTACATTTTGGACGAACTTTAATAGGAAATAGATATGTTACATAGAGTTATGTTTATTTCATTCGATTTAAAAACGAAACCAACTATAACACTGTTTTCTTCATTTGAATTCTTAAAGTTGATTAAAATCTCCAGTGTGGGTTGCCAGTGATGACGTGTGGCTTACTATAGGCCTCATAGATTGAAAGTCACTCTAAGGGACAGACAGATCAGAAATGAGGCTATCCGCAGAAGAACCAAGGCAACCGATATGGTCCGCCGGATCGCTAAACTTAAGTGCGCCACATTGTACGTAGAACCGATAGCCGTGGGGGCGCAATGGTTCTCGAGTGGCGACCAAGTACTGGAAGGCGCAGCGTGGGTAGACAGCAAGGTGGACTGATGACCTGCTAAAGATCGCGGGAGTCCGCTGGATGCGGGTGGCGCAGGTCCAGTTGTTGAAAAGAAAGAAAGAAAAGAAAGAAAGATACATTTATTCACACACACAGGACACACATATTAAACAATAAATTAAACAAAAAACAGATAAAACATGCAACAAGTGTGCCTCTGCGGCAGTGAACCGGACACTGGCTCAGCATTATGCTGAGGTGTCAGACACCTGCAGCGCTGATTTACAGCCAGCACCGTCGGTGACTCACGGAAACGTGATACAAATGTAATAAATAAACTAACTACATTATTGGGATTGTGGCACTTTTTGGGGGAGCCAGTCTTTCGGCTGATATGATGATGATGATTAAAATTTCACCGCTTTTTGCGTAAGTTGGTCGGCTAGAGGGCCAAAACGAAAGGCAAAAGCCAGACAAACACAGTTGAAAACTCACTCATCAACCGCGTCAATACTGAACCTATTCCCCGTATATTTACCTCACCCGGCGAACGCCCCTGGGAAATAAGTGAACCAGTTAAGTGTACTCATAGAACTTATAGCTGATTGCTTCCGCGGGACTGATCTGAAATGAACCGCGGCTGATTTCATTAACGCCGGTATTCTTAGATCGGTTTGTTTTCTTACTGATAAACATCTTCGAATCGGTGAAACTCATTACAGCTATACCTACGCTTGCTTATGGCCGACTAAGGTTTCCTATCTCTCTACGTATATTATTTACTAGTATCCACCTCAGGTGATAATAGTTAGTAGTTAGATAGGAAACCTTAGGTCGGCCATCATAAGCAAGCGTAGGTATAGCTGTAATGAGTTTCAGCGATTCCAAGATGTTCGCTTTTGTTTTTAGAGTTTCCGTGTTAAAACTAGGACTCTAGATACTAGTGCATAATGTGAGCTGTAGAAATCGCAAGCCAGTCAAAAATATTGAAAAATATTCGTCAAAATGTAAGTATATAATCGAGGAACCTGCTCACAAAATCGAGAATGGGTAGAGAAATGCGACCTGTAGAGGAGAACAGCGGGACAGCGGGACACGAGACACCGGATAAAGCTGAAGCATCTAACTTCGTTCACTTCGCTCGCTCGTTCAATAAAAATACTCACGTGCATGTCTAAATCAAATCTTTAAGTAGGTTGTACGATATTCCTACAGCATCAAATGACTCAGCGCTACTGTGTCCATCCACCGCCTCGTGTCCCAAGGGCTGGCCTGAAGGTTCAGGGGTGATCGTTCAGCTAAGTATGACGTAGGTACACAGGTTCCTAGGTCTCTGGTAAGCGCACTCTTCCAAGGGGGAAAGATCCTTAACGCACGATAAATAATGAGAAAATGTTGCTCTCGCGCGATTTTGACATTGTGCGTGGCACTGGCACATTCGTATATCCGCTTCCGGCGGGTGGCGCTGTTAGCGCGCTGGTGTTGCCATCCCGGAGGGATGACGGCTTCAAGACAAGAAGCAGTAAATCGCTAGAAGTTCGTAGGGATACCATACATAATAGAAACAAATAAAATTGACCCTTAAGAGGCTCCGCGCGCTATTTGGCTAGTTTTGACGAGTTTTGAGTTGATATTCCTCCGTCGTAACTATAGATATATTTACGCCACAAACATTTACCGGTTCTTCAATCCCTTATCTACATTGGCACGGGAGTTTTTTTTTTTTTAATATTTTTTTTTAATGATTTATTCAAACATGGTGGGTATTTACCCAATTCAATAATTTCACATTCGTTATCATAGTTTATACTATTAACTAACGTGAAACTTACTTAATTAATTTAATTACACATTGTCTCTGCTATTTCAGAATATATATATATAATAATATTCTAAAGCAGAGTTCGTTACCATGCCAAGTTTTTGTCAAAACGAATCATTGTTCAGTATTTGCGGCTTCTTCTTAAGTAGAATTAGGCGTTCAATTGTCCAGGCAAGCCGCTGGAAATCTAGTTCTATGGACGCCGCGCCACTGCTATTTCAAATAATCCGCTGGACTGTGGCGAGGCGTGACCCGCAGCCCGCGGAACCTTATTTACCAAAATTTTATTGGCCCGTGCTTGGCAAGCGCCATTAACTGCGACTTGAATCTCCGTCGCAGATTTCTGGGGTTAATTCGGGTACCTACAGGTATATTTTACTCTAGTAAGTTTTAGTTGAGGATGACAAGCATCATTCACAAATATGTATTGTACATGTGGAAGTTTGGACGTTTAAATATTTGTTACTTAAAATGAAAACGGCTTAACGAATTTGGATGAAAGGCACGCTAGCTTAAGAAGACATCGGGTCGGAAGCGGGCAAGGAGCTACTTAGGCTTACTTTTTCTACAACAATAGTTTAATTAGACGATCAATTGCCTTGTAAGAGCAAGTGGGTGGCAATCGAGTTCTGTGGACCACGCCACTGCTATGTTAATTAATGCGCTGCACCGTGGCGTGCCCGGCGGCCCGTGACCCGCGCAAGCGTCAATTTCAATGGCCCGTGCTTGGCAAGCGCCATTAACTGCGACTTGAGTCTCCATCGCAAACTGGGGTTTATTCGGGCATTCAAATATTATAAATTTGGATGTTTGGATGTTAAGAAGTGTTACTTAATGACACAACGGTTAAACGGATTTGGATGTGGTCGACTGGTCGTTTATATCCTAGATTAAAACGTAGGATTTTTTACCCCTTCATCCCGGTAATAGTAGTAGTTCGTTTCAGTATTCAGTAGTCAGACACTCAGCTGTCAAACAAACTAGTTGCAGAAATAATCGCTGCTAATATTATAATATTATTCCTAGACAAACCTTAGTATCACCAACCAAATAGGCAGATATCGTGAAGAACATAACCTCAATATTGTGCACCAGCATTTTCTCCACCATAAGCCGTAAGTTTTTCAGATTACAATGAAAACTATTTTCGCATAACACAATCTTGGAGTGACGCACACATACGCAATTCAAAATAACGATCAGAAATTTTGAAATCAATTGTTAACTACCGGTACCGCATCAACAGCCGGCAACAATAACAACAGCGGAAATTTGACGTTTGACACTTGTGACAGCTAAAGTGCGTTTCGTTTCACGCTAAAATGTCTCCCATCGAGTCGACCAAATCGACAAAATCGAATACTTGCCATAAATGCAAAAAAGCTATAAAGGCGTCTAACTTTTTAAAATGTTGTATATGCATGAATGTTTACGATTTATTATGTGTAAAAATGACCTCGAAAGGGTTTAATACAATGAGTAACGATAGCAAAGAAAAATGGAAATGCAAAAATTGTACAGATTCGGATAAAAAACTGTCAATAACACCAATACTGGGCACCAGCGAAATTCAAAACAGTTATTCTATCCGAGACAATATAACGCAAAGAAAACGTGTCTTACAAAAAAGTCCATCTTGTGAAAGTTTATCTAACACTATAAGTATTACAGATATCACCACACACCACACCACACACACACACACTCCACATTAATTGATGACAGTTTATCACGTAGAAGCCTGCCGAATGTGTCACATTCGGAAAGTACGCAAATAGTTGAACTGAGATCCGAAGTGAATGCACTAAATACCAAATTATCTAGTGCGCATGCAGAAGTTGATAAATTAAACACTGAAAATTCGGGCTTAAGGAAGCAGATAGAGGAACTACAAAAGAAAATAAACTTATACGCAACATTATTAAATGATGATACGACTAAAAGAATTACGCCAGCTAAGACCTACGCTTTGAGTTCGCCTTCACTTAAGTCAGATATGGAAAATAAACTGCCAGAGACATTAAAGAAAATAAAAACTCTGGAGGATGAAATTGCAATGTTGGTAAAAAATAATAAGCAATTGCAAGCTAAGCTCAGTACTGTCCTCAAAGCGAATACACAAATTAAACGTCAGTCGGCAACTCTGGAAAATAAAAATATAACACTAACACGTATACAACAGTCAACTAAAATATTACAAAACACGGCATACAGGTTAAAAAAACTTAGCAAAAATGTATCTACAGAAAATTGCGATTCGGCTAAATCCATAAATATGTCTCTACCACATGAACCAGAAAAAACTGCAAATAACATAGCAGAAAATGTTATTAATAGAAGAGAACATAAGCCCAAATTACTGCTACTATCCGATTTTCATGGTGCTGATTTGCTGTTACCACTCTCAAGAATACGGAAAAACGACTACGATTTCACAGCGGACATCATAAAGTACGGATCAACGGAACGAGTGCTACAGGGCTTTAAAGAAAAAATCGGTACATTTACAAAATGTGATAGTGTAGTTGTAATGTGTGGTGGCAGTGACTTTAACATAAACCCCATAAATAAAGTACTCAGTATTTTTGAAGACATAGCTAAGGATGCCACCCACACCAATGTAATATTTTGCGATATACCATATAGTATTCAAATGGATGCTGATAATTATAATAATTATGTTGAAAAAATTAATTACGCTCTGCATAAGAAATTTAAGAATAATTGCTCTCACGTCTGGCTTCAGCCAAACAGTATTTACTTAGGGACAATGGAATATAGAATAAATGGTTTCGAACTTAATTCAAGGGGCAAATATAAGCTCGCACAATGTATAAATAATGTGTTGATAAATGTAAATGAAGCATTTTATAACAAAGGTGCTTTTTTATAGATACGAGTACATAGCTTTTTTAGAGATACACCCTGCCAACCTAATTTGCATTTGAATTCAACCACTTTAGACGAATTAATTTTCTATAATAATTTATATGTTATACATCAAAATATAAATGGATTAATCAATAAGGCTGACGCATTAACTGTTCATTTACAAAACCTAATAAATTCTGGAAAGCCAATTGATGTTATTTGTATCACAGAACACAACATGAAGTCAGATGATGAGATTCAGTTGTTGATAGTTAACTATAATCTAGCCACTCATTTCTCTAGAAAGAGTAGAGATGGCGGAGCATGCATACTGGTTCGGAACATCCATAAATATAATGTCCTGCCAGAGATCGGGAAACGATCTATACCCAATATTATCGAATGCTGTGCGATCGAATTGAAAGATCACAAAATTATAATTGTTACTGTTTATAGAGTACCTAAAAATGACAAAGAAAGCATAAGAACCTTCTTTAACAGATTCAGCGAGATATTAAATAAAATATGTTATACAAATAAGAAAGTCATCAATTCATCATCTGCGGTGACTTTAATATCGACCTGCTCAAAAGAACTCCAGTTGCAGTAGAGTTTAAGAATATAGTATATAGTTATAACTTAAGATTCGGAATATTAGAGCCGACTAGATTAGGTAGCAAAACTTGCATTGACAATGTAATACATAATGTAAGAGGCAGTCAAGCTGAAGTAATCGAGTTAGCGCTCTCTGACCACACCGCTCAAGTTTTAAAATGTCCAGTGAAAAAAACAAATATTCTGACACACTGGTACGTAAGGAAGAGAGACTTAGGCCAGGGAAATATTGATAAATTCACCGAGTGCCTGCAAAGGTTAAACTTTAATAAAGTATATCTGTACGATGACCCGAATGAAGCTTATAATTACTTCTTTGAATTATTTGAGCTCTTTTATAATCTGTGCTTCCCATTTCGAAGTATAAAAATATCCTCCACAAAGAAACCAGCATGGATTTCAAAGGGAATAAGAAAGTGCTGTAGGCGCAAGAGATATCTACTCTGGAAATGTCGTTTTTCTCCTGAACCGGGTGATAAAGATTATTTCAAAAACTACTCAAAACGGCTGAAAAAGATTATCCTTTTGACTCAGAAATCTAAAAATAATCACTTCATTACTAATGCTACGAATAAGTCAAAAGCTACATGGAACATAATTAGCAACTCAAAACTGAATCAACCAAGACAGTATATTTCTCAAATATCTGTCAATAATATTATTTTAAGGAACCCTATTGACATTGCTCAGAAATGTAACAATTACTTTATTGATCAAATTGAACCAATTAATATAGTTAAGGATAATCTAATACCCACCAACCCTAATAATTATTATTTGACATTTAATTCGCTTAACTCTATATTTATAAAGCCGGCCACTACGTCAGACATTACGGAAATAATACACGGTCTTAAGAACTCGAATAGTACTGGGTACGATGGAATTAGTACATTCATAATAAAGAAAGTTTCCCATATTATTTCACCTCTTCTAGGATACATTGTAAACTTGTGCACTGTACGTGGAATCTTCCCAGATAAATTAAAAATGACTATCATAAAACCTCTTCATAAGAAAGATAGCAAGGATGATATGAATAATTACAGACCAGTAGCGCTCATCCCTATTTTCTCTAAAATTATAGAAAAATATATTTATAAATGTGTATCTAATTACTTCGAACATAATAAGTTGTTTGCAAATGAGCAAAAAGGTTTTCGCAAAAATAAGACTATAGATATGGCTATATATGATCTAGTTCAACTTGCACTAAAAAACATGGATAAAAGAATTCCCGTCTCCGCGCTATATATGGACATGACAAAGGCATTCGATTATGTTGATCATCGAGTGCTTCTTGACAAACTACATCGCTACGGAATCCGAGGTAATGTCCATGACCTATTTAAATCTTATTTAAACGGGAGGAAACAAATTACTCAAATAAGTAGATTATGTTCGAAGTCAAAGACGGAACAAGTGTTTTCATCTGAGGTAAGGGACATTCGCTGCGGTGTACCGCAGGGGAGCGTCCTGGGGCCTTTGCTTTTTCTCATTTATATAAATGACATGCCTAACTCTATTGATTATCCAATGGTTCTGTTTGCTGATGACAGCACCGTAATATTCTCTGGAGAAAATTTGGAATCATATGAAGCTGACATTAATAGGACATTAAATAGTATTATAAAATGGTTAACAGCAAACAGACTAAAAATAAATTTGACTAAAACAAAACACATGACATTTCAGCAACGAACTAACTATACGCCCAATATTTCTGTAGCTTATAAAGGACATAAAATTGATAGTATTGACATTACAAAGTTTTTAGGACTGAACATAGATGATAAGTTGACATGGAAATATCAAATTGACTCTATATGTAAGAAATTAAACAAATTCTCTTATGCACTATATAACTTAAGGAAAAGAGCAAATCAATCGGCAGTTCTCACCGCCTACCATGCGTTTGTGACATCAACATTACGTTATGGCATTATATTTTGGGGGAACTCCACAGATAGAGAAATTGTATTCAGGGCGCAGAAGAAATGTCTTAGATCAGTGTTCGGTATTAGCTCTTTGGAGTCCTGTAAGCCATATTTTCAAAAACTTAAGATTTTAACTCTGCCTAGTTTATATATTTACGAAATATGTGCTTTTGTTAAGCTGAACCCTCACTTATTTGTAAGCTTCAAAAGCAAACGCTTGCGTAGCAAAATACAGAACCTAATGATTCCCAAAACGATGTTGTATCAAAAAAATGTAGTTGGGATGGCCCCAAAAATATACAACAAATTCCCTAAATGTATCGCAGATATTGACCATGTATATAAGTTCAAAAAAACTTTAAAAGATTTTCTAAGTCGTAAATGTTACTACTCAATTAAGGATTTTTTAGATGATAAGGAAATATGTACAGTTTGACATGCATGCTCACACTATTTGTATGCCGTAAGGCGCCACATAGCGAAACTGTATTTTTTTTTTTTATAACATCTCTATGTAACCTATGATGGACAAATAAATATTTTTATCTTTTATCTTTATCTTTATCTTTATCTTTAAAAGTATTGTAGACCAACTTTGAGTTGCGCCTGCGCTTCTAAATGCACTTATAAAGTCCATGCATGTATGTTAGTGTCAACCGCCACTGCCCTGTTACGCAAATGTGTTGACAGTATACCGACAAAGATAGCTAAGTGGCATCAGGCTCCCGGTAAAGTACAAAATACCTGCGATAACCAAATAAGCTTCTTCCTGTGAAGCGAGGACTGGCATGATCCGGAAAAATTACACATGTAATGGGGCCAACCATTTACAACAAGTTGCAAGAAACAGAAGTCTTCCCTTCCTTACAATGCTTTAAACGAGAGCTAAAAAATTGGCTTCTTGAGGACACATTACACAGCTACGATGAGTTTTGGAAGCTAGAATATAAAATTTACAGTTACTAATGAATGCATTGAATGTAACGTTGACATTTGGTAATTAAGTAAAATCAAATTCAATTGACATAGAATCTAAGATTTATTTATACATTTTTTGACATGCACAAAATTATATTTTATCAGTAAATGAGTATGAGTACCGCCTACCGATTCCGCCTCGCCCAAGTGGCCTAGGCTGCGATTGTCTGTTAGTTAGTTTGTTAATTAAACTGATGCATTGCAGCATTTTAATCAACCCTGATCAACCCATTATGATGCGTACAAAGGTAAGCCAACATGCAATGCCTAATGGATTACAAATAGCAATTATTACATTTTATTATCGTCCGTACCCATAAATAAAGGGGGGGCCGTCACATAAATCCACCGTCAAATGATAAGGATGGCTGAAATTGATCTTTGCAACTGTCAATATGTAAAGCTGTGTACCTTGTTGTGAGGGAGTTGGGGTTATTTTTGAATGAGTGTTTTTGTTTTACGGGTTGAATAAAACACGTTTTTATTAGCAACATGTTTTTGGGTTGGTGTCGTGCGATAAATTGTATCGTTGTATGTACGTTTTTGCATATAATCTAAAAGTGTCTTCATTCTTTCACATAACTCCCTATCTAAGAGTACCTAAGTCCCTACTTAGCGAGGCAGGTCACCAATGAGACAGGCAGACAATATTAAAGCTGCAGTAGATGCAACACTACACGCAAGCTTAAGGGGCTCCCATACGCCAATGACCTTCGATCTGAATCCCTTAGTTTGCCAATGTTTTTTGGTAGCTTATTATATTAACAACAACGGCTTTAATTAATATAGAATGTTTCCCATATTTACTTCAAAGTTTATTGTTTTCGAGATATTTGGCATCAAAGTTGAACAATTTTAGGCCAAAAAACTGGTTTTCTGGCCATAACTTTTGTGTTAATTAGTTTAAAATGAAAACCCCAGACACGGTTTTAGAGACTTTATAGACAAACCCAACTATGTAGATTTCGTATATGCTAGATCTTTCACGTCAATAAAGATACGAAATAAGTGTTTTTTTAGACAATGTTAAAAAAAATCATACAAAATTAAGTATTCATTTCTTTCAAAATCCGGTAGCCAAAAATGGAGATAAAAGATTGAAGAACCGATAGCCGTTTGACTTATAATTCTATCTGTAGTGCAAAAGTAGGAGATACGATTCAAAACTTGTTAAAAATCGATGAAAACCTCGGGTAGTCCCTTGGAAGGAGATTGTCAGCTTGGAATGGCGGCGTGTTGTGAAGCTTGCTACCAACACCTGAAATTACCACGACCACTCTGTCAAGAGTGAAAACGACGAAGAAGAAGAAAGTACCTCTTCAATCACATACCTTTCGTTTCACAAGTAGCAGGAAAACCCATTGTCTCCCCGGAAATTCTTAGCTACGGTATTTCAACAAAATATTTGTGGGTCACTTTCGCCCGACTAAGGGAATGTGGCTACGGGAAAAGGGATATGTCTTTAGCAGTTTATGTTTGTATTGACGTGTACCACCCCACTGATGTTCTGAAATGCCCCTCTCAAACTCGCCACACCGTCCATGAGAATATAATCTGACGTCTTGATATCGGTTAATCCATACTTACATGTGAACAACCACCTGGCCCAGTTGGCAGTGATTATGCCTATGAATCTGGCGGTCCCGGGTTCGAGTCCCGGTTTAGGGATCAATTTGTGATGAACAGAGCTGAGATGGTTGAGATATGCGTCATACTAGTGATCGGGTGCTGTTTGTGAAGTCTTGCAATTTTTTGCTTATCTGTTCATGCTTGCAAGGGCATAGTAACTAACTAAATTTTAGTGTTATTATTATTATTTTCGTACTGACGAGGGACATCATTCTGTTTTGACTCGTTTTATTGTTATTGACCCTCTACATCATACAAATTAATTTTGTATGAATAAGGTATCAATCAATTCAAAATTTTCCAGGTATGTACCCTTTGTATGAAAAAAAATTAGTTTCTGTTTCAGTTATTTTTCCGTAGTTGGGTTACAGTTTTCTGAACATTAAGGTAAGGTAGTGGCACATATAAAAATATGCGTAAGTAGTCCTCGACGGTCAAAGTGATAAGGCTTCAATTCGAATTAAAAAAAAGTGCCCGTGTAACACACTAATACGAGTACAGTAGAATTATTTGGGGTTTACCACTGTCAGATAGTTTGCCTTCATTTAAGTTTCAACTTTAACCTCATAAAAATTAAGTTTATATTTCTAAATCAGTAGACGTGGGTAACAGTATTCTCAAAATTGCTTTATTTGTATGACATTAAAGTAGAAAATTAAATGAAGGCAAACTATCTGTCAGTGGTTAACTAACAGTAATTTCGTAAAGTACAACGTCGAGGAATAGGACGTTTACTTTACATATTATTATATCTAAATGGGTGTCCAAATTAAATCATGGCGAGCAGATATTTGCTTTGCTTGATTTCGTTTCTAGCCTACTGTCGCTTGGGACAGTGTTATATTTTTAACCGACTTCAGAAAAAAGGAGGAGGTTCTCAATTCGGATGTTGTATATTGTGGAATTGAGGGACCTCCTCAATTATATTAGGCACGCGTGTAGTGATTTTGGTATTTTCTATTATACCTCGTGTATTTATACCCGGAAATCATAAATTTGGTGGAGTGGAATTGATGATGAAGACCACAGATGACTTATGGAATTCCTCAATTATGTACTTAAAAGAAGTTAAAAGTACAAAAGTACGTCACAGATTCTGATAAGATTCCGTTGAAATAGCAACTAATGGAGTGCCAAAGGTGATCCTTGTGGTCCTGAAGTATTATCGCGCCACATACAGCGATTGGGTTTTTTTCTCTAATAATCAACGCATTTGCTCTCGGAAATTAGTTCATCTGGTAAATTGCAAAATAAATGTGGAAATGTTCTCGTGGCTTGGCGGAGTACTAAATTGAAATTGGTTAAAACTTTGATTTTAAAATAAATTATTTGACGACCGCGGTTAGCCTAGTGGGTACAATGACGCTGCTTACGAAACTGAAGGTCTTGGGTTCGAATCCCGACAAGGGCAAATATTTGTGTGAGGAGCATGAATATTTGTTTCTGGGCTTCGGACGTTTTTTATGTAAGTATTTACGTATTTATTCTAATTAAATATATCGTCGTCTAGTACCCATATCATACGTTCGGAATTCTACCTATCTACATATGTGTTTTCATACCTTCCATGGTTACACATAAGTTTTTGCTTTATCCAATTTAATAAACCCATTTGATGCCAAAATGAATATTCATGCTTGCTATTTAACCGAAAATACACAAGAAAAGTCAACATAAAAAACTTTGCGAATCTTTATTCTTATCGATACTTTTCTAAATTCATAAATCGACTCGGAAATGAACGCTTTCTTCCCGCCGATAAGGAATACCTCTAAAGAATTTTCCCATTATCTTCCTCTCTTAGTAACTGGATTTTTAAAAATATGTTTTCTTTTAATTTGGCCGCTCCAGGAAAATGGCCAGTAGGTACCAAGATTGCTTTACGTTGTATGTAATCTCAATTTAAAATGCGAGGATAATAAGTTCCGGGAATTAAGGTTTGTTTCCACGGTATCGTTGGGTTTGGGAGCCTGGAGGGCATTTGACAATGAATTTGCTGAAATAAAATCGTCGGTCTTCTTACATTTACATAATTTGGTAAGAGCCATAACAATGAAGTAATTTGTTAATCTATTTTGAAAGATCGTAATTGATTTCTGATACATAGGAAAAGCTAACATAATAGTTTGCCTTAATGCCAGTGTCAAATATCGTCAATAAAATTGCAAGAGCAACAAGAATTATTCGACGGTTGTTTAGATTTTTTTGCTCTATGGCACTTCAAGACACACTATGGAGCGGAGTGCTGACCAGGCCGAGAAAAATAACAAATAACCCTTTGTTTAGGGCGCGATAAGAATATATTTTTGGAACGAGGGAGCGAAGCGAACGATGTTCTATGCTTAAGGCGCCGTAGGTTCAGCAAAGTTAAGCGAACAGAGTATTTGAAACAATATGATGCGTCTGTTTAAAATAATATTTCAAAAAAATACGAATAGTGTATAATCTTGAAGCTTTTCTGCAGCGAGATCAGTGATTCGAAAAATGATTAAGCAATTTTCGCTCGATAGAAAAAATACACTTCAAATATTCGTAACAAATTATGCACTAAACTAAAAATATTAGAATTGCTTCTAAAAAATCGGCAATATTATGTTTGAGAGAACTCAGTGATTACTTTTTTATTTATTTAACCGGCCAAAAAAATAAAATATAAAAACATTTTATCCGCGCTTCCGAGCACAAACTTCCATCTCGCTCACGCTTCTGCTCAGTGATAGGGAGAGAAGATCATGAACCTACGGCGCCTTAAGCTTGGGCTGAAAATCGTTTGATGTCCAGATGTCCGGTTGTCCTGCTTTTCCGCTGTTCTCCTCTAGACAGGTCGCATTTCTCAAACGATTATCGTGAAATTTTGTGTGCAGTTTTATAGCAGCTTCATTTATAGGAAAGTATTAGAATTTTATTGTAGTGTCACTTTTTAATTTTTTTTATGCAGTCTCGTGACTTTTAGAGCTCACAGAGAGCTTTAATAATTACAAGCAGAATGCAAATATTGTATTTTCGTACATATATAAATAACAATCTCCTATACCATTCCCAACCGCAGCAACAGGCAGCAGACTATTTATAAAATAGTTATTGTTACGGACCAAACAAACAATATCCAAATATCTACTCAATTTCGGAGAGCATCAACAAACAGAGCCCATAAAAGAAAAACCGGGAGAAAAATAAATCAATATGATCCATTATTATTTGAAAGAGACTGCGATATCGAGGATACAAAAACAGAATGTCAATGCAAATGTTAACATAATTTTCCGGGTGGCCGTGCGAGGTGAACAAAACAAAGGGGTTCCATCGCTCGGAATCCTTCTCAAGGGTTCTATATCTATACGGAGTCGTTAATACCACTTCTTAAATGTTCATTATAATGTTTATGTACATGATTACTTTACACAGGTGTAATTTTTATTTATCTTTATTTCTGACATTTCGACACGGGTTTCACCGGCGGTGGGCGTGATCGGTGGTGGCGGTATAAAGTAATAATTGAAGTGTATAAAGCGCTTAAATGGCAGTGGGCAGGGCACATAGCACGTAGAACCGATGGACGTTGGGGCGAAAAGGTTCTCGAGTGGCGACCACGTACCGGAAGGCGCGGCGTGGGTAGGCCCCCCTCCACAAGGTGGACTGATGACCTGGTAAAGATTGCGGGAGTCCGCTGGATGCGGGTGGCGCGGGACCGGTCACTTTGGCACTCTTTGGGGGAGGCCTATGTCCAGCAGTGTACGTCTTTCGGCTGATATGATGATGATGGTGATAAAGCGCGAGTTTAAAGTTTTCAAATATATGTTTCTTTAAACGATAAATTAATCAATATTGACCTAGTCACAAACAAGGCAACAATTCAATTTCAAAAAATATAATACATATGAGATTTAATTTGGATTAAATTAAATCAACAAAATAGACTTTGAATCCATCAGCTCTATATAAATACCAATCAAAAGTGAATTGTAAGGCAAATCGCGTAATGCAGACAAGCCTTCTCAATGCCGTCTATCATGCGAGGGTTCTTTTCTATTTACCCCTTTAGGTAAATAAGGTCCCCTTTTCTCAAATTTATTCTGTGACACCTTTCTTTGGAAATGTTGGGGCACTCATTATCCCACTTAGGGGATACATGATTTTTCAGAACCTTTTTCATATAAATTGTTTCGGAATTCGTTCTGAATTAATCCAAAACATTACTGGAAAAAATATTTTAGAAGATAATGTACCCATCTAATG
Organism: Epinotia ramella; assembly: GCA_947578815.1. NCBI lineage: Eukaryota > Metazoa > Arthropoda > Insecta > Lepidoptera > Tortricidae > Epinotia > Epinotia ramella. Next base: position 26,870,262 of record OX388205.1, read on the forward strand.
CCGGTAGTCTAGTGGTTCAGGCATGCGGCTGTCAAGCGGCGGTCGTGGGTTCGAATATTTATTAGATATATATACATATTTACACAGAAAACATCCAAGACTCAAACAAACATTCATGCTCATCACACAAACATTTGCTCTGACTGGGACTCGAACCCAGGACCTTGAACTTCGTAAGCAGTGTCACCACTAGGCTAACCGGTCGTCGATAAAACGACCCTACACACAGAGACTTTTGTCCCATTCGTTTTCGGGACCCTAACTATCTGGTAAACTGTCGACTCACCGCGTTTATTGGTACACAAAGCCCTTTTCAGCCCTCAATCAGCTGTCGACGCAGGTACGAAAAACCAATTTGTGCTGCTTGTTTTTCTGCTTGGAAAACTCGTATGCTGATGAATTTTGGGATATAATAAATCGAAACGATCACGTTGAAATAACGACTGGCTATAGAAATATAATCCTTTGACAGACACACAATTGAGACGAATCGACAGTCTGTCAAACCTGTATGCTGCAGAGCCCCGTTTCGTTCATTCTATTTACTGGTGGAATATGTTTTGAAATCGGATAACAAGTTCCAAACTTTATATCTTTACTGCTCTGTCACGTAAAACACAGCTCATCTATCAAAGTCTAGAAAAACTAGTGCTCTGGGGAAATTGGATCCGCACTGGCGCCTCACGTAACGTAAACTGACGCTTTACTGACGTGAGACCGAGACTGTCGGGATCGGACGTAAATAAATAATGAAGCATGCTGCGGTGTCATATTTTGGATCGAATTTTCTGGAACTAAGTCCTCCTAGCGTTCCCGATACCTTTAAGGAGCCTGAGGTCTGCTTTGGCACCTTACCCCTGGTGTAGGCAATAGTTTTACAAAAGCAACTGCGGTCTGACCTTCCAAACGTGGAACCCATAGATTAAACTAGACTTTGTTGGAATTAGACCGGTTTCCTCACGATGTTTTCTTTCACTGAAAAGCTTTTGTTGCAGCGATATTTCGCACATAAAAAATGTCTTTGAAAAGTGGTACCAACCGTGGAAACCCGCGACCTCAAGATAGAAGAAAATCGCGTGCACCGCTCGACTACGGCGACCTACTACAATCTTTTGGAACCAGGTATTTGTATATTAAATTGCGGTGGCAGCCGAGAAGTTCATGCTTGACTTTTAAGCAGGTATTTGGTTGCAAACTTGCCTCCCGTATAAAGAGTTTCTAAGAATTTTTACTGGTATACTGTGAAGTAAATTGAAATGGATTAATATATATTATAAACTGTTTCGCAAAAAAAAACAAAACGCAAAAAGTATTTGAAATAATTCAATCATCATTTTTAAATACCCCCGACTTTTAAAATAGGTTTCGAAAAAGATTGATTGGCGGTGCAAGGCTTTACAAGGCCACACAAATTCGACAACTGCCGCTTCCTCAGGAATGAGGGAACGAGAGGGAGAAGGCCCAATATGTTGAGTTAGCACGGCTGGTATCACAGGACGGCCCGCGAGGTGTGTCGCGGCGACATTCTAAGAGATCTAATTAGAAAGAGATGGGTAGTCGGCTATCAAGCCGTGCTGATACTCATAGAGCTCCTGCGACGCCTGTTCCACTTGTCGCTTCGGTTAAAGGCCTCCACCTACCGAACGCGTGTCGTGCGCGGCGCGTGTCGGGCGCGGTTGAAGCGGTATATTCACACTGCAAGCGGGCAGCGTGTAGCGACGCAGCAGCTGCGCGTCAGCTGCGCGGCAGCCGCGCGGGCCCGCGCGTCATATCTCTCTCACTACCAACACATTTAATATGTATCTCACTATCTCTATCACACTTAGCAGCGCGGCAGCAGCGCGGGCCCGCGCGTCATATCTCTCTCACTACCAACACATTTAATATGTATCTCACTATCTCTATCACACTCAGCAGCGCGGGCCCCCGTGGGCCCGCGCTTCACACGCGACGCGCACGACACGCGGCCGCGCTGCCGAGTTGTAACTTTAGCGCCGCGGGCCCGCGCGGGCCCGCGTTCGGCCCGCGTTCGATGTGTGTTTGAAGTGTATTTTCAATGCTTTACAACTTTCGCACAGTTATGTTGTGTCGATAGTCGATACCCAACCGCGAGCCATGCGAGCGGGATGATGTGATTAGAATTTTCAAGATGTCAAACATAGGTTTTGTTAGACAGAGTACTTTTACGGAAGTACATTTTTTTATCTTTAGAGGAGTCGGTATCGTCACAGAATAAATAATATTACTCTACGTACAGAAGGTTGACTCTGTTAACAAATCTTTGTTTAGGTATACCGAACGAGCCATAACGTGGCCATCCCTTTCTATCGCATGCAACGCGCCGGGATACAACTCGTGCGTGCTGTAGCGGCGCGACGAAATCACGGAGTGAGCCTCTGCACTTGCGTGGTGTCAATTTACCCAATCGCGCCAGCAACGAAAGAGTCCGTACTAATAATAAGCAAGCGCATGCGAGCGGGATGATGAACATCGATTGATCAGACCCCGTATCATGGTCGGCCTTATCACGCGGTAAGTGACAAGATAGGAGCGTCGCCTCGTTCTATCGAACGGTGTCAGCCAGTGACGGACGCTCTATCTTGTGATAAGGCCGACCATGATACGAGGTCAGACATCGGTTTTGTTACACGGAACCACTTTTATTTATCTCCGGCCCTGTTATATACAGCTCCAGGGTGTAGGTATCGTGCACACTGACACACCAGTCTGATTGACGGCATCAATATGTAATGAGCGTCGCGCCTGCTCGTCACTGGCATGGTAACTAACTATCGCGTCCAGCTGTAATTGAGTTGGGCTTTGATAATTATAGGTATCTACTTGACTGATCGTGGGTTCGAACCCAGGATCGTGTCAGTAGTTTAAAAAATAAATAACTTACGTTATATTTAATTAAATAAAACTTGATGTATCCCACTATCAAAGGCCTCCCCCTGTTTTTCCACTGCTCTCGGTTTTGAGCTAAAAAACTTACCTACTCATGTACGAAATATCACTTCATATTTGATGGTACCTTTATGTGAAGGAAAACATCGTGAGGAATCCGGTCTAATCTGAATCAGGTCTAGTTGAAAGTTCACACTAAATCTTGGGATTACTTAATCTCAAGATTTGGCACTTGCCAAATCGAACCCGAGGTGCCTTCAAGGTACAATCGTACAAGGTAGAAAGCTATGGCAGGATTCGAAGCAATGTGCAACATAAAGAAGAATTCCGACATGCCTAAGTTTTGCAAAAATGCAAAATTATTATCTCCGTTGAATGCACAAGCATTCACTTGAATATAATCCGACAAAACGCAACAGAAAGCGGTTCTTTGGAATTCCTCCTTTGGAGTATATTTGGAATGTATCAAGTATAGAAGAACATCTTATAATTTGGCAGACTTTATCAATGTGTTATGTAGGTACACATATTATAGGAATCGTTTCGGGCGAACTATATAACATTTTAGTTCTAATATTTCTTTATTTTGTGCTGTAGCCAATAAGCCATATTTATTGCTCGTATTAATGGTTATGGCGAGTTATTGCATGAAGCTACTTAAGCCGTTAGAATTGAATGTATTTTTACCTAGTGTTAAGTCAAGTACCGTACATACCATAAAACAATTTCTTGAAGACCAAAAGTTCGACGAAAATCTATTTCCAAAGTAGTTTTTAGATAACTTTTAATATTAGTGACAGACGGCATTCTTAATTATCCATAGTTTGGCCAATGCATTTCTCTGTGACAAATCCTTTGGAGCTTAATTACTCGTCTGTATCAGAGGTATAGGTACATAATAGAGGGTAAAATAGAAGGTAGCAGCGGCAGAGGAAAACCTAGAACAAATAAATAAATAAAATAAATATTAGGGGACAATCTTACACAAATTGACCTAGTCCCATAGTAAGCTCATTAAGGCTTGTGTTATGGGTACTAGACGACGACATCAAAAAAAAAAAAAATCAAAAATCAAAAATATTTTATTGGTATCATACTAAAGTAGGTAAAAGTACATTCGTGGCTGGCGTCTCCCAGTAAGTATAGCAATACTTGTGTTGGGAGGCTCCGCTCTTCCTCTACATGGTTGTAATACAGTTTAGTAGATACAATTTCATTGATTGATTAAATTACTTTTTAGTACTTACAAACTAAAATAATTAATTAATATTAATTTAGTTTAGTGCATGCTCTTGTGTGTGTGTGTATGTGAGTGTGTGTGTGTGTGTGTGTGTGGGTGTGTGTATGTGTATGTGTGTGTGTGTGTGCGCGTTTGCGTGTGTGCGTGTGTTTTCTGCTTACATACTTAAGATAATAGAGATTCAGTGTATTCATAGGTGAGTGTGATCAACCATTCCGTTATTTTTTCCTTACAGTTTCGTAATAGCATCGGGTAAATATTGATAGTTTTATTTAATTTATTGTATAAGAGAGATGATACTGTATTGTATTGCCTTTTGGCAAAGGCCGATTTTGCAGCACATATAGGAGCACAAGGAGGATTTATGCGTTTTGGTTTAAGAGGTTGTACATAGTTCAAAGTCTTGTGTACTTTTAATACAGTTAATAAAATATATAATTTTCGCATGCTAAGAATGTAATTATCTATATAGAGGTCATGTGTGGAGTGTCTAAAGGGTAACTTATACATTACTTTAAGAAGGCATCTTTGCCCTCTTTCTAACTGAAGAAATTTTGTTTTTATATAATATATAATATATATAATAGATAGATAGTTTATATATAATAGATATAAATACTTAAATACATAGAAAACTTCAATGACTCAGAAACAAATATTCATGTTCATCACACAAATATTTGCCCTTACCGGGATTCGAACCCAGGACCTTCAGCTTCGTAGGCAGCGTCACTACCCACTAGGGTAACCGGTCGCCAAACAACGTGGTTTAAAAATATCAGGGACTGGACCGGTACTATTGACGCCGCCACTCTCGCCAGGACGGCGAAGAACAGGGAAGACTTTCGCTTGATGATCGCCGACATCCGTTAGGATATGGCACCCTAAGAAGAAGATCAGAGGTATAATGGCACTATCCTATCTTATCTTATCTTGTATCAGTCGCCGAAAGCAAATCCCACGGAATCCGTGAATAGGAGGGTTTAGGGCGCAAGTTATAAAAGAAATACTGTTTATTTGAAACACTGTTTAATTTGTAAAATATATATACAGCATGGCGTATGGGTATTTCATAGCTTGGTTATTAGGTATGCGGTTTGATAGATGAGGAGGAGATGTCTACTAAAAACTATTGGATACAGAAGGGGAAATATATTAGGGAATGATACGACATGACAATTACATAAAAACTGTTATTGAAGCAAATATAGAAGGAAGGAAAGGCAGGGGAAGACCAAGACGGGCATTTATGGATCAAGCTAAATAGAAGGTTAATGTAATGTTGTATCAGGAGCTAAATGCATATAGTGGCAAAGAGAAGAACGGAATGTCGATTACTCCACTGACAAGAGCCCGGCTCTTAAGTTTATGATGATGGGTTTATGAATGCCGCAGAGCCACGTTACGCTGACTGCCGAGCCCGTATGATAACCTCCAAGACACTAGGAGGGCTATGCAACAGGAATGTATGCATAAGTGTCATTCATATGTAAGTGTATGTGTTTTCGCGTGTGCCGCTTAATGCGCAGCTTTTCCATATACGGCAACGCGCTTGTGGTTCTGAAGTGGTAAGCGTCCCCCATCGCAGCGCCTTAGTGTCCTATAGTTTGCCGACTTCGTTAAAAGAAAGGTTGATATAATGCGTGATATCGGAGCCATTACTAAACTCAAATGGATTTTGCCGAATGTATTATTATCGTATGGCTTTATTCAGAAAAAAGAATTAAATTTACAAAGGTTATATGTACATTTATAGCTTAATATCTAGGTTTGATAGCCAGTCCCTGACATCCGCAGTTATTGTATGCAGATCCTTCATGTCTCCCGTATAACGCCGCCTGGGGCATTCCTCCACAATGTGCGTAGTTGTTTGGTCTGGCGCGCCACTGTCACAGTTTGGTGAGGGCCTGTAGCCCCATTTGTGGAGGTTGTGGTTACAGCAGCTGACTTCGGACCTCATTCTGTTTAGTGTGACCCAGATCTTTCGTGGCTCATCTAGGCCGGGTGGTTCCTGTGTTGGGTTGATGTCGATGCTGAGTTTGTGTACTGTACGGGTTCCAGCTTTCCGTCCATTCCAGGTTAACGGAGAAAGATTCTGGGCCTTGGATTTGGGGGTCTGACCAGATAGGTCTACGAGATTTGAAGCGTGTGTTGGGGAGGCTATCGAGTGTTTTGTTAATTGGAAGCATTCCTTTCTTACACTTCTCCCATTCCCTCGAGGCGGCGTGTTTTCTGCGTATATCTGGCGGCGCAATATGGGATAGAACAAGGAGCCACTGTACAGTGTACAGGCGTCGGTAGTTGGCAGCCCGTTATTGTGCGCATAACGCGGTTGAGCTGTACGTCCACTTTACCAGTGTGCGCGCTTTTATACCACACTGCGGCACAGTATTCGGCTGCAGGGTAGACGAGAGCCAAGCTAGCGGTGCGCAAGACACGGCCTCGTGCTCCCCAGGTTGTTCCTGCGAGTTTATTGATGAGGTTCACCCTAGTTTTTAATTTCTGACCTAGCTTATCGAGGTGGGGCTTGTAGGTCAAAGACCGGTCGAGGGTAACCCCCAGGTACTTTGGGTGGAAATTATGCTGGAGTCTTTTTGTAGGGTTTGGGCAGAGTCTCCATTTGGTGTAATACTCGTTAAGAATTGGCCGAATGTTGCTAGGCAGAACAGAACTATAGTGAAAATGCTCTTATATTATTTTATGTCATCATTGACGTTTATTGTACCGGGATAACGGCTGTCAAATATCGGCTGTTAAAGAATCCAATTATAAGATGACAGCGAATTAGTGGCCTTTAGGGCCGGCGTACGACAGAGAGAAATGGAAAATATTCCACCGACAAGAGGCCACCACTCTTAAATTTATGATGAGGCAGAAGAATCGCCAGTTTACAGCGTGGCCCTGGAAAAGTTCTTATCTATGTAAGTAGTTAGGTGATTATTAAGATTCGTTCGCTCATGACTTGTCCGGTTGCGACTTACAGACAAGACGTCTCGGCCAGATTCTGACGGACAATGGGCGAATAGGAACACGGCGCCGCGACGTCTATTGTCAAAGGACTTTGGGGACACACGGGGATTAGGCGGGACTGATCGGCCCTTTGATTTGGACACCTTGTATTTATCCAGTATCCAACTTTTAGGCTGATTTTCTAGCAGAGCTAAGTTGTTTTATACCTAAATCCGTCTGTGGTTATGTTGAACCTTGGGTAGGTAAAAACTACAGGTAGATTGGGTAACGCATCGTCCATACGTTTGGTAGATCTAAATGGCATTTTTTGTATGAGATAGTGACTGTTGAGTTGTCCTAACGCTCGTTTGAAAAGTTACGTAATAACCCCCCTAGTTTTACTTTTTATAAGGGAAATATACGACTGAACATCGAGAGTGCACGAGGCCACGAGCGATTATTAAAAATTTGCTGAGGACCGGTGACGTGGCGCGATTCTAAATAACACTATAACAATGCAAATTGTCACACCAACCTACTATACATTTTAAATTAAAGGAATAACTAAACAACGGAGCTATCGGAACAATCCATCCAGGTCACCAAATTCAATCAGTTCCGTCTTACAACGTTTTAGGGATAGGAGGCGTGTAGCATCTAGCTAGAAGACTCAGGCTTCCTAACGAAAGATATATATTGCTATGTTATTCCAACTATCCATACTATTACTATATACTATATATACTATCCATACTAATATTATAAATGCGAAAGTGTGTCTGTCTGTCTGTCTGTTACCTCTTCACGCTTAAACCGCTGAACCGATTGCGATGAAATTTGGTACGGAGATAGTTTGAATCCCGGGGAAGGACAAGGATAGTTTTCATCCTGGAAATCACCCCCTAAGAGGATGAAATGGGGGTTTGAAGTTTGTATGGAGCTGCGATATAAACGATTTCCACGCGGACGGAGTCGCGGGCAGAAGCTAGTTATTTATATGTTGTTGTGCAATGGTTAGGTGTTAAAAATCCTACAAAGGCTGGTTGTCAATTTCATTATCCAAAAACGTTGACAAACACTTTGAGTGCGCCTCATCCGTTTAATGTATTTCATACACCCTTTGTAATAGCTAATAACGTTACTCTTAAGCACCCTTTTCTACCACCAACATTTTTATTAGCGTATCAGTGCGTAATTCAATCCCGTGTTTTTCTCCCGGCTATGAGCGAGTCGCGCCGTGAATGCTGATAGGACGGTAAAAATTGTATTTACGCGCGCCGCCAAGACATTTGCGCTAATGCTACCATATGGAGCTGGGGGCAAAGTTTATGTTACACCCTTGATTTTTGCGGGATATTTTGCGGCTGTACGGGCGGTATAGACCCGGGCTGCTCCTTCAGCATAGAAAGTGTTAATGCGACATCCTGAATGTTTTTCAGCATTTATGGCTTCAGCTCTTGGGATGTGCCAGAAAAACCAACTTTGATAAAAACATGTTGACGAAACAGTTGAGTAACGATGCGATGGTCGCTTTGAGTGGCCAACTAGACGATCTTTATAACTAGACGATCTCGGGCTCAGGATGGCTAGTTACGCTGTTGATTCCGGTTGTTGTCTATAACTTATTTCGAAAGATTATTATGCACAAGACTACATGAATGATAAAACTCCATGGAACTAATTGCGACTGAATTTTTAATCAATAGATTAATTCTCGTTATATTTTGTTTTTTGACATTAGATTGTTCTTCTAAAAACATTCACTAGTATTTTCTATACAATTTTTACTTCATATAATTTTTATTTTTAATGTTTAATAAATTACTTAAAAAAAAAAAACTTACGATTTGAAAGTGCTTGTTACTAGGCCTAATTGAATAAAGATCATTTTGAGTTTGAGTTTGAGTTTTGAGTTTAACAGCAGTAGTTAATCATGATTTGGTACAAGGTAGAAATGATTGATTCAGGCAGTATTGAAAACATCTAAAACTCAAGTTGCCCACTCACACGAAGCTCCTAACACCGGGTATCGTTTCAGCTCTGTCTTGGAAGATCTGGGCGGGCAGCTGGTATGCTGTTAAATAATAAATATCCTGTCTACAAAACTATAAGATAATAATGAAAACGTTCTAGAACGCAATGGAGTGCGACAGACAGCGCTCCCGCAACGACGCGACGGTGTCGCGGGCCGCTGCACCGCGACGGTTATTGCATCAACTTCAACTCGCGACGCAAATTTATTTCCTCTGAGGGCATCTGATAGTGCGAGAGTTCTGCATTAATATGATGGCTTCATTTTAGAAATGATTGTGGAAAGATTGTAGACGAAGAATGAGTATCCTTACTATTACTATACTAATGTTAGAAATGCGAAACTAACTCGGTCGGTTTGTTTCCTTTTCACACTGAAACCGATGAACCGATTGGGATGAAATTAGGAATGGAGATAGTTTGAAACTCCAGACAGGACGTAGGATGTGGGGGCCCTTTTTTTTCACTTCTACCGGCACTCCCGGAGTGCAACCCGTTCTTTTTTTTTGGGTTGTACTTAGACAAACAATTAGTAGAATTACAGTGAACGCTTGCGATGGCCTCTCGTAGAACACTGAAGTCGGATTCAGATTTATCAGACGTGATGCAATTTAATGCGCTCTGACGATGCGATCTGACAGTGGCATGGATTTCTGCATAAATATAATAGCTTAATTTTAGATTTTTTTACAAGATTGTAGACAAAGTATATAATCAACATCCTAGCGTGATCCCGGTTGTTATATGTGTATGTTCTAACGGAGACCGAGGTCCGCTGTGGCATCTAACCTCAAGATGTGGTGTAGGCACTACGTTTTACGGAAGCGGCTGCCATCTGACCTTCCAATCCAGAGGGAAAACCGGATCTTTTTGGGAATAATAGACCACACGGAGAAGTTTCTTTTAAACTTAGTGGTAGGTACGTTGCCAGAACCATGATCTCCAGATTGAAACTAACGGCTAAAGTGGCTCAGATAAAGAATAAAAAATATTAAATCATAATTAAACAACTTATTATAACTAGTGGATCTGAACTCGCGAGTCTGTTCTTATTGAAAATTATACGAAAAATGTATCTGCATAAACTGAGTCGAAAAAAAACTATATAATAGGGGTGTAGACTCGAAAATTATTGTTACTCCAAAAGAAAGAAGGCAAAATGCCTAGTGACGAAAATTCCATTCAGATATCTCAAAGAATTTCGAAGCTACAAACGTTTTAATATTGCTTGTTAGAGAGAGAAAACGCAAACAGTGTGTGACGTCACATTACAGGATGCTGCCGGGGGGCCGCGTCGACGGCGGCGCCGCCGCACGCGACGGGGCGCGGTACGTTGCCGTCTATAGTGACGTCACAATCTACAAGCGTCATAGTTTCATATGAAGTTGCGTTTTGCGAAAAAGGGACAGAACATACCCCTTCTTAAAACTTTGGACACTTATAACTTCGTGATTAGTTAACCTTTTGCGTTGTTTTTTCTCCATTTGACTATATTTTAATCCTTTTTCGAGAAAATGTGACATTATTGATTATTTTATTTAGTGTCTACACCCCTATTACTTTAACAAAATTTCACGAGAATTGGATGAGATATGGGTCTGTAGAGGAAAAAATCAGACGGACGGACATACGGAAGTATTTTTGCCCTAGACTTCGTTCTCTTTGCTCGCTTGTTCATTAATGAACGCTCTCAATGGTCTCTTGTCGAACACTAGTGTTCTAACATCTCCGAAATTCACAGAGTTTTCCTTTCTGGCAAATACTGGCGCTAGCTTTACAATCTTTCATAAACCATCAGTCCGACCCAAATTTACGGCAGGAATTCCATTAGTCCGGCCACTCTGAGTTAATGTTGTGAAAAACGTCCAATAGACATTCCAGCGACGATGGCCAATAAATAGCGCGAGGACGTGATCGAAATGGTGAACAACCACCAGCGGGCTTATGAACTCCGGGTACCTTACATCAGATGTACGGTGTTTTTATATAGTCTATTAAGTAATATGAGGTTTTGATTATTTATTTGATATTCTTGGGGTACCGTACCTTAAGGGGATCCCATGCCCCAATGACCTTCGATCTGAATCCCTTAGTTTTCTAATGTTTTTTGTAGCTTATTATATTAACAAAAACGGCTTTAAGCAATATAGTATCCCATATTTACTTCAAAGTTCATTGTTTTCGAGATATTTGGCATCAAAGTTGAACAATTTTAGGCCAAAAAACTGGTTTTCTGGCCATAACTTTTGTGTTAATTAGTTTAAAATGAAAACCCTAGACAAGTTTTTAGAGACGTCATAGACGAACCCAAATATGTAGATTTCGTATATGCTAGATCTTTCACGTCAATAGAGATACAATATAAGTGTTTTTTAGACAATGTTTAAAAAATTCATACAAAATTAAGTATCATTTCTCTCAAAATCCGGTAGATAAAAATGGAGATCTTTTGATTGAAGAACCGATATCCGTTTGACTTGTAATTCCATCTGTAGTGGAAAAGTAGGAGATACGATTCAAAATCGGGTAGCCCCTTAAAAGGAAAAAACGGAACCCTTATAAGATGGCTTTGTTGTCCGTCTGTCAAATCTTGTTGAAATTAAAACCAAATAGTTAAGTCTACAGACCCTTGAAGCTGTGATCAAACTTCTAAGTTGACGTTATGCCGCGAAAAGAAAGACTACTATTGGTAATTGGCGTTTGATTTCCTACTATTAGTTTTATGCCTCCGGTATAAGGCACTTCACACAGACTATTAATGGCAATAGGTTTCATAAACTTCATTTTGTGCAGCCGATATAGAGGAATTTATTAAATCACGGCGAATCTCAAACATATCAAGGGTCGGCAACGGCCATGTTGTGTGTCCTTTGGAGTTGCATGCGTCTATAGGCTGCGGTGTCCGCTTACCATCAGGCGGGCCGTACGCTTGTTTGCCACCGTCGTAGTATAAAATAAAATAAAAAGTCTATAACCGGCCAGAAACTTCCTGTTATTACTCAAAAGTTATAATAATAATAAATCAGCCTATATACGAGTACGTCCCACTAATAGGCACAGGCCTCGAAACTTATAAACTTACAAACCTAATTCAGTTTCAGATACACTTCCTCTTTAAGTATACAATACAATAACATTAGTTAGTATAGGTAGATGAAATCAACACAAATAAGAACATTAATCTCTTCACAAAACTTGCAAGTTCTGGCACGTAACAGATCAATCTCTGTAAATTCCAGCGCTATGTTATTCTTACTTATATTAGCTTTCCTTCTCGGCCAAGACAACTCGACCAAGACTCGGGCTTTGCTGGAAATGTATGGACAAGTGGTTCCTTTTTTTTATTTTTATGGCACACTAACGCCACCTTGTTAGTTGTGTGGAGTACTTCCATACAAACAATAGTTACTATGGCATCTCAGCTCTAAAGTACATCCGTCTTGAGTTACGCGTCCTAATCTATAATAGTATTCGACCATTAAAAGTAACTCATATTATCAGTTTTCATAATTAGATACGCGTTATAGATTAGGACGCATAACTCAAGACGGATGTACTTTAGAGCTGAGCTGCTATAGTAACTATTGTTTGTATGGAAGTGCTCTACACATTTAACAAGGTGGCGTTCGTGTGCCATTAAAAAAAAAGGCACCATTTTTGAGCAAAGCCCTTTACTATAAGAACACGTAGCAATGCATTTAGAGCACACAGATTTTTTTGCTCCTATCGATGGACTCCCCGGGCGTATAAAATGGAACTGACCTCCAAACAAATATTTACTATATTAAAAACAGAAAAAAAAACCGCACAAGTGCGAGTCGCACTCGCCCACCGAGGGTCCGTACTTAATTACAAATGTGGTTTTCAGGTTTCCTGTACTTGCAGTATAAGACGATATTACTTGCCAAATTCCATAGTTCTAGGCCTAGTACTTCTAGGCCAACGGTAAGTACTCTATACATTTTGATTCCCTCGAGTGTAGAAATATACGTTTTTTGCCGCATAAACGGCCGTATCTTTTTGTAAAGTTAACTTAGAAGTTAGAGTTTTCACAGTTTCAAGGGACGGTAGATCTGCAGGTGGATCACGTAAGGGTTACGGGTCACGTGGGTTAGGTAGATCTAAACGTTAATTTTTATATGGAAAAATGACATTTGCATTGTTCTAACGCGCGTCCGAAACGTTACGTGATTACCCCTCTGGAGTATATCACGAGTTCATAGGGTCTTGACAGACAGACAGATGACAAAGTGATCCTATAAGGGTTCCGGTTCTACCTTATGAGGTACGGAACTCAAAAAAAAAAACTATAGATGGAACTATCGATTTGTCACGTAGTCTAATCAAATGAAGACGATTGCGGTCCCGACGGGTTTATTGAGTATCGATACTTTATCAGAGCAACGTCGTAATAAAAATTCTCAGACTTGCATTTCTTGAAGCGAAAAATTCTCACTTTATACTTTTTCTCAAATGCATCTGTTCATTAATGCTTCGTAGATTTTCATGCTTCAACTACCCAGAAACTTACCTTCTAATGCAGTTGTTTGAGTATGTCTTAATGTTATAAGCATGAGGAAGACTAGACACAGAATTTCCAAAATATCTCTTTTTAGCAGTCTGTCAGTAACTGCATTAGAATGTTGGTTTCTGGGTAGTTGATGCATGCACATCTGCAGTAGTTCTCTTCCAAAGGCATTTTTGAATCTGAATATTAGTGCCCTTCTAGTCACGACACGATTTACCCTTGTTTTTTATTCACAAAAGTTTAATCACGATTCACAAAAGTTTCATCGACTGTATACTTCACAGAATTTTCATTTCATGTAAAACATTTTTTTCAGAAACAGTAGACTTTTGAGAATTGTTATAAAACAAACCTAACCTGCACAATTAATTTATAGCTGTACCTAAAATGTTAGCGGTTTCTGAAAAACAAATTAGGGGATCCTGGTTTTAGGACCCCCTCAATACGCCAAAGCGAGGGCTAAAATTAGGCTTCTGAACAACCATATCTAAGAAATATCAATCACTAATCAACGTCTATCGATATAAAGAGAAAACTCATTAAAAGCGGTCCAAGATAAGGTTCATTCGGCAACTGTCAAAAATCAGGAAACCTCAGAAAGGTTAAAAGCGGCTCAGATAGTATACAAACAACTTGGCCCTTTGTTCACAAAGGTTCAGATAACGGCACAAACAAGAAGCTTAGTTAGGGGGAACGAGTGACAGCCGTATTAAACAGATCCGTAGATCAGATAAAAGGATAACTTATAGAAGGGATTGTGCACGTGGAGTTTCCGGAGGATAAGCATGCAAAGGAGATGAGAGAAAGTTAAAAAGGTACGGCTATCACAAGACGGCGCGCGAGCTCTCTTGATTTACACTATCCTTCTCTCTCTTATTAGAAAACTTAGTACGTGCGAGAAAAATCAAGATAGCTCGCGCGTGTCCTGTGATAGCCGTGCTGATATAAAACGAAAGTAAATAAAATATTTCAAAAGGTACTATCGACAACACAGCTAACTGACCATCGGTGCACCTTAAGTGCTATATAAAGTAAGTATAAGGTTCTACACAGGATGGTCAGTTAACAGTGTTGTCGTTTGTACGTAGTTTAAGTTTGTTTTACTTAAAATGACGAAAAATACTTAACCATCCATTACCGACATCTTTTCTTTGCTTGTTATCTTCAGGTAGCGTTGTAAAACAATTATGCATAAACAATAGCACAAACACTAGCGACTCCATTCCATCAGTTCATATGCTTCTTCGGTCAGTTTTATGAAGTATCTTGCTATCTTTTACTTTCATATTTAGTTACAAAATAAATTGTAAAATCCAACGTTTAGTGCATTTTCATAATTTTAAGTAAAACAAACCATTCCTACACATTTTATAAAAATCTATCTTAGGTGTAATTTGTGGTGGCATTTGTTAATTATTTTAAACGAATTAGATTTACGCAAGCAAAGTAGCCGGCATAAAATCTAGTCTCTAAAATAAACAAGGCATACAGTTTTCATTGTAATTTCCGGATGTTTTTGAACACACGTAAAATAAAGAGGAAATTATTATAAAACAGTGAAAAGTGGCACAGTTAACTAATATACAATTTATAAACTGTATTGTTGACACTGAAATAGTCCTACGAGTTAAAACTCGGTAGCTTCTAAAGAAGGCTACCGTCACTTCTCCCCGTGTTTATCATATTATGACACAAGCATGCAGGTCTATCTGTAAATAATTAGTGACCCTAAATACTTTCGAATAATGGGTCGCAGTTAGAAGTCTATTCGTCGCTGCATGAATTCTCAAAATGTTTGAATATTTCTGCAAATACACAAACCAGTATTTGAGTTATATACCGGGATTTAGAACTCGAGTCTTTCCTATTGGACATAGCCAGAGCTAAGATCTAAAACGACTGATTTTTGGTTCAGCTCATAATCCTCAGAAAAGGTGTCTCGTCTAATGCTTATACTCATATAATAAATGCGAAAGTGTGTTTGATTGTTTGTTTGTCCTTCTTTCACGTCGCAACGGAGCGTCGTATTAATGTGATTTTTGGTATGGAGATAGTTTAGAGGCTGGAGAGTGACATGGGCTATTTTTTTCAGCGGGAATACATCTAATTCCCACGGGAAAATTCAATATGTTATATTTTCCTATAACCACGCCGGCGAAGCCGCGGGAATCAGCTAGTACTACATATTATAAAGAGCAACTGTATGTCTGTGAGATTGTAGCTTTGTATGTTTTGGGTAATCTTCGGGACCCCTTATCAGATTTCAAAATTTCTCCTACGTGCAGAATGGACTTTCTAGATAATAATAGGCTTACTTTTATTCCGCAGGTTTGTCTGCGTTCTCTACAATACGCGAGCGAAGCCGCGCGGGCAGCTAGTCTTATAAAAATCTGTGTTATTCAATCATAACTTACATGTACATAAGCTGTTAAATATTGATTACAGGAAATACCGTTTTTGCTTTTTTTCACTCTGTATGACCCGTTTATCACTTGAACTGTCTGCATTTTTTTATACAACGACGTTGGCAAACAAGCGTATGGCCCGTATGATGGACCCCCTGATGACACCGCAACCTATAGACGCATTCAACTCCAACATGGGCGTTGCCGACCCTTGATATGAGTGAGGATTCGCTGTGTTGAGAGCTGAAGGAACAAATTCCCTCGCTCTCAACACAACGCTCCTCGGGAGCTCTGGCGACCTTGCTCAACTCCAGGAACACAACACTACTACAGAGCAAGTAGTAGTGTTATTATGGATGTGGTCTGCTGCAAGGCGGAGTTACTTCCCCAGTTGGGCTGCTCCACATTCGAGCGGGATGACATTTCGCTGTGCCCTACCTCACCAAAAAACATTGCCCCATTAATGAGTTAATGACGTAAAAGCGACAAGGTTCTATATGCAGATGTTGATGAGTATTGACAAAGGGATGGCCGCGCCCATGAATGCCCCTCGCTCGGAGTGTGACGCCCTTCGGGACATGTTCATTTGCATGACTCACTCATACAATATTTAACGAGTTGATGACATTTGGATTTTAATGGATTTGATATTTGAGTGTCTTTGATGACGGAATTTGATTCCAATTTGAGGAAAAAAAATATGTCAGCATGTTATTCTATGTTTTGGTACTTGTTATAAGACAAAACTGCCCCGGAAAGAAAAAGGAAAAGAGACCCGGCTGCTTTTTATCAAATATTACATGAAATAATTCATTAAATAAATGATTTTTTAGTCTGCAAGTAGGCCGTAATGGCACTTTTATAAATCAAAATTCTACCAGCGTTTCTGAAAAAGAAGACCACTGTTAAGAAGAAACGTCAAAAAAAACTCATTTATGTCACACCCATGATTAAGAAATACACACATTTCTATTCTATTCTATTCTATTCTCTACCATGATTAAGAGGAATCCAACGACACCTTAAAAATGTCAAAATCCATGAAGCCGTTTGGTCTATATTAGCCCGTGAAATAGAACTATTCTTGTCCACATAGATATAACTGAGATTATTCGAGTTGGCCGAATTGCATCAAAGTAGTCCATTCAAAATCCAACTCTATCGCTTAGGTAGAAGATTCCAATTCCTATGACTGTTTCATAAAAAAGACGGCCACCATAATCTCAACCATACTGTATAGTTGTAAATTCCGCTCCTTCTGAGTCAGGTAAAAATGCCCCTAAACCTGAAACATCACTGTTATAGCACTGGCCAATAAGCTAGAAATAATAAAATATGCATTCAAATTGAGCTTGAGGGCCCTGCGCCAGTGTCCACGAGTGCAAATGCAGTTCAAACTCCATTAGTTGACTAAACGCCTCGCCGGCTCGCCTCGCCTCTCAATACGACACGCAATTTGGCGTGTGAACTGAGTGCACTCGTGTATTGACTGGTATTTTCCCGTGACTTTGTTTGTAAATAAATAAATATTTAAGGCGTCGTAGGTTCATGGTCTTCTCTCCCTCTCACTGAGCATAAGCGTGAGCGAGATGTAAGTGCGTGCTCGGAAGCGCGGATATCATGTTTTTAAATTTTAATTTTTTGGCCGTTTAATTAAAAAAAAAAAGTAATCACTGAGTTCTCTCAAACATGATATTGCCGATTTTTAGAAGCAGTTTTAATAGTTTTAGCTTTTGTGCATAATTTGTTACGAATATTTTAAGTGTATTTTAGACCTATGTTCGTGATTTTTTTCTTTCGAGCGAAAATTGCTTAGTCATGTTTCGAATCACTGATCTCGCTGCAGAAAAGCCTCAAGATTACTATTTTTTTTTAAACCATATTATTATAAACAGACGCATTATATTGTTTCAAAAACTCTGTTCGCTAAACTTCGCTGATCCTACGGCGCCTTAAGGCGATGCCTTGATTTGAGTCAAACACGCCCCCTAGACAGAGACACGCTGATGCCTTCCGCGCACGAGGAAAAGAGATGTAACACTCTTCGGGAATGTCTTTTTTGGACAAATTTCGATAAATACCTAACTTAGTGAAGTTTTATTTAAATTTCATAAAGTGAGATTTTAGATGAGATAAAATACTATAGTATTAACTTGATTGTGTCGTAAAATAATGTGTCGTTTGAGTAAGCTGAGTAAAAAAAGGAAAATACAGACCCAACTTTGGATTTTTTTTCTATCGAGGAAATTTTAAGCAGTCATGTATCTATAAAATCAGATAAACAATCATATAGTCAACAATCATATATCTGAAAATCAGACCTTATTGTTTCTTAATCTAGTTAGAACGGCGTTTCAAAGCACGCGATAATTTCCAATGCACAGCCAGCCACGGCACAGATTCAGATCTGTAAATATTTTTTCATCACACTTGCTCGAAAAGGGCTTCATAATGCGCAGACATACAGAGCTGTAATAGCCTGTGTTATGCCCACGGGCGTAATGGTTTTTTTCTTAAATTGTATCTGTCACTCATGCGGCAGTTACAAAGCAAAGAGGTTTTATGTCAAATACGATGTCTGAAAACGTATTTATAAATAATTTTAAACTTAAAAAACTACTTAAACATGTTTAACTGAATTATTTACAGATTTAATATGTAGTTATTTAGTGTCTATGTAAAATGTTTTTAAGTGCTTTCTAATCGTGGCTGTATACCGAAGGGTCTTTGCCATACGCGCCTCACGTCAAATTCAACAAAATGGACGACTGACATGTTGCAGTTTTTATTACGATTTGTATTCATTTCATCTAAAATGTATTTGTTTCCTCGCAATGTGATGAAAAACATTGTGTTATAACACGGGCCCTCCGCCTTCGGCGTCGGGCTTCTGATAGACTCTTGTTCGCAATATTCCACTTACGCCCCTCGTTAAACAATGAACTATTTTCGGCTTCAACGACGCGCGACGACGGGGCAGCTCTCTATATACAACTGTCCGTTCTTTTTTTATATACTCTTTGTATATATATTTTTTGTTTTGAAAATAAAGATAATTGACCTTTAAAACAATGATCTAACACAGACCCTTTTGCTTGGTTCTGCTTGGTTTTAGGCGATCTTAATAAGGAGTTCATGTAAATTCACACACTCTTCTAATTTACAATGTCCTAATCCTACTATAAAGGTATGTAAAATCCGCCTAACATCATAAATGCGAAAGTTTGGATGTTTAGATGTTTGGATGTTTGTTTGCAACCGATTTGGACGATAATTTGCACGAAGATAGTTAATAGCCTAGATTAAAATATAGGATAGTATTTATCCCGGGTCCAAGCAGACAAACATGCATTTATTTAAATTATACAAAATGACAATTGCTACTTATTTAATTATTTAACCTTTTATTGATGTCTATTTTTTTGTTTATATTGTATTCGCATGTTACTATTTAAATTATGATTCCCGTTTTTAATGTGACATTGATATTTGTATGCCAACAGGCAAAACATAGTGATACTAGATTGTAATTTTCTCCAGCTGTATTTTCTACCTATGTTTGACAAATAAATGATTGATTGATTGACAAAGTCGTGGGCGGAAGCTAGTAATATTATTAATGCGAAAGATTGGATGTTTGTTACTAAATCACGCAAAAACGGCTGAACGGATCAAGATGAATTATAGTATAAAATAAAAATAGAGTACCTATACATAGGTATAGCCTGGATTAACATAATAGAATACTTTTTATCTCAGTAAAAGTCCAACAAAGGCAAGTCAACGCGACAAAAGACGCGGGCAAAGTTATGAAATAAATGAATCTGAATCTGATATAACCGAAAAAAGAAATGATTGGGGGCAATCTTAAACAAATAGAAAATAAGCAAACCTTGTCCATGATGTATTTCTGACAAACCCAGCCCCGTATTACAAAAGACCTAGGCGAAGCAGCGAGCCAAAATATAGCTTATCTCCATTCTGAAAGTTTATTCTATACACAAGTCAAACATTTTTTGAAATCGGATGAATAGTTCTGGCCCCGTATCATGGTCGGCCGTATCACGAGATAAGTGACAAGATAGAGCGTCCGTCTCGTTCTATCGAACGGTGACAGCCAGTGACGAACGCTCTACCCACTTATCGTGTGATAAGGCCGACCATGATACGGGGTCTGGAGATATCCCCTACAATGCAGCTTTGTGTTGATGTCAAGTTTGTATGTTGGGGATACAAACTAAACTGCTCACTCAAAATCTGTGCCTCTTTATTATTGAACGAGCGAGCGAAGCGGACTAAGTTCTCCGTTTCAGCTTGAGCCAAAAGACTTTCGTATGTCCGGTGTGTATCCCTTCTACAGGTCGCATTTCTCAACCGACTCTGGTGAAATTTTGGAACAGCTGGTTCGATGAGTATATGGTTTTTTTTTGTCGTGTTACTTTTATTTTAAATACAGGCTCGCTAGTTTTACAGCTCACAGAGCCAATGTTAGTATAGATACAATTTTATTTAAATTCAATTCTAGCGTTGCGGGAATAAAGTTGTAGTGCATAACGGATGGAACGACGAACGGATTTTATTAATTGCAAGAATGTAGTACAAAACAAGGTGGTATAAACATTTAGTGTCCAATACATCTTGCTTTTTTTTTTTAAAACAACGACGGTGGCAAACAAGCGTACGGCCCGCCTGATGGTAAGCGGACACTGCAGCCTAGACGCATGCAACTCCAAAGGAGTAACATGGGCGTTGCCTACCCTTGATATGTTTTTTTGTATGCAAGTTTTTTTTTTAATAAATTTACATTATATCTCTTTAAAATTATGATGTCAAAAAAGAATTGACTAAATACAGCATGTTAACAAATGTCAAGATATAATAGATAAAAAAAAAATTTACAACAATTTTATATAAAGGCTAATCATCAATATTCTATTCAAAATTATGATGTCAAAATTAAAATTTGAATACAATTTAATTATGCAGAATGTCAACAATGTCAAGATACGAGTATAACAGATAAAATAGAAACTAGCAACAATTTAATATAAAAATAATTAGTAGTAGTCAACCCTATGGTTAAAATATTCATTAATATATTATAAAAACAATACTGCAAAAGCCACTTCGTCACATACTTTTTTAACATATTAATAGCTAGTTCTTTCAATTCTGTTGGCAGCTGGTTGTATATCCGTATACACATGGAATGAACATTATTTTTAGAGCATATGAGGCGATAAGGTGGTACAGCAAGTTTATATATGATAACAAGCCAAAATCTTGTCACGTTTCGTTTTAAATCCAGCAAGCAGACCACTTAGTCCCCAAGTCGATTCGATCACATGTGTGGCAGATGCGTCCAACTACCCAAGTAACAGAAGAGCTTAAACCAAGAATCTATAACATTAGATAAGCTCATGCGAGTCCAAACTTAAACCTGTCTCTCTATTTCGGGCTCTATTACTCAAAACTCAAAACTCAAAATGATCTTTATTCAAGTAGGCCTAGTAACAAGCACTTTCAAATCGTCAGTTATTTTTTTAAAGTATTTTATGAAACATAAAAAATAATTTTATATGAAGTAAAAATTGTATAGAAAATACCAGTGAATGTTTCTAGAAAAACAATCTAATGTCAAAAAACAAAATATAACGAGAATTAAATAATTAATCTATTGATTAAAAATTCAGTCACAGTTAGTTCCATGGAGTATTATCATTCATGTAGTCTTGTGTGCTATAATAAGCTTTCGAAATAAGTTTACGCTTCACATAGTTCTCATATAGTTCTTGAATTTATTAATAGATAACTCAGTTACGTTTCCTGAAAGTTTGTTATAAAACCTTACACAATTACCCATGAAGTATTCCTTTCTAGAATCCGTTATGTCTCACTGCTGAGCAAAGGCCATTCGGTTCCAGATTTCGCGACCCTGAGCAGCATCTCGCCATCCTTTAAAAATCCGATGCGGTCTGTTGCGTCTCTTTCTTATTTTATTAATTACCTAGTCGAGTAAAAAGTGCATTACACATGTTTGGAGATTTATTTATCTACGTAATATTGTGTGTAAATATATATACGTATCTGTTTGAAAAGACTAGTTTAATTACGTTGCTACCTTTTTTGTACGCGCCGCCTAAAAAAAACCGTTTTCACCGTATGGCCCACTGGTAAAGAATGCCATATAATAAAGCAATCGCCCGGCTTTTGTATAATAAAGAATTTTACTAAATGAAAAAGTGTCTACCAAAATATTTTCTTCCACTTAACTTTTTTCCTTTTCAAGTTTCTTAAAGCGCCTTACCTGGAAACAAAAGAAAATTAATGTTTAAAAGGTAGTAGAGGATAATAAATTCTAAAGGTCGGATAGTACGTTATCTTTAATTGAAAATATTAAAATATCGCCTCGGGCCCAATTATCGGAGACGCTGAAAATGAGATAAGGTGATGCCTTGGGATGAGCGGAGCGCGCTAAAAGCGTTATCAGATAAAACATCATTTTGTAAAGGTAAAAACCGGCCAAGTGCGTGTCGGGCCACGCGCAGTGTAGGGTTCCGTAGTTGCTTGTCTTAGTTACATCGACGTGCGGTTGCGTCGGCCGAATTTGTACAATTGGCCTTTCCAAGTACACATTAAGTTCGTCGACTATTACTCGGTAACTACTTATGCCTTCTTGTCCGTGATAGTTTTCCTTTTAAATTCATTATATGTACTACTACCACGATTTTTTTCACATCCCCAGTAGTAGCCATTTAGCCGGCGGACGGGACACATGACTCGAACAAAAATTAGGGCTTTAAAGCCCAATATCTCGCAAACGAATCACTGATTTCAAAAATGGTTTAAGAAAACCCATAATAGTTTTGAACGAGCTATCCAACGATACCCCACACCATGGGTTTAACGAGATTTTTTTTTTCAAGATTTTATTGTACTGTTTTGTCGGCGTGATTGATTTATATACCCATGCCGAATTACAGTTTTCTAGTTGTAATGGTTACTGAGCTAAGCCGAAGACGGACAGACAGACAGACAGACGGACGGACATGGCGAAACTCCTCCTCCTCCGGGTTCCTTGTTGTCTACGAAACCCTAAAAAAGGGCTATTCGTTATTTTCAGCACCGAATAAACTGAATTTATTTCTGGACGACTTTCGGCTGATATTATGATGATTATTTCATCATCATTTATTTAAGAGCTTGGCTCTTGTCGGTGGAGTAATTTCCATTCTGTTCTATTGTCTGCGTTTTCCTTCAACTCTCTATAAGATTCAACTTCAATGTTTTCCTTTTGCTGCTCCATGTAAGCTCTTCGTGGTCTTCCTCTTTTTCTTCTTCCTTCTATCTTTCCCTCTATTATAACTTTAATAAAGTCATCGTGACGAAGATGTCCTATCATTTGATGATTATTTATGCTGGTGATTTTTAGTGTTCCAAAAATATTGGTGGCATTTATTCAGTCGTTCAGGTAAAATATTTGCGTCTCCTTTGGAAAGCGAAATAACAGATAAAAACACATGTCTTTATTACCTATAGTATAGATCACGGTACATGATCTATTACTAGGATAAAGATGATAAACATGTTTTTTTATATTTTTATTCTACTTCAACATTATTACTCTGTCTGCCTGTTTTCAATTTACCCAATCTAGATGAAAGGTGCCGAGATAGTTAGTGCCAAATGAGAACATCTTAATTTTCATCCTGAAAATCACCTTGGAAGAGGATGAAATGAAGGCAATGTTATCGTGCCGGGAATTCTACGAAGAGAAAGTCTTGGGTAAAAACTAGTAAAAAATAATTTAGGAAATCAATTCAGAAACTAAGATTATAAATATCTCGTAAAACTTCAACAGAATGGAAAGAAAAAGTGGAATCGAAAATTTTGCGCGTAATTACGTTAAACGTTAGATTTTATTAAGAACCAATAAAATTATTCCTGTACAGTAAGGCCTCTGTCTATTTTCTTAATCTCTTCTTAAGCCTATCACAAGGTTAAATTGATTCCTCAATCGTTTATTTCATAAAGGTTGGTAAAATATTAAGCGCCTTGATTGGAAAATTATGAGATTTTTCATAGACGCAGCTACCACGCCGGTTACCAACAATCGAGGCATCCTCTTATAGAAATGTGCCGATGTTTAGAAACGTAATATTGATGTTGGATTTTTTATTTGAAACTGGTACCGTGCTTGGTAGCCTGGTGGTTGTCAAGCGGCGGTTGTGGGTTTCAATCCCGGCTCGTACCAATGAGTTTTTCGGAACTTATGTACGGAATATTTACCGTTAGCTTTTCGGTTAAGAAAACCTCAGGAGAAAACCGGCCGAATCCCAATAAGGTCTAGTTTTCCCTCTGGGTTGGAACGTCAGATGGCAGTCGAACCAACGACCAACTATTTCAAAGTTTCATCGAAATCTATTCAGTAGCTTTAACGTCAGACTACTACACTAAAAACATTTGCCTTAATAGCATAAAATCGCGAAAAAAGTCTTAGTATGCAGAGAGAACATTTGTTCGCCATTATTCCCTAGTCAAACCCACCATTAAACTAAAAACTTTAAAGCCACCTGTGAAATTAAATTGAAATCGACACCCGACACTGCCGTCCCTCTCCCACACACCCGTATCCATATCTGCAACTCACGTCCACAGGTGCGTCAACTGAAACCCATAAATTGTAAACCTCATAATATTCCCCTCGTTTTCCAATTTCAAACATTGGCTTCTTCTTTCAGAAGCGTCTAAGACGTCACGCATTTTAGTGAACATTAGGCTTTGAGTGAAAGGTACTAAAGTCTTATTTGCCGTAGCATGTTTGAGTGAGATGAGAGTATTGGGAAATGATCGGTTGATATTTCTTTTTTCCCCTAGCAGAATGGTTTGCTACACCCCTGTTATATATTTTACTTGCGTTAAGGTAATTTCGCGTCTCATGATCCAATTTGCGTACGGTAAGAGTTTCTTAGAATGTGAGGTAATTGATAATATTTGAGGGGTGTGGGACGTTCCGGAGTCTAATTATACGAAGCAAGAAAATGTACCTATGTAAAATACAGCGTTAGGTCTATAATATAGTCTTGAATACCTAGATATTGGTGCATTATGTAAATGTGTGTGTAATTATGTGTTATCCGAATAAATCCCTATTTAATTTTATCCTATATACATTACGTACTAGTCTATAAGACAAATGCAACCACAACGAAGTTATTGGGGGATCGAAAATGGCCTGAACTGCTTCGAGAAAAGGATGGTACAGCCGTGCCGCTGTTTTGCTCGACTTGGCGGGGGCACTGCCGTGCCCCCAGATACCTAATTATAATACAAAGGGTTTTTTAGACGAGATCGCCCTTTAGCAAAAACACGCCTGAACGCCTGATGTATTAGATTTCATTAACTGAGATGTTAAATAGGTGTTTAAAGCATTGCACTCGTATTTAGGCAAAAAAAATGAAGT
Source organism: Epinotia ramella (assembly GCA_947578815.1). Classification (NCBI taxonomy): domain Eukaryota; kingdom Metazoa; phylum Arthropoda; class Insecta; order Lepidoptera; family Tortricidae; genus Epinotia; species Epinotia ramella. Next base: position 26,895,785 of record OX388205.1, read on the forward strand.
CATACATAAATAACCACCTGAAAACCTAAGGTATTAAAAACTCCAGGCTCTCAGGATTAAGTGAAAACCGTTATAAAGAGATACTGTGCTCATTCTTCCTCAAGAATATTTAATCTTAAATGGTCTTATTCATAAACGTTCGACAAACCTATTTTAGCTAAACTACCGATAAAATTAGTTTGTCTTTATCCGTCACTTTCATTTGTCTTTGTAAAAGAAGGACAAAACACATTTTATCTATCAGCGGCATTTTAAGATTTATGAATAAGGTTACTATTTGATTAACTTATTGTGAAGACTTTTTAATCTATTCTCTCTAGAACGATGATACAATGTTATTCAAAGAATAATTACTGAACAACTTTCGTATTCAAAACTAGAATCGGGCAAAACACAAAATCTTACCAAAAATATAATATACTAGCTGCCCGGCCCGGCTTCGCACGGATTACCCGTTTCCTGTAGGAAAGAAGCATTTTCCCGCGGTAAAAAGTAGCCTATGTTCATCAGGGATAATGTCGGCTTCTAATGGTAAAATAACTTTTCAAATCGGTCCAGTAGTTTCGGAGCCTATTCAATGCAAACAAACAAACAAACAATCAAATCTTTCCTCTTTATAATATTAGTGTAGATGTAGATTATTATTAGGTACCTTTAAAATTTCCTCTGATGAGTTCGTATATGGCTCGCAAAAGCGAACTAAGTTTTGAATGTTCGGTCACATTGGGTGCAGTATAGCTGGCCCTGGTCATTGTAAGTACATGTATAGGATGGTCTGGGTCGAGTATTCCGTAAATGGCGCTTTTGGTCCAGGTTTTCAAGTCGAGCTACTTCAAAAGAAGCTACACCTTTCCTGACTTAACACTTTCGCAACCGGACTAAAAATGGAACAATTCACCAGAAACCGACAGAATTCGCTAAACGTGTAAGTTCATATACTCCAGGCAAAATACGGATTTGGAAAACATTAATTTATAATAGCGTTTTTTTTTGTTGATTTCATCTTAAAATGTTATTCTAAGATGCTTTATTCAAGAATCCGGCAAACTTTCCACCCGGAAGTAATTAAGTAGATTTAAACGAATCATGCGTTGTCTTTTTATGTATGATTTATCTTGAATATTATAGAGCGCATGTAAATGAATAGCTAATTCATCATTTTTTTGACGTCTGAAATGTTGTCGGATTCTGTCGCTGGGCGACTATTTAATTGATAATATATCCGTTACACAGAAAAAATAAGCTATTATAAATTATTTCCAAAATTGTCATTTTTTCTATACAAGTTGTCAGTTCATTGCCTGGACTAATACTACTGCCCGCCTACCGGGCTCAGCCGGCATCTGAGCAAACATTACGAGTGCCCGCTAGGCGGGATCTTGGTTGCGAACGTGTTAATTACACCATTCCGACCGACCGGACGACCGGACGACCGGTCAGTCTAGTGGGTTGTGACGCTGCCTACGAAGCTGAAGGTCCTGGGTTCGAATCCCGGTAAGGGCAAATATTTGTGTGATGAGCATGAATATTTGTTTCTGAGTCATGGATGTTTTCTATGTATTTAAGTATTTCTATCTATTAAATATATCGTCGTCTAGTACCCATAACACAAGCCTTATTGAGCTTACTATGGGACTAGGTCGATTTGTGTAACATTGTCCCCTAATATTTATTTATTTATTTATTATTTATTTAATCCGGTTTAATTACCAACAATACAATATATACATACATACACATATAATAAGAAGGATTACTACCACCAACATCCATTAGGATATAACCAAAGGAACTTAACGAAGTACGACTTATTCAAACAAAACGCCCACAATTAAAAAGAAAAACGAAGATTCTCAAACAAAACTTTACATAAAAAGGGTTCCGTATAATATTTTATGAAACAGGCGGAGTGTGAGGGGCCGGCAAGTGCGGAAGAGAGATAAGTGAAAAGGTTCCGGGTTCGGTGCTTCTTAAATTGGTTTGTGGTATGTTCCGGTGGTTTTCTGATAAATAGGGCTGTTCCAGTGAAATATGCTAAGCTTTTCAATCCACCAGATTTTTTATTACAGATAAGGGGTGTTACGATAATTTATGTGACGACCGGTTAGCCTAGTGGGTAGTGATAGTGACGCTACGCAGCAGCTGAAGGTCCTGTGTTCGAATCCCGGTAAGGGCAAATGAGTGACGAGCTTAAATATTTGTTTCTCAGTCTTGGATGTTTTCTCTGTATTTAAAGTGTAATATCTATTCAATATATCGTCGAAGGCAAGCCTTATTGAGCTTACTATGGGTATGGGGCTAGTTCGATTTGGCCCCTAATGTTTATATATTTTAACACTTTCGCAACCGGACTAAAAATGGAACAATTCACCAGAAACCGACGGAATTCGCTAGGCGTGTAAGTTCATACTACTGTCCACCTATATAGCGGGCTCAGCCGCGCCGGCATCTGAGCAAACATTACGAGTGCCCGCTAGGCGGGTTCTTGGTTGCGAACGTGTTAAAGAATTGGCCAGAGACTGCTCAGGAACGCGAAGTTTGGAAATGGAGGGGGGAGGCCTTTCCCCAGCAGTGCCACACAACAGGCTCTTAATAATAATAATAAAATAACTTTATCATATCGTAGGCATTGCTCATTGCAAAGGTACATGTGGTGTCCAGTGAGAAAATCCTAAAACTGGGTGATGTCAGGGTGTTAAATGGTCTTTTTACTGTTTGCGATAGTAAAAAATATGGGAGCATTAGATGTTCCAGTCTCCTTGACTGATATAGTACAGTCAGCATCAAAAGTAACTGCGCAATTGACGTCTTCAAAAGCTCTTATTCCCTTTTAATAAAGACTTTTGACGTCTTCGTTTGCCCAGTTACTTTTGATGCTGACGTACAATATGTGTCTTCATTCGAAAATTTTGACCAAGTATAGTTTTAAGTTCTATTAACGGTTATATGAACGAAAAAAAACAATTTTATTACTCTTAATAATAGAGCCTAATGAATTTCCCGATTATATATATATATATATATAATTTATTTTAACATGATAATATAATATATGTGTACCGTAAATTTATCATTTCGCTAAACTGCAAAACAGCGGGTTTCCGGGGCTGTTATAAATACTCGGCATCTAAGATCTGGAACAACATACCACGAACTAACTTGTCCCTTCCAACGTTCAAGTGCAAATTGAGCCTTTTTTTGATATCGAAACAATTACAAGCTGAAGGGTAAAATATAACTATTAAATCTGGTGTCCTGTTATTGTTATTATTTAACTTCCGTGAGAAAGATTCCAGGAAAGAAGGTACTTACTGAACTCAGTAGTGAATTACAAGTGTTTCCCTACACATGATACGTGTTCCTTTGACTGTTTTTTTATTGTATTGTGTTGTATTTTTTTTGTATTTTTTGTGGTTTGTTTTTTGTGGTATGAGTGATAAGGGGACGAACTGAAAACCAGCGCTGTACAGCATTCCACTGTCACAGCACATGCTGAGTTCGTTCCTTTTGTCACACAATAATAATAATCTTGTTAATTGTCTTACCTCTATATCTATTTTGCTTATACTATTTGTGTGACACTTAAACATTTTCTTTCTTTCTATATATAAAACTAAGGACTTGTGCCTGTGAACTGTAGAACTTGAAATAATTCCAAAAACTGAATCCACAACTAAAGGATGACTCACGCTAGAACGGGCCGTGACGGGCCCGGGCCGTAATCGTGACGAGCCGTCAACGAGCTTATTTGGTTGTCACATTTCGCCAACGGGCCGTGTCCGAGCCTGCAACGAGCCGAGCCTCGTCCGCAGCTCGGCCACCGGGCCGGGACATTATGCAAACGACATGTCACCGAGCTCGCACCGGGCCGGGCCGACACCGGGCCGACACCGTGCTGCGGCCGGGCCGCTCACGTCTCACGAGCGTTGCGTGTCAATCACAAACGGGCAGCGACCGGGCCGCGACCGGGCCGCTTTCGCTATTTAATGTCATTAACAAAGACATTGACATTGTCATTGCAATTTATTCGAGTACTGCAACATAATCCCTTTGCATCATAATTATATTATCTTATAAATACGTAATCTTAAATACATATGTAATAAAAATAATAAAATGTTGAGAGTGTCTGATTTCGATGTAATATTGGCTGTTGCAACAATTCAAGACGAAGAAGAAGATTTGGCACCATGTTCTTCAAGACAATTTGGCGTGCATCCGCTTGGCGTTCCCGTGAAGAAAGAGGAGAATCCGAAATTTTGTGTAAAGATCGTTGGACCTATGATGACAAATTTTATGATTACTTTTACATGACACAAGATTCATTCCGTGCATATCCATGATAAAGTTAAACACTGTTTGGAAAAGAAAATTACAAGGTTCCAGAAACCTATATCCTCCGAACATCGACTAGCTCTTTGTTTAAGGTAAGCAATATCGAATAAATAATCCAATAAAATCTGAGTAGGTATGCGCTATGAGAGTGTGAGTGTGCATTTTTCTCCAGCCCCGCTATTCTGTTTCTTATTTTAAGATCACTCACAAATATATCCTGACGCCGCGATTCGACTAAGCATAATCAGAAGTCTAAATAAAGGGTTGAGAACAAGCTTGTTATACTGTACAAGTTGCAAGTATTCATAGGCTATGGTGTCTGTGTTTGTGTACGGTCAGGTGGGCAGATCCTATATTGTTTGTGTGACGTTGACGAGTTGAAATTTTGTAAAAACATAAATGTGCGCGTTATTATTATTTGAATGTTTGAATTTGAATGTATTTCCCGCTCACGACGCAATGGTGCTTCGGACCTTTGGGAGGCGTGCGCGACGGTCGACTCGCCAGTGTGAGTGGAGAATGTCGATAGTTTTAGTTGGAGGGAAATCGTGAGGAAACTTGCACAGGTATGTACAGCATCTGCGAAGATGTTGACGAAAAGTGTCCAAGCAGCACTGGGCCACTTTGTTCCTTAGCCTATTCTCATCCACAAGAGCATATCTTTGCCTTATAGTACAGGACTAATAGGACGTTTAGGTATATAAGTTCTTTTATAAGGATGTATAAGTTTTTGGTAGGAAACAGTCAATCGCTCGGAGTTGACGCTTGAGGTGCTACTTCAAAACAAATTAAATTTAGAAATGCTACTGCTACTATCAACCTCCTAGCGTTATTCCCGGTTGTGCCTCTAAAGGAGCCCGGGGTCCGTTTTGATGAATAAGAGGTTTCCTTACGATTTTTTCCTTCACCGAAAAGCTAACGGTAAATATTCCGTCTCTAAGCTCCAAAAAACTAATTGGTACGTGCCAGGATTTGAACCCACGACCGCCGCTTGACAGCCGCATGCCTGAACCACTAGGCTACCGTAGCTTTTATAGGTAATGCTACCCAATAATAATAGGTACCTACGACGTTTCAATAATTATACATTTAAATCTATTAGTAAATTATAAACTAAAGGTTAAATTTATTTGCAGATTCCTGACTACGGGGATTCATTCAAAACACTCTCGCTCAATTTTCGAATGGGTCATTCTGCCGTTTGTAAAATTGTTGACGAAACTCGTCCAGCAATAGTTTATTGTTTAATGAAAGAGGTGATGCCACAGCCAAACGAAGAGACGTGGAGGAAAATTGCCGACGAATTTGAAAGGATCTGGCGTTTCTCAAATTGCATTGGAGCATAGTGAATGGGACTCAAAATGAAAAAGTAAGAATGGGACTGCATTTATAATTTGTATATTGATGATAACACAATAACATACAAAAATAAGCAAGATCCCATAAAAAAACATGCCATGTCCCTCCTCTCCTTCGGCAGTCGGGTAAAAAGAGTTGATTGAAATTCATTATTAGGTTCCTAGTATACATTTTCTGATAAAAGAACCCAGCCATTGCAAACAACGTCTCATGAACGATTTTTAATAATCAATGTGACAGTCATAATATTCACAACCTTTTCCAATCCACCTCACCATTCAACCAATATGTATAACAATTCCGAGGGTCATAACAACTATGCGTGTTCGGAGGTCAGACTTTCACTGGTTTTGCTTTGATGTGAATGGTCGGTAAACGTAGTCAATATCAGCTCGGCTTATGATATGACAGGAACGTCACCGCCGCTGCCCATCTCAGAATAAGTATTAATAATCCATACTAATCCATATCCATTCCATACTAGCCATACTCCATACTAATATTATAAATGCGAAAGTGTGTCTGTCTGTCTGTCTGTCTGTTATCTCTTCACGCTTAAACCGCTAAACCGATTGCGATGAAATTTGGTAAGGAGATAGTTTGAATCCCGGGGAAGGACATAGGATAGTTTTCATCCTGGAAATCACCCCCTAAGGGGATGAAATGGGGGGTTGAAGTTTGTATGGAGCTGCAATAAAAACGATTTCCACGCGGACGGAGTCACGGGCAGAAGCTAGTATTATAAATGTGAAAGTGTGTCTGGTCTGTCTGTCTGTATGTCTATTACCTCTTCACGTTTAAACCGCTGAACCGATGGAGATGAAATTTGGTATGAAGATAGTTTTTATCCCGGAAACCATCCCCGGAGGGAGTGAAATTGAGGATGAAAGTTTGTATGGTGTTACGATATAAACGAGTTCCACGCGGACGGAGTCGCGGGCAGAAGCTAGTGTATAATAAAGCATAATTATTATTTATATGAAATGCTAACTTGTGACTACTTAATTTTCACAGATGCACATACCACGGCAAACCTTACTATATTAGTGTTTGTAAACAAATAAAAATGGCAAGCATTTTTTTTTAATGCAGCAGTTATTCATGTAGCATGTCTGTAGCTTTATACACAGAATCGTCAACTATGTACCTTCAAATACTTCATGCAAAATTCAGCTTTCGCAAGAATTGTGTTAATGTAAAAATATTACACAATGGGGGATTTCTCGAATCAACGTTGCATTAATTGCACATTTCTAGTGTCCCGAAACATTAGTGTCCATAGTTTAGCCCATAGTTTAGGCTACTGAACCTATAATCAATTTGCGAAGTATTAAGTATGCATCACGTTTAAATGTTCGTCAATGGTTATTTGCATTTGTACATGACAACGCATGACATGTCAAAATTGTTCGTAAACAAAAAGATTACTTCAAAATAACGTAATTGATTTCAAATATGAATATATTCCCTGTATCATTTAAAAAAAGACTTGGTGTAGTGAAAGTGTAGTTTATTATCCTCAAAATACACTAGGTTTGGATGTGACACAAAGTTTTATATTGTTACAAAGGTACTATGGATGCGCGGTAATGGAGCCGCGCGGTCAGCTATGTCGTTATTATCATTAATCGGTTTTAATACTTTTAATATTACTTAGAGGTTAGATCGATACTGTGGCACTCTTTGAGGGAGGCCTATATCCAGCAGTGGATGTCTTCGGCTGATATGATGATGATGAAGGTCGATGTACTTGATAATAGCTTTTCTGTGAATAGTAAATAAGTAAGTATCGTGAGGAAAACGGTCATGTTCTTGAGATTAGCTAACAACAAGGTGTAGGTACATTACCCTCTGGGTTGGAAGGGTAGATGGCACAAAACAATGGTACTTACAATCGTGAAAACGCTAGGAGGATTGAACGTTGGGACGTTGATTGAACGTAAAACCGATAGACCGGCGAAAAGTTTCTCGAGTGGTGACCACGTACCGGAAGGCGCAGCGTGGGTAGACCCCAAGAAGGTGGACTGATGACCTGGTAGGCAAAGCGCGCAGGTGCCCGCTGGGTGTGGGTGGTGCAGAACCGGTCATTGTGGCATTTTTGGGGGGATAGACCTTCCCAGCAACGGACTTCTTTCGGCTGATATGATGATGATAACAACATTTATGACCTTATGACCACCATTAGGGCTATATAATTTGAATCAAAGCATCTTGCACACAAACAGCACACTTGAGGTTTTGATGTAAGTATGTATGTCTAAAATCTCCTAGCATTATTTACAACTTACATGAAAAATTAAGAGGTACTTAATGTATCTTCTTAGTTCTGTACTTACCCAAAAGGGTGCATAATGGTCCCTAAGGCTCCTCTATATGTTCATCCGTCCGGCTGATACAGGGCTGTATCGTTTGAATTATGTAAGTACGTAAGTAAGTGTAGTAATTATGTAGGTACCTACTTCACAGATTTCTTACTTTACTAGTTCTGTACTTACCCAAAAGGGTGCATAATGGTCCCTAAGGCTCATCTATATGTTAATCCGTCCGGCTGTTACAGGGCTGTATCGTTTGAATTATGTAAGTACGTAAGTAAGTGTAGTAATTATGTAGGTACCTACTTCACAGATTTCTTACTTTACTAGTTCTGTACTTACCCAAAAGGGTGCATAATGGTCCCTAAGGCTCATCTATATGTTCATCCGTCCGGCTGTTACAGGGCTGTATCGTTTGAATTATGTAAGTACGTAAGTAAGTGTAGTAATTATGTAGGTACCTACTTCACAGATTTCTTACTTTACTAGTTCTGTACTTACCCAAAAGGGTGCATAATGGTCCCTAAGGCTCATCTATATGTTCATCCGTCCGGCTGTTACAGGGCTGTATCGTTTGAATTATGTAAGTAAGTAAGTGTAGTAATTATGTAGGTACCTACTTCACAGATTTCTTACTTTACTAGTTCTTCAGGTGATGGAAATGGAATTGATGATGAGGGATCGGCACAGTATCTATTGCTATGTGCTTTAGTACCTAACCAATACACTACAGTTACTATCGGAAAGCTGTTCATGTAGTAAAGTGTTGAAACTACGCGAAATGTCATGTGTATGGCAATGGCATGGCGAAGTACAAAATTGGAGTAGGTAGATAGTTCATTTAATTAGAGTGACATTCCCATTGAAACTTTTATATTTATATTTATCTATAACACATTTATTAGGTACAAAAGGTGTCAGTAATTGAGCACATTAAATTGATTACAAAATGTTCTTCAGCGTGGCGACTCGCATAGTATTCTTAAAAAAAACTAGGGTGTAACTTATACCATAAAATACAGTTTATTAACCAACTTGTAAAGTAAGGATCATCTCCTTAAGAGTTGTGTACCTAAAAGGATTATATTTGAACCCTTAACAAAGGCTCCACTATCTGCCGATCCGTACGTCCGTCTGTTACAGCCGTTACAGGATTGGTACGGAACCCTCCGTATGCGAATCCTTGTCCGCTATCGTGTATTATCTACGTATCTGTCTGTCGGTATGTCTTTATCGTGTTTCCCAATTGTAATGTTTTTGTTTCATATGGATTTTGAGATACTTACGAAAGTTGTTGGACCCTGAAACAAGATGATTTCAAGACCCACACCCAACACCAGCGTAAGATTGACTGCTAAAAATAAGTACGTACTAATCAATACATATAATAAAATCGTAACTGATCGCTGTCTGTACATGGCAAATATATTAAAAACACTTTTATGGGGGGCCTTCATAAACGCAATAGAGCCCAAAGAAATGATGTCTGTTTGTCGGTTTGTCTGTTTATCTGTTTGTCTGTGCGTTTGTGCACGCTAATCTCAGAAGGGGCTTAACCTATTTAGATGCGGTTTTCAGTAATATCTTATGCTAGTTCAATTTCAATCAGTAAGAGCAGAGCGTCGCACGTGGTCGCACTAAACTGCACTCGATCGTGCCCCCTAAATGACGCCCATCTGCGAGGTGACCGACTTCGGCGAGGGGCGGTTCGTGTCCGCTCTGTATGTAATACTGTAATGTGCCCCAGGAGCTCATGCACTATAGTATCGTATAATGGTAGGTTAGGTAGTAAAATAGATAGTAGGCACAGAAAAAGTAGCAGTATCGTGGTGAATGCGTTATCAGTGATGTTTTCAGGGTTCCGTACCCAAAGGGTAAAACGGCACCCTATTAAAATCTGCCGAATCCTACACCGGAGATGACGATGCAACGGGGCCACGCCGTTTCGTCGCCTAAATAGTATTATTTGTTGTTTTTAGTTTCGTGACGCATTGGTTTTTACTGTAATGTCACGTAAATGTATTTGTCAATAAATAAATAAATAAATAAATATTAGTAAATAAATATTAAATTACTAAGACTTCTGTCAGTCCGTCTGTCTGTCTGTCTGTATGTCTGTCTGTCTGTATGTCTGTCTGTCTGTATGTCTGTCTGTCTGTCTGTCTGTATGTCTGTCTGTATGTATGTCTATCCGTCTGTCACCAGGCTGTATCTCATGAACCGTGATAATTAGACATTTGATATTTTCACAGATGATGTATTTCTGTTGCCGCTATAACAATAAATACTAAAAAACAGGATAAAATTAATATTTAAGGGGGCTCCGGATACAACAAACGGGATTTTTTTGCCGTTTTTATAGATAATGGCACGGAACCCTTCGTGCGCGAGGCCGACTCGCACTTGGCCGGTTTTTTAATACTATGACAGTAGAAAACAATAATCGGCCTGCCTGATGAGTGATGATAAGCAGATACCGTGGTCTGTGGATGTTTAGGAGTCCAGAAGAGTCGCTGCCGACCCTTTATAGATTTGAGGATTCGTTATGTTGACAGCTGGAGACAAACGCGCTCTCACTCTCACAACAACACTCCTCGGGAGCTCTGGCGACCTTACTCGCCACCAGGAACACACACCACATACCTACTGAGCAAGTAATGGAGTCATTATAGCTGTGGTCTTCTGTACTTCTGTACTTTATGCTACATAAATATTTTATCATCATCATCATCATATCAGCCGAAAGACGTCCACTGCTGGACATAGGCCTCCCCCAAAGAGTGCCACAATGACCGGTCCTGCGCCACCCGCATCCAGCGGACTCCCGCGACCTTTACCAGGCCATCAATCCACCTTGTGGGTGTACCCATGCTGCGTTACTGGGTCCGGTGCTGCGGATAGCCTCATTTCTGATGCGAAATTTTACTAATACATAGGTACCTAGATATAATTGCAAATAATAGGTTTAGCTCTACTCTGTCCGGATGTAGCGTTATAACTTATATCTATTGTATTTCTCTATTGTACACCTATAGCTGATATTGTAAGATATTCATTCACTTACGGATATTTAAATCTTGCAGTTTTTTTTTATAGCGTATCGCGTAGTCCTGCTATATGGAGTTATGATTGTGAAAAGCATCTACTTACTAAAAATTAAAATTAAATAACCGTGCAATTATTTAATTCATCAAATAAACTTTGTAACTGTATTTACTGATAGCTTGTGGTAATTTTCTTTCTCCTGTAGTTGGACGTTTTATTTCTTGTTACATGTACGAGCGAGGTGAGCCGGTCTAGATGATACTATACTGCTGCAACAACAGGCTACTAGCTGGAGCAGCACACGTGGCATGGCGGGAAGAAGATGTCCAATCGGATGCCATCACTTCTCTGTCAGCCTACGGACGGACCCAACTGCTTCAACATAGCACGGCGGAAAGAAAAATACTTCTCCGTCAGCGGGCGGCAAATTCATCTACTCAATAAGTTTAATACCTACTATACTTATATACTTCATTATTCAATGTTATAAATAAAAATATTGGTGTTTTTTTTATTCCAACGGCAAATTGGATTACAGCTGTCAAAGTCAGGTGCAATCGATTCATGACATTTGACTTTGACATCTTGTCGTGGGTATGGGTCACAAGACTTAGTGTAGGCGCGCACGAGCAACTTTGTCGCCAGCAACAGTACATCTCTCTTTTTCTCACTTCTAGCGTGCGAAAGAGACAGATGTACTGTCGCCGGCGACAAAGTTGCTCGTGCGCGCATACTCTTAGCTGCCGTTTTTATAAATCTGTGGGTTAGTTAGGCTACGAGGCTTTAGGTTGGTTACCATTTCTAAGTATTGGTATTCGGTAACCGACGTTAAGGTTAGTTCACATGCATGATAATCAGACTAGCAAAAGCGGAAATCGGAAATCATCAATTTTTCTGAACGCACCGTAAGAGTTTCATAAACTATATACTTATCTGCATTTACGTCGTCTACGTAGCGTAGTATATCAGCACGTCTATCATGGGACGGCCGCGACATACCTACTCTCGATTTTTCTCGCACTATACCTCTCGTTCTAAGTGTTCTAATAGGAGAGAGACGGATAGTGCGAGAAAAATCGAGAGAGCTCGCGCGCCGTCGCGTGATAGCCGTGCAGTCATTATTTTTGTGGTGCGTCTTTATTTTTGACAGCTATGCGGTTACTCCGATCTGTTATTCATTCTATAGGGTAACAGATCGGAATAACCACAGTTATGTTATGAAGTAATAATAAATCTTATCTGATCATTCTACGAAGATGGAAATCTATATTTTCACACATCTCGTATGAAGCCCATTACTTAAATCTGCGTAATCTTAGGCACGCTATGAAAAAATCACTACGAAAACTGTAATGTAACAATATGGGCACGTTGCTAAAACACTATTAGTTGTGTGTTTATACATAACCATGTAAACCCATGTGATTTTGCAAGATTAGTACTAAAAAAAAAACTTTATGCCTTGTCCTGTTTTATTATTGTATTTTGTACATACAGTTAGACAACCAGTAGCTACTTCTGCATATTCAGTTAGAACATATTAAGTCTAAAGTCCTTACTAATATTATAAATGCGAAGCTCTGTCAATATGTCTGTCTGTGTGTTACCATTTCACGCTTAAATCGCTGGAATTTTTTTTTTGCTGCAATTTATCTAGCTAGGTCTGTCTGAGAAAATTCGTTTTCGCCGTATTTTCACCCGAGCTGAGCTCGGTCGCCCAGGCACTATCTATTTTAAGTAGGTAGGTACCTATTAGAACAAACAGAGATTTTGTTTCGTCTTAATAAGATGATTCGTAAGAAAATATCGTATAATGTACAATAGCCCTTAAAAATATAATGTACAATAGCCCTTATTAATAAACCTTTGCGCTAAACTATTTTTTTATGAGCACATCAAATAATGTAAACCGACTAAGTGCAAGGTTAGTTGGACTCCCATATTTCACATATTCATATATGACACCTTACAACCTTCGTATTTTTGTCGTATGTGTCCGAGCCGCCCGGGCCGAGCACGAGCCGGGACCGGGCTGCTGAACAGCGGAGCGTTGTTGTAGGTCAACGGGCCGTGTGCGGGCCGGGCCGGGCCGGGACCGAGCGTCGTCCGAGCCTCGGTTGTAGGTAGACCGGCCGTCAAACGTTGGTGTTACATATGAGCGACCGACACCGGGCCGACACCGAGCCGCTTCCGAGCCTCGGCCGTGGCCCGGCCGGGCTTGGGCTGCGCAAAAACGCCGTCGTTTTTCTGAGAAAACGGCCCGGGCCGGACACGTCCCGTTCTAGCGTGAGTCATCCTTAAAGGGTCAACTAAATTAGTGAAGGGCCCTGGCATTCAGTCAGGGTCAAGAGCGAGGGCCGTTCAGGTCGTTTTCATTGAGCATTTGCGTTAACGGAATTACGGCGAGGGTCATTGCATTAATCCGGTTTTAGATCTAGGTTAAGTCTAAGGACTAGTCAGCCCTCTTTGGCTAACTAGTCAAGCTATGGAAGTGATTGTTCGTTTCATCTTTATCCATACTAATATTATAAGTGCGATAGTGTGTCTGTCTGTCGGTCTGTTACATCTTCACGCTTAAACCGCTGAACCGATTTATATGAGTAGGTATAGAAATAGTTTGGGTCCCGGGGAAGGACATAGGATAGTTTTTATACAGGAAATCATCTCCTAAGAGAGTGGTATGGGGGTGAAAGTTTGCATGGAGATACGATATAAACGACTTCCACGCGGACGGAGTCGCGGGCAGAAGCTAGTCAGAAATATATCTTTACTAGCTTCCACACGCGACTTCGTCAGCATGGACCCGGGATAAAACTTTCCTATATTTTAATCCAGCCTATAAACTATCTTCGTGCAAATTTTCATTCAAATCGGTTGAGCCGTTTAAGCGTGATTGAGTAACAAACATCCAAACTTTCGCATTTTCACTGTCGTTTAACAGTTTCACACGTTTTACCAGAAAACTACCTACTTATATTATATATACATGGTGGATGTGATCCAAGAACCTTACAAAAAATATTATATTGTTATATAAGTGCAGTCGAATCGAATAGTAATGATTAGACAAATATTGCAAACAAAAATTATCAATTAAATAACACATTTTAATTAAAGCTTAATTGGTCTTTGTAACTGTTAATGTTTACCATGACAGACTAGCTTCTCGAAAAGTCAATTTCACTGTTACTTATTCAGGGTTCATGCAAAATTCGACTTTACGGCGACAGTAATTCCTGTCAGCCCTTAAAAGAGTGATGGCATTGACCTTCACCGGTCAATCTCCGTTAGAGTTGTAATATGGAGAAGAGAGAGGGAGAAGCACTATAGTGTTATGACGCTAAACTATCTTCCTCTTGCGGGAAAGTCCATCGTTCCGTTCCTCGCTGTATAAACATATGCAGACCAAAACCAGGATGCAGATAATGTTTGGAGAACGATGACGGACTTGCAAGCGTCTATAGGAGACGGTGCCTGCTTATAATCAGGCAGAGAGCCTGATGCCTGTTTGCCACCGTCGGAGTATAAAAAGACCATCGCGGCAAATAAACAAGTATATTTGAGTAATTTATTGTTCCGTAATTGGGATATCAACCCGAGGTCATTTTAATCAAAGTGCTTCAATGTTTAATTTTATTGTTATTAATGCCCTTAATCTATCATGTGTAACTTAAGTGGCAGTGGGCGGGGCACATAGCACGTAGAACCGATGGCCGTTGGGGCGGAAAGGTTCTCGAGTGGCGACCACGTACCGGAAGGCGCGGCGTGGGTGGACAAGGTGGACTGATGACCTGGTAAAGGTTGCTGGAGTCCGCTGGATGCGGGTGGCGCAGGACCGGTCACTTTGGCACTCTTTGGGCTCCCCCAAAAGCCTATGGGCCTTTGGGCCTATGTCCAGCAGTGGACGTCTTTCGGCTGATTGATGATGATGATCACTTGTAAAATGTTGTTGTTGTGTGTGTGTTTTGTGAATGTTAGTTAGTGGTTGTGTGGAGTGTTACTGTTATCATCAACATCATCATATCAGCCGAAAGACGTCCACTGCCGGACATAGGCCTCCCCCAAAGAGTGCCAAAGTGACCGGTCCGGTCCGGTACTGTTATGTTTTGTGTTAATGTGTGTGTACACTACACACCGTTCATTGAACTAACTGTAAAGTTACACATTAACAAACACACGTTTGTTAATGTATAACTTTACAGTTAGCTCAATGAACTGTCCTCAAATGTGAAGCAAAAAAACATAGTTAAAAGTGCGTTAATACAAACAATCTGTCTCACGTCAAATTAGTGAGAAGGCACTCCCATATGCAAGGCACATCTAACTTTCAGCCCCAATTCCCAATACTAAAGAAGGAAAATTACTTCCAAATCCCTGAACACAAACTTCACTGAAAGGAACCGCATAAGAAATACATTATTAAATTTTCATTATCAAAGGATCCCTAAAAACAATACAAGCAAACCGAATTAGTAATGAGGTAGGTGCCTTCGCTATATTTTTATTTTACCATCGCCAGTGTAATAAGACCCCTTTCCTTCTTCAGTCTTTCTGAAAAACAAAAGAGAGTAAAGACCTTCAATTGTTTCGAACACTTTGGCGTTTTGTAATCAAATGGGACGGCTCTAGTGATAAAAACTTATTTCATTGTTAAGCTGAATTAAAAATAGGATTCGTTTGTTTTCGGATTGTAAATGCAGATGAAGGTCTAGAATGAGCCTGGGGGTTTAACTGCAGATAAAAGAGTCAAAGGACATGAATAAGGCAATTTCAGGCTCTGTCAATTCTGGTAAACTTTGACGTAGGTTTCTTTGTTCAGTCATTTTGCGTCATACATAATATATTGTTCGCGGAAAAATACGTTTTCCAATATGAAATACGAGTATTTCTCTTAGGTAGATGTAGACAGAAAAAGATCAGACCGAATATTCCGTACACAATATGAACAAACATAATAGAACAAAAAACGAACACAATGCTGTGTGTGTTACAGCAAAACAAATGGATTCATGCAGGCTCAGTTATACCCTTTTCTCTTTCTGACGTAGGTAGATAGACACACCAAATAGTTTCCTTGGATATTTTATTGTTAAGTGTGTAAAGACAAAACAAAACCATGGCACTGTTACAGGAAACATTACATACAGGGAAATTGCTAGTTTGAAGAGGCATCTATTTTTATTTCTTAAAACGAATTGGCAAGACAACATTTTGTATATCTGAATTTACTTATGATTTACCTCACTGTAAAAAAATATTCCATGGTATTTTATTGCGATATTTTTTACCTCAAGATTTTAGAAACCGATTTCTTACAAACTTACAATAGATACATACATTTATATTTAAAATAAATACAAACAGACTGCAAAAAACATATCAGTCCTTTAGTCCAGTATTTACAAAAGTATTACTATTTAATCGACTTCAAAAATAGGAGGAGGTTCTCAGTTGTATTTTTTTATCATTATATTATTATTATTATGTATGTTCTTTCCATATCTGAGGACCATGGGGCCCCGGACTTTTGGAAGGCATGCGTGGGGCCGAAGCCAACAGCGCAGAGGCCCTTTAAAACAAATATAATATAAAGCGAGGGATACACATGGCGGATACCATCTCCGAGCGCACAACATGATACAACCAGTGATGGTCCCCGCCAGGTGCAAAAACTACTGCAGTGCAACACTGTGCTGCGATGGAAACTAAGGTCATGGGTTATTGGGTTGAATAGTGGGTGGTCTGGACAATGGGTTATGGGATAGCGGACACCTGCCGTGACAATAAGTCTCAAAATTGAGAACAGGCAGGCGGTGACTCGCCAACTCGTTAAGTGGGCCCCACAAACAGTCGCACGCAGAGTGCGACAATGGAGCAACACGTCTGAGCGGCTGTGAGGTTGTCGAGAGGTGAGTCTGCGGTGCGCCAGATCCCGGTAATCCGTTCAAGGGCCGCCGGCGTTATGACATTTTACACTTCCAACCTGGAGCATAGGTTCCGCTCTTGCGACTCCACTCTGGCCGGCCGGTTAAGGCAAGCACAGAGGTGAGGGCCAGATCACTCACTTTATTATTATTATTATTAGGAGCTTATGGTGTCCCACTGCTGGGCAAAGGCCTCCCCCCTCCGTTTCCAGGCATCCCGATCCCGAGCAGCCTCTGGCCATCATCATATATTATTATCATTATAATTATCATTATATATTTTTTATATTTTTTATTTGTCCCTATGATCTTTGATTACATCAAAGGTTTAATATTATATTATTTCAAATAAATAAAGTACGTAGTAGTAAAAGTACGCTATGGTCATCGATTTATTATTTATTTATGTAAGTAAGTATTTAATCTTTATTGCATTCAAGAACAAGTTATCGTACAAAAGGAGGACTTAATGCCGTAAGCATTCTCTACCAGTTAATCTTTCAGTTGTCAGTCAGGAATGTTAATAAAATTTTATATCAACAAAAGCTGAATGTCAATGTCATTGGTTTACTTCTCAAAGATTATTTATCAATTTTACTCTGCTCAAAAATAAGGTCCCGAAACTTCTAAACCCAAGGGTCTCACTTCTTTCACCCAACTCAACCGTCACAACAATTTATGCTTTTTAAATGATTTACCGAGTAAAGTAAGTACCTACTACTACCAACATTTCGTCTGCCTTTTTATATGTTTTTAGTTTCGTTTTGTCTAGACAGACTCTTTTTATGCGTCTGCATACTGAATGAGAAAATTAATTTGCTTTTACTTTACCAACAATGACAAAACGAAAGAATTTATAATTAGTTTTACTTAATAGACCTAGTTTATCACCGTAAAAAGAGAGTAGTTTATTTTAATTCCAATTAATTTGTACAAGAATTCTTCATTTTCATTCTCAAGGAAAACCTCTTGGAGCGTTTCTGTTAAATAAGCAATAAGTAGTTAAAATTGCTAAAAAAATTGGAGCTTTCTCTGTTGTAACAAAAATTCAAACTTCAAACGCCTCAAAAGTCGAAACAAAACATCGCATTTCATTTTATAAAATGCTACACAATGAACAGCCTAGAGTTCCAAATTAAACCGCCGAGAAAAATGTAACACAAAAGACCAAATCCCCCGTAATAGGATCGTACTTCAAAAGCATCGGCAATCCTATTAAAGCAGATTTCACCTAACAAAGCACTGTAATTTCATTGGCATGGCAGTTGCAGCGCTGGAATAGAACCAATACTGGGAATGCGATGTAATGTGCAAGAGATTTTGGTCCTGATTTACTTTTCTCGTTACCGGTGGTAAAGGACATGGCATTAATAGTCTGCTGATGCGTTGACAGCGGTGAATGCGGATATACAGGATAAAATTAAATTCGAGAAACTAAATGGCAAAATGAGATTCTATCCATGATTCTGAGCAACTTTTACTATGGGACCATCTTTGTATTATACAAAAAAAAACAGCTGTTCATACACTTTTTTGCATAACAGTGTTCAGAATCATGGATATATTCACATTTTTCTATTTCGATTCACGAATTTAATTTCACCCTGTATATGCAAAGCTTGTCTAAATCCACGCAAATTGAGTGAATTCTGGGAATGAGATAAACATCAAATTATTATAAAAGTCTTTAGAACTTGTGCAATTTTGATATGGATCGATACACAGGACAGATAAGTAGTTACTAATAATATAATCATTTATTGCAGATAACTAAGATCCATACATTGTATCTACAAATTCGTTAATGTGGTAGTCCAAGTAACTTAACCCTTAAATGCATGATTTTTTGTGTAACTTTTTAATAAATTGTAATAGATGTGTCATGTTGTATAGATTGAGGGAAAAATAAAGAAAAAAATCATAGTATTTAAAAAAAACATATACAATATACGATGCATATATACATCATTATGCATTTAAGGGTTAAAACTTATTTTAGTAGGTATAGAACATGGTACATAATATGTATTATATATTAAGGTGGTTCGCTTTCCGTACAAAACGTTATTTGACTAAACTAAATTTGTATAATCTAGAATAATCTGAGAAAAAGAGTTTCCCCAAAGTATCACGTCCCAAACTAATTTCTCAAATTATTCTAGTTTATACAAGTTTATTCTAGGAAAAGGGGAATTTCGCGCAAATGGAAAGCCAATTTATGAAAGTTTGTTACAAAAGTTTCTTAAAATTATGACGCCGTTCTCAGTACATTTCATTATGGGACAGTTCAGCCTATTTGCTATAATAAAGTTAAATAAGTATATCTCATTAGAAAATGAAGCTACCTGGGCTACTTTTGGGCATCAAACTCAAAATAATCTTTATTCAAGTAGGCCTAGTAACAAGCACTTTCAAATCTTTAGTTAGTTAAACATAATCTTAGGTTATTTTTTAGAGCCATTTATTAATTAAACCATTATTCCTCTATTGCTTCTATTGTCACATTATGTCGATCTTTTATACCCACATTTATGCTATAAGTGGCGCTGGAACATAAGAATAAGAATAAGAATAAGAAATATTTATTTCACAAAAACACGTTACACGGAATACAATTGTCAATGGGTCCTGAGCTAGGACTCCCTAGTGCAAGCTTACAATACTAGTTAACATGTCTTCGTGCAGGGCTAACAAACGGGTATACATTACTATAATTATATTATATATTTTGCAGGTAGGCTACAATAAATTTAGTTTTTGTTCTGCCAGTGTGTGTGTGTGTGTGTGTGTGTGTGTGTGTGTGTGTGTGTGTGTGTGTGTGTGTGTGCGTGTGCGTGTGTGATTGTATATATTTGGAGTTAGGTAATATTTAGTAAAATGTTAGTCGTTCAGTAGCACAAGTCTAAAACTGTAAGTATGTGGGTACAGCGTAAAGTTGTTTCTAGCGGAGAACAGTTAAGAGCAGTTCTGTCTCACTGTAATCGTGTTGCATCAGCCATTTTGTTAAAATGCCTTTACTGGGGGGCCGGGGGGCTGTATAAAACTTGCAGAAGGTCTTTAAGACCAAAGGAGAGATAAATGGACAGAAGCGCTGGGCAAATCTGGTCTTATATTTGGGCGTTTTCCAGCGTTGCCGTCGTCTCGTGTCGGCGTCAAATTTTTTGTCGTGACTGTTGCCATATGCAAACATGACCTTTCTAAGGAACAGCTGTCGTTTATAAGTTTCATGTGCTCTGCCTACCCCTTTCGAGAATAATAGCGTGAATGTATGTATGTCTGCTTGTATTGTAAGGGTCACGTGTTCGAAGTTCGAATAGGCAGCTATTACGAGTATGTTTGTGTTAGACGATTTAAATATGTAATGTCTGTTTGAATACGTCACCACTAATACAAGAAGAGTTTTACTTAAGTTTTTTATCGAAATCGTTTGTCTTTAGATTGTAAATGAGCTTACAAAGTAGCGAACACAGTGCAGTGACATCTAACGATCTACTCATCTACAAACATACATGTACCCATATCGAGATCTGTATTGTTACCAGAAATAAAAAAAACAAATATGACAATCGCAAGAAGAGTTTTACTTAAGTTTTTTATCGAAATCGTTTGTCTTTAGATTGTAAATGAGCTTACAAAGTAGCGAACACAGTGCAGTGACATCTAACGATCTACTCATCTACAAACATACATGTACCCATATCGAGATCTGTATTGTTACCAGAAATAAAAAAAACGAATATGACAATCGCTATCAAAATAACCGTTGCCGTCTTTTTACCCCGCTGCGCGATGCAACGTTTATCTATGTATGTTTGTTCCTTTGTGGCACTCTAGAGATCAAACGCGTGGATCGATTTTAATAAATCATACGTAAATCGATTTATTTTAATATTGTGGATGTCACTAAAAGACGGTAATCAAAATTCAAAATGGCGACCAGATCATCTTTTATGGTGGATTGCATCACACCGTTTGTAAGCTGTTTCTGCACTGCTTTCCGAAGTCGGTCCTAATCCAGAGGTCGTCCCTCTTTTTCTCACTTGCGATGTTTCGCCCGCGTGCGAAGGAGACGGATGATTTGTCGGATTCCGATAAAAGCAGTGTAGAAACAGCCTAAGGGGTGTTCGAAATCTGAATGCATGGAAAGTTTTACAAGTTTCTATGGAATGACAGCTGCCGACGCTATATCTAACGTTGATCGGTCTGACAACTGCTTACGAGCGACCAAACCGACTATTGCAACCCACCCTTAGTCTACAAAACTATCTTCATTCTCATATCTCTACTGCTCACCGGATAACCGTCTATAGTTTCAAACATACAGGAAAATGGCGGAGTCAAATATGAAAGTCAAAGGCAAAGGCCGTTTCCACGATTCCCATCCCGTTCGCAATTGCATCATTGCACATTTTTACCTTCGTCCTGGCGGGTATAATGCAGATGTATTCCGAGAACGAAATTGCTTTGGCACGGCCAAGTGGTAAGCCTGAATATGTTTAACACACAGGGCGTAAGTATTGTGCTTTTTGTTGTATTTTTATAAGATATTCTAAATATTATATTATATATTATCTTAAATCATACTAAACCCTTTTGCTTCGACTGAACCAATTGACCGACTTAATAAGTCGAGAAGATGCCTTGAAGAGAAAGAACATGGTTTTCAGAATAACGATTTTGAAGACCGACAATTAAGTCAAGATAACAAGTAGTCTTACGGTTAATAAAAATCGGTTAAATTAATTGATTTATGTACCTTGTTAGGGTGAGTATCCACCGGAATTGTGCGAAAAAAACACCAATAGGTAGAAAAGCTTGAGCGAGGCTAGCAATGCTATTGGTGGATATTTAGGGTTTCGTACATCAAAAGGAAAAAAACGGAACCCTTATAGGATCACTTTGTAGTCGTCTGTCAAACCCTGTATGTCGAGAACGCGTTTGGCTATCGAGTTGAACCGTAACCGTAAACCGTATACTCAAGTTTACAGTATCTTGAAGTTGTGAAAAAACCAAACTTCTAAATTAACGTGAAAAAAAGATACGGCCGTTTATACGTGTCTGTTTATACGTTATAGTGTCCAGCCTACTCACCCAAAATAATGTTAAACGGAGATCCTCTGAATCATGTTACGCATTTCAAATACCTGGGTCATATAGTGACCGAGGACCTGAAAGATGACCTCGATATCGAGCGGGAGCGCAGGGCGTTGTCGGTCCGAGGCGGGATGCTGGCGCACAGGTTCGCACGCTGTAGTGCCCAAGTGAAGCTGACTTTGTTTAGAGCTTACTGTCAAAGCTTCTACACGTGTGGCCTGTGGGCTAGTTTCAGGCTAAAGTCATATAATACCCTGCGTATCCAATATAACAACATTTTCAGGAGGCTGTTTGGGCTTCCCCGATTCTGCAGCGCCTCTGGGATGTTTGCCGATGCTAGCGTAGAGGACTTTTATGCGATAGTACGGAAGAAGACGGCATCTGTGGTGATGCAGACGAGGGGGAGCTCAAATAGCATCCTGAGAATGATAGCAGAGAGGTGGGACTCGGATATTCTCCGCCGATACACCGACCTTCATGTGTTAAGGCCTAAAAATAAGTAGTTTAAGTTGACTAATGTAGTTTTATAAGTGTTTTTTGTAACTAACAAATTTTATTCTTATTGCTTATTTTTTTATACCGCAAAAACGTATATTTCGTATTTCGTATTTTCGTATGTCACGAATGTCAGTTCTATTACATTCGCGAACGCGAATGCGAATATTTAGAATGCGAATGTGCGAATGCGAATGCGAATATTAAGGAAGTACAGTAAAAACTCAACGTACGTAATCACTTTTTAATCATTTTATTTAACAATCACAAGCATAAAAAGCAATCTCAAGTCACTACCCAAGAAAAAGTTCTTTCTATTGGTCAAAATTAATTACGTGATACGGGTTGGCGCGCTTCGCGCATGCGCGATTCGGCGTTTCTGCGGCAGGCGGCCGGCGCGGGCGAAACACGCCACGACTTGCACATATTCGCATTCGCAAAACATTCGCATCTTTTGATGCGAATGTTGATGCGAATATTTAAAATGATGCGAATCATTCGCATATGCGAATGCGAATGCGAATATTCGTAACATCCCTAATTTCGACACTCAAGGGAATCAACATTTATAGGGTACTTCCCGTTGACCAAGAACTATGAAATTTGGCAACTTCTTCTTATACCACAAGTACAGGAAAAATCTGCAAACCATCATCATCATCATCATATCAGCCGAAAGACGTCCATTGCTGGACATAGGCCTCCCCCAAAGAGTGCCACAATGACCGGTCCTGCGCCACCCGCATCCAGCGGGCTCCCGCGACCTTTACCAGGTCATCAGTCCACCTTGTGGGGGCTACCCACGCTGCGCCTTACGGTACGTGGTCGCCACTCGAGAACCTTTCCGCCCCAACGGCCATCGGTTCTACGTGCAATGTGCCCCGCCCACTGCCACTTAAGCAAACCATACATTTGTAATAAGTAGGTAGTAGGGCGAGTCGGACGGGTTTTTCCCTCTCACAACGCTTCGCTACCCTGCACAGCTCTGAGGAACCACCCTTACGCTATTATTAAGTTACTAGCTAGAACACTAAATAATCCTGAACAATATTGAGATGCAGCGCCGGTATTTGTTTGATTACCATCTCCTCCAGCTATTTCAATTTCCCTCCCTTTTATAGCACTTTTATTTGTTCCTATTACAGTGAGGGGGAGAGTGCACAAATTGGACTGTATTGTGAGATAATAAAACATTTAGTGCATTATCTAGATTTGTTTTATTTGCTTTCATCCTCAAAGAATCGGAGAATAAGGATTGTTGACTTTTATAAGACGGCTGTAACAAAATTTACTGTTTTCAATGTTTGCTTGAATCACATGAACACTTTCCGTTATTCATTAGCCCTAATTGGCCACGTGATTAAATACTTGTCAGTATTTGATCACACATTGCATTTGCAAATCAAATGGAGTAATTCAAAGTAAATATTCGTGTGATGAGCAGGAAATTATTTTAGGCTCGTGTAAATTTTCCATGTACATAATGTATGTATTATTTGCGAACATCCTGTTGTGTAATACGTGTATTATTGAACGAGCGGCCGAAGTGACAGCTTGGGCAATTTTTTTTTCGTATGTCCGGCGTCTTCCTGCTGTACTCCTCTACACGTCGCATTTCTCAACTGACTCTTGAATTTCTGGGACCAGGTTTAATAATTATAGTTTTTTTTTGTTGATTCAGTTTATCGAAATTAAAACTTGCGCCCGCGTCGCCGTCTTAACGTGTTTTTATGTTAAGTCATAAGTTTTGTATATTGTTATGTATGTTAGTCTGTAAGGTATTTGTAAATATGGGCCTTGTTGCCTGACTCAAAAAAAAAAATCGGCCAAATGGGTGTCGGACCACGCGCAGTGTAGGGTTCCGTATTTGCCTGTCTTTCTTAGTTACTTAGTTACATCGACACGCGCGCGCCAAATAAATCGTTGCGTCCGTCGGCCGAATTGGTACGAAAGTTCGCCTTTCTAAATACATTTTAAGTTGGTCGACTATTACTCGGTAACTAGTTCTGCCTACTTAGCCGTGATAGTTTTCCTTTTAAATTCATTATATGTACTACTGCCACGATTTTTTTCACATTCCCAGTAGCAGCCATGTAGCCGGCAGGGGGGGGACATGACTAGAACAAAAATTTGGGCCTTAAAGCCCAATATCTCGCAAACGAATCACTAGTGGCAAATTACCGTTTTCTAGTAGTAATGGTTACTGAGCTAAGACGAAGATGGACGCACGGACGGCCAGACGTACATGGCGAAACTGTAAGTTAGGGTTCCTTGTTGACTACGGAACCCTAAAAAGAATAATACAGGCTCACGGGTTCTACAGTTCACAGAGCCACTAGCTATTATTTTTGGGAGCATGTAGTGTCCCACTGCTGGGCAAAGGCCTCCCCCTTTGGTTTCCAGTATGCTCGATCCTAAGCTTCCCGTGCAAACGTCCTTTGAAAACGAGTCCAGTTCGTCCCACCATCGCGCACCGTGTATTATTACCTAATATGTCATAAAACATTTGAAGTTTCATAATGAAATATCGGTTGCCAATTCAATTCCTGTTTTCTATTATGAGAATACTTCAAAGCCAAAAATGGTATCTAACGTCCTTTCCTTTTGAATCAAAACCTCAAAACTAAACGGTCGTCTTTTGTTTTTCACTCTAATTATGTCCCAGACATCTAACCAGTCGAGGGTCCCTTTAAATTCATTCACAAGGGTGCACTTCAAATACCGTTTATGGTTTATGACAAAGGCCGTCTTGACAGGTTGAGGAGTGACAGATCTTTGTACACGACTGTACCTCATTTTCCTGCCCCATTAAACCAGCGAAGCCCCGATCGCCTGTGAGCCTGCAATATCCGGCTCGAAGGACCAACAAAGACGGTGGACACCGCCCCAGGCTATTGCTTGAGAAATCGCGCTCCCCCGAGACAAATCGCAATCTTTAAGATCTTCTCGAATGATTGCTTGTGACTTATTGCCTAGTTTAGATGGCTTCACAGGTGCGGGTTGTGACGAACATTGGGAAGGGATTGAAAATTTAAAAATAAATTTTGACCGAGTTTATTTTTTGCCTCGCGCTTTGGAAGAGGGCGACAATGACCCGATTATTATTGTGTTCATACTGGGTCTATATTTTTCCTCTAGATTGAACAGAAAGTAAATAGAACGAGGTTATTGAAGCGACGTAAATGGCGTATAATGATTCCTCTGATTTTAGTCCAACCAAAAAACAAATACTTACTTTTGACTGACAAAAATAGCCAAATTCTGTCCCATATATCGGCATGTCTCTTTATTGCTTCTTCTACATTTTTTACTTTCGAAGGGTGGATTGCACCAAACCGTCTAACCGTAAACCAACGCCAGCAGCTGTCAATCCATACAAACATGTCAAACTTTCCATACATTCAGAAGAAGAGAACCTTAGACCCTTCTTTTACCGACAAACGTTTCATCGAATTAATCTTTCTCCGAATTTTAATTTCATCGAAATCATATTTTTTCAGAAACAGTAAACTTTCAGGATTGTTGTAAAAAAAACCTAACCTAAACTATGAACTAAGCTAAGACCCGCCATAGACGGACTGCTTACAGCAGTCGAGACCAACGGCGCGAGAGCAGTCGTCATATCGCATGAGGCCTCGACTGCTCTAAGCAAGTCTATGGCAGGCCTAATGGATTCTACACAATTACCTTTTAGCTTTACTTCAAAAGCTAACTTCTAAGAATAAAAAGTTCGATGAAATGAAAATTCGATGAAAAAAAGTGAAAGGTTTGTCGGTAAAATGAGGAGGTCCCGCCGGCGCCATGTTTAACGTTGATGGGTCTGTAATCGTAAGTTACCGCGTGTTCACACTGCGTCCGTTTCCGTGTCCGGGAGGCATCCGTCTCTTTCGCACTCGGGCGAATCATCGCAAGCGAGAAAAACAGGGATGCCTCCCGGACACGGAAACGGACGCAGTGTGAACACGCGGTTAGTGCGACCTGCATTAAAGGACGAAACCCTTAAAACCGAATACAGTAAATACGTAAGTCGTCCAAACCAGCTGTCTGTATGTCCATCCTCCTCAAAACATTTCGGTCGTTTGTTTATAGCGGACACCTGGCCCGGGACATCGG
The DNA here is from genome assembly GCA_947578815.1 of Epinotia ramella. Taxonomy (NCBI): domain Eukaryota; kingdom Metazoa; phylum Arthropoda; class Insecta; order Lepidoptera; family Tortricidae; genus Epinotia; species Epinotia ramella. Next base: position 26,922,462 of record OX388205.1, read on the forward strand.
AATTAATCGCTCCCAACTTCTTTGATTAATCGTCACGCCTGCGCTTTGATGGGTCGCGTAATGGTTGGGATTACTTTGTGACTCGATGGAGATGGGCAATTGTTTTCGTAATCATTCTCCACAGAGTACCTAAAGTCTACATAGATATATGTATACGGAATAATGGATAGAAATATGTACGTAGTTATTTATTGACACTTTGGAAACGTCGTAAACAAATGTGATTTTAGTGAGGTAGGGCACAGCGAAATGTCATCCCGCTCGAATTTGGAGCAGCCCAACTGGGGAAGTACTTCCGCCTTGCAGAAGATCACAGCCATAATAACACTACTACTTGCTCTGTAGTAGTGTTGAGTTCCTGGAGGTGAGCAAGGTCGCCAGAGCTCCCGAGGATGCGTTGTGTTGAGAGCGAGGGAATTTGTTCCTTCAGCTGTCAACACGGCGAATCCTCAAACATATCAAGGGTCGCCAACGCCCATGTTACTCCTTTGGAGTTGCATGCGTCTATAGGCTGCGGTATCCGCTTGTTTGCCACCGTCGTTGTATAAAAAAAAACATGCACGGTTTTGATTAGACAAAATAGAGGACATCAGGGGATTGGTGTCACGCAGCCATATCACCTATGCTGCAAATAATTTAAAAGAATCTCTATCTAATATTTATAATGGACCTTCCGGGCGGGGAAAGGTTGTATCACTCTGAAATAGATTTTTGTAAAAATTTGAGAAAAGTGAATATAGAAAATATTACAGTCCCCCCCAACACCTAACCATGAGACCTCAAATACTGGTATGAAAATTATTTACACCAGCAAATATGCTCAAAGTAACCAAAGACCAACGAAATAATAATATTAAACGTCAGCAAACATTTACTGTACAGTAACTAATGTTTATACTTGCAGAGAATCCTGTTACCTTGCCGCTAGGTAAGTGGAGTAAATCCCGAAGGAAGCTTACAGGGTGTAGATTCACAGCGTTCCACATTTGCAAGCATGTAACTAGTATACTTTGAGCTCGTACCTAACAACCAACTATACTCGGAGATAAGACTTGTACTGGTTGAACTGGTGAGGTGCGAGCGTAAGCGTTTATGAACTAACCAGCTAAGCTCGACACAGGAACAAGATAATGGTTTACAAGTACATGCATGAGGTCCAAGGTGCATTTTGTCCAGTAACAGACCATAGGTAGACCTTAATTCGTTGTAATAAGACTCAAAATTGGTCAGATTTCTGGTACAGGTGATTCAGAGGATTACGTTCAAACGCTTAAATGGAGTGGACAGTATTTTTGGGTTCGCTGTTTTAAGCGGATGGCGGCTAAAGCTACAGGAACAAATGTGGAGAGTTACGTTTCAAACCGCACGCAGATCAGTCTAGTAAATGGTATGGTTACTAAACTAACGCTCCTTTGTGCAAAAACCGACTAGCATGAAGATTAATTTTAAGTTAAATACCGTTTAAAGTCCGTTGTTGTAATAATTTTCTTTTTTTTAATGTAAGTGAATAATAAATCGCGATTGCAGTATCGTACAGAAAAAAAAAATTATATACTTTTTATTGCACCACGATATAAGAGAAACATCTTACAAAAATATTTGCTTAATAAACAGGCGGTCTTATCTTACCTGTAGAATAATTCTACTATTTACAATTATTGTAAACACAACTTTCAGGAAAAACTTAGTTAAGTTATAGATGTGAGAGGAGCAATCTAAGTAAATCCAACTTAACTAAATATTCCCCTCAAGGGGCTTTGAGCCGGTTTACAGGAAATATTAAAGCGAATAACAAACCATTCATAGATTTATACGACCATATTTTTAGTGTGTCTAAATAAACCGAAAGTAATAAATCTATTACTTATTCAGATAACCATGACGATATTAAAATAAATTTCGCTGAAGTTACAGAATCATAGGAAAGAAATATAATTCACGTCACGTAAAAAAACCCAACGGCCACTAGCAAATAGTCAACGCCACTTAACAGCCATCTCTTTCAATCGAGTGCGGAACAAAGGAGATGGCTAGTGTTCGTTCCAGAATGATAATTCTTAGAAATCTGACGCGTAACACATGATATCAAATACCGTATTTAAAATTTCACGTCGTGTAACTAATAGCAGTACGTTACTGCAAAGGCCGGGAAATAGCAATTCGTGGATGAGTTGATTTATAGATACGAATCCACGAATAACCATTCCCGCCGAGGCAGATATAGTGCTTTTCTCAAAAAATGCGAGGAATAGTACATTGTTGTAAAGGCTAGAAAGTAGGCAATAGATGGACGAGTGGGTTCGAGGTCCGAGCCGCTAGGTGAGGACCTCGAAGGAGACGAGTCCATCTATTGCACTTTTGGCCGAGACATTACACAGGGCTTTTCACGCCTACTGCGAGGAAATTGCAAATAATTATAATTATAAGTCAAAATTAAGTTCCTTATTAAAGATCATAATTAATATGAAACACTTTAGCGTGGCCGCTCGCGTGACGGAGGGCACCGCGCCGGGCCGCCCCGCGCGGTGCCCTCCGTCACGAGCGGGGCGGGGGGAGCTGTGATTGGTGAATCGCTGTTCAAACTGTCCAACAATAACAACCACTACTACAATGAAACATTGTAGTAGTGGTGGTTCAGGTGCTACAGCTATTGCCTACTTTCCAGGTTGGTTTTAGACCATCTATTGCCACATTTCCGAACAGTGGCGTGAAAATCAAATAATATTTTCAATCAACAATAATGTTTTCAAACAGCGTGTATGTCAGTATCCTATCAAGTTCCCGCCAAAGTATTTTTTTCAAAGTAAATACACGGCATGACTCATGATGCCAGTTTCAATTTACATAAATAAAAAAAATTAACATCAAAATCGACCTAATTTTAAATGTTTTATGTTTTTAAAATTATTAAAGCGTAAACGGGATTGAAATTTAATTCGTTATGAATTTGATTCGTTAATATTTTTGTTCCATGATTTAAAAATATTTGAGGCATTTTTAAAAAAGTCACTTCGATCACTTACAAAAGTAAGCGTTTTGTCTATGAGAATCAAAAAAAAAGAAAACGCGTGAAAACTTTAAGCCCACTACAAATGGGTGCAATTTGTCACACCAACTTGCAATAGTTCGAAAAAGACAGCCATACATTACTAACCAGTCTAACTATAGCAAGTTGTTGTGGCAAATTGCTAGGCCTTTGAACGTACGAGCATTTGGCTGTTTGTAGTAATTTGTCTTAGTCAAAACATATGGTTAAAAGGTAAAAAAGTATACAGTAATGGAATTTCATACATTTCCCTGACCGCTAAAACAATACAGTAATGACTATTAACTTTTTAAATTTGCGCTCGTCAGTAACGAAGAACTTCACGTACTATTTTAGCTACAGTAAAGCGCACATTTCCGAGCATTATTAGAGAAAAAATCGACAATATAACCCTGAGCGAGGTATTCTAATCTTCCGCTTCATTCAAGATTAAATATACTACTCTCGCCGTAAATATATCATTTTGCTCTCTTGAGACACAATCTACTATTAACAAAATTAAAACAGATTTTCCGCTGTGGGCGTAAATACACTTTCTCTTCCCAATTCGAGGATTCGCATCCGCATTCGTAGGCGTCTTTGGTTCCCACAAACGGCCAAATTAAACTTCCCAAATTTATATATTCTTACGAAAATGGCATCATCCATTTTCAATAAGCGCCCTTTGCCATATTCCCGTCGAACCACGAAATTGTTATGAAACGATTCATGTGGTAAAATGCCGTATCAAAGTGGTTAATGAGTTTTCTGAGCAAACTTTTCTTTTATTAATAATGCAGCCCGGGTAGGCTAATAGGCTTGTATTTGGAAATAATAATGTATTCAACATAGCAACAGGGCTTTATTAGAAAAGCTATATTTTTAATATCAAGTAAGTTATCACGCACACAAATGAAATACTATATTGATGACATAGTTACAGGCGATAATACTAACCATAATTATCATTTTATTAGGTACTTACTATCACAAACTTAACATAATTCTTCTTCTTATAATTTGATGAGCGTTGCACAGTCTCGTTTCAATTTTGTTATGTAAGGTCCTGGCAGAATACCAGCGATGAGGCTTGCCACATCATAATGCAGGGCCGGCGCCATTTCTCTGCCACGACACATGGCTTCTCAATTCTTAATAATGTTTGTAATTAATAAAGTTTTAAGCAATCAAACTATATTTAAAAAATGTATTAGAGGACAATATTACACAAATCCCATAGGCAGTTCGATAAGGCTTTGTGTTATGATGGGTACTAGACGATGATATATTTAATAGATATAAATACTTTAAATACTCACATCCAAGACTCAGAAACAACATACTCATTTCATGCTCATCACACAAATATTTGCCCTTACCGGGATTCGAACCTAGGACCTTTAGCTTCGTAGGCAGCGTCACTACCCACTAGGCTAACCGGTCGTCACAATATTACTATACCTATATTGTGACCAAACTGTAAGTTTCACTACTCAATAAGCTGATTTAAATATAGATTCGTAGAAATTTTCCATGTAAAACTATCATTACGAACTTCGATTGGAAAATCATTACCGAACGCCCCACCGATATCCAATTATTTTTAAAACAACTTAATGTACCTATATATTCCATTATTTGCCCATCCATTTGTATTCACGAAGGCAATTTGAATAATAAATCAAAGGAACAATTTGTATTATCAACTAATACCTGTATTTAGGGCGGCCTGAGTCAATATTTTAACATGTCACATACCGTATGACTTGTATGTATGTATAGGGTTAGGTCTATTTAACTTGACGTATGATTGGATATTGGTATAGTCTTTATTTTTTGAACTGAGCTCATGAATAGCCATTGTTTGTTGGCAGTGCGTGCAAAATTTAGCAAATAAGTTACCGCCACGTAAATTGGTTATTAAACAATTAACTCTATCGTCTTATTCGATAGATTTAAAATGAACTACGAGATAAAATAGCGCACACAGCGTGCCAAGTATAAACAGATTTTTTTTAACTTTATTCATTATCAGTATATTTTGAATCTTCGGCTAGGTCGATGTAGTTCATTAACGGAAAGGGATTGTAGCGTGTTGTCTCGCTACAACAGTTAGTATTAAATTTTCACAAACCTTTCCAATAAGAATTAGCAATTTTATTCCACTTACAGAGTTTTAATTACATTAAAGAGATTTTGACGTGTCTACACGGGTGACGTCTGTCATTTCGGTTTATTTAAAACAACTTATTAACCTTAAAATTCTGACGTTTGATGTTTGTTAACGCTATCATTCGAGCGTTTTTTCAATAGAACGAAACGCAGGCGACTAGATTCATTGTCTGTGGTTTTTTATTTTTCCGTGCTCCGTTCGTTCCGTTCGGTTTGCATTGAGACCGAGTGGGAATCTTTTCATCTTGTTATTGTAAATCCAGTGTAATCGGCTATAGAAATATGGATTTCCGGTGAAAAAGGGGGCGCAATGTCTTCCTGCGCTGGAAGGAGTTCATATTTGTAAGTATTTTACCGAAATTGTCGTGTTGGACTTTGAAATGGCATTTTGCCTATTGCGTTCCGTGAAAATAACATTTTCTCTCGTTATTACAGTTTTGAGAAGCTGCATTCGCTGCATATAGCGATGCGGCGATCTTCTATTTATAATAATAATAAATAGCTTTATTTCGGACCATTATTTTTTTATAATGAGGCTTCGTCAAGTGAGTCGGTAACTTGACTGTTGTTTTCAAGCATCCCAAAGGCCTCTTTATAACTCGGCTTAACGAATGCTATCATAGACAACAACCGTGGTCAACGGCGGAGCAATCAGTTGGGAAACACTCAAAGCAGCACAGCTTTGGCCACGTATTGCAAAGAACGCAGGCAAACCTGCAAGTATAAAATATAACCTATAACCATTCAGGAAATTCGCTCGAAGTTGCTCGAAGTTGTAGACGATTATGTATACCTAGGACAGACTGTCCAGTTAGGTAGGTCCAACTTTGATAAAGAGGTCAATCGTCGAATCCGACTCGGCTGGGCAGCATTCGGGAGGCTACGACACATCTTTTCGTCCAATATTCCGCAGTGTCTGAAGACGAGAGTCTTTGACCAGTGTGTGTTGCCAGTGATGACGTATGGCACGGAAACGTGGTCGCTTACTATGGGCCTCATAAGAAGGCTCAAAGTCACCCAAAGGGCAATGGAGAGGGCTATGTTAGGAATTTCTTTGCGCGATCGTATCAGAAATGAGGCTATCCGCACCAGAACCAAGGTAACCGATATAACCCTCCGAATCGCTGAACTTAAGTGGCAGTAGGCGGGGCACATTGCACGTAGAACCGATGGCCGTTGGGGCGGAAAGGTTCTCGAGTGGCAACCACGTACCGTAAGGTGCAGCGTGGGTAGGCCTCCCACAAGATGGACTGATGACCTGGTAAAGGTCGCGGGAGTTCCCTGGATGCGGGTGGCGCAGGACCGGTCATTGTGGCACTCTTTGGGGGAGGCCTATGTCCAGCAGTGGACGTCTTTCGGCTGATATGATGATGATGATGATGATGATTCAGAAAGTTCATTCTGCACGCAGGTGAAATATTTTTTATAACTTAAATTAAATGGAAAAGAAAAGTCTTATTGTAGCTTTGTAAAATCCTTCCACACTTGTCCTATTTGTAATATTAGTATAGATCTTCTATAGGTACCTACATCTGTTCTCAAAAACTCATTGGTGCGAGCCAGGGTATGATTGGTCTGGGCGACCCGCATCCAGCGGACTCCCCCGACCATTACCAGGTTATCATATCCAGCAGTGGACTCTCGGCAGATATTATGATGATGATGAGGGTATGATGCCTCGACCCAAAATTCAGAGTCACACGCTTAAGGTGGTTCGACGACCATACAAAACGCTTTTTGACATTCGCAGGCTAGCGGCGTGATATTTTAAGAAACTTATGTAACACACTTTCATAAATTGGCTTTCCATTTGCGGGAAATTCCCCCTTTCGAGAATAAACTTGTATAAACTAGAATAATTTGTGAAAACGGTTAAGTATTCGAAAGCCAATTTATGAAAGATAGTTACATACGTTTCTTAAAATATCACGCCGTTATCCTGCAAATGTCAAAAGACGTTTTGTATGGTCGTCGAACCACCTTAAGCCACTCGGTTACCACCGTGGCACAATGATTGTGCGTAACAGTTGTAACCAATAATACGTCGAGTCAAATAGACCTCAAGTTTTATTATTTTAAGGTTATTTCTTTAGGATAAAAACACAGATGATGGATCTATTCGTTAATCTATTCAGTGATTAATTTTTCCTTTTCCCGACATCCACCGATTTGTCATCATCGTGTTTGGCCAGGGGCTCAATACTGATATTAAAAACTGATTGGAATCACATTGGTTCGTGAGGTGTAAATGTTTTCCTGCCGTGACTGAACTCTGAAGAGAGGTGGAAAGCTGAATGCAGCTTTCCACGTCTCTGCGAGTGCGGAGAGGAAGATCAAAGCACTGAGCACATCTTCCGGCGCTGTCCCCTTCACTCCTAGCCAGGACCTCTTGAAGATCTTCACGCTCTGACACCTGACATAGCTGCCTGGGTTAACAACCTCAAAACTATTCACTGATTGCTCTCTAAAATTTTGTTAATACGATTAATTAAATCGCATTGGTTGGTGCGCTCGCGCTCTTGGCTATGCTTTAACGCGAGTGAATGTGTAGACTAAGAAACTTGAAGCAGGGAATTCTTAACGAAGACCACCACCACCTTGATTTAATAGAAATCTACTTGAGTCAGTCGCTAAACTTAAGCGGCAGTGGGTGGGGCACATAGCACGCAGAACCAATGGCCGTTGGGGCGGAAAGGTTGTCGAGAGAGTCGAGAGAGAGGGGTGTCGAGATAACCATGGGAGGCCTATGTCCAGCAGTGGACGTCTTTCGGCTGATATGATGATGATGATAATCTCGAACAAAGAAATTTTTTTACCTGAAGATAATTTATTCGAGATAATTCAACACCTACTCGTACCTATTGAATTTGTTGGATCAAGAATATTTACCTCGAAGTTTTTTTTATGTAGTTATATTTTATGAAGCTACGGTAGTTCAGGCATGTCCTTGCATCAGCTCCCGAGTGCGATTTGTTTGCAAGTAGATGGAATGTAGTGCGTGATGAATGTCTGAAGTTCTGCGAGAAGATGTATGTGCGTCGCTCCTCTGTTAATTATTAGAACTGTTCATGTTAATATTGTTTTTGGTGAAATATTTCAAATTTAAATTATTTGGTAAATATTGTCCTAGATAGTATTATAGTTGTTTAGTTATTACTGTTATGCTGTGTAACTAGTTTCAATAAATAAATAAATGTGGCTGTCAAACGGCAGTCGTGGGTTCCAATTCGAATCCCGGCTCGTACCAATGTTTTTTTCAGAACTTATGTACGGAATTTCATTTGACAATTACCGTTAGGTCAATGAAAGCATCGTGAGAAAACCTGCAAACATCTGCGAAGAAATTCAAAGGTGTATGTGAAGTCAGCGTGAGGTCTAAATCTGTTTCTTTTCATTTAGGAGAGGAGGTTTGTGCCCTGAGTTGGACATATATAGGCTGATTAATTATTTATTTATATATTCTTTCACAGTGACTGTCTTGTCAAAGGCTTCACTGCCTACAAGTAGATTCTAATATTTCCTTTGTTTCTCAATGCTTCGTGATTTTCCACAATATTTATTGTGAGGATTTCCTCAGGAATTTTCCCCTTATCTGTACCTTACGGCGAGGTAAAAATAGATATGCTTGATATTCATCCTTATAATAACTAGAGTCCTGTGAGTCTAAACAAAGACAATAAGTCCAATATCAATCTTGATTGAGATATCCCATATCCATACCTACTAATACTACTACTCTGTGAGCTGTAGATAGATCTCGCGAGCCAGTCTTAAAATAAAAACAAAATATGAATCAATAAATAAAACTATAACTATAGTTATTGGTTGGTGGTTATTAGTTGGTGGTTTAAATATCTCTCGTCTAGTACCCATAACACAAGCCTTATTGAGCTTACTATGGGACTAGGTCGATTTGTGTAAGATTGTCCCCTAATATTTATTTATTTATTTATTTATTGGACCGGCTCACAAAATTTCACGCGAATCGTGAGAAGAAGAGAGAAATGCGCCCTGTAGAGGATAACAGCCTGTAGTGTGATAAGTAATATACCTTCTTACGTATCTGCATGTATAATCTTGTATACTCTCTACCATATGACTATACTCTATAATTCTAGTATATAAGCACTGTAATGCACCATATATAGGACTCTAATAAACGTCGTGGATCCATCAACTTGTTTGAATCATCTCTCACATTACAAGCCGGACAGCCGGACATACGAATACATTTTTGGCCAAGCTGGAACGGAGAACTTCGTTCGTTTCGCTCGCTATTTCAATAAATGCTAAAGTAATTCTGTCTGTCTGTTACCTTTTCACGCTTAAATGGGAATTGGAATTTACAATGTTAGTGCGATAACAGATCCCTGTGAGAAATGTATGAAATATAAAGTTTTGTCATATCGTAACCTCAAAATTTCTTACTTGACCGTACATTTTCGAAAAAAACCGTTACAACCCGTTTAACTGGCGTTCCATTTTTGAAAAAAAACCCGCATATTCAGAGTGCACACTAGTGCTGTTACGTGCCCTCGCATACCGAACGCGGTAGTAACGCGTGTCCCGGCTTAAAACATGCCCGATGTTGTTCAATTATTTGGCAGCCATTTTCTGTATTTACGTAAGCAGCGGTGAAAAATGTGTTTAGGACAGCGCGGTGACGGAAAAGTGGACCGAAACTATTTATGAGCGTCGATTTGAAATAGTCATCCACTTTTCGTCATCCTTCTGCCAATAATATCAATGGAAGGCTTAGGCAACATGAATATTCAAAACCTGAAAACCGTGCTTTGAGTACCTACTGACGGAATAAAGTCACAGTGACTTGCGACATGACCGGTATTCAAATTGCAGGGATATCCTCACTTTCAAAATCAGAATGACAGAGACATGTAACCAAAGAGACATCCAAGGGATATCCCCTGTGTAACGAAGACTAATGCAATTAAGGCCTATATTCAAGACAAGGTAGCTCATGGTGTTAAAACGGGTCCAGGGAGCGCCAAAAGATTTTAACATTTTATTTTATACTAGCTCCTGCCCGCGACTCCGTCCGCGTGCAAATCGTTTATATCGCAGCTCCATACAAACTTAAACCCCCCATTTCATCCCCTTAGGGGGTGATTTCCAGAATGAAAACTATTCTATGTCCTTCCCCGGGATTCAAACTAACTCCATACCAAATTTCATCGCAATCGGTTCAGCGGTTTAAGCGTGAAGAGGTAACAGACAGACAGACAGACAGACAGACAGACAGACAGACACACTTTCGCATTTATAATATTATATATTAATAATATATTAATTAATAAATTAAGAAATATTAATAAATATTAATAAATTAATAATTAATATAATATATATATATATATACACGGTGAATTTGAGTAACCCGACAGATTTTAACCATCGCTTCCAGAGCCTAATAGGAGTAAAAAAAGTAGTATAAGTAATGGTCTAAAACGGCCTAGTTTTCGAGATATTAATTATTAAAAAAAAATACACATAAAAAATTGTCAAGTATAACACACCCTAAGGACGTGACGTAGCCAGATGGATCTGACACATTCATACGCAAGACTACTACCTGCTGATTTCCGGCCAGTCTGTTAACAAATCAGTGAGCTTAGGTATTTAATTTTTTTAATTTTTTATTTTTATTTATTTTTTAAATTTTCTCTTTCACTCCTTTAACTAAAGATTTGTTTACAAGAGAGTAGCATCGGTAATAGTTTTTTTTTTTTTTTTTTTTTTGCCGTATTTGCCCTATGTTCATATAACATTATTTACTCGTAATATCATCAGCAATTTATGGTTAAAATCTGTCGGGTTACTCAAATTCACCGTGTATATATATATATATATGTATATATATATATATATAGTATATAGTATATATAGTATAAGTATGGATATGGATTATTTATAAATTGGAGAACAAACAGAAACAAGTGTACAAACGCCAACACAGTTAGCTGACCATCCTGTATTTATATAGAACCTTATTACAATGCACATAAAGTGCAACGATGGTCAGTTAGCTGTGTTGTCGATAGTACAAGATAACTTACAAGCAAAAAACACTTGGACACGTCATCATCATGTCAACGGAAAGACATCCACTGCTGGACATAGGCCTCCCCCAAAGAGAGCCACAATGACAGGTCCTGCGCCACTCGCATCCAGCGGACTCCCTTTACCAGGTCATCAGTCAACCTTGTGAGAGGGTAGGTGTACTCACGCTGCGACTGGCGTGTACGTGGTCACCACTCGAGAACCTTTCCGCCCCAACGGCCATCGGTTCTACGTGCAATGTGCCCCGCCCACTGCCACTTAAGTGCATGGACACTTAGCATTCACGTATTTCCTAACTAGCATTCACTAAGACAGATTTTAAATATAACTATAGTGTAAATGGTCAATTTCTTGCTGAAATTTACAACATCTCGTAGGCGTCGGACACAAAAGGCCATTATCCCCTAACCCTCGCGATGAATCTGTGCCGATGGGTTACCACTAATACTAATAGAATAGGGTATGATATTAACCCGTGGGTCGCCTGTCCATCTTTCTGCAATTTGGGGATACCCCGTTGTAGAGTGACCATTAATAACTAATTTCTAGGACATCGTCTATACTAATATTATAAATAGTAAAAGTCTGTGGTATTGTAGCTTAAAAGTTTTTATGTAATGGGTTTTCTCCGGAACCGCTTAACTGATTTCGAAATTTCTTTCACCTGCGTGTAGAATGGACTTTCTTGATAATTATAGGCCATATTTTATGTTGTGGGTTTGCCTGCGTTTTTTGCAATTCGCCGCAAACCCGCGCGAAAGGCTAGTAAATATATATTTTGGAAAAAATATATGTAATAAAATGTCCATAATGAGATCGTAGGGAAATTGCTTGCCCGAAATTAGGTACCAATATCTTTTGAATTAATATAATTTGTAGCTTCTACAACAGTGCCTAGTCCTGTCTACCGCTGCTGCCATCTGTTAACGTCTTTGTAACAACTCATATCATATTTTTTAATTTACACACGATATAACTAACAATATATTCATTTATATCTGGAGAATCGACAGCTACTCAATACACATTGATATTATCATCTAGTCTATAGCAGGCATCTTACTCTCTTCCCACGAGATGAGTGAGTGAGAATGCGGCAAAACGTAACATTACAGAAACGAAATGAAGATTTTTTGACTTATTACTTAAATACCTAACACGCGTGCGGCCCCGTTTATTTATTTATTTATTTATTAAGGTTTGCCAACAGATGTAATACAATAAAAAAACCTAATTACAACAGATAATGAACTACTGCTAGAGTATTCACCCAATTACAGGCAAACACGGCATGCATTAAACATATAAAAACTTATTAAGTCTACACTTAAACCACATTTACTCTAAATCTAAAGTTGTAAGTTACTTTTAAGAAGGCTAGGAACATTATAATATAACAATGCAGAAAAGAAAACTTAAAAAAGGTAAAAGGTTAAAGTCAACATTAAACTTGGAGATTATGATTATGACATTTGATCTTTGTTTGTTCGCATGTTTTGAACGGATTTTCTGACATGTTGAGTATAACAACCCTGTTTTTTTTTATATAGTACATTATGCTCTTTACAAATTCTCGGTATTACACTATAGGATCCAGTATTAGTTCTTTACGTTCTAGTTGACAAAGGTCGAAAGTTAGCTAGACGAGTGTGCTTTCGCGGGACGGTCCACTTGATAGTTTGTAATAGCTGTGGGCAGTCAAGCGTTCCTGAAATCATTCCTTGAAGAAACATTTGATCGGAGATCAAATCCCGCCTAGCACTACATCCGCATCCGCAAACACTCCGCCTCGATATTCGCGGGAGAAGACGTGAGTGACCCGTTTTTATTATATTTTAAAATGTCTGAGACTCACGGGACTTTTCTATATAGAACATAAAAACGCTTTAATTAAATAACTCAGCCTTATTCAAGATCCGTTCTTCAGGGAACTTGCCAACTTGCCGGCAATAGTTAACTTCCTTTTTCAATACTTTAATCCTAACATCTCTCTTGCTTTTAATGAATTCAGCGAGAATTCTTTTAACTTTGACTTGCTGTTTTGCGGCTGATTTGTTTTTAATGAATGCATTTTAAATTAATTTTGTTTCGTTCCACTGGGTACAGCGGGTTTAGAAATAGTAATCTTATGACGAGGATAACAATTCTTGGATCGAGATTAGTAAGGTAGTCTGAGAATCAAACCGACTTTTTTATTAAAGTTTTTCTTCGGCAAAATATTTTTTGTTTTTACATCAGGATGTTCTTCTTTACAGGTTGCATTTCTTAAGGGGGTGCATTAGAAATTATCGTGTGCTTTGAAACGCCGTTCTGACTATAGTTAGATTAAGAAACAATAAGGTCTGATTTTCAGACATATGATTCTTGACTGTATGATTGTTTATCTGATTTGTTCGATACATGATTGCTTAAAATTTCCTCGATAGAATAAAATTCCGAAGTTGGGTCTGTATTTTTCTTTTTTTACTCAGCCTACTCAGACGATACATTATTTTACGACACAATCAAGTTAATAGTATAGTATTTTATCTCATCTAAAATCTCTCTTGATGAAATTTCAATAAAACTTCACCAAGTTAGGTATTTATCGATATTTGTTAAAAAAAAGCCAATCCCAAAGAGTGTTACATCCCTTTTTCTCGTGCGCGGAAGGGATAAGCATATCTCTGTCTAGGGGGCGTGTTCGACTCAAATCAAGGCATCCCCTTAACCGATACTCGTGATATTTTGTGAGCAGGTTCGCTGACTATTAAAAAAAAAACACGATTCAGTTTTTTTTTAAACAAACTATGATCTCGGGGTGCTACAGTTCAAAGAGCTCTTAGTTTAGGAACATATTCAAAACGAGAAAATGTCCTGACTCGGTACCCGCATGGTTACCCTACAATGTTTCGACAACGCTATCGAGGATAGGCGGCAATGACAGCGAATCATCCATGAGCGATCGGCTATTAGGCGATTACCGATCCGTCATCGCATCGGCTGATTGGCATCGTGATGACGGCTTCATGATCGACATTTTATGATACGATGGTGGCAAACAAGCATGTGTTGAGAGTGAAGAATCATGCCTCTAGCTATGGACGGAGCGAATCCTCAAATATATAAAAGGCATAGGCTAAGGTCCCTAGGCTACGGTGTCTGCTTGCCATCAGGCATTCTGTTTGCCTGTTTGCAACTATCATGTTAAGAAACACAGACGCCTAATGGTAAATGGTCACCATACTGTCCCATTTACTTCCAGGAATCTCTACGCACTACGCTAGTAGCCGATCCCGTGGTTTCCCGCTAAGTAGCAGAAAGCGCCTACGGCGTTTCCCGCTAAGCAGCAGAGAGCGCCTACGGCGTAGGCACCCGCTAGGCGGCTTCCTGGAGGTAAAGGTGTTAAAACTATTTTTTTTTAGTAACCCAAGTAACACAAAAAACCTGCATAAGAGCTGTTTATTAGAATATGTCTACGCTTAAAGCTGAATAACTTAGCTGAATAAGAGCTGAAAAAGCGCTTTTTCAGCCGTTATTCATCCTAATTGGGCACAAATTATTCAGCCTTAAGTTCACATGGCTGTTTAATAGCTTAATAGTGGCTATTAAGGGTCACAGACGACAGAGGCTGAATATTGGCTGTTTAAAAGAGCACGAGGGAGTTTATTCAGTCTCATGTGAACCCTTATAACTATCTTAAACCTCCATAAGTTCACCTTTAGCTGGACAAGTAAGAACGTAAGCTAAATGTTTTCTTCCTATTGACATTAATATTTTTCTTTGAAAGCATTATAGATTATAGTGACAGAAGCTGAGCTTAAAGTGTACGTGATATCAATGGTGAATGGCGGAATATCTATATTTGTAATACGAGTACCTATTAACGGTAAGTGTACTTAAATTTTCGTTATATCAGTGAAAAATTATTGCGGGCACGATTTTATTGTGATTATATATATATATTATCTAAGAAAATTTTCACGCGCTCCAAGAATAATGCGTTTTTTACAAAATAAACGGCCAATATACACCGAAAAAAATTATGCCAAATCCGTTTTTTTTTTTTTTTCATCGATAATAGATCAGAAACTGTTCTAACTGGCCTTAGAAGAGTAAATATTAGAAATGTATTAATACTTTATATTTGAAATGTCCTGAAAAGTAAAGATAAAGGACCATAATTTAAAGATTATACAAAAAAAATGGTGACTGAGTTTTCTGCACCGATGTGAACCACTTTTATTCTATATTTCAGCTATAGTCTGCGTAATGATTCACTTGAGTCCCGTTATTCAGCCTAAACTAGTAATAAGTGTAACTTGTGACCGCAAATACAGCTGTAAGCTGTTTTCAGTGTCTTTGGTGATTCATTACAACGGCCCGTTAGGGATCCGAAATAAAACATAAAACTTACCAGTAGAATCTTATACCAGTAATAAACAAAAATAAAAACAGATATTACCTTTGAATTTAAATGTGAAAACTACACAACACTGTATTAATTAAATACCTATAACTTAATTTAGTTATTTTATGAAATTTTCATTTAACATTCAACTAAAACGACAACGCATAGCCAAAATTTAAATGTGTAATGTAGGTAGGTACCCATGTTTAGGCACAAGTAAATAAATCTTCTAAATAACTATTCAAATCTTTCGGTTTCCCATTTCAAAAATAAATTCCAATTATAAAAGGCCTTATGTTCGGCTTTTCGTGGATATTACATAAAATTGGCCAAAATTCCTGCTTCGAACTCTTCAATATTGGCAATCCATCAAAATTTATATTTAATGATATTTCGTTCACCTCTTCGTGCAAGTTATTTAAAATATCTTTCAAGGGGTTTTCTATACCGTTCTGCCAATATTCGCCACCTTCTATTAGTTTTATGTTGACTAGTCTAGGAGTAGATAAAATAGCCCTTGGATCTTATGGCAATATGTCCGGTATCATCTCGTTCATAATCTTCGCAAGATCTTTTAAAGCGGTTTGGTTAATATTTTTTTCAACCGCCCACGTCCTTATTTTTTTCCGAAATAGTAAGTTTTTCTCATTATCGCCATCATAGTAGTCTTCTGAACTATATATTTCTTCAAAATTATCAATATCAATATCACTGCAAATATAATCCTGTGACAGATCTTGACTATTTGTCGAACATGCACTCCTTGCTAAAAAATCGTTGCTAATATCTTGTACGGAACCCGCATGATGGATAGAAAAGTTTGCTGTCACATCTTGTAACGCACTTGATGTAGGTCTTATTTCATGCGTGTCTGAAATTTTTTGGCATTCCTTTATAAGTTTTCTTCTAACCCCTCCAGTTCTCGATTTAATTTTCCACGATTTATTCATGTTTCCTTAATTTAGAGAATTAAAACACTGCTGCTATAAAACATGCTCACACTAATGAATGCAATATACAGCCTTTTTGAAGTTATTAGCTACACAAAGGTTCAGTTGTGTATGTGTAATCAGCCAAAAGCTGTCTCAGACATCGCATGTGAAACATAGTTCAGCAGTAGCCGTTAATTTGGTTCACTAATATTATTCTAAACAGCTATAAGCATTCTGGTGAACTTCTAAACCGTCGCTATGCAGGTTGTATCAGTAGGCTTAATAAAGGCTGTCTAGAAGGGAAAAAATCAGCCCTAAGCAATAGTAACGTACACATGTAGCTCACTATACCTCTATTGAAGTTATAATAGTTCACAAGTGGTATCTTAAAAAGGCAACGTACCTAAATAAATATTAACATATTGTGTTGTTTTACACAACACTTAGCATAATTTTGTCTACTAAGTTACCCTTAAACAGCTTATAGTGTTTAAAAATGCTTAAAAATGGAATAAGACACGCTCACACTAATGAATGCATTACAGCCTTTTTGACGTTATTCGCTACACAAAGATTCACTTGTGTATGTGTAATCAGCCAAAGTCTGTATCAGACATCGCATGTGAAACATTGTTCAGCAGTAGCCGTTAATTTGATTCACTAATATTATTCTAAACAGCTATAAGCATTCTGGTGAACTTCTAAACAGCCGTTATGCAGATTGTATCAGTAGGCTGAATAAAGGCTGACTAGCAGGGAAAAAATCAGCCCTGAGCAATAGTAACGTACACATGTAGCTCACTATACATCTATTGACGTTATAATAGTTCACAAGTGGTATCTTAAAAAGAAACGTAATAAATATTCACATGTGTTGTTTTAAACAGCACTTAGCATAACGTTCTCTACTAAGTTACCCTTAAACAGCTTATAGTGTTTAAATATGCTTAAAGCTGAATAAGGGCAAAAGTGTGTACCCTTTCTATACCGAAATACAGCTCTTATTCAGACTGAGCTGTTTAATTGACACTAAATGCTATTATGCAGCTATAAGTTCACGGGTGAACTGTTGTAAGAGTTTATATCAGCGTAGAACTGTACATAAGACCACGAGTGATTAGTTATATTGCTTACTGTGTTACTTGGGATGGCTCTTTTACAATACAGATAACTAATATCGCTTGGTATAATACCTATAACCCTAGGCAAGAAGTGCAACTGTAAAGATTTGCGTTGTTGTTTACAAAAATCTGTTAACATCTTACTCGAAGAACCTTCGTTGTTATCGCTGACTGTTTCTTATTCGAGCGACTTCATTGTAGGGGCATCCGCTCGTCACCCCGCTACTATACTCTCAGTCCGCGGCCTAACAGATTCACTGCCAAGAATCGCTACGCGCTACGCTCGTAGCTGATCCCGTGGTTTTCTTCGTACGTAGCGGAAAGCGACTACGCATTACTGTAACTGCCAATCATATGAAAGGTCAACGACTTCCAGACGCAATCTAGCACTATCTGCTACGTCGTAGCGCGTATCACGATCCGTTCGAGGCCAAGCACCCGCTACGTGTAACATAACAAAAATTTTCAGCTACATACGAGGAAAACCACGGTATCGGCTACGACGTTAGCGCGTAGCGAATCTTGGCAGTGAATGTGTTATATCGTTTTCAATTAATATTTTTAGGAAACACTTATTTATTTATTTATTTGAGTCAGGCAACAAGGCCCATATTTAATACATGCCTGTAAACGTATTACCATAAGTTACTTAATTTCGTCAGCTTCCTCTCGCAATATCCGAAGGATCTCCAAGTAATATCCATAAAGGAAATCAGTACATGTGGCGGGTTTATAATAATAAATTATAATACGGGCGAAGCTTCGCTAAGCCCAGGTGGCGAAGTGAGACGGCCATAATTAATGAAGGAAGCTTATTTCCGTCACAGTATATGTACGTAGTTTAACCAGTAGTTTGACTGACAAGTACATATTTATTTGCGCATAGCTTTTGCCTGCGACTTTGTTCACGTCGACTTCCTTTTGTTGGTCTTTAGCTGGGATAAAAAGTATCCTGTATGTTAATCCAGGCTATAGGTACTCTATTCGTATTCTAAAATTGATCTTAATCCGTTACGCTGTTTTTGCGAGATTTGGTAACAAACATCCAAACTTTCGCATTTATAATATTAGTAGGATCGGTTACATAATAGATGACAGTAGAATAAAATACACAGTTTGCTGTGATTATAAAAGGTACAAATGTTCAATTTTACAAAAACGTATACTAATTTAATGGTCATGCAATTTTCCTTACCACATTCACTGCCAAGAATCGCTACGCGCCACGCTCGTAGCCGATAACGTGGTTTTTCTCGTATGTAGCGGAAAGCGACTTCGGCGTAGGCACCCGCTAGGCGGATTCCCGGCAGTGAAAGTTTTAAACAAATATTCCAGCGCAATTACTGAGATTTTTGGTTGCCTAATGGTAAGCAATCGTAGCCTACGCACGTTCGTGGCTCTCCAGAAGGATAGCAAGCGCGTTGCCGAGTCTTTATTGATTTGAGGATGTTGTCCTGACAGCGTGAGACAAATGCAGGTCCGTCACTCTCAACAGGGCGCAACCTCAGGTGCTCCGGCGACCTCACTCATTTTACCACATACCTTGATGGCTGTGAGGCTTATCGTTAAGATAATTGAACCCCTTACCAAACCAAGCAACATTTACGCAAACTTCTGATCATAACATGATATTACGACCTAAATCCATCCATCCTAAATCGATCCATTATACTCAGTTAAAGAGTATATGAGTCTGGACTTGACATGTTAAATTATTATTATGACCTATTTAAATTTGTATGATTATGATTTGACTTTAAATGTATTGTGTCACGTATTTAAATATTGTATAAAATGACGATACCTAGAGGTTGATATATTTGTGTTCTTTGTTTTTGGTTTGTTTCTTCTATTTCCTTGTTATTGTGTTCTTACATTTGTTGACATTCTCTTAATATTTCTCTGTTTTTGACGATCATGATAATAATTCTTATTTTTTTGACATGTATGCAAATCTGTAATGTAATTTTTTATCATGAAATAAATAATCTAATCTAATCTAATCTAAACATTTTTTTCGAATATAATGTAATTAGTATTATTTAGTGACTAAGTTAGTTAATAATGTTTTGATGAATTTTATCCTACTGCTGTTTCTCATTTATTATAATTTGATTGTAAAGAAGCTATTTAAATTCGCATGTTAATTAAAATTATAGACATACTAGCTTCCGCCCGCGACTTCGTCTGCGTGGACCCGGGATAAAAACAATCTCATATTTTAGTCTAGGCTATAAACTATCTTCAATTGCAAAATTTCATCTAAATCGGTTAAGCCGTTTAAGCGTGATTGAGTAACAAACATCCAGACATACAAACATCCAAACTTTCGCATTTATAATATTACTAGCTTCTGCCCGCGACTTCGTCTGCGTGGACCCGGGATAAAAACTATCCTATATTTTAATCCAGGCTATATACTGTCTTCGTGCAAAATTTGATCCAAATCGGTTAAGCCGTTTAAGCGTGATTGAGTAACAAACATCCAAACATCTAAACTTTCGAATTTATAATATTAGTAGGATAGTAGGATACCTACTAGCAATAAAAACTTTTGAGTTGAGTTTTAATGTTACTACAGAACTTGCATTATACATGTGAAAAACATCCCTAGACGTGAAAACACGGCAAAAATGCGTGTTACTCTATCGACGGCTTTCTAAGCGGTAACAAAATCATAGAGGTTGTAACCACATTTAGGGTGAGAATCTACCAGAGTGTGCGAGGAAAAAATCCAACAATAGGAGGAGATGCGTGAGTAAGGCTAGCAATGCTCTTGTTGGGTATTTTCCGCGCACACCACTCCAAAGTCTTGCCAGCGCTCGTAGGTAGGGAACTCACCCTGAGTTGAGATACTGCCGTATGTTTGTACTGTGATAAAGCTTAGACACATGTCGTTGAGACGGAATAATAAACACAATGGGGATGAGGGTGGATTATCTTGCATGTGTTTTAATCATGCTCATGTACACACTGCCTTGAAATACAAGTTGAACCCTAACACATATATACAGTGTGGAAGTCTAATACAAGCAAATAATTAAATCAGGTATAGGATTAAGTACCGTAATCATGAATTAACAGGACTTTTTAAGTTAGACTTAATTTAAAGCATGTAAATAATTTTTGAAAAAATATCAAGCAGCAATGTAATGCACACAGCTAATACACCACGTAACAACTGTCAAAAAGTCTGACAAGTACCTACCTGTCAATCAGCTTTAGTAAAGTGATGCTGCGTAATGAGTGCTTTACACTGCGGGCTGAATTATTTTGTATGGAATTTTTTTTTGGCGTAATTTAGGATAAAAACTAACTAAATACTCGTCTTAGGATCTTTATTAACCACCGTATAATTATTTGCTTGTATTAGACTTCCACACTGTATATAACGCTACGCTCGTAGCCGATCCCGTGGTCTCCCACGTATGTAGCGGAAAGCGACAAAGGAGTAGGCACCCGCTAGGCGGGTTCCTGGCAGTGAAAGTGTTAATGCATTCACTGCCAACAATTTCTAAGTGCTAGTAGCCGATAACATGGAAAAAACAGTTTGTAGAGAAAATCAACCATCGGAGCGGGTTTATAGGACTGAAAGTGTTAAACGGCGTGTATATCTCTAATCTACACTAATATGATAAAATAAACTGTAACAGTGGGACAGATGTGGAGTGATTACAATGCTTTTAACCTCTCACTCAAATGGACCCTGCGGAAGACCAGCGATGGCTGTAAAGCTATATAAGAACGTTCTGAGCTGGGTCCATTTCGTGACAAAAGCCTAATGTGTGTTTTTTTTGTTATGTGTGTTATTTTTGTCACGAATAAATGTTTCAGTTTCAGCTTATGGATAGAACGAGCTATGCATAATGCATATGCGGTGCTATGCTATGAATGCGCGGTTCGACAAAAACCAGTTAAACCAAGATTGTAATTATGCCTCAAAATGTTCGATCGATTCGCGGTATAATCTCACTGCTAGATAACAGTAGCACTGAAAACCCGGATGTGCGAATTAAAACTTTCACTGCCAGGCACCCGCCTAGCGGGTCGCTTTCCGCTACATATGAGGAAAATCACGGGATCGGCTACGAGCGTAGCGCGTAGCGATTCTTGGCAGTGAATGTGTTAAGCGAAATTTCATGCCAAAAACGTGATTTGGATCGAATAAGGTTATGCAGGTATGCCCTTGGGAACACCTAATGCCGCGCACGAGTCAATGCTTATGGTAGGGTGGCGCTGTATATACGCTAAGGTGTATACGCAGCTTAATGAATGACAAACATT
This sequence comes from Epinotia ramella, assembly GCA_947578815.1. Taxonomy (NCBI): domain Eukaryota; kingdom Metazoa; phylum Arthropoda; class Insecta; order Lepidoptera; family Tortricidae; genus Epinotia; species Epinotia ramella. The sequence goes on from OX388205.1 coordinate 26,944,464, forward strand.
ATCTTTGCGTTCCTTATCACTTTGAAATTACCGCGATTGAAATATTATGTATTAACAAGCTACCGCCCCCGACTTCTTCGGCGTGGACCCGGGATAAAAACTATTCTATATTTTAGTCTAGGCTATAAACTATTTTCCTGCGAAATTTCATCCAAATCGGTTGAGCCGTTTAAGCGTAGTTGAGTAACAAACATCTAAACATCGAAACATCCAAACTTTCGCATTTATAATTCTTATTAGTAGGATAGGATAGTGATTTAGTTATTATTGTATTGTACATAATCGGAATTGGTGATTTTGACATTTAAATAAATAAATAAATAAATATTAGGGGACAATCTTACACAAATTGACCTAATCCTATAGTAAGCCCAGTAAGGCTTGTGTTATGGGTACTAGACGACGATATATATAATGGATATAAATACTTAAATACATAGAAAACTTCCATGACTCAGAAACAAATATTCATGCTCATCACACAAATATTTGCCCTTACCGGGATTCGAACCCAGGACCTTCAGCTTCGTAGGCAGCGTCACTACCCACTAGGCTAACCGGTCGCCAAACATTCATTTGGAGAAATTCGTTTTGTTATTGAATAAGTTATCTGACGAAGGTAGAAAGTTTCGTATAATAAGCGCTCAAAATGTTAATTATGAAAAGATAAGTCATAGTTGAGGACTTTCGTATTTATTCCACTGCGCCTCGAAAGTTACCAGTATATTATATATACATATATAGTACCTATTGCTAATTTTCGACGAAGTGGAATACATGAAACGACACAAATGAAATACTTAGTAAGAGTAAAGTATAAAAAAATATAAAACTCAGCAACGTTTGAGGTTGCTCCAACATATAACTAGTTACTAGATTTATTTTGAAGTCCTTTAGCCTTTTCGAATCTTATTCGTCGGCATGTTGTTAGATATAATCTCCTGAATAGGCCTACAGTAAAAACAACACGGAACCTCATTTGCATGCGAAATCACCGTTGCATACAAATGATGATAGAACAATTACACCCTGTTATAAGGCTCCGTCAGATGTACGCGGAAGCGGCGGGTAGATATCACGATAAATGTTTATTAAGCAGAAACGTCCGCTAACGAAATTCCAAATTTCGATCAAAGTTAAAAAATTATTCGCCACGAGCGGGATTTGAACCCACAACCTCTGGAATCCGTCAATCGCTCTTGCCAGTTGAATCATTCTCATCCACGTTGTACGAAATATCACAAATATTCGCGGCCGGCAGTTTCAGGGTGAATATCCACCATAGCAGGCAGCAGACGCTTGGGTAGACCCCGACAAGGTGGGCTGATGACCTGGTAAAGGTCGCGGGAGTCCGCTGGATGCGGGTGGCACAGGGCCGGTCATTGTGGTACTCTTTGGGGAGCCCTATGTCCAGTAGTGGACGACTATCGGATATAATTCATGATCGTGATCCAGAGTTTGCGAGGAGAGCCTTTAAAAATTGTACATCTGTTGTACAAAGAGAAAAAAAAGCTTTTAACTCAGGTGGTAAACAACCGTACGGCCCAAAGTATGTAGACTGCTACTGGTTCTGCATATGTAGTATGGTCACCCCAGCTCCCTACGATGCGATGTCTATGTCATGGTGGGTTAAAAAATCTAAAATAAAGCAATTTTTTCCAGTCACCAGTCAATCAAAATGTAACCCTATCTCTCTAACAATAAGAGCTATACAGACCAGTAAACCGTTAACAAACGAAAAGTGACGGTGACGTGCGAAAATATGCACTTTTAAGGATGTGCCTCGATTCAGCCATTTCTGTATTGTGCTGAGTTCCCCGTAGCGAATATACGTCCATATCTGCATATCTTTTGTGAAAAGACTACAAGTGCATTGAAAATGTCAGATGAATATTAACCTTACGGTGGTTGTTATAGGAATCAAATTTGAACTTTGCACAAATGTTAGACAAGACGTAAGCACTGGATTATTACAGAAAAGTAAGCGGAAATGTGCGTCTTTTCGTTCGTTTCCTTCAGTGACGTGAAGTGGATTTTTCAGTGAAAATATATAGAATTTCGAATTTTACAGTTATTATATGTGTTATGTTTGATATGTGTGCAGTAACAGTTTTATAGTGCTGAAATTGCACACTATTGTGGGTATATTTTAACAGGCTTTTATTTAACTGGTATTCTACGTCTGTTCGTTAAATCTAACAGCTGAATTTTAAATCGCGTATCAGCAGAAAAAAGAAGAAAAATAGTTTCGAAAAAAAACCTAATTAGGTACATATATAATATTATGATATACTTGTATATATATATATAAAATACTATTAGTGGATCGGTGGGCTGTTAACCTGTTTCTATAAAAAAAAAGACCGGGTTGCACTCCGGGAGTGCCGGCAGAAGTGAAAACTCAATGACATTGTAACACGAATTTTCAATTTGTCGAATCTTACTGTCACGTGACCTGTGGCGAGTTTAACAATTTCTCCCCATCCCAAAAAGTACACAGCGCCGCTAAAAAAGTTTTCCCTTCAAAAAACTCAAAATAAATACCTATCGAATAATAGATTCTATAGACCTAATCATTGAACCTCTTCACATTATTTCACGGCCGAGAAATGTTAACTGTAGAGAACAGCCGGACATACGAAATATTTTTTGCGTAAGCCGAAACAGAGAAATTAATTCGGTTCTCGCTCGCCTGTTCAATGCTATGAATATTTGCGATATAAAAAAAATACTCTATTCAACCTGACAAATAAGTTTATGATATAATATACCAAATCCATTATGTTAGGACGCAATAACTTCCCTGAAAACAGCTTAATGCTACCATCATGAAAACTTGTTCAGTTTGGGACCGCACGAAATAGTTTAATTTAATTTGTATTTTACACCGCCGCAACACAACGGCGAAGCTGATAATTTAGTGAACTGTCCGTGTATAATATAACTATTATGTGCAGTAGTTTGATAGTCGACACTATAGGTGCCCGCAAATATTGTTTTACTTGCTCGCTAATAGCTCGATATATCCTGCAAATTATAAATTTAGAACAAACCAATATCAATATCAAGCTGAGCGGTCACAACTAGCATTATTAAAAAAAATACCTATTGTTATATTGAATTTCTTGTAAAACATTAAAAACCGAAATTAAATTTTTGTGAGACATGTTAAAATAATGCTAATCATTGACACGGTTCAACTGACGTATCAAATGGCACTACGGGCGACATGTTTCGAACTCTCCGGGAGTTCTTCTTCAGGATGAGTGTTTTTGCGGCGGTTTCGCTTGAATCACTCCCCGCGCAAGCTCCGATCGCCGCGAATTATTAGCTATACATTACTAAAAAAAAAAACCTTGAAATGAGGCATTTTTCTACTTATATCACTATAGAGTATAGATAGACTGCTTAAATCATTCAGCGCAAATCACGACACAAATGCGCTTCATATGCGGAGTTTATCATTTTCACTGCCAGGAGCCCGCCTTGCGCGCGCCTACGGTTTAGTCGCTTTCTACTACGTACGGGGTAAGCACGCGTAGCGCGTAGCGATTCTCGGCAGTGAATGTGTTAAGATGCTACGACGTAGCGCTACGAGCGTAGTGTGGCGGTGAATTAGTTAAGATGGAAGAATACTACGTAATCGTCCATACGAAAAGGGAAAATGTTTTTCCACTTCTAAATATTTTCCAACGTCAATGATTTTTAGTACGTTAATAAGACACTGGAAAAAAAAAACCTAACCTAGTCTAGGTAAGGTTTTTTTTTTTTAATCGAAACCTATACACCTAGAATATATTATGCCGTAGCGATCGACATCAACATCAAAGTGATTTGTTAAGATTTAGTAAGTGGAAACCGTTTTCTCCCGAAATGGAAATTTGATGAAAAAAGTACCTATTGTCAGTCGCGAGCTGCTAGCTGCTGCAAAGAGACGTCGCGGACCGCTAGTTACTGACAAGCGCCTATCGGCCGCTACCCTCCCGAGTACTTATTGCCGTCTCGCCCGTGCTTCCCAGACACCGTCTCAGTTACGCGGTCGGCCTTATGGTAGAGTATAGATGATTAAATATAATCGGGCGACAGAAACTTGGCTAAGTCAAGGTTCTGATTATATTTGAACTGTGTATCGAACAACATTAGCGACCCTAACGAGGTACTACAAAATAGTTGGGAGATGTTCCAGCTTTAGCGGTCTCGAACATGGCCCGCTATTAACAAAGCTTTGACTATTGCAGTATATTATAACACAGAATAATAATCCCATACTATTTATTAAACGAGCAACATTTGTCTACGAATATATAAATACCTATATATATATTTGCAATCACGTTCTCGAAAACGGCTCTAAGGATTTCGATGAAATTTGGAATACAGGGGTTTACGGGGGCGAATTATCGATCTAGCTAGGTCTCATGTCGGAGAAAATTTGTTTTCTATTTTTCGTATTTTCACTAGAGCAGAGCTCGGTCGCCCAGGGACTAGTACTTATGTAGGGTCCTCTGTCTAACTAATTTGACTTAGAACATTGAAAAAGTTCGCTGAGAACTGTCGTTTGAATTGGAATCTTCTACCTGGAACGCTAGAGTTGCTTTTTAGGGTCCCGTAGTCAACAAGGAACCCTTATAGTTTCGCCATGTCCGTCCGTCCGTCTGTCCGTCCGTCTTCGGCTTAGCTCAGTAACCATTACTACTAGAAAACTGTAATTCGGCATGGGTATATAAATCAATCACGCCGACAAAACACAAGAATAAAAAATTAAAATAATTTTTTTTTGGGGTTCCTCCCCTACACCTAATGTGGGGGGATGAACTTAAAATATACTTAGAAAGGCTAACTTTCGTAGAAATTCGGCCGACGCAACCATTAAGTTGGCGCGCGCGTGTCGATGTAACTAAGAAAGACAGGCAACTACGGAACCCTACACTGCGCGTTGCCCGAGACGCACTTGGCCGATTTTTAATGCTCAAGTGTACATGTTCGTTCCTATAGCGATTGGTGTATCGACGCCCAGCACGGTTATCATAAGACGGCGCCCGAGCTATGCAGCTATGTCGTAAGAGATGGATCTCTCTGCACTCCTAGCTTTGTTTTAGGAACGGTAGGCCTCGACACCATGGAGCTTAGGCGTAAGCTACTTCTATAGTCCACAACCACTCCCTACTCCATGGCGGCACAAATATCCCGAGAGGCGTCTTTACCTATGGTGCAGGGTGTGCGTTGCACACGGGCGCAGCGGTCCTATTTAAACCGCGCGCTTACTAGGGGGCGCTAGAGTAATGTTTGCACACGGGCGCTACATGATGTTCTTAGCCGAGTGGGGCTATTGGTTCCACCACCGACCTGCGAGCTTGGGAGTCCTGTGACCCGCAAGTTGTACCAAGTGACATGGCTTAAATTCGAATGAAGAAGAATAGTCTTAGTTCGATTTTAACTCATATTGCTTTGACATAAAGTGCGCATGTCATGCACTAGTGATACGTCGTTGACCTTTAAAATTCGGAAACCATTTTTCAGCCTCTTTTGGATAGCCTATATAATTGAAAGCCATACTTACGAAATGAAATGAATGACGTACCTATACGGAATCCAGATTACAATTGCGGATACAGTTGCACAATAGTACATTACGTACCCAGGGCGGTGAGTTCGTGAATGCCCCAGATCGCAGGTGTTTATAGTGCCATAAATATGCGATCTGGGGCTCTACGAATTACCGCCCGTGGTGCGTACAATTTTACGTCTTCTCCTGGGTGTGAAGTGAGATTTGCCGCTGCGCCCGTGGGAGGTAAATCCCACAAAATCGTCAGCACAAAATATTGTACCAAAAACATTTCTTTGACGGATACTTATTTCTACTATCAGCGTTATGTGGCGTATCTTATTTGAGTACTAGCTGCTGCCCGCAAGGTGGACTGATGACCTGGTAAAGGTTGCTGAGGTCCGCTGGATGCGGGTGGCGCAGGACCGGTCACTTTGGCACTCTTTGGGGGAGGCCTATGTCCAGCAGTGGACGTCTTTCGGCTGATATGATGATGATGATGATCCTGATGTCTAAGCATGTACTACTGGAACGTTTCGTAACAATAATGTTCAGTAGTTTTTGCGGGATTGAGTAACAAACATCTAAACATCCAAACTTTTACATTTATATTACAATATTATTTTATTATTATTACATCGTGCCAGTTCGACGCGCTGCTTAGCAAAGGCCTCCCCCGTCTTTTTCCATTCTTCGCGGTTTTGAGCAATATCTGGCCAGTCTTTTCAAAAGGAGTCCAAGTTAGCCCGCCACCGTCGACGAGGTGTACCGCGTCTCCCACACTTTATTTATAATATTAGTAGCTTTCAATGTATTGTAACTTGCTGCGCCGATGTCTTTACTTAACCTCTCGTATGCCTATGTCAAAAAAAAGACCGGGTTGCACTCCGGGAGTGCCGGCAGAAGTGAAAACTCAATAACATTGTAACAGTTTTTCGATCAGGTCACGTGACATCTTGCGGTGTCACCTTAAAAATGAATTTGACGCAAATTTATAAACAATTATCAATTATTTAGGCGGACGGGCCGCGGGCGCGTTGGGCGCGAGGGGCCGCCGGCTCGTCCGCCGGCGCGCTGACGGGCGGCGACAAACACAATACCAATTTGTTTTTGCCATTGCCAAATATTTTTCAAAGCTTTATATCTTTAGGAATGACTCCCAAATTCGAAATATTCGAATTTTCTCAATAGCAAAACGTTGAAGGACGCGTTGGTATTATTACAAATTTATTTACAGATTATTCTATTGCAAAAAGTGTTTAACGGCTTTATACTCTTACGAATACCTAGCGTTCAGTTTTGAATGAAGTCGAATCGGCTAGCAGCAAAAAGTGACCTCCTTCACATCTGACGTCACAAAACTCCGTCGCGTATTTAACAATTTTTCCCCATCCCAAAAAGTGCTCAGCGCCGCTAAAGAAGTTTTCACTTCAAAAAAACGATCAAATCATGACAAGTTTATGGACATTATTTTAAATTGGATGACGATACCTAACGGCTTATATATTTGTTTTTCTGATTGTGTATTTTTCTTTGTTGACATATGTTAATATTATGTTCTTTGATTTTGACGATCATGATATAAATTATTATAGTTTTGACATGCGAATGTATACTGTAATTTCTTATCATGAAATAAATTATCTTATCTTATGGATCCGGAACAAGGCAGACGAAAGGTTAAAAACATATTATGATACAAAACAACCGCAGGCAAGCTCGAGTATGGAAGTTTTACGTTACGCAACACATGCCCGCCACACAGCTTAAACAACTTCCACCAGTACAACTGGTAGTAAGTCCCATACGAATTTCAATTCTCGTCTTGCCTCGTCTCGTCTACTCCAGGCAAAATACGGTTTTGAAAAACATTAGCATTAGCATAAACATTAGGTCGCCCCAGTCGGCCAACACTCCATACAAATGTAAAAAATAAATCTTGTCAAAATTTTTATTTTTTATTTTTTATTTTTTTCGCATTCTATGCTCGATTCTGAACAAACGATTTTCAGGTTTTGCGTTATTTTATTAACACGTTGTATAACTACTTATATGTTTGTTCGGGTGGAAACTTGCAACTCTATTTTGAAGCGGAGTTTGATGATGGAAACAGTAAGTGGCCATGGGAATTCAGTATTTAACCGACGTAACATCGTTGAGTTTGAGCCCGTTTGAATCGTCTCAATGAGTAGTTGATGACAATAATACACAAAATTACAGTCGGCAATAAAAGCTTGAACCATGATTTTTTTGTCAGAAACTTATTCAATTTCTCTATCCACCAGACTCGCATGCATGTAGTCTGAGGTTGAGTTACTGCCGGGCTCTGTATAACTGCGCCGTTGCCGCTATCGGAGGCATCCGGGAACTTTCCCCATTAAAATAACGTGCATAGCTCGCCTTCATAAATATCGCAATATTGTTCCGAGCCGAGATTTCCCCTGAACAAGTTACGCTATTCACAATGTGTATCGATTCATCTCATCGCTACTCTAGTACCTGATATGTAAGGTATAGTATGATCGTCATCTACACTCAGAGGCAATGAAAACGGGTCACTTCCCATGGATTACTTTACAAAGTGACCCGTTTTCATTGCCTCTGAGGTAGCGTACCTTAATAGTTCACATTGGGAATTACACTCAGAGGCAATGAAAACGGGTCACTTTGTAAAGTAATCCATGGGAAGTGACCCGTTTTCATTGCCTCTGAGTGTAGTTCACATGACACAAGCCTTTTACCAAGGGGATAGTTTGATTTGTGTAAGATTGCCCTGCCTAGATGATATTTGTTTGTATTTTTAGGGTTCCGTAGTCAGCAAGGAACCCTTATAGTTTAGCCATATCCGTCCGTTTGTCTGTCTGTCTGTCTATCGTTGGATAGCTCGTTCAAAAATATTTCTCTAGAACCATTTTTCAAATCAGTGATTAGTTTGCGAATTATTGGGCTTTAAAGCCCTAATTTTTGTTCGAGTCATGTGTCCCCCCCCCTGCCGGCTAAGTGGCTATTACTGGGGATGTGGAAAAATTCGTGGTAGTAGTACATATAATGAATTGAAAAGGAAAACTATCACGGACAAGTAGGCATAAGTAGTTACCGAGTAATAGTCGACCAATTTAATGTGTACTTGGAAAGGCCGATTTGCGACCGCACCGCACGTCGATGTAACTAAGACAGACAGACAACTACGGAACCCTACACTGCGCGTGGCCCGACACGCACTTGGCCGGTTTTTTTACTTAAAGTTGACGCGGGAATACACTTTTTTTCACGATGCCATTAAACCAGTTCTTGGAGAGGAACACATGTTTTAATTTAACCGACTCCAATCAGAGCACATAAAAAGACAAGAATGAGTCAAAGGTTAGACGTCACTGGCGACAGCAGAAAATGGGCCGTAATACGTACTATTTATGACACGTAGTTGCGACGTCGAAATGAAGTAAATTACTGTTTTGGTCGTGAAATACTGCGGTCAGGTACAAAGTTGTCAATTATTTTTCATTAAGACATAAGGATCTTGTTGGTAGCTCTTAATTTACTCGTGGACGATAAAACAAATGCATAACTTGTAGAAGCTCTCTCTCTTTCTCTCTCTCGTCTCATTTTTTATTAATTAAACTTTGTTAATTACAGATTACACTGTATTATGACATAATTTGGTGGTTTACTTAGTATCCATATAGCAACACTGTTACACATTTTCTCACGAGAAAACTGCAACTAAGTATAATTGGAGGTTAAACATACGCTGGTTATCAGGCGAGTTTTAGTTTAAGCTTTGCGAATACCAGCCAAGGAACTATGTGCATACGAAATAGGTTAGAACCAAGGATCTAATTAAGTTCGAGTTTTGCGTTTATGGAAGACTAGCTGCCCGCGTATTGCAAAGGACGCAGGTAAACCTGCGGGATGAAATAATAGCGAATAACCATTCAGCAACTACATTCTACACGCAGGTCAACGAATGTTTGAAATCGGATAAGCAGTTTTGCAGATTATCCAAAACATACAAACTTAGGAAGCTACAATCTCACAGTCTTTTCTTCTTTAAAATATAAGTATAGATGAATCTGGTGACTGTACATAGTCAGACAGAACCAATAGAGTTTGTTTTATAAAATTAAATCAGTACAAAGTATAAAACAAAGTCGCTTCCCGCTGTCTGTCCCTATGTATGTTTAGATCTTTAAAACTACGCAACGGATTTTGATGCGTTTTTTTAAATAGGTAGAGTGATTCAAGAGGAAGGTTTATATATTGGGTGGAACAGATCGATGGACTTTTAAGCAAATGGGATATAGATCAGGTTTAGTGCTTTACTTCTCACCTAGTAACCATATTAATATTTCTAACGGTTACCGAGATACAACTTGTTAAACTTTGGTGAAAAAAACTGTATGTTTCAACCCTATCCAGCAGATTCAATGAAGTCAGCAAGATTCTTGTGACTTGTGACATGTGTCAAATTCAAATGAAAATAATAACTATGTATAGTATTAGGGTTGTCACTAAGATAAAATATTTCGATTTTTATGTGTTTTTTTTTCTTTTAAATCCAGCTTAACATTTATAATAGATCGTTTGTACGTCACTTATATAACACTGTCCTTTCAGCTTAGTCCAAGGAAATGTTCCTCCCTGTATATAATATAGTGCCCGTGCGAAGCCGGGGCGGGTCACTAGTTAATGATAAAAGGCAAATTGTAAGATATGAAGATATCTTAGAATTTGCCTCTGATATCACGGTGCGTGTGAAATGTGGATTTCCATTACCTGAAATAAAAGAGAATTCTTATTAGTGTATTATAGTATAATTTTCAATTGGCCTACGTAAAGAATTGTACCACTTAGCATAGACAATTCTTTTTTTACGTCGTGGTAAAATTACTTTTCTCAAAAATTGTATGAAATGTTCCCATAACATCTATGAAGATAGTATCCGAAAGCGACTTATTCTGGATAATTACTAGAAGTGTCCAGGAAAACGCGAAACTGTCCAGATCCCGTATGGTGGTCGGCCTTATCACTTGATGTGTGCTGTGAATGTTTAAGATTTTGCGAAGTGATGGATGTTAGGCAATCGAGTGTTTGTACGTGATTCATGTTGTTTCAAATTATGTTTTAGTTAATTTAGTTTCATAGCGTATTGGTTCAACTGTAATGCTATGTAAATATTATTTGAATAAATAAATAAATAAATAAATAAATAAAATAAATTGATAAGTGACAAGATAGAGCTCGTCCGTCACTGGCTGACACCGTTCGATAGAACGAGACTGACGCTCTATCTTGTCACTTATCGCGTGATAAGGCCGACCATGATACGGGATCAGGAAGTAAGTATGTAAATCCCATTAGATATCATAATATTTAAGCGTAATAGTACATTCCTATAGAGGGCGGGAAAGGAAGGGTTGCAGGCCAAGTTGATATAGATAGGGATACGCGGCCGGCAACCCCGTTTCTCGGCTAGATTTGTATAGTGCTTTTCTCAAACTTGCAATGAAATAATAATAAAAAGTAGTCAATTTGTTTTATAAATAATACGTGTCCGAACTTCACCGCCTGCACCGCTTTTAAAAATAAAAGAAGGTTGCTTTACAGGCCTAGGTGTATAAGGCTGTATGAAATTCCTTTACATATCATCTTCGATCATCGCACCGGGTAGTACCGGATACGTAGGTAGTATTTCCGAACCTACTTTGAATTGAAGTAAGTCACGTCAACATTTCATTGCAAGTTTGAGAAAAACATTTTTTTTATCAAAGATAAGCTAAGGAGGTTGTTGGAAAAAAAAGGCTTTAAAAAAAGAGGTACCATGAAGGTTGACGAGTCAGTATTGCACTTGTATAGCACGATGTAAAATAACGGAAAATTCAGTTCAATCGTTTTATAATAGTGAAAAACACGATTAAACATATTTTTTTGAGAAAAGCACTATACGAGTACATGCTTATTTTTTTAATACCACGCCGGTGGCAAACAAGCGTACGGCCCGCTTGATGGTAAGCGGACACCGCATTCTATAGACGCATGCAACTCCAAAGGAGTAACATGGGCGTTGTCGACCCTTGATATGTTTGAGGATTCGCCGTGATAACAGCTGATGGAACACATTCCCTCGCTCTCAACACAACGCATCCTCGGGAGCTCTGGCGACCTTGCTCACCTCCAGGAACACAACACTACTACAGAGCAAGTAGTAGTGTTATTATGGCTGTGATCTTCTGCAAGGCGGAGGTTTTCCCCAGTTGGGCTGCTCCACATTCGAGCGAGATGACATTTCGCTGTGCCCTACCTCACCTAAAATGCCATGCCATGCTTCGTCATAAGTACCATCCTGGCCACTTATTAAAGCCGGCTAAATCATACTTCCAGGATGGCTTACGTTACTGTTATCTGCTTTAATGTACTATTAATTACCTACTCGCAACGCAGCCTAATGGGTGAAGAACTTAGATATTAATTTGTAGATATCGACTCGACTAAATTATCTCATAGTTACCTGCTACAAAGGTCCACCCTCGTAGAATACACTGTAACATATTAAACTGGCGCCCTCGTCCGTGATATTCAACAATTAGGAAGTTTGAGACTCGACAGGGGACTGAAGTTTAGCTTGAATATATGAACTTACACATTGTGCAATAAGGACATGTCTCTATGTCAAAGTGTAGCACTTACGCCCTTTTGTTCAAGAAAGAGTAGTTCTCAAACTATTCCATGGTTAGTATCATGACCACTCTACAATGCTAGAAATAATTTGGAAGTTTGTTGGTCACTACATTGATTGAGTGATGCTTGTAAATGTGCACTCAAAAATGGAGTTATAAGGTGTTAGTTAGAAAATGCAATTATAATTTGACTTTGATCTTAGTTGAATTAAAATTCCTACATGAGTATATGGTTTAAAATATAATTATTTTCGGGCCCGGAAAATGGACGCATCTGCATGTCACATATGTGTCAGAATATGGGTTATGCAGACTTTACGTATTTCCGACGCGTCATCAGTGACAGCTCGTGACAGCGCCGGTAAGGCATATTTTGTGGCATCTCAATGATATTACGAACTTTTCTAACATATACGGTGGGACGGTATTTTATGTCTACAACTATTGCATCGAATAACGATAATGTCCCAGCAAAAGTCGGTCTTAGCTACGAATGAACCATATACGTCCAGTCTATTTGACAGGTCAGTCACATAAGATGAATAAACAACGACATAGCACACATGTTATTAGACCACGAATTATACATACATAACACATTTTTGGGCGCATGGGATTTGTAGATGCGCCCTTATTACCAACAAAAGCTCTTCGTAGTTTTTAGTAGGTAGCAGGTATTATACTATATAGTATTTATTATATTTGTATTATATGATATGTAAGCATTTTATTGTACACAATAACAGGTTAAAGAATATACATGTCACACAATAGATCAAAGGCGAACTTATCCCTACAAGGGGGGGGGATATTTATGTAATATTAAATTATAATATGGATATATATTATATTACATTCATTGGAATTATCAGAACATACCAGTAAATTTTTCGTTATTTCTGTGTTGTTCTCATACGCATACCAGTGGTGCGGACCAGCTATGCTTATTTTCTGTTTGGCTTAAAGGTTGACTTGTAATTGTATAACTTGTTACTGTGCAATAAATTTTAAATAAATAATAACAAATAAATAAAAGCACGAGAACCTTTTCCACTTCCAACATTAGCTAAACGCATCTGGAACATTAAAAAACAATCAGAGAAGAGCACAAACAGGCGGCAGCCTCAGCCCCATTTGCACGAACACAGGTGTCCAATAAACATTCGTTTGTTGCACAAGTGCGGTGCGGCGCGACTGCATCAATATCGCACTCTGAATTGTAAGAAAGGTAAAGGTAGAAAAGTATTTCTGTAATGTTAAAGCACTTTTGCCCATTAAAGGGGTCATACTCGTACCATACAGAGTTTTAGATCACATATTTACACAGAAACGCTTATACAGCCAATTTTTTTTGCACTTGTAATCTGCGTAAACGGAATTTCCTCTCATAAAATTTAAAACATAACTTCGATGTTAGTACAAAAGCTGTTGGCTATTGACGACAAGAAAGACGTCCATTGTTATTTTCACTCTGTATGGCCCAAAATTTAAGGGAGTCACCTCGGTGGTACCTTTTCCTGTATGTAGCCTGTCATGGGGCAGATATGCAAAACATTTAAGTTGCAGGTGTCTGTGCGTTACCTATCTTGGTTTTCATTTGTTGTGGTGTGTATTTATTGTATCTAAAACTTTACACCTTGCTTAGTCTGTCCTGGAATGTTAGAAAACAATAACAAAACAGAGTTCACTGTATTCCCGAGTGCCTTCATCCACACGTATGCAGTCCAATAAACATTCGTTTGCTGCACTAGAGCGAGAAGCAGAATCGATGGCACAGGGCACAAAGTGTTCAATTGTTCAATATGTGAACACGAGTCGATGTAATCAGAGAAGAGATACAAGAATATATGTACTTGGTGTCTGGCATTTTCTTGATTTCAATTTCTTTTGGTAAATTATACTTTTTTCATCCATCTTTTTCCGTTTACGCTGAAGATTTTATAGTAACTAATACGAGCTTTGCGTCATTTCATGTGTCATAATAGTCAGAATCTTGAATATATCAAATTAATCTACAAATTTTGCAACATAATTCGTTTAACATTTCTTTTCTATCAATGGGTGCAGGATACACACTAGTTTTCCTGCCTGCATTTTCAGAATGACCTATTTCTTATAACACTGTAACGTACTTTGACGATCTTTTCTTAGAACGAAAAAACCAAGAAATCCTCGAAACGAATAACTACTTGCAAGAATATTTTCTTCGCTCTTCAATTGAAATAATTTAATTGCATGTTTCAACGGTTAGGAAAACATTTATCTGATAACATTCGCGGGCTTTGAAAATGTTTTTTTTTTTTTTAATAATAATAATAAATACTCCTCGTTGCACCACGACACGAGAGAAACATCTTACAAAAAATAAATCTCTTAAATCTCGGACGACAACATTTTTCTCATTATGATCAACGTCAGTCAGAGTTTTTTGAACTCATGCGCTTTGTACACATATTAGAATTATTATTTCACCCGTGTCCAAACGTCAAGACAGGTAAATAAATAAAGCGAATATTAAGTAATCATTTATTAGTTAATATTAAGAGTTTGTCTGATTTTCCTCCAGAAGTTCTTCCTTTTTAAACTTTCTTTAATTCTGTTGAAATAACTTTGAATCTTAGCTTACTTATTCGTTGAATAACTCACGTTTGTATTCTCAAAAGGGGTTGCAGAGCATATTCAATTTTACTTTTAGTGCCACTTCTAGCAATTGTAGGTTAAAATATGGAGAAAATTATAAATCACTAGCTTCTCCGTCCGCGTGGAACTCGTTTATATTGTAGCTCCATACGAACTTTCACCACCCATTTCGGGTTAAAAATTATCCTATGTCCTTCCTCAGGACTCAAACTATCTCTATACCAAAGTTAATCTAAATTGGTTCAGCGGTTTAAGCGTGAAGAGGTAAGAGGCAGACACACTTTCGCATTTATAATATTAGCATGGATGATGATTACTAAATAAGACCAATGCAAAATGAGACACCCGTCGAGTTGCAAGCGTTCATAGGCTACGGTGACCGCTTACCAACAGGTACCTGTTAGCCACCGATGTAGCAAAAAAAAAGCTTACATCAATTAAGTAACAGTTCACAGAATTAATAAATTCGATCATGTCACTTTGGTTAATAAAGGGTTAAATGTGCAGGTATTACAGCCCTCAGTGTAGAGCGTTTCGCTGAACAGCTGCAAATACGCGGCGTGTCGTATGCAGATTGGCGAACGCCGATCGCATTTTTTAATTTGCTCTGCTCTTTGCTGGCTCAAGTATGCATGAGCTGGGTTGATCAATTGCGGAGGTCTATCTGGTTCGACCTATTGACACAGGTTAAATAATAGCACTTACATACGTAAAAAAGTCCTCTATGTAACAAAAATGGCGTGTGGCTGCTAGAAAACTTAAATCATACTATCCGTTCCACCGCATAACATGAAGTCTTTAGTCTTCTTGTCTCTAGTTCTCTCGGTTTGTGTAATACTTGACAGTGACAACGCCGGTGGCGGTGGCGCGTCTATGAGTGAAATAAGTTTCTGCCAAAAATTTCATTTTTGATACAAGATCTACTGCCGACTGAACTTTTCTGTATACCGTCATCAACTTTTCGTCTTTAACAACTGGGACGATTCTAACGAGCCCAAACTCAACGGTGTTACTTTGGTTAAGTACTGAATTCCCATGGCCTCCTTCTGTCTCCATCATCAGATCAGGTCGATGGTACAAAAATATTGAATTGTCATCCAAACTATACCTTTACCCAAAATCTCAGCTCAATCGGTTGAAGAGCACGGAAAATAGTGGAACTCACTGCCGGCATACCTTTTCCCCGTTACATATAACTTCGATCTCTTCAAGACCAGAGTGAAAAGGCACTATCCAGGTATGCATGTAACACCCTCGACCACTCCTCGATCACTCGATGTCGACGGAGCCCCTATTTCTGCTCTGAGGGACAAAAGGCAACTAACGAACCTATCTTATTTATATAGATGTAGGTCGGGTCTGCTCAGAGTTTAAAAATAGTATAAAATTTAGGAAAATAATAGTATAGGTGGTGTAATTTTAGCTAAATTAATAATAGGCAAAATAATTACTATGACAATGTAAATTAGGACTATTGCTTTTTAGGTAATTCGATGTTCGAGTAATCAATATTAGGATAAACATACTTTAGAACTTTTAAATGTGTTTGCGCAAAAATGAATAGGCTAAATAAGTAGTATGCCACTCAACATTATGCCAAACATTCTCGGCCAAAAATTTTTAGGACGTAAAACATTATGCGATACGACAGGCACCCATTTTTCAACCTAACCTTTTTATACATTCAATAAATCAGCTGTGTCCAAATTCGATAATTTGGACACAGCTGATTTATGCGTCTTTTTTGATTTAGCGTTTAATTACTCTTAGGGTTTTTTCTGTGTTCCCATGACAAAAATATCAGAGCCCCTTAACCCAACTAAGGGAACTTCTCACCTTCGTTATTGATTAACCGGTGGTTTAATAAATTCGCCAATGTTAATACAACTCTCATAAACGCCATAAATATTTCCAACGCCTGCATGCACCTGCAAATCTTCTCAGAATGTAGATCGCATTTTTTTATTCGTCTGCTCTTTGCGGCTCAAGTATGCACGGACCGGGTTAATCAAGAGCAGGCTCGCTCGGTTGGGAAATGCCTGGAGCTCGCATCGGTATATCGGTAAATGGAAGTCTTGGTACTTAGTATACCTACCATGTGAGATGTCAAATGTTCTTGATGCTTTAAAAATTCTTTAAACGGCGTGAGGTGTAGGGTTAGAATTGTACCACCCCCTTTCTTAACGTGAGTGTCGTAAAAGTTGCAGGGTTGAAATTTGCTAGCAACCTTTCACTGCGATATCATATTATGTCGATCTTTTATTCCCATTTTATGCTAAAAGTGGCGCTGGAACATAAGTTTCATGTGCTCTGCCTACCCCTGTTGGGAATAAAGCCGTGAATCTATGTACGTTAGAATAAGTTATTATTTTTAGTTAATTTAGACATACTGGTTGTTCCTTTAATTGCATGGTTTGCTATTATTCTTCATATTTAAAGCATTCTTTTTTTTATTGTAACGGTGACGTAATTTTGTTGCTTGACCTACCATTTGTATTATTATTTTAAAATTAAATTAGTGTTTTTTTATTTTTATTTATTGGCCAAAATATTAAAAACACATAGTGGTACAACATTTTACACCAGCGGAAACCTCAGGGGGTTTATATGCTGATGAATAGTTCGTGTTCTGTAATTATTACATTTTTATATAATTTTTGACCTGTGCCTTTATTGACTGCATTCAATGTTTTTGACTTGATATCGACCACTTAAGATTAAAGGTTCGAGCGTCTGTATTTTCACCTGTGTCTTGTGTACAATAAAGTATTTACATACATTCATACATAGAGCGCTAAACTTATAAAACGAAACGCACGGAGACGAAATGAACTTGAAATTAAGCATGAGCAACTATGCTGTTAAAAATGTAGTAAAAAGACCTGCTGACTTAATGGGAATATGGCCGCACATACGCTGCAGTTTTTTTAACCACTTGCCGTGGTCAATATTTGCCAGGATTAGAGAGAACAGTTAACAAGGATGTCTAAATACCATCAAAAACAAAACATGAAACGGACAATAAATTACTGATCAACCCAATTTTCCGCATCAAGTTCGCCTTTCGTGCTATAAGTTCTTCTTTAGTGCAATCAAGATTAAATAAATCAATATTAAAAATTTAGTATGGTCAGAACAGCCTGCACCGTCATTGCATGTGAAATATTATATCAAAGCTCTCAATAACCCTTTGAATTCACATATCCAAACCAAACGCATTCAAAAATCCTTTCAAAACAGTCAAAGAACCCATACTCCCTAAAGACTGCCAATGCACCATGCAGCATAATCGCCTTGAATATCTTTCCAGCAAAGGCTTTTGAGAATATTTTGCCGTCCTAGGCCAAGAGGCATTATGTCACAATGACAGTCCTATGTAGCTTAGGACTAGACCCTACTTTTAAAGTAATAAGGGCGTAAGTGCCGGAAAGTTCTGGTAGCATACGCCCTTTTTAAATTCAGGCCAAGACCAAATATGACCCAAATACTGGCCGGTTGAATCGGGAAAGCCTATAAAGGGGCAGAAATGGACCGTGTAATGTGGGAAGAGTAGAAATATTTTTTAAATATTATCTTCTTTGGGATGGTTCGTAACACGCAATTGAGTTGCTTACGGTCTATGTCTATTAGGTCTATTACTTTTTATTTGGAAATCTTCGTTGGTATTATTAAGAATGCTTTAATAAATATTAATTCTCAATCTTCTCGGATCGTTATAACTCTAAAACTGTCCAATAAAATAAGGTTCTGCCTTCAAACCAATTTGAGCCATCAAAAATTCAAATTACAAACGGGCATTACAATGACAGCTCGTCATGAAACGGTAATTTAGGAGACTCGATAGGAAACTTTGCTCCCAAGTGTTCTATTACGAAGATAAAGGAGACCTCTAGAATTTTAATTAATGCCCAGGGGCAGCATAAAACTAAATCCTGAATTGTATCCGTCACCGTCAGAATCATATGGTCGCATATATAAGTAGGATATACTGCAGATACGCCCTTATTCTTGCAAAGTAAAAAAAACTTGGCATAAACTTTTTTGCTCGGATATTAGCTCATAATATTAGACGTAATTTGTTATTTTAGGGCCTAAATTATTAAGATCATAAACTATGGACGATGATATTAAAAGGCAAGGGAAGGAATTTTGAGAATATTTCATTTTGTCTTATTAAACATTGTTGGATCCCAGAATTAAACAATGATGACTATAATTATACTGTACAAAAGACTCGCATTAATTGGTAAAAAAGGCAAACGTTTGGTGGTGCATCATTTTGGAAGCTACTGCGTATTTAATAACTAAATTCATTAATTTTGTATTAAGCAGTGACGTCTGCTAACAAAATTTATAAATTTCAAATTGAATTAAAAAAAATATACAACGATTTCTCAATATAATTTGAGATGTTGGTGCCGTTAGGAAGCCTCAGTCTTCTCAGTCCCTAAGGAATTCTAAGAGGTAACTGATTGAACAATTAGACACAAAGACAGATTGTTCCGATAACTGAGTTGGTTTGTATGCCTGTGGTCGTCGGTTCCAGTTTGGCGTGGAGCATTAAATTTTGAATTTTTTCCTTAATTTGAATATCAATAAATTAAAACAGTAAACAACCCCCGACATAACAAACTTAACTAAGAACCATCTTGACAGACTTTTGATTAAAAAACCGCACTCTGATCGGTTCATCCATTTGGTAGCTATGATGCCACAGACAGACACACAGATGCATACAGAGATACACACACAAATACGATTCATAGGTTAAAAACGTTATGATTTATTCCATTCTGAGCAAATATTAGACAAGTATTTGCTAGCATTAGTGTACTGATCACAAACAGTAGCCGGCAAACAGTGCAAATGTTTTACTACATTCATTAGAGGTAGTTTACAGCCGTAATTTCGAGGGGTATTTACATCTATTATTTACTTAAATAGGTTCCAGAATGTGCACTTTGTAGGCAGTACACTCGAGGGCAATGGAGAAAAAATAAATGGAGGTATACATTGCGGGGGTGCCTACGCTGTAGCCGCTTTAGCGTAGCACGTAACAATTCTTGGCAGTGAATGTGTTATCTTTGTCTTAATTGACAAAAGCAAACATCACATGGACATCGTTTTATTTCATGTCTCTGTTGTTTATTCTAATTTTGGAATGGACTTCTCTGATGCAATTCGGCCAACTCAAATAATCTCAAGAATACAAAGACATGACAAGCTTGAGTAAAAATTGTATTGCTTGCCCAGACTAGATAGGTGGTCCACCATACTAACACTAATATATTATGAAGAGTTTGTTTGGAAGTGTGTTGTGGTAATCTCCGTCACTATTCATCAAATTACATCTGAAATGGACCTTCCGGGTGCCCATAGGATTACCTCCCGCGGATCCGCCCGTTTGTAAAACGCGAGCAGTTGCGCGTGGACAGATATCGTTTTATACCGACATCCGATATTATCTGATATAACGATAATGACCGTAGCAAATTCGCCAGCATGCTATGATAAGTGATAATGACCACAGGGTCCCGCGTAGCGAATTCGCCAGCATACTATAATAAGTGATAATGACCACAGGGTCCCGCGTAGCGAATTCGCCAGCATGCTATAATAAGTGATGATGACCACAGCGCCCCGCGTAGCGAATTCGCCAGCATGCTATTTATTTATTTATTTCTTACACATTACATTTATAGGCTTACAGTAAAGTACCATGGCGCCTACAATGTTAAGACTTAATCTAAAACTGTGCTTAATAAGTTAAAAGTTAAATGAATACATCACAAAAACTTACCTACTAGCAATACATATTACTTAGGGCACTTATTTTAGTGAGCAGGGTTTGCCAGCTATCGGCAAACACGTCCGCGTCGGCATCCGGCCTCAATACGAGTTGATTGAGTAGCCCCGGCGCACGGGCCGCGGGCGCGTTGCCGGCGCGGCGCGTGCGGCGGCCCGGCTCGCCCGCCGCCGTCGGCGCCGACAGCGGACGGCGGCGGCGCCCTGCCCGCGAATACTGAGAGGGGACGAACAGTCGGATGCCTTCCAACGCTACAGGGTTGTTAATTTGTCCCCTCAGCAGGAGACTGTAATGTAAGGCGTGATAGGACTTACGCCTAAAATTAAGTGTCTCGAGTCCGACCACCCCGGCTACAAAAAGCGATGTGTATAGGAAAGGATAATATCCATACTGCTTTTTGTATAAGTATCGGGCAAATTTCCGCGGTACTCTTTCGAGTAAGAGTCTGTAATTTTCTTCGACCGGATCCCATATCAGAGAGCTATTATAAGTTATAGTTTTTACTTACTTACTTATAATGACAACAGGGTCCCGTTTAGCGAATTCGCCAGCATGCTACGAGTATAATAAGTGATAATGATGACATCACGCGCCAGACACGCGCACCTCAATTGTTATGCGTACAAGCAACATCAAACGAACAGATGGGCCAACGGGTTTTATATTGCAAGTACCCGAAACTGTAGCTGTAGCTAAGAGTGATACTTTACGGACGTACTATTCTGACAATTAGGAATGGAGCCATGAACTCCTGTCGAACAAATTGTAACTGATAGAATCCCCAGATTCGTAATGATTAAATAATTAAAATCTTATGACATCAGGATATATTATCTTGTCATCATTCAAATTTAAGCTTGTTTGAAAGAGTAGAGAGGAAAACAGCGATTAATCCTCCTGGTTATTCCCAGATATACTATGAAAGAGCCCGGGCTCTTTCATAGTATATCTGGGAATAACCAGGTCCACTTTGGCACCTAATCCCAAGGTTCAGCGTAGGTGTAGTTACTAGTTTTACGAAAACAACTGCCATCTTTAACAATAGATAACGTTATTTTATATATTTATATTTTTGTTTACGTGTTATTTTTAACGAGGAACAATAACACGAAAACAAAAATATAAATAATTAAATAATTTGTTTCGTGATAAGGGTATAATGTACACCAGCGCCATCTCTCTCGCTAGTCCGAAACTACCTGATGTGGTTCGATTAGAATGGAGCGGGCGCATAGCTCGCCCATTAGAGTGGTGCCAAGACTGTGAAACAAGTCTATAACACGATAACACGATACAGAGAGAGACTAGCGGGAATCTAATTGAAAAATATACAACTTTCGTCACTGTCCTCGTAGCTCAGTTGGTAGAGCAGTCTAGCGTTAATAGAAAGGTCGCAGGTTCGAATCCTGTCGGGAGCTACAGACGAAGAAGGTTTATTTTTCCATTATATTCTTTCTCTGTATCATATCGTTTATAATAGATAACGTTCTAAGTTTATATTCAAAAGCCTTTACCTAGTGTCCTAGTATCTCTTCCATACGACTCCCCATGTTATTGTTGTAGTGTGCTGTAAAATTATTAAATTATATTATCTATTTCTTAAAAGTTTTGTTAATTATTACTATGAATGCATGAAACTGATGTATTTAATTTAATAATTTATAATAGAAGCTACGGTAGCCCAGCGGTTCAGGCATGCGGCTGTCAAACGGCGGTCGTGGGTTCGAACCCCGGCTCGTACCAATGAGTTTTTCGGAACTTATGTACGGAATATCATTTGATATTTACTGTTAGCTTTTCGGTGAAGGAAAAACATCGTGAGGAAACCTGCAATACATCCACGAAGAAATTCAAAGGTGTATGTGAAGTCCCCAAACCGCATTGGGCAAGCGTGGGGACTACTGCTAGTTCCCTCTCATCCATGAGAGGAGGCCTGTGCCCAGCAGTGGGACGTATACAGGGTGATTCAGGAGACATGAGCAGGATCAACCCTATGGATTCAATAGTTTATAAGCTACTCAGTCGTACCAGCATTGGTAAGATTAACGTGAATTTTTTTTTAGTTGTGTAGGGTGACCATGATTTATTGTGAATGAAACTTTTACACAAAATGTAAAAAAAAACTGTGGGCGTTTAACTTAATTACGATGGTAAAAGATCCATTAACATTAACTGTTTGTGTAGGGTTGATCCTGCTCACGTCTCCTGAATCACCCTGTATAGGCTGATTTATTATTATTTATTATTATAATAGTGTATTATTGCAAAGGTGTCAAAGCAGACCCCGGGCTCCTTTAACCTAGTTAACCCGGGGAATAACGCTAGGGTGATGATGATGATTGCAGTGCTTAAGGCACTTGTCGCACCACCGGCGAGTAAGCGAGTGTTACTACGTGCTACTCGCTTAGGCGAGTAAAAACGAGTAAGAATTACTATGAGAGTACTCGCTACTCGCCGGCGGTGGGACAAGTGCCTAACGGGGTTTGTGTTGAAACATATTTATTCATTACATATTTTTTATGTACACCCAAAGGAATTAAATAAATGAAATGAAATGATCTGACCTTCCAACCCAGAGGGAAAACTAGGTATTGTTGAGATCAGCCCGGATTCCTCATGACATTTCCTTCACCGAAAAACTTTTCTTTTATTTTTAAACCCATCCGGACATGGTTTTTGAACCCAGACTTCCAGTATGAAAGTCACCTGACTTAGCGCTCGGCTACCACTACACAAAACCTAACTATGTTGTTAAAAGCCACACAATTATAATGACGCATCCATTCCCGAGCATTACCGCACACGATCGATAACGCTTTCAAGTAAAGAGCTGTTTTTCACATTGAATAACATGCTAAAAATAAACCTTTTACGCCATTATGGATGGGCTGGATAATTTGAAGTGAGAGGCGACGCGGAGGGAATATTGAAGAGTTTGGGCTTATTTCCTGCCGTTGGTGTGAGCGGACAACTTTTAATTAATACCTGTATTGGTGTAATGAAGGAAGTTTTTATAGTCATGGATCCTATATATATAAGAACTCGTGCCATCTTTAATCTAGTTTTTGAAACGACTTCCAAAATGGAGGAAGTTTATTACCCGACTGCTGAAGGAGCGGAGGGTTATGTTTTTTGAGCGTATGAATGTATGTATGACCTTCACATATGACCTTATTCTTTGGCACGCCTTGCAGCCTAAACCGTTTGACGGATTTCGACATATGAGGTGTCGTTGGATTCCTCTTAATCGTGGGAGTGACATAGGCTATAAAATTTTAAAAAAGCAGTTGGGTTTTTTGAAAAATCTTTTAATTTCACTTGTTTTGTATGATGAGTACAGTCAGGGGTATTAATATACGAACATAAATATCTGTATAGAACTTTACTGTATGTCCTCAATTAAGTACGTATATGAACACCCCTGACTGGACAAATTCGTAATGCCAGACTTTGCACAAAACCGTTACTTTCTATTCGCAATTGTGTACAATCCCAATCTACAAAACAGTAATCTTTTCAACAACAAAACTTGTTCACCATAAAGTACATCTTACACTGAAACAATGGAGGCATAATGTTTAAATCATCTATTTTTTTATGCATTAGTCTTGAACTCATATACAATGTCGTTGTGATGTCGTGCTGAAATATCTTATTTTCGATACTCCCGAATTCCCCTAAGTAGATCGTGGTCGTATTATAAATTCATGAATGTCAATGTGCTTAAAAGGTCTTAATTCTGATCATCGCATTTCAAAAAACTCTTTGCGAAATTTACAAAAATAGACCTCCATCTATTTATTTTGCGTGCCCGTTCTGATACGTTAGCTTAGGTCACAAAACAGTTTGAAATGTTATTTGGATGTGTATTTATAGTTGTACATGGCATTATTAGCTATTATTGATGAAGGGTTACGCGATAATACGAGTATATACACCAACGATGACGGAGTTTTTGAGCTGTTGTCCTCTAGAATCCCCTAGCCTGGTCCCCCAGGAAAAAAAAAACGGTTAGGTTGTTAGATGAACTGCGACCCTACAGCGCACGAGCCGAGCGAGTGAAGCGAGCGTGACGCGGTAGCGTCCGGCGAAACGCCATAACCGAACATTATCATTTTTTCCTAGTTGAATATAAAATAATTGCCGCTAGGTTCCCCTGTGTGATCGGGGTCAGGTGATTAACGTTGACAACGTCGTTTTTGACGACCGATTTAGCCTAGTGGGCAGTTGGGCAATTTGGGTATATTGGGTTCGAATCCCGGTAAGGTCAAATATTTGTGTGATACGCATGAATATTTGTTTCTGAGTCTTGGATGTTTTCTATGTATTTAATATTTATACATATATGTTAAATATATCGTCGTCTAGTTCTCATAACACAAACCTTATTGAGCCTACCATGGAGCTGGTCGATTTGTGTAAGATGGTCCCCAAATATTTATTTCTTTAGAGGGTTTTATTTCATTACATTTTGAAATATCTGTCATATACACGCTTTAATTTTAATTCAATCGTCTGTTTCTTTCTTTCCTTTAGCCTATCACCTGGTCACTTACATCCTTTCTAATCTTGTCATCTCTCAAGCCACCATCCACCTTTTACTTGGCCCACTTCTTCTCTAACAACTCTCCACATTCATACCCTTCCAGTCATAAAGATTCACTATAGTCCGCGTGAATATATCCAATACAGAGGTTGACTGATCGTTATACCGTTAATCGGAATAGGGTTTTTCAACGAATGTATTCGACTTACCGCCCCAGCACCTCCACCAACTGAAGTGTCGGAAGCGAAAACTTCCGGATTGGTTTATTATTTTCAATATGTGCCACGAATAATAAGGTAGCTCGACATCATTAAGCTATAGAAACAAAATCGATTTCTTCCAAATGAGAAATAGCTATACTAAATGATAACTTGCCCGTCTCTGATCAGGAAAGAGATCTGTGAAGGTGATCATAGCAGTACAAAGATCATACGAACTCTTGTTAATTCCATATTGATGAAACTCAAACTAAAATGGTTTATGTGTACAATTATTAAGGATTCAGGTGCTAAGATGGCGAAGTCAAAGCTGGATGATGTTAGGAATCCTAAAGATCAGACCTAACTAGAGCGAGTAGAAAACTCATCATCATCGTCATCATCATATCAGCCAAAAGACGTCCACTGCTGGACATAGGCCTCCCCCAAAGAGTGCCAAAGTGACCGAAGAAAACTCATGCCTAATGGAAATTCGTTACGAAGTATCCCACGATGAATAAAATATAATAGGAATTTATTAGGATAACACATCAGTACATACATTCACATAATACACCTTAAGAACTAACACTCAGCAATGCAGTTGACACAGCAGTGCCAACGGCGCTGGTTTTCTGTAGATCATACTGCGTGGGGTATAAATACATAAATAATACAAACAAAATTATATTAAATAGATATAACTTTATAAATACAATAATGATAAAATTAATTTCAACCTCTAGAGTTAGTTTTGGCAAACTGCTGTTTTTATTATTTTTAAAAGCTACGCAGGAATTCTTTTTCTGATTGGACCTACCTACGAGTATAAGCCTAGGGAGGCATCAGCACTTTGTGCGTCCATGATATAATTTTTGAGAGTTTTTAGTTCATGTTTAAGAGTTTGTTATTCGCTAGATGCGGAGTTACATGTGATCGTGGGAGTACAGGAAAGCAAAAACGCGCGCAGGAGTTTTGTATTCGTTGTATAACTCTTTGGTACGAGCTAGTAGACAGCTTCCATAAACCGTGCCCGCGTAATTAAGCTTAGAAAAAATAAGAGTATGTATACACGCGATGGGCGTATACACGCTGAAATAGAATGCAGGACATGCTTCCTTCCCGAAAATGTCAAACTAAGTTGATATCAAACTGTATATTATGGCTTCAAAAAGTTGTTTGTCCTAATTTCAGTAAATATTTACGAGTTAGAACGCTAGCACATCAATACTAATAAACGTCTATTCCAGAATTCCCTCGCCTGTGCCTATACTTTCCAATACCAGCGGATAAAATATGCCTCTAAAAGACTGGGAATTCTTCTGATGAAACTAGGACACATTCTGAACTACTACTGAAAAGGTTGTAAGTGAATTCATTTTATAAAGGTGGCTTTGACTATTTAGATCCGCTGCTCGCGTATGTAGGTCTATCGGGGTAGTCTCCTGTGGTTTCTTTGAATTAATGACGCTGCAGCATGGTGGATGGGATTGCATATATAATGCGCTTCCTGGGACATAATTTTCTGGAAATGTACTAGGCCTAGTATGAAAATGGAGTGTGTGTTGTCAATGTTGTTTATGTGGAGTAAATATCGGAATACCTGCTGATTTTGTAAATTGTTACATAGGAAAGGAAGTTTGGAAAAAAATGTTTGGAAGGGACGGAAAAAGATCTCCCAAGCAGTTTTTCTTGGAATTCTAGAATTGTTTTTGTACAGTTCTCTCTGGTATTCTAAAGGGAGTAAAGGGTGGCAAAAAAATACTCTTCATATATCTTCTTCTTGGAATTCTAAAAGTGTTTTATACAAGTCTATCTAGTATTGTGACACATTCACACGTTCAAAGAATCCAGCTACATTTCTGTTGAATAAAACAGTTATTTAGCATCCACCGATGACAGCCATCAAAAACAAAAGTTCACACGTGACACGACATCAAATAGCACGGCATTTTAATAAAGTAAGGGACATAAATTGACTTTATTAAGTTAGCCCCACGTTGGGCGCCATAAAGCGTGCCATCGTCATTTTACAAAAGGACGTAAGTGCCTAGATTTTCGTACTAGAATCTGTCTTTTGGTAAATATATGGCTCTATTGATGAAGCGAGACGGCACATGAACATTATAAGTAAAGTTTGTTTATGGGCGCAAGAAGCAGGTGGTGATAATGTGATGCATTTGTTTTAATTTAATAAAGCGTCAATGTGATGGCGCGTTACAAGTTGTTTCATCAAACAAGATTTCGTGTCATTTATTTGAAAACTTGAAGACTTCTCAATGCCAGATTAAAATAAAGTGTGGTAACCAATTCACTTTTTGCATAAAGTAGCATACATTTCAAAATGCGCAATGTATAAATTTGAGTTTATTGATTCACTAGATGTAACAAAGCTGCACTTAAAACAGGGTCAAACAGTAAAACTAATCAATATTTATTTATAATTTAGAAGGATAGCCTTAGAAAATTCTTTACACAAGAGATCTCATAGCATTTGCAAGATTTAGAATTACTCCGTGTTTTTGTATTTCAGGTGTAGTGAAAAAAAAACCATTTATACTTATAGGCCAGATGAAATTCAATTTCCTGTCAGTGTCATAAACAATTTGACAAGGAAAAACATTTCTTCATTTCAACGTTGTCGTGTGATCGCTTTTATCGCTATCGTGTCAGAACAAGAACACAAATAATGTCGTAATTCAATATGACTAAACAGATTAAGTAGAAGTCTGTAGGCCCCGTACCATGGTCGGCCTTATCATGCTATAAGTGACAAGATGGAGCGTCCGTTACTGGCTGACACCGTTCGATAGAACGAGGCTGACGCTCTATCTTGTCACTTACCGCGTGATAAGGCCGACCATGATACGGGCCCTGAACTCCGGAGTATGTTCGTTACTTTCCTTATATACTAATTCATTAGTGTCTAGGTATACACTAATTAATTCGTATATAAGTAAAGTAACGAACATCTCATTTTTTTTTACATAGACAGTCGTGGCATCTATGTAGTTTTTATGTCAACATAACCTCCTTCATTGTAAAAAACAATCTTAAAAATAGCAAACTCCCAAGTTTTTAAATAATTTTCGAAGGAATTTTCGAAACCGCCATTTTTGTGCATATTTCACCCTTAAATGCATGATTTTTTGTATAACTTTTTAATAAATTGAAATAGATGTGTCATGTTGTATAGATTGAGGGAAAAATAAAGAAAAAAATCATAGTATTTAAAAAAACATATACAATATACGATGCATATATACATCATTATGCATTTAAGGGTTAAATGTGTGATTGGGTCTAGTACATATCAGGCATTTCCTTGTAGGGCTGTTGGGCATTCCCCTTCAAATGCGTTTGGTATGTTACGAAAATTGAGGCTCTGCACTTAAGCAAATCGCTAGCACTTACCAACTTCTACATTATACGCATCATACAATATAATATAATCTATGGTCGTATGAAGAATCCCTTAACAAACTTTGCGGACAATTTCGCGGCTAATGGCCGCTGGTTGCTCCAATTTTCCCTCGTAATAACTTTCAGTTTATTTTGTTTACGTTCCGGGGGGCAGTTTGAGATGTACATATCACATTCTTATTTCATTTGACTGTGTCTGACAGCTTTTACTATGAAAAGTTGGCGAACTCTAAGAACTGACGCATCTTCGTACAACGCGTTCGTTGAGAAACGGAACGATCTATTTGTTAATTAATATTAAGATTTTATTTTTCGCTGTGTGTGGTGGCGTGCGGACTGCGATGGACCAACCAGAGGCAGGCCCAAGTGGCTTGCAAAAAAGACCGACTCGTTCTCCCCCGAACGTTTTGCCTTCACCAAAAGCAAAGAGACAGAAACAGAGTCCATTAACAACAAATGAGAAATGTATGGTGGTCAACATTTACAAGTTTTGTTTACATAATAAATTGAAGTGAAAATACGCACTTTTTGGAAAAATACAAAATAACTAAAATAAAATATAATTATTTGCGGGCAATCAAATTAAAATAGGCCTGTTAAGTTCTCGTTCTGTTGAGGACCTCGCAAGCAGAAAAGGTTGACGACGACTACTTCTATGTTTACCGTATTTCTAATCCTAAAAAAACGGACTATAGTACTAGTTCATCGTTAAATTGATACAAAATATGTCTGCTGGGTGCTGTTCATTTGTTTCTCTTGATTTGTATCTTACAGACTGACTCTTAAGGGTGGGTTGCACCAAACCGTCTGTAATCGTAAGCGGTGTTCATTAAAATTTCGAGCGCTCGAAAATCAAATAAAAGTAAATACGTTTGTAGTGTCAAATTGGCAGGCACTTACTTTCTACCAATTGAATTTAATACGAGTGGTCAATAGCACTCGTTTTTCAATTTTCTATCGCTAGTTCAAAATAGCATTTCATAATTTTTGACAGTTTTCGAGTGAAAGAGTCGAGCGCTCGAAAGTCAAAAATCGGTCCCCTAAATTGTAAGTTAGTGCAACTTACCCCAACTTTAAATTTTATTGGAATGATAAATAAAGAGCAGAAATATAACTTAAAAAGAGGCATCATCAGATACTTTGTTATGAGTACCAATTGTTTGCATAAACCGCTTTACAAGCTGAAAGAATGCAAAAGGAATTTGTGACTATTGTAATCTAGACAGATCGTTGGCTATTGGTTTATGTGTTCAGCCTGTTTATGCAATAGTGTTGCCACAAGCGCAATTGAAACAGATTAAAACCAAATTTAAATGCGAAAAGTTCGTCTCTAATTGATCCCATGGAGTTGGATTATATCTCGGGTATGGTGAAAGCATCTGCACAATTCGGAACCCTGTTGTCTACACTAATATTATAAAGAGGAAAGATTTGTTTGTTTGTTTGTATTGACTAGACTCCGAAACTACTGGACCGATTTGGAAAAATCTTTTACAATTAGAAGCCGACATTATCCCATCGCCAGCCATCCCATAGGCTACTTTTTATCGCGGGAAAATGGTTCATTCCTACGGGAAAACGGGTAATCCGTGCGAAGCCGGGCCGGGCAGCTAGTTTATTATATTCGCTAATCCAACTGAAGGCAGAGGCGATAATGCTAACTCTTTCACACTTAAGGTACACGTTGGAACCTGACCGTAGAAAGCAGGCGACGTGAATGTAATACCTTTATGGCGATTCTCCCACTGCACCGCGTCCCGCCGCGGTGCGCGGAGCGACCGATTTTACCATTGTATGCAAGAATAGAAAACACGCCTAGTACAACACACTGCCGGCGCGGCAATGCGCGTGAATGCGCGTGTAAAAAATCTGCGACGCGGTGCAGTAGGAGAATCGCCTATATGAACTATCTTTCTTAGCCTAGCGAAACGTCGCCGTCATAGAAATACATAAGATACCGGTAGTGTCGCTGCGACACGTCATCTGCCGCTGCTACCTGCGGTCGGGTTCCAACTTTTACCTTTACTTGGAGTTATGGAGCTTGTTTCACATATTCTATGACCACACTACTGGAATCGGTTGTTTGCTTTGGATTGAGTATATCAAAAAAAAAAATTTCGTAGTCCCTGTAGTCCTATTTAATTTGGCGTTATCCTGGTTGCATCTCATTTAGCTCCAATAACATACATGCGTCAGAGCGTTACAAATGCCAATCATCACGTGGGCGTAGCAGATAGGCGCTTTGTAACAGAAATCGCTCGTAGAGGCAAAACTCATGTTAGTCATCGGCCTTGAATGGGTTGACACTTTCACTGCCAAGAACCCGCCTAGCGAGCGTAGCGCGTAGCGATTCTTAATTCTTAAGCTGCTACGACAGTTTTGTGGGACCCTGTTAATTATTAAGTTTATATACTCTGTTTATGAAATAAATAAATAATAAATACGGACTACGGCGTAGAGCTACAAGCGTAGCGTGACGGTTAATGTGCCAAGGAACCTTGGGTTTCTTTTTCTAATCCCAAGCATTCGTTTATTCTGAAGCGACAGCCATCCGACTCCAAACCAGGAAACTGAAGAAAGTAGTTTCATCCATTTCTACGAAAAAAATATCGATCTCAACCGCTGTTCACATTGTTTGTTTTACCGCGAATTTAGAAACTGATATTCCTCGTAAATCTAATTTCCCAATATTTATACATAATAATATTACACAATAACCATTTACCGCTAAACTATTGCTCGATACACGTACCTGGAAAGGAATAACGTTGTTAACATTAATTAGAGTCAGGTTGATTGCGAAAATTCTATTAATTAAACATTGTTGAAACTATGACTACGATATTGATAGTTGGATGACCAAGGCTTATTGAAATAACACACTATGATATAGTTATGGTATTTTAGGTACATGAATTAAAGAAATAAATACAAAAATGTAACGAAACTAGGTTAAGAGAAATCAATTAGATACACTATTTAAAACAAATGGCTACCTACACTTTATTGCAAACTTCTGGCAAATATAGCAGACACATGCAGAAAGAATAAGCAAACTTACAATTAGGCAAATGACATTCGGTCTCTTAGTAGAGATCTCCTAGTTAGTTTTGAGTGCTGTTAAAAACTGGTATCAACTTACCAAAGCACAGATGCACTTAATTCATAATCACTGAAAGCGGTCACCCATCAAAAACCTGACTGGCGCCTGCGCGTTTGCTTTCCTCAAGGGTCATCAACATGTTGCAACAAGTCATATGCGATTTACATTACTTTGCGGGGCTGCGGGCTACCGAAATACGTCGAATTCAATCAAACCCTGCAATGTAATAAAACTCGCATGCGAGTTGTTGCACCGTATAAACCCTTTACCTTCGCTTGGCATCGCTAATTAGACATTCTCTATAAGATTATGAGGTGTGACTGAGTTTAACTTGTATCGTTTACAAGTTAAGCAACCCTCATTACTCTTAACCGAATTTAAAATCACTGAGCAGATTCAACTAAACCTACCTCAAACGAAATTACCCGCACCTCAATTTGCCAAATAGGGTACCTACCTAAACATTTGCCTTGAGGCGTCGCTAACTCAGTGAATGGTGCAGACTAACCCTCCATCCGTTCTCGGTGCAAGATTTAATTTAATGGACGGTGGACTGAAAAATGTTGGCTTGAAATTTTTAGTACGGGCGATTGCAGTTAACTGGTTTATATAACGTTGCCTAGCTGCGTGATGAATTAAATACGTAAAGCAACTACGACCAGTTCCGGACATGGTACGCATGCAAGTCATGTTTGTTTTTCGTCATAAAAAGTGTCTTTAAACTTTAATCCTGATTATAAACTTATATATGTTCCCGACCAAACTTTGAAAGGAGGTAAATAATACAATCCCACAAATCTAATTTAAACTTGAGCGTTTTGAATCAGGTTGATTTCCGTGTAGAGCCTATTAAAACAAAACTTTGTGCTTTGGACAACCCTTCCTTTCACTCCGTTTAGCACACGGCAAATTCTATTCCACAACTTGGTCAAAACTTAGTTAAACCACTTCTCACAATGCTATTTAGTTCTTTCCTTTGACAAGCTTTGAAGTCTGACATGAGCCTGCATCCTTGAATTATTTAGTTACATCAGTTCGCTCAGGTGTTCTGTAAAAGGAGTCGTTCTATTATGCAAAGGTTAGGTTGAAATTAAAGGGAAACCGAGTGGAAATGTTTTCCTGCCATGTTTATGTTTATGAAATGTAAGTGTACAGTCGCGGTTAGACATCAGAGAAAAAGAGCATCTGAACATGACCTTATTATCTAGGCGTCGAAATGTTTTTAGATATAATTTCGTTGAGTAGACTTTGGGCTTGGCACATTTCATTTATTTGAGTTCGTGTCTTTTTCGATGGCAATGTTATATAAAGATAAGGTTCTGAAAGAGTGGGATTTTGTACTTCTTCTTCTTCGTCATGACGCTCTTGTCTTCACACCAGCCCTATTATAGTATTCTTTACGCGCTCATGCGCCTCACCCCACCTGTCACGCCTAATGAAACTAGACCTCTACCTACGCTTAGTTACTACGAATGGCGGCGTCGTGATATATTTGTGGGTGAGCGTTGAGGTGAGCTTAAAACAAGTTTCAGAATAGCGGAGCAGAGCAGATGGCAAGATTCACAATCCGTCGCCATTCCTCCAGTGGAATGGAACATTGAGTGCAGTTTTCGCACCCACAAATCAACCCATAAATTAATTATGAATGACGTATTGTTTTGACTTAATCGGGTGTTTTGACTTAATCGGGCTCATGCATTGGTGGTGTGTGGTGGTTGCTACTGGAGTGCGATTAATGTCTACGCGGAAGAAGACGCGGGCAAAAACTACTTTCTTAAATTGTAGTTCGCTACAATATCAAAGAAAAGGTAAGTATTACTTGACAGTAAGTTATATGTATTGCCATTATTACAATAGAAAAGCAAAGCGTCATCTTCCAAACCTCGACTTGTCACGCGATACAGTTGAACGTGTTTGTCTATTTTGATCCAACTTACGCCCTGAATCACGTAAATGTCCTGTCAAATGCTATTTCGTATTGTTCCGGTAAAAGCACTTATCAGTACAACAGTTTTAGTTCGTCTTTACTGGTCCCAGGGCTCTGTTGTTTCTTCGAAAGTCTGATTCATAAATAACTAGCTTCTGCCCGCGACTCCGTCCGCGTGGAAATCGTTTATATCGCAGCTCCATACAAACTTCAACCCCCCATTTCATCCCTTTAGGGGGTGATTTCCAGGATGAAAACTATCCTATGTCCTTCCCCGGGATTCAAACTATCTCCATACCAAATTTCATCGCAATCGGTTCAGCGGTTTAAGCGTGAAGAGGTAACAGACAGACAGACAGACAGACAGACAGACACACTTTCGCATTTATAATATTAAGTATGGATTTCTAAGGCACCATGTATAATGTAATAGATAGATGCTCTTGCGGCCCCGCCTGTGTAATAAACAGAACACAAACAAAGCCGCCGGATAAAATATAGCTAAGTCGACCCTGAAGGTGCATTAGATATACTGGTAAAAGAGATTCTTAATCGGACGATTAGTTTAGGTGATTACCCACACAAAGCTAAGTTAAGGTAGCTACGCACTTATAAACCTCTTCTTAATTGAATCGCGAATTCTATAGTTCACAAAGCCACTAAGAATTAGTATTAGTAAAGATATAACAATGTGAACTTAAAATAAATAAATAAAATAAATATTTGGGAACAATCTTACACAAATCGACCTAGTCCCAAACTAAGCAAAGCTTGTACTATGGGTACTAGACGACGATATACATACTTATATAGATAAATACATACTTAAATATATAGAAAACATCCATGACTCAGGAACAAATATTCATGCTCATTACACAAATAAATGCCCTTACCGGGATTCGAACCCGGGACCTCCAGCTTCGTAGGCAGGGTCACTACCAACTAGGCTACAAAGGTCGTCCAACAACGGACTTAACATGAATATATAAGTATTATTTGCGCTTACCTTATTCTGTTAAACCACAACTAAATGATTACCAACGTTTGAGTGATTATCACTATGCTTTTTCCACTGAGTAAATATGACAACAATCATATCCAAAAATGTATTTGCTTTCAATTTGCCAAATTCATAGTTTCAATCTCACTAATTACTGGTTCATTCACTTTAGTTCCCTTGTTCGGTAATTAATTAAAATTAGACAATAATGCACTTTCCTCCCAGCACAGAGGATCACTAGATCACGCAAACTCGAACCCTGAAGCACTTTTGTGCTTCAATGTTCATTTAACTTAGTTAACTCTCTTCATGTGGTTAAACTTTGTAAGTCCCGAAAGTTCCGAAGTACCAAGTCGCATTAACTCATTTGACAATTTCGTTTGACAGTGCATTTGTGTGATAAGGTGCTTAAGTGTTGGTGACTGTACTTTGGGGTAACACTGATGGAATAACATAATGCACGCTTTATGAAGCTTTGCGGTACGGTAAAGGTCGCATTAGAGACTGTCTGGGATCCATTTATTACAGTTTTCGTCGGTACGATATAGCATTGAGTGTTTTATTGATGTATAAGCGAAATTAAATGTGATTGATAATAGTAATACAAACCAAATACTAAAGTAGGGGAAACCTGTACGAGTTGATCCCTTTAAGCGGGATTTGCCGTAATATCTATATTTTTCTAAGCAGATTAAAAGTGTAGACATTTAATACTTGCAAATTTATGTAAGTTTCTATTTTAATACCAAAAATATTCAATTTATTAAGGATTCATAATAATATTTGGGGTTTTTTTAAACCCTATGAAGTGATCATCTCGTACACCCGGGTGGACAAGATGATCCTTGCTATAGGGGTAAGACGATCCCGGTGATCATCTCACCCCATTTTGAGTAACTTTTTATATTTTTAGGGATATTAGGTATATTATTTATATTAGAGAATAAAAATTTGATTAAATCAAGTATTTTTTTTATTTGGCATTGTCTTAGCATACAGCATAACTTAAACTGAGATACATAAACTCAATAAAATCAACAGTGAATTAGATTTCACAAACAAAAACAAAAAACAGTTTTCTAAGAAGTAGTTTCAATGTACCACTTACAATAATACTTATATATAATAAACTGAGATCAATTATAACATTGTACTTTTTTCTTAATCATTGTGTGAACAAACCATTTATTCATAATTCTTATATAATTAATTAAAAGTTTTTGTAAGCTTTTGGAATATTATTCTCCACAGCTAATTGATATGCTAAGTATAGTATTTCTTTTTTTGTTAACCCATACATCCTTAGCTCCATGTCTTTGATATGTTGAACTAGCTGAGCTTCCTGTTCCGCAGTGAAAACAGTTGTTTTCCCTCCTAGGTATTTTACTGTGTCAAGAACTATTTTATTTTTTTCTTTAACTCTTCGTTTCAACGACATGAGAGGAACTGCAAATTCTCTGCTGGCTTTTTTAAAAGCCATGCCATCCTTCACGGCATCAATAGCTGCTTTCATTGATGTGGGATCCCAGTTACCTCGAGTCGATTTTCTTACATAATTACGCGGCATTTTCCTTTGGCTAAAAAAAATCATTTAATTAAATCAGTGAACAAATTTAACCCAGTATAAAATTATACAGACAAAAGACACCTTCTATATGAACTTTAAATGTTTTTAACAAACAAAATTTAAATATATTAAATTACATTTGGGTAGATAGATGTATGAAAAAAATATACAGTTGAGGTACGAGATGATCCCCGGGGATCATCTCGTACACACAGCAGGGAATCATCTTGCCCCAAGTTGATTTTTTTCATTCAACGATCCTAACATAACCTACAAGGACGCCGGTAGCATTTCGACGCCAGAATATCAAAAACAAACGTATTAGAAAGCTACAAACATAACACACGTTGCAATTAACTGTCTATTATAAAAGTAACATAAGCTCAAAGTCAACCTTACCTTATATCAGCCGGTAACAATTTATATTTTTTTACGTAAAATCCGACGCAGCGCTCACGCCGCCATGACACTTCGACTGAGGTGCGGGGGTATGTACAGCCACGTAATGGCGTATAATTCGTCTAGATGGCGCTACTTGTCAGCTCACAATTGAAAGGGATCAACTCACCTTTTGGGATCAACTCGTACAGGTTTCCCCTATATTTTTTTACTTTGAAGTAGGTTCTACAAATATGAAAAAACGAGTACTTATTTTGTTTAATTTATAAACCAAGCCTTTTTGCTAAAACTAGCAAACATTCACTAACAAAGTCAAGATTGTTAGAATTAAACTTATCGGTTTTTTTAACGATAATGCCAAAACCTAATATGATTTTCTCGCATTTTTAACTTGACAAATAACCTTCAACAGAGGTAAAATAAGGAGGGAGGGAGGTTGAATAAGTAAGTTTTCGAATGTACGTCAGGATAACTCAACTGTCGTTTACTTATTCCTAAATTGACATTTAGATCTACCGGGTACGAATCTAAATAGTAAATAAATTAGTCAACAAATATATAGTTAATAGATTTAATGTTAGCCGTTTAGGTATAATGATTATTTTGAACGCATTGAGAAATAAATATAGTAACTCTTTGCAGTATGAAATATCTCAGACGTCAACTGTATCTTATCAGCGTGTCGAAACGACAATGTGGAGCCAACATTATTTACTAGCGACATCTCGCGTGCAGTAGCACAAACGAAGGAAACGGGATTTTCATATAATTAGGTGTTTTAACATGGACTTTTAACATTTATTCGTTCAAGGAAAAATCTACGATCTCAATCCAGTTCATTTTCAAGCCTTTCTAGCCATACACTAAAATATTGGCGCCACCGTATATGCACAAGTGGCGCATTAGTATGAGAATATTTAGTTCCAGTAAACGCCGCAGTGCAGTTATAAAATGAGCTATTGGAGTTTCCCTGCACGCGATCGGTCTTCGGCGTCATAGAAAGAATTAAAGCTCTTGTTAAGAGCTTTCAAATGATATATGTCTCAACTGTATACACTCTGGGTACACCTCCCATACTAATTTGCCCATTCTCCTTTTAATACTTATAATTTACTAGCATCTGCCCGCGACTCCGTCCGCGTGGAAATCGTTTATATCGCAGCTCCATACAAACTTCAACCCCCCATTTCATCCCCTTAGGGGGTGATTTCCAGGATGAAAACTATCCTATGTCCTTCCCCGGGATTCAAACTATCTCCATACCAAATTTCATCGCAATCGGTTCAGCGGTTTAAGCGTGAAGAGGTAACAGACAGACAGACAGACAGACACACTTTCGCATTTATAATAATTATATAATACTAGCTTCTGCCCGCGACTCCGTCCACGTGGAAATCATTTATATCGCAGCTCCATACAAACTTCAACCCCCCATTTCATCCCCTTAGGGGGTGATTTCCAGGATGAAAACTATCCTATATCCTTCCCCGGGATTCAAACTATCTCTATACCAAATTTCATCGCAATCGGGTCAGCGGTTTAAGCGTGAAGAGGTAACAGACAGACAGACAGACACACTTTCGCATTTATAATATTAAGTATGGATATGGATGGATATAATATAATATATAATATTATTAAATATTATATTATATATATATTATATATATTACATATATATTATATAGTATATAGTAAGTATATAGTATAGTATGGATAGTATGGATATGGATGATGTTCCGTAAACAATTTAACTTAGCCACAAACGTAAAAGCAATACCATCCGAAGTAGACAAGTGATCCACAAACCAAGAAACAAAATGAATGAAATGAAAATACCAGACAGCAGAAAAGAAAATATTGTGGACATTACTGTACCTGCCCGTCTAAATGACGTCACGTCACGGGTGACCACAGACTAAATTAAATGTGTGCATTCTGGAGTGCATTCTGCCTCTACACCCACTCTCGCATTTAGGTTTTTATTATCTGTGCAGCGACATTCACGCTCATATATTGGTCTTTTTCGCACATGTTTTTAAGAAAAACGAGTAAAAGAGACGAGTTTATAAATTCGTTTCTCGCAGAGCAGACGGAGCGTCGACTTTTTAATTACTTTTATAATTAAAAGCAACCTGCGCCCGCGGGCATCGTATGAATTTGATGTTCACCGAGACATTAGAGACAACAGTGTTATGGTTTTCCTGTTATTAAAATTTAGACCTTCTCTGGTTAACACTGGGTAGTATTTACGTAGCCAGAATCAAATGAGATATGTCTGTCTTTCAATGTGTCACGTTCGTGTTCGATTGTGGAAATGTTTGTCTTTTGTTTATGGGGCCCGTTCTGATTCGTCTCGATCACGAATTTTGGATGAAAATAAATGATGGCGGATTGTCACGCTAAAGGGCATTGTCGCGAACAATAAGTAATATAACTTCTGCTTGACAGAAGAGTGAAGGATTCCTATTTGTTTTTGGAGTTACACTACTTCATTGTACATCTACTGTATCGTAGCGACGGCAGCCTAGTGGTTCATGCATGCGGCTGTCATGCGGCGGTCATGGGTTCGAATCCCGGCTCGCGTACCAATGCGTTTTTCGGAACTAATGCACGGATAATTTACTGTTAGCTTTTCGGTGAATGAAAACATCGTGAGGAAACCGGTCCCAATAAGGTCTTTGCCCTATGGGTTGGAAGGTCAGATGGCAGTCGCTTTCGTAAAACTAGTGCCTATGCCAAATCTTGGGATTAGGTTTCACAAAGCGGACCCCGGGCTCCTTTAGGGCACAGCCGGGAAAGCAACGGGCAAGGACGGTAAATATGTGATCTGAGCTCTCTTTATTACCGTGTTTGTATACAAATTGTTACGTCTCCTGGCGAGGAACTGGGTTTATCCGCACGCGTAACCCCAGATCGCAGGTGTTTGTGGCCCGAACCGAAGGTGAGGGCCTTAAATATACGATCTGTGGCTTTACGAATTACCGCCCGTGGCGCGTACACAATTTTACGCCTTCTCCTGGGTGTGAAGGGAGATTTGCCGCTGCACCCGTGGGCGGTAAATCTCACTCACCGCCCGGAGTGACGTAAAATTAGATCGGTGACCGATCTCAATGAGCACATAACTAATTTTTCATCGGTTCTCATGAAGTCAACATTCGTAGGTCTCATAAAAGGGACTGTGTACATCTTTTTGTCTTCCTTGTTGTTATAATATCCCCATTAATATTCATAGAACCATTAATTATAGTTCATTGTTCACGACCGTCACAAATCTGACAATAATTTTCAAGAACATACTAAAGTCACAAAACTGACAGTTTAGATGTGATTGAAAATTAGGTTTTAATGCATTCTTGTAACTAATGGGTGCCCTGAAAACGAGCGCCTTTAGCATAATATATATTGCTGCTGGCATATACAATATGCTGCGTAGCATCCATTTTGGTGCATTTCAGTTATTTATTTACACATGTATAATTTATTTGTCACACCACACAAATATATTTCATTCTTTCTTTCTAGTGTATCACTGATACATAATTATGATAACTGTGTATATCTGTGTATGTTCTAGCAAATAAATTGAATTTAATTGAATTTACAGTGCAGTTAATTGAATATCGCCAAATATATCTGCGTTGAAGCGATAAAAGTTTATTTATAGACTTTTCACAGCAGTTCTGATATCCTTACTATCCTTACTAATATTATAAATGCGAAAGTGTGTGTGTGTGTTTGTATGTTTGTCCTTCTTTCACGTCGCAACGGAGCGTCGTATTGATGTGATTTTATGTATGGAGATAGTTTAGAAGCTGGAGAGTGACATAGGCTACTTTTTCCAGCGGGAAAACATCTTATTCCCACGGGAAAATTCAATATGTTACATTTTCCTATAACGACGCGGGCGAAGCCGCGGGCATCAGCAAGTAATATTATAAATGCGAAAGTGTGTATGTTTGTCCTTCTTTCACGTCGTAACGGAACGTCATATTGATGTGATTTTTTGTATGGAGATAGTTTAGAAGCTGGAGAGTGACATAGGCTACTTTTTACAGCGGGGAAACATCTCATTCCCACGGGAAAATTCAATATGTTACATTTTCCTATAACCACGCGGGAGAAGCCGCGGGCATCAGCTAGCTAGTAATAAAGCGGACTCGGCCTCAAATCCGTCATATTCGCGGGATCAGAAGTTAAGCCAGATTGGAACTCGCGCCACGCCGCTGGCTCACACAAACTTTACAACAGTTTGTAGTAACATGCTTTACTAAACCATGTGCAGTTTCCGTGAGTTTAGTTTAGCGTTCAGATCATAGTTGTGATTTGACGTTGCATGGAACATGTCGTGATTCGATCGATCATGAATAGAGTAAAGGTGCTCATAGAGTTGTGTATTAACATGTTATGCCGGCTGTACACATTGGGCCAACGTTGGCGCGTGAGCAGGAGGCAGCTATGTAAACGAAAGAGATCGAATTATTGCTCTCTCCCTCTAACGCATAGCTGCCTTCTGCTGACGCGCCAACGTTGGCCCAGGCAGAACACCGAGCATTCGCCGTTTTTAGGGTTCCGTAGTCAACAAGGAACCCTTATAGTTTCTTCTGTCCGTCCGTCTTCAGCTTAGCTCAGTAACCCTTTTACAACTAGAAAACTGTTATTCTGCATGGATATATAATCAATCACACCGACAAAACAGTAGAATTAAATCTTGAAAAAAAATTGTATTAAACTGTACAATAAAATTTAGAAAATTTTTTTTTTTAGGGTACCTCCCCTACATTTAAAGCGGGGATGTAATTTTATTTTCTCGTTAAACCCATAGTGTGGGGTATCGTTGGATAGCTTGTTCAAACACATTATGGGTTTTTATAACTTTTTTCAACTCAGTGATTCGTTTGCTAGATATTGGGCTTTAAAGCCCAAATTTTAGTTCGAGTCATGTTTCCCCCCCGGCTGGCTAAATGGCTACTACTTGGGATGTCAAAAAATTCGTGGCTGTAGTGCATATAATGAATTTAAAAGGAAAACTATCACGGACAAGTAGACATCAGTAGTTACCGAGTAATAGTCGACCAACTTAATGTGTACTTGGAAAGTCCAATTTTCGTACAAATTCGGCCGACGCAACCGCACCGCGCGTCGATGTAACTAAGACAGACAGGCAACTACAGAACCCTACACTGCGCCTGACCCGCCACGCACTTGGCCGGTTTTTAAATTTGTCGAACTGATCAACGAGCAGAGTCAAGCATAGAGCAAGACACTACAGGATTACTCTACCGAACCCTAGTAAATTCCGTGCGGGAGGCGTGGGCGGAGAGGGAGGGTAGCAGAACATAATACCTAAAACCGGCCACGTGCGAGTCGGACTCGCGCACGAAGGGTTCCGTACCAACATCTATAAATTATCTATATAAAATCTTCGCAGGTCCGTAGGTGTTAAATAAAAGAGTGGACTGTTGGATTAGAGCTGGTATAATCCAAAATAGCAAAATACAGAAAAGTGAGTGTGTTACAGTCGCTGGGAATCGCTGAACAACGGTAAGTTAACGGCAGTCCTTTTTGAATGCTAAACATTGCTATATGAAAATTGTACATAGTTAATTCGACTGCTTGTGAATTTTATATTATACATAGAATATTTTACTTAAAAAGTATGCAATTCAATTGGAATTATTATTAGCGATTTTATTACATAGAACAAGTATATAGTTTTGTTCTCGAGAAAGAGGATTAAAAAATTATAGTTTTTAAACGTTTCTGAACAAACGGCAAAAAAATCTTGTTGTATTTGTTGTTATAGCGGCAACAGAAATACATCATCTGTGAAAATTTCAACTGTCTAACTATCACGTTTCATGAAATACAGCCTGGTGACAGACCGACGGACGGACGGACGGACGGACAGCGGAGCCTTAGTAATACGGTCCCGTTTTTACCCTTTGGGTACGGAACCCTAAAAATGCTCGGCTCGGCAAAAAGCTCGGAGAAAATTTACCGTCGTTGCGCTAGAACGCTTGCTAGAATTCTGGTAAAAACGCTCCTGTTTATTTTGTGAGCTTTTACCTGTAAGTATAGGGTTCTTCAGGAACGAAGTGTCAGTTTAAAAGGGTCGGTGACGCGCATGTGACTCTCCTGGATTTACAAGGGTATAAAAGGAGTTCTCCAAATGAACGTCATAAAATGTTGATGTTTGCAATCTTGAAAGACCATTCTAATTTACCTAGTGAAAGAACTCTTAAAATCGGATATGTGGTTCCGGAGATTTCCCCCTAAATACAAACTTGCAAAGCTACAATTTCATAAAGAGGAAAAGTATTTGAGATTGTATGTAGGGGGTAATCTCCGGAACTGTACCTATATACACGTGTTTTTTTAACCGTCTTAGAGCCGAAGCTCACTTAAAGTATCCAAAACGTACGAATCAATCGTGAGAAAAATAAATAATTAGGTAAGTTTTTAGTAATAAAAGTTAATTAAGTTTCAAAAATCCAGTATGGCGCGCGGTGCGAAGTTCATTCACCCGGTTACAGTTCGTACCTATCTACATAAGATGGCGGCTAGCGGTCACTGCGGTCACTCGCCTGGATAATTAAAATTAATATAAAACCAAAAAAAAACCAAAAATGCATTTAAAAAAACAAACAAAAAAAAAACTTTTTTTTAGTTGTTTGTAATGTATAGTGGGCTGTGGCTCTAAGAGCCTTATCACACTTGCGATTTGCGAGCGTGTTTTCTATACAATTATCAGTCGCGGCGAACACGCTGCGTGATTGCCTTCCTACAAAATACGCTTGGAAATCGCAAGTGTGATAAGGCTCTAAGACCGTTAAAAAACACCTGTATAATGGGTCTTCATGATGGAAATGGCTACATTTTTGAAATCGTATGAGTATAGTTTTGGACATACAAACTTACAAAGCTACAATCTCACAGACTTTTCCTCTTTATAATATAAGTACCTATAGTCATAGATTATCGCGCAGCGCAACCGAAAATAAGTACAGCATTGTTTTTTATAAAACAGCCCTTCAACTCAGGAGCTGTCAGCTAAAGGTTAGATTTATTACCCTTTTTACCAAAGGGCATTGACCCTAATCTCGCTTGATCGCCAGCGATGATGACCCCAACTTTGGAATGAGGGTATTCAAAAGTTTCTACACATGGGGTGAAAATCTCGACGAGAACATATTACCTACGTGATATCTGAATTGATGTGGACATAGCTGTGGTATACGGAAGCAGCAGAAGCAGCCAAACAATTTCCATCTCACTCGC
Organism: Epinotia ramella; assembly: GCA_947578815.1. Taxonomy (NCBI): domain Eukaryota; kingdom Metazoa; phylum Arthropoda; class Insecta; order Lepidoptera; family Tortricidae; genus Epinotia; species Epinotia ramella. Next base: position 26,988,578 of record OX388205.1, read on the forward strand.
ACCTGTATTTCCGGTCTCTCATTCACCGGCTATAATGGCCGAACGTTTTAACTAAGTTATCAAACAATAAATACAGTAATTAATTAATTTACGAGTTTAATCGAAGATACGACGATAGCCATTTATCTGTAGGGGAAAAATATGTCGTAGCGGCATTTGCAATTCGTTTGTACTTTGACATGTATAGTTGACGGTAAATAATGTTTTCTCAAACATGCAATGAAATATTGACGTTGTGTTCTTCATAATGGGCTTCGAAGTGTCACGTTTCGGGCGCAGCGAGACGAGAGACCCGTAATGCTGCAAGATGGTCTTTTTTAATTTCCATTCCACAATTTGTGGCACAGGAGCACGGCGTTCAGCCATGAAAATTAAAGTTTGATGTCTTGATGTTTTTTTTTAATTTATTTCATTGCATGTTTGAGAAAAGCACTATACTGCATGCCTCGGCGTGAAAAGGGGTTGCCAGCCTCATAACTATCCGACCTCGCTACGCTCGGCCGTCTATATGTACTCGGCCGGCAAACCCTGACCTCCCGGCGTCTATAGTAATGTACTGATAATATGTCACTGTAAGATTGTGAACATCGTCAGTTTATAATCTTTCTTGCGATACTATGAAATATCGAAAATTGTGATCTCCCAAAACTGTTAAAAAAATAACGCATTATTTTGGGTTTTTTCAAATTGTGAACTAAACATTATAAACTGGTGTTCATAATCTGACGTATATATGCACTAGCTTCCGCCCGCGACTTTGTCTGCGTGGACCCGGTATAAAAAAAAAAACTATCCTATACTTTCCGTTCCGACGAATAACAGTCAAGGTACCTATACCTCCCAGTGCCCAACCTAACATGACACTTTCACACTTAAGTATAAAACGTGAGTACGATGTCTATCAGCTCGTTACGGTATTCTACAAATGTATCCTGGTACAATATGGATTTCAATGGAATATCAAAAAATCGGATAACAAACCAGTTTGTGGAGCGAGCGGCCGGCAAAATACTTTTTTTAATACCATTCCTATGAACCGCCCGCCCGACTCAATGCCAGGATTGCCAGGGAATTGATGTTTTCTGTAAACTGTAAGCCTGGAATTTGTCCGTTGCTTGTTTGTATCATCACTTGGTGGAAACTTTTAATTGGCAACTACCTAAATAGTCCGGTTGGGTGGAAAAAATAAATCCCATAATTATTTTGTCATTGTTATTTGGTGAGTGTTTCAATAGTACCTATTGCACGGATTAAAGTATATTTATTTGTTACCATACTATACCAGCTCGCAATATTGATGTGTAATCTGACTCAACATGTAAGTAGCTACGGTAGCCTAGTGGTTCAGGCATGCGGCTGTCAAGCGGCGGTCGTGGGTACGAATCCCGGCTCGTACCAATGAGTTTTTCGGAACTTACGTACGGAATGTTAACCGTAAGCTTTTCGGTGAATGAAAACATGTCGCTAGGAGGATGATGGGTCTGACTCAATATTCATAATGGTTCGTGAATGCACAGCGAGTTTAAATTAGAAAACTTTTTAATTTGCATTACCTACCCTCAATCAGGCTTAGCGCACTCGTGCGCGAACTCAGGGACACCGACTCTGTACAGTGTAGGCTATGGGCCAAACCAGGCTACCTCATGACTTAGCACTCGTGCGCAATGAGGCAATCTTAAAACTGATGCGCCGCCTTTGTGACAGTCCCAACAGCCTCCTGAGAGCCATTGCTGATAATATCAACAGCCCACTATGGAGGCACTGGAACTCCATTCACATGGACTCTAGAAATAATATCTATCAATTAATTAACTAAATTTCAATGTTTTATTTATTATTAATTTTAATTTCATTATTATCTGACATGTTTTATTGTTTTTATTTTATTCTTAATTAATGGATAAATGATATAGATTAAGTTATATTGTATTATGTTGCATGTTTGTGATGTGATATGGGCAATGCCTGAAATAAATAAATAATAATAATTATAATAAAAACCCTCTTTAAATAAATAAAGATGAGGAAACCGTAGCCCGTTCCACATGTTCCTATATTATAAATGCGAAAGTGTTTCTGCCTGTTTGACTGTTACCTCTTCACGCGTGAACTACCGAACCGATTTAGTTGAAATCTTAAATCAATCTGGAATCAAAATGGGGAGTGACTTTGTATGGAGCTACGATATAAACAAGTTCCACGCGTATGGAGTTGAGGACAGAAGCTAGGCCTGCTAACCCACTAATATTAGAAATGGGAAAGTTTGGATGTTTATATGTTTGGATGTTTGTTACTCAATGACGCTTAAACGGTTCAACCGATTTTACCGAAGTTTTGAATGAAAATAGTTTAAGGGCTGGATTAAAATAAAGAATAGTTTTTATCCCGGTCCACGCAGACAAAGTAGCGGACGGAAGCTAGTATTATATATGCGAAGATTTGGATGTTTGTTACTCAAGGCGGGTGCATTGGAAATTATCGCGTCCTTTGAAACGCCGTTCTGACTAGATTAAGAAACAATAAGGTCTGATTTTCAGATATATGATTCTTGACTATATGATTGTTTATCTGATTTTATCGATACACGATTGCTTAAAATTACCTCGATAGAAAAAAAATCCAAAGTTGGGTCTGTATCTTCCTTTTTTTACTCAGCCTACTCAAACGATACATTATTTTACAACACAATCAAGTTAATACTACAGTATTTTATCTCATCTAAAATCTCACTTTATGAACTTTAAATAAAACTTCACTAAGTGGATATTTATCGAAATTTGTCCAAAAAAGCCATTCCCGAAGAGTGTTAAATCTCTTTTCCTCGTGCGCGGAAGGCATCAGCGTGTCTCTGTCTAGGGGGCGTGCTCGACTCAAATCAAGGCATCCCCTTGACCGATTCGGATGAAATTGTGCACGAAGCTGGTTAGAAATAAATTAGTATGAGCATACTGTCTCAAGCATCGAGCTCAACATTTTAACCGCTGCCCTTACCTAAAAAGCTCTTGCTCACATTTAACATAACCTCTCTTTCCCGTGCCCTAACCGCACTCAACAAAAGCCGGTAAATCATCTGGGAACATGTTGAAACTTGCCGCGTAAATCACTGCTTCAGACAAGTTTGGATAAACAGCTAACTAGCAATGGAAAGTAACGAAAATAGCGGTAGTGTTTGATAAGTGTTTTATTAGGCGTTTTATTTGTATCGATATGTTACCGAGCTTCCCTTTTATAATATCCATATTTAATATTAAACATACGAAACTAACTCTATCTGTCTATCTGTTATCCTTTCACCCTTAAACCGATTGAGATTAAATTTTGTATGGAGATAGTTGTAATGCCAGGGAAGGAAATAAGATACTATTTATTCCGGAAGCGCTTTGCTTACAGTTTTCTCGCTAGGACAACTAAAGAGTGGAACTCACTTCCAGCAAACCTTTTACCAGCTACTTATAAATAACTTAGGTATTTTCAAGACGAGAGAGAATAGGCAATAAATAAGTATGTATGCATGTATGTAAGTATGTATGTACGCTCGGCCTCATCATCACTTACCATCAGGTGAGTCAGTGGTCAAATACTAAACTTTATAAAAAAAAAGTCATTCCAAAGGGGCTGAAAAGGGGGGCACAAGTTTGTACATAGGTACGATATAAACGAGTTCCTCTAACAAGACTTCGTGTGCGTCTAACAAGACAGACACAAGTATTTTGTTATCACTGCATAGTGTAAAACAAAGTCGCTTCCCGCTGTCTGTCCCTATGTATGCTTAGACCTTTAAAACTACGCAACGGATTTTGATACGGTGTTTTTTAATAGATAGAGTGATTCAAGAGAAATGTTTATATTATGTATGATATAGTACTAATAGTACCCGTGCGAAGCCCGGTCCGGTCGCTATTTTTTTTACAAAAACCATGTAAATTTCACGAGAATCGGTTGGACATCCGGACAGACATACGAAATAGTTTTTGCCCAAGTTGAGAAGGAGAACTTCGTTCGCTTTTTTTTAATACCACCTCTGTGGCAAACAAGTTTACGGCCTACCTGACGGTAAGTGGTTACCGCAGCCTATGGACGCTTGCAACTCCAGGGGTGTTACATGCGCGTTGCCGACCTTTTATGAATGTATAAACTCCTTTTCTGAAGAACCCCATACTGGGAAAACATCGGCAGGGAGCTCGTTCCACAACCGGTGCGTCCGAGGGAGGAAATTTCTCTGAAACCGTACGGTACGCGACTATTTTGGGTTAGCTTCCTTCGCTCGTGCAATTAAAACAAGAAGAAAGGATCATTTTACAGAATGTCATGTTCTGAGATATTACAATGTAGTTAATACCCCTGTGATTGCCTGTTTTTTGGACCTATCTAAGGCGTTTGACCTGGTTTCCTATGATCTACTGTGGAAAAAACTTGAAAAAACCAATATACCGCCGGAAACAGTGCGTATATTTAGGTACTGGTATGGAAACCAGGTCAACAGCGTTAGATGGGCAAATACTTTGTCAGATGATTACAGGTTGGAGTGCGGGGTGAGACAGGGGGGTTTAAGTTCACCAACGCTTTTCAACTTGTATGTCAATGGAGTGATCGAGGCGCTCAGCAGCGTCCATGTCGGCTGCCACGTGGATGACGTTTGTGTCAATAACCTGAGTTACGCGGATGACATGGTGCTGTTGAGCGCGTCGGTTTGTGGCATGCGCAGGCTGCTTCAAGTGTGCGAGGCATATGCGGTGAGCCATGGCCTAAAATATAACGAAAGAAAAAGCCAGTACATGGTATTTGGGAGCAGCCGTAAGCAGACAGCTGAGACTCCTGCTATCTACCTCAATTGCATCCCAATGGACAGAGTGGACAACTTTAAGTATCTAGGCCATGTCGTTACGGCTGATCTCAAGGACAACTTGGATATTGAGAGGGAGAGGAGGGCCTTATCGGTGCGGGCGAATATGATAGCTCGCAGGTTCGCTAAATGCTCCAAAGAGGTGAAAGTCACTCTGTTCAGGGCTTTCTGCACTTCCCTCTATACTGGCAGCCTGTGGGTGCAGTATTCGCAACGGGCCTATAGGGCCCTCCGGATCCAGTATAATAACGCGTTCCGGGTGCTAATGGGACTGCCTCGCTTCTGTAGCGCATCAGGGATGTTTGCGGAGGCGCGCGTCAGCTGTTTCTATGCGACTATGCGCGGGCGCGCGGCATCCCTGGTGCGCCGGGTGCGGGACAGTCCCAATAGCATTCTTAAAATGATAGTGGATAAGCCTGACTGTGCTATCCTGGTACACTGTGCGGGGCTGCACTCTCCCACCAGTGTCATACGATGGTAGTCTATTAGTTTTAATTTATTTATTTTTTATTATATGTACCTAAATATGTGTCCCTGTTACATGAAATAAATGATTTTGAATTTTTTTTTTTTGAATACTTATTTCAGACTATTGTAACAAGTATACTGGTTGCTCTGTGAGCTGTTAACTTCGCGAGGCGATCGTAAAGAAAAAGTTAAAAAAACTGCATCGACAAAAAAAAAACATTAAGTATCGAACGCGCTCACAAAATTTGATGAGAATTGGTTGAGAAATGTAACCTGTACAGACGGACATACATGTTGGTGAGGTAGGGCACAGCGAAATGTCATCCCGCTCGAATGTGGAGCAGCCCAACTGGGGAAGTACCTCCGCCTTGCAGAAGACCACAGCCATAATAACACTACTACTTGCTCTGTAGTAGTGTTGTGTTCCTGGAGGCGAGCAAGGTCGCCAGAGCTCCCGAGGATGCGTTGTGTTGAGAGCGAGGGAATTTGTCCCTTCAGCTGTCAATACGGCGAATCCTCAAACATATCAAGGGTCGGCAACGCCCATGTTACTCTTTTGGAGTTGCATGCGTCTATAGGCTGCGGTGTCCTCTTACCATCAGGTAATTATGTCCATAGGCCGTACGCTTGTTTGCCACCGTCGTGGATTTAAAAAAAATATCCTTTTTTTTTCCCAAGCTGAAACGGAAAACTTCGTGCGACGCGCGCTCGTTAAATTATTCACTAGATGGAACTCCTTTGATAAGACTGGGTAGGAGAATGATGTCATATATTTTTATGATGCCTATAATGCATTTTGCTTTAGGGCGGGATTTTACGAGTAGACTTGTTTGCAATTTTCGTTGAGCACTTGGTCGTCTATACGTCAATATAGAATAATAAACATTTATTCATGACAACAGCACATACATGCACATAAATCAACATACAAAAGACACGAAACGGTTCCATCTGAGCGTTGTGCTGGCCTGGTGGCCAGCGCTGATCTTCCGATGGAACCATCCGGTGATTCCAAGGCGTAACACACATTTTATATACACTCGCACATAATAATAATACCTAATAGTAATATAAAACAAAAACAATACAGTAAAGACATAATAACATTTCAGAACGCAACCATAACCGCGCCAACCGACCAACTAGCGCCATTATGACAAGTGGATGCTCCCGGCAACTAAAATTATCTGATCGTGACTGACGAGATTATTAAAGCACCTCTACCATGCAAGGTGGAAGATTCAAGATCCAATGTCAGTATTATAAAAAGTCGGTCTCATTAAATAGTCTCGACCATACACTTTTATTACATTTAATAAGGGAATAACTGGTACTCTTTCCATATACCTACGAGTTTTCCATACCAGTATCTCGCTTATTGTTTCATATTTTGCATTTCAATCCTCTGAGTGTAAGTCCTTGCATTTAGTACAAACGATTTCGTAGCACTATTCTTTTTCTACATACAAATGACGATACGTTTTTATACAGTAATTTCTAAGACATAGTTACGACAAAAATAACTCAAGTCAATTCGAGAGCAAGGGTGACAGCAATTTACTACCAATAATTATCTAAGAAGCTACTTGTAGTACTTAAAATAAGTACCTAATATGGATTTACAATACTATTTAATTTATTTTATATATTGCAGTCATGTACATTTCGTAATATGTCTAAGAACTGAATACTAAAGTAGCAAGTAATAGGGCAAGGCAATTTTAAATTAACTAATACACTATAATTCAAAGTAGGTAATAATAATAATATGAAGCATGCATGTTAAGTTCCATTTTATCTTAATTGTTTATTTTTATTTTATTAAAGGAGCCCGGGGTCCGCTAAAATAAGTAATTATCTTAATTTACCTCAATCTTATCTAATCTAACTACCCTAAAGTACCAATAAACAAATTAACCAAATCAAATTACCCGTAAACCGACCTCGCTAAAGTACCTTCCAGCAAACATCTTCCGTCGCCAAAGAAATCTAGCTAATAAAATCATCTGGGTGTTTAGGCAAATCCAAATTGAATTGGAAACCACGTCGAGTCAGCGTCTGCCCACTTAAAGGTAATTTACACCTAACGACTAATTGGTACACCAAATGGGTAATTAGATTGACCAGGAATGCCGTTCGGACTTTTTATTCTATTTTATGTTATATTATTTCAGGGGTTTTTTATGCTATATTGCTCATTCCGTTCCATCTACACTAATATATAAAGAGGAAAGATTTGATTGTTTGTTTGTTTGTTTGAATAGGCTCCGAAACTACTGGACCGATTTGAAAAAAATATTATACCATGAACATAGGCTACTTTTTACCGCGGAAAATGCTTCATTCCTACGGGAAAACGGGTAATCCGTGCGAAGCCGGACCGGGCAGCTAGTAAGTTAAAAAAGTGTAATATGTAATCTAAAAAAAACGGTTGACACGAATTTTACGATTATTTATTGATGAACTCTTTGAAATTTTACGATACTGTGATACGAGTATTCCGGAATGCAGCCATGTTACATGACCTGTCAAGTTTCCTGACGAGTATTAGAAATCGATTGAGTAATACTATTATCGTCAATATATTTTTAAGATACCAATTTTACCTGTCCTATTATTTATGGTGGCTAATTCTAGGGTGGTTTGCTGTTATTAAAAAACAGATTCAAAAATGTAACATTTGTAAATTTTACTAAATTAATTGGATTAGCTATTAATAGACTAATAAAACACGTTAAGGCATGTTAGCTCAATATTTAGCAATGCATCACAACTAACAATTTCCAGTTGATCACAACTTAATTTCTTTACATTTTCATTACATAATATTTTTAAAAGACTATTATGAGATCGACTAGATGTACGAGGGGCGGCTGAAAAGTAATCTCCTTGGTTAAAAAAATATGCGAAAATGATACTGGCTGAAATGCATTCTTGTTCTTTGGTTATTCTTTTTTTGAATTATTTGACGTTCATTTGTTTTTTCCGTTCCATTTTTCTACAATTCTCGAATGTTTGCGACATATCGGTTGAAAAAATGAATATCGCTAAAATTGAACATCGTGCAGTGATTAAATTTCTAACAAAAGAAGGAAATACTCCCTCACAGATCCGAGAACGTATGATGTGTGTGTTCGGTAGTTCGTGCCCTTCCGATTTTACTATAAAGTTTTGGTCTAAACAATTTAAACTCGGTCGTGAGAGCTTGGAAGATGACGCTCGTAGTGGAAGGCCGGTTTCTGCCGTTACAAACGAAAATGTAGCCAAAGTTAAAAAAATAATTTTAGAAGACCGACGAGTGAAGTAGTGGGAGATTGCTAGAGATGTGGGCATCAGTAAAGAAAGAGTCAATGAGATAATTCATGTGCATCTGAATATGTCCAAGGTGAGTGCACGTTCGGTCCCCAGAATGTTAACGGCGTTTGACAAGGACCGACGTGTCAAATGTTGTGAGGAGTTTTTGGAAATGAGTCGAGGTAATGAGGAAGAAATTGTTTCTAAAATGGTGACGTGTGATGAGACCTGGATTCGACAGTGGGACCCCGAAAGCAAACAAGAGTCTTTGCAGTGGAAATTCAAGGATGAGAAGCCTCCTCGGAAGTTTAAGGTCAGGCCGTCGGCAGGCAAACTTATGGCTACCGTATTTTGGGATACAGAAGGAATTTTACTAATAGATTATTTACCAAAAAAAAGGACAATGAATGCTGAATATTATTCCAGCTTACTGCATCAGTTACGAGACGCGATAAAAGAAAAGAGGAGGGGTAAACTTAGCAAAGGGATCCTGATTTTACACGATAATGCACCTGTGCATACCGCCCGCACAACAATGCTTACCATGAAGGAATTAGGGTTCGATGCCGTTAACCATCCACCTTACAGTACAGACCTAGCCCCATGCGACTATTTTTTATTTAGACACCTCAAAAAAGATCTCCGAGGAAGACGATTTCTGACCGATGACGAAATGAAGGCTGCAGTTAGTGACTTTTTTGACGAGAAACCGAAAGATTTTTTTTTTCATGGGTTAATGTCAATATTTGACAAATGTAATAAGTGTATTTCACTAGCAGGGGACTATATTGAAAAATAAAAAAAATACATACATGACAGTCTTTTGTTTCATACTTAGGTAGATTTCTTTTCAGCCGTCCCTCGTATCTATGCTATATCTGTTATCAGTTTCTTCTCTACCTCCGATACTATTTTTGCTTGGGTGGTTCTGCCTCATTTTCCCCTTCTACAGTAGCGCCATCTGTGACAGGACTATTCTTTACGTCGTCGTGTTGTCCCCGTACCGCCGCCGTCGCGTCTAAATCCCCCGCTCGGACAATGGGTATTGGCGAATCCGAATGCGCTCCACGTAGCCGCCATGTTTAAAATTAGTACGGTTTGTTCCCGCCTGTGGAATTAAGGGACGTCGTACACCGCGACTTTTTGCAGCGATTCAGTGGCGATGCAGTCGCAACAAAGCCGCGATACAGTCACGATGCTGTCGCTGGTCATATACCCTCGCACACGTAAATACGATTTTGCATCGCTACTATCGCGATACAGCATCGCTACAGTTGCGACAAGCATCGATACAGTATCGATACAGTCGCGATAAGCACCGATACAGTATCGATACAGTCGTGATACAGACTTCTTTCAGACATGATGCAGCATCGATGCCGTCGTGGGCTCCCCCCGCCCACTCTTCCAATAATAATAATAATAAAATAATTTATTAATAATTTATTCACCAGCAACTTGCTCTGCTATACGGTCTTGTGGTTTCCGAAGTGCCTTACTATAAGTACACACCTGCGCCAGTTCTCGAAAATGGTCGTGCCACGCTCTATTGGGATCGATCTGTCATCACGGACAGGACTATTCTTGCCAATAGGCCTGATATCGTGCTGACAGATCGATCGAAACGCCAGGCAGTGCTCGTTGACATCACCATCCCCCATGACGAGAACCTCTTGAAGGCCGAGAAGGACAAAGCCAGCAAGTACCTAGACCTGGCTCACGAGGTAACCGCCATGTGGGATGTTGATTCGACGATCATCGTCCCGATAGTCGTTTCGGCGAACGGTTTAATAGCGAAGAGTCTCGACCACCACCTCAAGAGACTCTCACTAGATGGCTGGATCAAGGGTCAGATACAGAAGGCGGTACTCCTGGATACTGCGCGGATAGTCAGGAGGTTCCTGTCTCTGTCGCCCTGACCACCGGCAGCTTAGGCCCCGCCTCGCTGCCGGCGGTACCCGTAGGTTAGGTTTTTATAATGATTTTATGTTTTATATGTATAGTTTTATATTTTACTTTTTATATAATTATTGTAAAAACCTAGCTTAAGATGAAATATAAATAAAGAGATAAAATAATTTAATAGGTACCGATGTCGCGTGAAACAGCCGCGCGTTAGTACCTAGTAATACTGAATCAATATACTCGCGCGTTTGCATCGATGAAGAAGAAGAAGAATGTTGGGTAAGCGATGTTGGGTGAAAACAGCGCGACTGCATCGGGACGATTTGTATCGCTTCTGGCGCGCGTTACAAATGCGACAAGGGGCCACATGCTGCGATACAGTCGCGCGTTCACGAAACGCGCGACTTAATCGCTGCAAAAAGTCGCAGTGTGCGACCTCCCTAATTGAAAAAGTCTATTAGCAGAGCTTGTTCAAACAATAAGGGCCTGTCTGGATTTAAAAGACATAAAGATTGTATTGAGCATTTCCCTCGAAAACCGAGGTTTTATTGTGTTTGTTGAATTCCCGGAAAGTTCCGCGCTTTGAGTAAATGCGGCATCTTGGATATAAAATGATGCTGAATAAATTGTGCGTTAATAATACTGATTGTATAAAGACTATTTTGAGATTACTATATTTTTAGAGTTTATGAATGTAACTATAGTATTCCAGATAAGATTAGAAAAGTCATGCATGAATCGTCATGCGTCTTCAAGGAAAGCCATTTTGATACGCAAAAAAAATAGTAGTTGTATGTTTGAAAAGCACTAAATGATCGAAATAAGTAAAACTAGTACAATTGCTCCCAACCCTTTGATATCCTAGATAAACAAAGAAATGTCGACGAATTTGTCCGTTAAAATTGTAATGTTATGTGGAATGAGGTATAGTGTTTTAAAAAATAATATACAAATAACCATGATAGAAATAGACATGTAATAAAATATGTAAGGACTTCTAATGGAATCAAATAATTAAACGCTGCTGGAGAAGATACAATATTTCAACCGTATACTAAATTGTTTATATCAAATTCTTCTTCCGATTTCGTGTACAAAATTGAAACGGTACGTCAAAGATATGGTCCCGTGATGATAATTTTCCCCATATCACAAAGCGGTAAGGTAGAAAACTGTAAACATATCATAGAATTCGGCCGTGCCACAAAAACAAATTATTCAACACGAACACAATGACGTAATCTAAAATTATGCACATGGCAATGACCCGAACGGTGGCAGCGGACCCCAATATGGCACTTCGCTTCCGGGCCATGACAATGGACAACGCCATACAAACTTATATGGCCGATGGGGAAAAGGTGAAGATGCTTGATAACATTTGAGGTATAAACGGGTATTGTTTAAAGTTCATTACAGGCTAGGGAATTTATGGGACTTGAGATCCAAGAGAATAAAACTTTGTAAAGTTTGGACAAGAATGATAAATATGTAGATGATAAAAAGTGAAGATTCGGACAGATCATCATCACCAGCTTGTAAAATCAGCAGCCAAATGATAAATGGCTAGCCAAGTATTTTGTTTTCAATAAATAAAGTAAACATGACAGACATTGTTGCATGCAACAAGATGCATTACGAAATATCAATAATGTTTATTTATATGGAGAACCAACAGCTTTTGTAACACAACAACACTTTGACATATAGATAATTAGGATCTCACTGGTAGTAACAGATTAGGTAGAATATAAATAAACTTATGATAGCGTCACACATTTACGCAACTATCCATGCGAACAACAAAGAAAATAAATTTAAACTAAAAGTATGGTAGTGAATTGAGTCTTCAAGCTTTTCTTCTTATTTATTTAGGAATACTTACATTTAATAACTAATTGGCAAGCTTACACCTGACTTCAGAAGCATCAAACTAGTAATCCATAAACAGCGATAAAAATATTGAACATGAATAAAAAAAGGCATAATATTGATCCCTGTGGAACACAGCCAAAAATATAGTTGGCTATAAAATTTATGAGGGTCACGCAGAATTTGTGTACATCGATTATATTATAAACGCTTCTTACATAGAACTAACCGTTAAAACGTTACCTAGCTAGTTTGTGTCCGTTAGAAATTACTTAAATGTATCTTCGAGCGTACGGAACATCATTAAATACTAACTTAATCATAATTAGTCTAGCTAGCCGTGGACATATAATTGATACAGATGGTTTTCTTTTTCTGCAGTGTGCTTCCTATTAATCGTACAACATTTATCATCTTAATTAGTAGTCGACTACATTTCCTGTCTGATTATCAATAATCATTACCATACAAAGATTTAGGGTTCTTACTTTACAACCTTAGATTTTTTTGTTAAGTTTGTTATAGTACCAAAATGTAAGTACAGCGCTTATTTTATATTTTATATTTTTATATATTATCTTTCTTTTGGTGTAATGTTTTTAATCATAAAAAATACTTTGCAGATTTATATAAATAAATAAGTATTAAGGGGCAATCAAACTAGCTACAAAGTAAGCCCAATAAGACTTTTAGTAAGTAGAGTAAAATAAATATTAAAGTTAATCATTATTTCACTATATCTAGGTTGAAAATACTATACAAGTATCTTGCAAGTACCTAAATAATTATTATTCTATTAAGGATATAGTCACAAACCAAAATATAAACTTGGTAATTGTTTCCAGTTAGTATCCAGTAAAATCTCTACTAAAGTGATCTTTCACCCATTGTACATCTCAACATAGATTAATCCTCCAAGTTTCTGCCAATATGGAAGCACAGATTAATTAATATAATAGATGAGCGCGATACAGACGGTCAGACTAACTTCGGATGAGATTAAAGATGATACGTTAAATTGGAGTGCAACCGAGCATGATTGATTAAATATTACTGACGTAGTACGTTTGATGCGAAGTTGGACGGTTCGTGTTCAAAGTATCGGAGGTGAGAATATGTTTTTGAGTGCTATTGAGAAAATTGCGATGTGTTTATTTATTTGCAGCGCAGTGCGTGACGTCTTGGGAAGAGTGATGGCACACCTAGAGGGGCGCAGGCGCGTCGCAGCCATATTCTGCGACCTGTCACGTGCCTTCGAGCTGGTGAGTCATCCCCTACTCTTGGCTAAACTTAACCATTACGGAGTTACTGGCAATTTCCTTGACATAATCACAATGCCAATAGACAGCAGTTAACATCCGTACATGGCACCAGGTCCGACCTCCTGAACCTAGGCGACCGATCTGTGCCTCAAGGATCTAGCATAGGAAACAACCTATTCTTAATACTTATGAACGACTTCACAACTGCTTCGGACCTAGCTGAATTTGTCTTGTTCGCGGACGACGGATGCGTCATCGTCGCAGCGGACACCCACGATCAGCTCAAGGTCAAGCTCGCCAAGGTGATGAATCACGTGGCGTCGTGGTTCTCGGCGAACGGTATGTCACTAAACGTTGAAAAAACGAACATAATGGAATTCGGCTTGCGCGGCAGGAAAGAACACGACTTACAAGTAGTTTGTAACGGGCAACCTGTCCCGCAAGTCGATCAAGTGAAGTACCTGGGCCTGACCATCGACGCGGGTCTCACTTGGGGTGCACATATCGACAACTTATGCGACAGATTATCGTCTGCATGCTTCGCGCTCAGCAGGTTACGCCCTAGTCTACACATAAACAACGTAAAGAAGGCTTACTACGGGTACGTCCACTCACTACTTGCCTACGGTGTTGACCTCTGGGCCGACTCTGCGGAGCGAGAAAGGCCATTCAGACTGCAAAAGCGAGCAATCCGCATAATGGCTGGTGCGCCGTGGGATAGTCCGGCGAGGGAGCTGTTCAAGGAGCACAAAGTACCAACCCTATCTAGTCTATACGTCCTAGAAGTAGCTAAATACGTAAGAAGAAACCTCGAACAGTTCCCAACGTTCGGTGACGCTCACGACCGCAACACTAGACACCGTGATCGCTTGCGACCACCATCGATAAGGCTGTCGAAGTCAAAAAAGTTCCTACTCTCGTTTGGCCCAAAAGTATACAATGCAATACCCACGGAAATAAAGAATGCATCCAGTGACCGAGTATTCATAAATAGACTTAAATCAAAACTGATTCGTGACGCGCTTTACTCCGTCGACGAGTTTTTTCATACGCCTGGATGATTCACCTGGTCACTTACCCAACAATTATAATGTAATTTTAATAGCATAAATAAGTATTCCCTAATGCATATTTGTTATTTAATATTATTATGCAATGGAAAATTTAACCTATAATTATACTGTAGCATAAGAGGCGACAACTATATTAATAATTAAGAAATTGACATGTAAAATATTATTTTATAAATAAATAATTGAATTGAATTTAATAATAACTGCACAAAAGAAGAACTTATCGTACAAACGGCGGACTATGTGACTTCAAGTCATTTCGAATATTTTAATCATTAATTTCTAAAGCATTAGGTACTGTTACTGGCGATGCCAGCGTATAAAAATTCTTTCTTCATAGCGTTAATTATGGAAAAAAATACATGAAAGAATAAAAGCTGTCAATATCATCATCGGCTCTGCGTAGTGTGTGTAATGTGCCATGCCTAGATGGTCTATTAGTTAGCCCGTATTTCTAGTTTGTGATATTTCGGTAATGTAGCCAAAATTGCATTTTGTTATAGAAGGATAATTAGGCAATATTAAATGAAATGTTGTAATCAACGTAAACTTTATTCGAAATATCACAAAGTAGGCACATGGCTCTTCAGACAAGACGAACCAAAGCCATTCATTCGAACAAGTACCCTTTAGTGTTAATATGTAATATAAGACTCGCATATCGCACTAGAATTTAGCGCACACTATAGAAACACCTAGAGACCATCAAACATCTAAAACTTCTCCCTTCTCGATCGACCTGCTGGAAAGGGCCGCAGCTCTCAAAAGTCACAAATTTGCTTAGAATACCAGTTGTGCAGATGTTACATTGTTAATTATAAATATGTCCATTGTACTCAGCCTGCATGCAAGCGTGCAAATATTTTTTCGAGCGTACAATTAAAATAATATAAAAAAAATAAAAATATTAATAATTTACAAACTATACAAAATAAAATATTAATAACACAATCAAGAAAAATCAAGTATATAGGAAATTAAATTAAAATGTCAAAAAAATTAATAAAAATTACAAATTACAAAATGTCAGTCACGATTTAAATATTTTTGGATTGAGTAAAAACAACGGTCTGAGACAGGTAGTCAATTTGTATTTAAAACTATTTCCTTCAAGTAATTTTATGTCCTCAGGTATACTATTATATATGTCTATGCATGCACAACGCCGTAGTCGCATTATACTTTTTACCTTTGTTGGTCTATACAACTACTAAAATACTTCTATAAGTATTTTTGGTATAGGAAGTCTGTTTTGCGTCAAAAATTTTATGTCGTTCACTAAAATTGTATAACATCATGATTTATGAGTTTCCCTTTTAGTCCCGGTAAGTCGGAAATCAAGTGTGGCATTAAATTTAATACTTATTATTTATCATCTCATCGTCCTAGCGTTATTCCCGGTAGTGCCCCTAAAGGAGCCCGGGGTCCGCTATGACACCTAATCCCAAGATTTGGCATAGGCACTAGTTTTACGAAAGCGGCGACTGCCATCTCCAACCTAGAGGGAAAACTTAGACCTTATTGGGATTAGACCGGTTTCCTCATGATGTTTTCCTTCACCGAAAAGCTAACGGTAAATATTCCGTACATAAGTTCCGAGAAACTCATTGGTACGAGCCGGGATTCGAACCCACGACCGCCGCTTGACAGCCGCATGCCTGAACCACTAGGCTACCGTAGCGTTATCATCTATGCTAAGCTAATATTATAACAACCTTTGTGAATGTTAAGAGAAAACACAAGGGCCGAAGATACACTTCAAACATCCATGAAAACAATTTTAAATAGATTATTTAAAAAAAGGAAAACATAGGAACACGGCCAAAGCCTTTCATTGATTTTTAATTAAAAAAATAGTTAAATAGGTCAAGTTTTGGAGAAGAAATCAGGGGACTACGAAACGTTGATTTTATGTACTTTTAATAGGTATTTTCGGTCCAAGCTGCAGTTGTCTCTATCGCGCTCTGCGGGGGGAGGCTTGAGGTTGGCGCGACAGGAATACATTTTACAAATACCTATTTCTCAATTATCTCGCCCTTAGTGTTTCTTCTTAATCATAAAAGTTTAACTATAAAACAATATTTATGGATACTAATATTTTAATTCTTTAATTTGCGGGTAGAATGGACTTTCTGGATGGTTATACTTAGGCTAAATTTTACCCTGCTGGGTTGCCTGTGTTATTAGCAATACGCGGGCAAAGCCGTGCGAGCAGCTAGTTAGGGTTCCGTAGCCAAATGGCAAAAAAACGGAACCCTTATAGATTCGTCATGTCTGTCTGTCTGACCGTTCGTATGTCACAGGCATTTTACTCGAAAACTATAAGGTGTATTTGAATAAAATTTTGAGGGTAGGTGTATTTTGTTAGCCGCTACATAGTTTTGTAATTAAAGTACTAAAAAAAAAAAGGGGTGCTCTCCATACATAACACTGAAAGTCAATTTTTTTTTTCATTGCAAGCCCACGTGTGGCACATTAATCGATAGGCCTTTCAAAATAAATATATAAGGTTTCTCAGCAGTTTTTTTGATTAAGTGAATAGAGTCGGAGACAATCACCCCGAAAGTCACTAAAATTGTGTCCCCCCCCCTCTAATTTTTGAACCGTGTATTTTAAAAATATGAAAAAAATCATGGACTGGGCTTATTAAATTCTTTCAGCAAAAATTGTTTTGAACAAGATCGATTTAAAGGTTTTTGAGATATTTTTAAAAAACTGCCTTCCTTAAAGAAAAGGACGTAAGTGCCATAACATTTTAGTAACGATACGACCTTTTTACGGCATAGGCACGGAACCCTCGTTGTGCGTGGTCCGACACGCACTTGGCCGCTTTTTTTTCACATAAAGTGGTACAGTTTGCGAGTGTGTAGCTTTCTGAGTTTGTAGCTACCCAATGATATAATATAAAAAAGAGGTAAATAGGTTATAAGCGCTCTAAAAGTGGCACACTTAAACTCGGCCAATTGTATGACCTTGCCTCAGTGTCGCGTCGTCAATAGACACTTATAAACGTGTCTCAGATGTCAGATTTGGTGGCCATTTTTAAACACGGAATTTCATATAAACAACGTATCTACCACTTTTTACATTACATCATTGACTGTACCGATTTCAAAAATTACTCTTATATAGAATTCGTTCTATACTAGTCTTCCACACATATCAAAGCCGGTTTTATAACACGCAAATATTCCACAAGGATTTGAACATACAAACAAACTTGCCAACTTAGACACTTACGACACTAAGGAATCCGGAATATCTAGTGTTTCGACCCGACCGCGTTCCTTGTAATAATATTAACTTAGAATTTACAACGTGGCGAGGACACGAGAGAATTTGCTAGAACTGAATAAATAAGAGCGACCCCGTGGAAATTAAAACATAGGTACTTTTGGACTTGAATGAAAGTGGTTGCTTTAGTCCACCGAGTCTGTTTCTACACGCTTTTATTTATCTTGCACGATTGATCACGATCCCATTTAACTATTTTTTTATTAAAAATCAAAGAAAGGCTTTGGCCGTGTTCGTATATTTTCTTTTTTTTAATAATATAGTAATTTTTTTTTCTGGATGTTTGAACTCACCGGAAAATCTGGCATTTTTCTTAGGTTTTTGAAGGTTTGAAGGAAGACATAGGAACATGTCAATAGTAGCCAAAAAAAAAATTGCTCTACTGCCATTATCCAGGGAGAAAACAGGGGACTACGTTTCTATGGAAAAACGGCCCTTGTGTTTCCTCTTAAATAATCTCAGCCAGAGTTGGGCACTCAAGAATAAAATCATTATTTGAATAAGAATACGCATGAATAAAATCATGTTGATTTTATTCCCGTCAAAGTTATTCAAATAATTTCGCCGTGAATAATTCTTATGTTAGAAAATTGAATGAAGTTAACTTATTCTTATTCAAATAAATCTAATCATGATTTTTTATTTTAACTAATATACCATGAATAACATATGAATGTAGTTCGATCGGATACTCGGGGGTAAACAAGACGCATTAGGTAATTTTGGTATCGGTATGGAGGCACTAGTAGACTCTTGAATGTAGTGTAATTTATACCTATTGTATATGTCTGTGGATAGTGGAACTCCTCAATGGCTACTTGTATAGCCCTCGAGTTTGGGCTCATTTGGTTTGTTTTGACGAGTTCTATGCATTATACTTGGTGATGATGGTCTGATGATGGAGTGAGGAGGTGGATAGTGGAACTCCTCAATGGCTACTTGTATAGCCCTCGAGTTTGGGCTCATTTGGTTTGTTTTGACGAGTTATATGCATTATACTTGGTGATGATGGTCTGATGATGGAGTGAGGAGGTGGATAGTGGAACTCCTCAATGGCTACTTGTATAGCCCTCAAGTTTGGGCTCATTTGGTTTGTTTTGACGAGTTCTATGCATTATACTTGGTGATGATGGTCTGATGATGGAGTGAGGAGGTGGATAGTGGAACTCCTCAATGGCTACTTGTATAGCCCTCGAGTTTGGGCTCATTTGGTTTGTTTTGACGAGTTCTATGCATTATACTTGGTAATGATGGTCTGATGATGGAGTGAGGAGGTGGATAGTGGAACTCCTCAATGGCTACTTGTATAGCCCTCGAGTTTGGGCTCATTTGGTTTGTTTTGACGAGTTCTATGCATTATACTTGGTGATGATGGTCTGATGATGGAGTGAGGAGGTGGATAGTGGAACTCCTCAATGGCTTCTTGTATAGCCCTCAAGTTTGGGCTCATTTGGTTTGTTTTGACGAGTTCTATGCATTATACTTGGTGATGATGGTCTGATGATGGAGTGAAGAGGTGGATAGTGGAATTCCTCAATGGCTACTTGTATAGCCCTCGAGTTTGGGCTCATTTGGTTTGTTTTGATGAGTTCTATGCATTATATTTGGTGAGGATGGTCTGATGACAGTCAGAAGTAGGGCTCTGGATATCCGTGGATCACGCCGACTCGTAGCTACGTGTTCTTAACCCCGGCGGTACTAAGATCACGAATTTCACGAACACGGCCGGTACGTAGCCCGTACCTGCGTTCGCGTCCGGATTCACGTGACACGCTAAGATGCGTAGCCCGTACCTGCGTTCGTGTGGACCGGTTAGAACGATACACCCGGGCCTCCGCCAGTTGGAGTTAAAATTAAAACAAATTAGGACTACTAATGAATTACTTATTATTACTTAGTACGGGACGAACGGGTTTTTTTCTATTTAGATTTTTGTTTAAATTATATTTTTTGCGTCGTTTCAGTTATAGTAATTAACGGCGTTATTCTGTTTTCTGTATAACCAGCTATTGTGATTTTAATCAAAGCTAGCAACGATGCAAAATTATCTAGTGCCATTAGTTATACTTATATTAATTATACAATTAAGAGACCGCGACGTATAGCGTTATAATATCAGTAAATAATTATCGTTGAATTAAGACTAGAATAAAACATTTTTTTTTCTGCTATTCGTGAAATGAATAAATATAAAAGTTTACTATCTACGGATATAACATAGCCAAAATATTAACACGCAAGGCAATCCTAATCTAAAGAAACAAAAGAACAATTTTCTGCGAATCTTCGGTACGTATGATGACGGTAAATCCAGGCAAACAACACGTGCATGGACTAAACAAGAAAACAAACAAAAAAGTACACAGCTGCAGTTCTTATCGGTTTCAGCACATTACAAAGTAGATAGTGACATTTTTATTCGACTGCTTAACAAGGTAAAAAAAGTTCATTGTAATTTACCTACCAGGGTGGTATTTTTGTAGATAACTGGAGTTGCACGTGCAGAATTGCAGATAACAATGGACTCGTAATAAAGGTTTGCGAACGACGTAATTAAACAAACAATACTCATAAGTAGCTTTCGGCTTTACCTGGTATACCACCGTTTTGTTCATGTAGTTCAAAGAAGTGACCGCGTTTTGTTTTTTTTTCGAATCTGGAGGGGACAGTTTAGAATATTGAACTCGTAGTGATTATCCATTAGTCACCACTACACACACTTCTGTTATTTTAGCCCCCGTTTAATAACTGTATTACCTATTTATTATATTTAATGTTGGTTTCCTTTTATTTACTACTCACTAAATATTTGAAAGTCCATGTTCTTAAAAATAAAAGAATGAAACTAAATAACGAGCTACGAATAAGAACTAACGATATATTTTTATTCGTCGCCTTTAGAGACACTGCACCTTATCTTCACTCAACGTCGCTGGCGGACCGGATCCGCGTGTACTTAAGGTACGTGAACCCGTGACACGGATCTACACGGGTACACGTGACTTAATTACACGTAGCCGAATTTCACGTGCCGAACAGGCCATAAAACCGTTGCCGTGTTACACGAAAACGGGCGCACGGCTACTTGTACACGAAACACGGACACGACCGCGATCCCTAAGTATAAATACGGATGAACCCAAACTCGAGGGGTATACAAGTAGCCATTGAGGAGTTCCTCTATCCACCTCTTGACTCCATCATCAGACCATCGTCACCAAGTGTAATGTATAGAACTCGTCAAAACAAACCAAATGAGCCCAAACTCGTGGGGTATACAAGTAGCCATTGAGGAGTTCCTCTATCCATCTCCACACTCCATCATCAGACCATCATCACCAAGTATAATGAATAGAACTCGACAAAATAAACCAAATGAGCCCAAACTCGAAGGATATACAAGTAGCCATTGAGGAGTTCCACTATCCACCTCCTGACTCCATCATCAGACCATCGTCACCAAGTATAATGTATAGAACTCGACAAAACAAACCGAATGAGCCCAAACTCGATGGGTATACAAGTAGCCATTGAGGAGTTCCTCTATCCACCTCCTGACTCCACCATCAGACCATCGTCACCAAGTGCAATGTATAGAACTCGTCAAAACAAACCAAATGAGCCCAAACTCGTGGGGTATACAAGTAGCCATTGAGGAGTTCCTCTATCCACCTCCTCACTCCATCATCAGACCATCATCACCAAGTATAATGTATAGAACTGGCCAAAACAAACCAAATGAGCCCAAACTCGAAGGATATACAAGTAGCCATTGAGGAGTTCCACTATCCACCTCCTGACTCCATCATCAGACCATCGTCACCAAGTATAATGTATATAACTCGACAAAACAAACCGAATGAGCCCAAACTCGAGGGGTACACAAGTAGCCATTGAGGAGTTCCACTATCCACCTCCTGACTCCATCATCAGACCATCGTCACCAAGTATAATGTATAGAACTCGACAAAACAAACCGAATGAGCCCAAACTCGATGGGTATACAAGTAGCCATTGAGGAGTTCCTCTATCCACCTCCTCACTCCATCATCAGACCATCATCACCAAGTATAATGTATAGAACTCGCCAAAACAAACCAAATGAGCCCAAACTCGAAGGATATACAAGTAGCCATTGAGGAGTTCCTCTGTCCACCTCCTGACTCCATCATCAGACCATCGTCACCAAGTATAATGTATTGTATATAACTCGTCAAAACAAACCAAGTAAACCCAAACTTTTCATAAAATCCATTGTGTATAAATCAACTTACAAAATTTTACCGACGATACCAACAAATTAACTTTATTTGAATAACGTTTTATTTAAATAAAATGTTAGTTAGAATAACCCCATTTGTGGAATAATTACCGTATTTTATTCTTATTTAAAATAAAAGTAGCATGATTTATTCACCTTCATGTTATTCTAAATAAGGGGCGCAAGAATTATTCTTATTCAAATCAATTTGAATAAGAATAAAAATTCTGTTCTTATTCTTATTCTTATTCAAATAAAAATTTGCCCAACTCTGATCTCAGCCATAATTATTACAAGACTCACATCAATGAAGCTTAGAACACTCCGTCCACGTCTTAGAAACCACCGGTTAACCCTTTCACAGTCGAGCCCGAACAATCGCACCACATCGCTATGAACAAGTCAAGAAAGAATTTCAGTTCTATCTACCTTCTATACTCAATCGCTCAAAGGTTATAGGTACTTGGAGAACAAACGTTTATACCATCTGTCCATTTTTCTTTTAAAACATTTTTCTTGGAAAAAGCAATTCGTTCGTATATCTACTTCTCTGTCGCTCGATTTGGCAAGTGCGACTGAACGAGCGAGCTTCTCCGTTCGTTCATGTGTTCGAATGTTCTCCGCTAGAGCTTGCATTTCTCAATCGATTCTCGAGAAATTGTGAGCAGGTTCTATGATTATTAAATATAGACCGTATTTAAGTGTGTTATTTCATTCATCATCATCATCACTTAAATAAATGATGATGATGATGGCTCTTGTCGGTGGAGTAATTTCCATTCTGTTCTATTCTCTGCCTTTTCCTTCAACTCTCTATAAGATCCAACTTCAATGTTTTCCTTTCCAGGATAGCCATGGCCAAGCAAGCCTTGAAATTAAAAAGACCTTTGCTCACAGCTATAATATCACGCTCAACTCGGAAGAAACTGGTTAAGGTGTACATCTGGAGCATTGCTCTCTACGGCTGCGAAACGTGGACCATGACTCAACGGGACAGGGAAAGGTTGCAAGCCTTTGAGATGTTGTGTTGGCGGAGATTAGAAAAGATCAGTTGGACGGAGAAAAAGACTAATGAAGAGGTTTTGCGTATAGTCAGTGAAAAAAGAAGTTTATTAACCTTTTCAACGCTCTCATATTTGAATGAAGTGATCATTCACACGCCAAGAGCTGTTGCCTTATCAAAAATGACGAATCTCGTAGTGCTGTGCAAAACATGATTAGATAGATTTTATTCATGATCAAAGTACAACTTTATTCCGACCTTTTTATGGGTTGTTGGCGTGGTGGACACGACAGCACTCGACCACTTTAGTGGCTCTTGGCGTTGAAAAGGTTAAAAGTTATTGAAAACTGAAGAGGAAAAATGATAGGACATCTTCTTCGTCACGATGACTTCATTAAAGTTATAATAGAGGAAAATATAGAAGGAAGAAGAAAAAGAGGAAGACCACGAAGAGCAGCATGGAGTAGCTAAAGGAAAACATTGAAGTTATTTAATTGTAGGTATAATTTTTGTATATATTTTTTTACTCATTTTATGTTGTGTTTGTCCTCTATTGTGTCCTTCTGTCCTTTCTTTAATTATTATATTTATTATTATGTGTTCATGTGTTACCTACCGTGCCCAGACTTGGACTAATGGAAGACCAACGCTGTTGCAAAACCAGTATCATGCTGAGTTGTGTCCGTTTTGTGACACTGCACCGATTAACTTTTTCTTTTATCTTTATCTTGTATTAGTGTGTCACGCATAAATGTTTGATTCTGATTCTGTTATTAAGTAGATCTACGAGTATGTATTGTCCTTCAAAAGAGACCAATATTTGGCTATTTACTTGCCAGTATCCGATTGCTGAACTGCGGCATACTCATGTAGTTCGGTGGTCATGCTACCATATTATCGGGTTACCTGTTCTACATTTCATTACCCAACTGTACCATCATCATCCTCCTAGCGTTATTCCCGGTAGTGCCCCTAAAGCAGAATCCCAAGATTTGGCATAGCATAGGCACTAGTTTTACGAAAGCGACAGCCATCTGACCTTCCAACCCTGAGGAAAAACTAGACCTTATTGGGATTAGACCGGTTTCCGATATTTCCCTTCACCGGAAAGCTAACGGTAAATATCCCGTACGTAAGTTCCAAAAAAATCATTGGTACGAGCCGGGATGCGAACCCACGACCGCCGCATGCCTGAACCACTAGGGTACCGTAGCTCTCTAATGAGATGATGTTGGGTAATCCCAACTGTACCGTTAGTTCGAATTTTTATATCCGCAAAAATTCAGTTATCGCGACGACCACAAACATTCTAATGCTCTCTAGAAAGATTTTGATTCTATTCTATAGCATTCTCACTAAAAAGATTAGTAGGTAATTTACACTTCAGTTATACGATGTTTCCATCCCATTATATTAAACAGATTGAAACCACCACCATTAAGGTAATTGCAGAGCAATTTACAGATTGTCCATTTACACAATCAAATGTGTTTATTATTGAACTGTTTGTAGTGTACGTCATCATAATGGAATGACACAATGTATCCCACTGAGAGAAGGACGGAAGGACGTATGCTTTTAAAGGAATTTTAACCATTTTCGGTAGTTATTAAAACAAACGGAATTCAACTCTAATCACTACATTTTGATCATATGGTGGGCATTAGAAGGGTACAGGTGGACCATTAAAACGGGCCAGTAAATTTAGACTATTCAGAGGTATATTCAAATTTGTTATTATTATACACAACGAAGTAATGCACAAATTATGGACTTAACGCCAAGTGGCATTCTCTACCAGTCAACCACAGAGCCCACACTTGAAGTTCTCTCTTCTTATTTAAGGCTCTTGTCGGTGTCGCTCAAAGCAGGCTCTCCATCTACTCCGATCCCAGGCAACCTCTTTGACATCTCGATACGACCTAACATCAACTCTCCTCTTGAGTTGCCCTATGTAGTTTATTCTAGATCTGCCTCTTTCTCGCTTCCCCTCTATCTTTCCTTCAATTATATTGAGTATGGAGTTGTCATGTCGTATTAGGTCTTTACATCTTCCCTCACTTGACGACATTATGCAATTTGTTCTTATTGATTTTGTTTTTCATCTAAATAATCATTTCTGCATTTCAAAATTATGCAATTCGATTTATGCAAAATGAAAAATCGAAAATAGTTGTTATTAAAAACATTACACACCCCCGTTAGTGCAGAGTAAATGCTGAAAGGTTTAGAGTATTTTTTTCATTGTTTAAATAATAACAAAGTAAACGTCCTCGACATTGCACTAGTGTATGACACGGGCACCTTAAGTCAAAGCAATATGGGGTACATTCGAAGCAATTTAAGTACCTCGGACACGTTTTGACTGCTGACCTTAAAGATGATACTGACATTGAGCGTGAACGGAGAGCATTGTCTGTAAGGGCGAACATGATCGCTCGCAGATTTGCTAAGTGCTCCAAAGAAGCGAAAGTCACCCTTTTTAGGGCATATTGTACATCCTTCTACACTAGCGGTCTGTGGGCGAACTATACTCAAAAAGCGTACAATGCACTGAAAGTTCAGTATAATAATGCCTTCAGGGTGTTGATGGGACTGCCCTGGTACTGCAGTGCTTCGGGAATGTTCGCAGAGGCGAGGGTAGACTGTTTTCACTCTACGATACGAAAACGGTGTGCATCCCTGGTACACAGGATCCGGGCCAGTCCTAACATCATCCTGAGAATGATCGCTGAACGCCTTGATTGTACATATTTAAAGCACTGATGTATGGTGCATTTAAATAAGCATGTCAAGTATATATTCTAAATTAGTATCATTAATGTAACCGCTAACCTATTGTTAAGTACCTATTTACTAACAAACATGATCCCAGTTGGTTGATAAATAAATGAATTGAAATTGAAAAATTGAAGCAAGCGACCCCAGCCCCCCTATTCTGTAACTGGTTTTAAGTTCGACGCTCACCTTCAAATATATCTTGACACCGCGATGCGTAGTAACTAAGCGTAGGTAGAGGTCTAGTTTCGTGACGGGTGACCGGCGGGGTGAGCCGCATTAGCGCGTAGCGAATAACAGCCCAGCTCGGGCGATCACGAATGCTACTCTCGCTTGTATTTATTTGTAGTACAATGACAATGAACACGTCATATTGTAATTCGAATACCCGCCGGAGTGTGCACTAACTAGTGAACAGAGGCTCTAGTATAAATTTACCGAAACAAAACGTTACGACCGCGTTCGCGTTTAGCTGTCAAATCCCATACAAATTGAGGGTAAAACGCAAACGCGATCGTAAAGTTTTGTTTCGGTAAAACTTAAACTAGAGCCTCAGATGAAGAACAAGCCAGCAAAGTAAACCGATAGTTCTGTGCAGCGCTTCAGAAACTCGCATTTGATGTGTCGGTCGGATGAAACTGAATATCGCTGTAACGATGAATGCTGTTGCTATTCAGTTTCGTCTGGAATGTTCTGTTACTTAGAACTAACATATGTGAACATTTCATTTTGCCTTAAGGTTATGAATGTCCACCAGAGTCGTGCGAAGATGTGTTTGCATACTGACAAATTAGTGTCATATTATATGACAACATAGCTTTGCATGCTCTGTTGGATACTTACCATTAAGGCTTCGATACTTGTAAATCACGTCCCCGTGTACACTTACGGTTCACGAGAGAAAGAGATGCAAGATGAGATTTCTTCAGGAATCCCTTTTTAAGGTTCCGTAGCCAAATGGCAAAAAACGGAACCCTTATGGATTCGTCATGTCTGTCTGTCTGTCTGTCCGTTCGTATGTCACAGGCATTTTACTCGAAAACTGTAAGGAGTATTTTAATAACATTTTGAGGATAGGTGTATTTTGTTAGCCCCTAAATAAATCATGGACGCAGGGCTTATTAAATTCTTTTGAACAAGATCGGTTTAAAGATATTCGAGATATTTCTCAAAAACTGCTTTCCTTAAAGAAATGGAAAGTGCCATAAAATTTCAGTAAAGATACGACCTTTTAATAATAATAATAATAATCCGCCATGTGTATCCCTCGCTTTATATTATATTTGTTTTAAAGGGCCTCTGCGCTGTTGGCTTCGGCCCCACGCATGCCTCCCAAAAGTCCGGGATACCATGATCCTGAGATATGGGAAAAAAAAAGAAAATAATAACAATAATAATAAAATTCTTTATTGCCGGCTTTCAAAGTAGGTTTCCCTGTGTCTCAAAAGCCGGTTCCTAATAGGCATGGAACCCTTCGTTGTGCGTGGTCCGACACGCACTTGGCCGCTTTTTTTGCAATAAATATCGAAATTTACAACTTCATTCATATTTGCTCCTATGAATTTCTAGATAAGGTAAAAAACCGTATTTTAACTTGATTAAGGTAGTGATTTTTTCGTATTGGAGGCCAAGACTTTGGATCGTTGTAGTAAGCACATTTCATTCAAGAAGAAACCGGCCACATGCGAGTCGGACTTGCGCACGAAGGGTTCCGTACCATTATCTATAAAAACGGCAAAAAAATCACGTTTGTTCTATTTTAGCTCCCTTAAATATTTATTTTATTCTGTTGTTTTAGTTTTTCAGTGAAAATTTAAACTGTCTAACTATCACGGTTCATGAGATACAGCCTGGTGACAGACCGACAGACAGACGGACGGACGGACAGCGGAGCCTTAGTAATAGGGTCCCGTTTTTACCCTTAGGGTACGGAATCCTAAACACCGTCAGTGGGTACATAATCATATCAAACACTGGCGTAAAATAACATCAAAAAGAAGCATCTACAATACCATGCCAAGTGCATCAAACGGAAACAAGTTACATAAGTATGCCAGTGCACACTCTTGACCTAGAGTTAGCGTCAAAGCTGGCCTTAATAGTCCTAATTAGCAAGCGTATGGAGTGCTCTTGTGGCGAACGCAGGGGTTAACAGACATATATTTAAGTAGACGCGACGCGCGTACACTCACCAGCATTACGCTGCCATAGCAAAGCGGGCAAAATCATCTGACACATCCTAACTGCTCCAGAAATAGAACCGTGTCAGACATTCTATGCTGGTGACTCTTAAGAAATAATTTTTATTCTGTTTATTTATACTAAAAAAATATATATATATTTTTTTATCCCAATAAATAATATTACGAAATTTAAAGAAATTTATATTTTTCAAGCTTCAAAACAAACTCAACTATATTTACTATTATAGTTGATTCAAATTTAATTGCCATTTTTTCATGTTTGTTGACAGGCTACAGTCACCAGCATAAAATATCTGACACGGTTCTATTTCTGGAGCAGGATACGCTTTGTTGTCGTATGAAAAAACACTGACCAGCAAAAATAAAAAAGTTACGCAATCACCCAATTACGTAACTAATGGATTTAGTTATGATATTCGTCTTCAAGAAATGACTGTGGGCCCGCGTTCGAAATGTTACGCGATTAAATTCGAAATGTTACTGTTGATATTGTTAGTTTTACACAGGTGCAGACGTTAAAGTCAACAAGTTTTTATCGCATTCCTGCCAATGCTGGGTGATACGGCTTTGTCATTCAATAATTATCGAGCAATTAAATGTCTTTCGTTTATCAATTGTTCGAGTTGGTATTCGTTAATAGGTCAGCGAGTTCCGGGATCAACTAAAAGTGAGCCTTATAATTACAGAAATAACGTTCTTTTTTCTACGTTCATATGATCCTGAAGTGTGGTCCAGGATTAACTGAAAAGTGTGCCTTATTATTTAAGAAATATAGTTCATTATTTCATGTACGCAGGTCTGATTTCATTGAATGGTTTTAAAACGTTGATAATGGACGAAGTTTTTGCACTTATC
This sequence comes from Epinotia ramella, assembly GCA_947578815.1. NCBI lineage: Eukaryota > Metazoa > Arthropoda > Insecta > Lepidoptera > Tortricidae > Epinotia > Epinotia ramella. The sequence continues at coordinate 27,017,690 of OX388205.1, forward strand.
TGATTGGTAAAATCAAATGACATACTATTTAATATCGCGTTGAGTTTGACAACCGTTTACATTGATTTATCCAATTAACTTTTCCAAGTGTTTTATTAATAAAATACGTATAGTTCGGGTGTTTTCAATGTTCCCTCGTTCGTTATATATATTCAGAGCAATGGCGCGTAGTTGTGTGTCCAAGAGGCAACCGGATGGCTCGCGGTATTTGAGCTCCCCAAGTGTTGTGGGACCGCCCTGTGCAACCCAAATCGAACCAACTTGGACTGGGGCGGAAATAGAAAAAAATTAACGATTTTTTTACTTTCTTAGCGAAACAAATTATTTATTTAAATATTTTGTTTCGTGTTATTTTGAACGAGGAAGTTACCCCGATCATATTTTAAACGATATGTAACAGAGATAAAGAATATAATGGAAAAATAAACCATCTTCGTCTGTAGCCCCCGACTGGACTCGAACCTGCGATCCCTCTATTGCCGGTAGAGTGCTGCACCACTAAGCTCCAAGGACAGTGACTGAAGTCGCGTATCTTTCAACTATATTCCTGCTCCGAATAGCGACCTCTCTGTATACTCTTGAAAGACTAACAGCCTTTAGGACCACTCTAATGGGCGAGCTATTCGCTCGCTCCATTCTAATCGAACAACATCAGGTACTTAGTTAGGTAGATTTTTTTTTGTTGGCTGGTTGCCCTGTGAAACAGCGGTTGCCTGAAAGTGTGAACTCTGTTTAATACGAGTATAATGAAATGCTGGTCTAAATCGAATACCTGGCAACATTTTTTTTTTAAATAAAATATCGTAAATAAACAGTCCATTTCCGACAGCGAGCAATTGAGCAAATTAGTCGTTATCGGCTTATCGGCCATCCGAATACGGACTAATTAATAATATCCCGGGAAACTGCGCTGTGGGATAAACTTCTCGGCATACAGGCCGTACAGGCTAGACGCGAAGGCTTATACATGTTATAAAAATTGCAAAGCAATATTTTAAATAGTTGACGCTTACTGGCAGTGCAGATTTATACTCGTATCTATCTTAAACCAAACCTAATAATTGTGAAAGAAAGAAAAGAAAAACATTTATTCGTGACACACACAAAACGACAAACATTTAGTAAAAATACAAAAATAACACGTCACGAAATGGTCCCAACTCAGCATGGTGCTGGCGGTTGCCAGCGCTGGTCTTCCGTTGGAACGATTGGTGAAGCCACGGGGGGCAGCGCACACATTGCAATAAAATATAAATATAAAAACTTACAAAAATAACAACAACAATAAGACAGGCAATCAATTGAAAAAAAATAAGAAGTAAAACAGAAAATAAATTAATAAAAGAGAGATATGGCAAGGCTTATAAGTAAGAATGCAGAAGTGAGTATATACGGGGGTATAAAAAAGGAAGCAGGCCAATAACTATAATTATATGCAGCTAGTGTCCATATAATTTTCTTCACTGAGCTGATGGTGTTTAAAAATATAAGTCTTGAGTTTAGTTCGAAAGCTATGTATATTTTGCAGGTTCCTTATCGGGGGTAGAATATTGCTCCAGCATTTAGATGCTGCATGACGGAAACCACCACGGAAAGCAGCCGAAGCATGTCGCGGTGTCAACAGCTGCAATACACACCGCCGACCACCACGAGACGAATTAACAGTCAACTTCTCAAAGAGATATTTGGGGGCCTTGTGCTTAGAGTACTCCAAAAAGCAAACAAGCCAAATGAAGTTTACGTCTGTGCTGCATTTTAAGAAGACTGTGTTGATTTATTTATTTATTTAAACTTTATTGCACAAATATAAAAATAGAAGTACAATTGGCGGACTTAATGCCTTAAGGCATTCTCTACCAGTCAACCATTAAGCTAAACAGAAACTTTAAAATGAATGATTTAAGAAAGGACTGACATGACCCCTGAGCGGGATGTTAAAACAGAACCTGGCACAGGCGTTTTGGACGCGTTGAATCAGCCTCTTAGTTTTAGCGAGGAGGCGGACCAATAACCGCATCAACATAATTAAGCTTAGACAGAACAAACTCCACCAACCTAATGCGCAAGTTTACATTTATATACTGCCTAAGTTTATATAATATTTTTAATTTGTAAATTGCGTAACTTTACTTAAAGGAAAACCTATAAACCTTGTCTTTCATTGTGTCAATAACGTAGTAAAAATCATTGAGATTGGAAAATATTTGGAAGTGGATAAACGTTTTCTCTTTTTGTATGGACGAGTACGTCAAAGGTATTCTTAAAGCGGTACGAATTATGCCGCGCTCTGTGCGCCGGCGGCCTATGCTCGCTGACCGCATAACACGATGTGTCGCGCATTCAACCCCACCAGGTCTCATGCACCGGTACATTTTACACAGCAATGTGCCCGCACGGTTAAAGCTTCATGTAATTAAAAACGCCAATTAATTAATGGAACGTTTAAAATGTGTTTACATTGACACGGGGTTATTGTGATATTTAATAGAGTTTTTTATGGATATAACAGAGCTATATGTGGAAATTAAGATTAAAACAAATCCTTACCCCAATAGCATACTAAGCATTTCAAGTATAAAGTCTAAAACTTCAAATCCTCAAATCAACAAAGGGTCGGCTACGTATACAGGGTGGAAATAATAACCGATCTCAGTCGATTATTTATAAACTATACATGATATCGAAAAACTGGTTACTGATCCTTAAAGTGCTTCTCGAGCTCTATCAAACGGTATCAATAATACGTTAGAGAATAAACTGGATCTATCCGAAAATACAATGTTTCCAGCTTCCATACATTTAGACAGCCACATGGCACTCATCTCTTGATGATACCATAGCAAGTAAAGCCATGAAGCCATGTGAAGTGGAAACACATCCCCAGTAGTAGCCATTTAGCCGGCAAGGAGGGGCGACACATGACTTGAACAAAAATTAGGGCTTTAAAGCTGAATATCTCGCAAACGAATCACTAAATTGAAAAATAGTTGCAAAAAACCTGTTATATTTTTGAACAAGCTATCCAACGATACCCCACAACACTATGGGTTTAACTAGAAAAAAATATTACATCCCCACTGTGTAGGGGAGGTTCTACTGTTTTTTGGCTTGATTGATTTATTTACCGAATTACAGTTTTCTAGTAGTAATGGTTGCTGAGCTAAGCCGAAGACGGACGGACGGACAGCCAGACGGACCTGGCGAAACTATAAGGGTTCCTTGTTGACTACGAAGCCCTAAGAATGGGAACTAAAAATTTCCAAAGCAGCGGCTAATGACCCGCTGTATTACATTACCGCTAGTCGTATTGAAGAACGATTAGCGCCGAACCCATTCCAGCGGATTTTCATTCAGCGGTATTCAATTCGCCTGATCGTCAACCCGCCGTATAACAAAAGAGCGCTGTTTTGTAAAACGGTGGCCCACTGCGATTTATGTATTAGATACAGTGCTTACCATCAGACAGGCATTCTTATTTGCCACCGTATATAAAAAAAAAAAAACATTAGTCCGTGATCTCTGCCTGCCTCTCTGGGAAACAGGCGTGATGATGTGTATGTGCCGATGTTTTCTCTCAAAATATAGAATATACATACGTCTGTTTTCTATTATTCCAGCTGCCGCTGGTGATATACGTACGGTCCAACTTCCTTGTATTAAAATTTTAGTATCTTCCTTACTTACATCACGTTGTACACAGAAGATACATTTCTACACAATTTTGACTTAAGGTAGAATCAGACGGTTCACTTTTCTTTCATTGTCTTGTTTCATTTTACATCTTTCACTCAAATTGACACGTCTGAACGTAAAGTGAAACAAAACATGAAAGAAAAATGAAGCATTCACTCCAGGGACGTATTTTTTAATTCGGCGCCCCGGGCCAATAAGTTTCGCCGCGCCAAAAGTCAATGAATTGCGCCAAAACCAAAGAAAATGCAATCGGTCAGCGGCGGCTATGACGGCACTCGGGTGAACATTCATTCAAGTAAACCGTCTGATTCTACCTTTAGAATTCCACCAAACAGTCTGCACGGCCATCACAAGACGGCGCGCGAGCTCTCTCGATTTTTCTCGCACTATCCGTTTCTCTCTTATTAGAACACTTAGAACAAGAGGTACCTATAGTGCGAGAAAAATCGAGAGTATGTCGCGGCCGTCTCATGATAGACGTGCTGTAATCGTAAGCGGAGTTCGTTAAAATCTGAAAAATGGAAAGTTTCACAAGTTTTAATGGAATGACAGGCTGCCGGCGCCATATTTAACATTGATCGGTAACATGTCAGGGTTTTAAAAATACCTACAAACACTAACAATTGTTTAATTAAGTGACATAAAAGTACCTACATACGACCGTTCATACAATGGCGAGTATACATTAGTTATATACTATTTTCAAACTCATAGATATAATGTACTTTTCATCACACTTGCTCGAAAAGGTCTTCATAATGCGCAGACATACAGAGCTGTAATAGCCTGTGTTACGCCCACGGGCGTAATGGTTTTTTTCTTAAATTGTATCTGTCACTCATGCGGCAGTTACAAAGCAAAGAGGTTTTATATCAAATACGATGTCTCAAAACGTATTTATAAATAAATTTAAACTTAAAAAACTACTTAAACATGTTTAACTGAATTAGTTACAGATTTAATATGTAGTTATTTAGTGTCTATGTAAAATGTTTTTAAGTGTTTTCAAATCGTGGCTGTATACCGAAGGGTCTTTGCCATACGCGCCTCACGTCAAATTCAACAAAATGGACGACTGACATGATGCAGTGTTTATTACGATTTGTATTTATTTCATCTAAAATGTATTTGTTTCCTCGCAAATGTGATGAAAAACATTGTGTATAACACGGGCGTAAGAATATTTCAAACTCGACTCATCAAAAGCCCTCCGCCTTCAGCGTCGGGCTTCTGATAGACTCTTGTTCGCAATATTCCATTTCCGCCCCTCGTTAAACAATGTACTATTTCATCACGCTTGCTCGTAAAGGGTTTTATGACACGCAGCAATAATTAAGCCTCCGCCTCTGGCGTCAGGCTTTTTATAGACTCTCGTTTGTAAAATAATTCTTACCCACCTTGAAATACAATGTACTATTAAAGTTAATTATAACGATGAATTAACAATAACAAGCATGTGCTTGAGATATACTCGTACTGAACTGTTATTTGGTCTTTTTAATAATAAATGAGTGGTGTAGTGCTGGTGAGGAGTATTTTTTTATGCCATGAGCTTGAGCTTCCAGGAAAGTCACATGAACGTTGGCGACCGTTTATAAACGTTATATCGGTGAGAAGTTCTAAACAGCTACAGTTCTCACTGAGAACTGTAGCTGTTTTTTTTTTCAAGAGCCTGGACCTCGTATACCACGCCGCCGTGTAAGGAACACGTTTAGGTCTTCTGCGCACGAGAAAACGAAATGCAAGTACACTTTGGTAATGGTTTATTGACAAATATCGATAAATATCTAAAAGTGTGATGTTTTATTCATATTCGCTTCTGTGAGACGATTATGTCATTTAATAATGCACTGTTTGAGTTATTGAGGTAAAAAATAAATAAACCACACTTTGGATTTTTTTACATCAATTAAATTTCACGCAATCGTGTTCTGGCTTCTGAAAACCAACAAAATATGTAGTCGAGGTATACATATATACGCATTATGTTTTTTTTTTGTATTCATATTCACTTTTACTTATTTTAAGTAGGTTAAAAAGTATTATCATTGTAATAAGCTTTTTTTATGCAAAAAATTAATGACTTTTGACTTTGTTTCAGCGTTTCTTCTTAACAGTGGTCTTCCTTTTCAGAAACGCTGGTAGAATTTGGACTTATAAAAGTGCCACGGCCTCCTTGCAGAACAAAATTCATTTAAATCATTAATCTGAAAAATAATTAATTTTGTTTCCTGGTTCAGAACTTTGTAAAATTTCCAATTCTAAGGACAGGAAAAGCGAGCTCAGTCTTCCTAAAATTGGCAAGCTGGTGAGTACCCGTTTCTATGCCAACGCCACTGGTACATTGCCGCTATAGAATGCAAGTCATGTTTCTGCATTATACTTTCTGTGGCACACAAGGTAAGTATACAGGGGAATGTGAAGAATGGCGCCAACCCTTTATATGACGGTAATTGAATTTATGGTTTCAAGAGATCCCCGTTAAAGCGCGCTACAATTTGGTAAGGAAATGGAGACAGATGGCAGTTTGGAACAAAATTGTACAGCTGCTGAGAAACATGACCCTTTTGCATACAAACTTCTATGCAGGAGGAAGCTTATCTAACTGTTCCAGCCAAAGCTAATTTCTTTTCGTAGCGATGCTATATAGCGTTACCCTATTTCAAAAACTTCCATAGGGTCTACTAAGGATACACATAACATTTTTCCGAAATAAATCACCTTAGTTTTATTATAGACATAGATTGAGGTATCTTTCTGTGGTGACCACGTACCGGAAGGCGCGGCGTGGGTAGGCCCCCCGCAAGGTGGACTGATGACCTGGTAAAGGTTTCTGGAGTCCGCTGGATATGGGTGGCGCAGGACCGGTCTCTGGCACTATTTGGGGGAGGCAAATGTCCAGCAGTGGACGTCTTTCCGCTGATATGATGCTGATGATGATTATCTTTCTGAAATCGTAGTTATTTCACGATCGTTATAAATAAACGTAACCTAATGGACTCTATATGATGATTTCTGAAAAGTCCTGAAAAATGACTTTATCGTTTGGTAATTGTTTTTGAGCCTATTGAGCGTCCCACTGCTGGGCAAAGTCCCTTGATCTCCATGCGTCCCTAGTAGGTGCTTCTTCCGCCCAATAGCCAAAGAATACATCCAGGTCGTCCCACCATCTCCATCTAGGTCGGCCCCGTCTGCGTCGCCCGTCATGTGGCACTTGGTAGCTATATTTTGTTTTGTTATTACGAAAATTATCCGAAATAAAAGTCATGTCAATTGTAATTAGGGATTGCAAATCCGGAAATACTTTCTCAAATCCGGATTTTCGGATAATGGTTCGGCCGAAATCTGGACTTCGGATTAAATCCGGATTTTAGGGAGGTTTTTGCTCAGTACTAGAAAAATATACAAACGACTGAAGCAACCCAAAAAAGTACTCAGTCTTTTTTATAAACAAACAAGTATGTACACTTCAACGCAAATTTTGAAAACTGAAAATAAAAAGTAAAAAACTTCTAATGCGTGAAGTTTATTCACAATTCAAGTCTTGAGTTATTCAACCGCATTCTTAAAGTAACAAGCATCCCAGCTGCCGAAAATGCTCTCTCCGGCTCGACGCTTGTTGGTGGTATTGCTAGTAGCTTATTGTAAACGGAGGATAAAATATTACCCATTTTTCCTTCGTTTTCGTATACCGCCATCTCAATATGAAGTAAAGTGGCCAACTCAAGGGCTTGTGGTGCTGCTACATTAGACGCTTCCTTTTGGCTCCGAAAAGAAAGTTGCCGATTTAATTGTTCTTTATATGTTCAAGTTCGTTCTACTACTTTTCGTACTACATTTGGCATTGAACTCGTTGAAGGCATCGAAGAAAACACTCCGCTTTCCGCGAGACGTTTTATACGTTAACAGTTTTAACACTAATATTATAAAAATCCGAAAATCCGGATTTTCGAACTTCGAATAATCCGGATTGCAATCCCTAATTGTAATTCGCCCATAAACTCGTAAACGATCCTCCCATGGACTTTAAATTCAAATTCAAATTAATTATTTCAGACTCATGTCCATATCATGTTACTCACAATAAAAACTTATAAAACCACGTTTAGTTACATTAAATTATACACCGAACCTCTTGAGCCCATGTGTAGGGTTTTCCAGTGTCTCCATACTGCGCAAGCAGGACTGTCCCAAATCAGCTGAAGAAGGCTCTTGGAACTATCACGCACACGACGCATGAGGGACGCGGTTCTTTCTCATAATGGCATTGAAACCATCGACCCGTGCCTCTGCGAACATCAAAGATGCGCTGCAGTACCCTGACAATCCCATCAACCCTCTGAAGCCGTTGCTGTAGACACGTAGGGCATTGAGTGATTTTTTAGTGTAGTTCGTCCACGTGTCATTCTTTGACATTCCCATTGCAGCGTGCAAACCTGAGTGACAGCATGTTACATCTAACTGCCAAAGCCCTGCGTTCCTTTAGTACTTAAGAAGATGCTCAACATTTTTGTATGAGAGTGCTTTTGACAAAGTTAAAAGCAAAACTACTTGTATTAAGTAAATGAACCCGAGTCCATCGTGCACGAGCCGAAATTCCTCTTAATGTTTTCTATCCACACTCATGCTCCTCAGTATGTGTCACACGAACTGTCAAAAGCTCGTTAAGCCCGCTTTAAAGCTCCCTAAAAGCGCAATAAATAAAAAATCGCCGCGTGGACAACAATCCGCAAAAATCCCGCCATCCCTTTTTATCGCAAGGGTTCGCTTTAATATTTCATGAGTATTTTAATGGCGGATTTGTAATAAAAATACACTGGTTTAAGGGTGAGTGTCCACCAGCGCTGTGTGAGATAGCAGAGCGGCGTGCGAGGTAAAAAACCACCAATAGCATGGCTCGCTCACTCATCTCGTGGATTTTCCACCCTAAGGACGATTAAGTCATCATCATCATCATATCAGCCGAAAGACGTCCACTGCTGGACATATGCCTATCCCAAAGAGTGCCACAATGACCGGTCCTGCGCCAGCGGACTCCCGCGACCTTTACCAGGTTATCAGTCCACCTTGTGGAGGTCTACCCACGCTGCGTCTTCCAGCACGTGGTCGCCACTCGAGAATCTTTCCGCGCCAACGGCCATTGGTTCTACGTGCAATGATACCCTGCTGAATTTCAAGGGATTGTGCCGTCCCCATATGTATGTAGTTAGGCCACTACCGCATTTGGCGGAATCGGTACGCGGTATTTATACTTTACTGAGAGTTTCCTGATGTCATCCGACTTTTTGGAGACTTCCCTACTTGTCGGTATACTGTTAGTGGTACATTTGTGTGTGTATTGCGCGGACGCGGCGCGATACGCATGCGTACCGCACTCGTACGGCCCCGCTTTTTTTCTTTTATACAACGACGGTGGCAAACAAGCGTACGGCCCGCCTGATGGTAAGCGGACACCGCAGCCTATAGACGCATGCAACTCCAAAGGAGTAACATGGGCGTTGCCGACCCTTGATGTGTTTGAGGATTCTCTGTGTTGAGAGCTGAAGGAACAAATTCCCTCGCTCTCAACACAACGCATCCTCGGGAGCTCTGGCGACCTTGCTAACCTCCAGGAACATAACACTACTACAGAGCAATTACTAGTGTTATTAATGGCTGTGGTCTTCTGCAAGGCTACTTCCCCAGTTGGGCTGCTCCAAATTCTAGCGGGATGACATTTCGCTGTGCCCTACCTCACCACCGCTTTCGCGCTTCCCGAAGATCAGCATCTAGATGATGATGATCTATGGTCTATGATGATGATCTGGATGTCAAGCATCCATACCTTCGTACATCTTCGGTGAATATTCACACTTAACGTTAAGATGCTTTACCAATACCGAGGCGGGAAAATGTACACTTTAAGGCGCCGTAGGTTCATGGTCTTCTCTCCCTCTCACTGAGCATAAGCGTGAGCGAGATGGAAGCGCGTGCTCGAAAGCGCGGATATCATGTTTTTTTTTTTATTTTAATTTTTTGGCCGTTTAAGTAAATAAAAATGTAAACACTGATTTCCCTCAAACATGATATTGCCGATTTTTAGAAGCAATGTTAATATTTATAGCTTTTGTGCATAGTTTGTTACGAATAATTTAAGTGTATTTTTGTGTGTTTTAGACCTGTGTTCGTGATTTTTCTCTATCGAGCGAAATTTACTTAATCATGTTTCGAAGCACTGATTTCCCTGCAGAAAAGCCTCAAGATTACTATTCGTATTTTTTTGAAACCATATTATTATAAACAGACGCATATATTGTTTCAAAAACTCTGTTCGCTTAACTTCGCTAAACCTACGGCGCCTTAAAGATTTTTCTCGCCTCGCTTTGGTGAAAGACCACCTTAAGTCTTCATGTCGACGAGTCTGTTAGGATTTCACAAAAGACGAAGGCAACTTATGAGAACTTACACATGGCTGAATACAGTATGCAGTTTAGAGGGCGTCTGTCTGTCTTGTTTTGCGACGTTTATAAAAGGAAATATTATGGCAGAGCATTTGTAATAGCAGCTCTAGCTTTTGTAAACGTATTTTGACTAGTAGTTTGTCAAAGAAAATGCTCAATTGTTTAGTTAAAATTAACTTATTTTGTACTTATTTACAAGAAAAGGTCGTAATGGAATCTTGATTTTCATGGAGTTAACAGAATAAAAAATTGAGATCAGAGAAAATAGTGAAATATAACTTTTGCTAAGGGGCTATCCCTATATGACGTTATACTCCAGGCAAAATACGGTTTTGAAAAACATTAATTTATAATAGCGTTTTTTTTGTTGATTTCATTTTAAAATGTTATTCTAAGATGCTGTATTCAAGAATCCGACAAACTTTCCACCCGGAAGTAATTATGTAGATTTAAATGAAGCATGCATTGTCTTTTTTTGCATGATTTAACTTGAATATTATAAAGCAAATGTAAATGAACCAAAAATAAAGACAAAAAGATTTATTAATATTTTTTCTGACTTTTTAGAAGCTATGTCGTTAATTTTTAATTTTTTGGATGTCTGAAATTTTGTCGGATTCTGTCGCTGGGTAACTATTTAATTGATAATATATCCGTTACACAGAAAAGATAAGCTATTATAAATTATTTCCAAAATTGATTTTTTTTCCATACAATTTGTCAGTTCATTGACTGGACTATTATTTCTTCAAGGAATTAACAGTATGATGAGGGGTCAAAAATCTGCGAAAAACGATGACGTAATATATGGACAAGCCCTAAGGAGGCCTTTATCGCGTATGACTTATTTTTTAACTCATGTACCTTTTCCAGCAGGCCCCGTAGCATGGATGGCGTTATCACGCGATAAGTGACAGGATAGAGCTTCCGTCCCTGGCTGACACCGTTCGATAGAACGAGACGACGCCTATCCTGTCACTTATCGCGTGATAACGCCATCCATGCTACGGGGCCAGGTTGATCACGTAACGCATTGTACGTCAGCTGTACACATGCCCTTCCTGCATATAAATTACGTATGCAGGGGGGGGGGGGCATGTTTCTCTGCAGCTGACCGTTTTCGTTAGATTAGTTAAATGTTAAATTTTATATGGTCAAAATTACAATCGGATTTTTCTACCACGCGTTCGAAACGTTACGTAATTACCGCTCAGGTCACTCGACATTTTGGCGGTGTTGTATAGCGGACTCGGGGCTCGTTTTAATGGCGCGACCCCCCTAGTAACTAAAACTGTATCAGGACCACCCCCTCCTGTTCTTAACTTTTTTTTACAAATATCTAAACCTTATTTCAACAATAACAATACAAGTATCTACCCCCTTCAAAAGGCTACGCGACCCCCCCAGGAGTGAAAAGCACTATCCTATAGGATGCAGCTGGTATATCGCTAAGATGAGGAGATATGCATGTTGTATCGGCGCGGCGGCCATTGTAAAAGTTGTAGATTTATAGTCAAAGTTCGACCATCCTTAAAACCACCGCCATTTTTATAGGATCATTAAACACGACGCGGCTAAGAACTTCAAATGAATTTATAAGCATCTTATTAAGTTTATGAGGCGTTTTAAGAGTTGATGTATATTTAATGAAGATGATCTATTGGATTCTGCAGGCACCACTTACTAACTTTATTCTTCTTTGCGACGGTTGACTTACCTGTGGATAAAAGAAAGTCATGTAGGATTATTGAATTCAATACAATATGTTAGTTGACAACAGTAAATAGTAAATTATACAACCAGTACATAAAAGGTAAAGTTTTAAAGTGTGTTTATGTTTAATTTTTGACATTGATATTCCTTCATACTGCCAAATCATTGAATGTTTCGATACGTTTTGAAATAATAATTAACTTCTATTTTATCTGGTTTTATTGTAATAGAAAACACGGATGTGAAGTTGATTTAAGCATATCAAATGAAATAACAAGTTTATTCTACGAAGTTTTATTATGCGTAAGGCTTTAAAAAAATACTTGGTGCACTAGAGCATAACAGTGATATTTTGTGCAGCATACATCCAGCACTAAGGCGAACTTTGCATGCATGAGAAGTGAAACAGAAATTATCCTTACATTTTCTAATAACAAAACTCACGAAAATACTCAAAAACCTTAACGCTTCAACTTATATCTTATTCTAGAAACTTCCTAATACGTAAGGGTCCAAGAATTGACGCTGTTTATGCATATTAAATCGTGGCGTCCATTGTTCCTCTGTCCCTATAAGCTTCGTACTTATAGACTGTTGTTTTTGGCGTTTAATATAATGAATTTTCAATTCGATAGCATAAAGTGCTGCACTGTTTTAAAACTACTGCTATAATAACTTTTAAATATATTATCCGTCGTATTTATAAAGCTAGAAGAGAAATTGTGGGAAACTTACTTTGACTGAGGAACTTTCCAATTTCCACATAAACTTACCCGACACGGTCTCTTAGCGACAGAAAATGAGAAATAACTTATATTTATTTCAATTCAGAACCCCGAAATAACCCGTAAATTCGTCATTCAAATTAGTGATCAAAATGAGGATTCTAATACCGATTCAAAAAGTTCACGTCAAGAGAATTTCCCCAAAAACATTCCACTTCACTTCCAAAATACACAGCAGTAACCAAACAGCTTCAAACACAAATTTCAACTTAAATATTACAAAGCGGAATAGGGTAAGCGTTGCGGCGCTGGACATTTAACATGATAATACAAAGGGAGCAAACACGGTGACGAAGGTCCGTCTGCCCCGACGTTTCGGTTTGCAGGAGGTACACGCGCTCTGAATAACGTTAAGGTTTGAAATTTGTTGGTGAATTGTCATTTTTAGCCGGTGGGAAACAGAGCGGAAGAACGGTAGAATGTATTTTGGCTAATTATTGTAAGGGTTTAGAATGTTTTAAAGATTATTTGATGGAATTTTGAAAGGCTGAGTCCCCAAGTTTTAGGCGCAAATATTTTACCAAGCGGGCCCATTGCGAAATTTTACACTTAATTGGAATAATCGGTACTCGGTAATGTAAATAATAGTCGTCAACAAGACACATCACGCAACCGCTCAGAAAAGTTACTGTAGTACAAGAAAGCTGTAAAGAAAAGTCTTTTAAGGAGGGAATTCAGTCAAAAGACTACCTTTTACGAGATCAGAATCAATAGTAGCTACACGTGATTCTGAGCCAAAAAAAAACAAAAAGTCAAAGAAAAAAGTAAAAAGTTCACGTAAGTGAGAAAGGCGAAGTTAAAGAAAGAAGAACCAAGACATGTTGAAAGAAAACAGGAAATATTTTATCTGAAAGACACTTATACATATATGATATGACACAAAGATCCAATACAAGGGAAAACAATTGAGGAAAATAAAAGCAGGGGAAAACATATTTATAAAAATCAGAAAGGATGGCGAAGTACTTTCAACAAAACTTGAGATCAAGGATACTTATATGTTATAAATAAGTCTGATATGATATTTGTAAGGGTTTGATTCTAGATAAGTTGGTATTAACTGATTTAATGATGAATAAGGAACAGTCTTACGAAGTTTTATTTGTTTTTAAACGTGTTGACGGATAAACCCTTTGTGATAGATGTCTCAAGATATTGAGATTTTTGAGAGAGATCAAATGGAGAAACTTAACAATTAAAAGTCAATCTCTGAATGTTACCGTCAAACGTCTTACTAATCCGGGTCCAGGCGTTGTTTCTATTTCCTATCCTGTACTAAAATCGTGAATGAATGCTTCCAAGTCTTGAACTATCAGGACACTAACAAATGAGGACATCAAGGTATTACACAATTTGTAGTGACACCGTGTCCTTCTTCCGCGTAAGTACTTCAACCTATTCTTGATTAAACCAAATTGAATCATTTATCTCGACGGGCTGCATATGAACGCGCTGTGTCTATGTCTAACTCTAAGATTTATATGGTCTTCGTATGATTTATACGAGCTGTTTGCGGACCTTTTGTTAATTTCGTATACATAATACATTCTCCTTTCTAGGGATTGTAGACGTAGTACGGTACGTAAAATGAATGCACCTTCGATAATTCCCAAGGTCGCGATTTTTTTGTTAATATTTAGAATATGATGAGTACTACTAGTAGTAAAAAAAGATAGGGAAATTTGACGTTGCTTTAGGTATTACACAGCGTTTTCTTAGCGACCCTTGTAAATCCAGGGATAGATTATACAAGTGGTATTTTTCTTCAATAGCGTATCGCATTTTAGTATTATAATCTCCACTTTAATGTGCTAAAACTTTCGTCAAGTGCTTATGTCAGTATAATCCGAAACGAATAAAAAAATAATATTTCCTCTAAAAGATTATACAAGTTGGTTTTGATTACTGAATACTATTAAAAACTATCAAAGAGAACCTAAGTTTGAATTAATAACATATTTATCAATAGGTTAAATTTGTATGAACAGTTTAATGTTAAAAGCCTTCTAATTATTTTAAAATAAATCTCAAAAAATTTCAAGTCGACACATATAAACCAGCTTTATCATAGTAATCTATTGATAAAAAATCTAAGTAATTCATCAATAGCTCCACATTGTATTCATTTATCAATTATTTTTTAAATTTGAACGCACGACGAACTGCGCGCGAGTCTAGTACGCCGACGGCGAGAGCGTCATAACCAATCACAGCACGCCGTCGTTGCTTATTTCCGACTCGGTAGCCTCCCCTCTGTTGATCAGCTCACTTGCAAAATGAAATAAATGTTGATTTTACAATTGTGTTCATTTATATTAAGTGTTGAATTTATAAATAAATCTTTGTAATGATGAATGAATTTATAAATAAATCTTTGTAATGATGACTTTTCCGTCTATTAATTATACACTCATAAGCTTCATCAACCTAAAGAGTAACTATCAACGTACTTATGCAATTACTTATGCAATAATAAACTTATTGTGTAGCTTTAACAAGCTAGGTTGATCCACTGAAACAACGTATGAGTGACCGGTAGGTCGATCACGTAACGCTTTATACGTACGCTAGGTAGATCTAAATGTATTTCTTTATATCGAAAAACGACAGTTGAAATTGTCCTAACGCGCGTTTGAAACGTTTTGTGATTACCCCTCAGATCTCTAGGCGACCCAGCCGCGGCCCGATTTCTTACAGTCGGTTAACGGGTTTCTTCGGTTTCGGTTAAAACCGGTTTTGCATTCCCTACTCTCAACCAACTGAGCTATAGGAACAATCCACCTCGGTCACCTTTTTTTTCAATCAGTTCATTCTTACAACGCCTTAGGGAGAAGACGGCATTACATAAGTTGAAATAATTATGAATTATGCCCAGCCAAATAATTGGTTTTCTTTGTCCAGCGTATGTATGTAATCATAGTATAGCCATTTGGTTTCGTTGCTATATTTGGTAAGGTTAGCCTTAAATATGTTTGAAGAGAATGTTTCGCCTTAATATGATAAAATGTGTATGTTAACTTAACATACAAAACTAAAAGCAAGCGTTTACGTAACGTATGTAAGAAATAGGGAATGCAATATGCAATTACCGGGCAAAATTCAAAACCGGTAAATTACCGACTTGAGTAGGACAAAACCTATTAACCGGTAAATTACCGGTAATTTTAATTTGGTTTATAAGTAGCATTATTTGATGTTTATTTATCGTAAAAATAAGCTAAAAGGTAGTATAAAGAGTAAAAGGCGGTTTCATGTTCCGTAAATGTCGTAATAATCATTTTCATTAATATTTAAAACTTGCTCCGTGGTAGGAGGGCTAAAACACAACTGAAGACGTTCCTTGGGGATTAGCAGGCAGGTAGGAATAGGAATTGGTCCCAGTTTTACAGATTACCATTACATCAGTAGTATCAGTACAATACAAAACAGTACCAGTAGTGAATATGGAGTGACGAAGGTTAACGTGAATATTAATATTATGGTGCATTGCCTGTTCCCCTTCACCCCTCATTGGCGTCGGCGGGTCACACAGTACCCTCGGTCTTTGTTTTGATTCCTTAATCTACAGATACGCAACCCTACGGATTTACAATCCTAAAAAACAATAATTTACTGAATAAAAAAACAATCAAAATAATACAACACAAACTGACTAGTTGACTACAAGTAGTAGTAAAAAAAAGTATTTTACCAAATAGCTGTTTCTACGGAATGTTCAAAAGACGTAACCAACCATACCAGGAGCGAAAAGATTTAGATAGAGAAAACGGTACTAATAGTAACCGAACATTTTACTAAAGAGCGTTCGGACAAATGGTTTATTAACTTTATCTAGGAAAAGCGTGTACGTGCTCATGGGGTTCCAAATTGTGGCATCGGTTTAGCGATTTGGGGGGGCTAGGTCTGTATGTATACTTTCTGTATCCTGGCTCTCCTGCGGGTAACCTAACGTCTAATGCGATCACGCAGACAAACTCCCAGCATAGACGGTTTATTTATTTATTTATAGACACGAAAAAAATAACAAACAATGTAACATTACAGGAAATATCCTGTCATTACAATTTTTTTTTTAAACCAGGGGTACATTAGACACACTTTTTTTTTTTTTTTTTTTTTTCATGTCATATGTCATCACTGGCACCACACATGGGCCAAAGACTCGTCTTGAGACACTTCGGAATACTAGACGAAAAGATGTGCCGTAGCTTCCCGAACGAACGCTGCCCAGCTGAGTTGACAGGAGACAGTTTGTCCTACGTACGTATATATAATCGTCCTACAACTTCGAGCGTAAAGCGTCCGATTGTAATGAGAGTCGGTAATACATGGGCATCAGATGATCTTCGTCTTATCCATGTTAATTCTTAGACCAACCCGCTCAGAGGCTTTATAGTATTCAAGTCCTCCATGGTATACGAAGGTGAGTGATATACTCGCCTTCTCCAGTCCAGTCTTTAAAGCATGCACCAGTGCAGCGGTGAACAGTTTTGGACAAATAACATCTCCTTGATCGACTCGCTGCAGCGGAATAGGTTTCGCGTTCCAATTCTGGAGTCGGATTTACACAGTGAAGTGGCATTCTCGTTCGATTGATTGATTAAAACTTTATTCATTCCCACAACATACATGGCATTGATAAAATACGAAATTGAAACAATAAAGGTAAAAGAAAATAATAATAATATACATATCTAAAGAAAGCATGCAAGAAGTACATTCTAAAGAAGCCATGTGTCGTGGCTGAGAAATGGCGCTGGCTTAGCGAGCCATGCCAGGGCCTTAAATTACAAAATTGAAATATAAAATACTTGGCAACGCTGGAGAAACTGTAGTACAGCCCAGGTTTCGATTGAATCGTAGTCCAGAAACGCTAAGCAAAAGGGCAGATTATACTCCGCAGCCTTCTATATAACACATGATGGGTGGTCTTATTTTATCTTATCTAGGTGAGGGCCCTTTCGGATACACTTCGACCCAGTGGGATCTTTTGTGCATTTGACGTCTCATTTATGACTACTCCCAAATTGCTCCATCATTTCTACAAACTGCATGATACAGCTCAGCGGAAGTACCTTAAAATCCTTTGGTTGCGGATAGCCGTTATCAAAGTAATTAATTATTTTTCTGGCAAGGGCATGACATTCACACAGTAAGTGTTCCATAGTATCATCCTCCTCACCACACATTCTACAGTCTAAACTATCCGATAGTCCCATCTTGGCCAAGAGATTCTTGACCCCGAAGTGACCTGTCAACACCCCAAATATAATTCTGAGTAGCTTTCTGCTGGATTTCCAGAGCTTTTGGTCAAGCCCGAGTCCACTCCTTCTATAAGCTGGCTTAGATTGCCTTAAGCCAGCCTCATTCCTCCACTCATGTTGGTGTTTGGTTTTGGCGTAGGCTTCAAAGGCCGTTATCATGGTTCCGCGCGTTCCATGGCGAGAGTACCACAAATTGTTCTGGACCTACAATAGTACATTACTACAGAGGCCGGGAAGTAAGGGGTTGCCGGCCGAGTACATATTCCGATCATAGCGAGGCCGGATAGTTATGAGGCTGGCAACCCCTTTTTACGCCGAGGTATGTATAGTGCTTTTCTCAAACATGCAATGAAATAAATAAATTAAACTCCAAGAAATCAAACTTTAATTTTCATGGCTGAATGCCGTGATGCTGTGCCACAAATTGTGGAATGTGACACTTCGAAGCCCATTATGAATAACACAACGTCAATATATAATTTCATGTTCGAGAAAAGTAATTTGTAGACCCCCTTCTTGCTTTAAGCTCATCTGCTTTTTCGTTGCCGATGAAGCCCTCGTGCCCTGGTATCCAAGCTAGTTGGTTATCTATAGTGCTAAAGCCTCTTCGGAAACTGGCTTGTTCGGGAGGCTGGAAGTCATCTAACCTGCGCACGAGACGATTTGTAATTACTCTCGAAAACAGCTTTTACACACGGCTCAGAAGTGAGATGGGTCGGTGTTTCTTAAGCAGGGTGTTGTCACCATTTTTAAAGAAAAGCACCAGCACACCTCTGTTCGATGCCTTTGCCGTTCACTCTTTCACTAAGACAAAAAGAGGTATTTCCTTGTTTTGAAAATGAAATGATTAGTATAAGCCTAAGCTATTACCTACAAACTATGTTAAATAAGGCGCTCTCTGTCGTACTTATCCAAGCAGGTCATTATTCATATTTTATAGAACGGAACCGTGTTTGTATTTTAAGAAGCTTCTGCAAACGATATTGTATTAATTTGGTACTATAACGCTAACCAGTTAATCAATTAACATTTTACAAGTCAAAAGGAGGGTATTGATTGAGATATAATCATGACGATCAAGTATTAATAATTGTAAAAAAATATTATTTTACTAATAATTAATGTTTAGGTAAATTACCGGTTTTGATTTAAATTTACTGGTTTTATACCGGCCTTATACTCAGAAAATTTACCGGTTAACCGGTATGCATTCCCTAGTAAGAAATATGCATCGAAATTCTATAATTTCAATAACTCCGGATTTTTAGTATTAATTAATTAAAAAAGTCCTCTTCCGCTTCGATGAACAACAATTTTTTTGGTAATTCGATCTTTTAGTGTTAGGCTCTAATCGGAATTTGAAAGATTCTTGAGTACCTAACTTTCGGAGTTTATCTCCTACCTACACCCTAATTTTACTACCTACTACTACTTAGAAAGATAACTAATACTAATAACCCTGTATATATACTTTCTGTATCTACTTCATATTAGTAACATCAGATATGACATCGCGACTAGTAAATAAGTACCTACAAATAAAATTGAAGCTAATTTAAGTTTAATACTAAATAACCCTATATAACTTTCTTTATTGGTAAAATAAAATAGATAATTGCAACCGAAAAACCAATAGTAACTAAATATAAAGTAAAATCAAGGACTAAAAGATTGTACCTACAAGTTTGAGCGTACGCACGGCACGGCCTTGGAGAAGTACTCGGCTGCCAGCACGCTGCACACGAATCGCGCGCGAAAGATTTAAATTGCGGATAATAACTGATAAGCTAATGCAATTAAGAGCTATTGATGAATCCGTTAGAATTTGTGTTTATATATTCTTCGATAGAACTGAAATGAATTACGCCGACTTGAGAATTTAGGAGATTTCTTTTATGGTAAGGAGAATGGTTTCAAGATATAATTCCTAATAAAAAAAAAGACTATTGATAAATCTGTTAGAAATTTGTGCTGCAATATATTTTTTTAGTTTTGAATACACTATAGTAGCCACTTGTCACTTGAATATTCTTTCAGGAGATTTATATATTTTTTAATCGTTTCCTTTTTTGCTGACGCAACCTCTTGACGAAACTATTAGAAAACGATAAGTAAGGTTTGAATAATCAAATACGATGCATTATAGGAAAAAACAATAACTCGTATAATCTTTGCAAAGTTTTACAAGTGTTCCTTACAAAAAAGTTAATTATTCGTAAACCAATATCAAAAACTGTTAGAAATTATTTTTCCCTGTTAGTACTTAAGGTACTCTCGCTGACAACAAAAAAAAATCAAACTTGGGAGTTATGTTAGTTTGACGACACATTACAGTGTTCGCGTACCGGACTAACGTTACAAATACATTCGAAGAATAACAAGTCATGGTTATGTAGGTTCTATTAGACGTGGCTCAGTGAACAGTTGAACACATTTACATTACTTAATACATACGCATGTCTACTAAGAAATCGTTTTGAATAAAATACTGAAGGCGAGATTGTTTTCTTTTTAAGAGTCTTATTGATAGGCTGTGTCTCAAAGTTGCTTTATACTAAAAAATAAAAAGAAAGAAAGAATAGCTATTTATTCCATAAATAAAGATAAACTAGTCAAATGTAACGAAATGAAATGAAATGAAAAGTTTATGAATAACAATTGTTACAGGTCATTTGTAAGTACATTTGGATCATAAGTGAAAGTAATTAGGTTTATACATCATTAAATTGTATACATCTATCATTATCATTATCATAATCATTTATTTATAATATTATTCTTTATTTTCAAATTGTCAGTGGCACGCTGTAAAATTCGTCATAGTTATAAAACATGTTTTTCAGAAGCCGCTTTTTCAGTCTAGATTTGAAACCTGCGATAGAAGCTGCATTTCTGACGGTATCAGGCAATCGGTTATAATTTGGTGATCCAAGGCTTAGCTAACGTCGCTATAGTCTTTGTTTCTCAACCATCAGCCTGTCTCTATGCCGCCTATTGCTCCGCAGGGGATATCTGGAGTTCGCGCCCTTGCATTTGAAATTGGCCAGGTTTTCGTGTGTGCACATGCACAATGCAATACACAATTGATATCTTGTCGACAAATTAAAGAACTATTGCGAATGAAACAGCATGTGAGAGACGATACGTCGTCGTCGTCGTCGTGGGTCGAGATAGTGTGATCGCATAAGTATTCCGTCGGACCGATTTAGTACGGGTCACTAAAGGCTCCGTCAGACTAAGCACAAGCGGCGCGGGTCAGAAGCAGCGCGTAGAAGTCGCATTGAGCGCGGTCGGCTGTTGCAACGCGGGCTACAAACGCGTAGACGTCGACACAATTAATATGGCGCGCGTCAAGGCGCTTAAGTAGTTGACCGAGCGGCTATTATTGTTTAACTCACGCGCCTTATTACTTGGGTCTTGCTACACGCCCGTGCACGTGTCACTTCTGCCCCGCGCCCGCGCCAAGTCGCACGAGTCAGGCTGGCATAATTCCATAGCTCAGTTCATAACGTTCCGTGCATTTAGACGCGCATTCCCGCGCTCAAACTGCTCCATCCCGCGTCCGCGACTATCTAACGGGGCCTTAAAAGAGCAAGCTTCCTGGCTTGAGGACCATAAGCTTAAATCGAAGCTCGAACAGTCAAGTGTAAATTATCGGCAAAAGAATTTGACGATACAATTCCAACAAAATAAGAACGTGAATGTTTCTTAAATATTGTATTTTCCGATATTTTGACACTTGACTGAACTTAATGAGCTTTTCGGTGAAGGAAAATATTATGTTATGAGCAAACTTGGAACGTCTGAGAGAAATTATGATAAGAATATACGCGAGCTCCTCCACCCATATTGGACCAACGCGATGTAAATACGCGGTGCATATCCTTTCGTTTATTTTGATAAACAATAGGAGACTGACTATTGTGTGTTTCTGATATAATAATAATAGCCTGCGACTTCAGATAATTATATTACACCTATTGTAGGCTTTGAAAAGGTATTCTAAGTCGATCCCTCATGACTGCGGATCGTGACCACCTTCTATAGCGCTCCATGCGGTTCGGTTCCTCGTGACGTGGTTGCAGCCCTATTAATTGCATCATAAAACAATTAAATGGCACGAGTATTTTATTTAACCTTTATGGCACAAAAATGCGATAAGCATTCTCTACCTGTCAACCATCAGGCAAAGGAGACATTTCGGGATACAAGGATCATAGTATCTATTTGTAGGATTTGCTATGATCTTAATCCTGGGAGCAGAATCAAATTGAATAACATTCCAATAGTTAGGAAACATAGAAACAGCAAGTACATGTTTACCTTTTCCAATTACTTGTTTAGTATTAAACAAATTCCAGTCAGTACTGCAACAGTTCAATAAATGTTCGGTATGCAAAGCTCAGAGCTCGTGGATGGAGTTTGGAGCAAAATGTGTTTTCTATTGCGAAGTAACAATCGTTTCCACGCGACTGACTATTTCCTCGGTCTGATGTGTTTTAGTTTAAGTATTTTGAAGTAGATTCGGAACTGCAACTTAAATAAAAGGAGAAGAAAAATGTTATTTCTGTTTTTCTTTTGGCATCCCGGTAAGTGAACACAGAACAAATTGCTTAAAAAAAGTAAAACTTGCAAGCTTTCAACTTTCACAATGAATGCGAAAGTAATATGTATGTACATGTAATCTATAGAATAAATACGAAAAATACTTAGTTTATTCGTGGAGCATGACCTTCTACAGTTTTATTTTTATACCTTGTGCCCTAGTGCAGGAAGATGAAACGAAAGTCGCTAATAGAGGATCTCAATAGCCATGGGATCCTGGCTAAGTGAAGACGTAGATACCTATGTTATGCTGGAGATTATTTGAGTTGGCTGAATTGCATCAAAGCATCCTTTCAAAAAGCAACTCTACCGTTCTAATAATAATAAATAAATATTAACTAAACTAAATAATTATAATAACCGACTTATTATAAAACTGACATTGGAATTGCAATCGTTTACCAGTACCCATAGTACAAGCTCTGGGACTAGGTCGATTTGTGTAAGATTGTCCCTAAATATTTATTTATTATTATTATCTTCTTCTTCAGCGTGTATGCGCCCACCGTTGTGCATACGCCTCTCCAATTTTCTTCCATTCAGCCCGATTTGCCGTAGCTCGCCCCAGACTGGCCTTGCGAACTTTTTTATGTCGACCGACAATCGTTCTGGGGGTCTGCCGACCTGTCTCTTCGAGCGAGGCCTCCATTCTGGAACTCGTGTGCACCATCCCCCGTCGTGTCGGCGACACGTGTCCGGCCCAGGCCCATTTCAAAGTTGCAACCCCTCGTCCTATGTCTACTTTGGTCTCCCGCTGGATCTCCTCGTTACGGACTCTGTCGCGGAGAGATATACCGAGCATACTGCGTTCCATGCCTCTTTGTGCGACTTTAAACCTGTCGACTAGCTGCACTAGGATATATTTGTTGAATATAAAAAAAAAAAAACAAATAGTCATAATAAATATAAACAAGCTCATCCAAATATCCAGTCGTCATTCGAAAAGCCCTAATAAGCAAGCTTCATAAACAGTTTGTTTTCAACTCGAGCTTAGAAGTTCTGAGCTTGCAGCGCGTTGCCCCGGGCGCGAAGCTTTTCAATTTCATAGCACATGTGGTTTATAATTATTTTACCAACTAGAAACTAGTTTTGAAAGGCTCAAGGTAGATTTAAAACTAGAAAATTGGAACGGGAAACCGCAAACAACCATTTTATGGCAGGTGTGGACGAATAATTAGTTTAGCGTTTCAGCAGCCTTACTGGTAACATTCGAAATGTTTTTCGAGGATATTTATTATACTAAGCTAAGGTATGTGGTGCCCGAAGAGCGGGTGGCTTTCTCGCGGAACGCATCAGCATTGCAATTCAGCCAGGAAATGCCGCCAGTATGCTTTGTTTAGATTTAACTTGGTTTTAATTTAATTAATGTTAATTATCATCTTGTATATACTTTAGAAAATAAATGCTAATCATAAGGTCAGTTTTTAATTTTTAAACAAAAAAACTCTTGTAGATATTATTTTGTTCAAATGTTTTCAATATTCACATACCTCAAATAAAATACTCAATTTACTTCTAACTCTGATAAACAGAAATGAGGATTGCTCTGAGGCGAGACAAACAAATCGCCACACGACTACACTAGACTAACATATACATAATACGGTATTTTATTATTACTAATATTTTTAATTGCCATTCTACCTAAATCTGTAAAAAGTTTAGAGAAGAGATTAGGTTAGTAATAAAAGCAAATTAGGTTAAGTTACAATAGTTGTAGTAAATGAGCGCGTCTCGCCATCAAACTTAATAGTTTGGCGAGTGTATATTTGTAATTTATCATGTAACTTGTATTTGGAAATAAATAAAAAAAAAAAAAAAAAACATCTCACTTATTCATGACATTGAAAATATAACCTTATTTCAACGACGACGGAGATTGAATTCGTTTCGAATCCGAACGTTACATATGATCTTTTGAAGGATACGATGGAATTGTTAAAGAAACAGTAGCCAACGGAATTATAGAAGCAAATAGACGGTTCGCTTGCCGTCTGGATTTATTCCAAGATCCAATATTTGCGTCTAGCGGAGACGAATAGATAGGTAATCTTAGAAATTGCAAAGATACATATTTAACCACGTTTTTCGAAGCATTTTGATCGTGGCTTTTTATATTAAATGTATAGGCATTTTATTTAAGAGAGTCAGTTCCTGCGATAGTTACACGGTGCGAAAGGGCTAACAGCGCTGCGCAAGAGGGAACTAAACAGATCTGTATGTCACACCAACACATACCTCGCATTATTACGAATTATTATTACGGTTACTTAAATCTTGTGACAAAGTAGACAAATGATCAAAAGAACGATTCCAATAAAAACTCGATTCCCAATATAGTTCATAGCAAACCCTCAAAAAACAGTCGCAAAAAGCAGTTTCTCGAGTGTCGGTCGGAAAAGAAAATGAAAATCAATTCACTGGCAAACAAGTTGTAAACTTACTAGATCCAATACGGGGCCGTTAAACAACTTGAATGGGAACAAACACAGAACCAGGATTGCTCCGGGACACTTATTTGCTTTGTATCTGCTTGTGTTTTCTTAAATTTTCTACTCAGGATGCCGTAACGTGACTATGTCAGTCTAATTCAAGGGCATAATTCGACGACCGCTTTAGCCTAGTTGGTAGTGACCCTGCTTACGAAGCAAGAGGTCCTGGGTTCAAATCCCGGTAAGGGCATTCATTTGTGTGATGAGCACGAATATTTGTTCCTGAGTCATGGATGTTTTCTATGTATTTAAGTATTTATTTATCTATATAATTATGTTTATCGTCGTCTTACTCATAGTACAAGCTTTGCTCAGTTTGGGACTAGGTCGATTTGTGTAAGATTGTCCCCTAATATTAATTATTAAGAGTTCTAGAAGTACATTAAATAAAAATAGTAACTTCTAGATTGATGTTTCTAACTGGTTAATGTGGATAATTACAATAATATAAAATGTAACAAATCTAGCATAACCTTAGGTTATTTATGATTTTATCTATCGATATCTCAATCTCAGGACGAAATAAAATTCTATTAACATCATAGAAAAAAAAGTTGAGTGAAAAAGAGAGAAATTTATTAGGAAGACAGCCATTATCTTGATTGAAAGAGAAATCTTGAATTAAAATGAATCTCCCGACTAAGAGAAAAAAAACTAGGCCGAGATAATTTCGCTTCATTCGAGATACTTTAACTTCACCACAATCAAGAATATATATTTTTCTGTGTAATTGAGCTCAAAATAACAGAAAATGTTCTTAGGAAAGCATTATTGGGTAAAGTCACCAGTAGTCAGCCTTTTAACGAAAGTTCTGAGTTTGAACTGCTCTCATTTCATCAGGAAATACCTAATTGAGTAATACTACGTTTTATGTCATCAATCATTTATTCAACTTTAATTTTCTTCAAGAAAACCACAACATGATTTCTTAAACTCTGAGATAATTACGAAATAACAAAAAATTGTACTTTTCACCAGTAGTCAGCCACATGCGACCTTAACTCAGCCTTTGGCTCCCCAGTACTCAGCCGCTACGTTGGCTGCTTATAATTAAGTTTATAAACTCTAAAAATAGGTAAATAAATGAGATTTGTCTACCTACTTACATCTAAAGTTACTTTATATTAAATAGGTGTCTTCAGCGGAAATGACGGCTAATGTGGTTTTCATTACCCTTGGCTATACACATTCTTGTAACCCCTTGGAGCGATTATTTTGCCAGTCTTAGGGCATATATTGAAACTTGTTTCATCTCCATTGTATATTCTACGAGGGTCCTGGAGAATATCCAGAGCATTCTGTGAAGTTAAGTACTCCTCCAATTCTTTAAACGACTTCCTAATGTATTCTACAGTTATAACAGCTCTTCCTTTTGATATTTCTTCAGCAGTGCGGTATGTAACAAGGATTTCTGCGACCGGCTTATTTTCTTTAAATGGATTGTCTCGTCCGTCAGCCACCATGATGGAATGAACTGTATTTATAAGTGCACTCGTGTTTACTGGGAAACCACAATTACTTACTAAGCTTTATACACCAATCAACAATTTCCTTTTATTCTTGTTTGGTCAAAATCGTATCAGGTCCCATTTTTCGAGGACCCTCAGGAACACGCAGATATGTAGTCTATCTTGCAAGGTGCCTCGCGGAACGCCAAAAACCCTACTAGCCTCTCTGATTTTCATGCCATTTTTTATAGCGTCCATAGCCAGTGTTACTTTTTCGGGTGGATATTTTAGTATGGGCCTTTGAGACATTTTTAACTGAAAATAAAACACAGCTAGTAGGTAATTACTCAAATACCCACAATTAACTGCGCCTACAAAACTAAAACAGGGGGCTGAGTTCTAGAGCCTCAAACCCCAGTAGTCAGCCACATCAAAAGTTGAACATTCTCGCGGCCGACTACTGGGTTATCTTCATATTTTAGTTCAACGACCAAGCTTTAAATAAGTTGTTTAAAAATACGAATCGAACGGTGTACGTATCATTCAAAAACAAAAAATTAACTCAAATCCAGAAGTCAGCCACCCCCGGCTGAGTACTAGCGTTTGTAGCAAAAATCCAGTACCCAATAGTCAGCCGTCTCAAAAACCGACTTCTCGAAGGAAAAAACATTAGTTATCGTACAAAAATATACACGTAATACATTCAATGAGATAAACAAACAAAAATACATTAGGAAATATATAAAATAAAGCAGCTCACCGCTAATAACCACGCGACGAAAAGTTAGCAAAAAAATGGCGGACATCGCACCACAGGCCCTATCCGTTGTTGGCACTGGTATGAACGAGTTTTTCTCTCTTTAGTGACCGCTCCCTGCACCAGTCACGTGCCGTTTCGCCCAATAGGGAGTCAAGGAATGATTTTACCGCCATGTTATTGGACAATTTAAAATATTGCGCTATTTGTGGCGAATAAAAGACTGAAAAGGCTGACCTTAGGTGCCTGGCTGACTAGTGGTGACTTTACCCTTACTTCATAAATTTTATGCGAGAAATGTTGTGACATTTTAAATTTTTGATTCAAATAATGAAATTGTGCAAATCGGAAACTTAAATTATGATAATAACCTAGCGTTATTCGCTATTTTAGTTGGACGTTAGGAAGCTAAAAGCTCAAGTTGAATATTCTGTTAAAGTAGTAGGAAAGCTTTAGCAGAGAGGCACGGAAACCAGCGTTTTAGCAACAGATAAAATATGCTCATATTTATGAAAATATATGTATATACTCAAATATGGGGTCGCGGTAAGTCGCGGGAGACCGCTGGATGCGGGCGGCGCAGGACTGGTCATTGTGGTACTCTTTGGGGGAGGCATATGTATATGATTATGATGATTATAGTAAAATAGGCTCAAAGTATTTATATACGTATATAATGTCGGTTTTTAGCAGTTAACCAGTTTTAACAGTAAGGAAGGTTAAGATATAGGTATTGAAAACTTATTAGAACAAAATAAGAATCGAGACAGAAATTAGAGGCTAAACTAATGAGTAGACTTTAATTAGGAAGATGCTGGTTTAAAAAAAGAAAAGCAGACAAAGGGCATCAAACGCCACGGAGAAGTGAAAATGTTTATTCCCGGCTTTTAACCTTAATTCTTTACACTGTAAATAACTAAGTAAACCTACAGCTGCTACAGCTTACCCTAATTTGTCTTTGATGTCCTCCAAAATCGTTTTTTCTTCAGCCCTTCCCCACAATTCGTGGCCCAACACGCCCAACCAGATTAGCAATGCAAAACTTATTTACGCGTCCACTACCTAGTCTAAATTAATGCTGCTCCCTCGGTAGCGGTCGCCATACAAACGTGTCTCGCAAATCGCCAATATGACGTGAATTGTCGTGATATTTTTTGGTTCCTACTACATTTATCATCATCATATAATAACTAGTGGATCTCTATGAGCTATGAAACTCGCGGGCCTGCCATTCTTTAATTTCCGAAAACAGTATTGACAAAAATTACATAATATTATTGAATCTGCTTCACGAGAATAGGTTGCGAAATGCAACCTGTAGAGGATTAGCATCAAATTCAAACCTATTTTGGACGAGACCTCGTCGAAAATAGGCTATTACTGAACCAAGTGGGCATTGTTGTTACTTTCCATCAGATGAAACTTGGGCCAAGCACTAAAGTATAAAGTAAAAGTAAAAAGTAACAAATTATACAAAAAAGCAGTGGCTCACACTAGGCTAAGCCTATCCTGTGACACCACATTATAAAATCACGAGAGTGCATCTTCATTATTATTTTTAAATACATTAAAGATAATTTAACATTAGCATTAACACAGTAATTAATATATTCGATAAAACAACATTGCATTTAGGTAGATTGTCTTGCATAAAAAGGTATTGCATTATATGATATTTGGAGTATAAAAGTTAAGCTATTTCAGAATATGTGTGTGTGTGTGGTGAGTGTGAGTGTATATGTATGCGTATGCAGGGATGTTCAGTAGATTACTCGTAGTATGTTTTCAGTTTCTCTGTATTCCAAGCCGTTCAACCATTCTCTGATTTTAAATTTAGGATGGTTAGAAGTTTAATGTCACAGGCTTTGACTGCCACGTTATACAAACGAGGATGCGCAACATCTGCGAACCGACGAGCAAAGACCGAACGCACTCGTGCCACTGGTATTGCGAAGATTCTTTCTTCTAGCATGTTTTCGTTGTCGTCAGATAATAGGACTTGTTTATGAATCTTGCAAACGGTTACTAAGATATAGAGCTTGCGGACACTTAATACCTCAGCTTCTTTATATAGGAGTGTGGTTGGAAACTGATGTGGCTTTTTAAGCATTACTTTTAGTATTGCGCGCTGTGCTCTTTCTAGCGTGATTAGGACTGTGGTTGGTACCACAGTCCTAATCACGCTCCATTCCATCCGTCCATTTCTTTCTGAGCCCCATATCGGTATGCAGTATGATATGACCGATTGGCATATTGCCAAGTAGATTGACCGCAAAAGTTCAATTTCCGCAACCTCTCTCAGTCGTTTCATCACCATGATTAACTTCCTAACTCTTCCCGATATGGCTGATATGTGGTTACCGAAGGTCAGTCTTTCGTCCAGTGCAATTCCTAGGTATTTAATGGTGGTGACTCTCGTTATGGTCTTGCAGTAGCATTAATGCCTAGGTCCTTCGGAACTCTCAAAGTTACACGTGTGCACTTGTATGGGTAAATTATCTCTAGAAGCAGAAGCAGCCGTCTTGTGAAAGCATACGAATTTCGTTTTATCCGAGTTGAGAGTGAGTAACATTTGGTTTAACCACTTTGCAACCACTGCCATACTGCCACTGGTCTGCTGTTCATTAAAAAACCTGGATAATCCGCGCACGGACACTGTGCATTGGTGAAACTGATAAATGTAAACTGGTCAGTATTTAAAATAATTTCTATGACCCAGCGTATTTCCACGGCAACAGAACCGTAAAACTCCGTTAAAGCGACAGAGCGGGATCCTGAATGTTTTAATGTTACGTCACTTTATAATTTACTTTTACGAGTTCTTCTTTTTGCTGCCCATCAGCTGCTTCAATGGCTTTAGGACTCTTGAACGGGAAATCTCGAAATACGTGCTTTCATGGCGCTGTTGAAATGTGTTTACTTCCTTGCAGTGCAACATTAAAAAGGAAAATGCAATAGTGTAAATACAGCGGAGTGGGTTTTCGCTGCTCCTTCTCGTTAATTATTAAAACATAACTGAGAGAGTTATTTTTAGAGAAACGTTCGTATTTGTAGGTACTGCTTCTGGATCCATCGATCCGTTGTGTGGTTACAATACTCGTACTTTACAGTGATAAAGACAAACGCTTATAAATTTTCATTTCTTTGCCACATAAAAAAGACATTGCTTTGGTTTCTCTAGCGTAATACTATAATTTATTCATATCAGTACGGAACGGTCAGCATCACATTTAGTTTTCCCTGTGGGTTAGACGGATTCATTTTAACAACCTTTTATTTAACTTTATGTTCCACGCAAAAATCCACAAAATATTGTTGTTCTTCAAAGTTTACGAATATTGTGTAATAAAGTTTTAAATAAATGTATTTTAAATATCCGTAACTGGAATAATCTTGGAATTTATTTGAGGAAACTTGTTGAATTTTTCATAATGATCTCCGGACAATTTTACGAACATACTTAATCTGATCAAATTAATTTAGGCGTATTTCTGAAATATTCAACTTCAGTTAATATTCGGTAAACTTCGTTAATTTATATTCGGCCATTCAAATGTCTGTAGAATGCAAAATACTTCGATGTTTACGTATGTATTTATGTTATATTATGTGTAAATTGCTTTTTGCGTTTTGAACGTGCTTTTTACGTTCTATTTAATTCGTAAACTATGTAAAATTACATTAACAAGTAATTTCACTTATTAAGTTCAGTACAGTTCTCTACCAGGTAACCATTGGGCTAAACAGAGATTTATAAAAGGCGCAAAGAAAAAAGTATGATAATATTATTAGTTAAGAGAACATGACAAGAAAACTAACTACTATTATAGATTAAAAAACATGATCCATACAGGAGATAGAGATTACAGATACACATAAATTTACTGGTCAGGAATAAACTTAATCCTAGGGGTCGATTAGATAGCCACATAATATATACTTCACATTCCGATCTGATAACAATGTGAAATGTTAACGTCCAAGCAACCCGCTTAACCAAAACAAAACCCATCGACGTTCCCCCGCCTAACCACATCCCAACACACATAAACATACAAACACACACACACTCCCTCTAACACCAAATACACGAATATTGGATGATATCCCCTCCTTAGTAATTTCCTGCACAGGTTAATTTCCCGTTTATCCGCACAAACACATTTTGGTCCTTCGAACCGGACGCGGGCAGATACCGGAGGAATAGTAAATGTGTGCATGCTCAACTTTACGCTCGAGAATTAATGTTTGGGGACATCCTGTATGAGCTTGATAATGTTAAGAGCCGTTTTACACCTGTCTTGTTTGGTTTGTTCGACTTGTTTTTAATAAACGACATGATACAGAAAACAAATATAATGGAAAAATAAAACAATATTCTCTGAAGCTTAAGACATTGACTTGTTTTTTTGTGCTATAAAAAAGTCACGGATGCACGCGGAGCGCTGGGCCAAATTAGCCACCGAATGGACCCAACAAGATAGCTTCCTAAGGTAGAGGCAGGCCGAAAAGGAGATGGCGGGACGATCTTGATACTTTTTGAACAGATTGGCTAACACTGGCACATGGCTGAGACGAGTGGCGGAAAAAAGGGGAGGTCTTTTCCCAGCAGTGAGACACACTATATGCTAAAAAAATATATACAAAAAGGGTCCTTTTCCCGATTCGGAACCAAGTATGTCTGACCAGCTAGCGTGACTGATTTTATAATTTGTTTTCTAGCTGGTAGAATACAATTTTAACGATTTTCCTCCTCGACCGCCGTTAGAAATGCACCTTAAAAATCCCTAAGATGCGACCAAGCACCCCCTCTCCCTTGAATGAATCTTCAGTAAAATCTCTTCAAATAGACACGTAAAAGATTCAGCTCATTTATGACGGGGGAATAAATCACACATACAGCACGGTCAGGTAAGGCAGACACCGAGACAAGGCGTGGTGCTGTGGCTAGAAAGACAGCGTTTAAGAAAAAAATGCGAGATTGATACTCTTTGCGAAAACGTGTGTCAATTGCGAAAATTGACAGTAAAATTACCATTTGAACCAGGAAGAGAGGAACCAGGTATGCATTAGCCTAGAAAGGTAATGGTCCTGGGTTAAAATTCCGGTAAGGACAAGTATAAATGCGTATTGCGTTTGTTGCGTATTGGTTTATCAAATAAAAACGTCGTCTACTACACACAACTTAAGCCTAATTGAGCTTACTATGAGACCAGTTCGATTTATACAAGACTAGCGTCCACCCGCGACTTTGTCTGCGTGGACCCGGGATAAAAACTATGCTATATTTTAATCTAGGCTATGAACTATCTACGTGCAAAATTTCATCCAAATCGGTTGAGCCGTTTTTGCATGATTTAGTAACAAACATCCAAGCATCTAAACTTTCGCATTTATAATATTAGTAGGATACTGTGGGCGACGCAACCTTAGAATTACATTTACAGATAACGAAACAATTGTATAATACATAAGCATATAGATTGTATAAGGCAAATAAAGGAAATATCCCATTTTACATAACTAAAAGTACATAACAAACTGTAAAGACATAATAGGTAAATAGCCTGAATAATAAATGAATATGAATACAAAGTGTGTAAATGAATAGATAAAGGTAATAAATAACACCCCAGAAAATATAATAAGTATAGACCTAAGGCATATAGGCCAAACATGTTTTTAAGATCTTTTAATTTTGAGTATATCTGGGTATCGTACCGAAGTGTAGACCAGCTATAAAAGGTGCTGAAAGTGAGTATATCAGCTCGGCTGGACCGTAGAGAGAGCAGGCCATAGGCTCCACCCGCTCGAACCTGATTGGCTATTAAGTTTGTTAGGAAATTGTAGTTCTGAGCATTATTACGTAATTTTGGCTTATCATGCAAAGTTATCAAAGCGACCGCTTTATAACCCTTTATAATACAAACATGATTTATTTGTCACTGAATAGGTCATAAAAATTCCTTACTGTTAAAGAGACTTAATATTAATAAGATAACTGTTTTATATTGTAAAACCTAGGAAAACCTAGCTAGAAAGGATGTGAAAACAAATATGTCAATCTTTCACATATCGTAATTATGATTGGAATAACTTTATAAAACTTGTTATTGTTTAAATACATTGTCTAGAGTCACGAGTTTATATGCAAACAAGAATTGAGTCCAATAAGATTAATCTTGTTAAAAATATTTTGAGACAACAAAATATTATAATTAAAATGGGCGTGAAATTACGTCACAGCCAATCAATCATGTAATATTTGGATCAATAAAAAACTCAAGAATTCCCAGTTATCCTCGCCAGTGCAATGACGAGTTCATAGTCTAAATCTAGAATATAAACGAGCTAAATTTCAGTACAAATTATGTCAGTCGAGTTCTCTTGCAAGTAGCAACAACTAAGTAATCAACAGTGTAACAAAGTAAATAGGAAGTATATAGGGCAGTGATAGGAGTATATAAGTTATTGTAAAAGTCTTCGTTTAAAGATTGAAATATACATTTTATTATTTTCTTCGGTTTTCAATTAGCGTTCCCGGTAAAAGGTTTTGAGGTAAAAGTGGATGCTATTAGAGCTCTGAATTTACGACTCCAGAGTTAGCATCCAGGAGCTGTCGTGGGCTGCAGCAGGCATCGAGTGGGCCGCCAGGACTCCGTTCCGGGTCGTGCCTGTAAGCAGTACTTGTTAGGTGGCTGTAGAGCGGCATACGTCGTTGCTCTAGGCGTATGAACAGATCGCTCCTTCGACGCTGTAAGATCGTAAGCGTAGTGGCACGCGGCGCGTTGAGCGCATCAACGCTACCACCGCTTAACACGTGCGTCGTGCACAGATACGGTCCGGTAATATATATTCTTTTATTCTCAGGAAATCCCCTTCTCATTTAGGCAACTAGTCCTGCGGTCCTAAACTAAAAAAAAAGACCGGGCTGCACTCCGGGAGTGCCGGCAGAAGTGAAAACTCAATAACATTGTAACAGTTTTTGATCAGGTCACGTGACATCTTACGGTGTCACCCTAAAAATGAATTTGACGCAATAAACAATTGTCAATTATTTAGGCGGACGGGCCGCGGGCGCGTTGGGCGCGACGGGGCGGCGGCGGCAAACACAATACCGATTTTTTTTTGTCATTGCCAAATATTGGTAAATATTTTTCTAAGCTTTATCTCTTTAGGAATAACGCCCAAATTCGAACTATTCAAATTTTCTCAATAGCAAAACGGTGAAGGACGCGTTGGTATTATTACAAATTTATTTGCAGAATATGCTATTGCAAAAAGTGTTTAACGGCTTTATACTCTTACGAATAGCGTTCAGTTTTGAATGAAGTCGAATCGGCTAGCAGCAAAAAGTGACCTCCTTCACATCTGACGTCACAAAACTCTGTCGCGTATTTAACAATTTTTCCCCATCGCAAAAAGTGCTCAGCGCCGCTAAAGAAGTTTTCACTTCAAAAACCTCAGTAGATCCATTGTACTCGTAAATAGAAATGTATCTAGCGGTAAAAACGTGTTAGATACACAGTGGATCTGATTAATGAATCTAATGGCGTTCAAAACTAGGGACATCTGTCCGCGCGTTATCTGGCCACAGCCCTCCGGCCCTTCCGGTAGGCATTTGGGAAATAAGTAAGGATTAGGGCCCATTACCTAGCTGCTCCGCCCTTTGTTTCCTGAACAAACTGAATCTAATTAGTCCGTTTTGATTTCGGTACGACACGGTTTAATATGCATATGTTCTTTGGGATGTAAAGGTGCAAAAATACTTGAGCATTCACATGAAACTCCAAACATTGGCCATTTTTAACGAACAACGAACAGAGGGGCTGCTGCGAAACGAAAACGAACTTCGTTCGTGTGTCTCCGTCTTTGTCGCTCGAACTAGCAAGTGCGACAGAGAGGGTGATACCCGAACGTTTTCGTTTCGAGGTAAGCCGTCAGAGCTAAACATAGAGCCCAACATCGCTTCGAGCATTTTCACGATCACTCTAGCGAATGCAGTAAATGCTCGTCAAAAAAATTTGTATTGTTCTGTCTCACTCGCACGGTGCAAATTAGAAAGAGGAGGGTAGATTGTTTCGTCTTGCGTCGCGCTCAAGGTGTCAATTGAGCTAGCCCCACGGGTAGCGCGTCACGACAGCGACAGACGTGCGTGAGGGCACCTGGGCGGTGAGGGACGGCGATAGTCTAATAAAAAAACCGGACAAGTGCGAGTCGGACTCGCCCACCGAGGGTTTCGTACTTAATTACGAATGTACAGTTTTCCAATTTTTCCCTGTACTTGTAGTATTAGACGATATTACTTGCCAAATTTCATGGTTCTAGGTCAACGGAAAGTTCCCTATAAATGTTGATTCCCTTGAGTGTCGAAATATACGTTTATTGCGGTATAAACGGCCGTATCTTTTTTTAGCGTTTTTTTAGAAGTTTGATTTTTTCACAGCTTCAAGGGACTGTAGACCTGAGTATATGGTTTTAATTTCAACTCGATACCTCTACGCGTTCCCGAGATAAAGGGTCTTGACAGACAGACAACGGACAACGAAGTGATCCTAACCTAACCTAACCAAACTTTATGAACGCATTAAGAATTGTTAACACAAAAAGTAACTAAATCAATTACATTAAGGTCAGTTCGGGTATGTGCACGCCACCGGGGAAAGTGCGCCTCATTCATCATTCAGTCATTTAAATCAATATCAGCACTTACCCCGGGGCCGCACTTTCCCTTTTGCACATAGCCGAACTGACCTTACATACATCTATTATTACGTTTATATATAGATACGTTATGAGAAGCACCCCTTTGAGAACTTGACGAACAAAAGGCACATACTCCGTTGCACATTAGGAAGTAAATCCGATATGAAGAGATATTCAGTCAGGTATTCGTGTTTGAATGCCATGATTAAATGTTGATACACGCATAAATTTAAGGCCATATTAACACGTTCGCAACCAAGAAATCGCCTAGCGGGCACTCGTAATGTTTGCTCAGATGCCGGCTGAGCCCGCTAGGCGGGCAGTAGTATGAACTTACACGCCTAGCGAATTCTGTCGGCTTCTGGTGAGTTTGTTTCATATTTAGTCCGGTTACGAAAGTGTTAAAACTATTTAAGTACTAATTATACAAAGTAAATTAAACGTAAGGAGATTCTCGAATCAAGTCAATCTATTTTGCTGCTGCGTTGGTAATAAGTACTTCATTTTCCGCCCTCACACCGAAAAGTAATATGAAAACCTAATTTAAACACAATTTATTTCTATATAAAGGCACTAGCATAAGTAGTATACTCTTCAGAATTCGCTACATATTTTCTGATACCACTATGTCCAGAATTAATAACTTACGTGAATCAATAAATTCACTAGGAAGGTCACCGTTATACTCGTATACAGGGTGTAATCGTTAAGTGTTTACAGGCCATAATTCCGTAAATACAGCAGATATCAGAAAACTTCTAACTGATGTCGAAAGTACGTTACCCAACGAGTAAAATCACATCAACACCTTTTCAAAAATAAAACTAGAAATATCCAAAATATTAAGTTTAAAGGCTCCCATACATTTAATACGACGTTCCTTGAGAGGCTGTAATTTCACTTATTTCCCTACTAAGTGTAAAAGATACTAATATTTAAGATTCACTATTTACACAATAAAATGATAATAAAGGAATAAAACTATCCTTTCATGAAATAAAAATATCAAATGTAATTTTTTTAAGGAAGTTTTTTTTTGTTTACTGCTGTGGCTCTAAGTGACGCTAGTTGTCGTGCGAGACATTGTCGGGTCCTCTTCATTGTTTCTAAATGCACTTTTCATACAATTTACGGCGTAATTCAAAAAAAAGTCTTGGCGTACACGATTCTTTAGCTCTTCAAGGTTGTGTATTAGCTCATCGTACACGTAATCTTTTAGGCCTGTAAACACTTAACGATTACACCCTGTATATATTACTTCATCTTAAATGAAACATTAATCATCTTTATTTAACACGCTTCTCTCGTAACACGAGATAAAAATCTTGGCTTAAAATCATTTTGACTTTATTCGAGATATTTTGGCACCTTCCAATAATAATTTTAATATGAATTACCTCGAATTAAGATTTTGTTTCTGTGTGGTACCTACATGAGTCGGATTATGTCGGCAAAAAGCATAAAGGTTGCATCAGAACGTTCCGTGGTTACCCCATGGCGATAACGCAGGTAATCTCCAACTTTTCCCCCGCAAGCTTAACGCTAGACGGGAAATGTCCATTTTCCATTACAAACCCCCCCACGTTGCGAATACGAATGCATGCCCCCAATTTGCGGCTCAAATCTCTAAGGGAGTAAATACTGTTTAAAACAATTTCCAAACAAAAACAGAGTGTAATTGTAAACTGGGGAAGTTTGGGGTACTTAAACGAGTTCGCGGGTATTCACAAAGCCCTTGAGTACTAAGGGCGTAATTACATAAACAGTTAGTAGGCTTTTTCTTAATGATTTGAGTAATGAAAGGGCAAGATAGGTAACGTTTATTTTATCGTTTTACAGCTGACCTTATTCTGGTTTAATGGGGTTGAAGGGAATTTCAGAATTTGATACTCGAGGGTGTTTTAGGATGGTCTTATTTAACATTAATGTTATTCGTAAAAGTTAAAAGAGCCTATTATATATAAGATGTATGTGTCAATACGGTGGTTAGGCTTCCAGACATAGTTTAGGAACGTAGTGCCGAACCCGCGAGCCTAACTTTTTTTTCAAATATTTTTTTAGTTCGTAAAACTGAATCGACAAAAAAATTACAATTACCTTCTCGCAAAATTTGACGAATATCTTTCCAGAAATGCGACCTATAGAGGAGAACAGCGGACATTCGAAAGAATTTTGGTCCAAGCTGATATGTAGACATTCGTTCGCTTCTACGGACTATACAATTAAAGACGCGACCTAATGAATAAATAAATCAGTAGATGCATGTCCTTACATAAAATATACCTACATATTCGGGAATCGCATTTCTTCATCTATTTACTCACCCGAATGGCAAAATTGAATAAATACATTCAATTTTACTCTCATTCACTAACTTTTCCAGACGAAATCCTGTAAAAAATCGCGCTCTGCCCCAATATGCCGCGGTCTTACCACAGCAGATGTCGTTTATTTACTTTCTTCACCTCTTATCTTATGCAACGCTTTAGTAGAATTCTGATCTTTGTAGAGCTTCAAATATGGGTGATTTTAGTGTGAAACGCTCGAGTCCGAAACGATTGTTTGAAAGTAAACAATCCAATATGGCGGCTGTTTACCTGTGACAAAAGAACATTAAATATTTTATTTTGTTTGCACCCTCTTTATGCCTAATGGCACTCGTATTAAGTTTGTTTGATGTTGTGTGATTTGTTTTAATACGGTGGTTGATTATTATTCAGGGTTTTGGGGGGAGATGGGAAATGGCCGACAGTTATGTTGCACTGCGACATTCATTTACTTGGTTACTGCTGTACAAAAATAAGGGCATTGATTCTTGTTTTTGTGGTCTTATGGAAGGTGCTATATGTGAAAATAAAAAGGAATTTACACAGAAAGGGTTGAAGTCAAAAAACAACGTGCCGCTTAGTTAGACTGCGATCTAGTTTAATTTGATTTATTTGCATGATTTTTCAAATACATAAACATTGGTAAATAGTAATCTCATTTTAATATAGACCAGCCCAGTGAGCACGATAGGTTTTATCGTCACGTGTTACGGGCGAAATGTACTGAAACATCACGTAAAACATAACGATAAAACGTGTCATGCTAGGCCAGCTGCGAGCACGGATCCGCGAAAGCAAGGAATGACGTGGGATAAAATATAGCCTTTCATCCCGAAGGTACATTATACATTATGTATACTGGTGAAAGAATTTTCGAAGTTGGATAAGAAGTCCCGGAGATTACCTTCTAGGTATTAGTTTGTTTCAGTTAAAATGACGAAAATGCACTTAACGTGGGATTTTACAACTACTTTTGTTGATAAATATGAAAGCAAAGGATAACAAAGAGACGTCATAAAACTGACCGAAGTGTGGCACGAGTAGCTGCTGTTTGTTATATTGTTTAAGCGTAAATGTTTTTTCAATTCAACTTGCAGATTATATACAATCACAGTTATACAATAGATGTCGTTATTGGTTGGATTTAAATACTTTTCTCCATCTAAATTATACATGCAAAACCTAAAGCTCATAATTTTTTACTCTTTATAAAATTAGTACAACATACTTATGTACTTATGTAGGTCTTGTCTACTTAGGTACTACTTAAGAAAAAGTCGACGATTTTTTTCCATTTTAATGCCTCTATTTCGGGTACAATTAACCAGCTGAGACAAAAAGGCAGATTTGCATTATTTTTAAATGACTTTAGAACAGGTTTTATTCTCCTTTCATCCACATTAAAGCTAGCTTAGAAAACACTGAATACCACGAAAAATCAATCACATTTCTCACCATACTAATCCCAGATTCGGATGTTACATGGTTACCATGGCAACTTCAGCCAACGTCACTCCAAAAAACAAAACGTCTTAAGTGCATTAGAGTTGAATGCACATACGTCATTTTTGGCGAGCCTAATGAATGTTTGCCTTCAATTCCGTCAGACATCAAAGAACTTGTGAATTATCGTCGGAATATATTAAATCGATTGACGATGTACGTAAACGTTTTGATAAGCCCGGTGTGTTATCTTTATGATTTTACTAGTTGAGCGAGTTTCTGTGATTTCGAAACGTATCTTTTTAGCGGGAAAATAAAACTGTTTTATGTTTTCACTGTATGTTTATTTGTGCGTGTATAACGTTATCGTTTTTATGAGTGTATGTTTTGTGTTGAGAACAGATCGAATCTATACTAATATTATAAAGAGGAAAAGTATTTGAGATTGCAGCTTTAAAGCTAATACTTCAATCTTTAAGCTACGGTAGCCTAGTGGTTCAGGCATGCGGCTGTCAAGCGGCGGTCGTGGGTTCGAATCCCGGCTCGTACCAATGAGTTTTTCGGAACTTATGTACGGGATATTTACCGTTAGCTGTTCGGTGAAGGGAAACATTGTGAGGAAACCGGTCTAATCCCAATAAGGTCTTGTTTTCCCTCTGGGTTGGAAGGTCAGATGGCAGTCGCTTTCGTAAAACTATTACCTATGCCAAATCTTGGGATTAGGTGTCAAAGCGGACCCCGGGCTCTTTTAGGGCACAACCGGGAATTACGCTAGGAGGATGATGACTCTTTACCTAAGTGCGTACCTACACGCATTTTACCACTACCTTACCTGATGGCAAGTGATGATGAGGTCGAGGGTATTACATGGATACTTAGATAGTGCCTATCCACTCTCGTCTTGTTATAAGTAGTGCGTTCCACTCTTCAGCTGTCCTTGCAAGAAAACTGACAGCAAAACGCTTGGTGCGAATCAGTGGTAAGCTTAAAGCACAAGGGTGGAACCCACGTCCGCGCCTAGTCCCAAGATGGCGAAATGGTGAGGGAGGGAGTCAGAGTTGCACTCTCAAGTCCCAACACAGCGCGTCTAGTAGATATGGCTAGCTTACTCACCCCCAAGAAACACAACACATATCTACAGAAATTACAAAAAACAAAAAAAAAACAAAATAATTTATTGATAAGCATACACCGGTTTCGCGGGGGCAAAAATGTACCAGTGCTAGTGATTAATTAAAAATCGACTAAGTTTATCGACATCGATAAAAATATTTTTTTTACCATCATTATCATAACTAAACTAATGGCTAAGTTTGAATACGTTTAACTATGTGCAAACCTCTTTCATTTATACTTATCACAACTATAAACAACCAATATCTGACATTGACTGTGTCGAGTCACTTTTGACAACCATTGAATCGTTTGAATCCTCAGGGCAAAATTATTCACAAAAAACTTCAAACAGTGCTAGAGAAAAACGTCGGCATTTCAACTTTCAAAACATTAAATGATTTGGTATCCGGAAAAGAAATTATAGCAGAAATTCATCAATACTATAAATTGTTTGAATTTGCTTCAATTACTACAGTTGACTTAGAAAGGTCATTTAGTTGGCTAAAATGGATATTGTCACCCAGGCGACGTAGATTAAAGTCTGAAAATGTGGACAAAATTTTAATTGTATATTATGAAAATTATATTAAATATTAAAAAAGTTAATTACGCAAAAAGTTTATTTTTGTGTATGTAGTTTTCTTCTTCATTCAAACTCTTGAAATTACCCAACGGTTGTACGTCATTTTTATCGATATCAACTAATAAATTTAGTTTAATGTGTCCTCGCACTATTAAACGTCAGTACAGATTTGCCCCCGTCAAACCGGTGTATGTAATGAATGATAATGATAAGACATATGTACATCAGTGTTACTATATACTAGGAGCTTACTATTAGAGGCAAATAACACGTGCCTGAGCTAGGATACCCTGTGTTTCAGGCAAAAAAGAACTAATAATTGAAAAAGTTATTCGTATGCAAAATATAATACAATATGACTCTTATTGACTAACACGTACAAATAATTGGGAAGTTATAACTTAGGCGGTACCTATAAAAGATAGTATAAAATTATTTTTAAACGATAAATAACTTCTCTGTATCGTCATAGGACATATTTTGTACGTAGATTTACGGTATTACTCAATATTGCTTGCTGGACTTTTTGAATCAGGTATGACACGCTAGTGTTTGCGTCAGCGGAATTGTAAACTGGGCCAAATTCAATGATGCATAAATCACGGTCAAGTTTGTTTACATTTAATTTAGAAATTATAGGCGTGCGTGCTATATATGGGAATTTACGAAGTATTGAAACTAGGGCAGCCCTATGATCTGTAATAGAGGAAACGAAAATTAACGAGTATTTAAAAATACCATACATCGATCTTCACTGTACTGGGCCAAGCAGATCAAACTAAGTACACATGCCCTGAGCGGTTATAGATCTCAAAGCTCCAAAGGCATTAAGCCTGTAAGGTGTACTTAAGCACAACACAGCTTATTCCGGTAGGTACCGTATCGTACCCATATAAATCTAATACTACCTTAAAAACCCTTACTGAAACATGCTTAACGGTTTGCTCCTCTTGATACCTGTTCTTTGGGTAGTTATTTTTTAGAGGTTTTAGATTTAGAGTTCACTATTTATTTATTTAAAGAAGAACTTATCGTACAAAAGGTGGAAGTAATGCCGAAAGCATTCTCTACCAATTAACCTTTTGGCATAGCAGACAAATACAAGTATATTACTTAACTAATCGCGTATAGTGTTGTATTTAATTTTTGAATTTGTACCTATTGATAATTAACAACATTACTTAGTTATTTATTATGTCATTTGACATTTCATAGGATATCGTAATTATGTAAGTAAGTATACAAGTTTATTGACATTTTCACGTGTGAAATATCCTTTTGTTCTTAAATTATCAAATTATTATATTGAAGATATTTTAGTGAATCCATCTTATTTTTCATGTAAAATAATATGTTATTTTCTAGAGGAAATAAATGATTCACTAAAATATAACAAATCAATCTAATTTTATTAATTTATTCATCTGATAAGGTTGGAAAACCGACTGACTTCAAAGAGAGATACATTTAAATAGAATTATTTGCGATTAAGTAACAATGATGTGTGGTAAGTCTTGAAAGTAAAAACAATTTTGATCACATTTTAAAACCGACTTCAAAAAAGGAGGAGGTTCGCAATTCGTCGGAATCATTTATGTATTTTCTCAGATTACTAG
Organism: Epinotia ramella; assembly: GCA_947578815.1. Lineage (NCBI taxonomy): Eukaryota > Metazoa > Arthropoda > Insecta > Lepidoptera > Tortricidae > Epinotia > Epinotia ramella. Next base: position 27,060,678 of record OX388205.1, read on the forward strand.
AACGTCTGGACCGATTTGGAAAAATCCTTTTTTGTTTGAAAGGGTATCCTTCCCAGGTGGTCCCATGGTCATCAGGTCAGGGTCTGATGATGGAATCCTGGAGAAAACGAGGGAGCTCTTAATTTTTTTTCACTGATAGTTATATGGGTTTGGTATCAAATTGAAATAAATCTAATTCTACCTTCAAATTCCTTGCTGGAGGATGCTTCGAGGTTTACTCCTCTTGATACCGGTTATTCAGCTATTTTTCACCACGGAATGTTACAACGGACGACCAGCGCTGGCTCTGCCAGCATTACGCTGAGTTGTGACCATTTCGTGGAAAACTGCGAAACTTAATGTCGTTGTTTGTAAATTGTCTTGTGTTTTGTGATGAATAAATGTATCTTTCTTTATTTCATTCTCTCTTTCTAGCTTTTTGTATTCATGATTAAGTGATTTCAGCTCAAGATTAAAGAATAAGTGAATTTGTAAATTTTGTACTTACCACTTTCTGGAAGCATAGTCGTTAAAAAAAATAAGGCTTGTGTTATAGGTATACTAGGCGACGATATATTTAATAGATATAAATACTTCAATACATAAAAAACCTCCAAGACTAAGAAACAAATATTCATGCTCATCACACAAATATTTGCCCGTGAACCCAAACCCAGGACCTTCAGCTTCGTAGGCAGCGTTACTGGTCGTCAAACTTCTCCCAAACCATTCCATCTTCACTATTCCAAAAGCCATTCTCGTCTATTTGTGAATACTGTGGTACCAAAAGGAACGTAGCGATCGGAACCCTCAGCCGTGATCGTAGCGGCATTAGCCAAACACAATAAATAAAACCAATCTCAGGTTCGCATATTGAAAATGCACATTGGATTTAAGGAATATATGTGGTATGTGGCATTTATTGTTGTGGTTCTTAGTAGTTTTCTATCACACTTTTAGTAATTTCGCAGCGCTACGCTCGTAGCTGATGCTGTCCTTTTCTAGCGCCTGTGAGTGTTAACACATTCACTGCCAAGAATCGCTACGCGCTACGCTCGTAGCCGATCCCGTGGGTTTTCTCGTATGTAGCGAAAAGCGACTACGTCGTAGGCGCCCGCTAAGCGGGTTCCTGCCAGTGAAAGTGTTAAGCTTGTTATATGAAATTTGGTTTAACATATATGCAGGCGTATCAAATAGCACAGGGCTGGATCGTGATATTTAGATGATAGGATACCATTTTATGTCCACTTCATTTTTATACAGGTTATATAGAATCATCACTACATAGTATAAAACAAAGTCGCTTCCCGCTGTCTGTCCCTATGTATGCTTAGGTCTTTAAAACTACGCAACGGATTTTGATGCGGTGCCGGGGCGGGTCGCTAGTAAAAAATACAATTCACCGGTATGCTAAATAAATCTTATATAGATGATAGAGTAGATATATACATTAAATACATAGAAAACACCTAAGACATAAAAAACAAATATACATGCTCATCACACAAATATTTGCCCTCATCAGGATTTGAACCCAGAGGGGCTGCCGCGAAACGAAAACGAACTTCGTTCGTGTATCTACGTCATTGTCGCTCGAACTTGCAAATGCAACAGAGAGGGGGATACACGAACGAAGTTCGTTTTCATTTCGCGGTAGGCCCTCAGGACTGACAGCTTTGTAGCGTATAGATTTATGCATATTTTTGCGACATACGCGTCCTTGGTGGAACTGATGACCTGCAGGTCAATCACCTACGTTAAATAGATCTAAATGTTTATTTTTATATGGAAAAATAACAGTTCGATCACCTAAAGGTGTTTACAGATTATGCGCGGTAGCCGCGCGAGCCAGTGTTTGCGTGAACATTGGCTCGCGCGGCAAATATTCGATGGAATTTAGGTAGACCGCGGCGGCTGCGCCAGGCAAGCGATCCAGCTCGACCAGCGCGCCAATTATTTCGTTCTAAACCAAACACAACCGTCCATACTGCGCACGCGCCAGCGACTGAAGCTTCTTTGATGCGGGCTCAAAAACCGACAGCGCTTGGATCGCCGCGCGGCACGTCCGAGCGCGGCAACGTTCGAGCTGCCGCGCGCGGAAACGTTCGAGATGCCGCGCGCGGAAACCCCGTCTCCATTGCGCGCGGCCGCCGCGCGATCCAATGTTCGATTGATTGCCGCGCATAATCTGTACGCGCCTTAGCGCGCGTTCAAAACGTTACGTGATTACCCCTCTGGTAAAGGTCGCGGAAGTCCGCTGTATTCGGGTGGCGCAGGACCGGTCGTTGTGGCGCTCTTTAGGGACTTTGTCCACTGCTGGAATTTCGGCTAATATGATAATTGATACGCGACATTTTGCGTAAACGCATAGCTTCTGTGCACACTACGACGCACTCATATGGAGATGGGTTGGCATGATTTTTTATTACAAAACTGAGGCTAAATACCGTTTTCCATTCTTTATTTCCAGTCTTTAATCACGATTCCATCTTTTCTCGCCGCTGCAAAATAGCGCATAATATGAAAACCGCTTGACTTGCTAAAAATGTTATATACCCAAGCGCCATGTTTCATTATTCTTTACGTGCGGTTTTATTTCGTGGAATCTGCGGGATTTTGGGTGGAAATGAATTTGATTTAAACATTACAGATTTTAAACTTAGCGGTATTTTTGTAATACGAGTATTTACTTTGCAATGAATATCTACATTCTAACCAACTTGTTGGATACTATCGACAACACAGCTAACTAATATGTAAATACAAGATGACCAATTAACTGTGTTGGCGTTTGTACTCGGAAGTATGTTAATACTACATAGATTCTTCCCGCGACCCCATCCGTGTAAAAACCGTTCACCCCCTACTGATTATGATTTTGTTTTTATTGTTCTGTTTAGTATGTATAGTATACAGGATGATTCAGGAGACGTGAGCAGGATCAACCCTACACATACAGTTAATGTTAATGGATCTTTTACCATCGTAATTAAGTTAAACGCCCACAGTTTTTTTTTACATTTTGTGTAAAAGTTTCATTCACAATAAATCATGGTCACCCTACACAACTAAAAAAAAATTAGCGTTAATCTTACCAATGCTGGTACGACTGAGTAGCTTATAAACTATTGAATCCGTAGGGTTGATCCTGCTCATGTCTCCTGAATCACCCTGTATAGTTTTATGTTTTGTTTCTGTATCTGGTATGTTCTGTGGCAATAAACTACTATTCTATTCTATTCTATATAAAAAAATACATTTAGATCTACCTAAAGTTCGTACAATGCGTTACGTGATCGACCTGCTGCTATTCAGAAAAGAGTCTTTGTTGACCTCAAATTAGGGATTTCAATCTTCCTTGTAGAAGGTGTGAAAAGCAGTAAGTGTCACACGGTAGAAAAAATCCGTCTTGGGATTACGCTACGCTCAGGATTCTATCGGGATTCAATGTACCGCCCTCGCCGTATATAATTTTCACTCTTGAGACCATCTAATATGTAATTTTATCCCGGAAATAATCCCGTTACAAGCATTACTCACAGTTAGAAATTTCTATGGGAGAGTGATACTGTTTACCATCTTGCGATACATGTTGTTCAATTTACACTCATGTTGGTTACCTGCAGGACAGGCCTCGCCTAATAGTCCAGGAGCCACAGCCAATATACTCCCGGAAAGTACTATTGTGATAAACTGTATTCCGCGGTAATTTTGTAATTTTATTCTCTGTTAATGATTGTACTTACTTATGTGGAAACTGGGATCCCCTTCATTGGCATAATTTTTTTTAGACTAATATAGTTTCGCATAATTGATTTGGCATAATTTCTATTGGCATAATAATACTGTCGCATAATAATACTTTGGCCTACTACTTTGTTTGGCATACTATGGTTTTAGAATAATTTTACTTGGACTAATTTGTATTCGACTAATACTCATTATGCATACTATTGTATGGGCTAATAATTATTTATCATATCTGTCTTGAAGCATAATTTCTGTTTTCTAAATAAATAAAACACAGTTTCGTTGTTAGCATGCATTTACACTTTTCGTGGACGCGGATTATTGGGTCGTGCATTATCAGGGCGGATAAAAATGGCTTGTCATAAGCGAACTCTGTCTTAGCTCGGTTAGGTTAGGGTTCACTTGTGTTCCTCAGACCAGAAATAGACACCCCGCGCAGCGGGGTGGCGTCGACTCGCTGGAGATTATTAGTCCGCACAGATGACCGTCCCAATGTACATGGATTATCAGGCTGTACATTATTGGGCCGTGCATTATGCTTTCATTGCTTTGTGTAATGCATGATTTTATTTTTTAGGACAATTTTTATGCGTTTTGTAATGATGCCAAGTAATTATTATGTCTTTTTGTATTTATGCTATCTGATGTTAGTCTTTGTGATGATTATGCTATTTTCGTTTATTCTTTTTAATTTTATGCCTAAAAATTTATGCCATAACATGATTAGGCTTAACGCTAATTCGGCTATAAACAATTATGCGTTATTATATTATTCCAAATGATTTTATGCGATCCAATAGAGAACCGTGGAAACTTTTACTTTACTTTACTTTATAACCTACCTACCTACCCCGGCAAGAATTGTATAGTGAACTAAGCTGATTTACGAGTAGGTAACACCCGGACAAAGTCACGGGCTAGCTAGTCGGTAATAAATTCATAAAGCCGGTGTAAAAACGATATTTCTAACAGGTACCATATAATGTATGTAGATGACTAAAAGTGTTCATGAACCCTAGCTACACTGCTTCATTAGGGCTCAAAGCCAGTAAATGTGGCGGAAATTTCACTGGTGAAGTTCATTATTAGGTATTCGAGGGATAAATTAAATGAGGGAAGTATTTGTTTCTATTACGTGTTTAGTACCTGGTGAGTACTTTTGCTAATGCTATGGTAATTAGGCGAAAAATGTAATATCTTTCACGTCGACTGTATATTGAAATATATACCACATTATGAGGCCAAAATACTTTTGCCATCAGTTCACAAATGGCTGAATTGGGTTAAGCTAAGACGCGAAAATATGACTCTAAATGTCTTTTTTTTTAATAAATTGCTTTTTTGATCCAACGATTTTCTATACTGCGGAAAGAGATGCAAATCTTTTGATAAATATATACCCGATCAATTTATACTAATATTATACGGAGAAAAAGTCTTTGAGATTGTATGTTTGTAAGTTTGTATGTAGAGGGAATCTCCGGAACCACGTATCAGATTTCCAAAATTCTTTCAACTGACTTTAGAATAGACATCGGCTATAGTTTATACCGTGGGTCTGTTTGCTTTCTTTGCAACACGCGGTTGAAGTCGCGGAAAATACCGTTATATTTTTGGAAGTGGATGGAAAATATTTTTACCCTATAAAAGTACCGAGTAAGTACCAATATAATGACTAACGTCGATACGAAGCGAGGTCGGCAAATGAGAGATTGCCGTTGCGGTAAAGAATGTCCATATTTCCACAATGTCGGGAAAATATTTTCAAAGCATATTTGCTTTTCCCCCGCCTCGAGCTAAGGTGGGTGCTACTGTGAGAATAAAGAGAATCTTGGGGAATTTATATAATATTTTATATTATAGGTAAGTTAGGTACTGCGTAGGTAGACAAAGAATTTTTAATATAAAACTTAACAACATTACATTTGGAGCAAATAAAAATTCCACCTACCTACTTAAACCACAAAATTCTGCTGCTTAGCTAAGTAAATATGTCTGCAATATATAACTCTCACTCCCTTTTTCACAAAACTCCATTTAAATAAAATGTCTTTGTCCGTTTTTCACAAACATATGTCAAATTGACAGATAAAGACGAACGATTTTTTTTTACGTTTATGAATCATCAGTTTTTTAATGTGGCTTTCGCTTATAAATACATGTGGATTGTACACGGACTGCATTTATCATAATAAAATGACATCATCATAATCAAAGACGCCCACTGCTGGACATAGGCATCCCCCAAAGAGTGCCACAATGATCGGTCCTGCGCCACCCGCATACGACGAACTCCGCGAGTTCATCAGTCCAACTTGTCTACCCACGCTGCGCCTACCGCGGGTAATATTATTTATATCTTACAAAATGTAATAATGGAAATTAACATTTGACATACTAAAACATTATATCTTAGTTTTAGTTTTAGACTCAAGTATTTGATTGGATAAAACGCGATATGAGAAATTCTTTGTGGTGAGTACACAATTTTCCTTTCCTGGTCAGAAAGTGAGGATTTCTAGCGTCTTCAAATACCTGCGATCTGAGACATTTTTTGTTTTACGGTCCTAGGTGAGTAATGAACTACTAGTCGCTCAGTGAGCTGCAGAACTGCGGGCCATATATGCCTGTGGTCACCGATTCAAATCCGGCTCAGAGTATTAATTTTTTTTTCTCTATTAATTTCATATTTATACATTTTTTATTACCAAAAAAAGGTATCTATAAAATAAACTACTTATATAATCATGGAACCTACTCACAAAATTTCACGAGAACCGGTTGAGAAATGCGACCTGTAAAGCTGGCCCCGTATCATGGTCGGCCTTATCACGCCATAAGTGACAAGATAGAGCTTCCGTCTCGTTCCATCGAACGGTGTCAGCCAGTGACGGACGCTCTATCTTGTCACTTATCGAGTGATAAGGCGGACCATTATACGGGGTCTGGACAGCTAGACGGTGGGGAGACGGGACATTCGGACACAAAAAAATTTCAACCCAAGCTGAAAACTTTGTTCGCTTCGCTCGCTCATTCAATGATTGCACACCGCTTATAAATGCAGCAAACAGCTGTAAGTAGAATCAGGGGTATTAATGATAATGGGAAAGACAACCTCCGTAGCCTAGTTCGTAGTGACCCTGCCTAGGAAGCTGGAGGTCCCGGGTTCGAATCCCCAAGAAGGCAAGGTAAGGGCATTTATTTATGTGATGAACACGAATATTTGTTCCTGAGTCATGGATGTTTCCTATGTATTTAAGTATTTATATCGTGGTCTAGTACCCATAGTACAAGCTTTGCTTAGTTTGGGACTAGGTCGATAAATGTAAGATTGTTTCAAAATATTTATTATTTATTATTAATATACGTACATAAATAAGGACATAAATATCTGTACATGACTTTATTGTCAATGCCAAAAAGGCGTGAATCCATATCCATACTAATATTATAAATGCGAAAGTGTATGTGTGTGTTTGGTGTTTGTTTGTTTGTCCGTCTTTCACGGCAAAGTGGAGATAGTTGAAGGGATTGAGAGTAACATATGATAGTTTTTATCCACGTAATCATCCCCTAAGGGGGTGAAATGGGGGGTAAAAGTTTGTATGGAGCTGCGATATAAACGAGTTCCACGCGGACGGAGTCGCGGGCAGAAGCTAGTATCTGTATATTTATATCCTTATTTGGCAGTATATGAATAACCACTGTACCTATATCCTTAAACGGCTTGATGCAACGGATCGAAACCTGGAACTTATAAAATAAACCCCTCAAATTAGCCAAATCTGGCGATTAATCAAATTCGCATCCCCAAGAGGTCCATAAACGTCGGGGAAGTATACTGAAACAATATAAGATCAATGGCGTAAAGCGACGTTCACATAAACTCCTAAATTTTCATGGGCATACCAACATTCATATTTTTATTAAACGGGACAGAAAGAAAGAATGTTTGTTACATAAGTTTCTTAAAATATCACGCCGTTAGCCTGCGAATGTCAAATAACGTTTTGTATGGAAAGCGAACCACCTCAATCGCGTAATTAATTAGTTATTATCTTCTCTGAGGTCTCTCGACGTTTCGGATGTGTAACAGCATCACACATAGGACACGGGGCTTGAGCGGGTATCAACATCTCCTTGGTGGTTCGGGTAAATAATTTATTATTTATTTATTTATACAAGGAATTCCAACAGCTATGAAATATTCGCTAAACTTTATAAATACGCGCTTTATACGCGATTAAGAGTCCGCAGCAAGCTCGATTCTTCATACAAACGTAGTTACGTCCTTACTTTAATATAACATGTCACATTATCATGAAATTCTCTAAATATAATGAGGTAAGATATATCTAGGGCTAAAACTAGTTTATGACTCTTAAAATGTTAATAGAAAGAAAATAGAGCGAGTACAAGTTATGCATTTTTAGACCCCAGAAAGTTGTTCAGTTCGGCGGCCTACTACGACCAAAATATAGTTTAGATTGAAGTCAAAACCTATTTCCGGTGTCGATTAAACTATGCAGTTTGAAAAGAAAAAAGATTTATCAAAATTGATCTTGTAGTTTTAAAATGAGAGCGTAACTACGAAAACCTTAAAATAAATTACAAAAATTTGATGCGAAACTGCAGCGAATTACTCTAGCGCGGGGAACGGTCGGGGGGGGGGGGCGGCGGTACGCACCGCCCTTATCATAGCTACTCCTTGCCGTGCGCTTAGTTTAGTGACAATAGTGACCCATTTGCTGTGCGCGGGAGCGACGTATTGTTTTGGTGAATTATCTTCCTACGATAATCGCGGTCAATTCACGACTTGGACTGATAAAACGGATTTGATTTTTCTTGGTGATACTGGTGGTGTGTGTGATCATACTGATCGACGATCTGTGGCTTTCTTATGGACTTTGCATTTTTATGTTACAAAAATGGATAAACCGGGTAAGTACCTACTTATATGCATTTTAGTCCAAGTTCCAAGTATACAAATAAATTATATACATGTAATATGTACATATTATATTAATGTATATGAGTACCTAGTCATTAATCCTTAGTTGACGTGTTATTTATTTTATTTGGTAGGTAAACAAAATTTTAATCTCACAGTAGGTACTCTTTCGGTATTAAATAGGTAGGTACCTACGTAAATATCACTTGGGTACGTCAAATCATTCTGGATATGGCTTTGGTGATATATAGTTTGATTCTTTTATATAGCCAAAACAAAATACTTACTTAGTTAAAAAATAATAATACGCTATAAATTTAAATAAGACGAGGATGAACGAACGGACTTTATACGAAAACTACCTATCACACATTATTGCTTAGAAATTTTAATTAGTTTACCTAAGTAGGTATGTAAGTTATAGTATAGTATCCTAAAGTATATAGGATAGGTTTTTTCGTCACTCTCTATAGTAATCTACGTACTTCTATATATCATAATTACATATAGAAATTGGCACTTACCTACCCTTCCACTTTTTTGATCGAGTGACCTGACAATAACAATACTAGGTAGGTATCTAAATAAAAAAATGACGACTAGACAATAGCAGTTGTTTCTCGGTGCTACTTGAACCTTGGTTGTAGGTATTTATTATTTATGTATGTACTAGGTTCTTACTATATTATGTGCTCAGGTTGGCGCTTGTCCAATTTGTAGATATAAGATGTACAAGGTACATAGGTACATATATTTTTCAACTAAAACTATAAGGGGGCAAACAAGCATACGGTCCACCTGATGGTAAGCGATCACGGGAGCGTATAGACGTTTATAATTACCTATAGTTATTTTTTTTTCTAGAAGCGAAAAGGTGTTCAAAGACAAAATTATGGCTATCGGCTCGAAGGAAGAAAAGAGGACCGGCTCGTCGTCAAAAAGAAAATATAAATCCTAATAGGTAAGTTATAATAAGGCTATAAATTCAAATTTCATTTATTTATGGACCAACTAGGATCATTGTTGTAAGTAGGTACTTTTTACCAAAAATAAAAACAATAATGTATGATCTTTTTTTATTTCCTTCAATACACCAAATCTTCAATGTGAATAAATATTTATAGGGTAGGTTCCTAGGAAAAAAGATCTGGATTCTAATTAGTGCGTATTTTTATTGATCATAAGATATTGGACACCTATTTTAAAAATACACACAACCGAACATAGAACCTCCTGCTCAGGCCTTTAAATAGCGCTATTTTCGTATAGCGCTATCATTTATAACGTTATTATTCCTAAAACCGCTATACTCAAAAACTATATTTGACGCGCTGTATAGCGATATCCATTATAACGTTATAAATCTAAACCATTAATATAAAACCGATACTTTTTTAACCGATATAATAATGTAATAACGTTATAGGCTACCCCTTTCTCGCATTCAAACTACTACTATCGCCTACTCGTGCAATGTAAGCGATGTGATTACGTAACGTAGGTTGTTTGTTAGAGTGCACGACGTCATAGTAAAATACAGAATTTTTCGATTTGCTCGGCTTGTCGGCGCAGGTTGTAGCCTGATACGAATATCCTGACTAATAATTTTCAAATCAGATTGTCTTTAGCTACTCTGTGCCTCATTAATCAGAAATGCATCATCCCATAAAAAACATGCCATGTAAAAAAGAAGTCAAGTCTCGAAACTCTTCCACCGTAAAAAGTTGTGAGATATTTCGTAGAGCCAAGTCTCAGGCATTCTTTTATCTTTATTTGCTTGCTAAATAAAATTTTGTGACTTGGCAATCACACAATACTACATAGCTTTAGGTATGCAGAAATCCATTAATGCAGGAAAGTTGTGTGATTGCCAAGTTACAGAATTTTATTTAGCAAGCAAATAAAGATTAAAGAATGCCTAAGACTTGGCTCTACGAAATATCTCACAACTTTTTACGGTGGAATAGTTTCGAGACTTGGTCTCTTTTTTACATGGAGTGTTTTTTATGGAATCTCACTTCTTTCTGTAGGTTAATGTGTTATCCATACATACAAACTATGAATGCAGGCCCATTCTTGCTTTTGAATTTTCCCATTCACTGCAAATGTAACTTTGTAATCCTATATATTTGTATAGGATTACAAATTAATGTATACAGTTGGTGTATCTAGAAAACTGGGTTGAAATAGCAATTTTTTATAGTTTTCCCTTTATGTGGCCATTAAACCCTAACTCTGTACCAAATTTCAGCTCTCTGAGTTTATGGGAAGTACTAGTTCTATTTTGATGATCATGAGTGAGTGAGTGTCATAAATGCGAAACTTTGCTTTCGCTTAACTTCGGAACTAAATGACCTACAGACTTGAAATTTTGGATTTTAAGTATGTGATTATAGCTTACTGGATGACGAAAATTTCTGCATTCTGGTCTTATCCAGAGGTTCTCAAATAGGGGCCTGAAAATGTGGCGAAATGGTTCCAGTAAAGGATGGTACGGCAGTGTTTGCTTCGCGCTCGACTTGGCGGGGGCACTGCCGTGCCCCCAGATATTAATGGCATTGTTATAACATGGTAAATTATTAATAATTTAAATGCCTGCATGTTTCTGCTTAGCCCGTTGGTTGACTGGTAGAGAATGCCTTATGGCATTAAGTCCACCATATATACTTTTTTTTGTATTGTGTCACAAAGTTTAAATAAATTAAACCAGTCTCATGGCATTAGCACGCACATTACGGATAGATGGTCAGCTAAGATGCTAAAAATGAGGTGGAGAGAATGAGAAATTTGATTTATCTATATATGTAAAAGAAGACTTCCTGACTAATTCATCAACGCACAGCCGAAACTACTGCGACTAAAAAGAAGGGACAAGATGGAATTTTTGGAAATCCCATCCCTAAGGGGGTTAAATAGGGGTGCAAAGTTTGTATGTGGGAAACTTTTTTTTTAACTAGAGACATGAAACTTTGTAGGAAGATTACTTATTAAGATGCATAAAAAGTACTTGCAGTGTTTTAGAAAAATTCACTCCTAAGGGAGTTAAGTAGGGGACAGGGGTGCAATGTTTGTATGGGGGAAACATTATTTTTTGAACTAGAGACTTGAAACTTTGTAGAAAGATTACTTATTAGAATAGAAAAAAGTACTTTCTGTGTTTTAGAAAATTTCATCCCTCATCCATCCTCCTAGCGTTATTCCCGGTAGTGCCCCTAAAGGAGCCCGGGGTCCGCTTTGACACCTAAACCCAAGATTTGGCATAGGCACTAGTTTTACGAAAGCGACTGCCATCTGACCTTCCAACCCAGAGGGAAAACTAGACCTTATTGGGATTAGACCGGTTTCCTCACGATGTTTTCCTTCACCGAAAAGCTAACGGTAAATATTCCGTACATAAGTTCCGAAAAACTCATTGGTACGAGCCGGGATTCGAACCCACGACCGCCGCTTAGCAGCCGCATGCCTGAACCACTAGGCTACCGTAGCTAGAAAATTTCATCCCTAAGGGGGTTAAAAAGGTACTTATGCAAGATTAGGATGAGAAACATTTTTTTTTTAAATAGAGATGGGCAACTTTGTGGTACGATTACTTATTAGACAAAAAAATCCTTTCATCGTCTTGGAAAAATACCACCCCTAAGGGGGTTAAAAGTGTTAAAACGGTATTCAAGGTTTATATGGAGAGCAAGAAAATATAGTAAGATATTTCTAATGTCAGTCTTAGTCTGTATGTTAAAAGACAACAAAACTGATTTCAGAGTTTTTTTTTAATTCATCCGCTATAGGCGTTAATGGGGCTTCAAAGTTTATATGGAGGGAAAAGTAATTTTTTAAGTAAGATTTTTTTAATTTTGGTCTTAAAATAGAGAGAGCAGATTAGTAGATTTTTTTATTCATCACCTAAGAGTGTTTAAAAGGGATTCGAAGGCCGTATAGGGTCAAGACAATTTTAAAGTAAAACATTAGTGTAACTACGATTTTAGACGGTATGTTTAAAACAAAAAAATACATTTCAATGTTTTTGAAATTCATCCCCCAAGAGGATTTCTAGGGGGTGAAATTTATACGAAGAGCAAGATATTTTTAAAATAATAGATTTATTGCTTAGGTTATGGACCGTTTGTTTAATGATTAGAAAACGATTTCAGCGTTTTTTTTATTCATCCCCTAAGAGAGTTAAAAGGTTTGAAGGTTGTATAGAGAGCAAGACCTTTTTTAAAGTAAGACTTACAGATTTGAACAGTTACCAGAAATGTAGGATAGGTTAGGTTAGAACTGCGATGCTCCCAGAATCGAATAGATTTAATCAACATTGGGTACTTATTATTATAACAGTAATGTAGCTTAGTAGACATATAAAAATATATTTTTCTTTAATGCTGTATGAAAACGTCTGTTGATGATTCTTAAGATATTTATGTTTGTAAAAACGAAGTTTTCAATTTAGATTTATTTATTTAAACTAACGAACTCATCGCACTGTTACCTTATACGTAGGTCTAATCCCTGAACGGATTTAGATGAAATTTCCCGTACAGATAATTTGAGACCCTTGGAAGGATATAGGATAGTTTTTGTATATCTTTAAGATGGTAGAAGTGTGTTTGGGACAGCGATAAATAGCTTGCACCGAACATAATTTAATAGCAATATTTTTTCTAAGACCATAACAAGTTCCACGCGAACGAAGTCGCTGGCAACAGGTAGTTATTTATATAAATATTTATTGACTAAGGATTAATTAGAAAAGGAGGATGAATCGTAAGAAAAGGAGGATCGATACATATTTATGTGTACCAACCATCCTTGGTCTCCCCTATCTATCGCGAGCCTATCTAGACAGATTATGGCGAAGAACCGAAATCGAAAATTCACACATTCTTTGGTTTCATAATCAGATTTTATTTAACTTGTCGTTTTCGGAATGGCTCTAAATCAAAATAAAATAAAATGTCGGAAACTAAAAGTATATTTTAATTTTATTACGATTAATGAACAGAAGCACATACCAACATACCTATGCATAATTTTTTGCTCACGGCAACACCGTCGGTCGTAGGGCTTGTTTGGAATAGGTCCTAATACTGGGAGTCTGCGATTTAGTGCCGAGACAAACAATTAACATAAAAAAATATTGACCCTCTTACATATTGTAATAGTGTATACCTAGGGGCTTTTAAGATTGGCACTCTTTCTTTTTATTTATGAGCAAGTCCACGAATCTATGGACAGCGTTGCGTTTCCTGCGTCCCATTTTTATTCCTCCATTTATCGTCGCAACCAACCAAATATTCACAATTCACAACCAATTTGCAAATGATCGAGGTAAACAAGCATTAATAAGATTTAGAAGCTAGAACAACATAACGGCAACGTCGCACGTCGCGCTACGGCCCACGTGGTGGCATGTTGGCATTGGCACAGAGCGGCAACGGCGCAGCCGTAGCGCGCGGCTCGCATTTTAAAACGATATTATAACGTTATTATATATCGTTCTGTTATTCATTCTGTTACGGTATTTATATCGTTATGGAGAATATTGATTTTGTTATAACGTAATTTTCGAACACTAACGGAATATACCGTTATAATTCCGGTTCATTTTATTACGTTTTAAAGGCCTGCTCCTGCTTTTTTGAAGTCTGTAAAAATGACGAAGTTATGGCGCGTAGATAATCCGCGTGACTTCACAAACGTATGAACCGTGACGTTACGCGCACTTATAACTTCGACATTTTTTGTTTAGTGACCAAAAGAAAAAATACGTGTCTAATATTTTTGATCATCTATAATACGGATTTTAGAGTTACTTATTTAAAAATAGTTTAAGTACTATCACTGTAATAAGCTTGTTTTGGGAAAAAGACTGACTGTTAAGTTTCTTGCGGCGTTTCTTCTTGACAGTGGTCTCTGCAGAAGCGCTGGTAGGGCTTGACTTATAAAAGTGCCCTTGGCGGCCTACTTGCAGAATAAATATTCATTTATTTCATTTATAACAAAAATAGTGGTAGTGGTATCTGAAAATCTGCTATGCAATTATGGCACTAGGTTGTTAAAATGACAAAACCTGGTATATTGTATGTTATACTTATGTTACTAGTTACTACTACTTTTGTTGGCACATCAAAACTTGTAGCCTGTACTCTACATTTACGTTTTTAGTAGGTTAAATAATCAGTTAAAATTTGCCTAGCCGCACTTACGCACTGTATAAACTGTATTGTTATCTCGCTATGGAGATGTTCTACTGTTATATTTTATTTACCGCAATAATTTCGCCGTTGTATGAAGATATTTTACTGCGATATTTTAACTGCGACATGTATAGCTCCGCCTCCCCGCGCGCTCTCGCTTTACTGCTAGCGCCCTGTCTCCCTCTAGGTGAAACAACAACATTTTAAAGCGTAAGCGCGCGATCTCAACGCGGAGTTGAGCGGACCTTGCTGCGGACTCTTAAGTCCCGTTTAGTAAAAAATATGTGTTAGAATCGTGAAAGTTTAAATCAATATACTGGGTGATTTCGGGGGCATGATCCGGAATGATTAAAAGCGGATAAGAATAATACTGAACAACTTTTCCCATGAGACCAATCACGAAATCGCAAAAAAATAACAGCCAATTAAGAGTTAACTGTGAGTTAACTCTTAATTGGCTGTTCCAACCAAGTTCAATTTCCCTCAAGTATGTTTCGTTAATAATCGCGTGCATACCAAGAATGTTTTGACACATCGGAAACGTCGAGTAACCTAATTATACGCGAAGTCCCGTTTAGTAAAATTAATTTGTGAGCATCGATCGTGAAAGTTTAAAAAATCGGCACACAACTCGGTTGTGCGTCATGAATCGAATAAAAATACACTTGTGGAGAAGAGACTATTCAACAATTTATTTTTTACATTGTATATTGACAAATTGAGTGCCAATATATTGTCCTAAATTCATATGATTAGTACTTATTATGATGATCCAATGAAGATGATGAATGAGCCATATGTCACCGTTCATCTCTCATGTGTTGCTAGACTTGCTAATTAATATAACTGCATTAAATCTTAGCGTAATGAAGTCACTGGACCCTGGACCTGGATTCTACAGTGGCCTCTAAACTTCCTAATTTTATTTAGGTGTCGCTAAAACACTTTGCTATTCTATGAGCAGCTGTCATAATTAAATGACAGCGCTAATTTGAATCTGACGTTTCTTATTTTAGGCGGTCTATACAACTTATTTAGCTGCCTAAATGCTATTCTAAACATGTAGTTTTTAATCTGCCGCCTAAATTATGTCTAAAAATTAGACAATTTAGTTTTAGGCTAGTTAAGCCATGTGCACGTAGAATCGGCTCCAATATACATCTATGCTAATATTATCCATAGAAAAAGTCAGGGCTGTAGCTTCGTAAGCTTCTAAAGTTAGGGGTGTTAATATCTGTACAGAGGGGAAGTCACGTAATGTTTCCAGCGCGTTAGAACAGTCCAACTGTAATTTTTCAATATAAAAATTGACATTTAGATCTACCTAACGTACGGAGAATGCGTTACGCGATCGACCTGCAGGACTCTATTGTCGATGTCGTAAAGGCGTGTACAGATATTTATGTCCCTATTTATGTACGTATATTAATATCCCTGACTGTACGTAGAGGTTAATATGGAACCACTAATCAGACTTTTATTTATTTATATTTTTTTACTGTTATCAGATTTTTTTTTTACTATTGACATGTATATTTATTTTACTTGTATTGTGGGCCCGTGATGTCTGGATATTAAAGAATATTAGTATTATTATTATATAAAAATCCTATCACCCAAAATAAAGGACTTTTTTATAGACATAAGTGTATATTTTTGCCCGCGCGATTGCCTGCGTTGTTTGCAATTCACGGGTGGGACCGCAGAACTTTCATAGTATGTATGGTAAACTGTATTTTATCACTATATGGAAAGATATAATGGCCTCCATTTCCCTAGCAATCATTAAAACGATATGAATTCAGTTATCCAAATGATCCAATCAGCTACATTGACTTTTCCAATTCGATCAATCGCTACGCCCGTTCGTAGCACCGGTGCTACGAGGGCTACGTTTATTAATGCTACGGCGCTGTAGCAGGAGTAAAGCTGCGTTTCCACCAGTGCGTTAGAAACTCATGGTATCGGATACGACCGAAATGCTACATTCGGTTTGTAACGACTTTGAGGACTTTATTATCTTTGAACGGATAACTTTTAAACCCAGAATTGCTAGAAGCGGCACTGAAAATTAAAAAAAAACTCTGTCTACCCCTTCTCACAACAAGAGCGTAAATGTATGTATCTAAAAAATATTTTGATTTGACACAATGGTGATTTCTCACTTGACTTGTAAAGGGTTAACACCTAATGCATATTACAGTACGTTTTTGAAAAATTGACTAAAGTAATCTACGAAGCTGCATATTTATTATGGAAAAGTAGCTTCACATAGCACTTGTGGAAAGGCAGCCTAACGTTACCATATTTTTATTTTATTTGAAACACGTTTCTGAACTTCTCACTTAGCGCGCAAGAATATTTGACGTTGATTTTTATTCACTTCCAGAATCGATTCTTTTCGCACTGGGGGCAATGTTTTTTTTATACTACGACGGTGGCAAACTGGCATACGGTTTCCCTGGTAGTAAGCAGCGTATCGACGCTTGCTAGCGCCAGAATAATCACAAATGCGCTGCCGACCCTTTATTAACTTAAGGATTCGTTGCTACATGTTCATATACAAGTTCTATACTTCTAATTCCACATCTTGTTATTAAAAATACTTACACTGTTTTTTTACAAACCACTATAAACCAACCTTAACATCAGAGCACCGTCAGTTTTCATTTTAAAGTGTTTTACGCAAATCCATTTATGGAAAACCGTTACGTAACAGGATAAGGCCGTGGTCCGTGAAAATATAACTCCCACTGCGAGAATATGCTGGAAATTCTGGGATTAAGCTGGAACATTCTAGACTTTCGACACGAGCTAGTCTTTTTAACCGACTTCAAAAAAAGGAGGAGGTTATCAATTCGAACTATTTTTTTTTTTTTTGTATGTATGTTACTCGATATCTCCGAGAACTGTGAACCGATTTTAATTTTATTTTTTTTAATCGAAAGGGTATAACTCCGAGTTGGTTCCGTGCGTTGAAGTTGGTTTTATTTTTTGTTAAAAAGTTTTGGTAAAATATACTTCGGTGTAGCTAACATCCATAAATAAAATAAATAAATATTAGGGGACAATCTTACACAAATCGACCTAGTCCCATAGCAAACTCAGTAAGGCTTGTGTTATGGGTACTGGACGAAACACATCCATAACACAGAGGAAATCCGAAGAGTATTTTTTTCACTGGAACACGTTTTTTGGAATAACGAAATTTTGAAAAATATGCTATCGGAATGAAGTATTATACCCCTTATTTATTCTAAAAACGTACCGTACGTATGCATGTTTAAATGTATGTTATTAGCATTTATTAGTAAAAAAATCAGAGTGTAATTACGTACTCGATACTTTTGGTACATTACTACCTGACTGCGGCAGAATAAGGGATATGTTTTTTTAGGGGTCCTGTCACTTGACCTACTAACTTTTGTCCTAATGTTTAGGTCTACTGAAACATCAGGTGTAACGACACTTAATGTTTCACTAGACCTAATGCATACGTCTTCTTCGAATCAGTGAACTTTTCAAGTTTTCTTTAAATATCATAAAATATAAGTCATTAGGTTAGGTTTGTTTTGCAAAACTCCTTTGAGGTTTAGGGTCATTTCCCCGGTTAGCGACCACCTAATTTCATGTGCCGGTGGGCGACCATTTAAGCTGAGTTGGTGAACTGAAAGGATATTTTCTCGGTTTTTTAGTAGATTTCTATTCTAAAACAACAACAAAAATGCATTTACAAGTAATTGTCTCAATAGGGTGTGTAGAATTGATGTTATCTTCAATAGAAAAAACCTTCTTCTTCAGGTGGTCGCTAACCGAAGGTGGTCACGTAACCAGCGAAATGACCCTACTATTTAAGAAAAATGCATAAAGGATTAAGGGCTAATGTGCGAGTAGTTAGGTCCAACAAGGGAGAATCTTTTTCGAGTGTATGTATGTTTATTTCTTTGACACGCTCTGCTTAAACAGCTTTTTGGGCATTATTAACATGTAGTTAGACATTACTCTGTTCAGAATTTCCTTCCTTTGATTACAAATGTATACTTTAATAATATTTATATTTCTTCTAACGTATAAATTCAGGACACGGACCCAGTGACAAATATATTCTAGAGACACTCATCAACTATTCAGTACGGTCCGAAATATTTCGGTGGGCATGTTTATTTGTGCCTTTATTGCTATAAATAATTCCGTACCTTCGATATTGTCCCAAATAAACGCGAATGTTCACGCGATTAAAGCAGTTAAGGCTCTGGTAATTTTTGATACAATCGTGTGTGAAAATCAAGGCACTAAAATGGTCTTTACATTAGTTCGAAAGGTCCAAAGAAGATGTAAGGTCAAGAGTTTTAACGACGATAACGAGTGGTTGTTATAAGTTTAACATGTGTGTCTGTGTATCTGTGTGTCTTTCTGGGGCTCGATCAATTTAAATCACATGTAAAATAATAATAAAATCCATTCCAATTCAACAAATAAACCCTCATCAGTGAATAATGACGTTTGTAACAACAAATTACCTGCTACTGAGAACGAGTTGCAAACAGTCGTAACCATTTAAACTGTTGCAAATACAGGCGTTTAAAAACTTCAGTGTATACAAAACATAGCCACACCAACATCGACCTTAATACGCAGCTAAAAGGTTCGATTCGGAACTAGTTTTTCGTTTAAACGGCACCCAACTTGTTTAATTTAGGCCTGCGCACCTTTGTGCTGGAAAATAATATATAAAAGTTTATCAACATTTTCGTAATACAGAGAGGGGTGATGTCAAAGGAATTTTTCCGAAGGGAATTTTCCGTTCATTCCGTTTGTCGACCGGCAAGTTTGTCGTTTATTGAAATTGGTTTGGGGAGTGTTTCGGCATAATTAAATTCAACCTGCGAATTTCCGGAGGTTTGTTTATCTTATCGATATGATATGGGTACGATATTAGTTTCGTGCCATAATTAACTAATATTGAAAATATTTTTGATTCAGCAATTCAGCAATACTAACGCATACCATCCTAGACTATTACCAATTACTAAATTAATTTATTGATATTTTTAATTCAAACGACGATCTTGAGATTGGGAGATAAAATATTTTGTTCTCTTGACTTATCTTTATTTGTCATTTAATTTGGCATTTTTTTTATTTTTATCGTAATTTGTAAACTGTATGCTGCTGTATGACGGTACTGTGATGTACTGTGATCATTTGTTATTTTCAGTATTTCTATTATAATGATCACGGTACAAATACTTATATTTTTGACTTATCACTTATGGCAAATTTTACTTAATAAATTAATCTTAATCTATATAGATACTTCCTAGTATTGCTTGTTACTATTTTGAGGTTATAAAGACGCAAGTTAATGAAACTTTAAAGTCTGAGAGATATAAGTGCAAGTTAATTTGAAAGTTTTATACGCCTGGCTTAAAGTTGAAAGTTATCTTCATAGACCGCGTTTGAGCTCATCCAAGCGTATTTATATTTTTATCAGATCAACATAAATATTACCAAAAACTCAAAGTAACAAGTTCATTAAAATTGGAACCATTTAAGCCGAAGATTTTAGTAAAATCTTGAAGAAAAACTTGGATGAAATAGAAAAACATCATCTGCAAATCTGCAGGGCTATCAAAGGACGGCCCGCGAGCTGTGTCGCATATCATATCACACTATCCGTTTATTTATAAGCGTTCTAATTAGAAAGAGACAGATAGTTTATCTCGCGTGCTGAAAGTTCTTTTAAGCTGCCTACACACTGGCTACTCCACTTTCTACACCGACTAGGAGTGGTAGCAACGGTAATAA
This sequence comes from Epinotia ramella, assembly GCA_947578815.1. Lineage (NCBI taxonomy): Eukaryota > Metazoa > Arthropoda > Insecta > Lepidoptera > Tortricidae > Epinotia > Epinotia ramella. The sequence goes on from OX388205.1 coordinate 27,081,360, forward strand.
TTTCCGTTGCTTAGTTTCGATATCTGGTAGAAAAGTCGGTATTTCTCTCTTAATACATATATTATGAGAGAAATTTACACTTACGTATACTGGGTGGAACAGATCGATGGACTTTTAAGCAAATGGGATATAGATCAGGTTTAGTGCTTTACTTCTCACCTAGTAACCATATTAATATTTCTAACGGTTACCGAGATACAACTTGTTAAACTTTGGTGAAAAAAACTGTATGTTTCAACCCTATCCAGCAGATTCAATGAAGTCAGCAAGATTCTTGTGACTTGTGACATGTGTCAATTTCAAATGAAAATAATAACTATGTATAGTATTAGGGTTGTCACTAAGATAAAATATTTCGATTTTTATGTTTTTTTTTTTCTTTTAAATCCAGCTTAACATTTATAATAGATCGTTTGTACGTCACTTATATAACACTGTCTTTTCAGCTTAGTCCAAGGAAATGTTCCTCCCTGTATATGTGCCCTTCTTGTATATAGTGGTGACGTATAATAATAATAAGAATCGTTTATTGAGAAACACATTTAGTTTTACAAAATTTGCCTATCTCCTCCGCACTATCGCTGTATCGCGGGGAACCAGTTGAAATTAGAAATCACAGTTTAAAAAGTAACGTACATATAACGCAAAAAAAAATAGAAATGAAACGATGATTACCAAATTACAAGCTGTACAAGAACAGTATATTTAGGGTATTTAGAGATCGACGAGACGTTACATATTTAAATTATCTAACACAAACATATCAAATGCCTATTCGAACATGTCATCTCTACATGCCAGGGGCTTTGCTTAAGTTTTTTTTACCCATAACCACTAAAAGGTAAGCCAAAGCCAGGCTAAGGTTTGCCAACGAGCTATGGAGCGTAGTATGTTGGGAGTCAAACGGATCAACCGGGTCCGAAACTCTACGCTGCGCTCAAAAACTCGCATTGCTGGCGTTGGGGCTAAGATCCCCAAGCTGAAATGGGAATGGGCTGGCCACGTCTGCCGAATGCATCCCCAGAGGTGGGCTAAACTAGCCACGCAGTGGGTGCCGCACGATGGGAGGCGACGGCGTGGCAGGCCGAGACGGAGATGGAGGGACGACCTGGACGTATTTCGCAACGATTGGCCGGAGATTTCTCGGAATCGGGACGAGTGGAAATAGAGGGGAGGCCTTTGCCCGGCAGTGGGACACACTATAGGCTAGAAAAAAAATACCACTAAAATACCATTGGTTACTTGCTACGTGTTGTTACGAATGTTCGCTACGAGCTCTGAACGATCACTCGCCGGTGTTAAGTGTTAACCTAGCTTTATATTTTCCCAAACAGCTTTTAGCAATGGCAGTCAACAGAATATCCTGCTACACAATATGGTTGGATTTCAAATTGCTTTTGAAGTCGGCTTCTAAATTGGCACTCACTGATGCTAATTCCAGCTTTAGGTTACATTTGCGAATGGTTTTGTGATAGTTTTAACGGATTTAGCAATTCCATTGGCATTTGAATTGATAAATAATCGTTGAATTTTAATGAGGGTTTATTGAAGGTGAATTTGATGAGATGGGATTGCTTGGTATAAATTGTTTTGACTCAAGGCCAAGGACCACGCCCTAGCGTTTTTTCGCTTTGTTGCAGATATCGCTCGTAGAGGCGAGACTCGTATGTGAGACATTGGCCAGCAATGGGTTTATAGAGTGTCAAGGAATTTGAAATTGACACTTCGGATTAAGTTATATTTTAGTACAATATAAGAAAATTAATATTACGAGTACAACATGTTCCTCCGCGAGGTACGGTGGAATGTCATCTTGCTGATGTTTAGAGGCCCGCCCGACTGGGAAGGTACCTCCACCTTACAGATGAACACAGTCAGAATAATACCAGTATTTGCTCTGTAGTTATTTGCTGTTGTTATGTAGTCCAGTTAAAGCATTGTCTAAAATTTTTGAACTGTTAATTAAAGTACGACTACTAAAACATCTTAATCATTGCAACATCATAAATAAGAGACAGTTTGGTTATCGAAAAGGAGTTGGCACTAGTGAAGCAATATCTGCTCTAATCCAGGATGCAGTTACTCAGTTGAATGAGAAAAAGAAGGTAGCAGGACTATTCTTAGATCTTAGCTCTGCGTTCGATATGGTCGACCATGACATACTGTTGGCAAAATTAGAACACTATGGGGTAAGACACAACGTACTGAAAATCTTTAAATCATACTTGACCAATAGGAAACAGTTTATAGAGTTGAAATGTGTGGAAGATAATATGTTACAAGAATATAGGTCTCAATTGGTGTCAATAAACCGTGGTGTTCCCCAGGGCTCAATTTTAGGACCTATATTTTTCATAATTTTCTTAAATGATCTGATACAATATATAAACAACCTAGGGCCACATATCAAACTAGTCGTTTTTGCTGATGATACCAATGCTATAATCTCAGCTGAGAACATGACAGATCTTAACATTAAGGTAAACGCGGCACTAATTGCCTTCAGTAAATGGTTTTCAACAAATAATCTAAAACTGAATACAAGTAAAACAAGTGCAATATTTTTTACAGCTGCTAATACTTGTGAGACTCTAGATATCAGTTTAAATGGAGAATGTATACAGCAAACTAATAACGTAAAATTTCTTGGCATCAATATAGATTCCTTTTTTAATTGGAAGAATGAAATTCAAGAGATAAGTAATTCTATAAGCTCAGCTTGCTATGCTCTTCGTAGTCTTAGAGACGAAGTCACGATCAAGCAGTTAAAAATGGTCTACCATGCGTTGGTTGAATCTAGGCTTAGATACAGTGTGAGACTGTGGGGAAATAGCTTCAAATATAATGTTGATGCGGCATTTAAGTTACAAAAAAGAGCTATTAGAACAATAGTCCGCATTCCGCATTATGAGTCGTGTAAAGAATATTTTATAACGCTACAATTATTAACTGTGCCATGTTTGTACATACTTGTAGTGCTGACTGATCTAATTAAACATTTAAATCTCTATGAAAGCAATAGTGAGAGGGAGACGCGTCTGCTTTCTGGAAAGATCTGACAAACAAGGTGGCCCCTAGACTAAATATTGTTAAGCATGCAACGTGCTATCAGTCAGTGTATCTCTTCAACAAACTGCCAGTAGAACTCAAAGAGGTTGTCAATTGGAATGTTTTCGGAACGAGACTCAAAAGGTTGCTCTTACACAAAGCTTATTACTCTGTAACCGAATTTATAAATGACAAAAATATTTAATAACTAATTAGTTTTAATGTTAAACCTTTGACATGGATGAGTAATTTACAATAGTTTTTAGTAGTGATGTGTATTAGTGTGTCTTTATTTTAATTTAATTAGATTATTATTATTGTATTTTGTTAGCGTAATTGGATTGCTTATTATTATCATAATATATGTGAAAATTTCAAACACAATGTACATTGTTTCTTGAATAAATGAAAAAAAAAAAAAAAAAATGAACTGACAACTTGTATGAAAAAATGAAAATTTTGGAAATAATTTATAATAGCTTATTTTTTATGTGTAACGGGTATATTATCAATCAAATAGTTACCCAGCGACAGAATCCGACAAAATTTCAGACATAAAAAAAAATGATAAATTAAATTAACTAACTTCTGGAAAGTCGGAAAAAATATTAATAATTATTTTTGTCTTTATTTTGGTTCATTTACATTTGCTCTATAATATTCAAGATAAATCATCATACATAAATAGACAAAGCATGCTTCATTTAAATCTACATAATTACTTCCGGGTGGAAAGTTTGTCGGATTCTTGAATAAAGCATCATAGAATAACATTTTAAAATGAAGTCAGCAATGAAAACGCTATTATAAATTAATGTTTGTCAAAATCGTATTTTTCCTGTAGTAATGGGCGAAGGTGCGTGAAGTCCTACATTAGTCACCCTTCCTTTTTACTATTGTTAATTTTAATAAGATTCTGCAAGTAGGCCGAAGTGGCACTTTTATCTTGTTGTAGTTTTGTTTTAGTTAGTTTGTATTGTTCTTCTCTAAGTTAATTATGATAAATAGGCACTTAACTATTTCAGTTACTAATAATTCTTAACTACATTGAAGCTGCTTTTCATTACCTGAAAGAAAAAAAAACAATTAGTACATTTAATAGCACTGGTACTAGTGACGTGTTATAGTTGCACTCTTTATTCCCGTGGATGTCATAAATGTTGATTACGGGATAGGGGTTTGTGTTATGGGGGATAGGCTAGCAACCAGTTCTCAGTCTTTGAACCCACAATTATAGCTAGCAGTGGATCTATCTGTAAAGTTGTTACAACTAGGTACTTTTTTATAACATTTTTTTTCATTATTTAAATGATTATTTTATACTTTTTACAAGTTTCGTATAATTCCTACTTTTCATTTAGGTACGTAATCACTGAAAAAATAATGATACCGACTTGTGTGTTCTATATCGTTTTACAGTACATGTGGTGCTACTTTCCCGCACTAGTGCGGAAAGAGCGCTTTTCGTGCATATGTCGAAACTTGAAAGAGCCATATGTACAGTAAAACGTTGTACGATACACGTGCAAATAGGTAACTCGCAACTCGTGTCGATTTAAAACACTCCCGTCGGTCGTGTTTTAATTTATCACCACTCGTTGCGAATTTCCTATTTTCGGCACTTGTATCGTAAATGACTATTATCTTACTGAGGTTCGCAATAAAAACAACACGTATTGTATTGTATCTAAGCTTGTATAGTTCCGATGACATTACGACGTCATCACTAAACCAGGAGCTGTAAAAGCGTAATGCTGAAAGCTGCGGAACCGAAAGCTTCGCCGGGTTCATTACGCGGCTGGAACTGTTTTGTGGTTCACTATTACATTACGGGACCATAAAATTCGTAACGTGTACCTTTGTAGCGTCAACAAACCCACATTCTCTTTTTTTAAAGTTATATTGTACATAATCATCATCATATCAGCCGAAAGATGTTGCTGCAAAGGCCTCCCCCAAAGAGTGCCACAATGACCGGTCCTGCGTCACCCGCGTCGAGCGCACTCCCGCGACCTTTAACAGGTGATCAGATCTTGGGGGGTCTACCCACGCTACGCCCGCCGGTACGTGCTCGCCCCTCGAGAAACTTTCTGCCCCAACCGCCGTGGTACCTACGTATACTCGTTAAATTATGACTAGCGACTCAAGAGTTAAAGTTTGATCTCAAATATTCTTCTTCATGCGTGGATATATTTAGTTATTAATTACTTGAACAACTTAGAGAAAGTTGAAAAACCCCGACATTTTCATTTCACAGTCCAATATCTCAAAAACCGCTGAACAGATTTTCATTTAACATGGCTAAGAACATTTGGGATAAAATTATCTATGACACAAAAAAACCGCATTCAAATCGGTCCATCCGTTTGGGAGCTACAATACCACAGAGAGATACACAGACACGTTAAACGTATAACACCCCTCTTTTTGCGTCGGGGGTTAAAAAGGAGAAAACTGGTGTGCTGGTATATAATGTTATGCTAATGCTAAATAATATTAAGCTTGCCGATTGTACATTCCTGTGTTATGTGCAATAAAGTTTAAATAAATGAATAAAAACAACTTAGTTCTTATAAGTATACCTATGGCCTAGATGACGATGGAAATTGAAAATGGATTTAAATTGAAAATTATTTGAGTTGGCCGAATTGCATCAAATTAGTCCATTCAAAAAGCATCTCTACCGTCCAGAATAGAAGATTTCAATGTCAATGACAGATTTATAGAAAGTCGGCACCATTATCTCAACCATACATATATGACTCGGCTGACAGTGTACGAGGGCTGCCTTTTAAGTTCTGTCGTTTGCAAATCTCCCGTGATTGCATAAAAAAGAACTAGTGTCACGTTAAAATATTTGAATTTAGAATTCAAAAACAAAAGAATGACTCGAAATCGGCCCAACCGTTTTAGTACAGCGTTCGTTCAAAGTTGACAAGTCAGTTGTGAAAATGGAAATTTCGAAGGAAAATTTACGTGCGATAATTTTTTACAACTTCAAAAGGGGCTTAACGCGACTTCAGTGCTTCGAAGAGTTGACTACGGTTTTCAATGATAAAGCACCATGCCTTCGGACTGTGGAACGCTGGTATTTAGAATTTCAACGTGGTTGCTCTAGTCTTGGTGATAGACATCGTGAAGGTCGACCAAAAACAGCCGTAACCCAGGAGAACATTGATGCTGTACGGCAACTGATCATCGAAGATCGCCATGCGACATACCGTGAGATAGAAGCTTCCTTAAGTATTTCAGGGACCAGTGTTCACAGTATTTTGCATGATCACTTAGGCGTAAAAAAGTTGATCTCACGCTGGATACCACATTTACTCAGTGAAGACCAAAAAACGGCTCGCGTTCGATGGTGTCGCAAAACTCTGCGGCAATTCAACCGAGGAAACTCGAAACATGTTTACGACATTATCAGTGGTGACGAATCTTGGATATATGCCTACGATCCCGATTCTAAACAGCAGTCGACTGTTTGGGTGTTCCAAGATGAGCCAAAACCGACCAAAGTAATACGCTCACGGAGCACTTCGAAAAAAATGGTCGCCACGTTTGTGGCGAAAAGTGGCCACGTTGCCACCATCGTGCTCGAGGATCGTAAAACGGTTAATGCTGACTGGTATACCACTGTCTGTTTACCAGAAGTCATCGGCGAGTTTCGAAAAAATAACCCAAGACGTCGTATAAGACTGCACCACGATAATGCGAGCTCGCACACCGCCCGGCAAACTATTGCGTTTTTAAAAGAGCAAAACGTCGAAATTCTGGAACACCCGCCGTACAGTCCAGACTTAAGCCCTAACGATTTTTTTACTTTTCCAAAAATCAAGCAACGACTTCGTGGTCAACGGTACCAGACGCCTGAAGAAGCGGTTGAGGCATATAAAACGGCCATTTTGGAGACCCCGACTTCGGACTGGAATAAGTGTTTCGAAAACTGGTTCGATCGAATGAAAAAGTGTATTACATATCACGGTGATTACTTTGAAAAACAATAAATACCATTTAACACTTAAATTGTCTTTAGTTTTTCCAAACGACACAACTTAAAAGGCAGCCCTCGTACTGACACTACACCGACAAATGCGGTAGTGCCTAATGCGTATCCATTTTTTCCACCTTATTACGGTGCCGGTTAATGTACAGCCATAATAATGCACGGCCAAAATAATGTACAGCCCAATAATCCACGTCCATACTGTACATGGATTATCAGGCTGTACATTATTGGGCCGTGCATTATCACCCTGAGCAAACTTGGTCCGGGGTAATAATTGGAAGCCAATTTTGTACGAGCTGATGATAAAAATAAAATAAAATAAAATATCTTAATTTCAGAATATTAAAATTATAATGCACGGCCCAATAATGTACTGTAACTAGAACTATGCCTATGGCGCTATTATGGTCTTTAATGAATGCTAAATGAAGGAATAATACAATATAATAAGGGTTAATACATTAATCATCATCATCATTTGGTATGAATCGAAATTATATGGGCACCTGAATAGAATATAATAGTAAATAGTTAAATCGACGTTCGTACGTAACAAAACGTAATATTTTCATATTTCTCAGTAAACTAAATACGTGTTGCCGCTACGGAGCTGGCGCAAACACTGCGTAATGAGTAAAGTTGGTTCCAATAGGGAATAAATACGTACGCGGCACGATTGAAAACAAACTTTAAGTTAATGATGGTAAGCTATTATTTCGTTTACGTCAAGCACATCAAGCGTTTAATGCGGATCATGCATTTAAAGCGTTTCAGCCTTTTTTAGTGTATATAAGACCGGCGCACCGAGTAGACGTATTCATTCTTTCGCTAGCGAACTCTCGGATTGTCATTGATTCTGGGTCGAGCCTAAATTCATAACGTAAACATTCGTAGATACATTATTGTGGTGGCGGGAAGGTTCAATATTGTGCGATTGCTTTGCATAGTATTGAACTATTCAACTACTTATTAGAATCTGAGTTTATTCTAAGGTTCAGTATTGTGCAATTATGTTGCGTAGTAATGAATTATTTCACTTTCTGTTAGATTTTGAGTTTATTTTAGATGATTTTATTATTATTTCGAACCAGATCAAAATCTTAGTTGCATGGTCAACTTAACGAAGTGCATTTCCCCTTACGGTGACAAGGAAGTATACTTCGGGATCCTGTTAGTAGTAGGCCAGGTTTGAGAGAAGCCTGGCACCATCTTTTTTATTTGCACAGATGGTGTAGCCTATCTTTGATGGGCCTCTTACTCGTCTTAAGGTTGGCCACAGGCTGAAGCGAGAAGATCGCCATTTCCCATAAGTCGATCGCTAGGATTGTTATCCACTCGTTGAGGTCTTGTGTGTGCTTAAGGCTTGTTCTTTTATTGGATATATATTTATATGTTATAAAATAGGGCGTGCATTTCACAGAACCCTTAAGTCCACGGACACGTTGTGAAATGTACATTACACAGGCTCTAGGTTGCATTCTCGGACTAGCCTTCCGAACGATTTACAGCTTAGATCCCTAGCTAGCTTAGAACATACACATCACATAACGTTAATAAAAGTAATGATGGGAGTTTTGCATACAGTAGTATAGGATTTAGTGGTAGGTAGGCTTAGGTATAGAGTCAAACACCGTCATAGGGTATTAGGAATACTATTCTTAGGGAAGGATAGTTAGAATGAAGGTTTACAAATCAAATAACATTTATTTGAAGGTTTAATTGCAATTATGATTAACTGAATAGGAATTAGTTATTGTGTGTGGATCAGTAGTATTGGGTTCCGTATTTTATTACATATGAAATATTAAAGGTGTAATCGTCATATTGCTTATTGTCATCAAGGTGTTATACTTCCAGTTATGAACAGGATATCAGAATTGTTTCAGAAAGATGAAATGATTCTAGGCTAATGGCAAGCGGAGCAGTCCATTATGTCTAATATTAAGGTATCGAATTATCATGAGTGGAATATACTCATTACTTAGGGTAAACTTCAGGTTCAATATTTCATATTTAATGGACGGTATACCTCAGTATTACAAATATCTTCACTATAGCAGGTTTATAGGAATTTAATGGATACATTAGTCTCTATGTAAAGGGTGGAATAATGCCTTAATACATAATTTTCCTTGAAGTAAATAATATTCAACTGTTAGGTCTGATGAGTTTGTTGAGTGCTTCTTCTCATCAGAAATTAGGTACGAAGCACAGGTAAATTTATTAAACATGTTAGGATTACCTATTAGCAACAAAATATAATAAAATGAGTATTTAATTAGCTAGATGGCCAGACCCACAACCAGGCGGAAATGGTAGCATAGTATGGATGAAAGAGAATCTTCCATACAATAATAATAATAAACAATTAGCTAGCTAGGTTGGTCTGTTATCTGATTTGATGGTATGATTATAAATTGAGGCAATGTTTTGGTATATAAAGAAACAAAGGCTTTGTTTTAAGAGGATATTACATGTTGAGAAAATATTGGTAACGCTACCATTACGTTAACCGGCCACGGTAGGACCTGGTTGGGGTTTATTAACCAAAAACAAATTTTATTTATAACATAATTAACATTTTGAACTAGGATGCAGTAGGGTGACGTAGGGTTGAGTAGGTAGGGAGGAGTCAAAATCTAATTTGCTACACATAAAAGAATTTAGGTTGCTCGGTACACAACGTAGACACTAGACGATCTATTGGCCATATTCAAGTTAATTTTAATTATTTATGTTCTGTAGGTAAATACATTAATTTAGCGTTAGAAGCAGTTGTTAAGTTATATTTTGCCAGGATTTAACATCTGTTTAGTTACATTTTGTTGCCGTGACTTGGATTTACACTTTTAGCTACATTTTGTTGCCGTGACTTGGATTTACACTTTTAGTTACATTTCGGTTCCGTGACTTGGATTTAACATACTTTTAGGTACATTTAGTTGTCGTGACGCTGGATTTACATAATGTTTAGTCACAAGTAACTTTTGTTACATTTGCGAAAACCAGGAGTAGCCTTCCTTTTGGGCTACATTTTGCTGGCGTGGAATGGAAATGTGTGCATATTTGGATTTTGACTCTTCCTACTAGTAACTTGAACGCAACAAATAGTATGATTTATTGATACACCTTCGTAATTACAGCGAATAGTTAATGCAATTAATAGTTATGTAGGATTCTCTGGAGTTACGCGCGGTCGTGGGCTGCGGTGGCTGCTTTTTGTTGGCCGGGTCGTGTGTTTGTTTGCCACTAAGGTAGCATTAAGTAAATTCTCGTTACTCTGCCGTAGTTATATCTGCATCTGAAAAATATTCAAAAGTATGTGAATGTGTGATGTATACGGCGTCATTTTCAATTTTATGTACGAAGGGTTTTGAGTCTTAAACTATAGGGGGCGTGGGGGCGTCAATTGTGTTTAGTATTTATCTATGTGTAAGTTATCTCCACAATTTGAAAAGAAAGTATGATAAAGGTGCAAATAGTAGCAAAGCGGAGTGAACCCGGCGAGTGCACTTAGGCTTGTTGGTTCTAGGACGCACAACTAGGTGTCGCTAGTGACAGTATGTAGGAATAAGATAGACTCTGGACAGGTAGTAAAGTCATACATGATTTATATTCAGATACAATAATAAAAAAAAAAAAACATGTAGACTAGCTATTTGCAGTATAGTCATATTTGGACTTGTACAATTTTATTATTAAAAATAAATTCTTTGATTTTATTTCAATAGTAACATTACAGAAACTAAAATAATTAACAAATGAGATATTTAATTACCTTTAATAGAAGAAGAATTTACAAATTCAAGTAAATTGATCGGCATGCCGGGGTGTATCTTGGAAATCCACCATCTCACTTGCTTCGAATATCCTGAAAATATTTCAAGTTGAAATTTTAATGTTACTAGGGCAGTAGATAAATATATATTCCTGTATGAGAATCAATACAACATACTTTCATGCATGTAGAAAGAATGAAAATAATGTAAAATAAAATAAAAATATTTTTTTACTCCGGTGACAGATATCAAACAAGCTCAAATAAATTTGTATGGAAAGACTACAGGTATATAAAACCAATAGATTTGCACTACTATAACTATATATTAGCTGTACTTACATTTAGAATCATCCATACACTGATATAGATGTCAGTCGTCACTGTAATCGTCGGGGTGAAACAAAGTTTCTCAAGTGGTCTTTACTAATAGGATAATCAGCTTTTATGTAAACTCATCATTTGATAGGGCATCATCATCATTGATTATCTGAAATCACAAGAAAGAGGGATATGATAAAAGCATATAAAAAAATATAGAAAAAACATTTAGTTATTTTGAAGAATGGATTGTACAAATTGTTTTAAAAGCACATCAGGTATAATATTACCTGCAATACATTACTTTTAGTCATTATTTCAAGTAGTAAGATAGTCAAACATAGGATTAGGAAACGAAAAAAGTTATGTCATTGTTTATAATTACTTTTTGAGCATAAAACATGACTTACATAACCAACAAAGCTATTTTTGACAAGGGCTCTTTAGGACTATGATCTTAGGTACGTTCATAGTACGTTATGTCACTGATATGGTAATATAGAGTCGCAAAAATTTCATTAATAAAGAATAGGAACATTCTATGGCTAGGAATAAATACCATGTAAGCTAAAGCTCAGAATTGTTTGATACATGTCTGTATGTATGTTATGTTTATGGTATGTGAACATACCCCAATGCTTTGTCTAAATTTATGCTAAAATTAGTAACATATTTGAGTTAGAAAGTACTTGAGAATTCCAAAGAGCAAGGGTCCATAGTCAAGCTACGCGCAGAAATAAAATACTAAAAGACCATGATGAAATATAAATATAGATCAAGGACTTACTTACCTAATTGTAGTTTAGACGCTTTCTTTCTGAAGTACTTTATGTTTAAAGCAGTTTGTTTCCGTGCGAAATCCATATCACGTAATATTTGGTTCACTTGTGCAGGGAGCTTTTATTCCAAAAACTTAGGATCGTTGTAGATTTTTGTAGTCCCATATATTTAGAAATTAATTCATTAATTAACCTTTCTCAAGACAGACATTTTGGAAACGCACTTGATCATTACGAAAACAACTCTGATCAAATCAAATAACCAGTAGTAATGTAAACAAAACCACAGACAATCTAATACTTAGCAGATAAGTCGCGTCCAAACGCTCGAGCGTGTCGGACTGCATGCAGTACAACGCATGATTTCGGACTGTTTAAGCAATGGCAGACTATGCGGTGTCTGGCACAGTATCAATAAGGGGGTGTATGTATGCATGTCATGATTTTTCGGCCCAAATTTGCCAGAAGATGACTAATTGCTGTTGTCTGGAGGCGTGTTGCGCTGCTGATCCGACTGTCAAACGAGTTGTACTGAGAAATTGCATGCACATGTGGTCGGATTGTTGCATCTGTGCGCTACACCCAATTATGACTTCCACATGTTGTACTGACAAGTTGGGGTAGAATCACATGATCTGTTTACCTCATTACCGCACTAAATTGTTTATTTCAAACGTTTGTTAATAAAAGTATTCATAATAAATATATATATATCTAAAATTGTAACAAAGATTTTTAACCATCACAAATAATGATTCATCATAATTATTCCGAGGGATTTATAAACAATTATCTATGGTTTCAACAAACAGATACTATTATTATACAGCTATAGGTAGCTGGCAGCTTACACGGAATGTAGTGTTATTTTCATAGATGGCAACACAAGTCATCAACTAAGGGATTTTTCAGATAAACAGTTGAACATTCATGTTTACAAGATGAGATAAAACATTTGTAAAAAAGATTATTATTATTGAGCTTTAATATTGAAAAGTCATCAACATCATAAATAACTGAATAAAAAAAAAGAAGATAAAGATTTCCGAACGTGGCGTTGTGTCCCAAAAGTCGAGTGGGAGTGTCAATGTCTAAACAAAGAGAAGAGATGTCGTTTTTACCTTAAAACTTGCAGAAAAACTTTATTTTGCATTTTAATTCTGGTATTATTTTGGATTAGAATTAGAAAAAAAAGTGTATGATGCGTTTTCAATGAAATAATAATGAAAGTATAGGAGACTTCAGTCAGGAACATTATGTAGGTTTCACGGTAATTCCAAGGTATATTAGTCGGATGCGAAATGGAAACTCTAGTTTTGTGTATGATTATTAGTGTTGTTTGTTATAAGGCGCTTGTATATTCTTTATCACAAGTACAGACATTATTTCTTAAATTTAAACCAATAGTGTACCTATTCTACTAAAGTTTAAAGTAAAAGTAACACATAAAATAAGTTATGGTGCATTTAAGGGGGTGGCAAATATGATATTTTTTGGTAAGCATAAAGCATTCTATTAAAATGTCAGTCTAGTTTTATGTATCTTTTAATCCAGGTAGATGATTGAAAATTTTATTGGTACCGATACAAGTTTTGAAAAAATTGACCGGTGAATTTGGCTAAAGTATAAATTATAAATAGAAATTAAATATAATATGAAAAACTTCTGTATATTATAAATCTAAAGATAATGAATGAAACTTAGAAGTTAAGAATATATAATTTATTACCCGTTGAGGTGGTTTTAACACTAAATATTTATTTGAAATTTATAGGTCATTTATTAATCACACTGAAGTTAGGATGAATAATGAATAGAAATTGGATTCATACAGTGTTCCAGTTTAAATGCATCTAAAAAAAAGCAAACATAGTTTATTAATATCTATTAATTTTGTTTTCTGATTATTGAAATCGGATGTTATGAATAGATACTATTTTACTGAAACAGGGCATTTTATGTGAGCATATAAAATATGGAATTTAAGTTTGTTGCTTTATTTGGCATTCATTGAAGGAAAAGGGTAAAAAAATATTTAATAATAATTATAAAAAAATAAAAATTATTTTTAGACATCGGTGATAGTATGCATTGTTGCATTGATTACATATCTGGAACTTTGGCTATCTGTAATAATCGAGTGAACAAACGGATGAGGAAGTGATGTTAGTGCTTGAGTGTATGACCTACTCAGAGATGATCAAAGTAAGGTGATGTGAGAAAAGGGTGTATAGATTTGAGGGAAGTTCTGTGAAAATGGGTTGTTGCAAATAGGCAAATGTTAGATGGTAATCAACCTGGATTTGTTGGTATTTGGGGGAATCAAAATTACACATTAGTCAGTAAAATCTTATCCGTAGGTTAAGAATCGTATTACGATTAGCCCGTTCCATGGGAGTTTTTACTGACTACATACTACACAGACGCTGAGACTAAATGGGTATACACACCACATTTTGACGAAGGATATTTGACATCAAATTGTATCAAAAATGATTTGTCAATGTACATTCATTTTTGAAAATTGTATAAGTACATATTACTTCAAAATTATTTATTTTTAAGTTGATACTTTATCTCTAATATTTTCATAAGTTCCTTGGTCGATGGTGAGAGGTTATCTTTGGAAAGATAACAGTGATTTAATTGTTAAAGTAAGGCTACTTTTCATCCTAGTGATGACATGTTCATCATAATAGAGGAGTTGTGGTACAATAATTGGCATACAAGTTTAGGTTCTTTCTTTAGAATATTATAATTTTTTAGATAATTATGAATAATTATCATAGTTAATCGCATTTTGAACTTTAATGTTCTGATAGTCATTTCATTTTATGATTGGAATAGTATTTAATGATGAATGGTGATGAAGGGGCATTGAGGTGATAAATGTCAGGTTAACTAGATTTATAAATGGACATTTTATATATTGGGGTGGAAAGGAGTCTGAAATCAAATATCTGATTCAATAATGTGACACACTCCAAGAAAACTTGATTGAAAAAAGTGATGACGTATCGAGATTTGGTTCGAATTTTAATTAGTGAGAAATGAACATCTCAATGCTTACATAAAGGTTTTTTTTCTGCTTTGCGTGGAGAGTTTTTGTAAGATCATCCATGTCCGAGCAATGTGGATCGAATCGGAGGATGCCCAGCCAGGTCCAAAGATTCAGTTTGATACTGCAAACTCGGAACGATAGGTTCTACAGCCTCACAACCTGTACTCCGGGCAAATGGGAAAGAATTGGGTAGAAGATTTTCATGGATCATTATTGAATGTTCAAAGAACTAAGTTTTATACCAAGTCACTAACAATCAACGAGTATTGGTTAAACACACAACACACACACACGTTTAAAATGGGGGGCTATGCTAACAAATCTAGGAAATATTGTTTTATAGAATAGTAGTTCGAGGATTCTCCGAGAATTACATGTAATTACTCGTCTAATCCTCGAGGGGGCGAATGTAACTAGAACTATGCCTATGGCGCTATTATGGTCTTTAATGAATGCTAAATGAAGGAATAATACAATATAATAAGGGTTAATACATTAATCATCATCATCATTTGGTATGAATCGAAATTATATGGGCACCTGAATAGAATATAATAGTAAATAGTTAAATCGACGTTCGTACGTAACAAAACGTAATATTTTCATATTTCTCAGTAAACTAAATACGTGTTGCCGCTACGGAGCTGGCGCAAACACTGCGTAATGAGTAAAGTTGGTTCCAATAGGGAATAAATACGTACGCGGCACGATTGAAAACAAACTTTAAGTTAATGATGGTAAGGTATTATTTCGTTTACGTCAAGCACATCAAGCGTTTAATGCGGATCATGCATTTAAAGCGTTTCAGCCTTTTTTAGTGTATATAAGACCGGCGCACCGAGTAGACGTATTCATTCTTTCTCTAGCGAACTCTCGGACAGAGTTGGGCAAATTTTTATTTGAATAAGAATAAGAATAAGAACAGAATTTTTATTCTTATTCAAATTGATTTGAATAAGAATAATTCTTGCGCCCGTTATTTAGAATAACATGAAGGTGAATAAATCATGCTACTTTTATTTTAAATAAGAATAAAATACGGACTAATTATTCCACAAATGGGGTTATTCTAACTAACATTTTATTTAAATAAAACGTTATTCAAATAAAGTTAATTTGTTGGTATCGTCGGTAAAATTTTGTGAGTTGATTTACAGACAATGGATTTTATGATAAGTTTGGGTTTACTTGGTATGTTTTGACGAGTTATATACAATACATTATACTTGGTGACGATGGTCTGATGATGGAGTCAGGAGGTGGATAGTGAAACTCCTCGATAGCTACTTGTATATCCTTCGAGTTTGGGCTCATTTGGTTTGTTTTGGCGAGTTCTATACATTATACGTGGTGATGATGGTCTGATGATGGAGTGAGGAGGTGGATAGAGGAACTCCTCAATGGCTACTTGTATACCCCTCGAGTTTGGGCTCATTCGCTTTGTTTTGTCGAGTTCTATACATTATACTTGGTGACGGTGGTCTGATGATGGAGTCAGGAGGTGGATAGTGGAACTCCTCAATGGCTACTTGTATATCCTTCGAGTTTGGACTCATTTGGTTTGTTTTGTCGAGTTCTATACATTATACTTGGTGATGATGGTCTGATGATGGAGTGAGGAGGTGGATAGAGGAACTCCTCAATGGCTACTTGTATACCCCTCGAGTTTGGGCTCATTCGGTTTGTTTTGTCTAGTTCTATACATTATACTTGGTGATGATGGTCTGATGATGGAATGAGGAGGTGGATAGAGGAACTCCTCAATGGCTACTTGTATACCCCTCGAGTTTGGGCTTATTCGGTTTGTTTTGTCGAGTTCTATACATTATACTTGGTGACGATGGTCTGATGATGGGGTCAGGAGGTGGATAGTGGAACTCCCCAATGGCTACTTGTATATCCTTCGAGTTTGGGCTCATTTGGTTTGTTTTGGCGAGTTCTATACATTATACTTGGTGATGATGATCTGATGATGGAGTGAGGAGGTGGATAGTGGAACTCCTCGATGGCTACTTGTATACCCCACGAGTTTGGGCTCATTTGGTTTGTTTTGGCGAGTTCTATACATTATACTTGGTGATGATGGTCTGATGATGGAGTGAGGAGGTGGATAGAGAAACTCCTCGATGGCTACTTGTATACCCCACGAGTTTGGGCTCATTTGGTTTGTTTTGGCGAGTTCTATACATTATACTTGGTGATGATGGTCTGATGGTGGAGTGAGGAGGTGGATAGAGGAACTCTTCAGTGGCTACTTGTATACCCCTCGAGTTTGGTCTCATTCAGTTTGTTTTGTCGAGTTCTATACATTATTTTTGGTGACGATGGTCTGATGATGGAGTCAGGAGGTGGATAGTGGAACTCCTCAAGGGCTACTTGTATATCCTTCGAGTTTGGGCTCATTTGGTTTGTTTTGGCGAGTTCTATACATTATACTTGGTGATGATGGTCTGATGATGGAGTGAGGAGGTGTTTAGAGGAACTCCTCAATGGCTACTTGTATACCCCACGAGTTTTGGCTCATTTGGTTTGTTTTGACGAATTCTATACATTACACTTGGTGACGATGGTCTGATGATGGAGTCAGGAGGTGGATAGAGGAACTCCTCAATGGCTTCTTGTATACCCCTCGAGTTTGGGTTCATCCGTATTTATACTTAGGGGTTCGGTACCAAAGGCCTAAGTTCCATTTAGCCTTGGCATTCAAAACATCTTAGGTTGTAAATTGTCTGGGTAGCAAAATGTCTTGGTCTGTATAAACGCCCTCATTGCTATAAGCCTTAGTAAGCGGAATGACTGGGCTGTAAAACGACTTAAAGTCGTAATGTCTTAATAGGTAAATGGTCTGGATAATCTTCGCGGCCAATATTATAGAATGTCTTGATAGCATAAAGACTACGTAGTTATATCGTAAAATATAAAAAATGTCTTAGTAGCCCAGATTTTGTTTGTCCAGATTGTCTAATGACAATACTTTATTTTATTATCATCTCCTTAGTACTTCAAATTCAATTACAGGCCACTTGATATTTAAGTAGATAGTGACATGACACATGACACTGACAAGTAAGTTCATTTTTCATACAATGAAGTCGTTTAGCAATCATGACGTTTCTACCACTGGCTCATTTTATAGCTAAGACGTTAATCAAACAAGATCATTTGATAACATAGTCCTTAATACAATCATGTCGTTACACAATTGAGTCATTCTGCTTATTGGTTATTTTCACGACCTAGACGTTTTTCTACGTATGTCTTTCTGAAACTAAGACAATTTTGTAACCGTGGTATTATACAAAAAAGTCATTTTGTACACTTGGTCAGTGTACTACTAAGATGTTTTGAATGCCAAGACTAAATGCAACTTAGGCCTTTGGTACCGAACCCATACTTAGGGCTCGCGGTCGTGTCCGTGTTTCGTGTACAAGTAGCCGTGCGCCCGTTTTCGTGTTACACAGCAACGGTTTTATGGCCCGTTCGGCACGTGAAATTCGGCTACGTGTAATTAAGTCACGTGTACCCGTGTAGATCCGTGTCACGGGTTCACGTACCTTAAGTACACGCGGATCCGGTCCGCCAGCGACGTTGAGTGAAGATAAGATGCAGTGTCTCTAAAGACGACTAATAAAAATATATCGTTAGTTCTTATTCGTAGCTCTTTATTCCGTTTCATTCTTTTATTTTTAAGAACAAATATTTAGTGAGTAGTAAATAAAAGGAAACCAACATTAAATATAATCAATAGGTAATACAGTAATTAAACGGGGCTAAAATAACAGAAGTGTGTGTAGTGGTGACTAATGGATAATCACAACGATTTAAGAATTCTAAACTGTCCCCTCCAGATTCGAAAAAAAAATCCCGCTTATTTGTAAAACAAAACGCGGTCACTTCTTTGAACCTCATGAACAAAACGGTGGTATACCAGGTAAAGCCGAAAGCTACTTATGAGTATTGTTTGTTTAATTACGTCGTTCGCAAACCTTTCGCATCGTTATCTGCAATTCTGCACGTGCAACTCCACTTACCTACAATAATACCACCCTGGTAGGTAAATTACAATGAATGACTCAATAATTTTTAAACCTTGAAACTCAAATTATTGAATAAAATATTTATATAGAGATGCAAAATAAAATGTCACCAAGTCTGCGGCTTTTGTTTTTTACTTTCATAGAAGAATATTTTTAGGTGTAGTGTAATTAAACTCTATATAGCGGCAAGACATTTAACGAAAAACTTTTTTTACCTTGTTAAGCAGTCGAACAAAAATATGTCACTATCTACTTTGTAATGTGCCGAAACCGATAAGAACTGCAGCTGTGTACTTGTTTGTTTGTTGTTTTCTTGTTGAGTCCATGCACGTGTTGTTTGCCTGGATTTACCGTCATCATACGTACCGAAGATTCGCAGAAATTTGCTCTTTTGTTTCTTTAGCAGGATTGCCTTGCGTGTTAACATTTTGGCTATGTTATATCCTTAGATAGTAAACTGGTATATTCATTTTTTTTTATTCTACTCTTAATTTAACGATAACTGATTACTGATATTATAACGCTATACGTCGCAGTCTCTTAATTGTATAATAAATATAAGTATAACTAATGGCACTAGAGAATTTTGCATCGTCGCTAGCTTGGATTAAAATCACAATAGCATGGTTATACAGAAAACAGAATAACGCCGTTAAGTACTTAAATATCTAACCATTATAACTGAATCGACGCAAAAAATATAATTTAAACAAAAAACCACATAGAAAAAACCCGTTCGTCCCGTACTAAGTAATAATTAGTAATTCATTAATAGTCCTGATTTGTTTTAATTTTAACTCCAACTGGCGTGGCGGCGGCCCGGGTGTATCGTTCCGACCGGTGCAGACGAACGCAGGTACGGGTTACGTGTCTCGGCGTGTCACGTGAATCCGGACGCGAACGCAGGTACGGGCTACGTACCGGTCGTGTTCGTGAAATTCGTGATCTTAGTACCGCCGGGGTTAAGAACACGTAGGGTTCGGTCACGGTACGGGTCGGCGTGTATCACGGATATCCAGAGCCCTACATAATATTCATACTGAGGTATGGAAATTAATCTTATATTAGATTTTTTATTTTGCTACACAGGATTTTGCATAGATTTGCATACATTTTACTTTATAATCTCAATTTAAATTAGTTATCTGAAATAATTAATACAAATTTTAAATGCTTCAGAGGTAGACTAATATTAAGTATTTATGCTGCGTCGACCTCAAATAAATAGTACACTATTAGTATAAGTTTTGTGGAAGTAAACCGAAGGACATCGCTGCGCCCATCTGCGAATATAGTGATAAGCGCAGGTAAAGCAAGGGTTATTGTTTTACCTGCCGTCATTTATTATCTCTTTTGCTCTCTGTAGGTGTGAAAGAGATAGCATAATTATGAGTAAAGTTATTTAAACAAGATCATCGTCACCAATTGTACTTGTATAGAACTCGTAAAAAAAAAACATATAAACCTAAACTCAAGGGCTATACAAGAGCTATTGAGGAGTTCCACTATCCACCTTCTGACTCTGTCAAGACCAACAGACCAATCCTCATTCCTCACCAAGTATAATGCAAAGAACTCATCAATACAAACCAAATGGGCCCAATCTCGAGGGCTATACAAGTAGCCATTAAGGAGTTCCATTAACCACCTCCTCACTCCATCATCAGACCATCATCACCAAGTATAATGCATAGAACACGTCAAAACAAACCAAATGAGCCCAAACTCGAGGGTTATACAAGTAGCCATTGAGGAGTTCTGCTAACCACCTCCTCACTCCATCATCAGACCATCATCACCAAGTATAATGCATAGAACTTGTCAAAACAAACCAAATGAGCCCAAACTCGAGGGCTATACAAGTAGCCATTGAGGAGTTCCACTATCCACCTCCTCACTCCATCATCAGACCACCATCACCAAGTATGATGCATAGAACTCGTCAAAACAAACCAAATGAGTCCAAACTCGAGGGCTACACAATTAGCCATTGAGGAGTTCCACTATCCACCTCCTCACTCCATCATCAGACCATCATCACCAAGTATAATGCATAGAACTCGTCAAAACAAACCAAATGAGCCCAAACTCGAGGGGTATACAAGTAGCCATTGAGGAGTTCCACTATCCACATCCTCATTTCATCATCAGACCATCATCACCAAGTATGATGCATAGAACTTGTCAAAACAAACCAAATGAGCCCAAACTCGAGGGCTATACAATTAGCCATTGAGGAGTTCCACTATCCACCTCCTCACTCCATCATCAGACCATCATCACCAAGTATGATGCATAGAACTCGTCAAAACAAACCAAATGAGCCCAAACTCGAGTGCTATACAATAAGCCATTGAGGAGTTCCACTATCCACCTCCTCACTCCATCATCAGACCATCATCACCAAGTATAATGCATAGAACTCGTCAAAACAAACCAAATGAGCCCAAACTCGAGGGGTATACAAGTAGCCATTGAGGAGTTCCACTATCCACCTCCTCACTCCATCATCAGACCATCATCACCAAGTATGATGCATAGAACTCGTCAAAACAAACCAAATGAGCCCAAACTCGAGGGCTATACAATTAGCCATTGAGGAGTTCCACTATCCACCTCCTCACTCCATCATCAGACCATCATCACCAAGTATAATGCATAGAACTCGTCAAAACAAACCAAATAAGCCCAAACTCGAGGGGTATACAAGTAGCCATTGAGGAGTTCCACTATCCACCTCCTCACTCCATCATCAGACCATCATCACCAAGTATGATGCATAGAACTCGTCAAAACAAACCAAATGAGCTCAAACTCGAGGGCTATACAATTAGCCATTGAGGAGTTCCACTATCCACCTCCTCACTCTATCATCAGACCATCATCACCAAGTATAATGCATAGAACTCGTCAAAAAAAACCAAACGAGCCCAATCTCGAGGGCTATACAAGTAGCCATTAAGGAGTTCCACGATCCACAGACATATACAATAGGTATAAATTACACTACATTCAAGATTCTATACGTACTAGTGCCTCTATACCGATACCAAAATTACCAAATGCGTCGTGTTTATCCCCGAGTATCCGTCCGAACTACATTCATATATTATTCATGGTATATTAGTTAAAATTAAAAATTCATGATTAGATTTATTTGAATAAGAATAAGTTAACTTTATTCAATTTTCTAACATAAGAATTATTCACGGCGAAATTATTTGAATAACTTTGACGGGAATAAAATCAACATGATTTTATTCATGCGTATTCTTATTCAAATAATGATTTTATTCTTGAGTGCCCAACTCTGCTCTCGGATTGTCATTGATTCTGGGTCGAGCCTAAATTCATAACGTAAACATTCGTAGATACATTATTGTGGTGGCGGGAAGGTTCAATATTGTGCGATTGCTTTGCATAGTATTGAACTATTCCACTACTTATTAGAATCTGAGTTTATTCTAAGGTTCAGTATTGTGCAATTATGTTGCGTAGTAATGAATTATTTCACTTTCTGTTAGATTTTGAGTTTATTTTAGATGATTTTATTATTATTTCGAACCAGATCAAAGTCTTAGTTGCATGGTCAACTTAACGAAGTGCATTTCCCCTTACGGTGACAAGGAAGTATACTTCGGGATCCTGTTAGTAGTAGGCCAGGTTTGAGAGAAGCCTGGCACCATCTTTTTTATTTGCACAGATGGTGTAGCCTATCTTTGATGGGCCTCTTACTCGTCTTAAGGTTGGCCACAGGCTGAAGCGAGAAGATCGCCATTTCCCATAAGTCGATCGCTAGGATTGTTATCCACTCGTTGAGGTCTTGTGTGTGCTTAAGGCTTGTTCTTTTATTGGATATATATTTATATGTTATAAAATAGGGCGTGCATTTCACAGAACCCTTAAGTCCACGGACACGTTGTGAAATGTACATTACACAGGCTCTAGGTTGCATTCTCGGACTAGCCTTCCGAACGATTTACAGCTTAGATCCCTAGCTAGCTTAGAACATACACATCACATAACGTTAATAAAAGTAATGATGGGAGTTTTGCATACAGTAGTATAGGATTTAGTGGTAGGTAGGCTTAGGTATAGAGTCAAACACCGTCATAGGGTATTAGGAATACTATTCTTAGGGAAGGATAGTTAGAATGAAGGTTTACAAATCAAATAACATTTATTTGAAGGTTTAATTGCAATTATGATTAACTGAATAGGAATTAGTTATTGTGTGTGGATCAGTAGTATTGGGTTCCGTATTTTATTACATATGAAATATTAAAGGTGTAATCGTCATATTGCTTATTGTCATCAAGGTGTTATACTTCCAGTTATGAACAGGATATCAGAATTGTTTCAGAAAGATGAAATGATTCTAGGCTAATGGCAAGCGGAGCAGTCCATTATGTCTAATATTAAGGTATCGAATTATCATGAGTGGAATATACTCATTACTTAGGGTAAACTTCAGGTTCAATATTTCATATTTAATGGACGGTATACCTCAGTATTACAAATATCTTCACTATAGCAGGTTTATAGGAATTTAATGGATACATTAGTCTCTATGTAAAGGGTGGAATAATGCCTTAATACATAATTTTCCTTGAAGTAAATAATATTCAACTGTTAGGTCTGATGAGTTTGTTGAGTGCTTCTTCTCATCAGAAATTAGGTACGAAGCACAGGTAAATTTATTAAACATGTTAGGATTACCTATTAGCAACAAAATATAATAAAATGAGTATTTAATTAGCTAGATGGCCAGACCCACATCCAGGCGGAAATGGTAGCATAGTATGGATGAAAGAGAATCTTCCATACAATAATAATAATAAACAATTAGCTAGCTAGGTTGGTCTGTTATCTGATTTGATGGTATGATTATAAATTGAGGCAATGTTTTGGTATATAAAGAAACAAAGGCTTTGTTTTAAGAGGATATTACATGTTGAGAAAATATTGGTAACGCTACCATTACGTTAACCGGCCACGGTAGGACCTGGTTGGGGTTTATTAACCAAAAACAAATTTTATTTATAACATAATTAACATTTTGAACTAGGATGCAGTAGGGTGACGTAGGGTTGAGTAGGTAGGGAGGAGTCAAAATCTAATTTGCTACACATAAAAGAATTTAGGTTGCTCGGTACACAACGTAGACACTAGACGATCTATTGGCCATATTCAAGTTAATTTTAATTATTTATGTTCTGTAGGTAAATACATTAATTTAGCGTTAGAAGCAGTTGTTAAGTTATATTTTGCCAGGATTTAACATCTGTTTAGTTACAGTACCCCTTACCCTGAGCAAACTTGGTCCGGGGCAATAATTGGAAGCCACTTTTGTCCGGGCTGATAATGCACGACCCAATAATCAGAGTCCACAAAGAGTGGACGCGGATTATCAGGCTGTACATTATTGGGCCGTGCATTATTGGCTCCCCCTTATTACAGCGCAATTAACTAATTTTTCTTCTGACTGACTGAAATATAAAGGCAACATGTCGTTATGGAACATGTGAAGTTCTCCAGTCCCAAGCTGCCAAGTAATTGGCATGAAAAACCTTGTCATATAAAGTAGCTAGTAGGTATTTTTTGCCAACCCTACGTGACGTTTACTCGTGTCGTGACGAATTCCGCGTTTTACACCCTCATAGATAATGCAGAGCCGTCTCATCCGGTTTACCGCCGCTTACCCGTCCGTGCCCGGATCTTAACCGGCCCGATTACCCGGGTAATAGCCGTACTGCCGTACACGGCATTGTAAAGAACGGGAAGGGAATGGAGTTAGGGTTGTCACTTGTCAGTGGCAGATTGTGTGACCAAAGTGAAGACGGTCTTTAAGTGTTTTTGTTTTATGTGTAATTTGCACATTCGATTCGTTTTACGCAGATACTGTATCGCGTAAAGGAGACGACTAATATTGCTATGGCTAGCTTATCTCCACCATCTAATCAGCTCGGTGGGTACGGTCAAGTGCAATCCCGTTAATATGTACCGAAATCTTAATCCGTTGACATAAGAGCGCGGGACATATTTATGAGCAAGTTGTGTGCACCCATATTTTTACACTTGACTGTACCATAATATTGCGCTGTTACCGAAGTTGATACACCACATTTTAGCTCAATCAGATACCGCCATAAGGCTGAAAAATGCAAATTTTGAGAAAATCTTACATTATCATCATCATCATCATATCGGCCGAAAGACGTCCACTGCTGAACATAGGCCTCCCCCAAAGAGTGCCAAAGTGACCGGTCCTGCGCCACCCGCATTCAGCGGACTCCCGCAACCTTTACCAGGTCACCACTCCACTTGTGGGGGGGCCTGCCCACGCCGCGCCTTCTCGCACGCTCTTAGGTCGAAAGTGCATTTCATTTAATATGCCTGACCTTAGCTACAATGTGGGAGTAACGACAAAACGGTAAAAATCCCGCGTTACCCAATTACTGGATCGATTACAGGCAAAATGGTGGCGACAGCCGACGCGTTCCCAAGACTGGGGACAATGGCCGACAACCCGCCCTTAGTCCAGTCTCATAAATACAATCGAGACGAGCAAGGGTTCATGTGTCAAGTTTCGCGTGTCAATGTGTTTCACGTCGCTCTCACGTGCGCCAAACCTGCGCGTTAGAACAAGCGCGAATCATATTAAAAGTAAAAGTTGCCGCTCGAGAACCTTTCCGCCCCAACGGCGGTCGGTTCTGCACAATGTGCCACGCCCACTACGGCTTAAGTACACCCTGAAAATATATACTTGTAACTTCTATCTCCAGCAATATTGTGTGCTAATTAATAAAATATATTCATGAGTCTTCAACGACATCTAAATTTAAATTGATTCCAAAATATCGCGGTAAAGTGAACCAGCCAATTAAAGTGAAGTCGGCTTCCGGTAATATCTGGCCAAATCCGGTTCCAATTGGATTGCATGCCGCCGCCGCCGCCGACTTTTGCATCGGCGTCTACTTTATTACATTTCTTTCCGGCGTCGGTGACCATGATGTTATCTGTGACGAGAATTTTCTAATACGATTTGTATGGAAGCATCACGATGACACTTAACTTTCATAAGGTTTGTTTTATTGACGAGTCAATTTCTGGTATTCGAAATTTGTAGGACCCACATTAAAAACAATTACAAATGAATATAATAAGTAATAATAATAACTAATGCTCTTATTGACGAATGTTCAAAAACCTTTTAATCTGTCACTTTGACATTTGATGTATGTGAGAAAGGAACATAACACTTTAATTAACAAAGGCTTGTTACGTTCTATGTATACGCATCAGAATCTGAATCTGAATCAAACATTATTCGTGACACACTAAAACTTAAGAAAGACAAAACTTGAATCTGTGCCATGTCAAGAAATAAGAGGGTAAGTAAGTACATACATTAATGAAAGTTCCGCGAAACATTCATTCGATGAAACGTTTGTCGGTGAAAGAAGGATAAAAGTAGACAATAGTGTCGCATGTCCTAATGTACTTATGTACTAAATATTGTAATTTGATCGGGTAATGGTTTAATTTTCCAAAATCGCTTGCGGCAAATAAACAAAAGGGTAACTATGACAAGGATAACGAATAATATATGCTTTCCTGTCACACTTATTGAGATTCGTTTACTACCATCTCGCTCGGTCGTGGTATTTTCATTACCATAGCTTGCTCTGAGTATTATAGGTCAATAGAAGGGATTGATATAAATGTCAAGGTAATTTGATTTCGGGAGATTCCACCGCACTGATGGTCACCCTACAGCTACACCTTATAGGTTCGTCAGACGTCGTTTTTCTGTTTTCATCATTTCCGTGGTTTATTGCATTCCCACGATCTACGGGGACAGTTTCATTACGTTACAAGATTATTGGTACGACATAGATGAATATTAAAACATGGCATCACCGATTCTCTTTGCTCGACTACACTTTTTATTCGAAAAAGTAAGTTTTGCTCCACGGCGAGAGGGATCAAAATGCTACTTTTATGTGCAAGCTACTATTTTAATTTATTTTTTATCATGTAGCATTTACGCAATGTGCCAATTGAACACAGATCTTAATAAAGTAATCGATTGTAATTTCATCGCAATCGATTAAAAACGAACATATTTCAAGTATGTAATAATATAAGTAATGAAAAGTAAAGTATGAATTTCTCGTAATATTTAAAAAATAGTAATAAAACCGGCCAAGTGCGTGTCGGGCCACGTGCAGTGTAGGGTTCCGTAGTTGCCTGTCTGTCTTTGTTACATCGACGTGCGGTGCGGTTGCGTCGGCCGAATTTTTACGAAAATTGGCATTTTCAAGTACACATTAAGTTGGTCGACTATTACTCGGTAACTACTTATGCCTACCTGTCCGTGATAGTTTTCCTTTTAAATTCATTATCTGTACTATTAACATGATTTTTTTCACATCCCCAGTAGTAGCCATTTAGCCGGCAGGGGAGGAGGGACACATAACTCGAACAAAAATGTGGGCTTTAAATATCTTGCAATCTGATCACTGATTTGAAAAATGGTTTTAAAAAACCCTTAATATTTTTGACGAGCTATCCAACGATACCCCACACCGTGGGTTTAACGAGAAAAAAAAATACACTCCCATTTAGTTGTAGGGGAGGTACCCTAAAAAAAAAGTTTTTTCAAGATTATATTGTACTGTTTTGTCGGCGTGATTGATTTATATACCCATGCCGAATTACAGTTTTCTAGTAGTAATGGTTACTGAGCTAAGCTGAAGACGGATAGACAGACAGACAGACGGACGGACATGGCGAAACTATAAGGGTTCCTTGTTGACTACGGAACCCTAAAAATTAAGAAACATTGTTTTTAAATTTCTACAAATATGAACCAACTATACCGACAACAACTATCACCGACTACGGTGGGAATAATAGTCTATGTCACAGTCTATGTTTGTACTTACGTGTGTTCCACTGTAGCGTTGAAGATACTGAACCGATTTTGATAAATGAGGTGGCAAATGAATCGAAAACATGCTCCGAGTGATATAGGCTGCCTTTTGTATGAAAAAATAATAATTTAGTTACTTTCAGGCGGGTTATAGTTTTTTGAAACTGTTAATGCTTGTTTTACGTCACTCTGGGCGGTAAGTGAGATTTACCGCCCACGGGCGCAGCGGCAAATCTCACTTCACACCCAGTAGAAGACGTAAAATTGTGTACGCACCACGGGCGGTAATTCGTAAAGCCCCAGATCACATATTTATGGCCCTCACACACCTGCGATCTGGGGCATTCACGAATTCTCCGCCCTAGGTACGTAATGTACGAGTACTAATAACTCCACATATTCATGGCATGGCTATACTTTTGTTACAACCTTAACCTAAACCACAGATTAAAGAATACAAGTACAGATACCCAATCTCATAGAGCAAAAGCGTACCGTCCTAATGTAGGCAATTCTGTATACAATTTTAGTCCCGTAGCTACACCAGTAGATGCAGTATCCGAGCTACCACGGCTATGACGCTGTCAGCCTTTAGTAATACATTGAGATATCACCAGATGGCGTTGACTTCCCGAGCAACAAATAGAGTATTTTTGATTATTTCGATATAAAAGTAGTATTTTAGAGACAATATTACACATCACACAAAAATATACATAACCAAATGCTTAGAGCCTGTGGTTCCATAGAACTTTCGCGACCCGTGATGGCGCCATCTAGTGACAGTACCCAATAATACGTAGCAAGCTTGAAAGCTCACTCGTATAGCACGAGTTACATGGACTTAGTATCAATTTTATTGCATTTACTAAACGTATAAAATATACCTTTATTGTATGTGCCGAAGTATGTTTGTGATATAATAAAATTAAGGTACGTTGAATTTATTAAGGTGTAAAAATCATTCTATCTTCACGATTACTGGTTCAAATGTTTCGCTCGGTACCTGTGTCGCCATCTATGAGTTCTTTTTAGTATCAATTATACCTTGTTCTAGTTGGGAGGCCATGCCTAAACTAAACAACTCTACTGTTGGTTAGGTTAGGTTGGGTTATGCGGACGCGCTCCGGCCGACCACCTGCTCCGCGACCATACTCCGGCCGACCACCTGCTCCGCGACCATACATCAGCCGACCACCTGCTCCGCGACCATACTCCGGCGGACCACCTGCTCCGCGACCATACTCCGGCCGACCACCTGCTCCGCGACCATACTCCGGCCGACCACCTGCTCCGCGACCATACTCCGGCCGACCACCTGCTCCGCGAACATACTCCGGCCGACCACCTGCTCCGCGACCATACATCGGCCGACCACCTGCTCCGCGACCATACTCCGGCCGACCACCTGCTCCGCGACCATACTCCGGCCGACCACCTGCTCCGCGACCATTCATCGGCCGACCACCTGCTCCGCGACCATACTCCGGCCGACCACCTGCTCCGCGACCATACTCCGGCCGACCACCTGCTCCGCGACCATACTCCGGCCGACCACCTGCTCCGCGACCATACATCGGCCGACCACCTGCTCCGCGACCATACTCCGGCCGACCACCTGCTCCGCGACCATACTCCGGCCGACCACCTGCTCCGCGACCATACTCCGGCCGACCACCTGCTCCGCGACCATACTCCGGCCGACCACCTGCTCCGCGACCATACTCCGGCCGACCACCTGCTCCGCGACCATTCATCGGCCGACCACCTGCTCCGCGACCATACTCCGGCCGACAACCTGCTCCGCGACCATACTCCGGCCGACCACCTGCTCCGCGACCATACTCCGGCCGACCACCTGCTCCGCGACCATACATCGGCCGACCACCTGCTCCGCGACCATACTCCGGCCGACCACCTGCTCCGCGACCATACTCCGGCCGACCACCTGCTCCGCGACCATACTCCGGCCGACCACCTGCTCCGCGACCATACTCCGGCCGACCACCTGCTCCGCGACCATTCATCGGCCGACCACCTGCTCCGCGACCATTCATCGGCCGACCACCTGCTCCGCGACCATACTCCGGCCGACCACCTGCTCCGCGACCATACTCCGGCCGACCACCTGCTCCGCGACCATACTCCGGCCGGCCACCTGCTCCGCGACCATACTCCGGCCGACCACCTGCTCCGCGACCATATTAGGCTGTCACACATATGTTGATATGCGCTCATCACGGATGGCGTTATTTTAAGCAGATGTTCCCGCCAATTGGAATAAGGTCACGTGGGTCTGTGGTTTGACCGTGTTTCTCGCGGTCTGGTATTGAGTACTGGGGGAACCTGTGCTTCCGGTCATGTTCGGCAGTCTGGGGAACTCGGGAAATTGCTTGGCCGTGGGGTGCGATTGGACTCCGGGCCTGCTGGGATTGTCGTTTGACTATGTTCTCGTGGCTCGGTATTAAGTACTGCCACCCAGCGCTGACGGTAATGTTCGGCAGTCTGGGGAACAAGGTTAGGTTAGACAACTGCTGCCCTTAAATTAGCTTTAGGCAATTCAAACAACAGACAAAAAGGGGAGGACCCCCGCTCTCATTCGTTTCTGGTGCAAAGGCTTTCCATGGCTATCCAGCGTGGAAATGCCGCCAGTATTATGGGGACTTTTGCACCAGGAACGGTTGGGGGCGATTAGAGTTAGAATTAGGTAATTTGTGGTTTTAATGTTGTAATATTGTAAAGTTTATTTTATTGTTCAATATTCACAATATTTTAAAATTAGACTTAATACCAGGCAAAGAGAAACAAGAGTAAGACTGATGAACAAGTTATATAGACCATCATGCAAGAAGTATATCTATAGGAGAAACATTTATAACATGTGTATTGAAATATACAACCGTATACCAAATGACATAAGATTAAGACAAGGACCTATTTTTTTGCATAAATTGACGGACTCGTTATTGGTAAATTGTTATTATAGTGTAAAGGATATTATGATTATTACTTTGACATTGTTTTATATTGTGTAGTGAAATTTTGACTTTTTGTAATTGATTATTTATGCACCTATGTAATGAAACTCAAGACATTTGCATGCCTGCATGTGGGCTGAATACACTGTGCTGTGAAATCTTATTGACATCTGTATTATATACCTACTGTATTCTGGCAACTAAATGATATTGATTGATTGATTTATTGATTTGCTCTATGATGATATTTAAAATATATTCATTATTAATATTCAAACAATAGATATATATAGAATAATCGGTTCCTAATCGAATGTGTAAACTTAGTATCTTATTTGCCACGATGTATGTACTCGTAGTTATTGTACGAGTTATGAGAATATTTATCAGTATTTTGCTGCCACTTTATTTTATTACAATACAGACGGACAATAAACTCGCTTTGTTGTTTTCTGTGCAGACCACACTACAAAGCATATTCGTTTTATCGCATTAAAGCTTAATAACGATTCTCCTACACAAAAAGCTTTGTCCAATAAACAAGTACAATTTAATTAAATAAAGTCCGCAATAAACTCGATACACAATAACTTTAAAAGGTATTATGTTTATATCAAACTCATATGTGTTAGGTCCTTTTTTGTTTTAATATTGGCCACAATGCTACTCAAATAATGGCCGTCAAAGGGCACACAATAATCAAGTTTATTTCGGTCAGTTTGTGGGAACTTTGTGAAAATACTGATTCAATTACATTAACAACATCAATAGCAGATATTGCGATGTATGACTTGACCAATTCTGAAATGGATTGGCCGTTCTTTCACTTGTTTATGAGAATTATGATTATTGACATCTCACTACCTCGCTAGAATACCGTATCTATTAGTATCAATTGGCGCGAGTTGACAAACAAGAAGCGGCCAAGTGCGTGTCGGACCACGCACAACGAAGGGTTAGGTGCCTATTACAAAGGTCGTATCGTTACTGAAATCTTATGGCACTTACATCCTTTTCATTAAGGAAGGCAGTTTTTTTAGGAATATCTCGAAAACCTTTGAACCGATCTTGTTCAAAACAATTTTCGCTGAAAGAATTTAATGAGCCCTATGTCCATGACTTTTTTCATATTTTTAAAATACACAGTTCAAAAATTAGAGGGAGTGGGACACAATTTTAGTGACTTTCGAGGAGATTATCTCCGAATCTATTCACTTAATCAAGAAAATTGCTGAGAAACCTTATATTTATTTTGAGGGCTTACAATGAAAATATTTTTTTTGACTTTCAGTTTTATGTATGGAGTGCACCCCTAAACAATTTTTTTTAGTAATTTAATTACAAAACTATGTAGTGGCTAAAAAAATACACCTATCCTCAAAAAAAATATTCAAATACACCTTATAGTTTTCGAGTAAAATGCATGTGACATACGGACGGACAGACAGACAGACAGACATGACGAATCTATAAGGGTTCCGTTTTTTGCCATTTGGCTACGGAACCCTAAAAATGAACTCCGTGTCGGTTTAATTAGGTTATAAGAATAATACGTACGTTCCTTCAACTGCTCGTACTCAACACAGGTCACCTCTTGCCGCTGCGCCTAAACCTTGCTTTCGTGCAACCCCGAGGTGCAATTCACTTCACCCAAAAGGCGGGTGACACAGTTGACAGTGACACCAGCGTACCGCATCCAACAAAGGCATGCTGATGTGACAACCCTAACTAGACAAAAGAGCACAGGTCTATGCGATTGAGCGAGATGCCGTGATTTTCGTTTTCGAACTGTCAAACATCTGTATTGTAGACAGAGGAACTTCTGTATGCAAAGTAACGAAGGAAGTTAGAGGCACTCATGTAAATGTATAGACGCGCAAAAAAGTAACGAGTGTACTGACTTGACCAACGGTTGATACTGACAGTTTACAGATACCGCTTCGCCAAACCGCGACGACAAACGCTACTTAGATTCCAACATATTTTTTGGACAAGAAGTTATGAACTCATACGTAGTTAATCAAACGTATGTAGACAAGTATTTTCCAAAAGGTTTTTTATTTATTTCGCAAAAGCCGAATCAACCAAAATAGCTATATAATTATTGAACCTGCTACCAAAATTTCAAGAGCAGAAGAAACTTTTGCCCAAACTGAAAATGGAGAAATTCGTTCGCTTTGCTCGCTCGTCCAATAACGCTTGCACTTATTGGACGAGCGAGCTTGCGCTAACTAACGCCATAATTTTTCATTCCAAACGCTCATAAGTCAACGCAAATGGCAGCATGAAGCGTTTTATAAAACTTACGCGATTTATGACGGGAATTACACGCTTTCACGTGACCAACGGCATTGCGGTCACATCGGGCCGTGGATCTATGGGGTGCATTAATCAGAACTGTAAATAAATAAATTAATGGATATTTAGAAAGGTAAGTGGATACGAAAAAAAATCTACAAGATCTAGAGAGATACATAGAGAGAGAGAGAGAGAGAGAGAGAGAGATATTATCTTTAACCTAGTATAGTGAGCATCATGTTATAGATAATATAGTAGTGAACATAGTAGCCAAGTGTATCCTAATATCCTTACTTATAAACCTCATCCCATAAAACATTAGGATATCAAAGGGAAATATTGTACAAGTTTTACTGATTTCCTTCAGTACTTTTGAAACAAATCAATATGGTGTCTTCCCTACAATACTGTTGGTCTCGTGTTTTAAAATGGTTTTCAACACATTTGCCGTAACGTACCTCTTATTTTGTCGCTTTTATGCTCATAATCCTGGATATTACGCGTGTTTTCTAACATTACGACACTCGTGTGTTATGGTTATATCCCGATTAAGTCACGTTGGCACCTTACAGCAAGATGTATGCATGAACACGGTGCATTCTTAAATTAAACGGGTTAAACAGAATGTACAGCTTTTTGTTTAATGCGCGGCAAATGGAATCTTACTCGACTAAACAAATTAAATCCTTTTTGTTAATTAATTGACTATTTCTTTTTGGTTATGATATAGAAACGTTTAATTTAGTAAAACTATTCAGTTTTGATAACATTTTACATGAATTAATAAAGATAACAATTTAAAACGAAAATATTTATTTTATATTGTGTTGGCTGTTTAGAGATTTCATCTAAGTATGGCTGTCTGCTGTCTGGCTTAAAAACACATGCGCGCGCACTGCGCAAACTTCACGAAAAAAACTGTTGCGCGCCATTATAGGTTATTTCACAAATATTTGTAAACATTGTTAATGCGTGTTTGGTTATTATCAAAAATGTTGATTCGTGGTGACTAGAAAATTGATAAATAGAATGGACGCCACTGGAAATTCTTGGCGATGTACAATATGTGAGTAAAAACCTGTTCCCATCATTAAGTAAAGAAAATAGCTTGGCACTGGCAGGCCCATAAAATATTTATCTTATGAAAAGGATTTTGTCCTCGCAAGATGTGTTGAAAAACGTCGTATGAAACGCGTGAGCTTTGATAATTACATCCTCGGCTCTCTTATCACGCTCACCTGCGGTTCGCGCGCGTGAACAATTCCGCCTCTGATGTAATTATCAACATACCTCACTTATATCCAGAGATCGGAAAAATTTGCGACATTGTTTGCAATTATGTGGACATGACTCCAAAATTAATCAAAATGTTAATTATATATTCATTGAAAGATAATTTGAATTATTGGAGATAATAGTTTATTTATAAAGTGCTTATAAGCACGTATATACTATAATAACTTTAAAAAAAATGACGTTACGACGACGATGAATTACATAAATAATTATTAGCAAAAGGTTCGTATTTAAAATGGGTATCGTTTCCGTAAATATTTATATATAATAAATAAATAACGATTTTAAACTGACACGATTACTTACCTACACTAGAAAAAAAATTGGAAAAAATACTGATATTTTTTTTTAATAAACCTATACTTTAACAAACTTTTGTATTTATTGACTAGGAATCAAATTATATGTCAAGTAAAAAATTTATTAACTGAATAACATTTTGATTGATATTGGAGTCATGTCCACATAATTGCAAACAATGTCGCAAATTTTTCCGATCTCTGGTTATATCACAATGTACTATTTCCTAATCTTATATAATACAGGGTATAGTGTAATGCGATATATTCGGCAGCTACTAACTATATGGTGCTGACTGTACACTTTTACAATGACCTTCAAGATAAGTATAAAAGAAGCCCAACGAAGATATACAAGTCCGGGCGAAAATGCATAATTCGGTCAAATTAAACATTTAGCGGAAGAGCGTGTTAGGTAAAATGATGTCACCGGTGTTGCCAGTTTAGACCCGCAAAATTGTGATTTGTAACTTCCTCCAAATACCGCAATCAAGCTTGAAACAAAAATTCGCCAGGTATTCGATTTAGACTAGCATTCCATCAGCCTACACACTTTCAGGCAACCGCTGATTCAATCGGCTGCCTCGCGACATTTTTTTTTTAATATATTTTTTTATATTTCCCCCCAGTCCAAGTTGGCTCAGTTCGGGTTGCACAGGGCGGTTCCACAACCACTCCCGAAGTGTTGTGGAAGCTCAAATACCGCGAGCCATCCGGCTGCCTCTTGGACAGTGCAACTACGCGTTATTGCTCTAAATATACCACTCTGACAAAAGTATAACGACTGAGAAGAAAAATAAAAAGACAGAGATACTCTTGTTTTGTCTCTCTATGGCTTTCTCCAATAGTAGATTGTACAACAAGTGCATAAAACGCACCATTTTAAGCGAGACGTCTAGAGACGATAGATATATACAATCGAGTGTAAAATGGGTTTTATGGACGAATGGAACACTCGAGGAAATGAAATGAAAATCTTTTTTTTTCAGTAGGTACACGACACCTGACTTAGGTCGTTACTCGTTACATACTGCTCAATTATAAAAATATTTTGTTTTTTATATCTATGATATCTTATTGTTATGGTTTTAATATATTGATTTACTAATACAAAAAGCAAATTTAGAAAAATATAAATAAGACGAAATAAAAACTATAAGTTTATTTCGTGAAGTTTTATTGTGTACTTTGGCTGTTGGTATCCTTGCCTTAGTCGTAGAATACTACTAACGAAACATAATAAAATTAAAAATAAAGAGTTTATTCTATGAAGTTAAAGTTGCTCGTGTAGCTGCTGGACCGATTGCCTTGGTCTTCGACGAAGATTTTACTTTAGGCACTAGACCATAAATAGCGACTTTATGTCTCCTAAACACAGCATAAAAACGAACTTTTAGAGCATGAGAAATTAAAAGATATTTTTCCGCAATACTCCAATCAAAAATCAGTAGTCGTATTTTCATCACCTCTTCCTACGGTCCGCTTTGGCACCTAACCATCACCTGTATCTATTCCTACATAATTTCTTTGGCACCTTACACCTAATTATCCGAGTTCCGTACATACCATGTTTATGCTCCAACCATTTCTGACCGGACCTCCACTTTTCATCTCACGCAACACAGCTAAACGGCTGGCTACGTTCCAACCATCCCCCTAATCAAATATCAACTCTATCGACAACTCTCAAAGCCCTAATTTGCTTGAGCTAACTGCAAATTCCTAGAATAACATTGTTAAGCGAATTAGAGTTCTGGGAACTTGATGTAAAGTGTAGAATTGTGTGATAGCTCGTTTCGTTTAGACAATGTATGGGGCATTGTATCAAGAGTTACTCCATCTTTATGGGTAATTAACACATTTTGCGCTTAATTCGGAAGTTTTGATGGGTTTTAATTGAGGGTATAAAACTTGTCATCGCTGTTTGTATGTATGTAACTAGGTAGCTCAAAGTTGTGTATTGAGACTATGTATAATTTAATATAATTATCTTATGACTTATCTTTCTCCATGACCAATCTCATACATACAGACATAAACTCTTTTATAAATATGTGATACATACATACACAGATTCACGCCTTTATTCCGAAAAGGGGTAGGCAGAGCACATTAAACTTATGTTCCACTGCCACTTTTAGCATAAATGTGAGTATAGAATATCGACAAAATGTGATATCACAGTGATAGGTTGCTCATCGCCCACAACACACTTCGACCCTGCTCCCTAAGTCGACTTTTACGACACGGGAAGTAAGGGGGTGGTGAAATGCTAACCCGACTCCACATGGGGAAACTGTAAGATAATAATACTTGATTTGTGTGAATGTGGAAAATAATATTCAACTAATTATGTTATGGTTTATATGCGTATAAAGGCCAGACCCGAAGTATTCAGTAAGACCTAACAATAGAATTAGGATCAAATCAAATCAAATCAAATCAATTATTTATTCTGCAAATAGGCCACAAGGGCACTTTTACATGTCAAACGGTAATTTACAATAAAATAGTAATCTTACACAATAATAATTTAAAATTATATATAAAAGGTTTACAAACTAAATGTCACCAAGTTAATGTAAACAAAACAAAATTGCAAAATATGACCATTACATTCGATATAAGATCTGTATCAGCATTAACAGAAGTTAATGCTATTATTCAGTATTCCAGAGATGTATAAGGTCTCTGAGCGTCCAAATACAATTAATAATTATTCTAAGAGATGTATACGGTCTCTAGGCGTCAAAACAAAAAAGGAACATTAATGTTATATGTTTATGTTGTATTGTGTTTGTGTTATATTGTCAGAGATGTACAGGGTCAATAACAATAAAACGTGTCAAGATCAGAATGATGTCTCTCGTCAATACGATAATAATAATAATAACAAAAAAAAAAAAAAAAAAAAAAAAAAAAAAATTAAGTAGTTAATTAGGTACTATGCCCTTGCAAGCATGAACAGTCCGGACTCCACAAACAGCACCCGATCACGAGTATGACGCATATCTCAGCCATCGCCTCCCTCATGATGGTGCTAACCCTCAGAGATTCTATATGTTTTTTTTACAATCTACTTGAACATTCTACGAACCGACGAGGATGTTCATATTTAACCCCCGACACAAAGGGAGGGGTGTTATAAGTTTAATGTGTCTGTGTATCTGTCTGTAGTATCGTAGGTCCCAAACGGGTGGACCGGTTTGAATGCGGTTTTTTAGTGTAATAGATAATTTTATCCCGAGTGTTCTTAGCCTTGTTTCATGAAAATCTGTTCAGCCGTTTTTGAGATATTGGACTTTGAAATGAAAATGTCGGGGGTTTTTCAACTTTTCTAAGTTGTAGTTTCACCTATTACTAAGAATTGAATTTGACTTTCAATAGAGTTACGATGGTTTAAGAAAGGTATACCATGCCCACTTATAGTAACCCAGCTCTATATCCTATTTTCCTATTAATATTATAAATGCGAATGTTTTGATATTTGGATGTTTAGATGTTTGGATGTTTGTTGCTCAATCACGCAAAAACGGCTGAACGGATTAAGATGAATTTTTGGTATACATGTAGTGTAGTTTGGATTAACATTTATAATACTTTCTATCTCGGGAATCATCCATGGGGGGCGAAAGTTTATATGGAACTAAGATAGTATATAGTTCCACGCGGACGAAGTCGCGAGCAGAAGCTAGTACTTAATAACTCTAGTATATTAGCAACTAGCTGCCCGCGCAGCTCCGCTCTTGTCACAGATAATGCGAGTGAATCCGCGGGTTTTTTTTGTCGCCTTACATACGTACGTATTTGGAGGAGGCCTATGTCCAGCACTGGACGTCTTTCGACTGATATGATGATGATGATGACGACGTATTTCCTGAAGACCCATTTTATAGGTACACTACCGTAAAATGGGGTAAGTAGGGTTCACTGGGAGAGTTGTGTTATGAATGGGGAGAGAAGGGATGAAAGGGGGGTGAGATGGGATTTTAAGGCTACTGCTACAAAAATAATGTATTCCAATTTAAAATGGAGCTCTAGTAATACTCATAATAAAAAAAACGATCCAACAATCTCCTAAAATCACCATTGTATGAAATCTCATCTCACCCCAATTACGAGGGACTACGGGGTGAGGTGGGATTTCCTGTTTATCGTCAAAGTTATGAAATGAAACCCAAAATAAAATAAAAACTATAATACAAACGTCCGGAACACTTAGTAGATACCTACCATTTAGTTTGCATATGTAAAAATTTTACGGATATGAACAATTTTTTGAAATCTGATGAGAGAATTCGGAGAGAGCCAATACACACAAACAAACAAAGCTACTAACTTAACTTTTACAGACATTAACTCTTTATTATTTATACCTATAGATACGACACGGACACAAATAAGTTAAATAAACTGTTAGTTCAATATAAACTTATAAACTCGGTGTTCATTTCCATATCCGTTAATGTCAGCCAAGCTAAATAAATAACCTATCCGCGAATGGAAAATAAAAACAGTTAACGAACTTCATTCGCCGAATTTCCAATTACCAAAATACTTTATTCGCTCGTTTAACGAAAATCTAATTTTATTCCATCAAGTTTAAAGTTAAAATTTCATTTCCCCTTAAATCTGTCAAAGAACTAAAAGCAAAGCGGAAAACGTCATTTCGACTGTCAATTTATTTATTTGAATTCGGCCTCTATTCAGAGACTCGTAGAAAAGTTCGTCTTTGAATGCGAGTTAACGAGAATATATTAAAAGTTACGATGGTTGTTACGTAAATATTGGGATTTCTATTTGGACATTCAGGAAACTCTACGTGTTTTTTTTTTCGGACGGTCCACATTAAAGCCCATTTGTTGAACGAGCGAGCGTAGCAGACGAAGTTCTCCGCTTCAGTTTTGGCCAAAATTCTTAAGTATGTCCGGACGTACTCCTCTAAAGGTCACATTTCTTAACCGATTCTAATGAAATTTCGTTTCCAGGTTCAATAATTATATCGGTTTATACTAACAATTCAGTTCTACGATATTATTTTTTCTTTTAAAGCACATCAGTCCTGCGAGATCTCCACAGAGCCTAGTAAATATAGATAATCTTATTGCCCTCCTACCTATTTAATCATCGATATTTATGATTCGAAAACGAAGCATAAGGGCCTAGTGAACTATTCAACATTTAAGTATGTCACAACTTATCATCATACCTGGGATAACTCGGGGCACATTCTAGGGATTTGATATCGATACAAAAGATGTCGATAATAATACATGTGCTCATTGAAAATTCTCGATTACTCTAAAAAGGTTCGATATCACACCTGATATCAAGCCTCTTAAGATAATAAATATATGCGGATGTCATTTCAAACAAAATTACATTTTACAGTCAGTGCCATTCATATACTAGTGTAAGAATTTTTACGAAGATTTTTACGAAGTCCAAAATAATCATGCCGACCAAGAAAAA
Source organism: Epinotia ramella (assembly GCA_947578815.1). Classification (NCBI taxonomy): domain Eukaryota; kingdom Metazoa; phylum Arthropoda; class Insecta; order Lepidoptera; family Tortricidae; genus Epinotia; species Epinotia ramella. The sequence continues at coordinate 27,121,671 of OX388205.1, forward strand.
GTCACGCCCAAGTGAATATTTTATTAACTCATGGATGGTACAATTATTTATGTACTTTTATCAATAAAAGAAAATCTTAGTGCTTAAGAAATAATAAATAGCGATAAAAAATTATTAGAATAAAACATTTAGTGCCAATGTGGAAATACTGAGCTGGTTTAAAAATGAAATAAATTCTTCGAAAATCATCCTTTTAAAATTTAAGCAGTCTACAAAGCGATTTTGTATAAATATATTTATTTTGTAGAACGTTGACAGTAACATCGATATATTTAACTGTCGATAAAATATTTTGCTACGTCACTTTAGTATAAGTGCCCCGAGTTATCCCAGGTATGCTAATCAATAATCATGCACACACAGAAGATGTTTCTTCTTCTTCTTGGTCGATACGTTCTTGTCAGAACGGTCGTGGTCGTTATCGAGCAGATGCCACTCGCCTCACATTTCTTGCCATTTCGATCTTTCTATTCTCGGCAGTGTACCAGAAGTACACTCATACAATGGACTGCCCACAGCAGATTTCTGGTCTATCCATCGCATGGGTGATCTTCCGCGTGGTCGGGCACCCTCCACTCTGCCTTGTTCAACAAGATGGAGTCGCCGACTCGCCTCGAGACGTGTCCGAAGAAATTGAGGATGTGAGTTTGTACTAGCGTGGATAGACACTGCTTGGTGCCGAGTTCTTGGAGTATGGAAACTGTTCGGAATTCGGTCCAGGATACTCCAAGCATTCTTCCCTAGCACCACATCTCTAGAGCGTCTATTTTCCTCTTCACACATAGACAGACGTCCCGTAAGCTCACTTCAAAGTACAAAATACCGCATACCGATCCCGCCCCGCTTAGTCAGGAAATCGCCTTATGGAGGAAAGGAAGGAAGGCTGAAAAGTTACTTCAGGGCCGGTTATTAAACCCTTACTGAATGTAATATGGCGTCTCTCCCTTACACAATTCCCGCCGAGCGGATGCATTTTTAATTTTCTCATTATCAACTTTCCCTGTTCCTTGCTGACGACATTATACATACTTATAATACGCTATATGAGAGCTGAATAAGGCAATATAAGTTTGGGTTAAGGTGGTATTTTAGTAACAACCAGACTGACGACTGAAGTCTTGAGAGCATTCCCTCCGCAAAATTTGACCCTATTTAAACTTTTTTCTTACATAGATTGAATAAAGATCACCTATGCTGTTATGTTTCGTTTTAATTGACAACTACTTTTGTTAATGAACTAGAGCCGCCTATAAAATGCTAAAAATACACTAGCAAACAGATGTAAATAAATATATATTTGCGGATAAATCGACCTACTCCCAAACTAAGCAAAGCTAGTACTACGGGTACTAGGCGACGATATATATACTTAATATTGATAAATACACATGTCATGTCATTTCTTAACAATATTCTAAATATTGCATGTCATCATACTCATCATTCTTAAATTAAATTAAATTTATATACCTAAACATTAATTATTATTGTGGTATCTCGTAAAAATCTTTGATGTCGTAAAAAGAGCATATTCGTGCTCAGCACACAAATAACACAGCACGGGACGCTTCCAGCTTCGTAGGTAGTACCAACTAGGCAAAACCGGTCGACATTCTGTCAAGAATCAGGAAACAAAGCAAAGTATCATATCCTGCCGACTGCGCCAATAAATCTGCTCGCGTTGATAAGTGTACTTTCAAATTATGCTTATCTTGTGCCGGCTCATTGCGCTAGTGAAATATTCAATTGGTAGTGGAAGTTTGGAAGCTGGCACAGAGCCAAGCGCACCATTTCTGAGCCATGAAACGAGATGAGGTATGGTAATAATTGTGTACGAATTTATGATTATTTGAGCTACTATCAGATTGCACTAGTGCCATAAAATTACGCTTCGTTTAATGTTTTTCGTTATTGAAAATAAACCTCATCTCACGTAAAGTCCCTCTAAACATAGGATTGTTTTTTACGGTTTTAGACAAAAAATATGCTGTGAAATGGAAATTCTGTGATACGAATCGTTATAGGCATAACAATTTGTCAATGGAATGCTAGAACGAAATGCTTTTACGACCGTATTTTTTTTATCACAGTTGCTCTTCAAGGGCTTTATAACACGCAGGCACACAGAGCTACAATAGCCTATGTTTACCCCTACGGGCGGTGACACTCATGCGTTCTAAAGCAAGGCGGTTTCAACTCAAATACGATGTTTAAATACCCATCCAACTACATATAATGTTATAAATGCGAAAGTTTGGATGTTTAGATGTTTGTTACTCAATCACACTTAAACGGCTCAACCGATTTGGATGAGATTTTGCACGAAGATATATTATAGTTTAAAGCCTAGATAAAAATAAAGGATAGTTTTTTTATCCTGGGTCCATGCAGACGAAGTTGCGGGCAGAAGCTAGATTATAAATAAATCTAAACGTAATAAGATATTAAGATGTTTAATTGAATTATTAAAAGATTTTAAAATTAAAATGTAGTACATTTAGTTTTATTAATTATTTTAAACAGCGAGTTTAAATTGTGTTTGTATGCCGGATCTTTGTCTGTCACGTTAAATTCAACAAAATGGATAGCTGACAGTTGGGGTTTTCATTGCGATTAGTATTAATTTCGTTTTAAAATTTATTGATTTCCTCGCAAATGTGATGAAAAACATTGTGTGCGAGATTTTTACAATACATATAAAAAACGACTTGCCAACCTCGTGGCACAATGTACTTATTACCTTCGACTATACTCATACAATAGGACCTATACCTAAGTTTAACCTATAAAAGCCTTCCCTTCTAGTCTTTCGGACATAATTAGGTCATTCCAAAAGGTGAACGACTGGTATTTCGCACATCACACCGCGAACTGCAAAGGTCTCCTAAATGTTCCAGTTAGACAGGATAAGCAAATATCACGACTCGAAGTGAACGTGCGAAACATATTGGAATGTGAAGCAATCATAGTACACTCAAGAGAAAACAAATGGTTCACTTTGTACCGGTTTGGAAAAAGAACACATAGGTAATAATTTGATTGCTCTTGAGTGTAGAAGTTTTATCGAACGCTCATATTTTCGAAAATTGAAATACTCGTACATACCTAGGTTCGGCATTCTTATACTTAGTTCGGTAAGTTTTATTACTTTTAGTTGATCATATCATCATCAAGAAGTAAGTTTATACGCACAATCTAAAGTGTTCATATTGTTCACTAGCTTTACAATACAATACAATACAAATACTCTTTATTGCACACCTCACACAAACAAAGCAGTTAAAAAGAGAAACAATACAATAACATGTGGGTAGAGGTAGACAACAGGCGGTCTTATCGCTGAAGAGCGATACGATAGAGACTGCCATCTGAACTTCCAACCCAGAGGGAAAACCAGACCTTTGGGATTAGCCTGGTTTCCTCACGATGTTTTCATTCACCGGAAAGCTAACGGTAAATATTCCGTACATAAGTTCCGAAATACTGATTTGTACGAGCCGGGATTTGAACACACGACCGCCGCTTGAGAGCCGCATGCCTGAACCACTAGGCTACCGTAGCTTTGCGGATCCCATTGTGTGCTTATAAAAAATGTCATGTTCCAGTAATTATGCCGTTTTAAAATGAGAACTATAAACTACGTTTGAATGGAGTTGACTTAAGTGGTCCGTGTTAGGGACTGTTAGCTGTTATGAAGGTCATTAAATTCCCAAGAAACTAAAGAATCAGCATCAAATATTAAATGTGCACTCTTTTGCCTTAAAACCTTTAAATTAGGTACCCCGAAATTCACAAACAGCCCTATTCCGAAGCGCAAACTGATAAAAACGATTCTAAGCCCGTTCCAATAACGTCCCGATGGTCCCCAAGGCGTGTTTTAACACCGTTTTAACCCCTTTATAGTTCTCATTTACAGTTTAAGTGTCGTTTATGTCGTAAACGCGTTTTTATTCGTGCATTAACCGTCGGGGCTTGCACTTAGAAATAATAAAAGTTTGTTGACGATACAAATCAGTTTTTTATGCTTGACGTAATTATGGGTTTGATGTTTGGTGTCTGCGGTGCTACCACGAACTTCGAAAGTCGAAATTCGTAATACATGCATCCCTCTCACTCGATTGAGGGAGTGCTATAGTGATGGAAATACCCGAACTTCGACTCTCGAAGTTCTTGGTAGCGCCGCTGGGGTTTTAGCCTAGGTACAACGGCTGAGGTGAGACAGCACATCCCAGGCGCCGCTGGGTTATGTTCGGCCAACGCAAATATTGGGCAAGAACATGATGCTGCTTTTTACCACCGTACAGCTCGCCGTCAGCAGGGCATTCATCCTCACACCCTGGGACCTAAATGGTCGCGTACCGTACGGTTTCAGAGAAATTTCTTCCCTCGCACGCTCCGGTTTTCCGGAGGGTATATATACATTGCAGTATGGGGTTTTTAAAAATCTGTATAAATTCTCAGAGTCGGCAACGCGCATTTAACACCCCTGGATTTGCAAGCGTCCATAGGCTACGTTAACCACTTACCATCAGGTGGGCGTTCGGCACGGACGTGGTATACAAAATAAAAAAGTACTTTGTTTGAATAAACTTTAACTTCAACTCAATGACATTCTATGAAATTACATTTTCAATTCAAAACCATCGATTCATAGACTGAAAAACTAAAAGTGAACCTTACGTATTACCAAAACATACACACACACAGGACCCTTGTTTATATTGAAGACGGTAAACAATGAGTCTCTCGAGATAGTTTCAGCCGGGTTTCTTAACCATATTTTTCAAACTAGATTTTATGTTGTACAAGTATAATTATATAAGTCAGCAACAGGCATGTGACATCCCACCAGGCGGGTCGTACAGTTGTTTGCAACCGACGTGGTATTCATAAATAAATAATAAATAAATAAATAAATAAATATTAGGGGACAATCTTACACAAATCGACCTAGTCCCATAGTAAGCTCAATAAGGCTTGTGTTAGAGCCTTATCACACTTGCGATTTCCAAGCGTATTTTGTATGAAGGCGATCTGATAATTGTATAGAAAACACGCTCGCAAATCGCAAGTGTGATAAGCATACCCCGTTATCAGTGTTGCAGATCCATTGAAACTAAGTCATAGGGTTGTCGCACAATATCTATTTTATTGTCAATGTGACATGTGACATTTTGGTGTACAGGCGTTTGCTTAACCCGTCGAGCGCGCTAGTAACACACGTGTGTTACTAAACGGAAAATAGAAAAGGGCTCATGGACCCTTACCTGGATTTAGCATCCTAATTAGGGAGCGGAATTGGGTCATAAGCTCTTTACGCATTGATCTACAGACTCGCGACTCGCGCGCTCGACGGGTTAAAAAATCTTTTTACAGGTAAAATAACAGATTTATATAAAGATAGTTTATTTTTCAAGTAGGCATATTACAATGCACTTATGAACGTCATACGAAGGTAAAATCTTTTCAAAAACAATATATTTTATAACTAACAAGCATTAAAGACATGCCTACCTATAAGTATACTTTCATTAGTTGTCTGAATAAATTATTATTAAGAGTTTTTCTAGGTTAGCTGGCGTTAAATTCTGTCGTCTATTACTGTTTATCCATTTTAAATATGAAAACGATCGCTCCACTTCTACAGATGTAATTGGTTAATACTTCAGGCAATTATAATGTTCCACGGTGTTTTTGTTAATGCATTTTGTAATTTCAGCTTCTGCATTATTAAGTAACGTCAAAATCAATTTTGACATTTAAATGACGCAACCACCTATTACGGAGTGAAATAAAGAATAAAACCTCTTTTAATTACGGGTTGATATGAGATTTTAATTTGTTAAAAACTTAGTTTATATTTTTTTGAAATCGGATTTGTAGTTTCGATTAAAAAAAGGTGCAATAAATTATATATACCTAAAGGCACATTTTAAAAATAATATACGTGCAATGCCAACCCTAGCGTTTTCAATGATTCTGCAACACTAAAAACGGGGTATGGTGATAAGGCTCTTATGGGTACTAGACGTCGATATATTTAATAGATAGAAATACTTAAATACATAGAAAACATCCATGACTCAGAAACAAATATTCATGCTCATCACACAAAATATTTGCCCTTACCGGGATTCGAACCCAGGACCTTCAGCTTCGTAGGCAGCGTCACTACCCACTAGACTAACCGCTCGTCATATATACATACTTTATCCACGCCACAGCATTCATGGGAATGCTGCTTCATTCAATTGTTTTAAAATATTAGTAGGCACGTATATACTAGTTCCATGCCGTTTGTCAGGAAAAAAAACAAGTAGAAGCAAAATAAATATGTGTTCCGTTCCGTCTTAGGCGTAAAATGAACACCTAATTCTGGCGAACTCGAAAATAACCCGAACAAAATAAACAACTTGATCACCAATTAAATTTGGAATCCGTACTCATCCACGCATTATCCTCTCGAAAAGCTTGACAACAAGCAATGTGTACGAAAGGCCGGGCCTTAATCGATTTGTTTCTCGATACCTTGTGTCATGGTTGTGATATAACGAAACTTGGCAATTTTTCCTCTTTTTTCTGTGACTCTTAACTCATTCAGCAACCCTGAGTGTAAGGCCTGAGTGGACGCCCCGCTCAGAGCGGGGCGTGCAGCGTCCATATAAAACAAATGCAATTCCGAAAAAACGGGTCTGCTCTTGGTCACAGAAACGACAAGAAGTTTTTTTACTTATGGCGAAAATGTCTAAAACTCGCGCAGTAAGCAAGCACCGTTTGGGCTTTTTTCTTGTCGTGAATTACACTGCACACACATCCGCAAAAACTCCGCATCTATTTTAGCGGATGCGGATGCGAATGTCTGCAACATCCCTGGTTTGTACAATCCTCCCTAAGTGGCTACGAGCATACAGGTAATAAGTTAACTAAATATTTATTGTTTTTCTTATACATGTTAGGACCAAAATGTTTACTTTTATTAAGTACATGAATTTTGGGGCTCGTCCAGATATCATGTGATCATATTGTGACTCAGCCATCGGAAATATTGCTGGCAATATATGCCTGCGAATTTGCCCTAACGCTGAAATATATGCGCTTAGAAGAATTATTTGATGTTGGTGTTCACAAGAATACATGTTGACATTGAATTAATTAAAATGTAATGTATTCTTCACTCTCTCAAAATAAGCCATCTGCCTGCGACCAATATTCGAGCATCTTTTCTACCATCGGATTGATATCAAAATGGTTCAAGGAAATGGCAAGTTTGGTAATTAAAATATGTAAGTATTAACACATTTAAAAAAATATTGTCTAGAATTGAGTTTTCCCACTCCAAGCAATATTGCCGACGACGTTGAAGCAATATTCCCGAGAGGCACACCATTAGTCTCTACCATCCATTAGTGCCTAGATGTTTAATTTAGTGGTAAAGTATGATGCATCGTCGGAATCGCGGGGGAAAAGTATTTTTACTGTCAGTTGTGGTGTTTCAGTTAGTTACTTGTTTGTGCAATTCTCTCATTTTAAGACCGTCAGGTTCAACTTACATTCAGTTAATAGTACATTACGTACCTAGGGCGGTGAATTCGTTAATGCCCCAGATCGCAGGTGTTGTGATCTGGGCCTGCACAAATTACCGCCCTTGGTGCGTACACAATTTTACGTCTTCTCCTGGGTGTGAAGTGAGATTTTCCGCTGCACCCGTGGGCGGTAAGCCCCCCACAAAAGGGGCTCGGGGGCGGTGCCCCCAGCAGTAACAAAAACACCAGACAATCGTTACAATGATATTATTAGTAGGTTAGGTTAGGGTTCGCTTGTGTCCCTTAGAGCGGAAATAGGCACCCTGGCGGTTAGGTTTAGGTTAGGTTAAAATAGTAAATCGTTATTGATTCTATAATTTACGAGGTACTTGTGAATGTTAAAATACGTTTGTGTGAATAAAAAATTCTGTTAAATAATATTATGCCAATATATATATTACTGCGATAATCGCGTTCGACGAAAAAAAAAATATGCTCATATATTTTATGCGTGAACATGATTCGGAGCATCAAAATTATGCCCAAATATGCCCCTATTGAAATTCGGTGTAATCGAACTATGCGAAGCTCGATTCTGCCAAAACAGTTTATGCGCAAAGTCAATTATGCCTACATAGATTATGCCAAATAGAATTCTTACTAAAAAAATATGCCAAAACAGGGGGAACCAAAAAATTGGCCAAGTCTCGAAGCTCATCCACCGTAAAAAGTTGTAAGATATTTCGTAGAGCCAAGTCAGGCATTCTTATTAATCTTTAGTTGTTTGTTGTTTTGTTTGCATTTTATTTTACCAACCGCAAATAACGTTTGTATAGTTTTCTAGTGCATTGTACATCTAACACTAACCGCATGCAAATACATCGTATATTGTACTGTACCCACCTTATGTTATTACTATTTACAGGAACTACAAAAGTTACTTTGTAATTGCATGTATTTGTATAGGATTACAAACTTACTTAAGCAGTTTGTGTATCCCTGAAACGTGATTCAAATTGTAATCTTTTTAGGTTTAAAATAATGTTGATCAGTCAGTGAATCAGTGGCAAAACCAAGGAACTTTGACGGACCACAGTTGTTTTTTTTTTTTAATGAGGGTTCTAGTTTTTGCCAGCGCAAAATTACATGATGTTGCTGTCGCGAATCGTTAAGCCTCTTACTCTCACAGACTGACGCAGCTTGCGGTGGCGCTCATTAGTAAACTTGACATTTGCCATTGTCATCCAGGCATTATGGGTTTGGCCGCCATACCTGTCATCGTCATCAAAACACTTTGAATACAACCGTATAAGTTCCAAGAAAAACTCAAAAGCTGCTTGAATACATTAACGCCATTTGATTACCTGCTTAGATAGGTACATTATTCAAATAAATTCAAACAAATTGGGTAGGAGAGAGCAAAAACGTGCCATTCTAAGCAAAGTTGAAACGGAACTTTTTAAACCCTTCAGGGCATTAAATAGGGCTTAAATAAACTCGCAAGTGTCGGACCATGTCGGCCTTAAGCGAGCACGAGTGAGTATGTGGGGCTTAAGGCGTCGGCCACACTGACTTTAAGTGGACCAAGGACGGGATTTAATTGGAGAATGGTTTCCCAGTCACGAATGTTTTACAGCAGAACAACAGTAGAATACAAAGAAAATCAGAGCTATAATAATGGTATTCCACGTGTACGTATGATGTGTTGTGTTTCAGGTGTCAAAGTCATAATGCTCTCTAGAATGGTCACATTGTAGATGTCGATATACGAACCCTCAAATTAACAAAGATCGGCAAGGCATGCATGCATTTATAACAACACGATTCGATATTTGCACGAGTGAGCGATGTTCCCCGAGTCAAGTGGAATAATCAATTCAAATTCAAATTCAAAATTTTCATAATTAATTTTTTTTTATTTGTAAGAATCAAGTTACATACATGGTCTTAGGTTATGGTGTAAAAGTCCTCGTATTCAGCATGCAAGCAAGCATACAAATATTATATTATAATAAGCTAAAATTACATGTCAATTAGGTATTAAATGAATATTCTAATAATTTCGTATGTCAAACATACTTATAATTTGAATAGTCCTTGTCGCTGTAAAAACATTTTTCTATTAACCATTTGGTCAAAATTTGTCCCGACAGTGCTCGTAATTGATTTGGTAATTTATTATATAAAACTATGCTCATATTTACAATATTCCTTTTGTACATGTCTTTGCGGCAGGGTGGTTTGTATAAAAGAGACATGTGGTCTTGTCTGCCTTTGTATCACTACACTACGTTTGATAAAGAGTCCTTGATGACAATTAACAAAAACACATACGTCTCTAATATACAAACATGGTAATGGCAGAATATTTAGCTTCCTTAAAAGCGGGACACAACTGTCATCCATCTTTACGTTACCTATCGCCCTTATACACTTTTTTTGTATTTTAAAAACTCTATCAACCTCTACAGAGTTACCCTACAATATTAAGCCGTAAGAAAGTACTGACGACACATAGCCACGGTAAGCTGTAAGTGCAGCTTTTTTGGAAACCGTTTCTCTCAGTATTTTCAAGGCAAACACAAAACGATTTAACTTATTACATATTTGTTAAATTTGATCTTTCCAATTAAGGTGTTCGTCTATCATCATGCCAAGGAATTTAATTGAATTCACCTCATCAATTATTTTATGTTCGTATTCTATTTGAATAGGTATTGATTTTGAATTGTATGATTTAAATTGAACGAATTCCGTCTTATTAGTATTAATATTCAAATTATTTAATTCCAACCATTTTAAAATGTCTATTAGTGCTTTATTAGCATATAATTCCAAATTGTCCTTTCTTTCACATCAGTGTCGTGTCATCAGCAAACATTATGCTTCTTTGAGTGGTAGCTCTCGGCAGATCATTGACATACAGTAAAAAAAGTAAGGGCCGAGAATGCTTCCGTGTGGAACTCCGCAATTAGAAGCTCTAAAGGCAGATCTGATTGTTTGCTTTAGTATGGAGTTGATTGATTCACCTGCTGAGATTTACTTTATTTCTACACATTGCATTCTGTCAGTCAAATAACTTTCTATCCATTCTAACGCTTTCCCTCTGATCCTATAAAATTCAAGTTTATGTAGAAGTTTACAATGTGTAGTGGAGAGCGAAGGCACAGCTGATAGACAATGAATATCTATTTTCCATATGTAATTAATTAATAAATCATGATGCATTGCTATAAACATATGTGAGTCACAGCCTCGTACCGTACACTCACCCTCGCATGCTTTCCAATCTGTTTTTCCAACCCATATGTTATCTTTCGAGACAAAGGAACCTGTTAGTATAAAAGCCGATGTATTTTAATATAAATAAATCAGTTACAACCCAAGTCTTGTGTAGTCATTATCTACCCTGAACGTCCCACACTTTAAATGGTTGCCAAAGTCGAAAGCCTTTGACATGTACAGAAATATTGACACCACCGGAGTTCCGTTGTTTATACCTTCAGTTACACTTCGTACAAGGTCAAAACATGCGAGTGAGGTTGAGCGTCCACTTCGGGAACCGTATTGCTCCGAACAAAGGGTGTCATGCTTGGTTAGAAAATTATTTTTTCTTCTATAAGTACATTGCCTTTTCTAAAATCTTTGACTGTAATTTTCTGTGTCAAGCTTATCATCTCCTTTCTTAAACAAAGGTGAGACGATGCAAAACTTTAATTTTTGTGGGAACAAACCATCAGAGAATGAAAGATTAATTATATGAGCCAATGGTAAGGTTATGTAGGGAGCACAATGCTTTAATGTTTTGGTAGTTATATCATCATCACCACTGGATTTACTATTTTTTAAAGACATGATGATATTGTAGGTCTCTTTTTCGTCCACAGGCTGTAAAAACATGGGGGTTATAACTATTCAAACTTGAGTTGTATGATGTTTTGTCTGGAGTTCAGTTTTGTTTACTTGTCAAATCTATAAAATAATCATTAATCCAAAGAAATAATGATAAATTTATCAACGAAACACAAGACACATATTGAACGATAAAATAACAATAAACAGATAAGACATGAAACGAGCGAGTCTCTGCGGTATTGAACAGGATACTGGCTCAGCATTATGCTGAGGTGTCAGACACCTACAGCGCTGATTTTCAACACCGTTGGTAACTGACGGAATCGTCATACAAATATTATTGGGACAGGCGAAAGAGAAATAAACATAAATACAATGTGAGATATTACATGTACGCACTACCTAGATAAATATAAAAACTAGATAAAAAAAGACCGGGTTGCACTCCGGGAGTGCCGGCAGAAGTGTACATTGTAACAGTTGTTCGATCCGGTCACGCTAAAAATGAATGTGGCGCAAATTTATAAACAATTATCAATTATTTAGGCGCACGGGCCGCGGGCGCGTCGGGTGCGTCGGCTCGGCTCGCCCGCCGCCGGCGGCGAACAAAATTCCAATTTGTTTTGCCATTGCCAAATATTTTTCAAAGCTTTATCTCTTTAGGAATCGTTACGTCCATATTCGAACTATTCAAATTTGCAAGAACAGCGGACGGCGGCGGCGAACAAAATATCAATTTGTTTTTGCCGTTGGTAAATATTTTTCAAAGCTTTATCTGTTTAGGAATAACGTCCAAATTCGAACTATTCGAATTTGCTCAATAGCAAAACGGTGAAGGACGCGTGGACATAATTACAAATTTATTTGCAGAATATGCTATTGCAAAAAGTGTTTAACGGCTTTATACTCTTACGCATAGCGTTCAGTTTTGAATGAAGTCGAATCGGCTAGCAGCAAAATATAAAAACTTGTGACCTCCTTCACATCTGACGTCACAAAAATCTGTCGCGTATTTAACAATTTTTCCCCATCCCAAAAAGTGCTCAGCGCCGCTAAAGAAGTTTTCAATTCAAAAATTACCCATTGGCATTTGATGTGACAGCGCTGGGCATTAGAATTTTGATTTCTGGAGCGTCGATAAATAGCTTTTCACCTGGCCTCTGTATGCATGTATTGTATAAATGTTTGTTCAACGATAACTCGAGTAGGTATCGTGGATCGGAACGTCGTCACATTTGATAACGGCCATTAAACGAGATAAAAATATTTTTTAAGTTCAATCAAATATGAGCCAAATTTGTCAAGGGGTTGGCGATAAAATTATAGGGGGTTTGTAATAATAATGTATGCTAAAAACATGGTTTCTCCAAACACCACTAGATGGCGCTGGACGAATCCACAAGTACATCGCGAGTTCACAGTTCAGGGCAAACCTATAGTACTCTAGCCGTGACGTATTTATACTCTCCTGCTCCGACCCCATTGCCGTATAACAGGGCCCTTAAAAACGTATAATGCTACCTTAAATTTAGAGCCAGCTTAATTAAATAACTCGGCTGTTATGTTGGCGTCTTTGTTTCAAAGCCGATGTCGTGGGGTGAGCATGTGAAACGTATGTATATGTTATGTAAGGGTAACATGTCGGAAGACCTCGTATGTTTAATTTGGAATTTGTTTAAGCTTATGTGAATAGCCACGAGCGTCTTTAGAGAAGGCTAGGTAAACATAACACGATATTTGGAATGTATACTAGTACATATTTTTGTTTGTATTTCTATGTAGTTTGTAAACTTCTTATGTACAATAAAGAATACTAAATAATACTTATTTACTTGACACGATAAAATGATAGCTCGTAGCTGGGTGACCATAAAACAAAAGTTTGTTGAATCTGGCCATGTAAATTTATGTAAAAAAAAAACAAATTGAAGTTCATTAAGTTAAAGAAAGATAAACTTAAGCTGGGCATTCACCAAAACGTACCAACCCAATTTTTAGGGTTCCGTACCCCAAGGGTAAAACGGGACCCTATTACTAACACTCCGCTGCCCGTCCGTCTGTTCGTCTGTCACCAGGCTGTATCTCATGAACGGTGATAGTTAGAATGTTGCCGCTATAACAACATTAACAACAAATACTAAAAAACAGAATAATTTAAATATTTAAGGGGGCTCCCATACAACAAACGTGATTTTTTTACCGTTTCCTGCTCGGACTTGGCCGGTTTTTGTTTTAATACTGTTCCATTCGGAATGCGCGTTGGCACGTCACGCTTCGTTTGATATCCGACGAGTCGCGCCAACTATCTTTAAATATTACAGTTTTGATCTTCAAGTACCGTTTAGGCGTAAAAGGTCACCTTTAGACGAGAATCGATTTTGTTATTGAGATGTTACCAAAACAGCAACAAATCAGTTACATCCCTCTCAATGCGGCGCCATGGTAAAGCCAGCTGTACATATTGGGCCAACGTTGGCGTGTGAGCAGAATTGAGCTATGCGTTAGAGGAAGAGGGCTTTATTTCGTTCTCATGCGTTTGCATAGCTGCATCCTGCTCACGCGCCAACGTTGGCCCAATGTGTAAAGCTGGCATAACATCGGGCGACCAGAGGCCTAACCACTATTTCGCACAGCGTATTAGTATCGCTATACAGCGAGGAAATACGACCAGCCACCACCCACCTTGGCACCTTGGGCACCTTGTCCGTTGACGGCGATTTAGGCCAATTTTTTTACCTATATGTTAAGTTTTATTATGCTCGTTTTTATTAAATGTCATTAAAAATATACTTAAAATAAGAACACTAATAATTTTAGAAAACAGCAATGTTAGGAGAAGTCAAAAGAGAACCTGAATATGGCAATAAAAAAATAAAATATAAATTAAATGGCACCTACTCTCGATGATATAGAAAAGTGCCTTGGGGAAGTTCAGGACCAAGCTTGATAGCGTTTATGTTAGACAAAGATTTCAAGTGAGGGACGGAAGCTTTTCGTTCGACATACATGCGGCCATGTTTGCTAGTCAGTTATACGAGCATACATACACTATTTTAAATGTATGCCAGTAATTAATGCATTCCAAATTTAAAGTCATCAAAAGCGCCACACGAAAATAAACAACATTTCATTGTTTAAATTATTTCCGAACGCTTAAAGCTCCAAACAGACGGGTACCTACTTTACGAGCTTCTAAAGTCACTTGAATGCGAAAAACTTAAACTAGTTACAAGTTTTAAAATAGTTACATACTTATGTAAGTTGTTGGAGTCACTGCGGTACCACGGTCTGGAAGTATTAACGATGTCCTGATAGTTTGTCAGTTTCAGAATGCTCTTTATGAAAAAGGGGGAAAATAGTGAATATTCCGTTCCGTTTTCAATTACATCGTGTCACTCTTTCTGACGGTTTAGCGACATTAGAATTTTAACGGACAAATAGACAAAGAGACATATTGTAGGTACTAGAATAACAATAATTAATAAAATAAAATTATATTAAACAATTGATTCAACAAACAATGCATGTCATATTAAGTATTCTTATTTTCAAAATGTTCGTTAAGATGTGGGATAAAACGAGTGACCCTAATAGGTCACGAAGGTAACAATATTGAGGAACCACTGCTGGCTGAGTCGGTGGTCAAATTCGTCATCTAAAATTAAGGCCATCGAAATGTCAATAGGGTTGGGGAACCTAATTTATTTTTTACTCCAAAAGAAGGAAGGCAAAAAGATATGCCTCATCAGAAAAATTCAATTCAAATATCTCGAAAAATTACGAAACCGTTTTAATATTGTTTGATAGTAATTGACTATCGTTGCATGTAAAGGTGCGTTTTGCGGTAAATAGACCAAAACTCTTAAAACTTTGGACACTTAAGTCTTTGTCATTATTTATTGTTTTTTGTTACTTTTTAGGGTTCCGTACCCATAGGGTAAAAACAGGACCCTATTACTAAGACTTCGGTGTCCGTCTGTCTGTCTGTCCCAGGCTGTATCTCAAGAACCGCGATAGCTAGACAGTTGAAATTTTCACAGATGATGTATTTCTGTTGCCGCTATAACAACAAATAGTCAAAACAAAATAAAATAAATATTTAAGGGGGGCTCCCATACAACAAACGTGTTTTTGTTTGCCGTTTTGTCTGTCGCCAGGCTGTATCTCAAGAACCGCGATAGCTAGACAGTTGAAATTTTCACAGATTATGTATTTCTGTTGCCGCTATAACAACAAATACTAAAAACAAAAACAAAAAAAAATTTAAAGGGGGCTCCCATACAACAAACGTTTTTTTTTCGGCTGTATTTCAAGAACCACCATAGCTAGACAGTTGAAATTTTCACAAATTATGTACCTATTTCTGTTGCCGCTATAATAACAAATACTAAAAACAAAATAAAATGAATATTTAAGGGGGCCTCCCATACATCAAACTTTTTTTTTCTTACTGTTTTTATTGATAATGGTACGGAACCCTTTGTGCGCGAGTCCGACACGCACTTGGCCGCGTTTATTCTCCATGTGACTATATTTTTAATCCTTTTTCGAGAATATTCCACATTATTTATTATCTTATTTGGTCACAACATCCCTATTGCACGACCTGACCCAATTGACTTCGGAGACTGTATTGCATTTTGGAATGGTAATCCGTACAATACGTGGAGGGCCGAATTGGAGCAATCACTGGATATCGTAATTCGTGAGTTATGTGGCCATAACAATGTTTCATTGTGTCCGAATACTGACGAATTGTGATGATAGCACTGGAGATGAGTGTTTTATTTACATTTTGCATCCTAATCTGATATAAGACATGGCTCTTATCGGTGGACTAAATGCCAGTTTTTAATAAGACAACGTCATACTCCTTTATTTTGGGATATTAACACTCTCACTGCCCGGAACCCGCCTAGCAGGCGCCTACGCCGTAGTCGCTTTCCGCTGCATACGAGAAAAACAACAGGATCGGCTAAGAGCGCAGCGCGTAGCGATTCTTGGCAGTGAAAGTGAATGTGTTCATTAGTACGGTGGTTAAACAGACATCAGTACGGTGGTTGAATAATGAACAGGCACCTCTATAAGTATAATGAACAGGCATACTAGGTATCACAGATAACCCCATATGCAGAGTGTGTATATAGGCAGAATAAACGACTAAACATATTCTACTGGATTGCAAGCAGGTAGAAATATAGGTGCTGGTATCTGGTGAGTTAGGTTACGGCACAGAGAAATGTCATCCCGCTCGAATTTGGAGCAGCCCATCTGGGGAAGTACCTCCCCTCCGCCTTGCAGAATACCACATCCATAATAACACTACTACTTGCTCTGTGGTAGTGTTGTGTTTCTGGAGGTGAGCAAGGTCGCCAGAGCTCCCGAGGATGCGTTGTGTTGAGAGCGAGGGAATTTGTTCCTTCAGCTGTCAACACGGCGAATACTCAAACATATCAATGGTCGGCAACGCCCGTGTTACTCCTTTGAGTGGCATGCGTTTATAGGCTGCGGTGTCCGCTTACCATCAGGCGGGCCGAACGCTTGTTTGCCACCGTCGTTGTATTAAAAAAAATACAGAAAAAAACACCTAGGGTCTAAAGACACATTACGGGAAACAGTCAGCAACACCAAGGTACTCACTAACTTTTTAGAGGAGCTGGGGTGGTTAGAGTAGCGATACCCCCCTTTTTCACGCCAAATAGGCACACTGTATGTCGACTTGCGGAAAATGCGCAAACTAAGTAGTACGGTGATTTCTCCATTTGCCTTCCGTACCACAGTAGAATGCCGGTTTCACCCCGTGCTATATGCCCCGTCAGAAATCGATCCAGATTCCATGTCGCATGGTTGTCGGAGGTCCATTAGGGTATATTGAGGAAAACCCCTGAAGATTTCTCGATATTCCCTCGGAAATATTCCCCGGAACGGATTATCACTACTTATTATCAATCAGCTGTGCGTGCTCACAAATTAGAGAATAGATATCAATTTACCTTCATGATTCGACACACCAAATTAGACCGCTGACGTTGAAGTTGAAGTAAATATTAGTTACCTAAAAAAAAAAAAAAAATTTTTTAATTATGTATGAATCTAGGGTAGGTACTTAATGTTCTACACCAATACTAACTACCAAGCATACCTACAGCCTGTCTGGTGGTAAGTATATATCGTAGCCTATGGACACGTCCGTTCCAGGACTAAGGAACAAATAATTGCCTTTACCGGGATTCGAACCCGCTGGTGAGGATCAATCGAGTTTAAATGAAATAGTAGGGCTGCAGAAGAACTTCTTATTGCCCCCATAAAGACTCTTTCCCTTTCTCGAGTTTTTAAACTTGCGCGATATAATCTAACTTGTCGCGTTTGCCTACTTAGGGTTTGATAAATTACAAACCGCCTTCATTAATTCGGTTAGGGCAGCTGTGGGGTTTTAAAGACAATTAAGCCGGATTCCACCGAGCGTCTTGTTGTGCAAAGCAGAGTATAGGGCACCCGACCAAGCGGAAGATACCCATGCGATGGACAGACCAGATCAAATCTGCTGTGGGCGGTCAATTGTACGAGTGGAACCGAAAACCGAGAATAGATCGAAATGGTCAGAAACCGTAATGAGGCGTATGACATCTACTCGTCCAATGATGTAATATAAAAAAGGTTGAAGATATGTTGTCCACATACGAAATTCCGTGTTAAAAAATGGCCACCAAATCTGAAGAATCCATTGACAACGTGAAACTGAGGCTGAGTTGGACTGGACTTGGCAGCAAGTTACGTTGTGTTAGATCTTGCAGTGAACTGTCGTAATGCGACAGAATGATACTGGTTTCATACATTTGGATTTCACACTCATCTGAAGCGGTCTGACGGTACGGCTCCTTGTGTACAGGCAGATCAGTATTAGGAAACCGGTTTAAAACAGCTTGGCGAAACAACGGTAATTGCACGGAACCGTCTGTAATTGTAAGCGGTGTTCGTTAAAATCTGAACGTATCGAGAGTTTGACAAGTTTCTATGGGACGACTGCTTCCGCCATATTTGACGTTGAGCGGTCTGTAGTCGTATGTTGGTGCAATAACCCCTAAAACCCGAACAAAACAGTTTCAGGTCATGCATGCCACTGAATCAAATTTCATTCCAGCCAGTGTGAATCATCAGAGCAATGTTCTCGTGTCATATACATATATCGCGGCTTGAACATAAATCCTACAGATTTCTCCGCTGAGCTGCACAAAATGGGAGGAAAAATGGAATGGAGCTTAGGATATTTGCGCCCTAGGGTTACGTGGTTGATATCGAGTATCGACACTCTTGGAATATCTTTGTAAGTTACCTGAGGGCATTTTCGAGTTGCCAACATTTTCTTGCACAGAAAGATACAAGTAGTGTTGAACGAACCTACATTAGATCCCAGACCGACTAGTATCCATAGTGAGGCCACCTGAGGCAAAGCGTTTTCATATATTTGGCAACTCACTTGACAGCCAGATGCCACTTGTATGCAAATATGGCTTAGCACATGTGGTGGGCGGTCACCCCTATGAAACACGTTTTACGATACGATTATCCGTTCTAGATGAACACTTATTAAACTGGTACTTAATTAATTACTCTCAAGTTCTCAACACTTCATGCAGTTAGTTGGTTTTTGCACATAGAGGACGACATTTTTTATTAAAGGCCAGTTAAAGACTATTTCAATTAAGACTAAGACAAAGTAACTAGTAAATGTACAGATATTACCACCCATATTTAAGCGTCTCAAGTTTCGTGTTTAACTAATAAATACAGAACTGTGTATATTAAATAAATAAATGAAGCAGCCTATATACGTCCCACTGCTGGGCACAGGCCTCCCCTCATGGATGAGAGGGAACGGGCGGTAGTCTCCACGCTGGCCCAGTGCGGGTCACTGGGGGGGGGGGGGGGGGACTTCACATAGACCTTTGAATGTGTATAATATTATTTAATTTATTTATTTATTTCTATAATTAAACTTTATTGCACAGTACCTGGTTCCACCAAAAAAGGCGAACTTAATGCAATAAGGCATTCCCTACCAGAAACAACAAAGTTGAAATAAATAAATAAGTATATTTAGTTAACTGAAATTATTCCAAATAAACGGTACAACCACCACTCACGCGCACTTATTCGGCGCGAATTACTCAGCGGCAGACCGGAACGAGATTTGAATGATCATGCGCATAATGCGCATAATACTGCCACGTAATTCACAACCATAACAAACCTCGTCTCATCTTACTCATTCCTGTGAGCCGCAGAAATCAAGAACCTGCCTTAAAAACGAGAAACTGGTCCAAAAAAATACTGTATAATTATTAGACCTGGTCACAAAATTTCACAAGAATCGGTTGAGAAATGCAGCCTGTACAGGAGAACAGCGGGACGGCCGGACATACGAAATATTTTTTGGCCAAACTGAAACGGAGAACTTAGTTCGCTTCGCTCGCTCGACATACATATAATCACGCGTGTTTCCCGGAAGGGTAGACAGAGATCACGGATTTCCACTTTTCACCACGATCTTGACAAACTTTTCTTTGTTCATTTAATAATAGGAGAATATTTCTGGTGATTACAGGTATCAATTTATAGGTCATGTGCCTATAGTAATGTGCTTATTCCGCTGTATGTCCAAATAGATTCGCCATAAACGCCATCTAGTTTATTTATTGCGCATGACGTGCAACTATGTGAGCTGCAGACCTCAAACGATTCAAGCGAAACTGGGCCGTAAGGAGTCCAGGTATTATTGCAGCCGATAGTATATGCTGGTCGGTTGAGTGTGCTCTTGACTTTCTTCAGAATTTCTGCGTTTTAGTCCGAAAAAGTTCGCCGAGGTCTTCCAACAGTACCATCCACTTTTCCCTCAAACACTCTCATTGGTGATTTTCTTTCATCCATCCTATCCATTATATACAACGGATATCCGGCCACTATCCGGTATCCGGCCACTCCGGCCACAATTTTACTATTCGGCCGAATACCGAATAGTGCCGAGGTGTCCGGCCGGATCCCGGATAGTATTTTAACACGGAAGAACATAGGTAAGGGGAGAAAAAAAATAGTTAAATGGCAAATAAATAAGAAACTACGAAGTTAATAAAATTATTAAGTTCAGTCTTCGAAAAGAAAAATTATAATGTCATTTTTCAATTTTCAACGTTGCAACTCAACCTGCACAGAGCTAATTTACTTAACTTTAGTCATGTAACTGTTGGCCGGATATCCGGCCGTCTGTAGCGTCAAACCTCTATCCGTTGCATCTCTAGTATATACATGGCTCTTGAGCTGCTCCGAGTAGATAATTCCCCCCTATAACAGTTAGTCATCATCATCCTCCACAATAACAGTTCGTATTAATTAAAATGTTAAAACACCTCCGACAAAGCTCACCTAGCTAAGAGCCAACCTGACAGACAAGGTTGTCATGAAAAAACTGCACTCGAATCAGTTCATCCGTGTGGGAGCTGCGCTGCCACAGATAGACACAGATAGACACAGATACACAGATGAACATGTTAAAGACTCGCAGACCGGATGAACTAGCTATTCGAACGAAGACGCTGTCAACACCAAAATGCCCTTGAGGATTCGGGATAAGTATGTCTATTTGTATCGGAGTAAACGAGAGCGTGTGTTACTGGGCGGCCAGGTCTTAGAAGATAATCCATACTAATATAATAAAAAAATATATATATATAAATGCGAAAGTGTGTCTGTCTGTCTGTCTGTCTGTCTGTCTGTTACCTCTTCACGCTTAAACCGCTGAACCGATTGCGATGAAATTTGGTATGAAAATAGTTTGAATCCCGGGGAAGGTCATAGGATAGTTTTCATCCTGGAAATCACCCCCTAAGGGGATGAAATGGGGGGTTGAAGTTTGTATGGAGCTGCGATATAAACGATTTCCACGCGGACGGAGTCGCGGGCAGAAGCTAGTAATAAATAAATATTGAAATAATAAAAAAGTGGATTATTTGTGAAAGACTCGTTAGCGGTTTAGGTATGAATATGTTGACTTCATGTTTTTAATTGCAGACCCATACGTCAAATAAATAAAGACAGAACCGTTTAATGATGATTTTCAGACCAATCTTTGCAATTATTTTCTAGAGAACCGATTTCGTCTAGTTATGTATCGAGTCCGTCCACGGTCTTTGAAATTTATATGATGAATATTAATATATTTTTTAAGACGTGCTAGAAGAAACAGTTTTTCTTAAAAAACTGCTTAAATAACATCAATTTCAACAAAAATAGGTCTTATCAGCCTCGTAATGTCAAGGCAGGACTGATTCCAGTTATTTATCCAATAGGTACGTCCAGCACAACTTGCCGTAAAGTCGCGTCGCGCGCGACTAGCGTCTCAAACCTCACTCGCACTATGCTAATTAGAAATATTTGGGTACATTTCCGCGTCATATCGCAGCGTCAGTGGTGTCAAAAATGAAGTTTGTTGGACAGTGGAGCTCCTGTGCAATGTGCATGTTACCTACTACCTATTCTGTGCTTATACTGGTTTGCCTTTGATGCGTCGGTAAAAGTGAATACATAGCGTTTGCGCATAATCAGCTCGCGTGCTGAAAACAATATAAGAAATCTAATTATAATTGTATATTTCCCATGTGATTGCTTGAAATCATTAACGTCAATGCCATAAGAGCTAAATTCGAATTTCCGTCCAAGTTGAGGAGTAAATGTAATTTACAAATATTAGCATTCAGGTTCAGCACGTAACTAGGTTGTCTGACATTTCATATTAACGTTTTCTTTCATATAATGTCATATTTATTTGCAACTAGCTTCTGCACGCTACTTCGTCTGCGTGGATCCGGGATAAAAACTAACCTATATTTTACATACATACTTACAAACTTTCACGCCTTCATTCCCAAGAAGGGTACATGAAACTTATGTTCCAGTGCCACTTTAAGCATAAATGTGTATAAAAGATAATGTGATATATCGCAATGATAGGTTGCTAGCCCATCGCCCACGACACACTTCAACCCTATTCCTATGACACCCACGGGAAGAAAGGGGGTGATGCTATTCTAACCCGACACCACACAGGCAATCCTATATTCTATCCATCCTATACTTTAATCCAGGTTCGTGAAAAATTTCATCCGAATTGGTTCAGCCGTTTAAGCGTGATTGACTAACAAACATCCCAACTTTCGGATTAACGGACTAAACTCATTTCTTAGGTACTTACTGTTCTTAAAAAGACTCTCTTTACATTTGCACGATTGCAATCGATACTAATCGCCCAATGTGTCCTAGATATCCTTGTCAAAAGAAGATTTACCTTTTCGGGATAAAAAAGTATCGCATTTATAGCCTGTTGGCTATAAAGAACATTAGATATCCCCCTTAACATTTTAAGTAGAGTTAAGGTCATCACAGCTTCAGTGATAATCGTTTTTGTCAGGTATCGTTTGAAAAGATATTTTTTTTGTTTTCCAACAGATTTATATCACATCAATCTGTTGGAAATCAATGGACCGGGGGATTCTACGCGGGATATCACCCGATACGAAACCCTTTAAAACTGGAAGCTTTTAATCAAACAATGGAAACCGAATTGTATTATATTACTTCTAAAACACTTTTAAATGAAACAAAACACTTTGTTTACGTTCAGAACCATGCGTCATCCCCCGGTTAAGGCGATTGGGCACTCACTCGCTACCATACGGATTCTTTAGGTGGGTGTTGGATCTTAATTAAAGTACCTTGTCGCTTTAACGGAATAAATGTACTCCCTTATAAATGCAGCAAAGAAGTTAAAACGACAAAGTGCTAATATTGAACTCGTGAATTTATTCCATGTGTCGGAGTTAGGATTATTTTTGTGTTTGACGTCATTAGGGACGGTGATAAAATGTCGTTTTATTTTCGTTTGATTACAACACACCGTTTGGTTAAGAGTCTGAACTCGATACAAGTCGGCGCCCCATACCCACGTAGTTTGGTTCTTATTTTAAAAAGGGCGCTGGCGCTGGAATAACATAAAACTTTGTATCATCAATTCATCACATATCATAAAAAAAAAATCGCCTCATATAAAAAACCGGCCAAGTGCGAGTCGGATTCGCGCACGAAGGGTTCCGTACCATTATCTATAAAAACAGTTTAAAAAAAAAGTTTGATGTATGGGAGGCCCCCTTAAATATTTATTTTATTTTCTTTTAGTATTTGTTGTTTTAGCGGCAACAGAAATACATAATCTGTGAAAATTTCAACTGCTAGCTAGCTATCGCGGTTCTTGAGATACAGCCTGGCGACAGACAAAACGGCAAAAAAAACACGTTTGTTGTATGGGAGCCCCCCTTAACCCTTCATTTGGCACTGTATGACGTGTCATACTAGCACTCCAAAAAAATCTTACGACTAAATTTATGACAAGATTTACTTCATTTTATTTTTTTATGGTAGCAACATTACTCCCGAAATAGGTGAGAAATAATTCATTACTCTGGCAACATCCAAAATCAAATGTCATCAAAATGTGTGGCGGCGGAACAGTTTTGTACTTTCAAAGGTAAATAATTGTGTTTTTCTCTTATATTTTCTATGAAACATGCTGTTTCATTTGTTAATTCATAAAGCTGTAATATAATGTGCATCGAACTGCATTACTTAATTTCAGTAACTCACTGAACTACTCACAGCAATTTCAGTTCAAACTCGCTGTATGACGTTACATACACTGCCAAAGTCGTAAGAAAGCATGGCCTAACTAACCTGTATGACGTGTCATACACTGCCAAATTTTGTTCGAAATTTACCACAGTGATCTATCTGTATGAAAAGTAATGGTCGCTTGTGTTTTGTAGCTGGCAAAAATAATAGAAATTGTCATTTAAAATACCATTCAAAAGAGTAGTAGTATTTGACCATGACACTGAACAACAGCTAACAATAAAAAAAAAATAGTTTTGTTTTGAATGTTTTTGTTAGACCCTGTATTTTGAGAGAAAAACATTATCATGTTTTTTTTGATAGAATTTTTGTTTTTTTGTCTTGAGAGGAGATTTATAATTTTTGTAAGTTTTGTTTTGCAATTTGATAAATACAATCTTACAGTTTCACACAAAAACTTAGATTTATTTTTTGTAAAAGTCGTTTCCTTCATTTGTCAATGTATGCTCTGCCATACATGCTGTTTTACAAAAAATACAACAAAAAATATTTTTTTTTCATATTTTTCCATGATGTATTGGACCTCTATGAAGGCGAACAAACATAGCAATATATAATTTTAGATTTGTTTTTCCTCTGCCAAATTAAGGATTAAATATTTATTTTATTTTGTTTTTAGTATTTGTTGTTATAAGAAAAAGCCCGGTAGACGAACACCTAAAGAAACGTGGTGGTGGAATGCCAGTGTCCAGACAGCTCTCAAAGATAAGAAAGATGCTTTTAAGTTCTGGCAGACCACTGGAGCAGACGAGGATAGAGAGGCTTATAAAATAGCGAAAAAAGCGGCAAAGAAAGCTGTAGCCATTGAGCGACAAAATGCCACGGGAGCACTGTATGCAGCACTCGAAAGTAGAGAGGGACAAAAGGAGATTTACAAGATATCTAAGGCTCGGAATAAGGCATCACAAGACCCAGTTAAAACTAGGGTTGTTAGAGGCACAGATGGGACAATGTTACATACGGACAAAGACGTCTTGGGAGCGTGGCATGCCTATTACGAACAACTTTTAAACACATCTACAAGAACTGTTTCACTTCCCGAGGTTACTAAAAACCTTGGTCTTGTACCATTAATAACACCACAAGAAGTTAAGGCTGCACTAAAAAGAATGGCAAATAAGAAATCCCCTGGGCCGGATGGGATCCCTATTGAAGTATGGAAATGCCTTGGAGAAAAGGGTATTTATCTTTTAACGCATCTGTTCCTCAAAGCCATGGAATCGTCACAAATACCGGACGCCTGGAGATTGAGCACCATCATACCTCTCTACAAGGGTAAAGGTAGTAGATATGAATGCAATAATTACCGTGGCATTAAATTGATGAGCCATACAATGAAGCTCTACGAAGGAGTCATTGATGCCCGTTTGAGATCGGAAAGCATTCTGTCTAGCAACCAATATGGCTTCGTTCCTGGTTTATCTACGATCGACCCGATGTTTGCAATTAACATGATAGCACAGGAGTTTCGAGCAAATAACAATCCTTTGTACACTAGACAGCAAAAGTCCATGGTCAATTCAGAAACAGTTTCGCTTGTCCGCCGAATCCTACGCCGTCTATGAGCACAACGTGTAGTATTATTATAGATGTAAATGTAAGCCTCAAAAGTTAAGCGAGATTTCACTAGATGGCGTTGTTAGCTGATTTTTAATGAAATAAAAATTGTTTTCGTCCGCGTCTTCGAAATTTCTATTTACTTGGATAACCACCACCTACTATTTTTGTATATTTATCGAGTCAACTTTAACGCATTCCCGATTTTTTGTTTTTAACAACACACCTTCGTGGAGGTATTATTAAATTTTCTTCTTCTTGTTAGTGTTTTGCACTAAGAGCGAACTCCAAACATCGAATAAATTACAAAAACATAATTTGGCTGGACGCGGCCGCGGGTTTGAACCCGAATTCTCAGGTCGACTTTAAACTGCAGTCTATTTGCCACTGGGCCATTTGCCATTTGGATGGTAGATTGAAATTAATCATCAGTTTGTTTTTTTATACCTACAGATATCCATTACGACTACGTTTAGTATAATAATTGAAGAAGGTAGATAGATGACATATAACTACCGTAATCTTTTTTATTACACTCACTTCGTATTCATTCGTTAGCCGTTTACCAATTGATTCCTTTCTTTACTAATATAGCAATGAGTTATCGATTGATCTTTAAAAGATCACAGTTAATTGCTATTTAATATAATGTATAAACGTAAGTAGTTTTTACATGTTTTGTAATATTAATGATACTTAATCTAATTACCTACTCGTATCTTACATTGTTGTTATTATGTAATACTGTTGTTACAGCGAAAAAAACGGTTGTTTTATGGGCACAAAAGGAAGGATCTAGTAGATCAGGTCTCAATCATACCATTATTCAGCGTGCAGCTATGGTGAATGGTGATGACCTACGAAGAAAGTTGCTTATAACCGATAAGCCACTTCCACGCAAGTGAAGAGTTGAAGACACAGTTCGCCGTTGCTAACAGATGCACAGAAAACGGCACGGTTGTAATTTACCCTATAGAATTTAAATGATGGTGAAGTGTTTTAAATCCAGTGAACACGGCCGTTTAAGTTTATGATATCGTAATAATACGTATGATAATGTTCGCGTACCTAGTTCCTAACATGGAGAAGGTGAAGAAGCCGACCAAACAGTGCAGTGCAGTTTACATTTAGATTTATACATTATGTTTTAGGAAAAGGCCGGGTTATGCTAGACAAATTAAAAACAAAAACATTGCTTAGTAGGTATGATGTTTGCATTTTTTTTATCGCTTTACTATTCGAAATGTGATTGTGAGTTATTATTACTTATTATTAACTATATAATCATAAGTTCTAACTAGTGTAAGTAACCGTGAAAGTCCGAATAATATTATTATCATTATTAAAAAATCAATAACAGTTTTCATTATTTGAACGCTCACATAGGTATAGATATATATATGTATAAGTATGTCAATTAACATCTAAATCCGTTCGATTGATTTGAATGTTAGATAACCCGGCCTTAAGTTAATAATTGTTAATGTTATATTTATTGGGGGTATAGCTTCAATCTTTTTCCAATTTTCGGAAATGAAACTTAAGCTATCACCTTAATTAAATGTTAGAAAAGTTGCTAAGTAACTATTACTAAGTTCTATTAAAAAACTGCGTTAGCAGTACTGTAGTTAACGAAATAAACACAATAAAAACAAAAAAAGCTGTCTTAATTATTTAAGCTATTAATATTTTATTTCATTAAACGATTTTTATTTATATCTAAAAAACTTCTATCTAGAAATACAAAACTATAAAAAAGCAAAAACATAACTTATTCTACCATTAACAGGGAATCGATCTTCGATCGATCTTGGCTGCCGAGTTTATAGCACATGTCTCAATCCACTGGGCTGTCGCATCATTTTAATTACTAGTGGAAATATAGCATTCACATATCAGTTGTATCACACTTAAATAAAGCTATTGTAAATTGGTATTTGCTAATAATTAGTATAATTACACTATTAGGAGAATACTTCTGGTGATAATAGGTGTAAATTTATAGTAAATTGGCTTATGTTCCGCGATGTTCAAATACCATCGCCAAGAACGCCATCTAGTTTATTTATTGCACACAACGTGCAACTATGTGAGTTGAAGACGTCAAACCATTCAAGCGAAACTAGGCCGTAAGGTGTCCATGCATTATTGCAGCCGATAGTACATGGCGTTTTTAGATATGGAAAAGGCATTCGATCGAGTACCTCGACCTACAATCTGGTGGAGTCTTCGCAAGAAAAATATCCCGGAAAGGTACGTCGACATCATAGCTGACATGTACAAGGACGTCAAGTCCACAATTAGAACCACAGTGGGGCAGACTGCACCAATAGCAGTGACTGAAGGGGTGCATCAAGGTTCGGTCTTAAGTCCATACCTCTTCTGTTTGGTGATAGATGCACTCACTGAGAATGCTCAAACACTGGCTCCATGGTCCTTTATCTATGCAGACGATGTAGCTATCTGCTCAACATCTCGGAATGAGTTGGAACAGGCACTGAACGAGTGGAAGCGTCAGCTACAGATGGGTGGTCTAATGTTGAGTGTTTCTAAGACCCAGTACATGGTGTGTAATAAACCAGGCCCTTTGGAAGACCCTCTCGTAATCGACGGACAACAAGTCATGAGATGCGATGAGTATAAATACCTAGGTAGGTACCATGTTGCACACCACACGAGATATGGAAGCAAACATTCAGCATCGTATTGCGGCCGCCTGGCTGAAGTGGCGGGAGCTGACTGGCGTAACCTGCGACCGTAGAATGCCTGTTAAATTGAAAGGCCTCGTATATAAAAGCATGATCAGACCTGTTCTAACGTATGGCAGTGAAACATGGGCAGTTACCCAGCGCCAAGTTAATACCGTCCAAGTTGCCGAAATGAAGATGCTTCGGTGGATGTGCGGAGTGACGAGACTCGACAAGATACGCAACGAGTACGTTCGCGGTAGTCTCGGAGTACGCGACATCGCCGACAAGCTGCAAGAGAGTAGGCTGCGATGGTTTGGACACGTGAAGAGAAGACCTCCAGAGTACATCGGAAACACAGTGGCCAATCTAAACATGCAGGGGGTCCGAAGGAGGGGAAGACCGAAGACCAGGTGGTTAGATGTGGTCCGAAAAGACCTTAGTTCCTGCGGAGTTACTGAGTCAGACACGTCAAATAGAGCGAAGTGGAAAGAGAAAACGAAGAAGGCAGACCCCACGATCAGATGGGAATAATAATTGCCAAGGAGAGAGAGAGTATTTGTTGTTATAGCGGAAACAGAAATACATCATCTGTGACAGACAGATGGACGGACAGCGAAGTCTTAGTAATAGGGTCCCGTTTTTACCCTTTGGGTACGGAACCCTAAAAAACAAGATTTTATTCTACCGATTTGTCGGCGTGATTTAATGATGTAATATAAAAACCGGCCAAGTGCGTGTCGGGCCACGCGCAGTGTAGGGTTCCGTTGTTGCCTGTCTGTCTTAGTTACATTGACGTGCGGTGCGGTTGCGTCGGCTGAATTTGTACGAATATTGGCCTTTCCAAGTACGCATTAAAGTGGTTCGATTTCCATTCAAAACGTTTTTTTATAGAATAACGTTTTGTATGGAAATCGAACCACCAAGGTGGTCGACTATTACTCGGTAATTGCTTATGCCTACCTTGTCAGTGATAGTTTTCCTTTTAAATTCATTATAATATGTAACTACTACCACGATTTTCTTCACATCACCAGTAGTAGCGATTTAGCCGGCAGGGAGGGGACACATGACTCGAACAAAAATTAGGGTTTCAAAGCCCAATATCTCGCAAAATGATCACTGTTTTGAAAAATGATTTCAGGAAACCCATAATATTTTTGAACGAGCTATACCTACGAGCGATACCCCAGTCTATGGGTATAACGAGAAAAAAAAATACATCCTCGCTTTAGGTGTAGTGTAGGGGAGATACTACATATTTTTTCAAGATTTTATTGTACTGTTTTGTCGGCGTGATTGATTTATATACCCATGCCGAATCACAGTTTTCTAGTAGTAAGGGTTACTGAGATAAGCCGCAGGCGGACAGACGGATATAGACGCGCAGACGCACATGGCGAGAATATACGGGTTCCTTATTGGCTATGGAATATCTACGCCAAAAAAAGTTGGCAACCCTATACGGAACCCTAAAAACAGAAAGAAAATAATATAGGCGGCAGATTAAAAACGACATATTTAGAATAGCATTTAGGCAGCTAAGTAAGTTGTAAGTATAGACCGCCTAAAATAAGAAACGTCAGATTCAAATTAGCGCTGTCATTTGATTATGACAGCTGCTCATAGAATAGCAGTGTTTTAGCGACACCTAAATAAAATTAGGAAGTTTAGAGGCCACTGTAGAATCGGGTCCGTTATATAGTTATTCATACTCGTGCGAATATGAACAGTTAGAGACACATATATAATATAGGAAGGTATATAACAAGGTGAGCAGAGCGAAACGGGAAATAGGTATTCTGAGGTACCATGACGATAGTCCGATCGATTTCGTTGATAAGGAAACCTATGGTCTTATTTTTATAATAAGTAATACGAGTGAAATCCAACTCCTTTTTTCAAATATTATACGAGTAGGTAAGGCTCGTCCATATATTACGTCATCGTTTTTTGTAATTTTTTTCGAAAATCCAGCCGTTCGGACACTGCAGCTTGTGAAATCGGGTAAAACAGCGGCACGGCAGTTCAAGCCATTTCCGACCCCCCAATTACTTCGTTGTGGATATAACTAGAAGCCTGAATTTTCAGTAACCAAGCAGGCATTGTATAAACACGGTATGTTTCAAATTTCATTCAATTTGAATCAGTAGTTTAAGAATTATAATCAGTTTCTTAATTTTGTCACTGACTCACTGACCGATCACCAAAAGTCTTAAGGCACTAGCAGACATAGAAGCTTCAAATTTAGAATACAATTCGTGTTTAGTGTTTAAATCAAAGGAAAACTAAAATATTTTGCAATTTCGGTCTAGTTTTCTAGATAAACCAACTGCTTAAATATTTTAGTTTCCCAAGACTTGGTAATCCCATATAAATATTTAGGATTACAAAGTTACATTTGCAGTGAATGGGACAAAAAATTAAAAAGCAAGAATGGGACTGCATTCATAATTTGTATGTATTGATAACACAATAACCTATAACAAGAAGTGCGATCTTATAAAAAATTCCATGTAAAAAAGAGACCACGTCTCGAAACTCTTCCACCGTAAAAAGTTGTGAGATATTTCGTAGTACCAAGTACCAGGCATTTTTAGTATTCTTTTCTCAAACATTTTTTTTTCATTCAACATTTCATTGCGAATGAAAAAAAAAATGTTCTTCATAATGGGCTTCGACGTGTCACGTTTCGGGCGCAGCGAGACGTAATGGCATTTCATACAAAATTGGAGGCCTAGGCCGGCAAGTTGGTCTTTTTTAATTTCCATTCGACAATTCGTGGCACAGGATCACGGCGTTCAGCCATGAAAATTAAAGTTTGATTTCTTGGAGTTTTTTTAATTTATTTCATTGCATGTTTGAGAAAAGCACTATACAAACCTCGGCATGAAAAGGGGTTGCCAGCCTCATAACTATCCGACCTCGCTACGCTCGGCCGTCTATATGTACTCAGCCGGAAACCCCTTACTTCCCGGCCTCTGTAGTGATGTACTATTATTTGCTAGCTAAATAAAATGTTGTGACATGGCAATCCCGCAATACTACACAGTTTTAGGTATGCCACAGTTCATTATTACAGAGGTATTACTGTTCCCATATAAAAAATATTTCCCTGGCCTGACTCCATCCCTGCAACAACCAAGTCACATCCAGAAACTGCTGTGAGTAGGGAGTACATACCTAATGGACATAGCACCTTATTAACATCGTCAAAACGAGACCTTTTCCTTCAGAATACCACAAATTGAAATTCCAATCGGATGTGAAAGAGATCCGATCCATTAATAACAAACTGATTGTTTACAAGTTACACCAATCGTTCATAATTTCCCGAGAACCATTAGCGTAATTTAATGCTGATCATCAATCATATTGATTTATCTGTCTGTTCATTCGTCTCGATATCAGACCTACTAAACTTTTATCTTACTGACCAAGTTTCACTTATTTCGTTATCTGGCGTGGGAAATATTCTGAATGGGTATTGTTTTGACGTGCAATTAACTTTTAAGTCATAACGGTAATTAAACGAGCGAAGCAAACGTAGTTCTCTGTTTCACGTTGAGCAGAAATTCTTGGTATGTCCGGCAGTCCAGCTGTTCTCCTCTAATCTAACCCCGTATCATGGTCGGCCTTATCACGTGATAAGTGACAAGATAGGAGCGTCGTCTCGTTCTATCGAACGGTGTCAGCCAGTGACGGACGCTCTATCCTGTCACTTATCGTGTGATAAGGCCAACCATGATCCGGGGTCAGGTCGCATTACTGGATCCTCGTGAAATTTTGTGAGCAAGTTCTCATCATCATCATATCAACCGAAAGACGTCCACTGCTGGGCATAGGCCCCCCCCAAAGAGTGCCAAAGCGAACGGTCCTGCGCCACCCGCATCCAGCGGACTCCCGCAACCTTTACCAGGTCATCAGTCCACCTTGTCGGGGGCCTACCCACGCCGCGCCTTCCGGTACGTGGTCGCCACTCGAGAACCTTTCCGCCCCAACGGCCATCAGTTCTACGTGCTATGTGCCCCGCCCACTGCCACTTAAGTTTAGCGATCCGGAGGGCCACATCGGTCACCTAGCAAGAGCAAGCTCTATAATTATGTTTATTTGTCGATTCGGTTTTTTTTTTGATATACACGCAAGTCAGTTTTACAACTCACAGAGCGAGTATAATTTACTTCAATTATAAATGTTCACTGCACAATACAACGTTCAACGTGCCGTAGGGTATGTTTTGAATGCCAATGACGCGTAAAGTGGTCATGAGTTGGTCCGTAGCGTTAATGACCACTATACGTGTTGGAGCGGTTGGGGCGTACAATATTATGCGATTATGCATTTTGATGTAAAAGTTATCGTCATCGCTTTACTTAGCTTGAAAAGGTTGAAATGTATAACTGAATCAATGAAATGGTGTTTTTTAAATGTACATATACCTATATATACTTAAGTTGTATTAAGGCGCCGTAGGTTCCACGAAGTTAAGCGAACAGAGTTTTTGAAACAATATAATGCGTCTGTCTATAATAATATGGTTTCAAAAAAATACGAATAGTTATCTTAAGGCTTCTCTGCAGGGAAATCAGTGATTCGAAACATGATCAAGCCAATTTCGCTCGATAGAAAAAAGTCACGAACATAGGTCTAAAATACACAAAAATACACTTAAAATATTCGTAACAAATTATGCTCAAAAGCTATAAATATTAAAATTGCTTCTAAAAATCGGCTATATCAAGTTTGAGGGAAATCAGTGATTACATTTTTATTTATTTAAACGGCCAGAAAAATAAAATTAAAAAACATGATATCCGCGCTTCCGAGCACGCACTTCCATCTCGCTCACGCTTATGCTCAGTGAGAGGGAGAGAAGACCATGAACCTACGGCGCCTTAGTGTCGATTCAGTACTCTTAGCAAATGAAATCTACTGTCGCTGAATATAATTTATCTAATTATTGTGTTAGTACCTATAGTACATATAATTATTTTGCAAGTAGGCCTTAAGAGCTCTTTTACATGTCCTCTGACATTAACGAATACATTTAACTAACAATGGTATCATTAAGGGAGATAATCACATGGCAACAATGAAAACATCGACAAATACCTGCCCCCCTATTCTGTAACTTGTTTTAAGCTCACCTCAACGCTCACCCACAAATATATCTTGACACCGCGATGCGTAGTAACTAAGCCTAAGTAGAGGTCTAGTTTCGTGTCGGTTGCCCGGCGGGGTGAGCCGCATTAGCCCGTAGCGAATAACAGCCCCTGGGCACCCATTTGCCGAGAGATGTATAAGTTTCCGGGCTATACAATAAACTTGTCCTATAATAAAGAGATGTAAAGTCTTCAGCGTCAAAAGAAATACTTAATAAAAAAAAACTATGGAGATTTAAAGAGTGCCCATCCTGGTTAAATAATTCTGTTTTAGAGATGTAAGTAAAAGGTCTCTAAACGTCAAAACGAAAGTAAACCTAATAAGTGATTCATCTATACAAATGTT
Source organism: Epinotia ramella (assembly GCA_947578815.1). Classification (NCBI taxonomy): domain Eukaryota; kingdom Metazoa; phylum Arthropoda; class Insecta; order Lepidoptera; family Tortricidae; genus Epinotia; species Epinotia ramella. The sequence goes on from OX388205.1 coordinate 27,155,536, forward strand.
TTTCATTTATGCGGAATTTACTACAATAATTTAGAGAGCAAGTGATACTTTTTAAAAACGATAAATATTTTTTTTTTATAGTATAGTATTTTTGTGTGGAATAATGTGTCGTTCATATAATGACAAAAAAAGAACTCGAATCCCTAAAGCATATCGGATCGGCACCGCTTTCAAAATGTTTCCCTATTGTTAGGTTAATACCCTACCTCAAGCTTGTCAATGTTTGTAAGTAATAAATCTATCCCTTATCAGCTCGAACCGCCTTAATGACACAGACTTTATATCTAGATAGATCACGCAAACCAATAATTATGGCCAAATCAAAAAATAAATAAATGAATAGTTTTATAACGTAGTGCAAGTGATTTATTTTATTTTGTTTGTTCGTTTAACGCCCTACGAAAACGAGGGGTGTTACTAATTGAACATGTGTATCTTTTCTGTTTCTATCTGTACGTTTATCGCAAGACGGTTCGCGAGCTGTGTCGCGGCGAGATAGACTATCCGTCTCTTTCTAAGTGTTCTAATGCGTAGCTCTCAGAAGGATGAACCGATCTGTATGCGATTAATTAAATCGAAAGTCTTGTCTGTTGAGATGGTATGTTATGCTTGTTGTGTCAGAGGTGTTATACATTTATGATTTATTTATTGGTCAGGAATTGATAAATGAAAGTTCGAGGAGAAAATTCGGTTTACACGTCCATATTCTTTGTGCAATAAAGTCACATTTTATACGCGTATATGCGACGTCCACTGTAATGAAACCGCGATTTTTTTGTATTTATTATTATTTATTTATTGTTAGATTAGAATGGGATCGGACGTGACAGTTTAGCTTACGTCAAAGTGTATATATGACATGACAGGTATTGCAATCCCAAACGAATCGCGGTCGAGTAATAATATGTCTGTGATCTATCCTTTATCAGTTCGAGCAGCCTTAATGGTAACAATCATCAGTTATCTCGGGTCGTTGACCCCGCAACGCTTAACGTTACGTTATGGGCCATGGTTTGGTTAACGTTTGGTTTCCGTATTGTCGGTACAGGCGGGGAGAAAAGTGGTTAGGCGTTGATGGGAAAACAGGAACAAGAGGTTCTTGGAATAAAAATAGAGATTAAAATCTCGGACTTGGTACCTAAGCATTTTTAAATGATTAGATTGACCGGCCTTGAAACCTTTGTAAGAAAACTAAATTAATTTCGCTTTAGTTAGACGCATAAAAAATATCTAATAAATATCCACTCTTTTTTCTACACATTTTTTCTCATTAGGTTACGGTAAAAGGGAACGATTAGCATATTTAATTCGCAAAAATAATATCACGAAGCAGTCGGTTCTTGCTGAAATAGATTAATTATTCCTTGGAAATAGTAAGACAAAACAAGAAAAAACCATTAAGAATAACTATCAGATTCATAATTGAGTCATTGGGCCAATGCAACTAAAAATAAATATTATCCTAATTAACCTAATCCTTGTCATTATATTATTAACGTACGTACAATGTACATACGTACGTAACGTATACGTAGATATTGAACCGGTATTTGTTTTTGACTGCCTTAAACTTCTTGTTTCTAGAGCGCTAGGCTGTTGGCCAAAGTGGAATAAGGAATAATGCCGAGATTAAACGTCAACATTACTAAGTAATCTTCGATCGTGTCAAAAATATATATAACACTAAGTTAAGAAAACAACTAACAAATAACAGTAAAAGAAAAGGTTAAAAAAATGCCCCAGGTCGCTGCAAGATCAGTGACGGACGCTCTATCTTGTCACTTATCGTGTGATAAGGCCGACCATGAAACGGGGTCTGGTCAGGTGAAGCCTCGACCAAGCGCTTGCACAATCCATTGAAAATTCAGTGCGCGCTTGGTCTCCACGGTCCGAGGGTCTCTACGCCGAACGGCTGAAATATGAAGCCACTGTCCACGGATCGTTGATTAAATCCTTCTTATTGTCTCGAATCGACTCGTTGAAGAACAAATTATTTTAAACAACATCTAACTATAACACTTCTGTTCCCGACTGTCCAGTTAACTGTTGCACGAGATGTGAATGTGTATTCTGTCTAATCGCCGACATAAAACCGACAGCTCAATGAATATGTACGGGTAGCTGTGCACTGAATTATCTCTTAGTTACGAATTTCATTGTTTCCGTCGACGCACGCCATCTAACGGGAGTTTTGTGAAGCTTCATTCATCACGTTACTTTTTAACGACAAAAACTAGGCATGGTATTTAACATGTGTTATCATGTTTATCCTACTAATATTATACATGCGAATGTTTGGATATTTGTTACTCAATCATCCTTTATAAACTGCTCAACCGATTTGGATGAAATTTTGCATGAAGATAGTTTATAACCTGGATTTAAATATAGGATAGTTCTTATCTCGGGTCTACGCAGACGAAGTCGTGGGCGGAAGCTAGTGCGTATATAAATGAGCTTTTGTTTATTTATCGCGCAAAATTGACATGAGAGACTTCATTCTGTTCTCATCTGATATTAGAATTACATAATTTCGATTATTGACGCTCAGAGACCTTATACATATCTGAGAATACCTTTTTTGACGATTGGAGACCTTATACATCTATCAGGATTGATTAGTGTACTTTACTATTTTGACTCTTAGAGATCTCGTACATCTCTAACAAACATGGAATTGTTCTTTTTTTCCCCATATTGTTTTGACATTTAAAGTTTTATTATGTTAATAGTATATTGTATGACGTATGATTTAGAGTTCACACATATAAATTTTGATTTGTAAAAGTGCCCTTATACTGTTACTAATTTATATGTAGTGTATTTATGAATACAAGTTTAAGTTGGCCAGTTAATTTGTATAAGATATAGTAATAGTCCTTTCATGTAACATCTGAGCACATATTGAGGTTTCTCATTTTAGAAGGTGTTCTTAAGACTGTTAATTTAGTCTGTATGTATGTCCTGCAACTTGATTATGTCATGCTCGCCTAAAGGTCTTTGCTTACGGCGGCGTCGTTGATCGGGTCGCCACCTTCCCTAACATATGATCGAGGGAGGCGATGGCTGAGATACGCGTCATACTCGTGAACGGGTGCTGTTTGTGGAGTCCGGTCAGTTCATGTTTGCAAGGACGACAAGCATAACTTCATTCCACTTTTCTGCGGAATTAATATGAGAGATTTCACTCTGTCTTCACTTGATTGTATTATTTGATTACTTAGTTTTTGACACATAGATACCTCATGCATCTCTGTGGGTACCTATGCGATTTAAATATAAGTAATTATTTTAATTTTGACACTTGGCGATCTTATACATCTCCAAGAAATAAGATTGTTTTTTTTTCTCGTATTGTATTTGACATGTAAACTCTGATGTAGCTAATTCTATTATGAATAATGTACTCATAATATAGATAGACATTTTGACTTGTAAAAGTGCCCTCGTGGCCTATTTGCTGAATAAATATTTTGAATTTTGTATCTGTCTGTCTGTAGGACCAGGTGAACCGATTTGTGTTCCATTTTTTTTAATAAATCAAAAGTCTAGTCTTAGCTGCGTCGGCGATATTTTGTATTGTATACTTTATTGTAAACATTACGGACACAAAAGGATAAATCGATACAAAGGCGAACTTATCACTGTAAGGGAACAAAAAAATAGACAAACTATCACGTGCACAGAGACGTATTTAAACCTTCCAATAAACAAAATTTTTCGCATGTTACTATTATTGTCAAAATTTTGAGGGGACAAAATAATAGCAATTTTTTTAAATTTAGGTTGTGTCTACATACGAACGCATTTTTGCGGAAAATGGTTCGAAATGTATATGTATCCATAGCGTGTACCTGTGAGTGTTTTAATCTTCTTTATAACGAAGTGATTAAAAAAAAATTGTCGTTGGCCGCAGTAGATTTCGGCGGGGATTTCGGCGTATGATGATTGCCATTTCACTTATCACATCGGTCACTCTCGCACCGAGACAGCCAGCCGACATTCACACCTTTATTCCTAAAAAGGGTAGACAGAGCACATGAAACTTGTGTTCCGGTGCCACTTTTAGCATAAATGTGGATATTAAAGATCGACAAAATGTGATATCGCAGTGATAAGTTGTCAGCCCTTCACGCTACGTCGGCTCGAAATTCAAGTTTTTGTATGGGCAGCACGCCAGACGTTTTTTACCCCGCCCGTATCACCATCCTTTGAACTCCTTGAATGGACCCTCCCCGCCTAATAAAACGACTAGCGTCATCCAATCTGACCCACCCCCTCCCCCCTTTTTTCATCATCATCTTCCTAGCGTTATTCCCGGTTGTGCCCCTAAAGGAGCCCGGGGTCCGCTTTGACACCAAATCCCATGAATTGACGTAATATATGGTCAGCCCCTTGTCGCAAGTCATACTAACCTCCAAGGCTCCTGATTTCTAACCGCTCAAAACTGAAAACCACATTCCTTACCTACATAAAACTTGTCCTATTTCCCCTACTTTTCAATATATCTCGCAAACTTGGGCCGCGTAAACTCATTATGGGGTGTCTTGAAAGCCGCAGACGGAGGTGGTTAACTAACCCTATAGTTGAAGAGTTTTGTTTTGAGGCGATCATTAGGGACCTTTTACATTAGAACAATTCAAAATACTTTTCTCAAACATGCAATGAAATCGAGAATCGAGACCGGCCGATGTCCGCGCGGGGAGGGGAGGGGGAGTGGCGTTCTATCTGCGCCGGGGCCTTACCGCGCGCACCGTGCCCCATCCCCCCGCACCGCTCGTGGAGCAATTATGGCTAAAAATTAATATTAATTGTAAACGTTTACTGATCGGAACTGCATATCGTCCCCCGTGGCTTAACGTGGAGACTTTTTTTGACGCTATTACGGACTCAATTACTTCTTTTACTAACTACGACCGCTTAATATTACTTGGGGATTTTAAAATAAATTACTGTGACAAAAATGACACAAAACTCAAACACTTGACGCAATTTTTGACAACACTTGACTTAACTCAGCACGTAAACGACCCGACGCACTTCACAGACCACAGTGAGACCACGATAGACCTAGTCTGTACTGACGCCCGCGTTTTGTCTGTGGATGTGAGGCATATTCCAGATTTAGGCAGACACGCTTTTATTACAGCTGAGATTGACATTAAAAAAAGGAAACCGACGCCAAGACGTATTACCTACCGACCTCTTAAAGACATTACCTTGGATGACTTCAACAATGACCTTGACGCTATAGACTGGGAACAAATTATTTTACTGTATGACGTAAACGACATGGTTCGGCGATTTAATGAGCTTTTACTAGGACTGTTTGACATACATGCACCGGAGAGGACAATTGTTGTGAGGGAGGCACCCAAGCCGTGGTTGACGAGTAACGTCAAACTTATGATGCGTCTCAGGAACAAAGCTCATGCTAAATTTAAGGAGACAAGGAACGAAGCACATAAAAAATATTACTTGGACCTGAAACATCTTGTCATTGAGGCCATCCACAATGAGAAGCGTGCCTTCTTCCAACACGAGATTAATAATATGACCGACTCAAAGACCCTTTGGACCAACTTGAAGCGGACTGTTATTCCAGATTTCCGGACGCAAACAGATCTCCCGCATCATTTTGACGACCCTGACTTACTGAACGGTCATTTTCTGGATATACCAGGTAAACGGGACATACCAATATCGGACATGACTTTTTATGAGTTTGACAGACACTGCAATAAAACTTTTTTTCTTTCACCTACGACTGTTGCAGCTGTCACAAAAATATTGACATCAATTAAGACGACTGCAAAGGGACTCGACATGATTGACATTGACATGCTACTTTTGACGCTGCCTAGGACTGCTGACATACTGACCCACATTATTAACAGAAGTATACAGACTATGACTTTCCCGATGGACTGGAAAATTGCTCAAGTGACTCCATTACCAAAAAAGCCAATTCCAGCTAACCTGTCCGAGCTCCGTCCCATAAGTATTCTCCCTTGCGCATCAAAGGTAATAGAGCGCGTGGTCTGCGACCAGCTCTCAGCATACCTGGAGGAAAATGGCATCCTACCTGCGCTACAGTCAGGCTTTCGCAAGGGTCGATCGACAGTTACTGCGTTGCTTGATGTAGTCGACAATATTCTACAGGCTCGGGATGTTGGGGAGAGTACCATTCTCGTTCTTCTGGATTTTTCAAGAGCTTTTGACTGTATAAATGTGTCCTTACTTCTATCGAAGATGTCATATTACGGGTTTGATGTTTCTACAGTGAAGTGGTTTGATAGTTATCTCTCCGGCCGCGTGCAGACGGTGGCGTTGCGTAGGATGGATGGTAGCACTTTGCGGTCTGCTCTTTGCCCTGTGGAAAGAGGTGTGCCGCAAGGTTCAATACTGGGTCCCCTGCTTTTTATATTGTATAGTGCTGACATCACTTGCAATATAAGAGGCAGTAGATACCATCTTTACGCTGACGACCTCCAGTTATACCTTTCTAGCGTACCCACGGACATATCTGTTGCGATCAACACCATCAACGCAGACCTGGAACGTATTTCTACTTGGTCGGAAAAGAACTGCCTAGTCCTTAATCCGAACAAGTCGAAATATGTTGTATTTGGGTCAGAGCATCAAATCCGTAATACCATCAGTAACCTCGAGACTTTGACTACCAGTAAGATTGCTATCATGGGCGAACCAATAGAGAGGGTGGTAGAAGCAACTAACCTTGGCCTCCTCATGGACGGCAAGCTGCGCTTTGAGAACCACGTACTGAAAGTTGTGAGTAACTGCTTCTACCGCCTTAAAGTTCTTTACAATGTTCGCGATTACTTAAGTGTTGATTTGCGTGTTAACCTTTGTGAATCGCTGATATTGTCAAGATTAAACTATTGTGATGTTGTCTATGCTGGCTGCATTACTGGTCGTACAAAAAAGCTCATACAACGAGTGCAAAACGCATGCATTCGTTTCTGTTTCCGAGTCCCACCCCGCTCCCATATCACTCCCTACTTGAACGCCGCTGGTCTGCTGAACATGCCTGCACGCAGACGGCTTCACCTCGCCACTCTTCTCTTTGGCATAGTTCAATCTGGGGTCCCAGCATATTTGCTGAGTAGACTTGTATGGCCTAAGAGTGCGCGTAGGTGTAAGGCGATGATTCTGGTGCCAAAGCATCGGACCGCGGCGTTTCGAGGTAGCTTCAGGTTCGCGGCGTCCAAGTGTTGGAATGATCTCCCCCCACCTATCCAAGGAGCATCTAGCAGGTATACCTTTAGGCGCCAGCTTAAGGGCTATTTGTTGACGCTCCAAAAATCCCAACCCTAACCCATCCAGCACTTTATTTAATTTGTATCCATTTTGTTTTATTAAACATCCCAACCGTTTCGCGTTTTTCACATGTCTCTCATCCCATTGTGCTTGTGTTACTTATTTTACTAGTATATTAATTATTTATGTATTTTGTGTATACGTTTGTATCGGCGGTATGTTGCGTTGCGTTCCGTGGGTCACGTACGGTGCTGTCTGAAAATCAGCGCTGTAGGTGTCTGTCTGACACCTCGGCGTAATGCTGAGACAGCGACCGATTCACTGCCGCGAAGACACACACACTATGTGTAAATTGTATTGTATTTGTACTCCCTTTGTCTCTGTGTGTCTTTTGCGTAGTGAATAAATGTCTTCTTTCTTTCTTTCTTTCTTTAAATATTGACGTTGTGTTCTTCATAATGGGCTTCGAAGTGTCACGCAGCGAGACGAGAGACCCGTAATGGCATTTCATACGAAATTGGAGGCCTAGGCCTATAAGGTGGTCTTTTTTAATTTCCATTCCACAATTTGTGGCACAGGATCACGGCGTTCAGCCATGAAAATTAAAGTTTGTTTTCTTGGAGTTTTAATTTATTTCATTGCATGTTTGAGAAAAGCACTATACATACCTCGGCGTCAAAAAGGGGTTGCCATAACTATCCGACCTCGCTAACGCTCGGCCTTCTATATGTACTCGGCCGGCAACCCGGCCTCTGTACCTAGTAATGTGTACTATTGCACACCTCTTAAAAATAACACAGTACAGAACATAAAGCTGCGAGTACCAAATGCAATGTTAGTAGCAAACTTTACTTCATTCGTAATTACTCCATAGTTTATTATTTTATTAATTTTAAATGTCGCGGGTGGCGCAGGACCGATCACTTTGGCACTCTTTGGGGGAGGACAGTGTCTAGCAATGGACGTCTTTCGATTCATATGATGATGATAATTTTTTAGCCACAAAGATAATTTGTAAAGTATGTTGCATGTCACAAAAATATACCTAAATTTGTATGCCGCAACGCAAGGCGTTACACAGTGACACTGAAAAAAAATAGTTGAGATTATTTAAAGTGGCATACTTTTTGTAATATATTATATTTTTTGTGGGCGGGCAATTGCACGTAGAACCGATGGCCGTTGGGGGGGAAAGGTTCTCGAGTGGCGACCACGTACCGGAAGCCGCAATTGTGGGGGCACAAGGTGGACTGATGACCTGGTATAGGTCGCGGGAGTCCGCTGGATGCGGGTGGCGCAGGAGCGGTCATTGTGGCAGTCTTTGGGGGAAGCCTATGTCCAGCAGTGGACGTCTTTCGGCTGGTATGATGATGATGACTTCTTATAAAACTGTCATTGGAATTGGAATCTTCTACATTGGACAGCAAAGTCGCTTTTTTAATTAGCTACTTTGTAATTTTATGAGTTCTTGAACTGGAACATTATAAAAAATTACATTCAACTGGTTCTGAATATTCATACTCAATTACTATGGGCTAGGCGGAATCGCATCTATACCCAGCAAGCTAGGTAATAAAAAAAAACCATTATTAAATTATTTAAAGCGCGTTCTTTACCCTGCGGTCACAAAGTTAAAAGAGCTTTCATAATGTTCACTTTATCTCCCTCCGCGCAGCAGTAGGTACAGTTTCCGATATCAGTGTATAAACTCCTTTTTATACTCGTCGATCTTAATGTTTGAATTAAGACTTCGTACACCACCATACTTTTTACTATGGAGCTCTCAACCCAACATTTCATAACTGTTGAGACAACTAAAATGAAATTGACCAATCACGTGGCGTCTTTACGGAACTATAATGTATTTGACCAATAGGACGCCGTCATGAGAAAGTCAAAAGGTAATAGACATCAACGCACACAAAAAAAAAGCTGTTGGTTTCACTTCGTTTCAGCCGGGCTTAGATTTTCAATATATATCAAGTTTTTTTAATTCGTTCAGTTGACTCGTAGAAAAAGTATTGTATAAAATAGTTATATAATTAACTTTTTAAGTCTCGTACCTTAATTAGGCCACTCAGCATGGTACTCGACTGAAAAAGCATACATTATATAACGATTTCATAAAATACTATTATAATACTTCGTTGTGAAATGTTTCTAACGCTACAATGTACCCACGTTATAAGTTGTTACATGCGTTGTATCGGTCATTATTGGATTATATTTGTATGGTTATTTCTATTGAATAGTTATCTTTACGATACGACCAAATAATTTCTAACGGTACTTAATTATTAAAACAGTCTATGGTTAATTATATTCAACTTTCTAGTTTCTATCGAGTAAAACCTTAACTTATACCATTTGCCTCCATTTAATTACACCCCGACGCAACGAGAAGGGAGTTATAAGTTTAACGTGTCTGTGTATCTGTCTGTGGTATCGTAGCTCCCAAACGGATGGACCGATTTGAATGCGGTTTTTTTTATATCATAGATAATTTTATCCCGAGTGTTCTAAGCCATATTTTATGAAAATCTGTTCAGCTGTTTTTGAGATATTGGACTTTGAAATGAAATTGTCGGGGATTTTACAAGTTTTCTGAGTTGTAGTAGTTATTTACAACTAAAATTTCAGTTTCAATTGATTTCTAATTCTCACACGCTCCTGACATGATTCTGATCTGAAGATGGTTTTAAACTGTAGCGTGTACTAAATCGATTTCCAAGCCCATTCAGGGCCCATGACGACACATATGCGTCAGACCGTCGTAGTCGCTTTCCGCTACATACGAGGAAAACCACGGGATCGGCTACGAGCGTAGCGCGTAGCGATTCTGGGCAATGAATGTGTTACAGATAGTTCCCGTCCGTCAAAAACTTAGGAGCAGTGAAGAGAAATAGTTCTAACTGCAGGTTGGTTGGAAGAAACACGTTTCCTGAAAGGCTAAAGACACTGACATTGTGCTAAACTTGCGAGTTCTCAGACGGGAGTGATCACTGCTTCCCGTGACAATGCCCATTTTATTTTAGAGCTGACATCATTCCCTGTTCAACCCTAAATTGGCACTTCAATTAGAGGATAAGACAATCACACTTAGAGAACGACAAAGCTTCAAGTGGACAATCTAATTCACTCCAATCTGAATCTTAATACGCGCCAATTGTGTCCAATTTTTAATGCCATACTTGGTATGATGCTGTTTTGTTTTGGAATGCGTATAAACTACTATTGTGACCCAAATTCCTAGACGATGAGTGTTGATACGCCGGGTATTCCTGGATACCCTTCTTGTGCGAAACGGTATAATTTATTACGTACTTTGAAATGAACATTCCAGAGATCGTGAAGATAATATTATGAAAAGTCCGTCTTAATTTAAAACGTTTTATGACAGTTCGTAATATCGCCGATTTTATGAAATCTTGTTGAAACTGTTAATTTTTACCATGGTCCGTATCCGCGATATTTGACAGAAAGGGACGTGCGTGTGTGTGTCTTGGTGCGTGTGTGTGCGTGTGTGTGCTTGTGTGCCTGTGTGTGTGTGTGCGCCCGTGTGTGCATGTGTGCGCGTGTGCCTGCGTGTGTGTGTGTGTGTGTAATAGAGCGTGTGTATTTTTAAATATAGTTTTTATTATACATTATTTACTTATTGTTTCAATATTTTAATTATGTACGTACATACATGGATTAGACAGTATTTATGGACAAGCCGTCGGCACGGCACACGCGCAAACACTAATATATGGATTTGCGTCATCAATATCATCCTCCGACCGTTTTCGCAACTGCGATTCGCTATTCCCTAGTAGTTGCGAATTAAGATTATTTTTGATTATTTAAAGAATGTGTGATGGTGTGAATTTATTTTGTTAATTTGTTAATTCGCCATCGTCATCATCATCATCAGTTAAATATTAGTTAATCGTTTGATTTGAACTGATTTTATTGCGTGCCTATATCCTAGTAATATATTATAAATGCAAAAGATCGGATGTTTGGATGTTTGTTACTCAATCACGCTAAAACGGGCGAAAGGATTAAGATTAATTTTAGTCTACATAAGTGTATCTATCTAGCCTGGATTAACATGTATTTAGGATACTTTTTAACCCGGTCCCCTAAGGGGGCGAAAAGGGGGGCGAAAGTTTGTATGAAGCTACGATATAAACGAGTTCCACGCGGACGAAGTAGCGGGCAGAAGCTAGTTGTAAATAAAACATCGGGTAATAATCGCGGAAATCGAAGACAATATTACTGTACAGTATTCCATTACTTCAATTCTGGCTTGTTCCTAAATACGGCTTTAAGAGGAAACACAATGGCCGTTTTTCCATACAAACGTAGTCCCCTGTTTTCTCCCTGGATAATGGCATTAGAGCAATAAAAAAATCTTCATAAATCTATGGCTAATATTGACATGTTCCTGTTTTCCTTTTTTTCATTAATTTATTCTTCAAAGAGATATTAACCTTCAAAAACCTAAAAAAAACGCCAGACTTGTGTTCAAACATCCACAAAACAATTTTGACTAGATTATTAAAAAAAAGGAAAACAGGAACACGGCCAATGCCTTTCTTTGATATTTAACACAAAAAAATAGTTAAATAGGTCAAGTTTTGGAGAAGAAATCAGGGGACTACGAAACGTTGATTTTATGTACTTTTAACAGTTATTTTCGGTCCAAGCCGCAGTTGTCTATATCGCGCTCTGCGGGGGCAGGCTTGAGGTTGGCGCGACAGCAATACATTTTACAAATACCTATTTCTCAATTATCTCGACCTTAGTGTTTCCTCTTAAGGGGCTACCCGAGGTTTTCATCGATTTTTGACAAGTTTTGAATCGTATCTACTACTTTTGCACTACAGATAGAATCATAAATCAAACGGCTATCGGTTCTTCAATCTTTTATCTCCATTTTGACAGACCGGATTTTGAAACAAATTAATACTTAATTTTGTATGATTTTTTTAAACATTGTCTAAAAAAACACTTATTTCGCATCTCTATTGACGTGAAAGATCTAACATATACGAAATCTACAAATTTGGGTTGGCGCGACAGCAATACATTTTACAAATACCTATTTTTCAATTATCTCGACCTTAGTGTTTCCTCTTAAGGGGCTACCCGAGGTTTTCATCGATTTTTGACAAGTTTTGAATCGTATCTACTACTTTTGCACTACAGATAGAATCATAAATCAAACGGCTATCGGTTCTTCAATCTTTTATCTCCATTTTGACAGACCGGATTTTGAAACAAATTAATACTTAATTTTGTATGATTTTTTTAATCATTGTCTAAAAAAACACTTATTTCGCATCTCTATTGACGTGAAAGATCTAACATATACGAAATCTACAAATTTGGGTTTGTCTATGACGTCTCTAAAAACTGGCAGAGGGTTTTAATTTTAAACCAATTAACACAAAAGGTATGACCAGAAAACCAGTTTTTTGGCCTAAAATTGTTCAACTTTGATGCCAAATATCTCGAAAACAATGAAGTTTGAAGTAAATATGGGATACTATATTGCTTAAAGCCGTTGTTGTTAATATAATAAGCTACAAAAAACATTAGAAAACTAAGGGATTCAGATCGAAGTTCATTGGCGTATGGGAGCCCCTTAATTATCTCTAGAGCAATCTAATCTGTACAGGGATGCATAATTAGCATGCAATTGAATATTCGTGGAAGTTAAGCGAACTGTATTAGTAGAGTTTGCATTAGAAATTATGTTTACCTGGCCATCAATCACACATAACAACGCTGTACAGTCATCACCATTATAGTTAATAGCAGCAAAGGTAGCTAAGTATATCGCAACACATCTTTATTACTAAAGGAGTAAAGCCGGTACAGTAAAATGGGGTGAGTAGGGATCGCGAGGAGAGTTGGGTTATGAATGGGGAGAGAAGGGAAGAAAGGGGCATGAGATGGGATTTTAAGGCTACTGCTACCTAAATAATGTATTCCAATTTAAAATGGAGCTATAGTAATATTCATAATAAAAATAAAAAAACCAACAATCTTCCAAGATCACCTTTGTATGAAAACCCATCTCACCCCAACTACGAGGGACTACGGGGTGAGGTGGGATTTCGTGTTTATCGTTAAAGTTATGAAATGGAACTATCCAAAATCATAAAAAACACTAAAATACAAAAGTCCGGAACACTTATACACAACATTCAGTTTGCATATGTAAAAATAAAATGTTATCGAGGTTTGAATGACAGTTTTGTCCATACTCACCCCGTTTTGCGGTAATCGCATTTAGCAATAGGGTCTTTACTAGCTAAATGCGATTTCACCTTCCTGAATCAGGTTCCTAACTCATTCAGGATGCTAAATTCAGGACAATGTAATACCGGCTTAAGGATGTGTCACGAAAAATATTTAGGTATTTTGGTTGCTACTGATTATATGATGTTGGTTGTACAGTCAGCAGCAAAAGTGTTTGTGTGTCTCAGCTCAGCGGGTCAAGTGCTCAAACGACCGTAATGTCAAGAAGATAAGGACTGCATAGATCATTTTGAGCGTGTTGTTTTGCGTAGACGACCGGTTAGCCTAGTGGGTAGTGACGCTGCCTACGAAGCTGAAGGTCATGGGTTCGAATCCCGGTAAGGGCAAATATTTGTGTGATGAGCATGAATATTTGTTTCTGAGTCATGGAAGTTTTCTATGTATTTAAGTATTTATATCTATTATATATATCGTCGTCTAGTACCCATATCACAAGCCTTAATGAGCTTACTATGGGACTAGGTCAATTTGTGTAAGATTGTCCCCTAATATTTTATTTTTTTAGCTACTTCTGCTGTTGTCTCTACATACAAATTATTTACTAATGAGGTTCCGCCCGCGTATTACAAAGTAGGCAGACCTGCAGTATAAAACATAGCCTATGTCGTTTCCGAAGGTTCAGTCTATGTGATGTTTTTTTTAGGGTTCCGTACCCAAAGGGTTCAACGGGACCCAATTACTAAGACTCCGCTGTCCGTCTGTCTGTCTGTCACCAGGCCATATCTCATGAACCGTGATAGTTAGACAGTTGAAATTTTCACAGATTTATGTTGCCGCTGTAACAACAAATACTAAAAACAGAATAAAATAAATATTTAAGGGGGCTCCCGTGCGCGAGTCCGTAAGCTACAAACTCACATAAGACCATATCAGCCATCTCACTTCATTGGCTGCGTTCGCTCGTTAATTTACGTATTATACGAATATTTAAAGGTATGCATGTCTCAACAAGATACAAAATTAATGTCGCCTTTAAACGGGTCGTCAATAATAATAATAATAAATACTCTTTATTGCACCACAAATAATATACACTCGGGTGCAAAGAAATCGAGCCACCCGTGCAACTTTCATGTTTGTTCGTTTTATGCAAAATCTGCCTATGGAAAAAGAAAAAAAAGGATGTCGTTAGAAAGGTAATTTATTCAGCTATTAAATAAAGTTAATTTCATGATTAGGAACGTCGTCGTTACGTAATTATGGGTAATAATGTTGCCCTGTTACTAATGAGCCAATTAATGCACGTGTGGTTTGTGCCGTTTGGGAAGGTATAAATGAAAAATTATCAGTAATTGCCCATCAATTGTGGATTGAATCTCTTCCTGTGACATTGCTCTCTATAAAATTTACCGGAAACTTCATAAAAAATGGATACTACCCCTGCTGAAGCCGCCCAAGCCGTAGCTCTGCTCCAAACCGGACTTGGTCAGCGTCAAGTGGCCCAACAACTGAATTTAAGCCGATCAGCAGTCCAACGAGTGTTTCAGAGGTACCGAGAGACTGGTGCCTTTACGAGAAGACCCGGCACAGGCAGGGTACGGTCTACCTCAGAAACAGACGACCGCTTCATCGCCTTGACTTCTCTACGGACACGCCGACTCAATGCTGTTAAGCTACAGCAGAAACTGCAGGAAGTCCGGAATGTGTCCATAAGTCGATGGACCGTGAGAAGACGTCTCAAGGAACAAGAACTCACACCACATCGTGCTGCCAATGGACCCAAGTTGACTGCAGCTCATCGCACAGCACGCCGTGTTTTCGCTCAAGACCATTACAATTGGACCCTTGAGCAATGGAAGAACGTGATGTTTTCTGATGAGTGTAGGATCTGTCTCTTTGGAATGATGGAAGAGAAAGAGTCTACCGAAGACCATGAGAGCGATTTTCGCAGTGTTGCATCGAATAAAGGGTCGCATACGGCGGTGGATCTGTCATGGTCTGGGCCGGTATTTCATTGGAGGCGAAGACCGATATTGTGTTCGTCGTAGGGCCTGCTCATCGTTATGTAGAGGAGATCTTAGCTGAACATGTGGTCCCGTTTGCGGGCTTTATCGGTGATATTTTTTTATTTATGCAGGATAATGCCAGGCCGCACACCGCCAGAATCACCAAGGATTACCTTAGGAGCGTCGATATTCCCGTCATGGATTGGCCTGCAAGAAGTCCCGACCTCAATCCAATAGAGCACCTTTGGGACGAACTGAAAAGGTGAGTTCGAGAAAAAAAACCAGTTCCTGAAACTCTTCGTGAGCTGAAAATCGCCGTCGAAGAGGTTTGGGCGGACATCCCTCAAGAATTCATCAGCAACTTGGTTAGATTCATGCGTAATCGCATGGACGCATGTCGCAGAGCTAGAGGAGGCAATACAAGATACTGAAACAAAAAAAAAATGATTAATTTCCCACGCAATTTTTCCCTACACTTGAGTTTTCCTTGCGTTGCTACAATGCTAATTTGACATGAGTTTTGTTTTCCGCCCTAAGTGTATGGAAAATTGACCGTTTTTCACCTGAAAATAAAGTCATTCGATAGAAAACAGAATTATCGTTCCAACGATACCCCATTTTTCACATTTCCTTCGACAGTTTTTCCATAAAACAGAAATTGGAAAAAATATGAAGGTGGCTCGATTTCTTTGCACCCGAGGTAGGAATAATATAGGCATGTATGTATATGTACGTCAATAACCGTGTCATACTCATACCGGCATCACGGCGAGTCAACACCGCTTGTACAAACAGTGCATTATTGATCCAGAGTGCATTGTTCACGTCAGACGCGAGAATCGTTTAAAATGAACGTATGATGAATTATGGACCTTGAAGTCACAGTCACATCTTCTTGTTAAGGCAGTGCATTGGAAATTATCGTGTGCTTTGAATCGCCGTTCTGACTAGATTAAGAAACAATAAGGTCTCATTTTCAGATATATGATTCTTGACTATATGATTGTTTATCTGATTTGATCGATACACGATTGCTCAAAATTTCCTCGATAGAAAAAAAATCCAATGTTGGGTCTGTATTTTCCTTTTTTAACCCCCGACGCAAAAAGAGGGGTGTTATAAGTTTAACGTGTCTTTGTATCTATATATCTGTGTGTCCGTGTATCTGTGTATCTGTGTATCTGTCTTTGGTATCGTAGCTCCCAAACGGATGGACCGATTTGAATGCGGTTTTTTTTGTGTCATAGATAATTTTATCTCGATCGTTTTTAGCCATGTTTCATGAAAATCTGTTAAGCCGTTTTTGAGATATTGGACTTTGAAATGAAAATGTCGGGGGTTTTTCAACTTTTCTAATTTACTCAGCCTACTCAAACGATACATTATTTTACGACACAATCAAGTTAATACTACTTATAGTATTTTATGTCATCTAAAATCTCACTAGATGAAATTAAAATAAAACTTCACTAAGTTAGGTATTTATCGATATTTGTCCAAAAAAGCCATTCCCGAAGAGTGTTACATCTCTTTTTCTCGTGCGCGGAAGGCATAAGCGTATCTCTGCCTTGGGGGCGTGTTCGATTCAAATCAAGGCATCCCCTTAATTAACCAGTTGTACAGGGTGAAAACGGAGAGAAGCTACGGTAGCCTAGTGGTTCAGGCATGCGGCTGTCAAGCGGCGGTCGTGGGTTCGAATCCCGGCTCTTACCAATGAGTGTATCTTTCATGTACGGATTAATTACCGTTAGCTTTTCGGTGAAGGAAACATCGTGAGGAAGCCGGTCTTACCCCAATAAGGTCTAGTTTTCCCTCTGGGTTGGAAGGTCAGATGGCAGTCGCTTAGTTAAACTAGTGCCTATGGGTTAGATGTCAAAGCGGACCTCGGGCACTGCACCCCGTCCCGCCGCGGTGCGCGGAGCGGCAGATTTTTTACACGCGCATTGCCGCGTCGGCAGTGTGTTGTACAGTCAGCATCAAAAGTAACTGGGCAAACGAAGACGTCAATTGCGCAGTTACTTTTGATGGTGACTGCACTAGGCGTGTTTTCTATATAAATTGAGATTCTTGCATACAATTGTAAAATCTGTCGCTCCGCGCACCGCGGCGGGACGCGGTGCAGTGGGAGAATCGCCTTATAATAAAAAATGAGTATACTTGTTAATCGAGCAAGCGGAGCGAACTAAATTCTCCGTTTCAGCTTGGGCAAAAATGATTTCGTCTGTCCGGCTGTTCTCCTATACAGCAGCCCCCCTATTCTGTAACTTGTTTTAAGCTCACCTCAACGCTCACCCACAAGTATATCTTGACACCTCGATGCGTACTAACTAAGCGTTGGTAGAGGTCTAGTTTCGTGACCGGTGATCGGCGGGGTGAGCCGTATTAGCTCTTAGCGAATAACACCCCACGTCGCATTAATCAACCAATTCTCTTGAAATTTTGTGAGCATGTTCAATGATAGGGATGATGACTTTTGAAGATTTTTTTATGATGTCATTCGAACCAGTCTTAGGAGAGGAATAAATGTTTGTATGGGCGCAACTACAATTAAAGAACATGAATACCCAAACATTTGAGACAAAGATTGACCTCGCTGGCGGCAGCGCAAAACGCTTCATACTGATACACACACAGGTATGACGTCACAACTGACATTTGTACTAATCGTTGTATGGAAAATCAGGTAAATTGTTGTTTCGGGCGCGAAATACTGCGTTTAAGTACATAGTTGTCCTACAATTTTGTTTCTATAAAAGCGTAAGGATTCTATTGGTAGCTTTAAATGTACTCTGGGACAATAAAATAAATTCAATTTTTTCTAAACTTTCATGGTTCATATCTTTTTCTGATTTTAATTATATTTCATAATTTATACTTTATCACGATAATTTTATGGTTTACTATCCATTTAGCATCACTACGTTATCAATTTGAACATGAGGCATCATGCCTAATATAGAGATAGAACCCAACGTTGGTAAGAAAATTTCCAAATCAGGTTTTAAAAGTGTAATAAACGTACTTTTACATAGATACTGATGGTAAAAACGAGCGCTTTGAGTAACGCTACAGCATAAAACTAACCCCAAAGCCTTGGCTTGCCGTGGAATGCAGCAAACTTAACGTATTTATAACACTGCAACGAAATCTGCATTAAGATGCGAGGATTATGCATTGCGCTTTCGTTTTTATTAAGATTTGTTTCTGTGGCGTTCTCTATTTCTTCTCTTATCTTGAGTAAGAAGAAACTGCGTAACGTTTTTCTTTTTTAATCCCGAACTTTCCGTAAGTTTAATAATAATAAATAAATTGTTCTTTATTCAGGCATAAGCCCTGACATTACATTAGGCATAAAGATATAAAATAATTTAAATATATATATATATATATATATACTTAGGCATATTGTATAGTCAACGTAATATTACGAGCATTAATTTTTGTATCATGCCTACTAAAATTTCTAGATCATGCTTTTTTAACAGTGGCGGAATACCTCGGCGTACAAACCCGGAGAAAAAGATGTTTCCCCGATATAAGTCGTAAACCGCTGTATTGTATCTAAATCTTATCCAAATCGTTAAAGCCGTTTTCAATTACAAACAAATGTTGCCCGTAGATTATAGTCATTGCCTTACGTAGATTGTATATCTACAACCCACATGTTGACACTTGAGAGCAACATCATGAATGTATGTTTGTATGTCTGTCCGTAGGTCAGGCAGCCCCTCTTAAGGCACGCAAACTAGAAATACTAAACAAACTTGGCCACGTGGGTGTCAGCCACCATACGATATGCCCTTGGGTTTTATAATGCCAATCGATTATAAACCTTACGCCTTACGGTTAAAGATCACGCCCATCTCTCGTATACCCACCAAACTAAAGGTTATTAACTGCAGCTATATTATTCAAATGAACATCGATTTTAGTCCTTATTCCTAATACATAGAGGTCAGTAGCGATTTTCATAACAACATGTCATGTGGTTTTATCAAAGCCGGTTTCACACGTGGTATAGTATAAAATTTGCTTTTTTATTGCGTACGAGTTTGTTTAGTTCAGCCTACGTTCGTTCCTTGTGGAACACTGACCAACTTATCGGTGATTAGAATCGAACGAAAATAGACTTTATGTCAACAATATAAGAACGGCGACCTTTGCAAAGTGCTGGCCCTAATGTAGATACCAATACAAGTAAAACAAACAGTACCGTGCGGTATTTACAGCTGACACCTGTTGTCTCTTTCGCAAGCTTGCAGTCGTCCACTTGAAAGAGAGAAACAGCATGCGAATGAAGGAAGTCCGCTCTGCCTCTCTTTCAATAGGCACGCATAAAATAAATGAACTCCTATGATTGTAATTGAAGCAAAAGCGTATGACGCTTCAGCGGTTGCTAGAAAACTGATCCTCAGTACAACGTAATACAAGTGCAAATAAAGTCGTATTTTAGGTAACAGGGTTCCTTAAGACACGTGTTTGCGTAGATTTTGCATTTATAGCCAAAGTGATGCCGGAATGATTATTGGATCTTGTTTTGGTGCGGTCAAGGACCGGAGATAAGTATTTTAGTGTCCGCAATTATTAGAGGTCTTCAAGAAACTTGCGTGATATGTTCGACTCGACATAGTACAATTTGTATCGTAACCATTTTTGTGGCAGAGTTAATGTATGTACATACAATAGGTAGTTGCTTCATGTTAAAATTGATAACGTAGTGTTGTAATAAAGTATAAATTACAAAATATAATTAACATCAAAAAAAGATATGGTCCTTGAAAGTTTAGAAAAATATGCATTTTTTTATTGTCCACGAACAAATTTAAAGCTAGGTATTAATAGAATTCTTACGCTTTTATAGAAACAATTTTGTATGACAGCATTGACAACTATGGACCTAGGGGATGCCGGGGCAAGACGAAATAAAATACAAGTATGTAATCAGTATAACTCTTTTTACTTTCAAATTGTGCTTTGTTTTTATAAACTTTGTAAATAGCTATAAAAAAATAAAAACTAACAATTTCTTGTATTAAATCCACTAAAATCAAAAAGTATCTAAGTATTATCCTTTTTGCCCGCAGGGGTCGGGCAAAGTGCAATGCCAATTGCTACTCTGAATCCGATCTTGACTGGTGGTTCAGTGTATAATTTATAGACACACACCAGATAAAATAAATCAGGTTTGGAATTTTTGTATTAAGTTTTGGTCGTTGTTTTTCTCCTCTTAGGTTTGCTGGAACCTGGTAATTCAGATATTTTAGTATTTTGTTTTCTGTTATACATATATATATACATAGGATAATTATCCGACTTGCCCATATTCGTTTTGCCCATGATACCAATATTAGATCGATGAACAAAATTCAAATGTAAGTACAAAACGTTAGGAAAAAAACTACTATCACAAATTATACTTAAATAAATATGTCATTGAATAGATAAAACTTACAATTATACACTACATACATAGCAAAAAAGTAGATGCACAAACCTTTGCAAAAATCTTAACGAAACAGCACAGCACAAATTCTATTTTTTTATCTTCACAACAAACGATAGCGCTTGCATTGTTTTGGTCTAACTGTCATGGCGTCGCCGACCGCATGCCGAATAATGGTGGCGAGTGTCAAAGTGCCACCTATTACCGATAATTAGAAAAATCGATTATTCTTCTTACCCTTCCCCTAATTAAACGCAGTATTTCGCGACGTTATTTCGAATACGACAGTGAATGAATTATAGCGGCTAGGGGACTCCGGCCGTAGACGTCTAAAAAGTCAACACTGTTTTTATCGCATGCTAAAGGATCCGGAACGCTCTACAAAAACACTCGTAAGGTAAACGTCTCAATGCTCGACACCTTAATGCCTAATAGTTGACACCTATTGTTCACCTCTATTTTTTCAACGACGGTGGCCAACAAGCGTACGGCCTGCCTGATGGTAAGCGGACACCGCAAGCTATAGACGCATGCAACTCCAAAGGAGTAATATGGGCGTTGCCGACCCTTGATACGTTTGAGGATTCGCTGTGTTGACAGCTGAAGGAACAAACTCCCTCGCTCTCAATACAACGCATCCTCGTGAGGTCTGGCGACCTTGCTCACCTCCAGGAACACAACACTACTACAGAGCAAGTAGTAGTGTTATTATGGCTATTGGATTGAACGTTTCATGTATTAGAACGGTGACGGGCACACTGGGACGTTTAGGTTATAATCCGTTTGAAAAATCTATTTACGTCAATCAACAATTTCTTGTTGTTAGATATTCTGTTCCGTCAGCAGACAAAATTACAATGTTTCTTCTTCTATGGACTTTTAACATGTTTTGAAGATATCGGCCCGTATGGAAAGGGTGTTTTAAGTCCGCAGTAAGCTCGATTCTCCATACATACGCTCTCATTTTAATACTACGTGTTGGATTGTAACGAAACTTTGCATACAATGGCATGTGGTACATCCAGGTCTGTAATTATTTTATGTAGCTTCAGATACCATAGTAAAGAAAACACAGCGAATTTAAGTTTTTCATACAAAACTTGTTTTTGCTGTATTTCGTTTGTTTTATAAACTGGAACCATATAAACTAATTACAGACATAGATATACTTCATGTCATTGTACATGCAAAGTTTCGCCACAATCCAACACGTAGTTTTAAAATGAGAGCGTAACTACGTTTGTATGGGAATTGGGAAGGTGAAATTCGGCCGAGCTTACTGCGGACTCTTAATTCCGAACAGGCTGGCACCCCATTCATTAAAATCGGTTCAGTAGCTTAGACGCTATACGGGGGAAACACACGTAAATACAAACAGACTTCTAAAAGCATATCTCTTCCTTTTGGCTTTGCCGTAGTCGGGGAAGGAGTGACCCAGAACGTTACTATGGCAACGAGGGACAGTAAAAAGTAGATTAACCCATTTAACATTCACGGTAACCAGATAAGTAAATCCCTTTTTATACCAGTAATTAAATGGAAATAAATCCATAATTACCTGCAATGGTCACACTTCGATTCCTCATCAAACTGACATATCAAAGGCTAATAACAGTATCCCTAGAACGGATTATAAGAACTCTTTTACACTTCACCAATTCCAAAACGTCTCAAGACGTTCCTACTTTTTTCTATAAATCGCCTTTGTCCCTATAATTAAAAGGTCGTATGTGCGGTATGAAGTAGTGTGTAGTTACGCCGTTTAAAAGTTCATTACAGTATATATCTCACCGTTATTTGGTGGCAACGGTACTGCGATTTCACACTCCGAGGATCATGATGAAGTGATAATATTGTACAGTATGTTATGCGCACGCGCACACGTATCATTCATAATATTGCGTTAGGTTTGTTTTATAATCATCCTATTCTGGCGGATGTTGACCTCGGCGACTGACGTTTATAATGTTAACTACCTACTTACTAGCTTTTGGGATAAATAAAAAAACCAAATGGAGCAAACGTGTTACTCCATGGTATCCCAGAGGAAACAAAAGGAAAAGAGGCCGATTAATCATTATTTTTTATTGAAATAAACAGTATAATGACATCTCAGGTTGCTGGTGTAATATGGAGCAGAGTAGCACATGTGACGGTATGGAGAAGGTTGCAGGAGGCTTTGACCGATTGGCAAACAGACACACAGAAAAACGAAAGTGTGTCATAAAAATTAAAATATAAACAATACTAAAAATTTCCTTCCTAGGGTTCATGTAAATCGGTTCAACGGTAACGTAAATGGT
The DNA here is from genome assembly GCA_947578815.1 of Epinotia ramella. NCBI lineage: Eukaryota > Metazoa > Arthropoda > Insecta > Lepidoptera > Tortricidae > Epinotia > Epinotia ramella. The sequence continues at coordinate 27,178,821 of OX388205.1, forward strand.
AAAATTCAGATATAAAGACAGACAGAGCTACTTTCGCATTTTAAAATATCAGAACATGTCATCTCCATTGACACTAAGAACTTAATTAAGACATAAATTCACTTGTAGTAATCGTTTGTTGTAGTAATTTAAAATGTTATTCCATGAAAATAATATTTTGAATCATCAAACATTTTATCAATGTAATTAATAACAGGACGTTTAATGCTAGCAATATTTAATATAGTTGATAAACATATACTTACAATATATTGGACTACGTTTGATTCAATACATACCTAACAGAAATTTCATTCAAGTTCAAGACTATTATAACCTAGTTAACACAGTTTTAATTGACATCAAATGAGTACCGAAATCGCTTCAAATGTGAATATAAAATATGAAGAGTTCCCTCCATTTCTCCATGATCCCAACATCAGATCCAGACCCGATATAAACCATGGGACCAAAAAGGATACTCTTTCAAACAGAAAAAAAGTTTTCCAAATCGGTTCATGTGACTACGAGTCACTAGTGTCACTACGAGTAATCGGGGATCATAAATAAAAAATAAAAGATTCCGATGAATTGAGGACCTCCTCCTTTTTGAAGTCGGTTAAAACAAATATTTCAACGTATAGTAACTTTATTTTCAGCCATAATGAAAACGCATTTGCAAATGAAAACAGAGGATTCCAAAGTGATATTCGATATATACGTACAAACCAATCAAATACACTTCATTACAAAAACCGATTCAAGCTCTTCATATTGTGCATATGGCCCCAAAATAGTTTAAATGTGTATATCATTCACAAAAACCAAAACTCATTGCAAAATGGAATTCAAATTTTCATTTAAATCGCACAAACTCACGCCTTTTCTGCGAACAAAATGGAACTGAATTTTTTTTTACTCGCTCTCAATTAAGTACAACAGCAAACAAAGTGCACATATTCCATTACACAAAAGGCATTTACACTGCTTATTATAAACAATTCTCCTAATACAAAAACACCCTTTTTATCATCTTCCTAAAGTTCATTTTCAAGCAATGCAATGTAGCGAGATAGGAGCTCGTCAAACGAAACCAAGTTCTCTAATGTAGACAGAAAACGACCAAGTCAGTGCTTGTTTGGTTAGAGTCCTTTGTAAGACTAATTACAAGGGAAATGTTGAAGCGAACCAAAGAGGTAATTACAGGATTTAATGAGATGAAGCTGGATAACGAAATAATGGAGAGAATGCAGCTGGAAACGGTGGAATGTGGAATGATACGAGTTGTAGAGGATGTAGAATGAGACAATCAAATTTTAATCATCGTTATATTATTCTGTGTCTGACACGATGTCGGTTTTATTTATAAGAACATTTCTTTAATTAATAGTTTGAACCAATTAAGTATGTCAGTTAAGGCATGCTTTTTATTATTCTGTTTTATCGCCAATTTTAATAGTAATTTTATATATCAAATAAAAAAAAAGGATAATTAAGATTCTGTTAAAAGATAAAAAAAAATACATTATTCTGTTATATTGAACCTTTTACGTTCTTGGGAAAAGAACCACTGAAGTATAAAATGTATTATTTTATCAAAATAGAAAAGTATCTCGCAGGCATTGCATTATACGCCCGCATATACGACACTTTCATTTCAACAGATAACCCGCTTTTTAAACACAAACTTATGTTTATTACATCTCACAGCACTTACCCTCTTCAACAATTACTCACATTCATTTTGATAAACTCACTAACCTGTAGACATTCTAATTATAAACAAGACATTGTGTTCAAATTAGGTGCATTCCCACGACTCTCGGTTTTTGTATAGGATCCGGAAAGTTCTAAGACGATCGTTGCCAACGAAGGTCAAGTGAAAATGAACTTTGTAATTAAGCTTAAAGAGTTCTAATTTTAATGAGTAACTTCTTGTAAGAAGGTCACTCATTTTGCAGCGTAAAGTTATTTTAAAAGTGTTAAAAGAGCTTATTCTAATGCCTTAAGGTTTATTTTTCAAATGGATGTTGTTGTTTTAAGAATGGGTTAGTGGGAATAAGAGTATGAATAGTGAGAAGGCCAAGGCCGAATTTCTTTTTGCTGAGAAAGTGAAATTAAATTAAGCTTGAATACAAAAACACAATATGACAGGACAGGTTTGTTTTATTGCCTCGGAATTAAACGGATTTCTAGAGATGTCCATGTTGAATTAAGGCCAAACATTATGATTGTAGAAGCACATAAACGTCAAAAATGAGTTAATTAACTTTTGGTAAGAGTGTAGGAGCAAACGTCATATATATTGTCAGTTGTACGTTAACGGAAACTATATTTCTTTAGATTTGTTTTTTTTTTGTCCTTTTGGTGACATAATATGATGTAGTCTGTCTTTATTTAACATTCCATCACAAAATAGATTAGATTATATTAGATTATTTATTTCATGATAAAAAATTACATTACAGATTTGCATACATGTCAAAAATATAAGAATTATTATCATGATCGTCAAAAACAGATAAATATTAAGAGAATGTCAACAAATGTAAGAACACAATAACAAGGAAATAGAAGAAACAAACCAAAAGCAAAGAACACAAATACAGCGTGTCTCTGACTTAGGGGCTTTAAATGCAAATGTCCATTACGGTCCTGAAACTGAACCACTTTTGTTCCGCAACTTTGTAAAATAACTATTATTTCTATCATTTATTCGTGTTTGAACTTTAACTATACCATCAATGTATTGCAAACACGGCCTCGTTATTTGACATCCATGACACTGACAAGTATGAAAACTAACTAATGGATGATGTACATTGAACATTTTATTTTATTTGTATGGAATAATGAAAATATAAAAAGAACGTATTTTTGAAAAGTTGTAGAGCAAAAGTAGTTCCGTTTAAGGAGCATAATTGACATTTGCATTTATAGCCCCAAAGTCAGAGACACGCTGTATATCAACCTCTAGGTATCGTCATTTTATACAATATTTAAATACGTGACACAGTACATTTAAAGTCAAATCATAATCATACAAATTTAAATAGGTCATAATAATAATTTAACATGTCAAGTCCAGACTCATAAGAAGAAGAATAAGATCTATTCCTTACAATACTGACTATTACTTACTTAACTTTAACTTTAATGTATATATATATATTATATAATGTATTTATATATGTATTACCGGTGTTTTGTTTATAACTAAGTATGTAATCGAAAATGATGTGTTCACCTATAATTGGGGTCCATAAGTGACCAAATAGTCATAGAAAATGTTTATAATGTAAACAATGTCTTATGTACTCTGTTGGTGTCCCGTATAATAAATAAATAAATAAATTACTGACTGACCCTTGAGGCATTGCCTGTCCCATGGAGGTCAAAAGTTCAAGCGTCTTTCATAAATTTAAATAAACTTAATTTATTGATCGCTTCAAGTCCTAGCACAGTAACTGATACCACAACCAAAGAGAGCAGGAGATTGAAATTCGAGTCCAAAATGCCCTAAGATGTTCGGCAGCGCTCCATAGAGTTCTAGTGTCCAAGCTGATCAGCAGGTCTATTAAGACTCCTGTCTACAAGTCAGTTATAAGGCCAATCTTGATGTACGGGTGTGAGGCTTGGACACTCAACATTGAAAAAAGATAGCAAGCTCTTAAGTGGGAGAGAGGAAAATCTGGTGGAACATTCTGGGACCAATCAGGAAGGAAGACGGGAATTGCCAGCGAAGGAAAAATAGGAATCTGGAAGAACTGATGAACATTCCGAACATTATTGGCGAAGTCAGAAAGTAACGCGACTTCGCTGGCTCGGCCATCTGGAGACGATGGGTGACGATCGTGCAGTGAAAAGAGCGTATGTGGGTCGGCCTAATAATGGAAAATGCCCAGTGGGCCGCCGTCAGGTACCGCTGGAGTGACGAAGCCTTCAAAGATCTGGCATTCAACTGGCTTGAGGTGGTGCAGAATAGGGAAGAGTCGCGTTCTCTTGTGTCAGACTCTTTGGGTTATCAAGCCAGCGTAGTAAGGAACGCCTTGAAATTAAATTTTCCGCCGTTAAAGTCACTAGTTTTCACCGTACCGGGAAACGGGTTAATGAAATCTTTCGAGCGCCCCATGCCAGAGACAGGCTGTAACGAAAATCCAATAGCTATTTATTTCTGTGATATAAATAGTGATATTATACCTCTTTGCTGGTCATACAATCATCTTTGTTTACATAAGAATCAGCATAGCAGTTCGTTGATTCTGTCCCATTGAAAATCTCTTGTCTTTAGAAAATCTATTAGGATTGACCGCGTATGCATTAGAAATTTGAAGTTTGATTAGATACATGGTAATTTTTATTTTACCCTATGAGAAAACGAATAAAATAGGTTCATAACCACAAAAAAATTGTGTCTGGGAGTTGCCTACAGGAAGCATGAGAGTTAAAGTATGCAATGGATGTACAGTTTTTGATTGATGGTGGAAGATTATTCCAACATTCAGAATGAAACGAGATAAGTTTTCATGATGGCGTAACTTCTATTTGGAGAATTTCTGTTACTAAATATGAACTGGGTTAGTTACTTTTTATTTCAAACTTTTCCCAAATAACCACAGGCTACTGTCGGCCAGAAAACTCTACTTCGAACCAAATATTTCTCCATACTTTGCTACTTAATGTGGAATATTGTTTCCCAGAGTTGAAAAGTTAAGTTTTATCATGAGTTTTGGGGCTGGTATTGTTTTAGTTTTATATTCAAAATATAAAGTTAAAGTACCTACTACAGAGTTTGTCCTAACGCTCCAAAATGCACATGGGATATGTATTTGTTTCTAACTTTCAACACAGTGAATACTCAAAAAAATAGAGGGTTGGCAACGTGCCATTAATAATAATAACAATAATAACCATCTATTTTAGACAACTAAGGTCCATAGTTACAAATACCTTACAGACTAACATAAATCCTATCCTATCCTATTATATTACTATCAAACGAGCAAAATTTGCATATCTATTTGTATTCACGTTCTCGAAGACGGCTCTTACGATTTCGATGAAATTTGCATTATAGGGGTTTATGGGGGCGAAAAATCCATCTAACTAGGTCTCATGTCTGAGAAAATTCGTTTTCTTCGTATCTTCCCTGTTTTCAACCGAGCTCAAGCTCATTCGCCCAGGGACTACAATTAAATATTAAAACACGAATTATTATTTAAGGGCGAAACAGTGTGGATCCGTTGCGTCGTCAAGTCCGGTGTAGAATTCGGTAGGTGGCCCCGGAAACCGCCGAAACACGACACCCTTCGGCCAGAAATCAGCACACGCGATGGTCTCCGGCAGCGGCCGCGGCACGCGCACCACAAACGAGCTGAAGTGCACGTAGTGGCGCGAACGCAGCTGGAAAACCCTCAGCGAGTAGCCAGTCTTCTAGTGAATATACTGCACCATGTCATCGGCCGTGGCGGAGTAATGCAGGCGCGAAATGTACAGCGCTTTACGAGTGGCAACCCGTAGGCCAGAACCAACCGGCTCTGCTGTACCACACTGGCTCTCACGCGGCTTGCCTTCGACCGGTCTGATGTTGCAAGCAGCCAAGTTACGGTGTCCGCTTTCCATCCGACAAGACTTAGATACTGCTTTCGAGCAGGCAATTTCGTCCTGAATAATTATTATGAAACGATATTTTTATTCTGGTGATGAAATATGTACATGTCCAATTTATTTTTCTGTGTCTTTGTAAAAGAATGTAATAAAAGTGCTTTGGAATATTACTTTTATTTCATATTAATAAAGAAATGTTATTCCAACAATAATGAGACTGTAAACACAGTCTCATTATTTCTTTGATCGTTCCAATTGTAAAAAATATACCGAGGTACGATGGAAATTTACTTTAGTTTACGCAGTGGGTAATCTAAATATAAAATAATTATGACAACTGTTTCTTGTTGGGCTATTAATTAAGTGACTTAGAACCTGCGAGTACCTCTGATATATATATTTTATATTATCACTAGGTGGGACCGTCGGCGTAAGTATTACAAAGAACGCAAGCGGAGTCGCAGAATGAAATAGGTTATAGCCTATGCGCATCCCGAGCGTCCATTCTATAGGTACATAGGATTATACAAATATACAAAGCTACAGCCTTATAGAGCTATGACGCCTTGGACCCACAAAGGTTCGTCTTGCCGTCCGTCCGTCTTCGGCTTAGCTCAGTAACCATTACTACTAGAAATCTGTGATTCGGCATGGTATATAAATCAATCACGCCGACAAAATATGTAGTACAATAAAGCCTTGAAAAAAAAATTTTTTTGGGTACCTCCCCAACATCTAAAACGGGGATGTATTTTTTTTCTCTCGTTAAAGCCTTGGTGTGGGATATTGTTGGATAGCTCGTTCAAAAATATTACAGGTTTCCTAAAATTATTTTTCAAATCAGTGATTCGTTTTTTTTTTTTTTTTTTTTTTTTTTTATGATATAGGAGGCAAACGAGCAGACGGATCACCTGATGGTAAGCGATTACCGCCGCCCATGGACACTTGCAACACCAGAGGTGTTGTGAGTGCGTTGCCGGCCTTTAAGATGGGAGTACGCTCTTTTCTTGAAGGTTTGAAGGTCGTATCGGTCCGGAAATACCGCAGGCGACAATCCATTCCACAGTTTAGCAGTGCGAGGCAGGAAGTTTCTGGAGAAGCGCACAGTTGAGGACTGCCAACCATCTAAGTGGTGAGGATGGTAATGTTGTCGCGTTGGACGATGGCGAAAAGAAGCGGCAGGGATTAATCCGAACAATTCCTCGGAGCACTCCCCGTTATACATGCGATAGAAAATGCAGAGAGAGGCCACATCTCTACGCAGCGCCAAGGGGTCAAGCCGAACCGAAATATGCTCGCTGTCGACAATTCGAGTTGCTCGTCGTTGGATGCGATCCAGAGGGAGAAGCTGGTATTGGGGTGCCCCTGCCCATAGATGAGAACAGTATTCCATGTGTGGACGGACCTGCGACATGTCGTTTGCGAGATATTGAGCTTTAAAGCCCTAATTTTTGTTCGAGTCACGTGTCCTCCCCCTGCCGGCTAAATGACTACTACTGGGGATGTGAAAAAATTCGTGGTAGTACAATATAATGAATTTGTAAACTATCACGGACAAGTAGGCATACGTAGTTACCGAGTAATAGTCGACCAACTTAATGTGTACTTGGAAAGGCCAATTTTCGTACAAATTCGGCCGACACAACCGCACCGCACGGCGATGTAACTAAGACAGACAGGCAACTCCGGAACGCAGGTGGCCGGTTTTTTATAATACTAGTGAACTCTTTTCTACAAATATATATTTTTTTAAATTTCGAAATATTGATTCGACAAAAAATATTTACATAATTATTGAAACTGCTTACAAAATTTCACGAGAGTCGGTTGAGAAATGCGACCTGTAAGAGGAGAACAGCCGAACAGCGGGACATCTGAAAGGACATACGAAATATTAAACTTCGTTTCGCTCGGTCGTTAAATTAATTTAGGTTTTGTACAGCAAGTCACAAGTAAGGAACATTTCTTCCAACTTCGTATTGACGCAGAACATTTCTCTCAAATACTCAACCTTTAAATCCATATTGTGTGTAACGTCGGAAGTCAACCAATACGGCATATTTATGTTTCCCTTCACGACACTAGACATTGCACTTGGTGTAAAAATAGCATCGACAACATCTGTTGCTGGGAACGGGTTGAAGGACTCATTGTTTGTATGGTGTAACTTTCGCTTATGATGTTTCTTTGGAATCCCGTAGTACTAAAGATGATTAGGTTACGTACTTAAAAAATCTGTATAATATTGCACGCAAGTTTGCCAGTGTAACGTTTGCTCTGCTATAAATTGACCTTATCCAGCGGACTTAAGTGACGTTTACCATATCATCAGTCCACCCTGAGTGTGTAGATATCTTACTTATGGTTCAAGTAATCATTGGTTCAATCATTGCCGTTCTAGCTGTTCGACAAAAAAATGCCTTTCGTGACTTGAGTTCATATAATTTACCGTAGGTACCTATCGCACACAATATTTTTCATCACATTGGCGAGGAAGAAAATACATTTTAATCAAGTTAATTTTATCGGCACAATCAAAGTAACTTTCCGTTTAAACTTTAATTGGCTCAAGTACAGTACAAGAAATCCGAAGACAAATATTTACACCAACCGTTATAAGTAAGTATCCTAAAACTTGAAATTGCACCAAATTGGAGGCTATCCAAGAGTCAAAGGCGACCTCGCGACCTCTTGCCCTTTAAAACACACTATCATAACTCATTGTATTAGAATTGTACTAACAGTGCACTAGATTTAATTTCAGACAAAGGTCTTTAAGTCAACTAAAAAGTTTTGTTGATAAGCAACTTTTTGCACTAGATTTAATTTCAGACAAAATTCTTTAAGTCTACTAAAAAGTTTTTTCGTAAGCAACTTTTTGACAGATTTTGATGCGGTGATTTCATCTTCAGTAAATGATGTAGTTCTAGTGATTGCCTCTAGTTCCAGATAAACTTTGTATTAACCGTAAGTTTATTCTTCAATATCATGTTATATACCTAAACATTGCCCTGGACTAAAACCCTGCTAAACATAAGTCATGTGCTTTGAATTATAAAGAGACTGGGTTGCATTTTTTTGTTTGGTATCATTTTAAAGAACAAATGGAGTTAAAAAGCTCATTCGTCGTGGCATCATGTTTAGGAATTATGTTTAACTACTCAAGTGTCAAATAAACTTGCTCGAAGATTGATTAATATTATAGATTATATCAGAATGGCATTTGATTTTCAATTATCCGTTTTCCTAAAGATACTAAAACAAAAGACAATCGTCACGGTCTGGAGCGTTCAAAATCCAGTATATTAATACGTCTGTTTGTTAACTTCATGTCTTTGTGCCCTTTGTTAGCATTATAATAGACTAAACTGCGATAGACAGCTTTGCCGGATTAGGATTTGAAATTAAGTCTGGTGCCTTGCCTTGCACGGGTAACTTGTAAATAAGATTTGCAATATTAGGATTTAGTGATCGCTCTTTTTGTATTAAATAAGCGTTATACTTATTACGTGAAGTCAAATAATTTACTTTAAAAACAAAGTTTTAAGTTTTACCGAATTTAATTCAGTACTTCGCTTCACAAAATTTAAAGAGTTCCCTCGATTGTTCTAGGATCCCATCATCAGATCCTGACCTGCTGACCATGGGACCTGGGGACAATACAATTTCAAACAAAAAAAAAAGATTTCGACGATTTGAGAACCTCGTTCTTTCTTAAAGTCGGTTAAAACTAATGTTTTTTGGACAAAATCGGCCGAATCCACAGTGTCGTATTTTTTTGTTGTTGCGCATTTTTTTCACTAATTGTTTTTACGGGAGCGAGGGCTCACACTCCCAAATATGGTCTACCGCTGCCGCTGCCGCCGCCGCTCGCTCTAAGTCGTGGCGTACCCTTACCTAGGAGTGACCCGCGATCATTCTAATGTCGTCAAGTCAATCCACTGATCTGACAGACCCACGCTTCTTTTCCTGTATAACCTTTGCGGCGTTAACCCTCGCGGCAGTCGCGGCCGTGTAGGGGAGCACCATGGGATCGCATGCATTCTACCACGACGCTCCCCCGGCTGCCCCGATTAGGACACAGCCTAACAATAGAAGGTGAAAAATAATGAGCAATAGCACAGATCATTACGCAACATGATTAGTGTTAGACTACACGAAGCCACAGTGCGTGTCAGGTTACAGATTAAGAGTAAATACCAGATAATTGGCTGGCCGTGGCCAGAGCGATCTCGTTTCAGCCGAAGTGACAACGGTATGGAATAATGAGTTATCTGATTTACAGAGATAATTAGATGTGCGTAAGGTGATATTTAAAGGACACAGGAGATTAGGAACTGTTTTGTGATTAACTTATGAACAAAAAAAGTCTTTTCTAAAGCAAATAATTATTTTTGCCCTCAAATGAGGGATCAATGTTGAACTTTTCTTCCCTGATATGGTAACATATAAATATGTGTAATAATATGTGTGAAAATTTTATGTGCCACTCGGTAACAAAATTATTTCCGTCTAGGGCGTTAACACTTGAAACCCGCGTTACGCTCAAGATTCTACTTGAATATGCCCCTCTACGCTCGGGAATATATTGTAGATGGGCGTCACTCAGGATTCAATAAACCACCATTGCCGGAAATATATCATTTTGCTCCCTTGAGACACAATCTACTATTGTTCACGCATTCTATTGATATACAATAAGTTATTAACCTGAATAGTGTCAGTCATGGCATGGACAATGCAGAGTTAAAAGAGATGAGCATCATGCTAGTAAATGTATAGCTATTTTTTTTATATACAACGACGGTGGCAAACAAGCGTACGGTCCGCCTGATGGTAAGCGGACACCGCAGCCTATAGACGCATGCAACTCCAACTCTCTCACTCACTGCAAGTATAGCTATCGTCATGGAAGAGGAATTGGATGGACATTTCATTGGTGGTCAAGTATAGTAGTCGAACAACATTTGAAACGATGACCGTACGAACCTCGCATAAAATAATTTTGAATGATTTAAGTACTAGAAATTTAAAGGGTATTTTACTCTCATGAATTTTATTCTAATTGGAAACCAAGCAAATTGTATAATTTCAGCCGAAAGGCGTCCACTGCTCGATATAGGCCTGCCCCAAAGAGTGCCACAAAAATCCACACGAGTAAAGAAATTTACAAAGATTATATCAAAAAAGGAAAGTTGAATACCTAGTATTCAAATATCTAAACCACGTTTGTAACTTCTGTATCTAAATATTTCAACGAACACGAATGTAAAATAAAAACAGTATCGTCGGCGGCAGCACTTGTTTTTCTGGGGAAGTAATTGGTTGTTTTTGCGTATTGGCATTCGATGCCTTTTTGTAGCTTTGATGGATAGTTTGATTTAGTTTTGCTGCCAGATAGTTAAGAATTTCTGGATTTCATTTACTTTTACGTTACTTTTTCGGCAGTCTTTATTTTTGTGGATGTGGTGAATACTTAAATATTTATCAATGTTCATTCTATATTCTATATCGCCACATTCACATAGAGAACGCCTGTATCTCATCAATCATCCAAACATGACCTTAATTACTCGAAAAATATTTTTATAATAGTGAGCATGATAAATACCTAACCTAATAGACATAAACGTAACAGCCAGCTCAACAATTTCATGTAATAAGGTGCGAACCTTTATTATAAAATATTCTTCACATATACCAAATAAATTTCGTGAGAGAACCTTTCTAAAATCATATAGAAAAATACCTTCAGTCGTAACGCTCGCTTTATCCCTTAGCTTAAACCCAGACAGACGTCAAATGAAACAAGCATTCCTTTTCATACGCCTTATATTAAATATCCCAATAAATCCTCGTTGATTTCCCGTGACAGAACGACTGTAATTAGTAACGTGTGTCAAATAACGGAAGGGTTAGAAGCCTACCTGCTGACAATGATTGATGAACTGACGCCACGGCATATTAAATCAAGTCTGTACCTGGGACAGACAATAACGACGTGAAATACAATAACACTATTAAGGAATTAGAAGATTTATGCTCTATGACAAAAGGTCGTGAATTCGATGAACTTAACATATATCTAACAGTTTACAGTCTACCTGTAGCAAACCATAACGATGTAAGACGTGATGATGTAAATAAGTAATCAGAAGCTCTATTTTCAAAGCAAAAAGGTAGTGAATCGAATGAATTGGATTCTACAGTTTACAATTTAATTGATATTGCATCTGAGTCTGAAGTAATTAGAGGTTTAAAGGAGTTTCTTTCCAGCGTTGATTAAATACGTGTGTCCTTTGAATTTCTAGAGGAATCTTTGTCTCTTGGAGTTTTAATTAAAGACGACAGTTTTAATACAAAATCTAGGGTCATTGGAGGGTTGTCAGCGTAATGAATGCTGGCACTAAGATAAGATGAGTTTTAACTTGGTATCTTTAAGACTTTTTCAAAGATGTTTGTTTTAAATGTTTCTTTTCTCCTTAGTAATAAAATAACTAAACTTGAAAATTATTCAACAGTAGCATAGCCACCAGAATTTTATGATTGAGATCTTTGATATAAGCATGAACAATAATTCATATTATTTATTGTATTTAATCGTGATCCAATCTTATAATCGATTTTTAGACTTGACACATAAATATGGAAACTGACCTAAATAAGGACATAAATATCAGTACAGGACTCTATTGACGATCTCATAAAGGCGTGAACAGACATTTATGTCCTTATTTATGTACTTATATACTCCTTGACTGTACCTACTACTATCGAAAGCTGATACTTAATGTGTTTCATATTTATTCACGTTCTAACAACAAAAGTAGTGGAAATATGCAAAAAGAGCCGTCATACTTAGTTTAATTAAACATCATAAAAATAATGAAACCAAAGTAACGCTTAAACAGAATTGAATCCAAAACGCCATAAATAAGGATTTAACGTCAGCATATGTAATCATAATCAAAGTAATCAAGCAAATGAACTGCTACATAAAAGATATTGTACTATGTTGCGAACAATTGAACATTTTTGTTCCACTAACGACGTAATATAGACCAATCAAAGAAGCGCACACCGACAAATTTGTTTACATTTAGGGGACGTGACATTATTTAAATAATGAATCATGTATTCAGTCACAACGCAGTTTACAATAGTTCGTTTATGGTTCCTATGTGTGGTAACCGGCATAACTTTTACAAACAGAACTTTTGAGCCAAGGACGCCTTACGTTGCCCGAGTTGCCGATGTAGTGCCTTGATCATTAAAGAGTAAGAGAAGTATAAGTCGCTAGTTCGTGTTTTGGTTCTGCATGGATAGCACAAGACCGGAGATATATACCCGTCTCTTTCAAAGGGCGGATTGCACCAACTTACACCTCGTTCACACTGCGTCCGTTTCAGTGTCCGGGAGGCATCCGTCTCTTTCGCACTCGGGCGAAACATCGCAAGCGAGAAAAAGAGGGATGCCTCCCGGACACGGAAACGGACGCAGTGTGAACACGCGGTTACGATTACCATTTGACGACGTAAACAAGACCGCGGGTTTATTCTGGATGAGACTAGCACGGGACCGGGATAAGTGGCGTACTCGAAGATAGGCTTATGCTCAGCAGTGGGCGATTAAAGGCTGAAAACGATGATGACGACGATGACGATTTCAGACCGATCAACGTTAAATATGGCGCTGCAGCTACGATTCCATAGACCCTTGTCCAATTTTGCATACATTCAGATTTTAACGAACACCGCTTACGATTAAATACAGATGGTTTAGTGCAATACACCCTTAGTGTTATAATAGGGATGATGGCTAAGATTCTTTTGTGACGTCATTCGAACCAGTTTTTGGAGAGGAACAAATAATTGTATGGGAGCAACTACAATTAAAGAACATAAATACCTAAAAAATTGAGACAAAGATTGACCTCGCAGGCGGCAGCGCAAAACGCTTCATACTGTGTGTCTATACAAGTATGACGTCACATTTGTACATTTGTACTAATCGTATAGTATGGAAAATCTGGTAAATTGGTGTTTCGGTCGCGAATTACTGCGTTTAAGTACATAGTTGTCGTACAATTTTGTTTCTAGAAAAGCGTAAAGATTCTATTGGTAGCTTTTAATTTAATCTTGGACAATAAAAAAAATGCATATTTTTTCTAAACTTTCAAGGTTCATATCTTTTTATGATTTTAATTACATTTTATAATTTATACTTTATTACGATAATTTGATGGTTTACTATCCATTTAGCATCACTACGTTATCAATTTGAACATGAGGCATCATGCCTATTGGAAAGAGACGGACATTGTCGCGGTCTTGTACTAGTCATCTGCGGTTTGCTGTCACTGTCACTGTGATATTTGTTACTTTGAAAACCTTAAAGCTTGAAACAAATGATCGGACGCGTCCGGCGGACGCGACTGACGTCCGCGACTGATAAATGTGCACAGTCGAACGGGATCTAGCGCGCCTGATGCCTGTCGGACGTCCGAACGCTCAAGGTTACGTCCACGGCTTACGTCCGATAGTTTGCACAATTCAGTGTATATTCATTATCTAGATATCGGCTGTCAGCCGCGTCCGTCAGTCGCGTCCGATAATTTGTTTCATGCTTTAAACACACCTCATCTGTTAGACTATTCATCGGCTGTATCTAAAACAACAAAAAGCGACCTTGATCTTGGGCCTTATTCGCGATTTCAAAACAAACATAAGCGACAACGTTTTACAATAACCATACAGCCTTTTGTGAAGTCAGCATCCCGAAGGCTGATGTACCGAAGTACCATGTCACACTAAGATTGTTCATGGTATAGCGTGCGGAATTAGGACACAATTAAAAGCGGTAAGGTACCAAGTGTTTATGCTCACTGCTATTATGTAGGGTATAAGTATTCCATCTTGTTACGCAAGCTGACAAAGCCCTTGTTATGTTAAGAATGATTCAATGTTACTATGTTATAATATTGGTACAATAAGTGAATTAACCCCCTTTTCGACTCTATTCCCTGTCTGATAAGGATCAAAACCGTAGACCTTCTTATTAGGGCGAAAAAAAATCGGTGCCAACCGGCAAATTAACACTCATATATACATGTAGTACACGCTGCCGCGCGGCTTCGTCCGCGTATTACAATGAGCGCAAGCAAACCCGCGTGGTATATTACTTACCCCCTTATTCATAAAACTTAAAATGTCTCCGCTAAATAAAATGTGCTTTGTCCTTTTCTTACGAACACAAATGTCAAAGTGACAGATAAGGACAGACGAATTTTAGCGCCATTTTAGTTAAAACAGGCTTGTAGGACGTTTATGAATACGGCCGTTAGCCTATAGATTGACATTGATTAGCATATTGATAGACAGATTTGCTCACTGCTCGATGGATGGTAAAGCTCACTCTTTTTAGATCCTATTGTACGTGCTTCTACACCAGCAGTCTGTGGGCAGACTATACGCGTAAACGGTACAGCGCTCTGCGCGTTCAATATAATAACGCGTACAGGATGCTGATGGGGCTGCCTAGGTTCTGTAGCGCGTCAGGGACGTTCGCGGAAGCGCGGGTAGACTATGACTATTCACCACTATGCGCAAGCGAGCAACCTCCCCGGTGCGCAGAGTCCGGGCTAGCTCCAACAGCATCCTGACCATGGTTGCAGACAGGGTGGACAGCACTTATCTGAACAACTGCTGCCTCATTCATGTGCGTAGAAATATATAAATACTATAAATTATAATTTAATAATATTTATAATTTATAATATTTGTATTATTAGGTGATAATAATATTAATAATATAATATAATTAAATCTGCTGTTACTAACCGTAGTATAAGATTACCAATAAGTATTACTAACACTGATTGATCCAAGTTGGTCCATGAATAAAGAAATTTAATTTAATTTAAATATACCCATCCAGGAAGTCTATTCTAGAAGCAGGTGAAAGAATTTTTGAAATCGGATAAGTGGTTCTCACAGAATTTTCCTCTTTATAATATTAGCAAAGAAGTAGGTATTATAGAATTTATAGATCACTGTTCAATCTCGCGAAGTATTCAATTGTGCAAGTTATGAATGTATGAATTCATTTTGTAATAGCAGTATTATTTATTTCCTACATGTTAAATACACTTTGGGTGTTTGCCAAGAGGTGCATCAGACTCATGATCTAGCGGGGTCATTCCATTGTGACGGGGGTGGGACATTTATACTCTTTTTTTGCCTACACTTTGCTTTATTTCTGCCAAACAATTTACGTATTGAATATGACATTATCACACTGTACCATCGAAAAAAGTATGAAAATGTCATTATTGTTATGAGAAATTGATGGTATAAGAAGTGTGACGTGTGGGACTTCAAAGTGCCTCTCCTCTCCGAGTTGACTTACACCATTCGCAATTGGTAAGAAACTATGAAACTTTTGTTAAACAACCTATTTTTATATAGTTCCTGATATTGTATAGATTAGGTATTAGTATAATTTACGCAAATAACTCGTAAAACAAAAATAATTTTGCTTCTCAATGCTTGTGATTGTGACGGGTGGGACAGTACCTACTTTGTGAGGGGTGGGACGAGTAACATTTGGGCATACAAATATATGAAAAATATAAACACAGTTATTTTGATTTACTTTAAATCAGCTCTTTAATTAATTATTTAATATAACCAGTAATCATTTCAGTAGTTTTCTTAGAGCAATAAGCCAAAAAAAAAAATTTTTTCGCTTCAATGTTTACACGTTCAGAAAATTGGTAATAACTTAATAAGTCTATTACCACATACTTTTATCAGCAGCCCTTTCTTTTGCTAAAAACTCTTGCCATTTTTCTGGGTTTCCTTTTAGTTTTTCCCGTGACTTTCATTTCCTTTCCGTAGCATTCATTGTGTTCTAAAAAGGAATAATACTGACGAATTAAGCAATATAACACATATAATTTGCTTTAGTATAACCCAGCTACGTTAAAATATAGTTAAAGGACATACTTTGAAATGCGTTAAAAGCGATTTTTATTAACAAATGCAACACGGTTTTTAGCTAAAATAATCGCCCTAATTGTTACTTTCACTAAGCAAGACAAGAGGTTAGATATTTTTAGGTTAAACAAGAAAAAACATTGTTTTACTGTGACGGGCGGGACATGAGTTAAGCATTTTGTAGAAGCCCAATAAATCCTAGCCATTAAACTTTATTTATAATTACTTACCACTAGTTTAAACTGCGTTAAATATACTTTCTTTTACACTTATCACTTTCTCCCTAATGTTCAGAAAAGGCGCGAAACAGTGCTGCCAATTTAGAGTAAAAATAGGCACACTAAGACAAGTCAACTGGCGCTACGGGTACGTTCAGAAACGAATACAATGCAAAAAAATGATATGAAAAGGAAAAAACTCATTGATTAATAAAAACAACAAGGTATAATGTTATATTCTCTAGATATGGATGTAAGTAAGTATAAATTAAGTTATTAATTTTTATGCCTATGATGTCGGTTTCGCTGGAATGACCCAGCGGCAAATAGAAATGTGCTTACAAACGGATCCATGTTCTAAGAGCATTTACCAAGGCGATTTGTGGGTGAATGTGAGGTGAAAAAAGATTAAGAATGTAGTCAAATGGAGGAAAAAGCAACGCAAGAGGTTAAATAATCATAAAGTGTCCAAAGTGTTAACGCTTAAATGCATGATTTTTTATTTTTGTGTAGAAAAAATGATTGTTATAAAGGTGCGTTCAAGAACGTAAGCCTTTTTTTTTAAATCTGTGAGATGTCTAATGCTTTGTAGACATTTGGCAACACTATGCATTTAAGGGTTAAGAGGGGTATGTTCTGTCCCTTTTCCACAAAATACACCTTCACATGAAACGTTTGTCATTTACTATTACGCTCGAGGATCGTGAAGTCTCGATCTGCTAGCGTTTTCTCTTTAATAAACAACAGTAAAACGGTTGTAATTGTAACTTCGTAATTTTTTGAGATATTCCGATGCGATTTTCGTCATTAGGCATATTTTTTTGCCTTCTTTTTTTAAGAAATAACAATATTTTTTTAGTATACAGTACAGTGGGGCAGGTGACTGTTTGACAGGGAAATAGGTGATCTATGCCTACAGGCGAGCGTTTGTGAAACGCGTGTTTGTATCGGTGCAAAAAGTCGCCGCGTGTAATCGGTCTAAAAGTAAAAACTATTACTAAGATGCATACAACAATTTATTGATTCCTTTAAAAAAATAACTGTTTATTTCAATAATTTATTTTTTGGGTTTAAGTACAATCTTGACTGCTAATCTTAAATTTAAATAACTACAACTTGGAAAAGTTGAAAAATCCCCGACATTTTCATTTCAAAGTCCAATATCTCAAAAACGGCTGAACAGATTTTCATGACGCATGGCTAAGAACACTCGGGATCACATCAGGTTTCGAATAAAAAAAACCGCATTCAAATCGGTCTATCCGTTTCGGAGCTACGATACCACAGACAGATACACAGACATATGTTAAACTTATAACACCCTCTCTTTGCGTCGGGGGTTAAAGACCAACCTTTTCATTCTAACCTAGCATTCCCAGCCTATAGACACCAGTGAAATTTTCTGTATCATCGTGAATTTCATTAAACGTCTAAATTAAGTTAAGGAAAAGGCTAATTCACTTAATGCGAGTAAATCTAATCAGAATAGTGCCCTTCTTAGGGTTTCCGCACTAATCACAATTAGGTACTATTTTTGTCCTTTACGTGAGTGGGATAGAAATGTATATTAGTTAGACTGCTTATAATTAGTAACTCAAGAAAAAACACGTACATTACCGATTCCGATCTGAAGCATAAATCGGGAAAAAAGAGATAAAACACTTTTTATAAATGGGATTATAAAATCGTCAATAAGGGGTTAAATTCACCGAATATATTGTTTCGTCTACTTTAACCCCCTTTTTTCGGGCCATGTTCTACACAACGATATAGATGACCATGTTTCGGAGCGGCCATACAAGCCAATTTCTACCGGCTTTGCTAAAATTATTTTTAGCCAAGTTTAAAACTTTAAACTCTTTCATAGTTTTTTTTCTTCCGAGTTGCCCATCGAAAACTTTCACGCGCCGACCGCCACTGATATGTTGTATAATTTATCGTAAGAAATTCCATAATGTTGTCCCCTGGCTCATTAGGGTGAGTATCTACTTGAGCTGTGCTAGGTAGCGAGGCGGTGAGCGAGGAAAACGTGCTACAATACAAAAAACTGCGCGAGCGCGCCCAGCAACGCTATTTGTGTATTTATTTCTCACTCACAGCCACGCAGCCTCCGCGCACAGCTGCGGTGGATACTCAGCCTTAGCCATCCTTGTCACTTCTTTGAAAAAATTACTGATATTCAACTTGGCTTGATGACATATGGCACTGAAACGTGGTCGCTTACTATAGGCCTCATAAGAAGGCTCAAAGTCACCCAAAGGGCAATGGAGAGGGCCATGTTGGGATGGGAGTTTCTCTGCGTGATCGCATCAGAAATGAGGCTGTCCGCAGCAGAACCAAGGTAACCGACATAGCCCTCCGGATCGCATTAAGTGGCAGTGGGCGGGGCACATAGCACGTAGAAACAATGGCCGTTGAGGCGGAAAGGTTCTTGAGTGGCGAGCGACCACGTACCGGAAGGCGCGGCGTGAGTAGGCCCCCGACAAGGTGGACTGATGACCTTGTAAAGGTTGCGGGAGTCCGCTGGATGTGGGTGGCGCAGGACCGGTCACTTTGGCACTCTTTGGGGGAGGCCTATGTCCAGCAATGGATGACTTTCGGCTGATATGATGATGATGATGATTCAACTTGGACGTGGACCAGATGAACCGGATTGAGGCCCTAGGTTAAATTACAGTCATATCACGTTAGCTCGGCAGGCATAGCGACTGTAAACCAAACCAATTAGTAGTCTTTGACGACCGGTTAGCCTAGTGGGTAGTGACGCTGCCTACGAAGCTGAAAGTCCTGGGTTTGAATCCCGGTAAGGGCAAATATTTGTGTGATGAGCATGAATATTTGTTTCTGAGTCATGGAAGTTTTTCTATGTATTTAAGTATTTATATCTATTATATATATCGTCGTCTAGTACCCATAACACAAGCCTTACTGAGCTTACTATGGGACTAGGTCGATTTGTGTAAGATTGTCCCCTTATATTTATTTATTTATTATTTATTTAATTAGTGGTCAAGTGACACTGATTCATGATATTTCCTCCTTTTGTTAAAAGTACTAGAGTTAAATAAAATTCAACATAGACGTCAACAATTCAACAATTAAAATTAAATAGCCATTTAAAGCCAGGAATACACTAGAACAATTAATGCAATTTGTGTGCACATTAACACAGAACACAGTTAATTGGGCTATTACTTAGGAAATGAGCAGTAACAATCAGAAAGCGATGTAAACCTTATCGATAACATTGTGGACTGAATCGATAAACTAAATACTAATGATAATACGAAGCTATGGAAAAAATGACGACACGGACAAATTCAACCGAAGAAAGAATATATATGCACGTAGATAGCTACATTGCACAAGTATTAAAAGTACTAATACTTGAGGCAAGGCAAGGGGTACCGTAACGAATAAGATGAAATCGTAGCCAAAAGGTTTAAGGTTTTTCGAAAAGCCCATCTGCTTTTTAGCCTCGCCTTTCTAGTTTTGCCAAGTCCATCCATCTGTCTGTCCGTCTTCGGCTTAGTTTCAAATCAGTGATTAGTTTGCGAGATATTGGGCTTTAAAGTCCTAATTTTTGTTCGAGTCATGTGTCTTTGTTCGAGTCATGTGTCTCCCCCCCTGCCGTAGCCTTTGTCACTTCTACTATAAAGAGGAATCCAACGACACCTCATTATGTCGAAATCAGTCAAACGGTTTAGACTGCAGGGCGTGCCCAAAGAATAGGACATACACTCATACATACATAACCCTCCTCTCCTTCGGCAGTCGGGTAAAACCGGAAGAAGAACCAACCAAGTGAAGCATGCCTCCCAGACTGAACATAGTTTGAATTCAGAATAAAAGTATTTCACAAGAGCTTCTTTCAATCTCATAATAGATTAATGCAAAATACCAGAACATTGCACTAACATGAATGTCCTTCCCTGCTTCTATGTACCGTCTGCAGACGTATCTACAGATACATAGTTCCGACCAATTTAGATAAGATCTACAATATTCCTAATGGAGCTGGCCGGTAATCAAATCTATAACCCTTGCTGTTTCCAGGTTTGAGTTAGTTGATAGCTCTTCAGTGGAATCTTATAATTAAGTAGTCATTTAAGTTTAGGGTTTGTTAGCACAGCACAGGTCAGCACGCTGGTTATTTTTATTTTGAAAGACAGTGACATAAAGTGGAAATATCGCTATGATTTGTCGGGAGCGTCAGATTGTACCTCGAATCTGGCCCGAGTTGTGAACACGATAATGAGGTAGATTATGTACAAACCGTATTGCCAGTAAGCCGCCTGATGGTTTACCCGCTTATATTTCGCTCGGTAAATAGGATTAAGCATTACGCTCCACGGATTACGTTCATTTCCATGTTGCGGATTTTACGTGGAATTTCTTGAACAGAAACCATTTATGGAACACGTCCATATCAATGCCTGGCATTGGCGTTTCTGATAATCAAACGAGGCCTTTATTTGATGTTGACGACTGGCGATTGTATTCGGCGGAGAACAATTGATAGCTATCCTAACACGGGATTGATTCACTGAATATAATTGGATTTCATAGCACTGCTATTTAATACAAGTATTTAAATCATTTCATAACATAGATTCGTCACTGGTATTATTTCCAATGAATGCAATCCACTAACAATTTAATAGAATAACACGGAATCCTTTTATTTAGGCAAAATTTGTTTCCCACGTAAATTAATTTCGCAAATGTTTTATTCCCCAACATGAGTTAAAATCAGGAACAAGAAACTAGACCTCTTTCCTGTAGACAACATAAACTAAACGGTTAGGTTCATATTCAATTATATTTTGATCATAGAAGTCATAAGTTGTAAGTGCACTTTATATAGCCGCATTGGTCCAGCGACAAAATTAGTCCTTAAAAGGTTAAACATTGGATGTGTCCAAAGGAAAGACTGAACACTATCTCATGTTAAAAATACAATATATATTTTCCCAAACTGTTTATTTTCTAAGTCCTTCAAAAACACCAAAATGTAGAGTCCGGTTGGGTTTGTTTTATGAAAATCGCGAAAATTAAAACATCCTGAAAAAAAACATTTGCGAAACAAATCAGTTTGGGAAAATGGTCGACCAAGCTCGGTAAACACGAATATTCTCTTTATTTACATATATCATTCCTATCCAAGTAAGAAACAGTCGGTTCGACACACCAGATTAAACTCAAATTACATACATCTGTCGAAGCTACAGGCAGAAGTGGGATTCGACGATTTTAAAGTTTTATGTGCCAGACGTGCATGGTATGCCAACATAAAGATACAGACAATTGCAGTGTGCAAGATAGCGGGGAAATTATCCATATTTAAACTGGGTTTAGAGGATAAGTACGGTAATTTATTTTGATTTCCAAGTCCCACAAACGAGCAGATTGGTTGTAATTTTCAAGTTTTTAATATTGTTTCGTAACAGAAGATGGACCAACTCAACACAGAATAAAGTAAGCAACTGGTGTGCAAATGATTTTGGAGATGAATTTATGTTTTTCGCAAAAATACTAGCAGTTGTTAATGTATGTACTGTCGGTGTTGTTTGATTGGGCGCTTTGTAAATCATTTAAAATATACTCGTAGGTACAAGTCCACCGTTATACAGTTTTTACTAGTACGGAAAACATAGGACACTTACTCACCGTTTTAAATTAAGTAAGGTCAACTCGGCGAAGACCGTCTGTCGGCAAATATCGTATAGCAAGAATTACAGCAAATTCTGCACAGCTGCGACGATGGCAACACAATTTACGAAATGATAAAACCGTTCTAGTTCTGACAAATTTACACAGATGGCGCTACATCTAGCATAAAGAGAGAAACCGGCCTTTCAAGTTTAGTTCGGTTCGCAACTAACATTCGAAGCATACCACGTCAACATAAAAAAAAGTTTTAAGTGTTTAAACTGAAGCATTTGTTAGAGCCATGCAAGTAAGTTTGTTCTTTATTGGTGTATAGTATATTTATGAATATTATATTACAATAATGTTAAACTCGTATTCCACGCAGATATTTCTGGTGAAAAAAAAACTAACCTAAAAATGTAGTAGTGGCGAAGACCGTCAAAATTTTGGAGGATAACATCGTCATCGTCGTTTTCAGAAGTCGTTAACCTTTTCCGTCACCGTCTATTTTTTTATATTATCTGAATATTGTTCTGTCATTTAATCTAATTTGTTCGAGCACTCTGCCCCACTATGTATACTTACCTTGGAAAAAGCATTTTTATTTTAAGTATATTGAAAAATTGGCCCACAGAAAGATTCTATCAATTGAATAGAGTTTTTTTAATAATATTTGAGTCACCTGTAAACTGCTCTATTTGTTACTTTTTGTGGTATATATTAGTGGCCTCAATTTTTATAATAGATTAAATGAACACTCTTTTAGTACTTGAAGATGGTTTAATTACCTACTTACAAGTTTTAAATTTCTTGTAATAAAAATTTACTACGAAAATAATTTATTTATTTTAAGTGACGTGTTTTCTACCCCTGAATCTGTATGCCGGCCCTACACGACAAACGCTTCTCTTGACGAAAACAGCCATAATAAACCTTATTCTTGAGAGGTTAGGGCACACATTCAGTTGTTATTGTTATTCGCACTCATACAAAATATCCGTAACTACGTAAGCTGCCTATGTGTAGGTAAATTCGCCATTAGACAATCTAATCCGACATTGGCGCTAAGTTCGTCCATTGCGCCGTGTTTTAAAAACGAGTGTTTATTTCATTAACCGATGCATTCTATGTGAATTTCGCAAGTTTAATTAGCAACCAACTAAATATTTGATTAACCACTTTCAGAAAATTTGACTTTCAGGCAATAGGAGAGCCAAAATTTGTCGATTAGTTATTTTGTAAATGAAGTATGCCGGGCCGGTCTTCGCCGAGTTGACCTTATCTAATTTGCTACCAGATTTGTACCATTTTAAATTACCTATTTTGCAACTTATTCTGTAACAATTTATGACCTCTGTGAAGGCTAAATAAAGTTATTTTATTTATTTCTTTTTACAGTAGGCGAAGAAAGTGGTCTACCACGTTTCGGCGATTATTTGAATTCTAGGTAAAACTGGTAGATCACTTGGTCGATTATACGTTTTTTCTTGCCAAATAAAATGTTCAACTAACAAAACAAATACAAAAACCAAAAATGGATGATAGAATAAACAAAATTTATTTCAGTATATTCAATTTAGTGATCGTGGTCAAATATTAATATGTTAAACAAGTACAGAGTCGGTGCTCGAGATACAAGTACTTGCTATGAAATAATATTATATACAAGCATCCTTTCCATGTAAAGTTTTTAATAACCTGCGGGAAAGTATGTCGGTCACCCTTCTCTGCCTTGTTCAATGTATTATTTTTAGATCCTTATATATTTTTTACACACTCATCGTATATCGTCATTTTAGCGTGGGTGTCATATAATAAAAGTCCCTCATTTTACAGATATGAATATGACGGATTTTAACTTGGCAAGCGTATTTTAAGTACTCTTAAAATAACGGCCAGTAAAATAATTACCTTCATTAAAAGTCAGATAACCATTTATCTGAAAATTTGCTCTTATGTCGCATGAAAAATTTAGACGCTAAAACTTATGTTAGGATTATAGGATCGACCCAGGGGGAACCAGGAGGATGGGAGAGAACCATGGAGGAACCAGAAGGATAGGATGGAACCAAGGAACCAGAGGAGGATGATGACGATTTATAGGAGCCAGAACTACGCTTATCTTTTACATAGAACAATTACGCTCGATTATTGTATTCGTTACTTTCAGCAGAAAACCTCAATTAATCAACGTCTTCATCACCAGGTGCTACTGTTGGACACGGGCCACTTCCTATATTATTATATTATGAGCAAAGTGAAGGGTCAATTATGTTTGATGAAATATGAAACAAAGCCCTCCTCATACACTTCACACGAATATACCGTTTATAATTTGATCATACCATACCTTTCCCAGAAGGTCCTATAAGGATCATATTGGCTAAATGATTTCCCTTTAGACCTCCACAAACGAGCCACTAACATAGGCGATAATGAGTTTCTAGGACAAACCATATATTACGGTGGGTTTGCGTCGTTAACGACTAAAGTAAGGTATAATACTCACCCCGAAAACGCACTTTGGATGCTTTATAAGCTATGTTATTAAAGAAATATGTCGTAATTTACATAGATATTTCCTGTGGCTTACTTTAATGCGGGTATTTTGTTTACAAGTATTGTAGGGATATAAAATTAAAAATTCGGATAGTGCCCGTTCTGTTGCCGATAGACTGCGCCTCATTTTTGGCTTCCACCCGAAGCCCTGTAGTTTTCAAATGAAATCAGTATAGGTATATTATGTTGCTACACAAATCCTGCTGCCTATATAATATAAATCTCGCTGACCTTAAAACTCTCACGTAATTTGTGTGTAAACTTTCATGACCATTGGACGGATCGTTAAAGCATGGAAGCGTGAAAGCAAATAAAGAACCCCTCTCAACTCCTCAAGAATCATGATTCTTCGGCCTACATGTATCCCAAGTAATATATTATGGAGCTTTGACCGAATAGTTATATACTTTATTAGGGAACAAATCGCTCAATGGCTGCGACGATAATAACAGATATTTGTGGCGACTTGTCGAAAATCTGTTATTAAAGTTAAGAACAAATAAACACATGCAGCCAATATCGGCATCATAACCACGCTGGCCACAGCTCCAGGAGTACAAAAATCAGGAGAGATCGTGAAGGATGCTGAGAAGAAGCCCAAACTAATATTAACCAAGAGAATACGACTGAGAATGGACATACTTTCGCCTGACCTTTGCAAATCAGTGGCCACGTTTTGACTACCCATAAGGCCTCTATGTTTGCATAGGCAAAGGGTTCATGTCAGGCATCGGAACCTTGCAAACACGGTTTATTTATACTTACCTATTCGGCCTACGCAGACATCGTGTTACCTTCTTGATTGATAGAGTACCTAGACGCAGGTACGGAACGTCCCGGGTGACTCAGAACTTTAAATGGGTAAGTGAGGGGGTGTGTTCTGTGTACCTCTATGATATCCCAGTAAA
Source organism: Epinotia ramella (assembly GCA_947578815.1). Lineage (NCBI taxonomy): Eukaryota > Metazoa > Arthropoda > Insecta > Lepidoptera > Tortricidae > Epinotia > Epinotia ramella. Next base: position 27,204,741 of record OX388205.1, read on the forward strand.
ACAACTTCATTGTGCACCTTAACATAATGTAATACGGTTAAGTTTGACGAAGCAAACGAAGCTCCATTAGTACATCGGTTGTCATTATTTCTTCTCTCCATGTTTTCCTTAATCACTACACTGTGTTTCTCTCTTATTAAGTACTTGTTACGTCTTACCGGTGATAATAGGATGTTCGTTAAGTAAACAATAGGTATAACTGTGTGTATTGTTTTATTAACACAAGGTAAACAGAGACACTAATGGCAATTACTACTACTACTACTTGTAAACTAGAGCAATATAGCAGTATAATAAAGCGAGAGCAACATAGGTTATCTATCTAACTCTTCTTAGCGCGGTCTCCTTAGAGACAGCGTGACTACGTAAACAATATCTGGGGGATGAAAATAAACATACCTTCTATAGCTACGACGTGGTCGCGGATCTGTTGGGCCAGTAGAGGATCCGGGACCAATTCGACGAGGTCGTACAAAGCGTATATCGAAGGATGCACGCTCTCGAACCGCTGGATCTCCTGTCTGATAGACAGGGACGTGTTCAGACACGCCTGTGTGTGCTGCCTGTTACACATAGCGCCTTTAGAACTCAACATTTGAATTTGATACACCACAAAAATTACACCGGCCGATGCATTCTCATTTCAACGCAACGCGAACGATACCGCACATCGCGACGAGAAAACTTTCAACACAAGAATTAGTATTACTATTTGTTTGTAACACTGATTGTGCACAGTAAACACTTGTCACAGTGGTGATTACGGTTACAACTGTGATGTAAATAAAGTAAACAATCAACGAGCGACGCGCTGACTGCGCGAGTAATCAACCACCCCGGCGGCGGCCATTAAGCAAACTGGCGTACCGTGTGCGTCCGTGGGCGAGCTGTCAAAATAAGCCTGCTATTAACTACAGTGCCACCTGTCGGCCGCGCAGAATGCTCGCTGGTAGCAACGAAAGCGCCTGTGCGCGTAGTATTGTTGTTTTTACACAGATGGCGTTATTTCCAATTCGTAGTATAAAAATAATAATGAAATAGTTTTTGCGGTTGAATGGAGCTTACTCAACTGTGTAAACGCGTGTCCATTGATAAAGTTGTTTGTATATCTGTATATATGAATGCGTGTATGTATCGGACAAACAGGCCCCGTAGCATGGATGGCGTTATCACGCGATAAGTGACAGGATAGGCGCGTCGTCTCGTTCTATCGAACGGTGTCAGCCAGGGACGGAAGCTCTATCCTGTCACTTATCGCGTGATAACGCCATCCATGCTACGGGGCCAGGTGAGTATAGATATAGATAGTTGTACAAATAATGTTTTGATAAATACATGTTTCATTTATCAAGTTATTGGCTGTGTAACTATGGTGTCGTTTATTAATCTATATCAAAGCTACTTGAGAAAAATAATACATATACTACTTAGTTAGTAATATAATTAACTGAAACATATTATTTATGCGATTCTTATACTTACTTACTTGACTTTTTTTTACTGGATTATATTTTATAATATACCAATAAGCGAGGATAATATCAGTTTTGTTCTAATTTTTAATTCCAACTCCTTTTCCGCGATCACATTTCTCTATTAGGAAGTCCCTAGGATGCCGCTTCCTTTTCATGTGTATGGGCAGCAATTTCAGACACTCTGAAGGTGATATATGTATAATGTAGGTATGTCTTGCAGGGGACATCACATTTTGAATCTATAATCGGGCCCAATGTTGATATTATGTTCTGTACTGCCACCATTCCAATAACATTTCTAACCCTGATTTTGTGTCATTTCTCAACATTGTAAGCAAGTACCTACCTGTGTAATAAGTTTACAATGTCACATTTAGGTCAAAATAATTGTAAAGTAATGAAATCAGTGGCTTGGAAATAATAGACCTACTATAATGTAAATTGTAAAGTAAAACGTATATTGTAAAGACGTGACTATATTATCGTTCAACAACGTGTATTGGGCATTACGTAACTACTCCAGTTATTACTCGTACTTTCACTGTCACGGGTCAACGAATGGTGATTGTTGACATTGTTGTCATAATGATATACCTAACAGAATCTGTTTGTTGTTGTTTAATAGTAGATTGTGCCTCAAGGGAGCGAAATTATATATTTACGACGAGGGTGGCATATTGGGGTCCGAGTGAAACGAAAGATCCTACAATAAAATTCTAAAGTTGAATTTTGACGAGGGGTTCAAGTGATTACGCCCAAAACAGCAATATTTTGGCCTCCGAGTGACACATACGTAGGTAGGGAAGGGAGTTACCTACTGGTTTTCACACCATAAGGAAAATTGAAATCCCTCAGTTGGGAATATTTTTTTTTTCCTTCTTAAGAGGAAACACGAGGGCCGTTTTTCCACACAAACGTAGTCCCCTGTTTTCTCCCTGGATAATGGCAGTAGATCAATTTTTTTTCCATAAATCTATGGCTACTATTGACATGTTCCTATGTTTTTCTTTTTTTCATAAATTTATTCTTAAAAGAGATTTTACCAACCTTCAAAAACCCAAGAGAAATGCCAGATTTTCCGCTATGTTTAAACATCCAGAAAACAATTTTGACTATATTATATAAGACAAGGAAAACATAGGAACACGGCCAAAGCCTTTCTTTGATTTTTAATAGAAAAAATAGTTACATAGGTCAAGTTTTAGAGAAGAAATCAGGGGACTACGAAACGGTAATTTTATGTACTTTAAATAGGTATTTTCGGTCCAAGCTGCAGTTGTCTATATCGCGCTCTGCGGGGGGAGGCTTGAGGTTGGCGCGACAGCAATACATTTTACAAATACCTATTTCTCAATTGTTTCGCCCTTAGTGTTTCCTCTTAATAGCAGGATCAAGGATGAACAGTACGTCTTTGATCCCTCACCGGAGGGCAACAATGACTCTTTTCAATTAATATTTCTCCTTTTTACGAGTACCTACCTACATTATCTTTCATTCGATAATTAAATAAGCATGTTTTGTATGAAGAAACTTTAAGGCAGGTCGGTGTAGGTACGACGACGAGCGAAGCGAGGAGGAGTGTTAGGAAGAACTGTGACCCTACAGCGCGCGAGCCGAGCGAGCGAAGCGAGCGTGCCGCGGTAGCGGCCGGCGAAGCGCCAGAACCGGACATTTTATTACTACCTAATAGTAACATATTAAATAAGTCTGAAAATCATTTTTTACCCATTGAAATTTTTACAAGTCCTAGAATTTTCCCAACTTTCAAGTAAAATATCTCGGCCGTTTTTGATTTTAGACAAAAGTTTTTTCTAAACACACACACACACACACACACACACACAAACACACACACACACACACACACACACACACACACACACACAGTATAATACTAAAAGAAGGTCCCCAACCCTTTCTTAATTTGTGTAAACAATGTTTGTTACCAATAAACCATTTTTCATTTTTTTTTTCATTGAAAAGTTTTTTTTTGTTTACAGTCCTTGTTTTTATAGATATTGCTTGTGTATGACATCAAAAACGTAAAAGCTGTCACCTGCGTGTCAACACAACATATACAAAAAACATTTGTTTTCATAACACCGTGGGCGCGGCAGTTGAAAATGAAATAAACCCTCCCACCCAAAACCCTCGAGCTTGGCCGGAGATTTTTCGGAATCGGGACGAGTGGAAATCGAGAGGGGAGGCCTTTGCACAGCAGCGGGACACACTATAGGATACGAAAAAAAAAATGCATATTAAAAACGTATAGTACAAGACTAACATCATCATCATCATAATATCAGCCAAAAGACAACTGACTGCTAGACAAAGTGGTCCCATGGATCCGGGGGGTGATTAATGAGCGCTCGACTCCTTTACTCGAAAACTGTCAAAAACGATGAAATGCTATTTAAAAAATATGGACCACTCGTATTCAATTCTATCGGTAGAAAGTAAGTGCCTACAATTTTGACACTACCCGTTCGTACCATATACAAGTTACAATTTCACAAGGCGCTTTACTAATAATAATAACGACAAGACATAACTTGTGTTATCAGTTTAGACAGCGAACGAAAAAACAATGGAAGTTTAGACTTAGCGCCGCAAAATGGCCCCACAGAATGGACCGGGTGCTATTGCCATTATGCGGGGACGGGGGCGTCAGGCAGCAGTTTAGTTCGAACAAGCGCATACCGGGTTTTAGGCACGTGTTTGGGTAGAAATTTGTAAGGAGCTCGCATACTATAGTTTTTTCGTTCGCCGAGATCAGAGCGTTAAACACGGCGATTTTTGCAGCGATACAAACGCGCGACATCGCGTTTTTATTTTGTTCTCGGTCCACATCGAAACTGAATTGCGTTCAACCCACCCGCATCTACGGCCTTAAACTCAAGTTTCCCACTGTTGCCACCCGCCTACGAAATCAAAAAAAATGACTTTAAGACTTGGCGTGGCGTGGAGTTCGATGGTTTACTTACTACCCATTTTTTCTCGTGGCGGCGAAAGGGTAAATCAACTTTACAAAATTGCACATGATCCAGCCATCCCATTCCAACGTTTACCATAATCATTGTTGTGCTTGACCGTACACCGTATAAGTTAATGTTTATGTAAAAGACGCTGCAGTGAGAACCCTGACCCAGTCAGGCCTTACCACGGCACGAAGCCGGAATGGTAATCATTCTAGGGAGGAAAGTATGCGTCAAGGAAATTGAAACGCAAACATTTTTCGGTCTTGTCGCTATAATTATAAGTTATACAGAGTGTACCAAAAATGGGGTGTGAACCGACCAAGGGCACAACAGGTATCGTGTTCTGATAAGATAAAAGTAAAAGTTTTTTTTTGACGCGATTTTTGTTTACATTTGTATGAAGCGTTGGCCGACTGGGGCGACCTGCTCCATACTAATGTAAAAAAAATCGCGTCAAAAAAATAAAGCTTAGTTTTTTCTTATCAGAACACGATACCCGTTATGCCCTTGATCGGCTCACACCCCATTTTTGGTACACTCTGTATAACTTATAATTATAGCGACAAGACCGAAAAATGTTTGCGTTTCAATTTCCTTGACGCATACTTTCCTCCCTAGAATGATTATCATTCCGGCTTCGTGCCGTGGTAAAGGCCTGACCGGGTCAGGGTTCTCACTGCAGCTTCTTTGGTACACCCTGTACAATATTCGCCATACTATTATAAATGTGAAACTTACAGATGAAAAGGCATGGAGAATCCTGAGGCTCTAGTATAAGTTTTATCGAAACAAAACGTTACGACCGCGTTCGCGTTTAGCTGTCAAATCCCATACAAATGGAGGGTAAAACGCAAACGCGATCGTAAAGTTTTGTTTCGGTAAAACTTATACTAGAGCCTCTGTATCCTGGCATCGTACCTCCCAAACGGATGAACCGAGTTGAGTTCGTTTTATTCATCCAAAGTCCTGTCAGTCGATAACTTCGAGGTGTTTCTTAGCTACGTACGTTTCATATGTCGCGGGTGTTTTTAATTAAATTTTTATAGTTATTTTTTATTCCAACTCACAAAACATGAAAAAATACATCTGCAGTAAAATGCTAAAGTCAAAACTCAAAAACAACACGCAGTTTTGACCAAAATTACATAGTCTAATTTGATATGGGGGTGTATTTCGTATTTTGTGTTCGTATTTTTCATTGTGGAATATCAAAAATTAGATCATCTGAAGTAAACTGATAATGTCAAAATAAATAATACTTAAAAGCTTTTCACCTTTTACTAAAATGGTGTAGATTACTTTGGCCCTTTGGGTCTTCTAAACCCTTTACACAGACAAACAGACACAATAACCAACTTAAATTACAATTAGGTAACACCCTTCCACTGTTGTTAAATAACAAGATCTGTTAACGAAGTTTGTTGCTAATTCAACTTCTATTGTCTTTCCATTTCTCTGCAAGCCTTCATAATACGTTTTAAACTCACTTATGAGCTGGTATCTAATAAACCTTGATCCCTAAATTCATAAAAACAATGTGTAACCGGAGGTCAGAGTTACACTAGTCCAACGTTGAACAGATATAGATGGTTTTTAAATGGCCGCCTAGCTGAGGGCACGGAAAACAATTTCATTTTCCTGTTTACACGCGTTATCTATTTTTTCTACTCCTCTACCGTTACCTGTCATATATATAGGCTCTAGCTCAAATACAATGACACCGATAATATGTCGTCGAAAAACTCTATGCTCTATGGCCCATAATCGCACTGTTTAGTGTACTTTTATGGTTCATAAATTTTTCATAAAAGCACTGTTTACCACGATGTCAATCATCTAACTTTTTTTCAATCGGCCGCAATATTGCAGTGGTACCAACTTCATAAGCAAATTCGAAATAAAAAGTTTTACTATCAAACATTTGTAGAACATAAATTATTTACTAAAATAAAAATAAATGATCATGAATTGTGTGTATACGTATTTTACCAATTATTGGTATTATTTAGAAATATAAAACCGATCCGATTCGGTTCGGATCCGGGTTCAGTTTGGTTCGGATGGCAAGTTCAAGGAAATTAAAAACAAAACAGACCATAAACAAGAGGTGTCAAGTGTCAATGTGTCATATTTCTAATTTCCCACAAAAGTTCCAATTCACAATTAAAAGACGAAATAGACACTTATTAACTATTCGTTATTAATAACTTATTAAGATTTGATTCGTGTTTGTGAATTGAAGAAAACTGTGTACGTTCCTTTTAAAATGGACGAAGAAGAAAATAACTGCACTGCTGAAGAAATTGCGTGAGTAGTAATAGAACTAACGGAAAAACTACTGCCGAAATGTCAAATGCTATTTATTTAGAAATAGTCGTAGAAAAAGTATTGTATGCAACGGTGTATAACTTGGACTTAAAACGCTCGTGGCGTCTTTAATTATACAACAGTTGCATAAAATACTATTAACCGACTGTTTTATTTATATAACAGACGTTCTCGACTCCATAATGATATAGATAAGTCTTAAAACAATCGCACAAGATGTTTTGCTAACGGTCCTATGTTAGAATCCCGGTAAGGGAAAAAATATAATATGTGTGATGAGCAGGTCTTGATCCTCGCTCTGGGTCATTTCTGATGCAAAGGTTGGCCATAGCAATTCAGCGCGGCAATGCGGCTAGTGTAAAGCCGGCTGTACACATTGGCGCCTGAGCAGGAGGCAGCTATGTAAACGAAAGAGATCGAATTATAGCCCTCTCCCGCTAATGCATAGCTGCATTCAGCTCCGCGCCAACGTTGGCCCAGTGTGTACAGCAGGCTTTATAGGCACCTTGGCACCTGGTCCCGGAGTGACGCGGGGCGGGTTATTCGATACTTTGTTAGGTACTATTTGATTTTGTTGGTAGGTACCGTAGAACCCCGTGACTTCGCCTGGATTTCGCAGTTTTTTGAAAAATTCTCACAGATTTACACTTGTTTTTGCTTGTTAAGATCAAAAAACTAATTAATCTATATGGGACTTTAGTTTACCGTAACTTAAGGTCTAAACTTCGCTAAGGAATGGCTACAATTGGACTCTAAAGGTGGTAGGCGAAGTGTAGACAAAATGCCCTGTCTTCGCCTACATACTGCCGGAGCGTCAGTTATCGACAAAATTTGAAGTTGCCGCCAACTATCTTATTAATTTTTAACCTGTTTTCGATTATGAACCGTAACTATCCCAGATAAGTCATATTTAAAAAAAAATCGATGGTAGGCGAAGACAGGTAACGATCTGAAGTTAGTTTCATACATTTACTGTTTTTTCGATAGGGTTGTCAAAAATTATGTTGACTAACTCGACAGCAAAAAAGAAAGGGTAATGGTTTAAGTTAAGACTAATGAAAATCAGTTTTCCCGTTTAAAAGCTACGGTGCCACAGCAAACATACAGACATACACACATAGCGGCCAAACTTGTAAGACCCCCTTTGTTCGTCGAGGCTTGAATGACCCTTAGATTCAGATTCAGATAATTTGTTCTTAAATGTACATTTCAATTATATGTCAATAAAAAAAAATACACAGCTTAATATCTACCTACTTATACTACTTATACAATAGCTTAACATTAAGAACTACTCCGGTTATGGAATGAGCTCCCTGCCGAGGTTTTTCAGAGGGACTACAGTATGGGGTTCTTCAAAAAAGGAGTACGTATAAATTCTTAAAGGGTCGGCCTCGCGCATGTAACACACCTGGAGTTGCAAGCGTCCATAGGCTACGGTAACCACTTACCATCAGGTAAGCTAAGCTTGTTTGCCACCGACGTGGTATTTAAAACTAAATAAGAAATTTTAAACAGATCACAAATTTGGATTGACAACCCTAGGGGCAGGCGAAGTGTAGCAACAAGATGGCCGGAACATGACCTCAGTTCCATTTATATCGATTGTGACATATACACGTAACATAGGTAAAAAATAATATTACCACAAGAAAGAGCACGAGTTGTAGATTATAATACAAGAAAAAGCTTAGATCTATCTCTTCTTTGAGACTATTTATAGCAAAGTTCCGACAAGGTAAAAATAAACACGTGCTACCACTTCAACGAAAAAACGGCACTGATCGTAAATGGCGTTAAGTTAGCCACAATTAATGCGAGAATATTGCCATGCATAAAAAACACTATACATTTCGTAGTTTTTTGTGGAACCTGCCCTAAAATCTAGGCGGGAATTTTAACTTTTATAAAAATAGGCGATGTTAGGTATCCCAGGCGAAGTCACGGGGTTTGACGGTATTTAATTTTAGTTTAAGGTATTTTGTTGTATTCTTCTGATGTTTTTTATGAGCATGAATATTTATTTTGTTTCTGAGTCTTGGATGTTTTCTATGTATTTAAGTATTTATATCCATTAAATGTATTGTCGTCTAGTTTAGTAGTTTATTAGTATGGCATATGCCGGCTGTACACATTGGGCCAACGTTGGCGCGTGAGCAGGATGCAGCTATGCAAACGCATGAGAACGAAATAAAGCCCTCTTCCTCTAACGCATAGCTGCATTCATCTCCGCGCCAACGTTGGCCCAGTGTGTACAGCAGGCTAAAAGCCGGCTGTACACATTGGGCCGACGTTGGCGCGTGAGCAGGATGCAGCTATGCAAACGCATGAGAACGAAATAAAGACCTCTTCCTCTAACGCATAGCTGCATTCAGCTCCGCGCCAACGTTGGCCCAGTGTGTACAGCAGGCTTTAAATATGGCGCCAGCTGTCATTCCACAGACACTTGTCAATCTTTCCATCCATTCAGATTTAACGAACACCGCTTACAGCGGTTTCGGTTCAACCCACCCTGAACTTAGAAATAACTGTATACCACTATTGGCACAAACGTCTACAACTTTTTTACCCCCTTATCCGTACAACTCAAAATACCTCTGAAAAATAAAACGTGTTTTGTCCCTATCTTACTAATTTAAATATAAGAGTGACAGATAAAGACAAATGAGTTTAAACAGGTTTGTTCAACGTTTTACTTGATAGGTTAAATTAGAATTGCATGTGTCCTATGTCCAAGAGAAGAAAAGCGTTAATTCCCACCAAACTGCCCTGTTAAGACAAACTCACGTATCTTGAGATGCAGCAGTTTGGGTTAACCGGGCGGCCTAAATCGATTTTAAATTGTGCCTTATATACAACGTGTTAATAAAATAACGCAAAACCTGAAAACCGTTTGTTCAGAATCGAGAGTAGAAGGCGAAAAAAAAAAAAAAAAAAATTTTTGTCGCGATTTATTTTTTACATTTGTATGGAGCAGGTCGCCTCAGTCGGCCAACACTCCATACAAATGTAAAAAATAAATCTTGTCAAAAATTTTATTTTTTATTTTTTTCGCATTCTATGCTCGATTCTGAACAAACGGTTTTCAGGTTTTGCGTTATTTTATTAACACGTTGTATATACGCACAAGGTGTTCATAATTTTTCCCATGATTTTCGTCAATAATCAACTTGTCAAACTCCTGTAAAGTTTTTTTAAAGTCCATTTACGCACAATCCCGTATCTTTAGTTAGGTACCACAAATAAGCTTAACAAGCGCGATTCGTTTGAGTTTTGCCAATTTACGGTATCTTTCGATACGTGAGTTCGGCGCAACCGTGCAAGTAAAAAATGTCGCGCGCGGTACTTGCTCGAGTTACGCCAAACTCAGGTATCTAGGACATCGGGGGCGTAGGTAATGTTTGCCGAACTAGCATTCGCTTAGCAATATTTAGGTAATGGATGAATGGTATAAGATATAAGAAATACTTAATGAAAATAGAAACTGTACATTTATAAAGGTCCATGAAGATTAAGTGACCATTTTATTTTTATGTTCCAATGAAAAGTTTTAGTGATAAAACTTTATGTTAACGATTGCTTTTATGATTAAACAATGTTTTCCCCCAAATTAGTAATTTTTTTAGTGTTATATCCAATTAATTTAAGGAAAAATTAAGATACTGGAGATCAGCGTAATCGCTGTGCTACCCACGGAGTATAAGCAGAGGCCACATTCACGTATCTATAGATACCGCATTTCGCGTAACTCAAAATGTATGTAATTTTAGAGCGTTAATTTTGATAATTAGGCAGTATTAAAAAATAACTTAAATGCAATTATAGTTGAAAATATGCTTTTTCATTAGCTACATCATTTCTTAACTGAATAATATTTTGTATTTCATAAATGGGCCATAAATTTATAAGTTATGACAAGTTGTCCGTCTAAAACTTAAACAGCGTTTTTCTCGAAATGGCCATTTCAAAGATACGTGAGATTGGCTTAACAGGGCAGCGAATTACCATACAAACGAAGTCGCAGATACAGCTATTATATAATAAAGGTGCTTAACACATGTTCACACATGTGTTTAGCATGAACATTTGTTTCACAGCCTTGGATGTTTTCTATGTATTTAAGTATTTATATGTATTAAATATATCGTTTATGGGTACCCATAACACAAGCCTTATTGAGCTTACTAATGGGACTAGGTCGATATGTCTAAGATTGTTCCCTAACACGTATTAATTTATTATTTATTTATTTGAGTGTCCGTCTGTGGCATAGTAGCACCCAAACGGATATACTAATTGTAATTCGGGGGATCTGTATAAAAGATCGACAAAATGTGATACTGAAGTAATAGGTTGCTAGCCCATCGCCCACAACACACTTCAACCCTGCTCCATAAGTCGACTTTTACGACACCCACGGGAAGAAAGGGGGTGGTGAAAATGTACCCCGACGCCACACTTGGGGATCTTAAAAAAGAATGTGTAGTTACACTAGTGTGCGTGTTGTGTCCACGCGGTTGTTTCCCACGACAATGACATTACTGCGCATGCGTGCGGTCACTCATTAACACGACAATACAAATGAGGCTGGTACATGTACGTGTATCAAGCAGCGAGACTGCGAAAAATCGCGAGATCGGCCGCATTGTAATAGTTTTTTTAATTGAACAAGCGAGAGCAACGAACAGAGGCGTCTTTATCTATGGTGCAAAGTGTGCGTTGCACACGGGCGCAGCGGTCCTAGGGGGCGCCGAGCCGTACTTTGTAACCATTCCATTTTGACCGCGCGCTTACTAGGGGGCGCTAGAGTAATGTTTGCACACGGGCGCTACATATATGGGCTAGAGACGCCTCTGGCAACGAACAAAGATATGTCGGGCAACTGCGGCGGTACCACGAAAATCGAAACCCGAAGTTCGTAATACTGTATGCATCCCTGTCACTCGAGTATAGTGAGTCAACTTTCGAAGTTCGTGGTTATAGCTATGTTCTCCGTCTCCGCACTTCTTAACCAATTCGATTTCGCTTAGCTCGCTCTTAGAGCGAGACGGTTTAACTCCCCAACCCTGTATACGCAGATAAAAATTTACCGTATGTTTCACGAGAATTGGTTGAGTAATGCGACCTGTTGAGAAGAACAGCCGGACGTTCCGTTATAGCTTGGACCGAAAGAATTTTGGCCGAAGCTATAACGGACAACTTCGTTAGCTTCGCTCGGTCGTTCAATAATGACGACGTGCGGTCATTTCCCATACGGGCCAAGCGTTAGTACTATTTTTTATTGTATTTTATTTGCATCAGGCAACAAGGCCCATAATTATAAATCACTGACAGACTAACATACATATCAATATACAAAACTTATAATATAACACATATTAACACGTTAAGACGGCGACGCGCGGCGCAAGTTCTGGGTGTCAAATAGCCGGCCTCGAAATCGCCGGAAAACAAAACCCTTCGGACCTTCATGAAGGTTGACAGCTTGTCAGTTGACACTCTCGCCGCAAATGAATTGAAACTTGCTTTGTCACTATAGAGTGAAGCATATTATCACTTTCACTGCCAGGACCCGCCTCGCGGGCGCCTACGCCGTAGTCGCTTTCCGCTGCATATGAGGAAAACCACGGGATCGGCTACGAGCGTAGCGTAGCAATTCTTGGCAGTGAATGTGTATGGAAAAAGGGTGTCCTCGTACTTCAGAAACGTGATCCTCAGCTAGCATTGGCTGTTCCTCCTTCGTAAATACTTCCTGTTGTTTATTGGTGGTAATCGTCTGTTTAAAACCGCCCACAGCAAGATTAGCACGAGCCAATGTAATGTTACAAACATTTGGATTGTGAAAAAACGGTGAACCGTTTTCGGCGTAGGTTAAGTTAGTTTAGGTTAGGTTACCTTTAAAACAAGTTTATGACAAAAAAATAATTTATGGTACAAGCTTTTATTGCCGACTGTACTGTTCTGTATACCATCATCAACTACTCATTGACGACTCTAACGAGCCCAAACTCAACGGGGTTACGTCGGTTAAGTGCTGAATTCCCATGGCCACCTTCTGTCCCCATCATCAGATCAGCTCGATGGTACCATAATATTGAATTGTCATCCTAACTTATACTTATAACCAAAATTTCAGCTCAATCGGTCACCGGGAAGAGGGTCAAATTTAACTTGCAAGATTCGATTACAGACAGACAGTTATTATATTAATTGAACGCAATTAGTCTTTTTATAAAAGCTTGTAAAAAGACTAATTGTTTAATTAACCAGACAATGCGACAAACATGTTATTCAAGGTTATATCAAAGCTTCCAAAGTGCTTCGAACCCACGACTCATAATTGTTTAAGTTTTAAGTCATCATCTCATCCGAAAGATGTCCACTGGTGAACATAGGCCTCCCCCAAAGAGTGCCACAATGACCGGTCCTACGCCACCCGCATCCAGCAGACCCCCGTCCGAGGTCATCAGTCCACCTTGCCAGTCAGTCAACCCGGTCTACCCTCGCTGCGCCTTCAGGTACGTGGTCGCCATTAGAGAACCTTTCCGCCCCAACGGCCATCGGTTCTACGATAACGGTCAGGTCGTTTCAGGTTATATTATCTAAATTGTCCAAAGTCTTTCGAACCCACGACCTATAATTGTCCATGTTATAAGTACGGAACTCATCCTTCTGCCCGGCCGTTAGTCCCAATAAGACGGCGGCGCATGCGCCGCAATTAGGACATTAACTTGTTTTGCTCGGATAGATTTCATCCTGCGACCTGACCCCGTATCATGGTCGGACTTATCACGCGATAAGTGACAAGACAGGAGCGTCGTCTCGCTCTACTGAACGATGTCAGCAAGTGACGGACGCTCTATCTTGTCACTTATCGTGTGATGGTCCGCCACCATGATACGGAGTCTGCATTTGTTTTAGACACTTGACCTTTCGTTCCAAAACCCGAATGGAAGTGGACGAAGGGTATTCTAAGATCAGCGTGTGGCACCGCGGAAGTTAATTAACAAGATAAAATACAAGTTGGAAAATACATATAGGTACACCTATTTATAATCATCCATATCTATGGTTTATGGTTTAAGACATTTATTTCTCATAAGATTTACATAAATCACTTACTGAGAAAACAATAATTTTGCTTAAATCTAAGTAGGAGAGGGTAGCATGCAAAATGGTAACAACCAAGTACAAAAGGCGCGTGGTAGCAACAAGCGCAATGTAACAAACAAGTAGCTAATCTACTAACATTATAAATGCGAAAGTGTCTGTCTGTTTGTCTATTACCTCTTCACGCTTAAACCGCTGAACCGATTGAGATGAAATTTGGTATGGAGAGTTTGAAGCCCGCGGAAGGTCATGGGATTGTTTTTATCCCGGAAATCATCCCGTAAGGAAATGTAAATGGGGGGTGAAAGTTGTATGGAGGTACGATCTGAACGATTTCCACGCGGACGGAGTCGCGGGCCGAAGCTAGTAATACAATAAAATGTAACGAAAAGGAAAATGTTAGCAAGAATAATTAAACACTATTGTATTTTCATGTGTGTCGATTTCACGGTGGGCATGATTCATTTCGCATAGACACGATCTCTCATACAAGTCCGAACACAAAGCAATGATTGCCGGGGCTCATCTGGAACGGCGTTCCAATTTATTTTCAATTAATTTCGCGCACTCGTCCTAACACCGCTGCAAAGCACAGATACATTTGGAATGCGAAATTTAAATGTCACATTGACCTCATTTATAGCGTGCATTGAGTCCCTTACACCTCATAGTATTCATTGATCGCGCTGTGTGATCGTCCATACATCTTCATATGTTTTAATTTCGTGCGGTATGCGAAGCACAACGATTCGCATCACGTTCTGCGTGTCTGTGTCATCAGTTCAGCTGCAAAGTAGTCAATCATAGTATCAGATTTATTCGTATGAAATCAATAAATTTTTACATATAAGTCATTACGAATAACGAGACTTATATTTATAGTTTAATTGCTTTAAAAAAGCAGTAGTAGTGACCATTCCTCAAAACGAGTTAGTTATACTCTTGATTCTTTCTAATGGCCGCTCCACACGATGGGCCATCCTGACCCATCATACAGGACGCAACTATGCGTTAACGGGAGTAAGACATATTTATGTCTCGTTCTACCGCACAGCCGCGTCCTGTATGATGGGTCAGGATGGCCCATTACATATATCGCAATTTAAAGGCCACGCGTGACATATTCGTACATATAACGTTCTTTTTCCAAGTCCCAGGTTTTTATTGCGATACTAAATCGATTTCGCGTCCAATTGTGTTGCAATATTTCCGCAAGATAATAGAACATTAAACGTACTTTAAGAATTTTATTGTCTACACTTACATTTTAAATCTCAAATCTAACAGTTTATTACACAATTGACAAGACTTCGAGTGTCGATTGCGTTAAGATCTTAGCGTAAGTTATGGGAGGGTGACGGTTAACTCCTAACGCTCTTTCGAAGAATCACGCAATTACCCCTCAGGAGCCAGCGACAAACGTCTGCATTCAAATCGTCAATCCTTTTCCTAACCACGTTCCCGTATCACATGGCAGTCAATTGTGGACCTATCATCTGAAGCACGATGTCAACCAGTAATCGAGGCGCTAGTCAGTTTGCACCGAACCGCGCCGATGAACGCGCGTCGCGAGTGCTGTGTTCTGTGTGAAACAGTTTGGAGTCATGTCGAAAGTCAAGGTAACCTAATATTGCTGCTTATAGTTCTAGGCGAAGGATAAGTGTGGAAAAGTGTGAGGAAAATATGGTTTTTAACTGTGGAAAACAACGTAATGACATGAAAATAGGGTATAACATCACGGAGTGTTTTTCTTGAATATTTAAAACTGTTTTGTATATACAGATGCGCATTTTCATCTTAATTACCTTTGAGATGTGTAGTTTAATACGTCCGATAATGACATACATAGTGCCAAAGATAAGTGTATCAAGACGATAGTTTAATCTTTAAAAAAAAAAGTAAACAATGAAATAAATGTAGGAGTAGGTATTTATTTAGGTAGATCAACACATCTACAAGTACACTTCCTACCTAACCTGTGATACTTTGTACTTGGTCGTAAATCGGTAAATATTGTTTATAACTTTTGCTCACTATAAATGATGTTAGTTTTAGTCGAAGACGTTTTATTAGATAAACATTATTTTATTGAAGTTTCATAAGAATCTTATATCAATCTTGCTCTGTAGTAGTGTTGTGTTCCTGGAGGTGAGCAAGGTCGCCAGAGCTCCCGAGGATGCGTTGTGTTGAGAGCGAGGGAATTTGTTCCTTCAGCAGCTGTCAACAAGGCATATCCTCAAACATATCAAGGGTCGGCAACACCCATGTTACTCCTTTGGAATTGCATGCGTCTATAGGGTGCGGTGTCCGCTTATCATCAGGCGGGCCGTACGCTTGTTTGCCACCTTCGTTGTTTAAAAAAAAAAAAACTTATGTCAGTCTATGAGTTGTGTTACTCAGAGGTATCTTATAAGAACAATCAATGTGATATGGCGATTCTTAGATTGCATTAGATTAGATTCATTTATTTGACAATATACACCTGCACTTAAAATTACCCAGTAAATTGAATTCATACTATCTTTCAGATGAATACTTTAAAAATGTTCATATATTTTCGTGCAATAAATGGGTAGGGAGATACAATCCGTCGGTCGGAGTTAACAACATGTTTTAAACTCACCTCACCGTTCACTCACAAATATATCTTGACACCGCGATTTGTAGTAACTAAGCGTAGGTAGAGGTCTAGTTTCTAGGCATGACGGTTGAGGGGAGGCGCATTGACGCGTTCTGAATAACAGCCCAAAACTTATCAACAAAGTGAGGTTTTTGGTGTTGTATACCAACATTGTTGAAAACGGAACCAATAAACAGGGTGAAATTTAATTCGTGAATCAGGTTAGCAAACTCTGAATCTAGCCATGATTCTGAACAACTTTTACTATGGGACCAACTTTTATTTAAGCAAAAAAAACAGCTGTTCAGACATTATCGCAAGTCTGAAATGAGCAGTGCATACAATAGTTGCGTTTTTTTAGGCATAACACAAAGTTGGTCCCATATTAAAAGTTGCTCAGAATCATGGATAGATTTACATTTCGCTAATATGATTCACGTATTTAACATAATTCTGTGGAATCTCTTCGGTATCTGTCAATGTCTATATGTCAACCATTTCTTTTTTTAAGTAATGATTTCAAAATGAAACTGAAGTGTTTGTAAAATTAAGCCGATATCTAACTTTTAATAGATAAAAATACAAATTAAGTTAAATGATATCACCAGAGCCCGTAATTTTCATGCCGATGACATCAATTTGACGTCACGCTGCATATAGGACGATCCCAAATAGTTTTATTGTAATTATAAATCATTAGTCGTCAATTATTTTAAAAATGTACAAATTACTTCAAAAGTAATCTAATCACACGTGAAATAATTAATAGGTAGCTACTTGAAGGAATTCTGTTTTCTACGTAATTATTGAAATGTGGTAACAATACCGTTTAATAAAATGTATGTATAAAAACAATACAAATAGTTTAATTTACGTTTCACGTATCAAGTAGGTACCTATTAATTGTACTTTTAAAGTAATCTATTCACACGTGTCACATTATCATTCCAAATGTAGAATGTTATTGTGAAGCCTAGTTTAATTTTAGATCGCCAAGGTTAGTCGACTAGTAACGAATAAAAGACAGTCGTTGTGACACAGCACGGTATGTCAGCTCCTCTTCATCAGTCGTTATTAAATGCTGAGGATCGTGACATTGGCATTGTGTCCTGTTCTTGTTGGTCAGACTCCTTATAAGCTCATTTGCTGTGCCCTTAAAATTCAAATTGAAACATTTATTCGTGCTACAGAAGATAAACGAAATAAATTAAAATAACACATTCAGTTTTGTCACGAAATGGACCCAGCTCAGCATGTTGGTAGCTTTACAGCCAGCGCTGGTCTTTCGCTGGGTCCATTCGGTGAAGGCACGGTAGGTAGCAACGACACATGACACTTAATGAAAACGAGACAGTGACCTATCTAAACATATATAATAACCTCCCGAATCCTCATCATCAGTCGTTATTCAATGCAGAATCTTTCAGCAGGCCTGGTGCAGATGTAGCTTAGCTGCTAGAGTGATTTGGGTGCTCCATCTAGCGGGTGATGACGTATGACACTGAAAAGTCTCTTACTATCCTTATAAGAGGGTTTCAAGTCACCAAAAGCAATGGAGAGGGCTATGCTGGGAGTTTCTCTGCGTGATTGCATCAGAAATGAGGCCATCCGCAGCCGGACTAAGCTATCCGATATAGCCAGGCAGTATGCGGGGCACATTGCACGCAGAACCGATGGCTGGTGGGGCAGAAAGATTCTCAAGTGGCGACCACACCGAAAGGCGCCTCGTTGGTACTTCATACGAGGTGGACTGATGTCCTGGTTGTGTGCTGTCCTGTGAAAGTCGCAGGAGTTCGCTGGATGCGGGTTGCGCAGGCCCGTCCATTGTGGCACTCTTTGGGAGTTGGGGGTGAACTTCGTGCAGTGGACATCTTTCGGCTGACATGATGGTGATGATCAAGCTTGTTGCCCGGGACCTCTAGCCCTCATCTTTGCCCGTAGTATAGTTTCAGCTCATAGCCCGTTAGTATGATTTTACGAATCATCAAGTTCACATTGAGTTATTTCGGTCGGAGATTCGGCGACCATCACACCAATTGCGTTAATTGATAAAGCCATAGCTCGTCGGCTGGCGGCCGCGGCGGTAGCTCGTTCACCGCTGAAATGAACATTTTATTGCAATCTTATCGGACCTATGACACTTCAAGTTTTTGTGATATATGACACTTTTCTTTGGTAGGTGACCTCCCAGTAGGTCTTAGTTGTCGCCGCCATTGCCATGCCGAATATTATACCGTTGTAAGTATTTTAATTAAACTTTTAGGTATTCGAACCCACAACCGCTGTTTGATAGCTGCTTGCTTGAGTACCGTAACTTGTATGTGAAGTTCCGAGTCCGCACTTAGGCGGCTGGGGTCTGCTACCTATTCCCTCATGTAATGAGAGGAGGACGCATCTTCAAATTGAGTTTTCAGGCGTCCACTCTATAGTAAGTTTACAAAAATAATATGGTTCAGTATTACTTTGGCATGATCGACAGACACTACGTAGCCTGTATTGATTTCCATAGCATCAGCGCAGCGCAATCGATGGACGTGATTTGCATATATATTGTTTATGAATCCACATAGTGTAATAGACTAGCAACATGATAGACACTCAACGCTTTTGAACACAGTCAACAAAAAGAGTAGCAATCAGTTCCTGCGAAAAATTACAAGCTTTTATTGTCGACTGTACAGTCAGCGTCATATAGTAAGTAGCAGCCAGAGTAGCCAAATATTTGGTATCACACCCTTATTCTTACAGTAATCAAGACGTGTACCGAAATATTTGGCTACCTTGGCAGCTACTAAGTATATGACGCTGACTGTACTCATTTCTAACTAATAATCTTGTAGAAATACGATTGAATGAACATAGAGAAGCTGCCTACAGTTATGTATGTATAATATAAAAGTGGCGGCGCGTAAAAAAAATTGATGGCCAAACCGGAACAAAAAAGTTTCGAAAGAATATATAGACCTACTTGTATATAACAATATTTTTTAGGCAAGCCGGTGGGATGCTGCATGTGTAAGATTTTTTAAGGATAAATCAATGCATAGTTAACATATACTTAGCTAAGTTAATATAAGCAAGAATTGTGGTTTAAACCTCATATTAGAGCCGTGTGTTATTGATAGGGAAAATAAAGTAAATACAACTTAACACATTCATTGCCCAGAATCGCTACGCGCTACGCTCGTAGCCGATCCCGTGGTTTTTCTCGTATGTAGCGGAAAGCGACTACGGCGGTCTGACGCATATGTGTCGTCATGGGCCCTGAATGGGGGAAATCCTTTGATAATATATATATTTTAAATAATTCATTGCATTACCATAATCACATTAATTATGATTGATCTACTCGAAATTTAGAAACCATTAGTAACATTAACGCTACGCTAAGCATAATATGACACTGACTAGCAATGACAAGCATAGAAAGCATTTATTCAGTAAATTCACTATTTAATTTTATTTAAAATAATATAATTTCAACAGCAAGACAATAAATAAGTAGCAATTAAAGTACTCAACACTTTCACTGCCAGGAACCCGACTAGCAGGCGCCTACGCCGTAGTCGCTTTCCGCTACATACGAGGAAAACCACGGGAACGGCTACGAGCGTAGCGCGTAGCGATTCCTGGCAGTGAATGTGTTGTTACGATTTAGCACCTTCCAGCTTGGCAGACTGAGAAAGGATGCCCTGTTGGCTGTTACGCCTTGGCCAAGACTGGCAGGTCTTAAGCGACCTGCGGCAGCGGTTTTTCTAATTCATTGCGCGGGATCCATACTAACCACAGTGCGTTGCGCGTCTCGATCGCGCAATGAACAGATAAAACGCTGCCGCAGGTCGCTTAAGACCAAAGTCGTGGCGTTAGGCTCTGATGGAGCCCTTTATACCCAACAATCACACCATTGTATGCTTAAATAGCAAATTTCTCGTCGACCAATCAGGATCGAGAAAACTGGCACCACTTTGGCGCAAAGTAGTCAAACAGACATTTTAATATAATAATTCTTTGTAACGAACCTAATTATTTTATTAATTATTTTTGTTTCGTTTTATTTTTAACGATCGTTTAATATAATTATAAGTATTATCAAATTATGTAATTTATTCATAAATTTAAGTGACTTTATCCTTGTTTTGATAGTATAGTAACAAGAAATGCCATAAGAGTTTTATCCAAACAATCAACAAATTATTTGGATTTGATCAAATCATTACTTGTAACTTAATCAATAACAGTCGATTATAAACAATTAAATATAGGTAATTCATAATAATCTATCACATGATAAGCCACTCGTACAGTCGACATCAGATATATTGGAGCGGCCAAAGTGCTCACAAATATCTGAACACGTCACTACTGTCGACGCATTAGAGACGTGTTCAGATATTTGTGAGCACTTTGGCCGCTCCGATATTAGAGCTGGGCGTTTTTTCCCGTAAGCGTTTTCAAAAACGGTTTCTCGTACAATAACGGAATAACAGTTTGTGGCTAGAAACACAAACTGTTTTTATAAAAACGATCGAACGGTCACACGCAACGGTTGCAATGCAAAACGTGAAAACGTAACTCGAACACTGTAAACTGTTTCATCCGTTTTTTCGTTTCACTTCGTTTGGCGACCGGCGACGGCGCCAACGCACGGAGAAACTAGTTATTTTTGAAACTGTTTTTCAAAACAGTTTTGTGAGAGAAAAAAACGGTTACGTTTCGTTTCACGGAAAAGTCGAAACGACCCAGCTCTATCCGATATATCTGATGGTGAATGTACCTACATGGCTTACATATACGAGTATGTAGCTGCCTACAACGCAGCTTCAATGTCATTCAGAAACTTGTATGCATAAAGGTTACGTCCCAGATAAGCCGGTGCCCGATGTGCTATCTGATGATGTCCCCAGAAGATGAAAGACTTCGATGAAAAAAAAAGACCGGGTTGCACTCCGGGAGTGCCGGCAGAAGTGAAAACTCAATAACATTGTAACAGTTTTTCGATCAGGTCACGTGACATCTTACGGTGTCACCCTAAAAATGAATTTGACGCAAATTTATAAACAATTATCAATTATTTAGGCGGACGGGCCGCGCGCGGGCGCGTTGGGTGCGACGGGCCGGCTCGCCCGTCGGCGGCGGCAATGAAAATACCAATTTGTTTTTGCCATTGCCAAATATGTTTCAAAGCTTTATATCTTTATGAATAACGTCCAAATTCGAATTATTCGAATTTTCGAGAACAGCAGACGGCGGCGGTGAACAAAATATCAATTTGTTTTTGCCGTTGGTAATTATTTTTCAAAGCTTTATCTCTTTAGGGATAACGTCCAAATTCGAACTATTCAAATGTGCTCAATAGCAAAACGGTGAAGGACGCTTGGACAAAATTACAAATTTATTTGCAGAATATGCTATTGCAAAAAGTGTTTAACGGCTTTATACTATTACGAATAGCGTTCAGTTTTGAATGAAGTCGAATCGGCTAGCAGCAAAATATAAAAGTTAGTGACCTTCACATCTGACGTCACAAAAATCTCTCGCGTATTTAACAATTTTTCCCCATCCCAAAAAGTGCTCAGCGCTGCTAAAGAAGTTTTCACTTCAAAAAATCAGGTTACCTACGTATATGTTTGATTAAGACGTTGCAGATGAACAAGAGGAGACTTGACAATCTTGGCATTTTTCGGTAACTGCGGCGCTACCACGAAAATCGAATCTCTAAGTTCGGATATCTCCGTCTCTAACGTACTTATGTTTTATGGTACTCGAACGACAGAGATAGAGATATACGTTCGAGTTTCGATTTTCGTGGTAGCGCCGCTGTAAACTCTTTGTTGCCTTAATACATTCTCTTTGTGCTCCACTTTGTAGTTTTGCAGTGCTGTGTAGCAAAATACGAATTCGTTTTTTCAGAAACAACGACGAAATTGAGGTGTGAGACGATTAGAATTGTCTGTCTGTCTGTTGGATTTGGATGGTATCCTGGGTCTATCTTTATTTTGTCGTGATATTTATGAGGTGT
Organism: Epinotia ramella; assembly: GCA_947578815.1. Taxonomy (NCBI): domain Eukaryota; kingdom Metazoa; phylum Arthropoda; class Insecta; order Lepidoptera; family Tortricidae; genus Epinotia; species Epinotia ramella. Next base: position 27,227,271 of record OX388205.1, read on the forward strand.
AGGTTAGGTTAGGTTAGGTTACGCAAGGCCTTCCCTAGGGCAGGGGGTATGCGTAATGCATTTTCACACCGACAAAAAAAAAAAAAGAAAAAAAAAAAAAGGTTAGGTATTAGGATTCCTTTTTCGTATAAGATACGTTTATAACACTTGGCAATTAGCATCCTGCAACATTACATATCAAAGTCCAGAGGGGTAAAAACGTATGTTTTCAAACGAGTGTAAGGACATGTCAACTGTCATTTTTCCCATACAAAAATTGACTTTTAGATCTGCCTGACCATAGATACAGGATTTAATGGATGGAGTCCTAGCACATTCGCCCAAGAGGGATTGAGGTAAATTAACCTGACTAAATTGAGAAGGATCAGAAAACTAATACATCCTCGAAATCTCGTGTCTAATACACTTTAGTCGTAGTATTATATCCGTGAATGAAGTCAGTTTCAGATTTTTTTTTTGACAGGTTGTGACAAACAAACAAGTTTCTGTCAAAAATTTAATTTTTGGTACAAGCTTTTATTGCCGACTGTACTTTTCTGTATACCATCATCAACTACCCATTGAGACGATTCTAACGAGCCCAAAATCAACGGGGTTACGTCGGTTAAGTACAGAATTCCCATGGCCACCTTCTGTCTCCAGCATCAGATCAGCTCGATGGTACCATATTATTGAATTATCATCCAAACTATTAATTAAAATTTTATAAATTTCAATTTGTTAAAATTTGAATTTAACTTGCAAGATTTGATTACGTCTTTTTATAAAAGGTGAAACTAAATAAAAGCTTGTAAAAAGCCTTTACGCGCTGAGGGACAGGAGATTTGACATTGTATCTCGTTCCCACTTGTGGTATTGTCTTTGCTTACATCTTATCCTTTCTCTATACTCGTATGCCTACTCACGTACAATGCGTTACATAATCGACCAACTGATAGGACCACCCATCGGCAACTTTTTCATTTGTCACGTAGCAAAACGACCCGACACATCCAAATTTAGACTGCAATTCAATTCCATTGATGTATCCAATGGGATTTAATTGTATACCAAACAAGCAACGATTCCTCGCAGTCCGGTTAATCGAACCAACAGAAATAAGTTCATGTTGTCCGATCAGTAGGACAAAGTGGAATTACAATTCCGTGTAGTCCGATTAATCAAACCACGAGGACAAATAATGTTCATGTCGTCCAATCACTCCGATCAGTAGGACGAAGTGGAATTACAATTCCGTGCAGTCCGATTGATCGGACCAGCAGGAAAAAAAAGTTCATGGGGTCCTATCAGTAGGACAAGGCAGTAGGACCACGTGGCCAGAGGGCCACATATGGCCTGTCTGATGGCAAGCACACACCTTAGCCTATGGACTATTGCCACTGCAGAGATTGCAAGCGCGTTGCGAATACGACTATTTTTGAAGTGAAAACTTCTTTAGCGGCGCTGGGCACTTTTTGGGATGGGGAAAAATTGTTAAATACGCGACAGATTTTTGTGACGTCAGATGTGAAGGAGGTCACAAACTTTTATATTTTGCTGCTAGCCGATTCAACTTCATTCAAAACTGAACGCTATTCGTAAGAGTGTAAAGCCGTTAAACACTTTTTGCAATAGCATATTCTGAAAATAAATTTGTAATTTTGTTCACGCGTCCTTCACCGTTTTGCTATTGAGCAAATTCGAATAGTTCGAATTTGGACGTTATTCCTAAAGAGATAAAGCTTTGAAAAATATTTGGCAATGGCAAAAACAAATTGGTATTCTGTTCGCCGCCGGCGGCGGGCGAGCCGGCCCGTCGCACCACTCGCACCCAACGCGCCCGCGGCCCGTCCGCCTATATAATTGATAATTGTTTATAAATTTGCGCCAAATTCATTTTTAGGGTGACACCGTAAGATGTCACGTGACCTGATCGAAAAACTGTTACAATGTTATTGAGTTTTCACTTCTGCCGGCACTCCCGGAGTGCAACCCGGTCTTTTTTTTTTAAAGTAGTTATTTTTTTCAAACATGCTTCGAAGTATCACGTTTGGAGCGCGGCGAGACGAGATATCCGTAATGAAATTTCATATAAAATTGGAGGCCTAGTATCAATTCGTAACCCAACATCCCAAATTGCCAATAACTCGAAAACCGTGCAACTTTTACTGGGGTTCGGGTCCTCTTAAGGCGCCGTAGGTTCAGCGAAGTTAAGCGAACAGAGTTTTTGAAACAGTATAATGCGTCTGTTTATAGTAATATGGTTTAAAAAAAATATGAATAGTAATCTTGAGGCTTTTCTGCAGCGAGATCAGTGATTCATAACATGATTAAGCAATTTTCGCTCGATAGAAAAAAAATCACGAACATAGGGCTACAATACACTTAAAATAGTCGTAACAAATTATGCACAAAAGCTAAAAATATTAAAATTGCTTCTTAAAATCGGCAATATCGTTTTTAAGAGAACTCAGTGATTTGTTTTTTATTTATTTAAACGGCCAAAAACTTAAAATTAAAAAACATGATATCCGCGCTTCCGAGCACGCACTTCCATCTCGCTCACGCTTATGCTCAGTGAGAGGGAGAGAAGTCCATGAACCTACGGCGATTTAAGCTGACGTACCTTCGGTGTCAATGTGACGTGCTATTTACGGCACACCCTGTATTTATCTCTGAAATCATCCCTAAGCGAGTGATCAGAATCAGAATCAGATTTTTTATTGATAAAACACATTATTGAACATGTCATGCAGGATATAGAGTAGAGTAGGTACATAGGTTTTATTATGTGTCAAGGTAGTTTCCATTATATTAAATATATATACAATATGAAGACGATGGGTCATTGTCAGTCAGTAAAACAAAAATGGTCTTTTCAGTGGGCAATAGTTAAGGGCTTATGTTTATATATAATATGTTTTTATCGCATAGAATTATAGAAGAGGCGACGCCTTATATGCGGATTCAGAGTTCAGCCAAAAGTTAGGCTTTAAAGCCCTTAGCTTTGGCAATGTCCACCGAAAAGACGCGCACCTAAATCTGACAATGACCCTGATAGGGGGCGAAAGTTCGTAAAAAGGGATGATGTTAACGAGTTCTACGACGAAGAGTATCATGGACCTACCAGCAGAGTTAGTTAAAGCCTCCACCAAGAAAAAAAACAAAAACGAAAATAGCACAGTCAACAATAGTGCTAAAATGGGCACCTCTTGGCATTGTGCCTACTCCGTTCTATTCAAGCCACCTTTGACGCTTGCTGCAAAAAATAATCCGTCTATTGTGTCAGAAAATTACCGCTGGATTTTGTGTATTGCATGGATATGAACGAATAAAACCCTTTGGGTTAGAAGGACATTCGCTACGCGCTAATGCGTCTCACCCCGCCGATCACCCGTCACGAAACTAGACCTCTACCTACGCTTCGTTCGCCGAAAAGCTAACGGTACATATTCCGTACATAAGTTCCGAAAAACTCATTGGTACGAGCCGGGATTCGAACCCACGACCGCCGCTTAGCAGCCGCATGCCTGAACCACTAGGCTGCCGTAGCTCACACAGATATCTGTGGTTGTACAACTAAAATTGAATCAGCCTATATACGTCCCACTGCTGGGCACAAGCCTCCTCTCATAGGTGAGAGGGAATCTAAGGGGGGGGTTGTATGTAAGGGGTAATCTTTGGAACTACAACCTCCGATTTCCGAAGTCAGGATGGACAAAGGCCATATTTTACCCTATGGCTTCGCTTGCGTTGTAATACTAATCTTTACTGATAATATAATGAGGAAAAGCATAGTAGAAAGAGTGGAAAGTAGGATATCTTCATACAAACGTACCGCGCGCGGCTTGTATGTGTGCGCCATAGTATCTATGCGTCGCTGTGGGATTTTATGTTTGTAACTTTGTGTGTAGGGGGTAGGTAATCGTCAGGACCACTTATCCGATTACAAAATTCCTTGACCGATGTATAGAATAATTTCTGAATGGACATAAGCTATAGTTTATTCAGCGGGTTTGGCTGCGTTCTTTGCAATACGCGGACGAAGCCGCGCGGGAATAATAAAACCAGCCAAGTGCGAGTCGGAATCGCGCACGAAAGAATCCGTACCATTGTCTATAAAAACGGCAAAAAAAAAAAAATTTTTTTTAGTGTTTGTTGTTATAACGGCAACAGAAATAACAACATGTGTGAAAAATTCAACTGTCTAACTATCACGGTTCATGAGATATAGCCTGGCGACAGACGGACGGACAGCGGAGCCTTAGTAATAGGGCCCCGTTTTTACCCTTTGGGTATGGAACCCTAAAAAACGGGATATTTTAAACTGTAAATATTGTAACTGGTACTCAATTGCGCTCGTTTGACATTATACTCGTGAGTCTTGGCGTGCGTAACAAGTATAAGCCCGATTCTAATCCAATAAGCTTAGCCGAATAGATTCGTAGTTTTTTTTTTTTTTTTTGAAGCCTATAGTGTCCCACTGCTGGGCAAAGGCCTCCCCTCTCGACTTCCACTCTTCCCGGATTTGAGCAATCTCTGGCCAATCGCTACAAAATGCGTAACAAATATAATTTTATCAGCAGATCTCTGCAAGCAGTCATGCGAGATCCGACGTTCATTGCTCATAATTGACGTCTGAACGGAGCCACTGTAATAATACGGCTAAATCTCACGCCAGTCTATATCATGTTAATTGCTCTCTCCAGACACTTCGTAGATAAATATTTGGATTATGACTGTTTGAATTAGAGTGAACATCCACTAAGCTAGGAGAATATCAATTTATATTCATTTTTATATTATAACTAGCTTCCCGCGACTCCGTCCGCGTGGAAATCGTTTATATCGCAGCTCCATACAAACTTCAACCCCCCATTACATCCCCTTAGGGGGTGATTTTCAGGGTGAAAACTATCCTATGTCTTTCCCCGGGATTCAAACTATCTCCATACCAAATTTCATCGCAATCGGTTCAGCGGTTTAAGCGTGAAGAGGTAACAGACAGACAGACAGACAGACAGACAGACAGACGGACACACTTTCGCATTTATAATATTAGTATGGAGTATGGATATGGAAGTATGGAAGTATGGATTAATAATAGTATACACGGTGGAATTTAATCGGTGATCAGGAATCCAAAAATCTTAATTATCAATCTACACAGAAACCAATACGTGAGATCTCGTGCAATATAGCTCACAATCTAATTAATCACACTTAATTAACATCGGTAAAATGTACACTGACTGAATAAATGGACACCCTACTTTTATTGAAGGGAAGTTACTCGCAAGTGTACATACCTACGTCAAGTGCTTGCTGGCTTTGGCGGGAAACTAGACAGATCAGACGATTTGAAGCAATTTGTTATGAATTTGACAATGACAAATTGACAGCTTATTGCTCATTTATGTTTTAAGTTTCTATGGCTGATAGTTTGAAAAGAGGTATTAAACTTTTCAGACTAAACCATTAGTAGGGTGACAATAAATTTTAATTAAAATTTAATTTCAACTTAAAAATTAGTTATGATAAAAAAAAACTTGGGTCCACTTAAGTACTACATAGACGCAACCGCCATCGATTATTGAATTAGAAAAATGGGTTCCTGTTCACCGATTAAATTCCACCGTGTATATAGTATGGATATTTTATTGATAGTAAGTGCCAAATGTACCGTTGTCATTTGCTGACTAAATATTTGTATCTACTCTACTTTTTTTTTTATAAATAAATATTAAGGGACAATCTTACACAAATCGACCTAGTCCCACAGTAAGCTCAGTAAGGCTCGCGTTATGGGTACTAGACGACGATTTATATAATAGATATAAATACTTAAATACATAGAAAAACTTCCATGACTCAAAAACAAATATTCATGCTCATCACACAAATATTTGCCCTTACCGGGATTCGAACCCAGGACCTTCAGCTTCGTAGGCAGCGTCACTACCCACTAGGCTAACCGGTCGTCAAGATTCTAGACTGATACTTGCACCACCAATGCCTTTACTCATATAAAAGTACGGATTGTACATTCAAGCTGTTATCTTGGTAATACTTTGTTGGACAAGTAATGAGATAATGACAGTAGTACAGTCATAGAAACATTTAAATGTATATTATTTCGTAAAAAAAAAAAGTATGTAACATTCTTAATATCTAAGTAGAATAAGTAAAGTAAACCATACATCTCAGTGAGGCCTGTTGAGGAGCTAAATGCATGTTTATTATGTGGTTTATTAATCTTAAGTATTCTGTACATTTAACTTTTTTTTTTTTTTTTTTTTTTTATGATAAAGGAGGCAAACGAGCAGACGGATCACCTGATGGTAAGCGATTACCGCCGCCCATGGACACTTGCAACACCAGAGGTGTTGTGAGTGCGTTGCCGGCCTTTAAGATGGGAGTACGCTCTTTTCTTGAACTCTGTTTGTTGTCCTAATAAATAATATAAAATAAAATGTTACACTATGTTTTACAAACAAATAAATAAGTAACGTGAAACTCGCTACATCATTATATAGTTTAAGAGGCTGACAAGACCTAATTTGGTGAAATTGATGTTATTTAAGCAGTTTTTTAAGAAAAACTGTTTGTTCTAGCACATGAAATAAAAAATATGTTAATATTCACCATATTTCAAAGACCGTGGACGGGCTCGATACATAAATGGACGAAATCGGCTCGATAGAAAATAATTGCAAAGATTGGTCTTAAAATCACATTAAACGGTTCTGTCTTTATTTTTTTGACGTATGGGTCTGCAATTAAAAACATGAAGTCAAGTCAACATAATCATACCTAAACCGCCTTTTTATTTCTATATTTATGTACTTATTATCTTCAAAAACCGGGCCGCCCAGTAACACTCGCTCTCGTTTACTCCGATACAAATAGACAGTGTGCGCGCTATCCAAAATCCTCAAGGGCATTTTGGTGTTGACAGCTTCTCGTGGCCAGGCCGTTATACTGTTCAAATGTCGGTGCTTAGTGAATCACGTTCGGGAGCAATTCTTCTCGCGCGCACCAAAATCAGTCTCGCCGCGCTAAAACTCAATGGAAACAATCAATAGCAAATTGACACGAGCTCGCGCCTGCCAGTGTCTGTGTTTGTCTGCCAATTACTGAGGATAGCTCAAACAGAACACTTGCGAGGCACATAATAAATAACAGCAATTACGTTAAGAAGTCCTCTGTCTAACGTCAATGAAATTTGACAGCTTGAAAATTCAGATCATGGTTTTGGCATATATTTAAATATATACGACTGCAAAACGAATTAACTAGGGACTAACTTCCCGGTAAAAAGTTATGTCTCATAGACAAATACAGGAATAAATCCATAAACCATGTATTTTTATCAATTACCTGCCGATAGTATAGTTTATTTTAGTTAAAATGACAAACAATATTTTACAACGTCTTTTGTTGCTAAATATGAAAGAAAAGATAACAAAGACACCATAAAGCGGACCGAAGTGTGGAACGTGTACAGTACCTACTGTTTGTTCTATTGTTTACGCGTACCTAATCGTATTACAACTTTACTTGAAGACAACAATAATACAATAGATGTCGGTAATGGTTGGTTTTAAGAACTTTTCGTCATCTAAACTGAAACATACTATAAACTGAATATCGGCGGCAATGTTAAGTTTGTCCCTCATAAATGGCAAAAATCTTCGAGACTCTTTATATAGGTCCCTACTTTGTACCGAATCCTGGTGCGCGAGTCCGACTCGCACTTGAACGCTTCATTTCCAAATAGAATGTTTAATGTGAAAGCAACCGACAGACTCCGGGCCCTATTTAAACTGCCCTGGTTTCGATACTAAATAGCCTATATCCTGCCTTTGGCGCAGGGGCAATGACCAAATTTGAAACTTTAACCGTCGAGTTACGACACGGGGATAAGGTCGAGGCTCTAGTATAAGTTTTACCGAAACAAAACGTTACGACGGCGTTTGCGTTTAGCTGTCAAATCCTATACAAATTGAGGGTAAAACGCAAACGCGATCGTAAAGTTTTGTTTCGGTAAAACTTATACTAGAGCCTCTGTTCCGTGGTCGGTACAGTCAGCAGAAGTAGCTTTAGTGCCTACGCCAAATCTTGGAATTAGGTGCCAAGGGACAGCAATCCGGATATCCGGATATTCGTTTTATTCGGATGTCCGCCTGATTTGATATCCCATTAGAGGCTCTACAAATCTAGATAATACGAATATTTTAAACACTTGTAAAGGTAGTAATAACTCGACGTTGTATATTATTTTCCAGGAAATTTTACTGATTTCTGAACGTAAAATCACTTTAAATCCCGATTTATTCGAAAAAAGAAACGAGTGCAAGGAAATTATGCCATTTCTCACTTACCTACTTTTTAATGTGTACAAAATTTCACAAACATTGGATTCTCAGATTCTAAGAAAATGGGTGCTTTAGAATCAAAAAGATTGTTGGCATTTTTATATTTGTTGGCTTAAATACGCGCTACAAATATTAGTTTCTCAAACATGCTCGGAAATGTACGCGTTAATATCACGAAATGAAGACATGAAGTTTCTTGTTTATGGCTCCCTACATTACTTCTTGGCCTTACGCCAAGAAGTAATGTATGAAAACCCTAAGTAAAACCATTATTGTCCGCTACTCTAACTTTTTAAATTTGCTTACTAATATTAAACTGACAAAGGAAAAATTACATACTGCCAACCACCACTAGACTCTGTAAGCATACTTGCTACATTAAAAAAAAAATCTATGGTACTATACTTATGTGCGGTTAAACATGGTGCTCGAACGGCTTGTTCAAATGGCATATTTAAAAAATAAAAAAGGCGCAAATAACCTATTATTTAATTGATTACCTTGTATTTATTTTAACTTTAATATTTCCTCACATCGTTTGAGAAAAGTACTATACAATCCTCGGCCGGAACAGGGCTTGCTGGACTCGTTGTATCCGGCCTCGTCTACGACTCGGCCGTCTACCCCAATCTCGTCCAGCAATCCCTTACTTCACGGCCTCTGCAGAAATCTACTATTAGCGAGTTAATGTAGGTAAGTCTTTAGCAGTTTGTCGGGTTTAAATTGTTAATCAATCGAAATTATACAATATACCTACAGTAGTAGAAAAACTTGAAACATGTTTTATTCGCACATAAAGCAAGTTACCCCTCTTCAAATCGTTAATTTAGGTCATTTACACGCAAGGTGACGTCCCAGTACACGACACTTAGATACAATCTTATGTCACAACAATAAAGGTGAACAAATAGGTGTCAACTATTAGGCATGGTGTCAAGCATTTCGGACGTTTACCTTGTTTACCACTGAAGCAGAACGTTCGTGTGATGCGACAACGTCCAGTCAATAATGGGTATCAATATTGGACACAATTAGGGCGCGCCTGGGCGGGACATTATAATGATGTCATTACATTATCGTACTATTGGGATCGACAATGTTCGAGTATATAAAGGCGCACCGTTTTTAATAGGGCTGTAATTAATCATTACTGTCTACATGAAATTAAGGTCCATTACTATGATATTGGAATGGTCACATTTTTATTATTCAGGAAAAACAAACACAAAAAAGAATAAAACTGAACCACTAGGTACATACCATCAAGATCCACAGCGCAGGTTTCGTCATTCCACAGATAATGCATCCACCACAGGTTTCGTCTATGATATTTGTATGCTTTATGTGTGTATGTTTATTATTGATGTAATTGTGTATGTCGTTAGTTAGTTTACTTACAATTTTGCCACCTACTTGTAATTTTTCGTTCCTATTTCTCTGCTAATACCTAAAGGTTGTCTGTGTATGTTTTGTATTGTATGTTTGTATATTACCAATGTCAGAAGAAAACGGCAGGACAATCAAAATAAATAGAGCCAACACAAAAACCTTATTAAACGGGATTTACGCCGTGTTCCTGAGGGCCTATGAAGTTCGGCTATTTTTTAAATTATGAATATATTAACATGAATCCTCCCGTGCACCGTTTACCTATATTGATATAAACTCCCGCTCGTAGACCGTGAACGGGGTAGGCAGAGCACGTCAAATATAATTTACTGTGCCACTACGTTTGAAGATCGTCCAAAACACTTCAACCACATGTAACAAGGAGGAGATGACGTTAAGTTAGAAATAAGGAAAATCGAGTCTTTTTTAATATTACGATCTGTGGGTGCCAAACAAGCATGTACGGGGCCTGTCTGATAGCAAGCAGTCACCGTAGCCAATGGAAAATAGTTACTCCATAAGAATCAAATAAATTAATAATCAGAGAAATAAATATTGTAAAGCAAACGCTGGAAAAAGAGCCTATTATTAAACTCAGCGAATACTTAGACGATAAAGACATATATATGACCAAGGGCTAAGCAGACTGTAAATGTACATTGTTTAACCTCTGACCTTCAAAAAGTGTTTGGAATGGATGTGGATTTGGAATAAATAGCTTTGACTTTGAATCACAAGCGCGTGGTCGACCCTTTATAGATGAGTACATATTCGTTGTAACAATGACAACTGAAGACGAATGCAACTCCATTACAATAACAGCGAACGAAATACCACAAAAGTCTAAGTCATAATCATCATCATATCAGCCGAAAGACGTCCACTGCTGGTCATAGGCCTCCCACAAAGAGTGCCACAATAGCCGGTCCTGCGCCACCCGCATCCAGCGGACTCCCGCAACCTTTACCAAGTCATCAGTCCACCTTGTCGGGGGCCTACCCAGAAGTCTAAGTAGCACTGCAAAATGGCCCCACAGAATGGGTGCCACTGCCATGCGGGGATGGAGGCGGGGTGTCAAAACGATGCCAGGCAGCCGTTGAGTTCGGACTTGCGGATACCGGGCTTTAGGTTTAGGCACGTTTGGGTAAGTGTAAGGTCGTTCTATGGTTTTTTGTTCGCTGTCTGAACGGATCGCATCCTCGGGAGCTCTGGTAGTTACATATAGTGGCCTAATCGGCTCTAAACAGTTTTAACATAACATATACGTTACTAGTAAATGGGACAGTAGAAAACTATTTGCAGTAAACGTAAAACATACAACCTGTTTACGACGCACCTGTGCTAATGGTCGTTAAACATAATAATACCTAATAATAACCAATAATTACAAGGTGTTCAACGCAAGATTTTCCGCTGTATAAAATTTTTGTTATGAGGAAAAATATTCTGTAGTACAAAAATTGAGGAAAGATGATTTAACAAGAGTAGAGTATTATTGAACGAGGGGAAAAAGGTGTCTGTTTCAGCTTGGGTTTCGTATGGCCGGGTGTCCCGCTGTCCAGCTGTTCTCTGCAGGTCGCATTTCTAAACAGCCTCGTGAAATTTTGTGAACTGGTTCTATGAGTACAACTCGGTTACAATATCTGTGGACCTCGCTGGAATGTGAAGCCCCTCCCCCCTTCTCTTTTACCTACCCGCGCTCGCCCCGCACCGTACCAGAGCGCCGACGTGACGTCATCGACGCCAGGTCCACAGATATTGTAACCGGGTGGTACCAAATTTTTTTTTTGTCGATTTAGATTTTGGAAAAGAAAAAAATAACAGACTCGCGAGTTCTACAGCTCATAGAACCGCTAGTTTTAAGAAATTACAATATTATATTAATTATTATTTTATTTTTCGGACGACCGGTTAGCCTAGTGGGTAGTGACGCTGCCTACGAAGCTTAAGGTCCTGGGTTCGAATCCCGGTAGTTGTGTAGTTTTTCCATTATATTCTTTCTCTCTGTATCATATCGTTTAAAAAAATATCGGAGTAACTTCCTCGTTAAAAATAACACGAAACAAAAAATATTTAATTAAATAATTTATTTCGTTATAAAGGTATATATTAATTATATTGTTATTAATTCAAGGACGAACTACGTTTTATTCGCCAAACTGTGTGTACCTATAATGGTGGCATGTTTATCGTGTCAATGAACCTGCCTACTAATCTTTATCAGTCAACTAATTCATGCAACTACAAACAAGCCACGCAAACAAGAAAGTTTATTAAGTTAAAACCAAGCAACTACTTTAAATGTGAATGTGTGGATGACTGGATGTTTATAGCTGAAGGGATTTACATGAAAGTTTAACTCGGATTTAAAACATTTTATTCCGAAAATCAAACTCCAGATACCTGAAACCGGTGGTGGAAGCTGATATGGGATTTCAGGCGGTCGAAAAAGGCCTTCATTTAATCAAAGTTTTTAAATTGATATTTACATTTTTTGTTCAATTACTTGATAACGTAAGTGCCAAGGTTTACCCACTCGTATAAAAATAAAGCATAACATTCCAAGATGTGATCCAAGATGCCCATCTTTTTCTAACGTAGGTATTATCTGAGGGGTAATCACGTAACGTTTTGAACGCACGTTAAGTACAGTCACCATCACATATAACTGAGCGGTCAAGGTGTTCACAAACATCTAAACACAACTTTATTGTCAATGCTATAGAGCGCATGTTCAGATATTTTTGAATACCCTGAAGAGTACAGATGCATGTGACGCTGACTGTAGATCCATATAAAAATTGACTCTTAGATTACTCTGGTGCGAGAGACATGGATTTGCCAAGACGATAACCGCGGAAGTGTCGATTATCTCGTGTCGCACGATGTAGCCATTACGTCTAGCACAACTTGGTGCCCAGTCGCGTCGTGCGCGACTTAGTGTCTTTTGTCTCACTCGCACCGCGCAACTTAGAAAGAGGTGGTTAGATCTGACCCGTCTCGCATCGCGCCAAGCCGTCCATTGTGCTAGGCCCCGCAGACATGTCAGGCGTAGTCGCGCGATCGCATCTGACATTGCTTGCAACGCGGGTAACATTCCAGTGAGTCCGCATTGTAAACGCGTTGTTATATTATTTTTCTATTTAATCGTATGGCTTACATTATATTGGCCTTTAAAGTTTGTCACTCTTTAGTACCACCCAGGGGACACGTGTTCGGTTATGGTAGGTAGCTCCTGCGGACGCGAGTGACAGTTGTCCCCCCTTTGTCAAGTGAGTGGGCAACTCGACTGTTAGAAGTTCTTAAGCCGCCCGAAGGCCTCTAACTCGGCTTAACGACTACTGTCATAGACAGCAGCCGGGATCAACTGCTTAGCGTGCCTTCCAAAGCACGGAGAGACTCAAACATCAGGCGGTCACCCATCCAAAGCAAAGACTGACCGCTGCCATCTTTGCTTAACCTGCGCTATCGTTACCGACTCGAAAGCGCCGCTAGGCTATGAGCACTTCATTATAAGGCTATGAGCACTTCGTTATATTATAATGTGATCAAAATAGTCTCAAATTGACACACCGTTGACGTGCCATAACAACTACATCTGAGTAACCTTCACGCTTCCCTGCCGTTGCGAAGTATTACTTTTGTAACAAACACATTTTCTCTTTTAAATCACTTTGGTCGATCACGTATTGACGTTTCAACACTGTTTTATATTTTATAATGACCTATAAAATACCTTATAATAGACATGCAAGTGCAACACCCATTTATAATGATGTCTATTAAGTTCATCTTGTAAGGTTCGATAATTTTACGGTTCATTTATTAAGGCTAGATAACATTTTTGGTATTTTAATGCTGGCAACAATTGAGGAGATAAGTCAGTTAACCCGGTGAGCGGTGACGGTTGTAACGGGAGGGAAGGAAAAATAAAAGTAACTGAGTTTTACTATCAAAGGTGCATTTTATTGAGGAAGTTCCTAATAATTCAGAAGCGGAAGAACCAGCTCAATCAAACGTAAGTACACGCCTGATACCTCAATGATGTGATACAAGTAAATAACTGCGAACAAATTTATGCACCTACCTACTCAACGAGAAAAAAAATTGAATTTCGTTCGTCGTTGGCAACGATTTGCGTGTTGTTTCATTTGCTTCTCCGATTTTATCCTGTAATAATTTGTAAGTGTTACTTACACCATGCAGTTTGAGTTTGCATTCAGGTAACATTATAAAGCAAAATACGTATAAGATTATTCGAATACTCCGTGACCGTGGTTACATATCAATTTTGTATTCAATTGCTAAACTAATCTGTCCTAGCGATCGTCAAATATTAGTAACTGTGTAAATAACTTGAGTTTGTCAGTGGGTAAAAGTTGCAATATAATGTAATCGTATCATTTTTTTTTAAGTTTACTTGTTTAGCGGCTGAAGGTTTGTACAATCTTTATCTTTGCGTGCGTTAGTGTTTGTTACATATTACGCCATTAGCTTTATAAGAAAAAAAATATACTGAATTGATTTGATAAATTTATTATATTGTAGTGGAATTGGAATATAACGTTAGAATAAATTTGATAAGTATCACTGAAATATTTAAGATTGAGTACGTCATGCTAAAAGCTACCTTATGGGGTATATAATATGGATTAACAGGTTTCGGGTTAATAATATCACTTATTTTTACACAAACTAGACAACGTGCCCTGAATCTTAATCAGCTGCAATGTTATCATCAAATTGAAGGTTAGGTTCACACTTTTGTAAGAGGTATTTATGAATGTTATGAGTTATTTTTTGCTTTTACTTATAAAAAAAAAGGTATGCAGATAACCTACGAGGTGTCTCATACTTTTCCGTTTCCAAGTTTCAGGATATGGGTGACAAGGATGGCAACGACCGCAATGGGGACAATCGCAGGCTATTGACTCCATTGCGGCATGAGCAAAATACTACAAATGCCAGGCATTCTCGCAGCCGTAGTCCAGTGAGCAGCCGCAGTCAGAGTACCTATCGCCGTCGCATTCAGCAGCGAGAAACAGAATTAGAACGCGAACGTCAACGTGTGTTGCTGTTGGAACGCGAATTGCTACGAGAGCGCGAGCAAGATCGGAGAAGTCGATCCGAGCGTCAAAGTCGCCTTCATAGTACGGAGAGAAGTGAACGTCGCAGCCGACGTCCCTATGATAGGAGCGAGCGTCGGAGCCGTCGACGCAGCACCGAGCGCAGGAGCCGCATCAGCGAGCCGAGGCTCGACAGGGAGCAACCAGAGCAACATCGACAGCGAGAGAGACATCCTAGCGGGGAGCGTCGTGCGCTAAGGTCACGTAGGCCTGTTTTCTCAAGTAAAGATATTTTAAGTATTATACAATCACTTAAGAGTGGTCCGCCGGCACAAGCTGTAAACCAAGGTTCACAAATGAGTATGAAAAGTCTGGATTACAAAAATATCATCCCAGAATTCGATCCATCAGCAAAAAACCAACGTATGGACGTTTGGTTAAAGAAAGTTAACGAATGTGCCTCTGTTTACAGCTGGGACGAAAAGACCACTGTTCATTTCGCGATGCAGAAACTCCGAGGACTGGCCAAGACTTGGTACGAGAGCCAGAATTCCATTCTATTCACTTGGCCTGAGTGGCAGGATAAATTAAGCAGCGCATTTCCTTGCGACCAGAACTACGGCCAGTCCTTGGAGGAGATGCTTAAGCGACGTAGCCGATTTAACGAACCAATTGAAGTATACTTCTATGAAAAACTTGCCCTATTAAATAACTGCGAGATAACGGGGAAACGTGCTGTAGATTGCCTAATCCACGGTATTAGTGATAAAACCACTAAGTCTAGCGCCTTAGCGTTGAGGTGTAGTGAACCAGACGTCTTATTACAATTTCTAATGAGTAATAAGGAATCACATGCGCCTCAGTTTACTACATTCAAAAATAAATTTGGTAATGGGACACCTGGTTTACTTGACAACAATTTCAAAAACAATAGACCTGCATTTAGACAAACATCGAGCACACATTCTAATGTAGTTTATTGTTTTAACTGTAAAGAAAAAGGCCACCCGTACCTGCAGTGCCCGAAGCCTATGCTTAAATGCAATCGTTGTCACAAAGTAGGACATGTCGCCGAACACTGCTACTTGAAAGAAAAGTCGACAAATGCTGACACGGCAAAAGCTACATTATGTATTTCTAATATGAATCCTAATGATAAATTCTATAAGAACATAAGTGTCAATGGCTTGTCAATGGAAGCATTTGTGGACTTCGGCAGTGAAGTGACGTTAATAAAGGAGTCGAGTCTCTCGCTTTTAAATATTACTCACGATGGACAACCAGCTACAATGAGAGGGTTTGGGAATGAATTGGTACAGTCTTTGGGATCCGTTTTCTTAAACCTAACAGTTGATGATGTAGATGCAACCGTTCAGTGTAGGGTTGTTAAAGATCACTTGTTGGATAGGCCGTTGTTAGTAGGTCAATCATTTTCCGAGCAACCACACATCATTGTTGTTAAAGATGCGACAAAATTACGGTTTAATAACATTAGCGCTGAGATGCCTAAACATGACCCGGATGTAGAAAACGATCAATTTGTTAGAATCAGGGTAAAATGTCACAGTGTTTTACACGGTATAGCGAGTGTTAAAGCAGTTACCGAAGCCAAATTTACCGGAGACGTATTGTTAGAGACAAAAGTCATAGGTAAACCTAACCAACAGTATGTAGTATGTGGGGGGGCCTACCCTGTCAAAGATGGCGCCTTAAATGTCATAATCACACCCTGCAATGTTCCATGCCTTTTACAGAGAAACGCTATTTTTTCTCGTGGAGAAAGGGTGGAAGTAGTAAACCGTATAATGACGTCTTCTGACGTCATAGGTCCTTCAATTGAGAATTCGACTGCTGATTTTACATGCCAAGCCGATAAACAGATAGATATTAGCCAAGTACAACTAGGTGATTCGGTGACCGAAGCCGTCAAGTTAAAACTAATCGATTTGCTCCAGAGATACAAACATTGTTTCGCGGATGATTTATCAGGTTTAGGTTGCACGGATTCAACTACAATGACAATAGAGCTTAATAGTCAGCGCCCTGTGGTATACAGGCCCTACAGGTTGTCGTATCATGAACGTGATAAAGTCCGAAACATGGTGGACGAGATGTTAGAGGCAGGTATAATCCGCGAAAGTGTCTCAAGCTATGCCAGTCCAATAATTCTGTTCAAAAAGAAGGATGGCAAAGTGCGTCTCTGTATCGATTATAGAATGTTGAATTCTCTAACCGTGAAGGAGAGATATCCGATGCCCATAATAGAGGACGAAATAGCAAGACTATCTGGTCAGGCCTGGTTCGTCACTCTGGACTTGATGTCAGGTTACTACCAAGTACCCATTTCAGAGTCATCGAGGCACTTGACTGCGTTTGTCACGCCGGACGGCCAGTATGAATTTAATCGTATGCCGTTCGGCCTGGCGAACGCTCCAGCAGTGTTTCAGAGGATGATGAACCGGGTGCTGGGTCCAGTTCGGTTTGATAAAGCCACTGTCTATATGGATGACTTGCTGGTGTTTGGCAAAAGTCCAGAAGAGTGTCTCGATCGGTTGGAGGAGGTCTTGAAGCTTTTGACAAGAGCTAACCTAAAATTAAATCTATCAAAATGCAGCTTTTTACGGAACAAGATAGAGTACCTTGGGTATGAAATCGGTTCAGAAGGGATACGACCAGGAGTGGGTAAAATCCAGTCAGTAGTCGACTTTCCCTGCCCGCAAAATGTTCACGGTGTTCGCCAATTTTTAGGTCTGGTGAGCTATTTTAGAAAATTCATTTACGGATTTGCTCAGATCGCCCATCCGCTAACCAGATTATTAAAAAAGAACAACGCTTGGCAGTGGGAGGAAGATCAGGAGGAAGCATTTAAGATGCTGATAGCTAAATTGGTCGAACGTCCTGTGTTAGCCATATATGATCCAAAGGCTGAGACAGAACTCCATAGTGATGCTAGCAGAGTTGGTGTCGGTGGCATCTTGCTGCAGCGGCAGCATCCGGGCGATACCTTTAAACCAGTGGCATACTACAGTCGGCAGACGTCTCCTGAAGAAAAAAACTTCCACTCGTATGAGCTGGAGACATTGGCGGTGGTCTGTGCTCTGAAAAAGTTCCGAGTGTACTTGTTGGGAAAGGAGTTCAGGGTCGTCACCGATTGTAGTGCTCTTCGATCCACTTTCCAAAAAAGGGACCTCATACCCCGCATAGCTCGATGGTGGTTGGCGTTCCAAGAGTTCGACTGCTCGATAGAGTATAGGGCGGGAAATAAGATGAGTCACGTGGACGCACTATCAAGGAACCCCATAAGTGATGATGAAACAGAGAACCTTGATCCTTACCCGGCGGTGATGGCAATTAGTGATGAGGACTGGTTACTTACCCTTCAGTTAGGGGACAGTGAGTTGCACAGGATACGGGACGTTTTATGTAGTGGGCTTGACTCGAAAGGCCTTGAATATATAAAGGATAACTATCTAATGAAAAATAATAGACTCTTCAGGTGTATCGAAGGGAACAAAGAGGACTTACGGTGGGTTGTTCCCAAGGGTGCAAGGTGGCAGGTGTGTAGGCTAAATCACGATGAGATAGGGCACCTTGGTTACGAAAAAACTTTAGACAGGATCAAAAAAACATACTGGTTTTCGAAGATGTCTCGATTCGTTCGAAAATATGTAAACGCATGTATTGAATGTGCTTACGCGAAGCATAATAACAATAATCGCGAGGGGCTCTTGCATCCTATTGTAAAAGTTGAGAAACCATTTCATACCCTACACATCGACCACCTTGGACCCTTCGTTAGATCAAAGCAGGGGCATACTCATATTTTAGTGACAGTTGACTCATTCACGAAGTTCGTCTTTATTAAATCCGTTCGTAACACAAAAACGCAGAATGTGATCAAGGTTTTAGATACGATTTTTGACACTTTTAGAGCACCAGACCGGTTGATCAGTGACCGCGGCAGTAGCTTCACGTCACACGCTTTTCGAAAGTATTGTCTTGATAGAGGGATAAAACGTGCTTAACGCAGTAGCGAGTCCCAGGTCAAATGGCCAAGTGGAACGCTACAACCGTACAATATTAGATTCGTTAACTGCGTCTAACCTTAATCATGACGAAAAGGATTGGGATACTAAATTGGGAAAGATTCAGTGGGGCCTGAATAATTCTTTACAAAAAACAACGGGTAGGTCGCCTTCAGAAATTATGTTTGGCGCAGCTATGACGAGTGAGACCATCCCAATCCTCAACGAATTAGCTGACGTTAATCATAATGACCAAGATGTTGACTCAATTCGAAATGAGGTTAAGGATCGGATCGATAAAGAACAGGTTAAAGCTAAGGAACGATACGATGAGGGTAGACGACCAGCTCGTGCGTACGTTGTAGGCGAATTGGTTAAAATTACAAAGACTGCCTTTCAAAACAATGGGAAGAGCTCAAAGCTGCTCCCTAGATATGAAGGGCCTTATAAGGTGGTTAGAATTCTAGGGAATGATCGATACAAAGTGGCTCCTATCCCCGGTTTTGAAGGCATGAAAAATAGACGCAAAACCACGGTAGCTGCTGATAGAATGCGACCGTGGATTCACTTACCCGCATTAGAATTAAATGAAGACGCCGATGTTGATAATCTCGACTGCAATGAAAATGATGGAATACTAGATTAGAATTCTGTAATGGCTTGGTAGGATATATAGGCAATAGATCGATTACTTACGATTAGAATATTTGTATATGTATATAACATATAGTTACAGTCTGGCGCAAGAAATGATTGGTTTGTACTTTGACACTGAAAATGCGAAATGCGATACACATTGTGTGTGATTTCGAAAGTAATATTTTTGCGAATGATGTTTTAGTAATATCAGATTTATAGCCTCGAGAAGTGATTGGTGCGAGGAACTAGATTTATAAGTATACCTCGAGAAGTGATTGGTTCGAGGAGTTAGATTTGTAAATCCTCGAGAAGTGATTGGTTCGAGGAATTAGATTTGCAAGAGCCTCGAGAAGTGATTGGTTCGAGGATTTAGATTTATAAGAGCCTCGAGAAGTGATTGGTTCGAGGAATTCGATTTGTACGAGCCTCGAGAAGTGATTGGATCGAGGAATTAGATTTGTAAGAGCCTCGAGAAGTGATTGGTTCGAGGAATTAGATTTGTAAGAGCCTCGAGAAGTGATTGGTTCGAGGAATTAGATTTGTAAGAGCCTCAAGAAGTGATTGGTTCGAGGAATTCGATTTGTAAGATTCTTGGGAAGTGATTGGTTCGAGGAATTACATTTATACAGTTTAAACGTACCTCGAGAAGAGCTTGATTCGAGGAATTAATCTTATGACAAAGTTGGAAAACTCAGTTTAAGATAATTTGGATTTTGATAAGGTACTAAGAATATAGTTAGTTGATTGAGATGTCAAGTTACAATAATGCACAGGTTGCATTTTGATTATATACCTAAACTCCTAAAAGTTAGCCAACTGTACTTTTGTCTGTCATCTGTATTTAATAAGAATGAACTTAGTTTTACTATATCTGTTGTAACATTGGTTTAACTGACCGAGTGTAAGGTTCCACCGAGCACGTGTATGGGGACATACACGTCGTCAGGATGGACGAGTGTAAGGTTCGATAATTTTACGGTTCATTTATTAAGGCTAGATAACATTTTTGGTATTTTAATGCTGGCAACAATTGAGGAGATAAGTCAGTTAACCCGGTGAGCGGTGACGGTTGTAACGGGAGGGAAGGAAAAATAAAAGTAACTGAGTTTTACTATCAAAGGTGCATTTTATTGAGGAAGTTCCTAATAATCTGTAGGTTTTCTATTTCAAGTTTTTGAATGTCTGTAGGATTAAGGCGCCGTAGGTTCATGGTCTTCTCTCCCTCTCACTGAGCATAAGCGTAAGCGAGATGGAAGTGCGTGCTCGGAAGCGCGGATATCATGTTTTTTAATTTTAATTTTTTGGCCGTTTAAACAAATAAAAATGTAAACACTGAGTTCCCTCAAACATGATATTGCCGATTTTTAGAAGCAATTTTAATATTTATAGCTTTTGTGCATAATTTGTTACGAATATTTTAAGTGTATTTTTGTGTGTTTTAGACCTATGTTCGTGATTTTTTTCTATCGAGCGAAACTTGCTTAATCATGTTTTGAAGCACTGATTTCCCTGCAGAAAAGCCTCAAGGTTACTATTCGTATTTTTTTGAAACCATATTGTTATAAACAGACGCATTATATTGTTTCAAAAACTCTGTTCGCTTAACTTCGCTGAACCTACGGCGCCTTAATAAGTGTGTGGACTAAGGCCGCGGACTGAACGCACGCGGGCAGCGGGGCGTCTTAATCGACGTTAAGTTAATTCTCTAGCGGATATAAGTCCGTTTACTTAGAGCCTTATCACACTTGCGATTTGCGAGCGTGTTTTCTATACAATTATAAGTCGCGGCGAACACGCTGCGTGATCGCCTTCATACAAAATACGCTTGGAAATCGCAAGTGTGATAAGGCTCTTAGATAGATACATAAATCACAATCAACATTTATATGTTACAACAGAATAAAAACAACAATCAGAAAACTTAACAAGAAAAAAGAAGCATAAAACAAACAACATAGAACTATGCACAAAAAACTTTGCTGTACAATATTATATCGCACTTTTTTGGAAAAACGCAAATAAAGATTTTAAGTCGCTATAGGTCGTTTAGAGTCGATCTATGTATACAACTCAATTTGACGTTTTTTTTTTAGTTAGGTCAGTTCCGTTCTAAAGAGCAAAAAGGTTCCATCTTGGTGCATGCTTTGCTCGCAATTGAGCAAAACACTGGTATTCTATTGAACCCAGAATAATTATATGTGTAGAAAATATATTTAGGTGACTTTTGACCCCGTACATCAAACTGAAGCCGACGATGATAATAAAACGCACTGAAAATGAGAATATTCTTCAAACTCCAAAAAAAAACGCCATGCAAAACTAAACAATATGGAATAAAAACAAAGCTAAATCCGTATTCTAAATTCCTTTGAAGACAAAGGTGGAAACTTTCTCCAATACCAACTGGTCCTTGAAAAGCCCTACCAATGTCAAAGGACTTATGACTTTGACCCCCAAAGCCAGATACGTCATTATTTTACGAAGCAAAAAGGGTCCAAAGCAAACGGCTCTTTCCAACTTATTCAGCCACATATCTAAAGGACGTAACAGCCATCTAGTTTGTATTAAAACTCGACTTTTCGCTAAGAACATCGACCTGATTTGCACATGAAAAGCATTGAGATTCGATTGGCCGAAATTTATTCTATGAGTTCAGCATGATTGCTATCAGTTATACGGGGGGTTTTCTGCGCTTTTGTGAAGAAGTTTATCTGCTTAAGTGGGTTTATGGGGGTGGCTATTGTAGATCACTATGCCGAAGTATCATAAAATGCTACCTTTAGGAGACGACTAAGGCTGAGCCAGACCGCCTGTACGCCACGTATGTTATACTTATGTATAGCACGTACACCACTGCGTTGTAAAGTAGGTATGGATCCTCAAAAGACATGTCACACCGGATGCGTCTGCGTAGACGTGCACGCACACGCAACGCGTGCACACTCCGTGTTGAAAGGAGAAGATCTTGGCGTAGCTTCTCCGAGAAAATCGGAGATATTCTATATAGAGTTCCGATTAAGAGATCAGGTCGAGAGTTCCCTAACCCCAAGCGCATAATAAATATGTGCCTGTAATCGATAACAATATTAGATAGACGAAAAGTCTGTGAGGTTGTAACTTTCTTTCACCTGTGTATATAATGGACATAGGCTATAAAATAGGGCCCAAGCTATCTGGCCCTCGCCTCTGTGCTCGCCTTAACCGGCCGGCCAGAGTGGAGTCGCAAGAGCGGAACCTACGCTCCAGGTTGAAAGTGTAAAATGTCATAACGCCGGCGGTCGTTGAATGGATTACCGGGATCTGGCGCACCGCAGACTCAGCTCTCGACAACCTCACAGCCGCTCAAAGGTGTTGCCCCTTGGCGCACTGTGCGTGCGACTGTTTTGTGGGGCCCACTTAGCGAGTTGGCGAGTCACCGCCTGCCTTTTTACAATTTTGAGACTGATAGTCACGGCAGGTGTCCAATAACCCATGACCATGGTTTCCATCGCAGCACAGTGTTGCACTGCAATATCATGTTGTGCCATATGTGTATCCCTCGCTTTAGATTATTTTTGTATAAACGCCGGAGGTAAATATAACTTAAGGCTTATTGCCAGACATTTTACACGGGTGGCCTGTGGGTCAAATTTACACAACGAGCATACAATGCCCTGCGCGTCCTCTACAACAATGCCTTCAGAATGCTGATGGGACTGCCCCGGAGATGCAGCGCTTCAGGTATGTTTGTGAGCGCGCGCGTGGATGGTTTCCACGCCGTCATGCGCAAAAAATATGCATCGCTGAGAAGGCGACTAAGGGGTAGTCACAACAGTATTCTGAATATTATTGCTGAAAGAATGTGTCAATGTGGCATCCAAAAGCAATGGGTTGATAAGCTCAGGGGATGTGTAATGTACGACATGTAATAATTACATGTCGTATATTACACATCTTATATTATTATAGGTTTAAGTAGTAGTAAGTAACTTGTTTGAGTGTTTTTTAAATATGGATCTTATGTTATCCGAAATATATATATATTTTTTTATTATAAAATGGCCTCTGCGCTGTTGGCTTCGGCTCCACGACCAACGTACGCCCTCCAAAGGTCCGGGACCCCATGGTCTAGAGATATGGCAAATACATACATAATACCAGTATCTCACGTCTATTACGTTCTTTGTAATTCGTTTACGTGGCCGGCTAGCATGACATACCTACCTATAATGTACGTAATTGAAAACACCTACGAAAAATTGTAAGATATTAGATTGGTACCGGAAGGCGGAGCGTGGGTAGAAGACCGCCCACAAGGTGGACTGATGACCTGGTAAACGTCGCGGGTGTCCGCTAGATGCGCAGGACCAGTAATTGTGGCAGTCTTTGGGAGACCTATGTCCAGCAGTGGAAGTTTTTCGGTTGATATGGTGCTGATTTGAGGCGAATGCAGCTGGTCATGGTCGTCATTGGGAGTTCGTGATCTCTGCCTACCTGTGGCGTCGGGTGAAAATTTTCGATGGGCAATCGGGTTGTATGGGCGGGACGCGTCGGGAAACAGTGTTTTTCTTTACTTTATGTGCTCTATTAAATAGCTCTGCGGTAATACCGGATGCTCTACAACACTGTAATTGTGGTTGTGCTTTACGAGTGTCACACACGACGCCATTTCCTTTCATTAGCTATTGTTGTTTTTTATAGCGATTTTTACAACCAACTACCGAGTTTATGTGTTTTTCATTGTAACACACAAGAAGCAAGGAAGACTGCGTAATGATGAGGTAACAGTATTTCTAAGTAACTACTTATCACACTTATATGATAAAATTGACAAACAACTTGCAAACAAAAAATATACTTAGTACGATAAGTAGACAAAAAGCCCTAATAGAAAGTCAAAATAAATTAATAATTATATTAAGAGAGAAGACACTATTTCCAGCCTAACACTATTTTTATTGATAAACGTGCACACTACCGCTATCTATGCACACTAGGTAGAACTTGTAGTTTTGCTACTCACCGCTAGATGGCGGTACCATCGATCTCGTTGTTGTATCCAGTTACCGCCAGGAGCGCCACTATTCTATCAATAAATAAAATTAATTATACTGGTTGTGCGTGTCTGTCGTGAGTCGTGATCTAAAAGTAGTAAAAGGTTAATGTGTGAATTATTAACAATAACTAAGCTTTCATGAAAATGAAATGCGGTCATTGTATTTGACATTTACGTAGACGGTAGCGCCACCTATTGTGTTTATTCCAGTAAGAAAATAAGCTAATAAGAGATTTTATATATATTATGTGTAACAGTGTAATGAATAATAGTGAAGTCTAATAGTACATTGTGATACAAGTGAGGTATGTTAATAAGTACATCAGAGGCGGAATTATCACGCGAGCCGCAGGTGAGCGTGATAAGAGAGCCGAGGATGTGGAGGTCAGCACAAGATGAAAATTTTATAGGCCTGCCAAGTTATTTCTTTACTTATTCATGGCAACAGGTGTTTACTCACATGTTGTATACATCGCCAAGAATTTCCAGTGGCGTCCATTCTTTTTATCACTTTTCTAGTCACCACGAGTCAACATTTTTGTTCATAACCAAACACGCATTGTTAATGTTTACAAATATCTGTGAAAGAACCTATAATGCCGCGCAACAGTTTTTTTCGTGCAGTTAGCGCAGTGCGCGCGCATTAAATGAAATCTCTAAACAGCCAATACAAAATAAAATAAATATTTTCGTATCTTTATTAATTCATGTAAAATGTTATCAAAAGTGAATAGTTTTACTAAATTAAACGTGTCTATATATATCCAAAAATTAATACTCAATGAATTAACAAAAAGGATTTAATTTGTTTAGTCGAGTAAGAATCCATTTGCCGAGCATTAAAAAAAAGCTGTACATTCTGTACAACCCGGTTAATTTAAGAATGCACAGTGTGCAAGCATACATCTCGCTGCAAGGTGCCAACGTGACTTAATCGGGATATAACCATAACACACAAGTGTCGTAATGTTATAAAACACGCGTGTTTAATATCCAGGATTATGAGCCTAAAAGCGACACAATAAGAGGTAAGTTACGAGCAATTGTGTTGAAAAATAATAATATTTACCTAATACAAAATATGTTAGGTACCTATACAATCTAGCATCATCATTTAACTTAAGAGTAGCACTCTTGTCGGTGGAGCCTTTACTTTCTGATATGACCCGACCTTAACTTTCTCTTTTATCACAATCAATTTTTATTTACAATCAATCAATAATGATATTATATTATTATATCATCATCCTACTAGCGTTATTCCCGGTTATGTCCCAAACAAGCCCGGGGTCCGCTTTGAAACCTAATCCTAAGATTTGGCATAGGCACAGTGTTACGAAACCGACTGCCATCAGACCTTCCAACCCAGAAGGAAAATTGGACCTTATTGGGATGAGACCGGTTTCCTCACGATGTTTTCCTTTACCGAAAAGCTAACGATAAACATTCCGTACGTAAGTTCCGAAAAATTAATTGGTACGGTAATAACGATATTATATAATATGGTCAGAAAAAAAATCAAAACTAAAAATAAGTACCTATGTACCAACCATAACAATGTAAATGTGAGAATGAGCCACGGTATCCATATACCATCAGGTACGTACTAACGCTGTTTGCCACCAATGTGGCTGGTAGAAATTAATGGTAATAAATAATAATAATAAATAGGTATGTTCAATCTCGGGAGACATATTCAGGGCCTAATTTACCCACAGGCTAATAACGCTAGAGCATATAGGGCGCAAGGATCAAGCAAGGGGGCTGCGGGGGGCGCGGCACCGAGCTGAGTCTTACTTACATTTCATAGTTAGCCTAGGGCGGTCGGAACTAAACTCACTAAATCAGGCTCTGGAAATATTTTAAGAGGGCGTAAGGAGTAAAGGCCAATTATGTTTTTTCATACCTACATAACAAATTGCTTGTCCAGACTAATTACCTATGCCTCAGGAAGACCTGGCAACGTTTGTTATTGTTATCTCTTTTTATCAGACGAGACAAGATATTATAAAAATACATGCAAAGGAAACTGAGTCGAGCGAATCCAGACCCCGTATCATGGTCTGCCTTATCACGCGATAAGTGACAAGATGGAGCGTCCGTCTCGTTCTATCGAACGGTGACAGCCAGTGACGGACGCTCCATCTTGTCACTTATCGTGTGATAAGGCCGACCATGATACGGGACCAGCTTACCTACTTCATACTTAGTATGACATTTTATTATCTTAACCCTTAAATGCATATTTTTTTAATTTTTGGTAGAAAAAAATGTTTTTGTTTAGTTAATTGGATGTAATCTAGGAAAAACATATAAAAAACGTGCACAGATTTTAGTGTTGCCAGTTATTATTTCCCAAGACTACTACTTGATGTTTGGTATAAAGGTGCGTTCAAGAACGTCAGCCTTTTTTTTAAATCTGTGAGCTGTCTATTGCTTTGTAGACATTTGGAAACACTATGCATTTAAGGGTTAACAATGATAAAATTGTACAGATTCCTCCCTCGCCCCTTGTAGATACTCGTACCTACAATAATTTGGTGCCATCAAGTTGGACTGACGGTGAAGCCATAAGGTGGAACTCTGCAATAGCTAATAGTAAGATTTGTACTTACTAATTAGCTTTTTTTATAATTACATAATTAATTATATTTGTCACAGCACAATGCTGAGTTCCTTTTGACACAAATAATCTCGTTAATTTTTTTACCTCTATATCTATTTTGCTTATGTATCTGTTTGTGTGACAATAAACATTTTCTTTCTTTCTTTCTTAACTACGCCGTTTTCTTGTGGACCCACTGATTTGTTCTACCAGTCGGACCACGAGGGAGACTTGTTTCTCGTGATCACCTTCTTTCTATGGTAATGAGATTACTTCCTGTATATAATTTGTTTTTGTACCTGTTACTTATTTTCCCTCAAACAGAACCGCCATTTACCCGTGTTCCACTTGGTCGTTCAAGAGCTTCGACGCGGGGCTCTGTCTTTCCTATAAAAATATCCATACTATATACTATATACTATATCCATATCCATATCCATATCCATCCATACTATCCATACTAATATTATAAATGCGAAAGTGTGTCTGTCTGTCTGTCTGTCTGTCTGTTACCACTTCACGCTTACACCGCTGAACCGATTGCGATGAAATTTGGTATGGAGATAGTTTGAATCTCGGGGAAGGACATAGGATAGTTTTTATCCCCGAAATCATCTCCTAAGGGGGTGAAATGAGGGGGGGTGAAAATTTGTATGGAGCTGCGATATAAAAGAGTTCCACGCGGACGGAGTCGCGGGCAGAAGCTAGTAATATTATAAATGCGAAAGTGTGTCTGTCTGTCTGTCTGTCTGTTACCTCTTCACGCTTAAACCGCTAAACCGATTGCGATGAAATTTGGTATGGAGATAGTTTGAATCCCGGGGAAGGACATAGGATAGTTTTCATCCTGGAAATCACACTCTAAGGGGATGAAATGGGGGGTTGAAGTTTGTATGCAGCTGCGATATAAACGATTTCCACGCGGACGGAGTCGCGGGCAGAAGCTAGTTTATAATAAATATTGCTGCTCGGCCCGCTCCATAAGCCGTGCAGGTGTGAAAGAGATTCCGATGAATTATGACCTGACCGGCCAGATAGTTTTGCGGATAGTATAGGCGACCTTCGGGCATCTGAAGCTTAAACAAAGCTAATCTACCTAGTTTTTAGCGAACGTAATAATAAGTCATTTCAAAATAAATAACAATTCAATACATATACAAAAACATACAGGGAGTATAGAAATAGCAGTGACACCACGAGAAACTAGTCTTTTTCGTGGTTCCATCGGTGGGACAAATCAGTGAGACCACGACAAAACAGCGATTAATTATAAGTTATAGTAAAAGTTTACATTGCAGTATGGTGAAACATAATCAGTGCATCCACCGTCGGTCACTGACCCGCCGCGGGTCAATGACACCAGGACCAGTTGTTAATGATCTGCTAATCCCGCGGACCCGACGCACAGACCATTTTGGCAGCGACCTCACTTTTATACAAGGGATACTTTTTCTTGTCGTGCAACCGTATCGTATGGGCCTGGGAGCATCCCACAGAACCTGTGCGAGGAGAGTCCAGTGTCCACTAATAATACGACGACCGGTTAGCCTAGTGGGTAGTGACGCTGCCTACGAAGCTGAAGGTCTTGGGTTCGAATCCCGGTAAGGGCAAATATTTGTGTGATGAGCATGAATATTTTTTTTCTGAGTCATGTCGAAGTCATGGAAGTTTTTGTATGTATTTAAGTATTTATATCTATTATATATATCGTCGTCTAGTATTCATAACACAAGCCTTACTGAGCTTACTATGGGACTAGGTCGATTTGTGTAAGATTGTCCCCTAATATTTATTATTTATTTATTTATAATGAGAGAAGCGTGAGCCAGGCTTACACTGCTATTAGTCATTTCGTTGGAAACCGCTCCGCTAAAGCGCACAGCTCAGGTGTAAATTCTCATTATTCACCTTAATAACAGTAGACAAAACTTTCCTAGTTTTTTTATGATGCATACTACAAAATATGCTTGAGATATTGTAATTAGGCGCCACTTAAACTAAACATGATTTGAAAAGTGATTATTGTTTGTAGTTATTTTTACTTTATATATACTTTAAACTGAAGAAAATTCGCCTTTAAGCTGTAGCTCTATTCTTAATGTATGTATGTACTGAATTGCAAAACACAATCTGTTTACTTCACGCTTCATGCGTACTAATATAATGCATATTAATACGATAGTGCGAGACAAGAAACCATTAATATCAATTGAATTTCTTATGTTATGTATTGCCAAATGTCATCGTACGTAGGGCGGGTTGTACCAACTTGCAATTACAGACTGATCAACGTTAAATATGGTGCCAAAAGCTGTCATTCCTTAGAAACTTGTCAAAAATTTTAAATATCCATAACGAACACCGATACGATTACAGACGGTTTAGTGTAATCCACACTTAGTCGTGGTATGAATGTATTATCTTAAGGCCGAAACGCACTGACAGCGGTGGCGGAGCGGCGCTGTGCGGCGCGGAGGCGGTACCGGTTGTAATGTTCGAGCTAATATGAAAGGGTCCGCACAGAAAATCGGCCGGGAAAAAAGCGTGGCGGAGGCGGCGCGGAGGCGGTAGCGGCGCGGAGGCGGCGAAACGCGTGCACAGATAGGCGTGCGCGGCGCGGAGGCGGCGCGGGGCGGTTTTGCGGCGGGAAGTTGTATTACACAGTTGTCAATGCACCGGCGCGCACTGGCGGTGGCGGCGCGGCGCGGCGCGGAGGCGTGCTGAGAGCGGTGCAACAAGTTGTATTTTTTTACAACTTCAGTTCAGATTTTATTAATTTTAACAATGAGTACAACTGTAAAATTTATTTCCCTGGTGAAACTTGGTACCCTGCTCAACAATCCTTGGTTTTAAGATTTCGTGTAATTCTTCAAGACTGTTTTTACTCATGTGAAAATAAGTGTAAAAACGATCTTCATAAGAAGTTAGCTCTTGGCATAAATGATCGAACTCTCCAAATATTTATTTAAACTGTATTGCACAAAAGAAAACTTATCATACAAAAGGCGGACTTAATGCCATATGGCATTCTCTACCAGTCAAACCTTAAGGCAAAGCGGAAAATATATACAGGGTGTAATCGTTAAGTGTAGCCAGGCGATTATTCCGTAAATATAAGAGATATTAGAAAATATCAAACTGATATCGAAAGTGCGTAACTAGTGAACGGCTTTACAAGTTTACTAGTTACATTTGCACTTATACAAGTTTAATAGTTACACTTACAAGTTTACAAGTTACACTTACAAGTTTACGAGATACTCGTACAAGTTTACAAGTTACACTTACAACTACTTACAAGTTATACTTACAAGTTTACAAGTTACTTACAAGTTTACGAGATACACTTGTGGCAAGGTACTTAACTGTACGGGAGCGAGCGTTTAAACTTAATATTTTTTATATTAATACTTTTATTTCAAAAAAGTTATTAATGCAATTTTACTCATTGGGTAACGCACTTTCGATATCAGTTTGATATTTTCTAATATCTCTTATATTTACGGAATAATCGCCTGGCTACACTTAACGATTACACCTTGTATATTTATTATACTATATAATGAAAATTCCTCTTTTTTTATTTATTTCATGGACCCGGATGTCCGTTTAGTCTTCTCTTTATTTAGGAACGTCTCGTCATCGCTATCTGAATCTGAGGATAACATTTTTGATCTTTCCGAATCTGTCAACTGTCGATTACCGCTTGATATGTCACACACGCCGCCTCCGTGCCGCTATCCCGCGCGAATACCGGCCGGGATTTTGGTGCGACGTCCTCCGCCCCGCATTCGCTTTACCGCAAAACCGCCTCCGCACCGCACCGCGCCGCGCCGCTCTCTGTGCGTTTGCAGCTTTAGGAGTGTCCATAGAGTGTATACATAAGGCTGCATTCCTAAACGCTGTTCACACCAATCCGACAAGGACAGTATTGGTTTGGCATGCTCCGATATCAGACGGGGCGGCGAGAATAGAAAGTGTGTTTCTCAAACATTTACTTGCCCTCCGATATCCTCACTGGATCCGACATCGACAATTACAGATTGGTGTGAAGAGGCTCTCAAGGGGCAACTGCACAAAATATCCCAATAGGTCGAAGTGTATGCGAAAGTAACATAAGACCGGCTATGCAATCTTGACTGAAAAATGTAGTCCGTCTATTCGGTTTACATAAGTGAACTTTCTGTTCTCTATTCTGTGACAAACTCCATGGTAAGAGCTTTTTATTTGCACAACCACGAGCAGGCTTCATCTCGTTAATCCACGATATCCAATAAAGCATCTTGTTACTTATTTCATAAGGTTTGTAATGTACTGTCAGTTGTGGCACTCAATTTGACAACTTTTTCAATCAACAAAAAGTTTCAATTTTTTTTTTATTGTTACTTGATACCATCGTTATTTTAGTAGTACCTGGTGCTGCGAAGAATCGGGGCTTGGACCGGCAAAGATGGATACCACAGCATCAAGCTGCACCGACGAGAGTCCAGCTCAAATCTGTATATCTTTCCTAACTGGGTCATTCTCATTTTCGGGCACTGCAGTAGTTGAAAACTTCTTCTATAAATAAGAAAAAAAACCATATATGGCCAAACCTAAATTGTCACAAAACTGACACTTTAACAACTTGCGTTGATTCGGTACACAGACTTTAGAAAATGCCCAATAACACCACTACCTTCATTATCTGCCATCACTAGACAAGAAAACACGTCGTGTTTTGAGGCCAGATAAATACAAACAAATTAACGGCATTTTAGCTAAAATAGGTATGATGACACCGGAATCGGAAGGCGCGGCGTGGGTAGGCCCCCGACAAGGTGGACTGATGACCTGGTAAAGGTTGCGGGAATACGGGTGGCGCAGGGCTGGTTACTTTGGCACTCTTTGGGGGAGGCCTATGTCCAGTAGTGGACGTCTTTCGGCTGATATGATGATGTATGATGAACGGGTTTGAATAAGGGCAATTTAAGTGACTGCTTGAAGGCAGGCCGTATGCTTGCCTTCCATAATCCTCATCATCCTACTCCTAGCGGTATTCCCGGTTGTGCCCTAAAGGAGCCCGGAACCAGAGCACCTAATCCCAAGATGCATAGGCACTAGTTTTACGAAAGCGACTGCCATCTGACCTTCCTACCCAGAGGGAAAACTAGTCCTTATTGGATCGGTTTCCTCATGATGTTTTCCTTCGCCGAAAAGCTAGCGGCAATATTCCTTACAATAAGTTCCGAAAAACTCATTGGTACGAGCCGGGATTCCCATGACCGCCGCTTGAGAGTATGCCTGAACCACTAGGCTACCGTAGTTTCAAAATTATATATGTTTTTTTTTCGTAAAATACAACACGTGTTTATAATCTAGAGGATGGTGCCGCCCGGTAAGCAAAATGTTGCCTGTGTTGGGAGACACGGCTCTTCCTTAGGTTATCAGAATGTTACATGAAAAATTATACTAGGTACGACTTAAGATCTTATAACAGGTGTTAGCAACTAGAAAAGTAAGTAAATGCAATTTTATATATAACTAGGCCTGTCCAGCAGTAGAAATATAATGAATTGAGTAAGAGTAGTAAATATTTATCCTTGCTATTATTTGTTTAAAACCCGCAATTTGGTCAAATATGTCGGTCGAAAGGTGAACGGCAGCGAATCTGGCAGGTTTGACTGGTTTGTGTTGTTTTCCAAATACTCGTGCTTTCTCGGGGTTTCCCGCATTTCGGGTCAGACTGTACCGGTTAGCAAAAACGGGCAAATTATTGATAAAAATATTGTGTGAATGTTCGAGTCATGTTACTAGAAGGGCATTAAGAGGAAACAGTAAGGGCGAGATAACTGAGAAATAGGTATTTGTAAAATGTATTGCTGTCGCGCCAACCTCAAGCCTCCCCCCGCAGAGCGCGATAGAGACAACTGCAGCTTGGACCGCAAATACCTATTAAAAGTACATAAACTCAACGTTTTGTAGTCCCCTGATTTCTTCTCCAAAACTTGACCTATTTAACTATTTTTTTATTAAAAATCAAAGAAAGGCTTTGGCCGTGTTGCTATGTTTTCCTTTTTTTAAATAATCTAGTCAAAATTATTTTCTGGATGTTTGAACACAGCGGAAAATCTGGCATTTTTTTTAGGTTTTTGAAGGTTAATATTCCCTTTTAAGAATAAAATGAAAAAAAGGAAAACATAGGAACATGTCAATAGTAGCCATAGATTTATCGAAAAAAAAATATTGCTCTACTGCCATTATCCAGGGAGAAAACAGGGGACTACGTTTCTATGGAAAAACAGCCCTTGTGTTTCCTCTTAAGTATGAATGTGGAGGGTTAGGATAGAAGAAGTAGGCCAAAAAAAAGGTGGATGGACTGCGTGACAGACGATATGAAGAGGAAGGAAGTGTGTGAGTTGACGGGCGATATAGTCCAGCCAATGAAATGACAACTTGTATGGGTAAAAAAAATCAATTTTGGAAATAATTTATAATAGCTTATCTTTTCTGTGTAACGGATATATTAGGTATCAATTAAATAGTTACCCAGCGACAGAACCCGACAAAATTTCAGACATAAAAAAAAATATAAATTAACTAGCTTCTAAAAAGTCAGAAAAAATGTTAATATTTATATATTTTTGTCTTTATTTTGGTTCATTTACATTTGCTTTATAATATTCAAGTTAAATCATACAAAAAAAGACAATGCATGCTTCATTTAAATCTACATAATTACTTCCGGGTGGAGATTTTGTAGGATTTTTAAATACAGCATCTTAGATAAAGATTTTAAAATAAAATCAACAAAGAAAACGCTATTATAAATTACTTAATGTTTTTCAAAACCGTATTTTGCCTGCACGGTTAGCACAAGATGGCGCGCGAGCTCTGTCGATTTTTCTCGCACTATCCGTCTATCTCTTATTAGAGCACATAGAAAGAGACGTAAAGTGCGAGAAAAATCGAGAGAGCTCGCGCGCCGTCTTGTGCTAACCGTGCAGGAGTAATAGAGGTATGGAAGAAAATAAAATGCTGCGCCGACCCCAAGTAAATGGGATAAGGACAAAGCGAATGATGATAGTATCAATTGACTTATAGAATTCCTCTCTCAAGTTGCTGCAATCTATTTGATGCGGACTGCTAAAAATGTTGTTACAATCGTATGTTGCGGTTAAACTCACGTATTCATTGTCACTAAGGGCTACTTGGTCCGGACCCTTAAGGAGTTCTACGGCCCCGAGAATTCTTAAATCCAGAAGAACTCCCGAAAGGTTCGAAACATGTCACCCGTAGTGAAAACAGAAGGAGGGTTTTGTTTTTCGAACGTATGTATGTAAATATAGTTTGTAATGCGAACATTCTGATATTTAAGATAATATTAATGTCCTGATCCTGATCCCGATGCCATTCGAACCAGTTTTTGGAGAGGAACAAATGTTTGTATGTTGTATGGGAGCAACTACAATGAAACAACATAAATACCCAAAAATTTGAGACAAAGATTGACGTCACTGGCGGCAGCGGAAAACGCTTCATACTGATGACGTACCCACGTATGACGTCACTTGTACAAAGTAGTTGTATCATTGTATGGAAAATCCGGTAAATTGTTGTTTCGGTCGCGAAATACTGCGTTTAAGTACATAGTTGTCATATAATTTTGTTTCTATAAAAGCGTAAGGATTTTATTGGCAGCTTTAAATTTACTCTTACAACTTTCAAGGTTCATATCTGTTTGTGAATGCACCTTATATTGTTTCTAGATAATCTATGACGGCTGTCAATGTCATGTCGGGTTTTGGAGCGAATTAAAGAGAGCCCAGTTTGCATAAAAATATCTTTTATTTATTTAAAATAACATGGTGTCTAGTGGGTAAAATGCCAGATGAAGATTACAAAGTGCTTCTGGAGCAGCAAACTAAGCTGTTAGCTGCCATGCAAACCCAAATGCAAGTAATGCAGCAACAAATGAGTAACATGATGGCGGGATCCAATATAGACGCTGTAAAAAGTCATGTCAGCGTCCCATGGCCCCAACCGTTGGATGTAGAATCGGGAGACCTATTCGAAAACTTAGAATTCTTCCGCAACGGCTGGGAAAATTACTGCACGGCTACCGGAATGTCCAAATGGGGACCGGAGAAAAGCGAGGTTAAGGCCAGCATTCTTTTAAGCGCAGTGGGCACTGCAGCAGTGAAGAAATTCATGGAGTTCGGACTCACAGAGATGGAAAAGAAATCTGAAAAATAAATTTTTAGAAAAATGGAAGAGACTATCATAAAAAAAACAAATGTCATCTATTCCAGATATTTATTTAACTCTAGGAATCAGCTCAGCGAGGAAACTTTCGAAGACTATTTTCTTGCGCTTAAGAAGCTTGTAAGAACCTGTGGTTATGGTACAATGGCAGACGAATTGATGAGAGATCGCCTAGTGGTTGGAATAAAGGACGGTGAGGTTATTAAAGAGTTATTGCGTAGAGAAGACTTGACCCTAGATTCTGCCCTCAATATATGCCGAGCAGCTGAAAGGGCTACAACTCAGTTGGCAGATCTGCAAAAGGAAAATGTGGTGAATAAGATAAATACATATAATAAAAAAGATACATACAAAAAAAAGGATGAAAAGAAAATGCCAAGACAATGCAAATTTTGTGGGGATAGTCATGTTTTCAGTAAAAATTTATGCCCTGCATTTGGTAAGCGATGTGAAGAATGTGGTGGTCGCAATCATTTTCAGAGAGTATGTAAAAAGAAGAATACAAGAATTAATGAGATTAATGAGAATATGAGTGACACTTCTGAGGATAGCATTGTGATAGCTCAAGTTAGGACAAATAAGAGTTCTGGCCACATCGAAGCACCATTGATGTTTAATATCAAAGACAAGTGGAACAAAATTTATTGCACATTGGATACAGGTGCGCAAGTATGTGTGATGGGTGCGGATTATTATAAAAAGATAACTGGAGATGAAGATTTCCGCAAGTTGACACCCTCATCAAAGAAACTCAAATGTTTCAATGGTTCAGCTATTTCTCAATATGGCACTGGAGTGTTTGAATGCCTGAATAAAGATAAAAAGTTTAAAATTAAATTTCACATAGTAGATGTCCAACATGAGCCTCTACTTTCAGAAAAAGCATGTGTAGCTTTTGGATTTATAAAATATTGTGAGGTTGTGAAATCTGACACAGGCCCAGACCATGTTAAAGAAGAACTGGACCACACAAAAGCATTAGAAATTATTAAAAAATATGATGATGTTTTTAATGGTTATGGAGAGCTACCAGGAGAAGTTACTTTAGAGGTGGACACATCAGTTATTCCTAAAATACAACCTGCCCGGCGTGTTCCTGTGTGCCTACGAAACAGATTGCAGAAAGAATTGGAACAGTTAGAAGAAGATGGCATTATAGTGAAAGAAACTCATCATACTGATTGGGTAAATAACATTTTAATAGTTAGTAAAGACTCAAAGTTCAGAATATGTTTAGATCCTATCCCATTAAATAAAGCACTGAAAAGACCCAATTTTCAATTCACTACATTAGATGAAATAATGCCTGAATTGAGCAAGGCTAAGGTGTTTAGTACAGTAGATGCCAAGAAAGGCTTCTGGCAATGTCGCTTAGCAGAAAGCAGTAGTAAATTGACTACATTTTGGACTCCTTTTGCACGTTACAGATGGCTGAGACTCCCGTTCGGTTTGTGCTCTTCGCCAGAAATATTCCAGCAGAAACTTACCAGTTTGTTGAAGGATCTTAAAGGTATAGAAATTATAGCTGATGATATACTTATTTATGGAGTGGGCGATACAATTGAAGAGGCAACCATTGATCATAACATAAAACTAGAGAGTTTGTTGAAAAGATTACAAGAGGTAAACTGTAAACTCAATAAAGAAAAAGTCAACTTGTTGCAGACCTCTGTGAAATTCTACGGCCACATCCTGTCAAAAGATGGTTTGAAAGTAGATGAGTCCAAAGTAGATGCCATTAAAAATATGCCTACTCCTACTTCAAGTAAAGATGTGTTGCGTTTTTTGGGCATGGTTGGCTACCTCAGCAAATTTATAAATAACCTCAGTATGAAAGCAACTAATCTCAGAAACCTCACAAGAAAAGATACAGAGTTTGTTTGGTCAGAAAAAGAAGAAACAGAATTTCAGAATTTAAAAAATGTTATTAGTAACTTACCAGTTTTAAAATATTTTGACATTAACAAAGAAGTTGTCATGGAATGTGATGCCAGTGAGTATGGTCTGGGTGCTGCTCTATACCAGAATAATCAGATTATATGTTTTGCATCTAGATGTCTAAATCCTACAGAAAAAAAATATGCACAGATTGAGAAGGAGATGTTGGCAGTGGTTTTCGCCTGTAAGAGATTTAACCAATATGTTGCAGGTAACAGCAAGACTATTGTAAAAACTGACCATAGACCCCTGATTAATATTACTAATAAGCCATTGATTGAAGCCCCAAAGAGATTGCAAATGATGTTACTGACTTTACAAAAATATAATGTACAGCTTGTATTTATACCAGGTAAAGATAATTTGCTTGCAGACACTCTATCTAGAGCACCTGTCAGTGATGATAAGGACACATTTTATAACCTAGAAGAAAAAATAAAAGAAAGGAAAGTCTACAGATTAATAAGCAAAGTATCAGGCCTTAAATATCTAAAGGTGTCTGATAAACTTCTATGTAAGATCAGAAAATATACCGAAAAAGACCAGAATTTACAACAGTTAATAGACTACATACAGAAAGGTTTTCCAAAATATATCTCTGGCTTGCCAGTAACACTAAGTGTTTATTTCAGTTTCAAACATGAGTTGTCAACATCCGATGGATTAATATTTAGAAACAATCAAGTACTGATACCAGAGCTGCTGAGACAAGAAATGACTCAAAAAGTTCATGTAAGTCATAATGGTGTTGCTTAGCACTCTCAGATTGGCAAGAGAAAATATATTCTGGCCTGGTATGTCAGAGGACATAAAACAATATACAGAAAAGTGCTCATTTTGTATTAAGCACTCTCCTTCACAACAGAAGCAGCCCTTAATCTGCCATGATATTCCATTATATCCGTTTCAATACATATCTATGGATGTTTTCACTGTTAATGATATAAAGTACCTGGTTACAGTGGATCACTATTCGGACTATTTTGAGTTGGATAAACTCAATACACTTTC
The DNA here is from genome assembly GCA_947578815.1 of Epinotia ramella. NCBI lineage: Eukaryota > Metazoa > Arthropoda > Insecta > Lepidoptera > Tortricidae > Epinotia > Epinotia ramella. The sequence goes on from OX388205.1 coordinate 27,265,580, forward strand.
AGCAAATGAAATAATTATTATATGCAAGAGAAATTTCGCTCGGCATGGAGTACCACAAAAAGTTTGTACGGATAATGCGACTAATTTTGTCAATGAGATTTTTAAAAGCTTTGCAGATCAATGGAACTTTGAGCATGTTACTTCCTCACCCCATCATCCAGAGTCTAACGGGAAGGCTGAATCAGCAGTTAAGATTGCCAAAAAATTAGTTGTTCAGAGTCAGGAATTAAAGCAAGACTTGTGGTACTGTCTGTTACATCACCGGAATGTTCCTATACAAATGGACAATACAAGCCCTGTACAGAAGTTGTTTTCTAGAAGAACGAGAACTGGACTACCCTGTTTATTGCATCATCTCAAACCTAGAGTTGTAACTGAAGTTCCTAAAAAGGTAAAAGAGAGGAAGGAAAGGATAAAGGAAGGTTTTGATAAAAGAAGTAGAACTTTACCGGAGTTATTTATTGGACAAAAGGTTGTTACACAGCTAAAGCCTGAGGTTAATAAAAAATGGAGTTTTGGCACTGTTACTAAGAGACTAAATGAAAGATCCTACATTGTGGTAGTAGGTAATAAGGAATATAGAAGAAGCAGATGTCACATCAAGCCTTTCTCAGGAGAAGCTGGCTCTAAGTCAGTTGGCCGACCAACAGAACACACTGCGGATTACAGGTCCCAGTATGATAATATTACTTTTTCAGGTGTTGATACTTTTTATCATTGGCATCCAAATACAGAGTCTCAACCTCAAGATACAGAGTCTCCGGTACAGCCGTCTACTTCAGTTCAGATACTACATCAGTTGAGCGTCCGGAAGATTCCTCGAGGTTAGAAGTTCGACGTAGTCACCGGTCTAGAAACTTACCTCGTCATCTTACAGACTACGAAGTTTATTTTATAAAGAAAAGAGGATGTTTGTGAATGCACCTTATATTGTTTCTAGATAATCTATGACGGCTGTCAATGTCATGTCGGGTTTTGGAGCGAATTAAAGAGAGCCCAGTTTGCATAAAAATATCTTTTATTTATTTAAAATAACAATATCTTTATGATTTTAATTACATTTTATAATTTATACTTTATTACGATAATTTGATGGTTTGGTTTGGATCCATTTAGTATCACTACGTTATCAATTTGAACATGAGGCCGCATGCCTATTGTGTAAGTTTGCATTTGCGAAAAAACTTATTTTCTTTTTTTCTTTCTATATGTGGACAAGAATAATAATTTCGGGGTTACAGTCCAAACTATGAGGTGTCTTTGGGCTCCTCATAATCGTAGAAGTATGTACCCTAATATTTGAAAAACGCAGTTGGTTTTTTTTTAAAACCTTTTGGTTTCGCTTGACTAATTCATTGAACGACTTATGTTCAAGGTGACAAGTAAAACGACAGTCATACAGCTCTTTGTCAACTAACTAGATTTAGCGTGGGATCTAGTCAGCGCGAGAGTGGATTTAAACAATCATTCATACTATAGTCCGACCGCTTCAGTCAGTCCTCGCCTGTGCGTTAAAATGGCTCTGCTAAATAAAATATGCTTTGTCCCTTTGTGCAATTGACTCAGTTTTAGTGTGCCACTTTTTGAGCGCTTATAACTCTTCTCTTTTTGAGGGTTCCGTACCTCAAAAGGAAAAATCGGAACCCTTATAGGATCACTTTGTTGTCCCCATCTGTCCGTCTGTCCAGACCCTTCATCTCGGGAACGCGTAGAGCTATCGATTTGATATCAAAACCTATATACTCAGGTTTACAGTCCCTTGAAGCTGTGAAAACAAAAAACTTCTAAGTTAACGTAAAAAATAAATACGGCCGTTTAAAAATGTTAACGTTTAATCGTTACATGGTACTTTCCGTTGACCTCGAACTATGAAATTTGGCAAGTAATATATCTGATAAGTATACATTTGTAATTAAGTACGGAACCCTCGGTGGGCGAGTGCGACTCGCACTTGTCCGGTTTTTTTTATATAATTAATTGCCTTCAGCAGACATAGTTGGCCTACTGTACGTTAGTTACTGTGCCCGTTCGTCGCGTCTTATTCGCCACTCAAGTTGTCACGGTTGTCCGAATTATGCACACTTTCGCGGATCGAATCGCAATGTCGTAGTCTTCTTAAGACTTTTAGACGTTCACGATTTTGTACATTTAGGATAATCAGTAGGTAAATTTCATACTTTACCTTTATCAAGTTTTAACCGGTACCTCGCCTAATTTGAAGTTTCCTCGATGTGTACATGATAATCTGATCCTGACCTGATAACCATAGGACTACCTGCACGGCTATCACGGGACGGCGCGCGAGCTCTCTCAATTTTTCTCGCATTATCTGTCTCTCTCTTATTAAAACACTTAGAAAGAGAGGTATAGTGCGAGAAAAATCGAGAGTATGTCGCGGCCGTCTCATGATAGACGTGCTGGAAAGGATAGGTACCTTTTCAAACAAAAAAAAATATAATTCCAAATCGGTCCGCCGTCTTCGAGTAATCGGGAACATAAAAAATAAAAGATTCCGACGAATTGAGAACTTCCTCCTTTTTTGAAGTCGTTTAAAAAAGTTCTATCACACAAATAATTACCCTTACCAGCATTAGAACCTGGAACTTTTGTCTTCGTGGGCAGGCTAACTACCCACAGCACGGCTATCATGCGACGGCGCGCGAGCTCTCGATTTTTCTTGCACTATCCGTCTCTCTCTTATTAGAACACTTAGAACAAGAGGTATAGTGCGAGAAAAATCGAGAGTATGTGGGCTAAAAAGCCGACCAATGACTCCTAAGATAATATGATTCGGTAGTGTAAATCTATAATACTAGCTACACGTAGATTAACAAGTAGGTACTTAGGGTCAGTTCGGGTAAGTGCGCCACCGGGTAAAGTTGGCCTCATTCATCTTTAGTAATTTAAATCAATATCAGCACTTACCCCGGGGGCGCACTTTACCCTGTGGCGCACTTACCCGAACTGATTACTTTAAGTTTTATTATACTCGTACTCATTTATTTATAATGCACAAATACATTAAACGTCAAAAGGTTAATATTAGATTAAAAATTAATTCTAATTTATTTATGTTGTCAAAGAGTTAAATTGTTTCAAAAATGTATACACGTGTCAAATGAAATAAAATTGGTAATAAAGTCATATTTAGAATTCCATAATGAGGAAGAATTTATTAAAATGTTAGTAGTCACACAGTTCAGAAATGTCATAAAAGGCGTTATTAACCAGCCATTTTTTCAGTTCGCTGTAGAACGAACTGCCATTTTTAGGATTCCGATGTCAACAAGGAACCCTTATAGTCTCGCCATGTCCGTCCGTCTGTCTGTCCGTCCGTCTTCGGCTTAGCTCAGTAAACATTACTACTAGAAAACTGTAATTTGGCATGGGTATATAAATCAATCACGCCGACAGAACAGTAGGTACAATAAAATCTTGAAAAAAAATTTTAATCTCCTCTACCTCCCCTACACCTAAAGCGGGGATGAGCTTCAAAGCTCTAATTTTTGTTCGAGGCATGTGTCCCCGCTACTGGGGATATGAAAAAAATCGTGGTAGTAGTACATATAATGAATTTAAAAGAAAAACTAACACGGACAAGTAGGCATAATTAGTTACCGAGTAATAGTCGACCAACTTAATGTGTACTTGGAAAGACCAATTTTCGTACAAATTCGGCCGACGCAACCGCACCGCACGTCGATGTAACTAAGACAGGCAACTACGGAACGCTTCACTGCGCGTGGCCCGACACGTACTTGGCCGGTTTTAAGGTTTTTAATGCAATCAGGAATGGCATTATATATTTTAGGACCAATAACATAGGTCGTTTTGGTAGATTTGGTTCATTTGCACCGGGTTGTTACAAGCTTGTCCTTGTGGTTATATAATCAAGCATTGTATCTTCATATGATGTACTTTGTTATTGTAAACTATTTAAATGGTTTCTTGCGGTGCTTCTCCTATTCTTATGTCCTTATTGTCTGGAGCGGAAAATGTCCTAATAATAGGACGTAATCGTTTTGCGGTAAAATATTATGAATTTTATTGAAATACATATAATAATTAAATTACTTTGTTGTCAAATCAAATAAGTTACATTATTAGAATTCTGTAGAATTGTGCCTGTCTCCATCTTTAAATATGGTTTTTGATCCTGTTGTTTTCAGACACATTACATTCATATTGCCTCACTAACGATTAGCACAAAATAACCGTGCTAAAATAACCGACTTTTTTTTTTTTTTTGTTTTTTCCTTTTTGTCTTTTACGATTGATGATTAGCCAGTGTCATGTCGATTTGAAAACAAAAACAAAATTCTATTCGGAAATGACATATGATAGAACAAGTTTCATAGAAGTGTTTCAATATACAATCCTTACTAATATTATAAATGCGAAAGTGTGTGTGTTTGTATGTCTGTCCTTCTTTCTTCGGAGCGTCGTATTGATCAGATTTTTTGTATGGAGATAGCTTAGAAGCTGGAGAGTGTGACATAGGCTACTTTTTCCAGCGGGAAAACATCAAATTCCCACGGGAAAATTCAATATGTTACATTTTCCTTTAACCACGCGGGCGAAGCCGCGGGCATCAGCTAGTTGAATATAAACACATCAGTTTACTTTACCAACATTGTATGAAAGCAGGTGTCTTCGCAACGCAAAAACATAACCTATCTGCCAATGGCATAATTATTATAACTACACGCTAATACCTTTACAATGTAACACTTAGCTGGCTGTTAAACCGTTAAAGCCATATGATAAAAAATACAGATGGAATTCGGATAATTTCGTGGCATTGCATTCGCTTGCACACTTCAGAGCAGTGCGGTGTGTTGATCGGATCGAGCGGACGTGTACTAACGGTTCTTGTGAACGTGTTACGAATTTGAATTTCGAATCGTGTTATGTTTAGGTGAGTGTCTTCTGTCTTTGCTGTTTGAAGGATGAAATGTTTTTGTGTCTTTGTAGATTTAGTTCAGGTTTTTGTTGGTAGGTACGAGTATTAGATTTGCAATAACGGTTTTCAAATTTACGGTTTAGCAGAAGTCTAACTAAACGCAGTTAATAGAATAACAAATTTATAACATTTTAAATCTCAAAACTAGTTACACTACATACATTTATACCCATTCTACCCTCTTGTAGTAGTTTTCTAAAGGGGTCTCGCCTTTACATTTAAAATGAAAAAAAAAATCTTATCTAAGAAATATGAAATTACCATTTTAATTAAACAATAAAGATCTAGCCGAAACAAATACCCGTAATCTACTTGATCAATCATGGCGTCTTTGATGAGTTTAATGTTTTTATACAACGACGGTGGCAAACAAGCGTACGGCCCGGCTGATGATAAGCGGACACCGCAGCCTATAGACGCATGCAACTCCAAAGGAGTAACATGGGCGTTGCCGACCCTTGATATGTTTGAGGATTCGCCGTGTTGACAGCTGAAGGAACAAATTCCCTCGCTCTCAACACAACGCATCCTCGGGAGCTCGGGCTGGTGTGACTTGATATACGGAAATAATCGAGACAAATTGTCTTTCACAGGCACGTATCGTTTTATATCAAAACTGATTTGGCATAGATAGATAGATATAGCCTAATTACAAGCTATTATTTGAAGGTTCGTGTGAGGTAGATTTTTAAAGACTTTCATTTTTTAAATGGAAATGTGAAATTGCAGCTAAGTTATCTTTATTTGGAGGGCAGGTGTTCAAGAAGTGTACAAATAGATATGCTTGTAAAAAAACTTCACAACTACCTATTCTTTTGTTCGATTAAAAAAAGCTGATTTAAGAAAAAAAAAAAAACCTACTTTTGACATTTTATTTTACGATTTCACGAAATCATGAGAGAGATCTGATAAAACGTTATTGTAGAGTAACGCTGAATGAACCAGTTCAAAGATTTGATCAAATCACCTCTACCGTGTTACAGTAGGTAGAGACATTATCATATCACTAAAAGTGAAATGATAAAACGAGTTGAATTTACGAGTTCGTTTTGTCAACTCTCACTGACGTGTTTTAGAGATTTTAGTTTTTAGTGTTTTAGGCTGACTTCGTCATTTCACTAAACAGATTCAGGAATTTGATTTGACTAGTTTTTTGTAGGCAAATGATAAAATGTATTCGCAATTTTAAAATCCAGCGTGATTTGGCCATAGCCCCCTGGGCATTTCCCTGCGACACATATATAGTTTAGGTTCACATAGTTTAAGTAAGGTTTGGTTAGGTTTTAAGTTTTCTTTCTGTTTTAGTTTATGAATCTTTTAAGGTGGTTCGATTTCCATACAAAACGTTATTTGACATTCGCAGGCTAACGTCGTGATATTTTAAGAAACTTATGTAACTAACTTGCATAAATTGGCTTTCCATTTGCGCGAAATTCCCCCTTTTCTTGTATAAACTAGAATAATTTGAGATATTAGTTTGTGACGTCATTCTTTGGGAAAACCGTTTTTCTCAAATTATTCTAGTTTAATACAAGTTTATTCAAGGAAAGGGGGAATTTCGCGCAAACGGAAAGCCAATTTGCGATAGTAGCATAGGTTTCTTAAAAAATCACGCCGTTAGCCTGCGAATGTCAAATAACGTTATGTATAGAAATCGAACCACCTTAACTACTTATTCGACCTAAAAAGTAACATACGTTACATTAGAAAACAGACGGTGTGAGGCTAGCCGTACGGCCCCGGCCACGACAATGCGCGGCGGCCTTCCCCCTGGGCGGCCCATATGGCCCCCAGTGAGGTTACCTAAACATATAAACATATTTGTAGCAGGCCGCTCTGCAGGCCTAACAAAGGAAAAAAAAAAAAAAAAAAAAAATGCGCGGCGGCGGCAGCGGCAGCGGTTTTTCTAATTCATTGCGTGTGATCCCAACTGACCACAGCGCGTTGCGCGTGTCAACCGCGCAATGAACAGATAAAACGCTTGCCGCGCTGCAATTCTCTCAATGCCGTTAAAATGCCATTAGTTTTACAAATGAAATGAAATGAGATGACAAATGCTCAGAAATCCCATCAAAGCGTGTCAGATTTGGAATTGCTATTATGATCATAGCGAATCGTACTAGTATTTGCGGAACGCGTATAAATTATCACAATGTAATGGACACGTTCATTTTGATACGAACAATGATTTGTTAGCAACTTAGCAACAGCAATAGAAGTGATTTATTCGTTCCTGCAGAGAACTGGAGTCAGTTTGAAATAAATTTCTGTGTGTTTAAGGTACAAGTTGGAACCCAAGTGGCGATTTTTTTTATACTTTGATCGATAGTTGGAACCGGACCGCATACAGCAACATCACACGAAGTGTCGTAGCGACACAACTGGTTTCCATATTTTTCTATGAAATACCTTTTCAACTTGTACCTTTATGGTACAAGTTCATATAGCCGACTGAGGGTCGTGTTCATAATACAGGCTGTTCGGGATAACAATGTAGGAACTTAGCTAGGTGAGCTAGGTGATTGGACTATTAGGAAGATCAAGATGACGCTTAAATGTCTTAGTCCAATCTGTGATAGTTTTTGATAAATCGAGTTTCAAGAAAAAGTTCGTGCTAATTGTAATGAAAAATTAAATGAAAAACAAAGTAGTATTTGATTTATTCCATAAAATTTTTGGTATGACTAATTTTAAACTCAATTAAATAAACTATTGCAAATTGGACTAGGACATGTAAGGTTCAAAATCTTCCTAATAGTCCAGTCTCTCATCTCCTTAAGTTGCCAGTGTTGCCACATCATTATCCCGAACACCCTCACATCCTAGCACACGACGGTCGCGACATACTCTCGATTTTTATCGCACTATACCTCTTGTTCTGAGTGGTCTAATAAGTGAGAGACGGATAGTGCGAGAAAAATCGAGAGAGCTCGCGCGCTGTCGCGTGCTAGCCGTGCTGGAACATTTTTTCTCGGATGTGTCTCCATCCCTTCCTATCCGTAGCCGAGTGCAGAGCGTCGTGAAAAGTTGTATCAAGGGCTGCTCCAATTTGGTCTGTCCAGCGTATTGGGCTTCTGCCCCTTGTACTCCAGGCAAAATACGGTTTCGAAAAACATTAATTTATTACAGCGTTTTTTTTGTTGATTTCATTTGAAAATGTTATTCTAAGATGATTTAGTCAAGAATCCGACAAACTTTCCACCCGGAAGTAATTATGTAGATTTAAATGAAGCATGCATTATCTTTTTTTGTACGATTAATCTTGAATATTATGAACCAAAATAAAGACAAAAACATTTATTAATATTTTTACTGACTTTTTAGAAGCCTGTTAACTTATAATTTTTTCGATGTCTGAAATTTGGCCGGATTTTGTCGCTGGGTAACTATTTAATTGATAATATATCCGTTATACATAAAAAATAAGCTATTATAAATTATTTCCAAAATTGACATTTTTTCCACACAAGTTGTCAGTTCATTGCCTGGACTATTGGTAGCTTGCCTTCGATTTCAATTATAGTCAATTATAGCAGACTGAGGGCCGGTTTTTCAATCACCAGATAAATGTATCTGTCAGACAAAAGATCACTATCCTTTTCCCCAGACATATAAAAGAAAAGGACAGCTAACATTTATCTGACAGATATGTTTTATATGGGGGCTTAAAAACCGGTCCTATGCCAACTCTCTTTGCACATTCGTCAATTAGTTAACTGACGAACTCCTGCGGCGCTACCACGAACTTCGAAAGTCGAAGTTCGTAATACATGCATCCCTACTGTCATTCGAGTAAGGGAGTGCGATAGAGATGGAAATACCCGAACTTCGACTTTCGAAGTTCGTGGTAGCGCCGCTGGGGCCGTAGACAAGGTTACAATCGACAAGCGCTAACGCTAACGCTAACGAATAAAATGTATGGGAATGACAGATGCCGACGAAACACATCTGTCATTCCCATACATTTTATTAGTTAGCGTTAGCGTTAGCGCTTGTCGATTGCAACCTTGTCTAGGCCCCCTGCACTACTTGCACAAGAGATAGTGCAAGTGTTGGCCACTGTTCGTCTGCATCATCTTCTTGGTAGTACAGTCGACAACACAGCTAACTGACCATACCGTGAAAACCTAGAACCTTATTACAATGCACTTAATGTCAGATTAGATTTCCGATGGTCACTTAGCTGTGTTGTCGACTGTAGGTACCTTAAAATTTCGTTGTCACCGAATTTACGCTGTGTGCCAAATTTCGGGCCTATCAGATACGGGTTAGTGACGGAAAGTAGTTTGCATGATTTGAATGACCAACTTACATTTACGTATTTACAAACTAACGGCGCGAGTAAAATAATAAACTTGTAAAAACGTAGTCTTGAATGATTTAAGCTGATTTGGTTAAAAATTGTATTATCTGCACTCTTGGCTTGTTGAAATTGTGGTTACGAAATGGGTTAACTATTTTCTTGTTAGAATAAATGTGAAAGAATATTGAACCTTATAATCTACCTCTAGCGTAAAAAAATATTTTTTTAGAAGGGAACTTGTACAAGTCAATATGTACATCTATTGATTCTAAATTATACATGTTTCATAATAAAATAAACTACATTATCGATCAGCAAGCGTTGACGAGTATGATGCGTATCTCAGCCACTTTAGGCAAGCATCTTATTTTCATAAACATCCCTTGAAGTGTCATTAGAAGCGAACGGATTCAAAACCATTACTTAATAGGTCAGTTTTCAGACTAGGTTTTTTCTTGTTCTTTCAGAAAATTCGTCATAACTGATTAAATATTTTTGGAGATGAGTTAGCGTAGGTTACATCATCATATCAGCCGAAAGATGTCCACTGCTGGACATAGGTCTCCCCCAAAGAGTGCCACAATGACCGGTCCGTTAGGTTACATACTATCTAAAATTCAGTTAGATTTTCATCTGAAATTTTAACGAACTCTAATGAAGACAAAAAGTGTGAACTGGATTAAAGTTGCTATTTTAAATTTCGTGACAAAGACAAATGTGTTTTTTTTTAAATGTTTTATGTCTTTTATTATCTGTGTTGCTTTGGTCACGAATACATTTTTGAGTTTGAGTTGAGTGAAATTCCGAGTAGGTAAGTACCACAACTTGTGTTTATTATATGTCCATTCCGAATATCTATTTTTACTGGTGAAATACCTCCTAAAATCGGAAGAGTAGTTCCGGAGATTACATTAACTTACAAACTTTCTCTATAAACCCGTGACGTCAAAGTATTTAGGTAGAAAAAAGTGACACGGTCGGTTTTCATACAGATTGAGGTGTTTAAGTTATCTAGTACATCTATATCTGTGTTAATAGTATAGTAAAGCATAATAATTCATAATAATCATTTAGACAACTAATAACCATTTACATAAACTGACATCCACTTCCACATCAATTTATAGCACCGTTATATAAACCGAATTCATTACGAGATTAAAATGAATTACATCCTTAAGAATTTTAATGACCATTATACCACAAACTTATTGGCGTTGGTGGGTTATGCTGGCACTAATGTTTTCAAGTAGTAATTTGCGGAATTATGTGGACAGTGGCGCCACTATTATGCGAATAGGTTAGATTGGGGAAACTTTATAATACAAACTAATTGGCGTCGGTGGCTAATGTTGAAACTAATGTTCTTACGTAGTAATTTGCGGGATTATATGGACAGTGGCGCCACCATAATGTGAATAGGTAAGTTGGGGGAGGCTTTATAATGTAAACCTGTCCTCGTGGTAGTTTTCTCACGGATTATTTTAAGGTGAGTGCACACTTAAAAGGGCTAATACACTTTAAGACCGTAAAACTCATAATTGTAACAAAGGTCACTTTGCTGTAAGTAATTAATAGGTGGGTATTATTTATTAATTCATTTAAACTTTATTGTACAAAATACAGAAATGTACAAATGGCGAACAAATGGCGAGGGTATTATGTCATAGTCGCGTACTTATGGGTCTAGGAATATGTTTCAAATTCAACAGATTCTATATTCTACAGATTCCCAATTCTACACATTTCCAATCCTACAGATTCGTAATTCTACAGATTCTTCATTCTACTGTTTTTTTTTTCTACCAAAAATAAAAAATCATGCATTTAAGGGTTAAAATGCCTTGACACAACAAACATAGATAAAAGACAGACAAGATTTGGATAAATAAAAAAACACTCAAAGCAATTTATTTTGGTGGTACAGTCGACAACACAGCTAAGTGACCATCGGAAATCTAATCTGACCTCAAGTGCATTGTAATAAGGTTCTAGGTTTTCACGGTATGGTTAGTTAGGTGTGTTGCTGTGTGTACAATACCACAGATACACATTCTAGGTATTCCCAATTCAACAGATGAGGGAAATCTGGTGGCATGAGGATCAAAATTGGTAATCCGTACCAAAGAATCTGTAGAACTGGAGATGGGAATCCGTAGACATGATAATCTGTAGAATTGGGAATCTGCAGACGTGGGACTAAAGGATGTGTGTCAGATATTTGCGTGCGCTTTGTTGCTTCAGATCATATAATGCCGGTGACTGTACAGTTGTGTACACTAGACAGCATAAGTGCATGGTCAAGTCGCAAACTGTTTCCCTTGACGCGCTTGCTAACGCCATCTATGTGCACGACGTGTAATATCATTATAGATGTAAATGTAAACCTCAGAGGATCGGCATAGTTTCACTAGATGGCGCTGTTAACACAGATGGAAACAAAAACTAATTCCTCATCTTGGATATAATTATATTTTTCTTGGGTTATTATTTTTCCTATATTATACTGTCAAGTAATCTTGCCAACGCATTATCGATCGATAATGGCGGTATTATGACGCAATTTGGAATGTGCTTTCTATTTATGTGCTACCTTTGTGCATTTATTTTTCTTGCGATGTTTCCGATTCACTACTAGTGAATATCCAAACAATTCCAAAAACACTTCTTTCCCAACATTTTTTTCGTTGGGTGCGGGATTTGAACCCGCGACTCTAAAGCTAGGTCGACAGTTACTTGCCTCGTTAGCCACTCGACCATCGGTTCAATTGACTAGGCAGTCGAAATTCATCATAAGTTTATTTTGCTGCTCAGATATTAATCCATTACGACTATGATTAGTATAATAATCGATGAGGGTAGACGAATGATTCAAAACTACCATACTTATTCGTTTTTATCACAAAGATGTTACATGTTCGTTCGTAGACCTACTTCAGCTGTGTTATTCATATTTTTTTTGGATATCATGAATATTAAAACTAGTTTTCTATGTAATATTGATCTAGTTAAAAGGTCGCAAATATTTGCGATATATAAAGAAGCTACAGAAACTGATCTAAACGTAAGTCGTTATTTTTACATGTTTGTGATATAATTATCTACTATAAGTAACTACTACTTAACTATCATACATTTTTCTGATGATTTATTTACGTATAATATTGTTGCAGCTAAAAAAAGGTTGAGCAAAAGGAAACGTCTCTGCTACACCGACAAAGAACGGCCACCAGCCATGGTAATGGACTACAAAGAAAATGATTTTGAATCGACAAGGCATTTCGTTGATTTATTGCACACAAGTGTGGACTGTTCGAGGTGTCTCCATAAAGAGGAGGGTTTATACTATCATGGGCATGCTGTTAAACCCTTGCTTACAGAGAAGCACATAAAACAGCAATTTGATACAATTTGGACACTGGACTAAATGTCATGTTTAGTGACGAGAAGTGAGAAGTGTTTAAATCTATTCAAAAGGACAATATAAGTTCACGTTCAGTGATCACGTAGTGCCTAACATGGAATCTGGTGGTATACCTAACTGTGAACATGTAAGGTTTGAAGAAAGACAGACCGGGTTATATATAAACAAGTGACAAAAGTAACATATGAGTAGGATATTGTTTTCATCATGCTTTTTTAACCCTATAGATACTATTAGTAATAGATGTGTTAAGTTAAGGAAAATTATTATTAAACAACATAATCATGTTAATTAACGAGATCGAGTGACATAGATAACCGTGGAATCCTACCATTATAATCTATGAAATATATGGTCGTCTAGTATCAATAATAAAAGCCTTAGTGAACTGTAAGATTGTCCCGTATTTTATTATTATTTTAAATGTCATTAACACAAATGGCGGGTTTATTTACTTACTTAAAAGCTTACTTATAGATTTGGCTAACACCAGAATGCGTTCGCCTGATATATATGTTATCATAACCCGGTCTGAAATTATTAATAAAATTGTCAATAGGTTTTATTTTTATTGGGGTAAAGCTTCAATCTTTTTCCGATTTTCGGAAATGAAACTTAAGCTACATATAACCTCGATAACATGTTAGTAAGTGGCTAATTCACTAATACTATTAACAAAAACTTCTGTTAACAGTGTTGCTGCTAACGGAAGGCCAGAAAACAAGGTTGTAATTTGGCCTATGATATGGCTGTCTGAAGTGAAGAGTGAAAAAGTGAAGTGAATTAAATCCAGTCAACAGGGCCATTTAAGTTTATAGTGTTATAATAATACGCGCCGTCATAATGGTCGCGTAGTTCCTAATATAGAAAAAGTGCAGATGCTGTCGGTCAAAGAGTACGGATTACGTTAAGATTTATATATTCTATAAACCGGGTTATCCTAAATAAATTAAAAATATATATATTGTTTCAGTAGGTAATAGGTATTAATATGCCGTTTGCTTTCTTTTTTATATTCCTTTACTATTTAAAATGTGATATTTCATAAGATCAAACAAGTGTAAGTAACGGTGAAAGACCAAATAAAATTATTATGATTATTTTCAAATCAATAACACAATAATTCATGGTTTGAACGCTCACATATAGGTATAGATATACTATGGCAATTAACACCTTAATGCGTTCTGCTGATTTGAATGTTAGATAACCCGGTTGTAAGTTAATATTGTCAATATTATATTTATTAGGGTGAAGCTTCAATCTTTTTCCAATTATGGAAATGAAACTTAAGCTATTACCTCAATAAAAATGTTACAAAGTTGCTAGGTAACTATTATTATGTAGTATTATAAAATTGCTTTAACAGAACTGTAGTGAACAAAATAAACATATTTAAACATAAAATGCTGTTTTAATTACTTAAGTTATGAATATATAATTTTCTTTATGACTAATATTTGTATATAAAGCACTTTCATCTATAGGAATAGAACAAATATAAAAAGATACAAAAACATAAACCTCCCATTACCTGGGATTCGAACCTCGACAGTTCTAGGCCGCTGAGCCTAGAGAACATGTCTTAATCCATTGAGCTATCTCAACATTATAGGTAATGGTGGAAATATAGCATTCAAATACCAGTGGTATCGCACTTAAATACAGCTATTATAAATTAGCATTTACCAGCCTTGTTAATAGTTATACTAATATGAGAATATTTCTGGTGATAACAAACAGGTGTCAATTTATAGGTATTTAATGTGCCTAGTAATGTGCTTATTTTCTGCGGTATGTCTAAATAGTAGCGCCAACAACGCCATCTAGTTTAATTATTGCGCACCACGTGCAACTATGCGAGCAGCAGACGTCAAACGATGCAAGCGAAACTGAGCCGTAAGGTGTCCATGCATTATTGCAGCCGATAGTACATGAATATATGTACATTCCCAAACGTTCAAAAATACGTCAGCAACCTTATTCTATTAACAATAAAGACGTGTTCACGTATTTTTGATCACTTTTTCCATACACATCCTACTAATATTATAAATGCCAAAGTTTGGATGTTTGTATGTTTACATGTTTGGATGTTTAGATGTTTGTTACTCAATCACGCTCTAACGCCTCAACCGAATTGGATGAAATTTTGCAAGAAGATAGTTTAGTTCAGGGTTTACCCTGGATTAGAATATAGGATATTTTTTATCTCGGGTCCACCTAGAGAAATCGCGGGCGGAAGCTAGTGTAAAAATAAAGAAAGACTCTAAGAATCAGTATCTCTCCTTCTCTTGCCTGTATCGGCGTTGCACTGCACAAGATTGCCACAATTATAATACGAGGAACAATAGCAAAGTAATACTTCCATCATTAAGACTAAAAAAAGTGTCAAAAACAGGGATTTTTATAAAAATAAAGCTCTTTATTAAGCCGCCCACAGATTTCACGGATTTGCCTTTTAGTGTATTCAAAACCAGAGTCAAGACTTTTTTCCAAAGCCATGATTTCTATTCGATTACTGAATATTTATAATTAAAAAATATTTTCATTGACGCAAATAGTAAATAGATTTTTATTATTATTAAGGGTGTTTACTCTGGATAGTAAATTCATACTTTATCAGTATAATATTGTGAAATGCTGACTTAACATGTAACGATCAGGCTACATTATGGTTAATAAATAAACTAAACTAAACTAAACAAGTATACTCTGCGTCTGGTAGTGTGCACCGCCCTTTACACCTCGTCTATACGTGAGCAGGGAATTCGCGATGAGTCAACGAACGTGCTCTTGGGTCGCCGTAAGCCGTAACCACATACCTTACTAGGTCATTGCGATATTTATAGGTACGGTGACTCCAACATGTACAATACACGTGGCCAGTTGTATCAATTGGTTTAGGCTACTGAATAAGAAGACATTGGTGATGTTTAAGGCGATTCTCCCATTGCACCGCGTCTTGCCGAGACACATTTTTTTACACGCGCATTGCCGCGTCGGCAGTGTGTTGTACTAGACGTGTTTTCTACATACATTGAGATTCTTGCATATAATGGTCAAATCTGTGGCTCCGTGCACCGCGGCAGGACGCGGTGCAGTGGCAGAATCGCCTAAAAAAAAAAAAAACAAACTGGAAAACCTGATTCCCCCATATACCTTCGCGTCAACAATTTGGTGATTGCCAATCGAAAACTGATTGGTAACCATCAACTTTATTTTTTTATAATGTTGTGTAGGTAACTATAACAATCGTTTTGTAAGATTTTGTAATTACTGAAGTTATCCGTGTAAACAAATATTATTATTAAACTGGCAATGTCGTGATGAATTTGTGTCTTAAGATGAGGATATATGTAGATATAGCATTGGTACAAAAGTCATGCACATCACCCAATTGCTCAGCCCTATGCACCCGTCAGTACCTCTACTCTACCCTTTAATCTTGAAACTTTAAACTGACAACAACAATAAAAGAGTTGATCTTGATGTCAGGTCGTATCAGAATGTCAAAGAGGTTGCCTGGGATCAGAGTAGATGGAGGGCTTACTTTGAGTTACACCGACAAGACAATAAGCAGAAGAAGAAACTGGCAACACTGAGGTGCTTGCTGCTTGACCAATATGAACTGGCCTTTTCCAAAGTCCTTTGCCTGCTTAGAGTTATAAAACTTAAGGCGCCGTAGGTTCATGGTCTTCTCTCACTCTCACTGAGCATAAGCGTGAGCGAGATGGAAGTGCGTGCTCGGAAGCGCGGATATCATGTTTTTTCATTCAAATTTTTTGGCCGTTTAAATAAATATAAAAGTAATAACTGAGTTCTGTCAAACATAATATTGCCGATTTTTAGAAGCAATTTTAATATTTATAGCTTTTGTGCATAATTTATTACGAATATTTTAAGTGTATTTTAGACCTCTGTTCGTGATTTTTTTCTATCGAGCGAAAATTGCTAAGTCATGTTTCGAATCACTGATCTCGCTGCAGAAAAGCTTTAAGATTACTATTCATATTTTTTTGAAACCATATTGTTATAAACAGATGCATTATATTGTTTCAAAAACTCTGTTCGCTTAACTTCGCTGAACCTACGGCGCCTTAACTTGTAGCTTCGTAAAGCGGGCCACTAACTAATATTCTCTTAAGTGTGTAATAAGCTTAGAATTAATGGCCCATAAAAAAGGTTATAAATGACAAGGAAACCCTCTTTGGTGGATTTAAGATCCATACAGTTGACATTTTAAATAATAACAACTAAGAAAAGTTGAAATAGCCTTTTTAATTTCAAAGTTCAATATCTCAAAACCGGCTGAATCGATTTCGTTGAAGCTAAAGAACCATATTGATCATGTCAGGTTTCGGAAAAAAAGCCACATTAAAATCGGTCTATTCGTTTAGGACTACACAGATACGCAGACACGTCAAACTTATAACACCCCTCTTTGTGTCGGGGGTTAAAAAAGTTCACAGAATACGTAAGCATGGCAACTAGTGATAAAAGGCCATGTGTGCAACATGATTAGTAGTAAGAGTATGTTGTGTGGTTTGTTGGTATTTCAGATTGGCTACATAATACCAGGGTTATGGGCGTGACACATGATGCGACAGACCGCGCGAGTGACCGCCGAATTTGTATATTCGCACAATTTCCTAGTGTCCTACAATTATATTACATTGAGTGACTATACGTATGGAATTTTTGTAATACTTACATAATATTACTTAGGATAATGTATTTGAAATGATTGCACCGAATAACCAATTCAACTGAAAAATAAAAAACGTCAAGAAAATAAAACGCAAAATGTGTAAAACATTGTGTGCTGGATTCGAACCAGCGACCTTTTGACTTATTTCAACTGAGCTATCGGAACAGTGCTCGGTTACACGCATTTTCCAACCAGTCCCCTCATAAATTACGCCTTAATAGCTTAGCGACATCTACCTATGTCTCGTATCTAAATAACAAGAGTCCCTCTGATTTACCTATATAACTTTGTCAGGAAGTCGCCGTCGACGGATACGTCTGGGAGGACATCATCATTATCATCATCATTAGCAGGGCGTGACACACAACCTTGCTAGTCCGACTGAGATCATGTTATCGACCACCAAATTTATCTTTTCCTAATTATCAATATACTGTGTCTTATATACATCTCCTCTAATTAAATGAATAAATAAATCTCCTGAAGTTTACCTACCGTGCCTTCACTGAATGGACCCTGCGGAAAACCACTACAAGTTAGCATCATGCTGTCCATTTCGTGATGAGGCATCAGGCAGAATGATTTGCCACTGTCGAAGTATTAAAAAAATGTTGGCTGCCTGGTTGCTGGTTCGACCGTGTTCAACGCCCATTATAGATAATTTTCCATCTGGCATTGTTATCTCTCGTGCCAGCATTGCCATTCAATCTGTTAATTGTTTAATAGCGGTTAAAGGGGTTATCAGTTTTTACTTTCTGCTGGTTAAATGGCTTTTAACTTTGCGTTAAAATCACACGGTGAAGGTTTAACCTCGTGTACTTGCTAAATATAATTTAGATTAAGATAGGGCTGTGCTATTATGTATCATTCAACCATAATATCTCTCTAATCTTGAGACTAGGCGACCAAGGCTATGTTGACTCCTTTAGCGTACAGTCGACAACACAGCTAACTGACCATCGGAAATCTAATCTGACCTTAAGTGCATATTGTAATAAGGTTCTAGGTTTTCACGGTATGGTCAGTTAGCTGTGTTGTCGACCGTACACCTGAAAAAAATATTTTTCTAACAAAATAAAATTAAGTTGTCAAGTAAATTATATGTTAAGTTTCGAATATGAACAAAGTAGCATATCTCGTAGCCTAAAAGTACACTTCGTCGGCCTTATAGAGCTGCCAAAAAAGTTGAGGAAAATAACGAACAAAAATATTAAAAGTGAAGCATATAAGTACTACTTTAAGATAATTGAATGCTAACCTCAGTATAATAAAAAGTCAGCCTCGACCTTTCGAAATCCCTGGCTCTCGGAGGAGCCGGCGGGTGTTAAGACTTCATCATCATCATATCAGCAGAAAGAGGTACACACACTACATTATTCCGAAGAGTCATTTGCCCGAATGCATATTTTTTCCGAATTCCATAATTCAGAAAACCATAGTCTACGGAAGGATTGTTTATTTTTCAGGATGTACTGCTAACCTATTTATATAATCCATTGATCATCTGCGTCGAAATTTTCGTTTAGCGAAACATGGCGGTTTCGGACAAAAATATGATTCTTCGAATTTTTCTGTGTTCCCCTGCAAAGAAACATCCACTGTTGGGCCTTTTCCCCAGAGTGCCACATTAACTGGTTCTGCGTCCAAAAACTCGACAGTCTCTTCCGTAAGGAGTAGTGGCGCCCTAGAGAGCAATCGGGAAAAGTTAAAGATACAAGCCTTAAAAGATATGATACAGAGAGAAATAATATAATGGAAAAATAAACCATCTTCGTCTGTAGCCCCCAACAGGATTCGAACCTGCGACCAGACCTGACCAGACCTGTGTTGGTCAGAGCAGTCTAGCGTTAATAGAAAGACCGCAGGTTCGAATCCTGTCGGGGGCTACAGACGAAGATGGTTCATTTTTCCATTATATTCTTTCTCTCTGAATCATATCGTTTAAAAAATTATCGGGGTAACTGCCTCGTTAAAAATAACATGAAACAAAATATTTAATCAAATAATTTGTTTCGTTATAAAGGTATGATACAAGCCTTGTTGAATTGTTACTATGGGGCTAGTTCAATTTGTATGAGATTGTCCCCTAATATTGTCAATAAGAGTGCATTGAAGTTCGTGGACGACAACGTATGAACTAGGTACATACATAACTGTGTCTCAATCGTTACAACACTTGGGGAGTTCGCGTTCATGCCCAAAGGTTGTGGGTTCAAATGTTGCTATCTCTATCTCTGTCTAGTCAATGGCCCTCCCATTCTAAGGATCGTGAGCTGGGCATTTTGCAACCAACAATTTTGTTCCAATTTGACTGTAATCTTCACAAAATATACCTTGGTGGTCTTCTTACCGGTTATTAGACTTATTAGTGTGGGCATGAAGCCATGCATAATTTGTGCATTTCTTGTACCTTGTACCGCAATAGGGGTAAACAAGCCCGCCGGATAATATGCGGTCACAGTAGCCTATGGACACATGTAACTCCAGAGGTGTCAGATCATGGAGTGATTGGTCGTTGCCGACCCTTTATTGTTCTGAGGTGCTGTGTTGTTCAGATGTACATATTATACTAGTTGCCCGCGCGGCTTCGCCCGTGTATTGCAAATAACGCAGGCAAACCAGCGGGATAAAATATAGCCTATAACCTTTCAGAAAATCTACTCCACATGCAGGTGAATGCATTTTTGAAATCGGATAAGCGGTTCCGTAGATTAAGTACCCAAAATATACAAACTTACAAAGTTTTCTTTTTTTTTTCGCTGTGCCCTACCTAGTACCTACCAAAGTTACTAAATATCTCACAGATTTTTCCTGTTTAGAAGACTTTATGATATTAGTATAGAAGTATAAACAACAACAGTCAGCATTCCTTAGTATTAAGACTAATTACTTTTATAAACTCGTATCTTAGTAAACATCGTTATTGTAGTAGGAACCTTATTGAAAGCTGTATAATGTTTAAAATTAAAGATGACGTAAGAAAGGTAATGTAACGGTTTTGTGGGAATGTGATTTGGCAAGAATTCAACATTGGGCTGGTTTTGAGATGAGGAAAATCTGTTTTAGTAACAACTCTGAAGTGGTGTAAGTTATAGCTAAAAACACTTCAAATGACAATTATGAAAATCGAACGAATCTTCCTTGACAACATCATTCGCTTTTATGTTATAAAATTCGTTCTTGGAATTGGAATCTTCGATGCAATTCGGCCAACTCAAGAAATCTCAAGTAACTAAACGAGTACCTACTTACTTAGGTACTTCAAAAAAAAGGAGGAGGTTCTCAATAGGGGTGTAGACTCGAAAATTATTATTAATCCAAAAGAAAGAAGGCAAAAAAATCTGCCTAGAGACGAAAATCCTATTCCGATACCTCAAAGAATTACGAAGCTACAACCGTTTTAATATTGCTTCTTAGAGACAGAAAACGCAAACAGTGTGTGACGTCACGTTGCGCGCCGGGGGGCCGCGTTTACATTGCCGTCTATTAGTGACGTCACAATCTTCAAGCGTCATCGTTTCATATGAAGTAGCGTTTTGTGAAAAAGGGACAGAACATACCCCTTCTTAAAACTTTGGACACTTATAACTTCGTGATTATTTAACCTTTCGCGTTGATTTTTTCTCCATTTGACTACATTTTTAATCCTTTTTCGAGAAAGTATGACATTTTATTTAGTGTCTACACCCCTATTCGGTTGTTTTTTTTTATTCCAAACCTCGCTATTCCTCGCCACCTCGTCCCTCACTCCTTCCTATTCATAAGAACGCTTTGTTGTACGATCGAGCGAAGCGAACGCTTCTCAGTTACAGTCTGGCCAAATTCTTTCAAAGTCCCGGCTGTTCTCTACAGGTCGCACCGGTTCTCTTGAAATGTTGTGAGCGGCTAACTACTACTACTAGAGTGGCTGTGAGCTATAGCACTCGAAAATTATTTCAAGTTATTGTAGAGGAAAACTGGGGGCCATCTGAACATACGAAATAATTTTGGCCGAAATGAAACGGAGAACTTTCTTTGACTTCACTCGCTCGTTAGTAGTAGAAGCGCTCATATAAAATAATAAATAAAAATAAAAATCTTTTATTTCATGTAACAATAGACACATATTTTGTTAGTATTATAGCCTAGCG
This sequence comes from Epinotia ramella, assembly GCA_947578815.1. Taxonomy (NCBI): domain Eukaryota; kingdom Metazoa; phylum Arthropoda; class Insecta; order Lepidoptera; family Tortricidae; genus Epinotia; species Epinotia ramella. The sequence continues at coordinate 27,287,111 of OX388205.1, forward strand.
GCGCCTGCGAGTCGGAAACGATAACGCAGGTTAAGCAAAGATGGCAGCGGTCAACCTTTGGATGGGTGACCGCCTGATGTTTGAGTGGTTACTATAAAAGAGCGCTTCCGTGCTTTGGAAGGCCCGCTAAGCAGTTGATCCCGGCTGCTGTCTATGACAGTAGTCGTTAAACCGAGTTAGAGGCCTTCGGGCGGCTTAGGAACTAACAGTCGAGTTGCCGTCACTTGACAAAGGGGGGACAACTGTTACTCGCGTCCGCAGGAGCTACCTACCACAACCCTGCACGTGTCCCCTGGCTAAAGAGTGACAACATTTAAAGGCCAAACATAGTGTAGGTACGATTAAATAAAACTCGCTCGTTCAACTACTACATGTAATACGAACATAACACCATTTTATAATTGGAAATAAATGCGAGACCGGCTTCAGTAATATACTACTACCACGCTACCACGAACTTCAAAATTCGAAGTTCGTAATACATGCATCCCTGTCACTCGAGTAAGGGAGTGCGATAGAGATGGAAATACCCGAACTTCGACTTTCCAAGTTCGTGGTAGCAGTATTTTTTTGGTCTGTTTCCCATTCGCATCCATAAATGGTAGGTTAGTCTAGGTGACACTTGACCTTTGACAATCGTCGTTTTCCCTGTAGGTAGGCATATAATGGTCACTTTCATAAATATAACTAAACTAGCTTCGACCTCCGACATCTTCAGCGTGGTCCCGGGTTAAAAACTTTACTATATTTTAATCCAGGCTATAAACTATCTTCGTGCGAAATTTCACCCAAATCGGTTGAGCCGTTTAAGCGTGACTGCTCACTAAATTGCATGAGAGTCGGTTGAGAAATGCGACCTGTAGAGGAAAACTGCGAGATAGACACAGACAGCCGGCCGGACAGACAAACGATTTTCGGCCCAAGCATAGAACTTCGTTCGCTTCGCTCGCTTGTTCGAAAAAGTGGAACTATGACTAGGACAACGAACCCCTAGCTTTCACACTTATTGAGATTTATACTTCCATCTCGCTCGGTCGTGGTACATATTATTATTACCATAGTTTGTCCTGAGTAATAGGGATGATGACTAAGATTTTTTTGTGACGTCATTCGAACCAGTTTTTGGAGAGGAACAAATGTTTGTATGGGAGCAACTACAATTAAAGAACATAAATACCTAAAAAATTGAGATAAAGATTGACCTCGCTGGCGGCAGCGCGAAACGCTTCATACTGTGTGTCTATACAAGTGTAACGACACATTTGTATATTTGTACTAATCGTAGTACGGAAAATCAGGTAAATTGTTGTTTCGGTCGCGAAATACTGCGTTTAAGTACATAGTTTTAAACAATTTTGTTTCTAGAAAAGCGTAAGGATTCTATTGGTAGCATTTTATTTACTCTTGGACAATAAAAAAAAATGCATATTTTTTCTAAACTCAAGGTACTTATCTTTTTATGATTTTAATTATATTTTATAATTTATACTTTATTACGATAATTTGATGGTTTACTATCCATTTAGCATCACTACGTTATCAATTTGAACATGAGGCATCATGCCTATTGTAGGTCCATGCTAAGACAGTATCAAGCTCATCATCGTAATCCAAATGTACTCGTATCATGTATCTGGAAAGACCAGATTCCATTCCATAGCGCGTTTTTGACGTGATAAAATCAGATGTGATTAATCTTAGCACAGCCGCTCTCTTTTCGTACGCCAAGCCAGGGTGTGCGAGCGTGATGCACTGATGAGATCAGATTGGTATGACGAACTTAACGTTTGGTTGAAAATGGAGTCCAGTTGCGCGTACGCAGCCATGTGTGGCAGACCGAGACTGCTTGAAGGACGTCTTAAAGGAAAAGGTAATTAGAATTATCCGTGATAAGGATTTTCTTAGAATTAACCTTTTAGTTCATGGTGTTAACGCGGATTAATTTGCATAAACAGGATATCTTCGCGTGCTTTATTAAAATAAATGAACTTTGCTCTGCAAGTAGCCCGCAATGGCACTTATACTAGTCATAATATAATGATGACGATTGAGTATTAATAATCGTAAAAATGTATTATTTTACGAATAATTCGCGTTTCGGTAAATTACCGGTTTTTTACCGGCCTCGTATTTAGTAAATTTACCGGTTAACCGGCCTGCATTCCCTGGTCATAATCTGCCAAATCGAATCAAGTCTTCCATATTACCTAGTAGATTAATACAAAGGCCGGAAAATAAGGGATTGCCTGCCGAGTGTGCTATAAATGGATAATATACGAGGCAGGCAATGCCCACTTCCGTTACGAGGTATGTATAGTGCTTTTCTCAAACATGCAATGAAATATAATATAAAAAAGCGGCCTAGTGCGTGTCGGACCACGCAGAACGAGGGTTCCGTGCCTATTAAAAAGTTCGTATCATTACTGAAATCTTAGGGCACTTACGTCCTTTTCTTTAAGGAAGGCAGTTTTTTAGAAATATCTCGAAAACCTTTGAACCGATCTTGTTCAAAAGAATTTTTGCTGAAAGAATTTAATAAGTCCCATGTCCATGATTTTTTTTCATATTTTTAAAATACACGGTTCAAAACACGGGACACAATTTTAGTGACTTTCGAGGCGATTATCTCCGACTCTGTTCACTTAATCAAAAAAATTGCTAAGAAACCTTATATTTATTTAGAAAGGCCTATCGATTGACGTGCCACAAGTGGGCTTGCAATGAAAAAAAAAAATTGACTTGCAGTTTTATGTATGGTATTGGTACGCAAATATTATCAACAATTAGAAAATACTATCAATGGGAGAGGACTTACCAGGCTCTAGTTTTAAATAGAACTTACCTTATAGTCCCGATATTCGTAGTTCTTATGCGACGTGGCTGTATTATTCTGGATGGTTACACTTTGAGTACCGTCTTCTTGGTCGTATCTATGTCGGCGGCAGATCGTTAAATACGCCAGATCACGAAATTCCTAGGCATATCGTGAAACGGCGCCATTTCATGATATGCCTAAAAGTCGGCTAGGCTTATCACGATGTGCCTGATAAATAATACGGCAGATCGATTAGAGCAACGCATTCGTCGATATTCCTAGCTCTATACCGGGCACATCGTAAAATAGTTTCTTTCTTGGCCACTGGTGGCGCTGCACATGCGATGGCGGCCGTTTTTGTTGGGGGCTAATAATCAGGGCGGACAAAAATGGTTTGTCATAAGCGAACTCTGTCTTAGGTCGGTTAGGTTAGGGTTCACTTGTGACCCTCAGACCAGAAATAGACACCCCGCGCAGCGGGGTGGCGTCGACTTGCTGGAGATTATCAGTCCGCACTTCTTATTTTTTTTAATTTACCTAATTCAATTTTGGACACCCTACTTACGTATAACGGTGAGTATTGAACGATATGCCGGCGTTTCATGATATGCCTAGGAATTTCATGATCAGCCTAAACGTCACTGGCTTGGCCAAATCATGAAATGCCGGCGTTTCATGACATTCCTAGGAAGTTCATGATCTGCCTAAACGTCACTAGGCAAATCGTTAAATGGTGATATTTGAATGATATGGCGGATGTCCTTTAGCCAAATCATGAAATGGCGGCGTTTCACGATATGCCTAGGAATTTCGTGATCTGCCGGATTTTACGATCGGCCGCCGACATCCACATGCCTGCGACTTTTTCGACCACTGCTCTCAAGGCCGTTCGATGAGAGATTGAGCCTTTTGTACAGTTGCCTTTAGTGTTCTTGGACTACATAATATGTCCAACTCCTGGGCGCACGACCTCTGCTTCAGCACTGAAAGCCCGGATCCTTAGAAGGATTGACACGTTCGAGATGTGTTACTGTCGCAGAATGCTCCGAATATCTTGGAATGAACTTGCAAAACGAGTCTAACATAAAGGAGCTCAATATAGTAACAAGGCAGTCCATCGTTTGTACTCAAAGTCAGTGCAATGCAATAAATATTTTGATCTTGAGTTTGAGTAGTACGCAAATTCTTCGGACACACGAAACGCGGCGCGAATGCGCTAGAGAGGCGCATAATTTCTTGTAATAAGAAATCAATAACACGATTCCAGACATTTGGGAAGTGATTAATATGTTTCTCTTATTATATTATTCTCTTTGGTTTTTATCACAGAAGGGTATCAAATGAAAACTATTTTTAACATGCGAAAAAATCGTTTTGTCAGATTGACACAGAGATTTTAATAATTTACATAGTGTTTTATACTAACTTTATTTGTATTCGTATCTTGGACAATAGCATGGGGTAAGACCAAATATACGCGTTCGTTTTATTTTCAAGGCAATCTATATAAATTATCAGTTTTAAAATTATGCAGATATAGCATTAACATCATCATACAAACAGCAAATGTGGTTCAAGCCGAGCGTGGTTTTTGAATAAAGAGAGGTACTCCTTCAGTAAAAGGAATCAAACTGGTCTTTCTCCCTGCAAAAATAATAAATACATCACACATCTAGGTATGAACTTTCGCCGAAATTGCTAAAAACAGACGCATGGATAATATGTCTTTGACTGTCATACTCTTATAATTGCAGGCTTCTTCACAAACCAGACCTCTATCATCATCATCAATATTAAGAAGGCCTGGTCCTCTGTCGTTGCAGCATCCTCGATTTCAATATATCTTGGGCCCTCGTCTTTTACTTATTGGTATGTGTACCCTATATCAATCCCCGTTTACTTCCAGACGATGTTGCAAATCGGCGGCGGTGCTGTGCTCATAGCGGCCATAGTCGCCGTGTTCGTCGTAGCCACGCAGGGCAGGGACCCAGACCTGGAGGCGTTGGAGCATGAGGGCCGAGAGTACATTCTGCAGCTGGACCGCGCGGCTGGAGAGAGGAGGCACCGCGCTACGGAGGCCGAGTGGGCCTACACCTCCAACATTACCAAAGAGAATGAGGAGAAGAAGGTAGGAAGGGAGGAAAGAAATTGACTTAATTTAGAAAATTAAGTCAATAGTTGGGTGGTCAATGATGATCAGATAACTCAGCGAAAGTATTAATAGAATCAAAGGACCTTCACTCTGGGGGAGTTGGCGATTTAACATGTGCCTGGAGATCAGTATCTCTTGTCTTGGCGAAGTTCTTATTATACCATTTAAGTGATACTACGAATGCAAGTGCTTCTGATTCAGGCTTTTGGTTTTAAAGTTAAGGACGGAACAACTTCAATCAGAGGAATATAAAACACTAGCTTCTGCTCCCACCATTCGGTTTCATGATCCGCTTGGGAATATTGTGGCTTAGTTCTAAGTCAAGCTGTGTTTTAAGAAACTACGTTCGAATGTAGATTTCTGGGGCATAATTCTTGCAGTACATCCAAATTCAATCCTTTGTTAGCTCTGATTTGGAGCATTTAGATCAGGTATCAGTATCAGATGCACGGTCAACTCAGATTGAAAGGACCTGTACTTAATAAAAATGTAAATTAATAACTACGGTATCTGGGTTAGTTCGTAGTCCTAACTAAATACATAAAATAAGTTAACTATACAATAATCAACACAGCACGGTAGGAGGATCATGAATCAATGATACAATATTATTATTTTGTACAAACAGTTTATGACACGATGACAATATTTCGTAAACGTCTGATTATTTCATAATGGACCGTTAGCAAAGTGTCTGCATCCAAAAGTTCAATTAGGATCTCGTCCCACATTTTGCACATCGTCTTCAAATTAATGATGTAATTGTTTGACCTTTTAGCGTCCTCTTTGAATCACTGTTTATAATTTTCATAAAGAAATACAACATACATTACTAATATTGCGAATTCATTATTCATTGTAGATTAGATTGTGTCATCAAACAAGATTTTATAAAGTGTAATCATTAGTTCACAATCGTTAGCAATCTCTAACATCTTTTGTTGTACGTTTGATGATGCAAAAAGGGTATGAACCATTACGAAGATTTACCAAAAACATTGCTATTTGTGGACTTTGTTTTATACATATTGACCCACTTCCCGATGACTGATTGAGCTGAAATATTTAGTATAGTTTGGATGACAATTCAATATTATGGTACAGTTGGGGTAAGAAAAGGTTCGTCACCTTAAGATCTATTTTCGTTTGCTCAGAATGAGCAATACTCTCGATTGAGTATGACATATTGCAGTCGGTAGTCGACTGTCAGTCGCCGCCAGTCGGGACGACAGTTACAATTAAAGGTTATCAACTTTTTAGACTACAAAGCATTCACGAAGGATTATGCTTCGTGAATGCTCGTGTCATATCGGAGATTAGAATAATTGCTTTGTATCTTATGAAAGATATAACGATAACAACTGTGTCATCTTGTTTTCGAGTATGCGGCTAGAGTTCATGTTCAATAGTGCCGTCTCGTGGATATATATAGTTACTAAAAGTAAATTAAATACTAAACAAAATTTTCAACTATGGTAAAATTTATTCAAATAAACAAAACTTAACTAAAACCGAGTATATCCGCCATTCGCATCAATCACAGCCTGTAGTCGCTCTCGCATTGAGCCAACAAGACGAGAGCATATGTCGGTTCCTCTAAAGCCCTCCCAAACACTTCGGCACTGTTCAACAACAGCTGCTTTGCTCCTCTCGTTGTTATTTACCCACCGCTGCACCATCAAACCCCACAGATTTTCGATCGGGTTTATGTCCGCTGTTTTGCAGGCCAAGGAATCACTACCACCTCAGGATGCCGATGGAACCACTCGTTCACGATACGTGCTGTGTGGATACGGGCGTTGTCGTGGACATAATTGAACTCGGTTAGTTCATTAGCCGGAAATACAGTACGAACGCTTGGAAGCATGCTGTCCTCCAGAACAGTTATGTAACTTGCAGCGTTTGCCCTAGGCGGAAGGTCAACAAGCTCGCCTACTCCATCAGCAGACATCCAACCCCAAATGATGGCAGATATGCGTCCAGAACTGAAATTTGGCACAATATGGTCCTCCGAATACCTCGTTCCAAATATTCTCCACAAGTGTCGTCTACCATGTTGGGATGATTGGAAGCACTTTTCATCCGTAAAAATTGTGTGACACCAATCGAAGTTTAAGTATGATCGGGCAAAACTTAAACGTTGAGCTTTATGAGCACTTGTTAAAGCCACTTTTTTGGCAGGACGGCGGTGATGTAGTCCCATTGAGTGCAATGCATTTCTAATTATTCTTGGAGACACGTCAAACATTTCAGCAAAAAAACTAGTTTTCTCAAAACCATTATCTTCATATTTTTGCCTCATAAAGTTTAATTGTTCATGGGTGAGGGTCGGGCGGCGTCCAGAATTAGTATGGCGATGATCAGTAAGATGACCCTCTTCCGCGTGTCGGGTGATCCAGAACCTTACAGTATCTCTGGTTATGTTGAGATTTGACGAAATTTCGCTAATATTATACCCAGCTTCATGGTCCGCAATAATTGCAGCTCTTTCTTCGATGCTTAAATTCCTCGGCATTATCGAAATTACACGACGGAGCGATAAATTATTATTGCAAAAATATGTGACAGTGACAGACATTGACAATTAAACAGAAGATATCGTAACTAATTAAAAGTTTGAAATAACTAAATAGGCCATTAAAAAGGTTTGATGTTGATATGAAACTAGACGTAGGTCAAAGGTGTGCACTAATTTGAACCTTGTTATCATACTATGTTAGTATAATTTTATGTGCGGTTGTCTGCGTAATGCTTTAGTTTCAAAAGGTACTAAGAGTTTACGATTTGACAAAGGAATGAAAAAGATAACTGACGAAGGTTTTCTTACCCCGACTGTACCATCGAGCTGGTCTGATGATGGAGACAGAAGGTGGCCATGGGAATTTAGTACTTAACTGACGTAACCCCGTTGAGTTTGGGCTCGTTAGAATCGTCTCAATACTCATTGAGACGATTCTACCAGTTGATAATGGTATACAGAAAAGTAAAAAGCTGATACCAAAAATGAAATTTTTGACAGAAGCTTGTTTATTGAAGCTTACTATGAATTTTCCTCCTCTGTTGGTTCTGGAATTGCGGAAGACCAGCGCTGGCTGTAATACTAGCATCATGCTGAGCTGGTTCCATTTCGTGACAAAGCCTGCCTGTGTTTTATTTTTGTCACGAATACCCCTGTTTGAGTTTAACTTTGAAATGCTTGTTTCTCTTCCCTTATAAAAAACCTATACGCTCAAACTGAAAGTGGACAAATGAAACTTTCTATTCCAGATACAAGTCCAACTAGACATCTCCAAGCAAGAGAAGTTGGCATGGGAAGAGACGAAGATGTACAAATGGCAGGATTTCCAAGACGTGACACTGCGCAGGATGTTCAAGAAGTACAGCCAGCTCGGCGTGGCAGCGCTGCCTGACGACAAGTACAAGATGCTGATGAAGTCGGTGTCGGATATGGAGTCTAATTATGCGAAGTCGAAGATTTGCTCGTACAAGAACGGAACGAAATGTGATTTGTCGTTGGAACCTGGTAAGTATCAGCAACGGTATAGGTACAGGTGGAGATTGTAAAAGTACGTGAAAGTAAAAAAATATGTTTGTCAAAAGCTCCGTTTATAATATACTAGCTTCTGCCCGCGACTCCGTCCGCGTGGAACTCGTTTATATCGTAGCTCCATACAAACTTTCACCCCCCACTTCATCCCCTTGGGGGATGATTTCCGGGATAAAAACTATCCTATATCCTTCCCCAGGACTCAAACGATCTCTATACCAAATTTCATCCAAATCGGTTCAGCGGTTTAAGCGTGAAGAGGTAACAGACAGACACACAGACAGACAGACAGACACACTTTTGCATTTATAATATTAGTATGGATATGGATGGCACTTTAAAAGACGCTTCTTTTTTCAATGTACAGTTTTTAGGGTTCCTTACACAAAGGGTAAAAACGGGACCCTATTTCTAAGGCTCCGTTGTCCGTCCGTCCGTCCGTTCGTCCGTCCGTCTGTCACCAGGCTGTATTTCATGAACCGTGATAGGTAGACAGTTGAAATTTTCACAGATGATGTATTTCTGTTGCCGCTATAACAAAAAATACTAAAAAACAGAATATAATAAATAGTTAAGTGGGCTCCCATACAACAAACGTGATTTTTTGCCGTTTTTATAGATAATGGTACGGAACCCTTCGTGCGCGAGTCCGACTCGCACTTGGCAGGTTTTTATTTAAGATTAAAGGTACAAAAGTTTTGAAATCGTATACAAAATATGTTTGAAATCTCACTCATTGTTACATTGACAAAACAGCGTCATGGAATTCTCAGTTGATGATAAAATAGTTGTTACGAATCCCGCCGGTTAATTTTCTACAGCCAGACTGATTCTGATGTTATCAGTTTGAATGCTGATTATGAAAAATAGGAGATTGCCTCTTTCCAAGAGCCAACTTCTCTCTCATAACCGGGACAGAATTATTGCCGGCTTTGTATTCCTTTAAAATCATAAATACATGTGTCATTTTCAAGCCTAAGGTCTTTGCCAATGTCAAAGAAGAGATTTCGAATTCGATTTGCTTTATGACGAAACTATTGCCTGATCGATACCGCCAAAGCGCGACTTTTGCTTGAGAACGACACATATTTTTACTAATGATCAAGGATAGGACAAACGCCCGTCATTTTGAAAACTTAACCCTGTTCTGTACAGTAGAGACTTCCTTATATTAAGAAAAAAAATTAGGTACTAAATAAGAATAAGAATAGTTTATTCGTGACAATACAAAACAAAGGACACAAGTAATGTTTTATAAATTTATTTTAAGTACCATAATTTATATGTTTCCAGTGACAAATTATTCAAATGACGATGATTAAGGCGATAAATCACTTTCGCCAATGGAAAAGAATGACCACAATTTTTTCCAAATTTTAAAATAAAAATTAATTAATAATTATTTAATTTTAATTTTAAATATCATTAGGAAGTCTCTACTGTACAGAACAGGGTTAAGTTTTCAAAATGACGGGCGTTTGTCCTATCCTTGCTAATGATAAGTGTTATCCAACTGACGTCTCCTCTTGCAGATATCACGGAGATCTTCGCGAAGAGTCAGAATGTTTCAGAGCTGGAATACACGTGGGTGGAGTGGCACAAGGCGGCCGGCGCACGCGCAAAGGAGAACTTCACGCAGTATGTGCACTTGAGCAACGAGGCTGCCAAGCTTAATGGTGTGTAATACAACTTGTTTTTTACTATAGCTATCGATTTAAGCATTATCACTTTAGTTTTGGCTTTGTCATCATCATTATAATCAACAACGAGATGTTCTCCTCTCCCCAAAAAATGACATTATTTATTTTATCTTTGTGACTACGGTTTTCTCGTATTTGTTGTGTTTTCCAGATTATATAGTCTCATCAGTGACTTACTTTAAATTATAACTTACGTCTCACACTCATAAGACCCTTGATCCCACTCTCATCTAGAGAAAATGTCCTATTTGGTAAAACTCTTGTGAAGTTGAATTTTGAACATATAGCCATGAATAATTACATTGTTTGGGCATCAATATCGTGGCACGTTTCCCGCAAAATTATTTGCTGATAATAATGAACCTGTCAAAATAATAATACAAACCCTCCCAACATTTTCAGGCTACAAGGACGTGGCAGAATGGTGGCAGTCAGACTACGAAGTGGGCGACTTTGAAGAGCAGCTAGCCAAGCTGTGGGAAGACGTGAAGCCTCTCTACCAGCAGCTGCATGCGTACGTCAGGAAGCAGTTGAGGGACAAGTACGGACCTGAAGTGGTTTCCGCTAAGGGACCTATCCCTGCGCATTTATTAGGTAAGATGTTTAAAAAGAATAGGATTTATTCAATTCGTTCTCATCGAGTGGACGGTGGAGTTTACGGTGTTCCTAAATTCTGTTTAGGTAATGACGCTGCAATATTTGATGAGTCGGCTACAATACAATAATATGAAACTTTAAGCGGGATAGCAAAATCGAATAGTCGTATTGTTGTATCAAAATAATATAAATGTATTAATAGAATATAGGGTCCCTGATTTAAATGAACTCACCTTTATCACCTGTAATCTAGTAGAATATTATACAGAACAGCTACAGAAAAATAAGCACACCTTCGAACTCGAAGTTTTCTTAATTCTTTGATACTGATTTGTATACCACAAATATTTCCAGGAAATATGTGGGCTCAAACCTGGAACAACATAGAGTCCTTCACACGCCCGTACCCGGACAAGAAAGAGATCGACATCACACAAGCGATGAAGGACCAGAACTACACACCGCTACAGATGTTCAACATGTCTGACCAATTCTTCAGGTCACTGAACCTGACGGCGATGCCCGAGGAATTCTGGAAGAATTCCATCATTGAGAAACCTACGGATAGAGATATAGTTTGTCATGCGTCGGCATGGGACTTCTATAATGGTGAAGACTTCAGGTATTGAAGAGACGACGTGAACTGTTACATATTTAATGATATTGCATGGTCCTTTTTGCTTTATCATTATGGTGGTGGTTGATTTGATTTGCTCCGTTTTTGGATTTAGACCAAAGAGTCAATAGTGAAAATAATCCTCACTAGCCTTTTCTTTCGAAAGATTTTTTCTAAATTACGTTATACCTCTAATATCTGGCTTAATTTCAAGGATCAAGCAGTGCACAACAGTAGATTACGAGTATTTCCAAACAACACACCACGAAATGGGTCATATACAGTACTTCCTTCAATACAAACACCAGCCAGTCGTTTTCCGTGACGGAGCTAACCCAGGTAACTAAATTTAAGTTTTTTGTAGGATCAAAATGTGTACGACAGTCGATCAGTTGATGTTCAAGACAGTACATCATGAGATGGGACATGTGCAGTATTATCTGCAGTATATGGATCAGCCAAATGTGTTCAGAGCGGGTGCCAATCCAGGTGAAATAGAGTTATGAGTTTGTGTTTTGGCCTGCCGTGTTTGTGTCTGAACAGTAATTGTTTACTAACTCTTATAATAACATCTATTATGCTATAAATGGGGCTGTTATATTTAGTACCCATAATAATAATATTATAACAATTCTTCGTTGTCGTTGTGTTTTGGATGATTAATTAAGTCATAGTAATTATTGGGTTAGTAGTTAGCAGTAGTTTTATTAATCATCATCACTTAGAGCGCTGCTCTTGTCGGTGAAGTAACAGCCTCTTCTCTGTCCATTGCCAGCCTCTGCACTTCCTCATACAATGCAACATTAACTTTATCCTTTACTTGGCTAAAATATGTTAGAGTAGTAGTTTTATTAATCTTACTTTGTTTACTAACCAGGAACGTAATGTTACACGAAGAGTCATATTTATGTACATTTTTAACCTGGCTATATGAATAGAATAACCTTTGCAATTACATCTATTTTATTAATATCGACTTTAATTTGTATATTCTATGCTTCAATAACTATTAACGATGCGGTTCAAGACAAAAAGTTTCTATTAAATGTCAGTAGTGATATGTCCCTAAGTATATAACAAAAAAAGGACCTATTATATATTTTTGTGTGTGTGTGACCTCCTCAACCCGCATACGTGCCTATTCTTCGCCATTGTATTGTATGTGGTATCAGTTTTTAACCCCATTAGTTGCATACAAGATGTACTTAAGACAGTATGGAAATGTTGCAGGTTTCCACGAAGCTGTCGGCGACACAATAGCTCTGTCGGTGTCGTCGCCGAAGCACTTGCGGCGGGTCGGTCTCATCAGTGGAAATGACACTGAAGACGAACAGACTGAGATCAATCAGCTGTACAAAATGGTAATATCATCACATCTGTATACCTAAACTGATTCCGCAAAAATCCAATTCACTATACCCTAAAATAGCCCGAAGTCCGCTTTGGCACCCAGTCCCAAGATTTGGTGGAGGCTCTAGTTTTATGAAAGCGACTACCGGCCTGCTCTTCCAGCCAAGAGCAAAAACTAGACCTTAATGAGGTTAGAACGATGTGTTTTTTTACCGAAAACCTACTGTAAAATATCAAATAATAATTCGTTTTTGCAAAAAAGTTAAAAACCCAGTGGTACAAAACGACGTTCGAACCGACTAGATCCAGATTCAAAGTCGCATGCTTTACCGCTTGGCTACAGTAGCTCGCCTCGTAGCGCGATTTGTCAATAATACGCCCATCATTTTCCTGATTTCCGCAATATACATACTAAGATTTTCACGTTATCCACGTTAATCACCTGACCCCGATCACCCAGGAGAATTACCGGCAATTATTTTATATTCAACTAAGAAAAAATGATAATGTTCGGTTATGGCGCTTCGCCGGACGCTGCCGCGTCACGCTCGCTTCGCTCGCTCGGCTCGCGCGCTGTAGGGTCGCAGTTCGCCTGACAACCTAACCGTTTTTTCCCCTGGGGGATCAGGCTAGGGGATTCTAGTGGACAGCAGCCAAATTGCAGATTTTTGCATCATCCAATTTCAGGGCATCGACAAGATAGTCTTCCTGCCCTTCGCCTACACGTTAGACCTGTTCCGCTACGGTGTCTTCCGCGGCGCCACCACTCCTGAGAACTACAACTGCCACTACTGGCGGCTGAGGGAGAGTCTGCAGGGAGTGGAGCCTCCTGTCACCAGGACTGAGGAGGACTTTGATGCTGCGGCAAAGTATCACGTTTCTGCTGACGTAGAATATGCTAGGTGAGATAAAATGAGATCTTCATGTCATTAACATCTTTCCTCATTCTCATTTTTTGGTGAGGTAGGGTACAGCGAAATATCATCCCGCTCGAATTTGGAGCAGCCCAACTGGGGAAGTACCTCCGCCTTGCAGAAGACCACAGCCATAATAACACTACTACTTGCTCTGTAGTAGTGTTGTGTTGAGGTGAGCAAGGTCGCCAGGGCTCCCGACTCCCGAGGATGCGTTGTGTTGAGAGCGAGGGAATTTGTTCCTTCAGCTGTCAACACGGCGAATCCTCAAACATAACAAGGGTCTTCAACGCCCATGTTACTCCTTTGGAGTTGCATGCGTCTATAGGCTGCGGTGTCCGCTTACCATCAGGCGGGCCGTACGCTTGTTTGCCACCTTCGTTGTATTAAAAAAAGACCGGGTTGCACTCCGGGAGTGCCGGCAGAAGTGAAAACTCAATAAAATTAATTCAATTCAATTCAATTCAATTGTAACAGTTTTTCGATCTGGTCACGTGACATCTTACGGTGTCACCCTAAAAATGAATTTGGCGCAAAAATATAAACAATTATCAATTATTTAGGCGGACGGGCCGCGGGCGCGTTGGGTGCGACGGGCCGGCTCGCCCGTCGGCGGCGGCAAACAAAATACCAATTTGTTGTTGCCATTGCCAAATATTTTTCAAAGCTTTATCTCTTTAGGAATAACGACCAAATTCGAACCATTCGAATTTGCAAGAACAGCAGACGGCGGCGGCGATCAAAATATCAATTCAATTTGTTTTTGCCATTGCTAAATATTTTTCGAAGCTTTATCTCTTCAGGAATAACGTCCAAATTCGAACTATTCGAATTTGCTCAATAGCAAAACGGTGAAGGACGCGTCGACAAAATTACCAATTTATTTGCAGAATATGCTATTGCAAAAAGTGTTTAACGGCTTTATGCTCTTACGAATTGCGTTCAGTTTTGAATGAAGTCGAATCGGCTAGCAGCAAAATATAAAAGTTTGTGACCTCCTTCACATCTGCCGTCACAAAAATCTGTCGCGTATTTAACAATTTTTCCCCATCCCAAAAAGTGCTCAGCGCCGCTAAAGAAGTTTTCACTTTAAAAAAAAAACAGATATACTCGTATAGTAGTAAAAAATGTTATAATAAAAAATGTTATTGTCGGAATGTCAACAATGCTATTACAGTACATACTTGCTGGTTACCATAAACGAGGGGCGAAATAACTGTCCACGATACGCCGTCCACCGCAGAAAATCTTAAGGTGGTGCATTGGAAATTATCGCGTGCTTTGAAACGCCGTTCTGACTAGATTAAGAAGCAATAAGGTCTGATTTTCAGATATATGATTTTTGACTATATGATTGTTTATCTGATTTTATCGATACGAGATTGCTTAAAATTTCCTCTATAGAAAAAAAATCCAAAGTTGGGTCTGTATTTTCCTTTTTTTACTCAGCCTACTCAAACGATACATTATTTTACGGCACAATCAAAACTTAATACAGTATTTTATCTCATATTAAATCTCACTTTATGAAATTTAAATAAAACTTCACTAAGTTAGGTATTAAGGTTAGGTAAGGTGTCTCAAGACGAGAGTCTTTGACCAGTGTGTGTTGCCAGTGATGACATATGGTACTGAAACGTGGTCGCTTACTATGGGCCTCATAAGAAGGCTCAAAGTCACCCAAAGGGCTATGGAGAGGGCTATGTTGGGAGTTTCTCTGCGGGATCGCATCAGAAATGAGGCTATCCGCAGTAGAACCAAGGTAACAGATATAGCCCTCCGAATCGCTAAACTTAAGTGGCAGTGGGCGGGGCACATAGCACGTAGAACCGATGGCCGTTGGGGCGGAAAGGTTCTCGAGTGGCGACCACGTACCGGAAGGCGCAGCGTGGGTAGGCCCCCCGCAAGGTGGACTGATGACCTGGTAAAGGTTGCTGGAGTTCGCTGGATGCGGGTGGCGCAGGACCGGTCACTTTGGCACTCTTTGGGGGAGGCCTATGTCCAGCAGTGGACGTCTTTCGGCTGATATGATGATGATGATGATGAAGTTAGGTATTTATCGAAAGTCCAAAAAAGCCATTCCCGAAGAGTGTTACATCTCTTTTCCTCGTGCGCGGAAGGCATAGCGTGTCTCTGTCAAGGGGGCGTGGTCGACTCGAATCAAGGCATCCCCTTAAGTAATTATTTCTCCATTCCAGGTACTACGTATCTTTCATAATCCAGTTCCAGTTCCACCGAGCGCTGTGCGAGCTTGCGGGCGAGTACTCGCCCACAAAGAAGCTGGTGGACTGCGATATATTCCATAGCATTGCTGCTGGAAATGCGTTATCGTAAGTCTAGTTTTCTTTAATTCACGGGCACAAGCACAGATATAGATATACACTAAATAACTTAAACACCTCAATCTGTATAAAAACCGACCGTGTCACTTTTTTCTACCTACTTTGACGTCACACGGGCGAATTAGTGATCTGAATTCCCTGTTGTTCGCGGAAAATCGATTCTGCAATAAGGTATTTTCTTAATATTCACGGACAACCGGCTACCATAACAGACACGCGCGTGGAATTTAAGTCGGAGTGCCAACTTGGGGCCGAATTCTGACACGCGAAGTACATGCATTTGCGTGATCTATGTACTTATACATATCTATATCTGTGGGCACAAGTAGTTGAAACTTAAGACACAAATGCGTTATCAATTATTCACAATCAACTCGAATTTTAAGCAGAAATCTCCGGAATTTATTGAGTAACAATTTGGTATTAACAGGATACTAGCACAAATTGAGCTTTCAATTTTATTGCTGGTCTAAAGCGTCCAAACCTAGTTCTAAAACCCTAAAAAGATATCAAGGAAACCGTGAATCATGTAAATCGTCATGGTCTTTAAAGTGGCCGTCAATAGAATTTGCTAACTATGTAAACAAACCGCCATAGTGAAAAACAATTTCAAAATGGCGGTTTGTTTACATAGTTAGCAAATTCTATTGACGGCCACTTTAGATAAGTAACTAGATTATTAAATATTACTTAGGGTAGTTGCGTCATGTTAAAATTGGTAACGTGGTGTTGCTAAATGGGTAGTAAACCAGCAAATTATTGTTATAAAGTATAAATTACAAAATATAATTAATATCGTAAAAAAAAATGGACCTTGAAAGTGTGGAAAAAGAATGCATTATTTTTATTGTCCAAGAGTAAAGTTTAAACCTACTGTTAGAAAACTATGGACCTAAACGCAGTATTTCGCGACCGCAACAGCAATGTACTTGATTGTCCATACAACGATTAGTACAAATTGCAAAGTGTGACGTCATACTTTTACGTCAACTAGTGAAGAAGCGTTTCGGCTGGCGCCAGCAAGGTCCGTCTTAAAATATTTTTTTTGGGTATTTATGTTGTTGTTCCCATACAAACAATTGTTCCTCTCCAAAAACTGGTTCGAATGGCATCGTGAAAAAATCTTAGGCCACAAGCCTATTGAAAATCTAATATAAACACACAAACAACACGACACTTATCTAATACACAAAAAAGAACATTTCATAAAACTGTTGTTGGTCGGTTTGGACAAAGACGACTGGCAACTTTTCTTAACCTTACGCGTTATGGCTTCTTCCAGAAACATGCTCAAAATGGGGTCATCTCGCCCGTGGCCTGACGCGATGGAGGCGCTGACAGGCCAGCGACGGATGAAGGCCGACGGGCTGCTGGAGTACTTCAGGCCGCTGTACGAGTGGCTGCAGGCGGAGAACGAGAGGACCGGCGAGCACGTCGGTTGGGAGGCTAGCAAGATTCGTACGTATTTCGTGTTAATCATTCATTATCTATGGACAGACTGGCCTTGGTCTTGTAGCATATTAAGGCACACACGCTCTTTCCATCCTAGTCAAGTGCTAAACTACAGAGAGAGAAGAGTGGTCATCCTGGCTGATCGCTCACTGATGCGTTTGCTATCTGTCTCTCTCTCTCTCACACTCTTCCTCTCTCGCTCTATCTCTCTCTCTCTATCTATATATCTCTCTCTCTCATATCGGTACTTGGCAAGGGAATTTCCCACTGTAACTTGCTCTGGGTTCGTTCTACCCCTGGCCCGCGATGGCCGCCGGTCTCAGGCCAGCGGCGGATGAAGGCCGACGGGCTGCTGGAGTACTTCAGGCCGCTGTACGAGTGGCTGCAGGCGGTCCCAAACACGTCGGTTGGGAGGCTAGCAAGATTCGTACGTATTTCGTGTTAATCATTATCTATCGACATACATTTCCATCCTTGTCAAGTGCTAAACTACAGAGAGAGAAGGGTGGTCATCCTGGCTGATCGATCAATGATGCGTTTGCTGCTTATCTTTCTCTCTCTCTCCTTCTCTATCTCTCTCTCTCTCTCTAAATATCTCTCTCTCATATCGGAACTTGGGAAGGGAATTTTCCACTGTAACTTGCTCTTGGTTTGTCCTACCCCTGGCCCGCGATGGCCGGTCACAGGCCACTGACAGATGAAGGCAAGCAGGTTATCTATCGGACAGACTGGCCTTGGTCTTGTAGCATATTAAGGCAAACACGCTCTTTCAATACTTGTCAAGTGCTACAGAGAGTGAAGAGTGGTCATCCTGGCTGATCGCTCACTGATGCGTTCGCTGCTTATCTTTCTCTCTATCCTTTTCTCCTTCTCTCTCTCGCTCAGTGTAGCAAGATTCGAAAGTGCTTTTTAGTCGGTCCCTCTCTTTTTTTTAAAAATTTTTTTTATGATATAGCAGGCAAACGAGCAGACGGATCACCTGATGGTAAGCGATTACCGCCGCCCATGGACACTTGCAACACCAGAGGTGTTGTGAGTGCGTTGCCGGCCTTTAAGATGGGAGTACCTACGCTCTTTTCTTGAAGGTTTGAAGGTCGTATCTCTCTACAGAGTTGTAGTCATTAAGGGCCACTATCGCTGCTTTCGCAATAATTACCGGTCATTCTTTTGGCTGTATGTCCAAAGCTTCGATTGGTAAGTTAGCAGGATTCGTATGTCTTAGTCCTTCACTCTTGACATAGTGGTCGCAAGGGCCAGCTACTGCGCTGCTTTGAAGGCTCGCCTTCTTATTGGCTCAATGGCGGTAGGATCAGCTGATTGAGAAGATTCGTGAATGTTTTTACAGTACATATGGTGTTACTTTCCCGCACTAGTGCGGAAAGAGCACTTTCCGTGCATATGTCGAAACTTTAAAGAGCCATATATACAGTAAAACGTTGAACTATTTTAGCAGTCTTGGGTCTTGGGAGCGGTTGTCCACTACTGAAGTCGCTGGTTTCGCGTTAAATATCAAAAATGAGATATTTCGTACATAGCTTTTCTTGAGAAACGCAGTGGTACGAGCCTGAGCTCGCACCCACAAATTCCATGCCTTCCAATATAACACTACCACATTCCTTTCCTAAATTGTGTTCATTCAATTGTTTTACACTGAAGGCTGCCTTGGTCCTTTGAGCCGGATAACCAACCTCTCATTCGTTAACCGCCTTCATAAAAAGGAGTTTCTCAATTCAGTTGTTTTTTTGTTCCAGAATACTGCACCGAGGAGCAGACGGCTGCGCTTCAGTCAGAGCAGAGGGAAGAGCACGCCGCCTCGTGACGCGGCCGGTACTTACTGCGAGAGCCACTGCTGGGCAACGTTAATTAGAAATAGTTAATCGTCAATCCGTTATTATAACTAGGTTAACCGTTACAACCTTAGTGTAAAATACATAACCCTTTTTCAGGCAGAGGCTGTATAAAGACCACAATCCACATGCAAAAAGGATTAACGGAGTTAAAATGTATTCGTTTATTCGTAATAGATGTTTTTTTTGTGTGTCATTCCAGGACAGTGTTAACCTTACGGTTGTTCGCTTTTCATACAAAACCGTTATTTGACATTCGCAGGCTAACGGCTTGATATTTTTAATTAACTTATGTACGTAACAAACTTTCATGAATTGGCGTTCCATTTGCGCGAAATTCCCGCTTTCCTAGAATAAAACTAGTATAAACTAGAATAAGTAATTTGAGAAATTAGTTTGGAACGTGATACTTTGCGAAAACTGCCGTTAGCCTGCGAATGTCCTTAAAGGGGTCAAATTTGTTTGAGGTTAAATTGAGGTCAAAATCGTGCTGAAATGACAAGTAGTATTTCAATATTCAAATTGGTCTCCGATTTATGATCGCAACATTTTTGTCATAAATACCTAGTAGGTATACCAAGTTAACGACAAACGAATTAAAATGAGTGTAAGTTCGAGAAAAGTTTTTCAGAATTATATAAAAGCAAATTACTCTAAAGCAAAGCTCTTAAAGTCACACAAAGCGCAATGAAGAGGGCTATGTTGGGAGTTTATTTGCGTGATCGCATCAGAAATGAGGCTATCCGCAGCAGAACCATGGTAACCGATATAGCCCTCCGAATCGCTAAAGTTCAATGTGCCCCACTGCCACTTGGGCGGGGCACATTGCACGTAGAACCTCTCCCTCGAGTGGTGACCACGTACCGGAAGGCGCGGCGTGGGTAGGCCCCCCACAAGGTGGACTGATGACCTGGTAAAGGCCGCAGGAGTCCGATGGATGCGGGTGGCACAGGACCAATCACATTGTCACTCTTTGGGGAGGCCTATGTCCAGCAGTGGACGTCTTTCGGCTGATATGATGATGATGAAATCACTTGAAAAGATAACTTCGTTAATTAACGATTAACCAGTTAACGAACTCATGTCCAGCGATGGCGATAGGCTAATTTATAATAGGCACAGTATTCATAATAAATGTTTCTAAGTTCATGCGACCGTTTTTCATTCACCTCCATTTTAATAACCCCCTTCTCTCCACGCCGCTCGGCGCCAGCTTGGGGACTACTGCCGATTCCCTCTCCCCATGAGAGGAGGTCGGTTGGCGTACTCGAAGAGAGGCCTATGCTCAACAGTGGGCGATTACGGGCTGAAAATGATGATGTTGATGAGAGGAGGCCTGTGCCTAACAGTGGCACGTATATACTTACGAGTATATAGGCTGATGTTGAATATGAGTATGGTACGTCGTCTATGATACTCATGTTCACACTATTGCTCCTTATTCTGCAATATAAAAAGCGCATACATACTTTGCTGAATAACTGTCTTATGTGCTTATATCTTTCGAGGATTTTTCGTCATTAGGCATATTTTTTTGCCTTCTCTGTTTTCAAGTAATACATTTTGAGACTATACCCCTTTCGTTCCAAATCAAGGACACAGTCGCTGAGGCTGTAGTCGGTCAGGACACCCAGGACATCATCATTATTGAACAGTATGGTATGGATTACTCTTTAATATTTTATCAACGTTAAGTGGCATCTTAGATAGACGTTGGATCTATAACCGGTAAGATTGCCAGCAGCTTATCGAGATAGTCCACATGATAAAACCACTCCATCTCGTCCCGTCTCAAGCAGTTGTGTCGTGTGCTTCGGCCGTTTTGACACGGATCAACGGTGAGTAAATACCTAAGTACTTAAACGGTATGGTACAGAGAACAATTATAATGGAAATATAAACCAACAAAATTAAAAATATTTATTCACCAAATAGGCCACGAGGGCACTTTTACAAGTCAAAATGTCTATCTATAGACTCTAAATAGTATGATACATTATTCATAATAGAATGAACTACATCAGAGTTTACATGTCAAATACAATAAGAGAAAAAAAAAGACCAGGTTGCACTCCGGGAGTGCCGGCAGAAGAGAAAACTTGCGAATGGCTTTATTTAAAAAAAGAAACCCCCTCAGTCAGTTTAATTTCAATAGATGAACTAATTACCTATACCTACATAAATTAAAAAAAAGGCTTCAAAATGTTCTAGCTCATAGAAGTTATTATACTATAAATGAATATATTAATATATAAATGATAGTGACTGACATGCATGCTGAACTATTTGTAAGCCGTAAGGCGCCATATAGTGAAACTGACCATAATTCTGTAACATTCTGTAGGTCCTATGTTGGACAAATAAATGTTTTTATCTTTATCTAATCTTATCTTTAAGATTTAAGTCTTAGATATTAAACGTCTTTCTTATAATTTTTGGTTTAAATCCGCCAAAGGTGAAGTTTTTATAATCTATAACCCTTTTAATTTATTATTTATTTATCGTATGGCAAATCAGTATTTAGAACCGTGAGATCCTGGAAAAGACAGTACGTGTAATTAATTGCACCTCATGATTCCTCGAGCAGTGGTGTTTTATTATATGCCGACCCATACCCAGCAAATATGTGGAATGGTCTTACTAATTGGAAGAGCGAGCGAAGATCTCCGTTTCAGCTTGGGAAATTATTTTCCCAAGCTGAAACAACAACAACAACAAGACAAGAACAAGATTATTCTTGTCTGACCTCTGTTGTCCTCTCCAGGTCGTATCTCTCAACCAATTCTCGTAATTCTCTGTATAGATTTTTTATTTCAATAATGTTTTTAATAAACAAAAAAACATCATAAACTACAGGCTTGCGAGTTTTAACAGCTCTCAGAGAACACCAGTAAATATGGTACTATAAATATGGTTAAAAACATACGTTACTTAATACGCTAGGACATTATATAACTATAAAACAAGTAATTATATCTGAATGTCTGTGTCCGTATGTTTTGTTGGCGCGATCCTCCGTGATTTGGCTACGCTTAAAACAACGGTCGAATATATTCAAGCTTTGTTTGAAATTGGTCGTGTTTATGCATTATTGTTTGAGTAAATGTTTTAGGTATTTCTGACGGTCGAGGAGACAAAAAATGTAAATAGGAGTTCAATGGTAATCGCAAAAAAAAATCAATTTTGTTCTACTTGACATATAACCTGATAGTGTAATTCATAAAAAAATATGTAAATGGTTATTTCAACTTCAATTTCACTACAATAAAACAAATGCAGGCTTGAAACGTCAAGCATGTCTTATTTCAAGAGCGACCACCCGTCTGCATGTTCGTGAGCTGGGGGGGGGGGAGCAGGAGCCCCCATTTGAGGGTGCGAGCGAGAATTACAATACAAATTAACGATAAACAGTAAATGTTTACTAACGAGAAACGTCCGCTAACGAAATTCCACGATCAAAGTGGGAAATTGAAAAATAGTTCGCCACGAGCGGAATTAGCACCCGTGACCTCTGGAATACGTCCAAATTTGCGATATTCAATATAATTAAAACAAGCCCTGTGTTTTAGATGATATTATCAACATGCTTAACTTCAGCATTATCTTAAATGCAAATCATCTTATGCTAATAATACAAGCGTGGTTTATCTTGACATAGTATTTGCGAAGATGTAAGAACAAGGAGAGTAGGCTAAGGTTTTTTTACATATACAGAACACAATACGGTATTTGACTGATGGTCAAATCAGTAACTTTTTATGCAGCGTAGAACGCTCTGTTTGTATAAAGTATTTTTGTTTTATTTATTTATTACTAGCTTCTGCCCGCGACTCCGTCCGCGTGGAACTCGTTTATATCGCGCAGCTCCATACAAACTTTCACCCCCCCATTTCACCCCCTTAGGGGAATCATCGACATCAGTCGGGGATAAAAACTATCCTATGTCCTTCCCCGGGACGCAAACTATCTCGATACCAAATTTCATCGCAATCGGTTCTGCGGTTTAAGCGTGAAGAGGTAACAGACAGACAGACAGACAGACAGACACACTTTCGCATTTATAATATTAGTATGGATTTATTACACAAATATAAATATAAAAGTACAATTGGCGGACTTAATGCCTTAAGGCATTCTCAACCATTCAACCATTGGGCTCAACAGAAACTTTAGTGGTGCAGGATCCTAAATACTGAAACTCGAATAGCAACACAAATCAATTAATTACATTAATATACATACAATATGTAAATACCCTTATCACGAAACAAATTATTTAATTAAATATTTTTGTTTTCGTGTTATTTTTAACGAGGCAGTTACTCCGATCATTTTATAAACGATATGATACGGAGAAAGAATATAATGGAAAAATAAACCATCTTCGTCTGTAGCCCCCGACAGGATACAGCTACAGACGAAGATGGTTTATTTTACCATTATATTCTTTCTCTGTATCATATCGTTCATATATATGTAATTCATACAATATAAAATTACTTATACATACTAAAATTACTTATACAAAATAAATACAATTATATTATGTACCCGGACAAGGATATCATGAGAATCATCATCCTTAGATTAGATTAGATTAGATTTATTTATTACACGATAAAAATTACGAAAATAATTAATTAAATAAAGACTTAACGAGTCAACTGTAAATACAAAATATTATATTATTCTATCTCCCGGAAAGGATCGATCTCTCCCGACGGTAAGAGGGAGATCATTTTCAAAGTATGTGTATGGAAATGCAAACTAGTGACGTCACGTTTTTTTATCAATCTTAGGGCCTATATTATTTATAAAAAAATGCTTCAAATAGCAAAAACAAATTGAACTTGATGTTGTCCGAATATTTTCGTAAGTCTTTTCTTTGGTGTTCTAAATATAAATTATTCTTTATTTTCTCACCGTTTTACAGAAAAGGGTTTAAGGCTGTTTCTCCATACTTTTGAGCGTCATTATAGAATCTAACTAGCGAACATAGCATAATTTCGCCGTAGGACAAGATTGACTGCACTTGACTGACCGGTAAACGTTAAATTATGGCGCCGTAGATAGTTGTCATTCCATAGAGAACTGTCAAACTAGCAAACTTACGAGTACCGACGTTTTGTGTAACCGGCCCTCGAACTCACATAACCAATTTGTATTAGTAAAGACTAAGTATACTTATAAATAATTGAAAAATTATTAATTAAACGTAATAAAAAAAAACGTTCACTTAAAAAGTATGTCGTGCATAACACCATCCACCATTGGTCTCGGCAGCTCCACAAAAGACGTCAAAATCTTCACAAGCATGACAGACAGACCGACCGGCTAATTCATTTACATTCAAATAACATACACACAATGTTTCCAGTTTGAGAATTTACTTCGACTTGTTTACGCGTTTGAGTGTTTTTGTGAAAATGCCGTGTGGGTATTTCAGTGAGACTGCCAAGAAAGCTTTGTTTGTAAGAGCATTTTTTTAAAGATACAACTTTAATCGTTTGCCTGCAGCTTAAGCTTCAAGTTTTGTTGACTTTATAAATCACGAAGTTACTCATTAAAGTACTTACGCACCTTTTATTACCACGTTGGTGGTAAACAAGCTTCGCCTGATGGTAAGCGGTCACTGTAGCCTATGGACGATAGGAACTTCAGGAGTTGCACATTCGTGTTGCAACCCTAAATACCGTGAATTTTAGAAACGGACAGTCCAGAAAAGGCTTGCGCATACTTTTGTTTTTTTTTTTCAATATACACGTACGTGTATTAAATAGAATAGAGTTTTTCTGCCATCTTTTGAAGTCGGGTAAAAATAAATCTTTCCCTTATCACTGCAACCATCAAGCATGAAAAAATTAATGTCTCCGTAGAGTCAAATATCCTGTCTTCAATATTAATTAAAGGTACTCTTCCTTCATGCTGTATAATTGTAGGGCACCCTGTATTTATTTGCTACAAAGGGGCACTTAAAGTAATTTTCGTGTGCTCTGCTTACCCCTTTTGGGAATTAGGCGTGAGTTTATGCACTTATGCGTGTAACGAATAAAGTATATTTGACCATCGTCATTAATGATTATCCAATTCAGTGACTAGAGCCTTGACATTATTGCTTAGTTCGAGCATCTTTTTTATCATCTTACTTTTGCTAACAAATTGCTATAAATGAAAGGAATATCCTATTGATCCGCTATTTGAACGTAAAACGAATAAGAAGTAATTGTTGTTGTTGTTGTTATATTATATTGCACGATGTAAGTTTTGGTATGTTTTGTTTTATTTTGCAAAAATAGCAACAGTTGAAGATTTGAATATTTTCATACTTACAACTAAGGCCGGGGTCACACAGTCTGAATTCTTGCACTGATTCATAATCTGAAACACTCACGAGCAAATAAAAGGGTACACTTTGTGCAGACTTGCTACCAGACGGGTACCTTTTTTTCTCGCTCGTGAGTGATTTAGATTATGATTCAAGGCAGGAATTCTGACTGTGTGAGTCCAGCCTAATATAAATAAGACAATTAATTAATTTATATCTTCTATAGACCTCATCATCATCATTTTCAGCCCGTAGTCGCCCACTGCTGAGCATAGGCCTCTCTTCGAGTACGCCACCCGTCCCTATCCTGAGCTAATCTTATCCAGAAGTGACCCGCAATCTTCCTAATATCGTCCACCCATAATTGTACATGAACGTAGGTAGGACCGGGGCGTGGTATGCTCAAGGCAGTAGCAGAGAAAACTACTCGGCTCTTAAATTTACGACGATGATGGCGAGTTCTATGTACTTTAATCTCAACCATATCAAACCATATTTTCCGCAATTTTAGATGTTCCTCAAAATAGTAGGAGAGCTGGCGCTCGTCGGCGCCATAGCCTCTGTGTTCATAGTGGCTGCCCAGGGTCGGGCGGCGGAGAGGGCTGCTGAGGAGGCGGCAGGGAGGGACTACATGAGGCGGCTGGATGAGCTGACTTGCAAGTTGAAGAATCGACTGACGATTGCCAATTGGGACTATGAGACTAATATTACGAAACAAAATGAAGAACACATGGTGAGCCTTTATTTTTCTCCATCAATTCCACTCTTGACACGAGTGGTCGTGGTTGCCGAGACTGATCTCTTGTGTGTGCTTGTACCCTATATTACAGCTGTTTCTTAAAAGCACGGAATAGGTGAACGACTTTTATTTATTTATTTGTGAGCTTTCGTCGAACTGATGATGGCCACTCTAGCAGGCCTATCAACTATGATCTGTCATGTCAACTTAAATAACCATGAGATTGAAGTGGTTACCAACGTGTGTTGAGATTTATACCTATGCAGTCCATACATCTATATAATTTAGTCTTGATGACATCAAACTAGCCCCCGGTGCAGTTGGATAGTTAATTAATGTCCTTTGTCATTAAATTTTCAAGTGTATCATAGATAGAATTGTTTTGTTTTCATACTGTATTTACTTATAAACAGTTTGGTTTCTTAAGCTAATTAGTATGCTCGCATAATTATTAATCATGCAGTATATAGTGATTTACTTTTTCTTCAGTTGCAAGTAGCTTTAGACGTGGCTGAAGAAGAAAAAGAGAACTGGAAAGAGACAATGAGTTATTTATGGAAAGAATTCGAAGACAAAGATCTGAGGAGGATGTTCACGAAGTACACCAAGTTGGGCACATCAGCACTGCCAGAAGACCTGAACCAGAGGTTGATACAGGCGATCAGTAACATGCAGTCGACGTACGCGAAGGCGACGATTTGTGATTATAAGATAAGGACGAAATGTGATCTTCACGTGGAGCCAGGTAAACTAAACTACATTTGGCACAAAGTACCACTTTACCGGTACCTAGCGAATGAGACATTAGTCATAATAATGCAATGAAACATTGTTCTTGACAACTGATATAGTGGCACCTGGGTCAAAAACATTATATAGTCTGAGTTCAGTTCCTGTGTGGTGTGAACACATTAAAAGGTTTAAAGCCTTTCAAAGCCAAATTTTCTCGCAGCATGTGAAGTATTTTTGCGACTTAGCTACTTGTATGACTTGTATGATCGGAACATAATTTATACATACCAAAACTGTTAACTGTTGTATTACAAAAAAGACGCTTATTAATCCTGATTTTGACCTACTTTTGGCTGGAACAGACATATGAACAGAACTCCCGTCTATAAATTTTGTACGGTTCATTTTGTACCCAGGTTATTTTCAGTGTTTGTGTACACTAAGGTTTTATAAAAACTAGTGAATGTAGAAATGTCGACGAAGCTGATATTATGATAGATAATTTCGTCTGTTGCAGATGTAACCGACATCTTTGCAAACAGTGATGACCCCGAAGAGCTAAAGTACGCGTGGGTCGAGTGGCATAAGGCTGCCGGCGCGACCTCCAAGGGGAACTTTACTGAATACGTGGAGATGGATAATGAGGCTGCACATCTTAACGGTAAATACCTTTTTTTCTTTTACCACGACCTTACTCACCACCTCCACCACCAGAAACAAACAAATGCTACAGACGCTACAGATCAAGTAGTGACTGCAGTCTTTGTTGGGCTTCTGGACTTTTACCACATTGAATCCTTTTTCATTTTTTCAGGATACGACAGCGTTGCCGAGTGGTGGTTGAGCGAGTACGAAGCTTCAGACAGCGAGGCACAGTTCGCTACGCTCTGGACCGAAATCAAACCTCTGTATCAGCAGATCCATGCTTACGTGAGAGGGAAGCTGCGGGCGAAGTATGGAGATGATGTGGTGTCGGCCCGAGGGCCTATTCCTGCGCATTTGTTAGGTAAGATTCCTGACTTAAGAACAAGTCACAAGTCACAGATATCTCATGAAACCTGGCGTTTTCGCATGAAATGAGTATCTTACAAACAAGATCAACACAGCTGTAAGACCGCAATATACAGATATGGGGCAGCATAGTAAACTTTGTCACGCAAGATCGTCGCGTCAGCCATGATTCCTATGACAATAATGAACGCAAGATATCCTTTATGCGTGCCTTTTGCTTTTATATTCTCTTTTCTCTTGTCGTTTTCATTTTCTCCGTCTTACAGAAACATAACATTACTTTTCATAAAAAGCCAGCTTTATCGATGTTTTGTTTTAAATAGGTAACATTTGGGCGCAGACATGGACCAATGTTGAGAAGTTCTCCATGCCTTATCCTGATAAGCCTGAAGTGGATGTTACAGCTGCGCTGGTCGAACAGGTAAATTAAGATTTAGGATCTGATTATCTGATAGATCAAACTACCATCAAACTCCTAAAATTTAATTGTTTGATAACAATCTTCCTTGTTTCTTTATGTTCTTCTGTTCGTCACCTTAATAATTTATATTCTATGCTGTATTTCAGAACTACACTGCACACAAAATTTTCAAGACAGCCGAAGAATTCTTTACGTCCATCAACCTGAAGGGGTTGCCAGACTTGTTCTGGGATAAGTCAATCCTTGAGAAACCTGACGATGGCCGAGACATGTTGTGCCACGCTTCAGCTTGGGACTTTTACGATGGAGAAGATTTCAGGTACTTATCGCCTTTAAAATTACTGTTACTGCTTTGTTTGTGTGAGGTGTGCAATAAAGAGTATTTGTATTGTATTGTATTGTATTGTTAGGCCAGTCAATATCAATACAAAATAGGCAAACCTCGCAAAAGCGCCTGTAACTACGAATTTTTTATATGTTGTTAGGTCCCTTGAGAGTAGTTAATACCCTAGTTTGCAACCCTGAAAACCCTGTGCTACTCCCATGGTGCTCGAAAAACTGGGAAATTTCGGCACTTGTTTCAGGTCATTCTAAAAAAAAGCGTCTCCAAAGAAGCGTTTTTCGTGTATGCTTGCTTCAAATTTAATAAAGCTTACTAAATTTGCTACATATTGAGCTTAATCCTAGTACTCTAGGTCCATTGGTTGCAGAGATACAGCTAGTCAAATGTGGGCAATTTTTGGAAAAAAGGTTACATGCTATGTTTTCAACCACTGGTAAAAACGCAGCTGTGGTTTTGATGGATACCCTGAAAATGCAGCTATGAGGAGCACTAAATCAGCTAAACGCCTGCAACGCTCTGCTTCTCTTTCCTGCAGTGACATTTCGTTTGATGCATCAACACCCATCAAAGTGCCCCAAGCAAAACTGCTTTCAAATGAATCCAACAAACGCCGACTGATCACCATGATGCGTACTGAAATTCCGTATATTATTGGTATTTGTTAGTATTATTTCGTACTGAATTTGATTACTGGGCTGGTTTAATTTCAAGAAGACGCCGATGCCGATAAAGTGAGGACTGCCCTTTTCAAGAGCTCATATTCCGATCAAGTTTTTATCATTGGGGAGGGCGTGGACCTAGTTGTCCTTCTTAACGGCTTAAGCTAACGTAGACGAACGTGTACTTCCAGAAAGGCAGCAGAGGTGGTTCAAACTACATCTAATATCCAGCAAATTCATATACATGTGGAAATTGTAGGTTCCACGCGGGATGGTTTTATTTCTGCATGCCATCAGTGGGCGTGACAAAACCTCGGCCCTTTTCTGGCAAGGCAACATGAAGTGGTGCAACGTCCTCAATAAAAACCCCGACTGGATAGACAATCCAAACTCCAACAAGGAAGAAGTAGGAAATGCTGGCGAGAAGATCTTGATGAAACTCTACGGAGGAGATGAGGGAACACTGAACCCTGCGATACTCAGCATTTGTAAAATCGATGCTCGCCTCCCCCCAACTACAGAGGCTGCAAAATATCATTCTTAGACGACCTAAAACCAAGTGCAAAAATGGTTAGGGGTTGACAAAAACCCGTATGCCTGTCACAATGTGCGCAGAGCCCACTTCTCAGACCCTGCTTAAAATGGTGGCTTGCAAATGTAAAAAAGGTTCCAGTCGTGCACTTGCAGAAAGGCTGGGATCAAGTGCTCTATCTTATTTTCCTTTTGCCACGGGCGAAATTGTAATAACGCCATCTCTATCGTCCTGGACGAGGAGGACCAACAGAAAACATTATCCCTCAGCCTCCACTCCCCTCCACTGATCTAGGCTGAATGAGACCGGGTCCTTCCAAAACAACAAAACATTTTAGCCCGTTTTTTTTAAGAAATAAAAACCAATTTATTCAGTACAATGTTTTTATTATTTAGCCAAAGTACGATATTTTAATATTGTATTATTTTTAAAGAAAATATGAGGCCTAGAGGCACCACTGTGGTATTAAATTAAAGCTAATTTAGGTAATTCCCTACAATTTCTTTTCTCATGACTTTTACCTAGGAGCATTAGTTAAGCCGGTACGTGTCTTAGAAAATGACCCTACATCAAAATGTACACTTCAAAAAAAAATTGCCCACCTTTGACTAGTTGTATCTCTGCAACCAATTAACCTAGAGTTCTAGGGTTACGCTCAAGTTGTACCTAGCAAATTTGTTTAGCTTTATTAGATTAGAAGCATACTTAAAAAACGCTTATTTAGAGTAGTTTTTAAGAATGACCTGAAACAAGTGCCGAAATTTCCCAGTTTTTCGAGCACCATGGGAGTAGCACAGGGTTTTCAGGGTTGCAAACTTGGGTGTAAACTACTCTCAATGAACCTAACAACATATAAAAAAATCGTAGATGCATGCGCGTTTGCGAGGTCCGATGTCGCATTTGACTGGCCTATGTAGGTAAGCTTCAAAGAAAGTTAATGCGCCTTAATAATCACGTTATTTATTTTGATTGCGTCAATAATGGATATCGGGCTCACCAAATCAACTGCATCTTATTCTTTTGGAATTTCTTGCATATGCCTTTTTTACCATACCATGTATTTAAATATTAAATGGTTATGGGGAAAGCTTTTAGTTTTTCATGATCTTTAGATGCTAGAGTTACTATTTTAATTGCGATGGGTATGGGTTCGAATAAGTTATGTAACACATGCAATCCTAGTTCAGAATCCAAAGACGTGTCCCTACTGAAACACGTTGTTTTCAAATATTTCTACTTACTTATATTTTTAATGTTACAGAATCAGACAATGTACATCAGTAACAAGCGCGTTCTTCAAAACTACCCACCACGAGTTGGGTCACATCCAATACTACCTGCAGTACAAAGACTTGCCAGTTGTTTATAGAGAAGGCGCGAACCCAGGTAATAACATACCTATAGTCCACATCCAGTAGAATAGTTAAGGAAAATAAACAAAAGACGGTAGAGATTCATTTGAGCTTGAAGGTTCCATAAAAATATATGTGCTAATCCATTCAAGGACATAATGCTGCTTTTAGATCAGATCTAGACTAAGTTACGTTTTTGTGGAAGAGCACATTGCATAGCAGTATACTTGGCCGATTTTTATGAAAACATAACTTTGCTCATGATCCTTTGGGCTTAATTCTACGTATTAGGTAGCTAATACATATATTAGGATATTTATGATCGACCCGAAAATTATACCAGCTGCTCCAAGAGTTTTATTTGTTTACTCAAGTAATTTATCATAATGTGATCTCATTTTAGGTTTCCATGAAGCGATAGGTGATGTCATAGCACTGTCGGTATCGACTCCGAAGCATCTTCGGGTCATGGGTCTACTTAATGATGAAACTGATGATGAGGAGTCTGAGATCAATCAGCTATATAAAATGGTAAGAACAGTTGAAGGTTTTTTTATTTAACGAATGATTGGAAGATCTATAAATTTTGGGTCATACATATAATTTCTAAAAACAAAAATCGGCTTTCTTGTGGTCAATAGTTAGTAACACCGTATGTGTTAGAAAGATATTTATACAAGAGGACGAGATAACAATTGTCGTCATAACCCTTTTGACATATCCACAAGAGCGACACGAACCTATGTTTTTTTCATAATTTTTTTTTAACATATTCCCGTCACGCTACTTTCCGTATTCCTACCTTCTTCACTGCTTGTTATTTAAGCACTGGATTTGCAAGGAAATAAAGTTGCTGGTCACTAATTACTGTTTCAGGGTCTAGACAAGATCGTATTCCTCCCCTTCGGCTACCTCCTCGACGTGTACCGCTACGCTGTCTTCCGAGGGTTGACGAGTCCGAGGGACTACAACTGCCACTTCTGGCAGCTGAGGGAGGCACTGCAGGGAGTCGAGCCTCCTGTGCCCAGGACTGAAAACGACTTTGATCCGGCGGCGAAGTACCATATCACTGCTGATGTTGAGTACATGAGGTGAGTGTTTTTTATAATAGCGTATCATGTTACTGTAATTTGCTTGTTGACATATTTCTAGTCACACTCACACGTATAGAAAAGGATAAGTTGACTGCAGAAATTGAAATCTTGCAAGTCAGTAGATGCGGTGTGTTGAGAGTGAAGGACGTACTATTTGTATCTAGCTGTCGACGCAACGAATCCTTCAATCAATAAAGGGTCGACACCGCGCTTGTAATTCTTATGGGTTCATATGCTACCGTCAGGCTGGTCGTACCCTTTGCCACCAACGTAGTAGAAAAAGAAATCTACGGTGATTTACTTTCTTTTTCATTGATTTTGTTCTACCTATTATCTATCATGTGCCCCGGGATGTGTCACTGACATTGGTATTGGTCATTCCAGGTACTACATCTCGTACATAATCCAGTTCCAGTTCCACCGAGCACTGTGTCAGATGGCTGGGGAGTATGTTCCCGGCGATCCTAACAAGGTGCTCTCCAAATGTGACATCTATAATAGTACTGTAGCGGGAGAAGCGTTGGGGTAAGCATCCTCTTCTTCTTTGTCGTTTCAGTCTTGACAGAGTGCTCGTGGTCATCATTTCAGGTGTTGGTAGCAAGCTTCACAACACGCCGCCATTCCTCCCCGACAGTCGCCCTCCTTATGCTTGCGTGTAGTGATGCATCTACTGCAGCTTTAATCTGGTCTGTCCATCTCATTGGTGACCTGCCAACCATCCTAGCTCACATGAATATGGATTAAAAAAATCGGTAGTTCAATTTCGGGGTCTGCGAAGTTGGCAACTCTGGTTACCAGAAGCCAGGTAGATGAAAGACCGTGTTTGTATATCGCACATCTAACTATCCTATAGTTTTGTACCTCTCATGCAGCAATACCCACACAATACCATCTGGAAGGATATAATAAACCAGCTGAGTGTACGCAAACCAAACTACCGACTGTAGCCATTCATTAATTGAGACACCTTCCTTTAGTTAGACCTTCCTTTAGCGAACTGCCGAAAAGGCCATCACAACCTGAGTAGTCGCTTTCTGAGGATGCTTGTCATTCTGAACCCGAAGCCGTTATCCTTCAGCATATACATATTCCAGCTGATCCTTATTTCTTGTAGCAGGTCTATAGATTTTAAGTCATGTAACTATTTCTGTCCCTCTAAATCTTTATTGGTTCTACAGCAAAATGCTTCAAATGGGTTCCTCTCGCCCCTGGCCTGACGCGATGCAGGTCCTCACCGGACAACGCAACATGGACGCCAGCGGGCTCATAGAGTACTTCCAGCCTCTGTACAACTGGCTGAAGAAGGAGAACGAACGCACTGGGGAATTTATTGGATGGGAGGCCAGTTCTGTCCGTAAGTGCTTATAATACGGGTGTAGACTCGAAAATTATTATTACTCCAAAAGAAAAAAGGAAAAAAAATATGCCTAGTGACGAAAATCCCATTCAGATATCTCAAAGAATTACGAAGCTACAACCGATTTAATATTGCTTGTTAGAGAGAGAAAACGCAAACAGCAGTGTGTGACGTCACAATATGCGAGGCTGCCGCAGAGTGCGTTGCGCGGGCTGCTGGCCGCGTCCATGGCGCCGCCGAACACGATGAGCCACGGCACGTTGCCGTCTATTAGTGACGTCACAATCTAAAAGCGTCATCTTTTCATAGGAAGGTGCGTTTTGCGGTGCGCCTTTTTTAAAACTTTTGACACTTATAACTTCGTGATTTTTTAACCTCTTGCTTGCTATAAATCAATTTTTTCTCCATTTGACTACGTTTTTAATCCTTTTTCGAGAAAATATGACATTATTGATTATTTTATTTAGTGTCTACACCCCTATTGGATCCTACTAGGGAAGTACCTTACAGAAGACCGCTGCAAAACAACACCTCGGTGTTAAAAGTGAAAATTCGAGGTTTGGGTTGCGAGTCGCGACTGTTGCCCCTCTCCAGAATTCAACTTACTTAAACCACTTTTCCTATACAGAACATTAAAATGCCCGTTTATTTTACTTTCAGAATACTGCACTGAAGAACAACTAATGGCAATGGAGGATTCGGACTTCGAAAAAAAACTGGATACCCTCGTCAAAAAGCAAACTAAGAAATAAGTAAGTTCAATGTTACTATAACAACACAAGTACAGTTATTTATTTCCAAATGCCAAAAGACTTACGAATTTCTACCTTTGCAAAAGTAGGTTGAGGTGAAGATCAATTTGCACTTAGTGACGCATCTAGAAAATGAAGTTGATCGTTGGCTCCTGGCGAGAGTATTTCACTACTTCATGATAATTACAAATTATTCTTAACTACAGGAGAGGCATTCATCATCATCATCAGCCTATCCTAATCCTTAGGTCTCTAATTTCATTACACGCCACAGTTTTCAGTTCAGCAGTGTTCATTTTTTGAGCACGAGCGGTTAAGCTCTTGCCAGTCAAACCTTCTCATGTAGTAACAGTTTTATTCTGGAGACTATCAAAACGCAAAGTTTGATAATTTCATCCAGCTCTTACTAGTCACCCTACTGAAGTAGTAACATCATAATTTTGGTTCTATAGATAGATATTCGAAACACAAAAGGATATAGGCAAACATCCATGTTCATGGCATTCGCCATGTTGACATTCAGCTGTCAACATGGCGAATCCTCAAACATATCAAGGGTTTTCTCCTTTGGGGTTGCATGCGTCTATAGGCTGCGGTGTCCGCTTACCATCAGGGGGGCCGTACGCTTGTTTGCCACCGTCGTTGTATATAAAAATAAAAAAAACATCCATAGTAAGGCCCTTGGGCCCAAGCGTTACATCAATGATTTTTATTAGTTCAGATGAGCAAAAAAAGGTCATTAGATTATAAAAATTATAGGCCTGGCTCATGGAGGAGCTGAGATATGGAGGGTTCTCCATATCAATCAAAGAATATAAAGAAAAACTCGATAAATACACGCATAAGTTATATTTAGCGAAGCATAGAATATTAATGTTATTGATGGCGAGCATATTCAGTATGCAGGGGTCTGCGAAACCGTGGACAACGCAGAAAGCAGGTGAACATGATACGAACCGAATGCTACTTTGACATAACGCTCCATTTTGTTGTAAATGTCCTACAAAGACATATTTAGGTAACAGAAATATTATTCATTATTTTATCAAAAATCTATTATTCCACAAAAAGTTGTTAAAAAAAGGTACTGTTGATTGTCGTTTTAGTTAGATTCCAGTATCTCCTTTGATATTCATCATCGTCATCATCATCATCATAATATCAGCCGAAAGACGTTTACTGCTGGATATAGACCTCACCCAAAGAGTGCCACAATGACCGGTCTTGCGCCACCCGCATCGAGCGGACACCCGGAACCTTTACCAGGTTTTTTAGGGGGAGGCAAATGTTTTGTGAATGTGATCGGTTTTTGTTAAAAAGACATATTTTGTTTTCAGATCAACTACCAGGTCGTCAACTAAGAAAAAATATTTATTATCATTGTAAATAAATTGCACTTATGGAATAATAAAATTGAATGAACGTATTGAACGAAGAAATGAACATTATGCAATTTTTTCAAGACCCTCTACCAAAAAAAATGTTACTGTACTTAAGTAATATGTTAAAGAAGTCAAGTAGAAATGAACAAAACCTATTCTGCTGAATTATCTTTACTTACAGGAGTCATATAATTCATCAAGATTATTTTACAGCACTTGTAAATTGTTTAAAGTGCTGCCACAATAAAAGGTACACAAGTTTACCACATCAACACCTTGTCCAAGACAAAGTACTACATATTTGAATTCTGAAGTACTTGTTTGTAGCGTGGATATTAAGTATTTTTTAAATTACTCCTAAGCTCCATAATATTTTGTGGCTGCGAGGTCGTAACGGTTTCAGTTACCAAATGGGCCACAATATACGTAAAGAATATGTAAATCTTCACAATAAGGTGCAATAAAATATTCCGGTTCTTAAGGAGACGGCTTTTGACATCATATAGTATTGTTTTTTCTGTCCATTAAAATTTAATAAAAGCTATTCACTTGTTTTTTAACACTAAGCAACCGAATTATTCTTATCGAAAAACTCGTAACCTAAGAATGCTTGATGGTCTGCCCATTATACGTCATGTTTACCGCCTGCCCCAAATGCCTCAATGGCAGGATGTGACACAACGGTTGACATAGCCCTGACCAGTTCTCAGAATGGCTAGACGGCTGCACGAAATCATTGTTCCATGTGGAAACGTTGGAAAACAATCTAGAAAAGTTTTATTGCTGTATGATCGAATCCAGTCCGCCATTCCCAGTCCAGGGTATGGGCATCTGAATCCACGAATTACACATGTTGAACTTTTTCAGCCTATTGACGGTTAGTGTAGATGGCTATTTACAATCGGGGCAGCCAAGAATTTCGACTAAAAACAAACCGCACTAAAATCGGTTCATCCGTTAAGGGGCTACGATACTACAGACACACAGATACACATGTTAACCTAATAATTCTCCTGGTTTTCTTAGGGGGTTAAAAAGATCCTACAACAATCATTTGACATGGCGATATAATGCAACCATCAAATAAGCTTTCCCCTAGCATTGGATAAAAGAGGGCCGAAAACGCAGAATCTGGGAAGGCTTACCTAGTAGTGGGCGGGAAACCAGCATTGTACTGTAGGGGAAGGCAAACTGGGAAGCTAATGGAGAACTGACGTCTACTCCACTGACAAGAGCCAAGCTCTTATATTAAAGCGAGTTTCAATTAATTTGTGGTGAGAGTGCCAGCTGTCGAGTCTGTAATGCCGGCTGTACACATTGGGCCAACGTTGGCGCGTGAGCAGGATGCAGCTATGCAAACGCATGAGAACTAAATAAAGTCCTCTTCCTCTAACGCATAGCTTGCATTCTGCTCCGCGCCAACGTTGGCCCAGTGTGTACAGCAGGCTTAAAGTATTTTGTACATAAATGGGCCTTGTTGCCTGAAGCAAATAAGTAAAAAATATAGGAACATGATGATGTTGAGTTCAGCGAGATAGCAGGAGGTCCAACACTAATTATTTTAACTATAGTAAAAATTAATGAAAAGGAGGTTTTCTAATCATGGGTGCTACTGCAACATGTGATTGACCTGACAAAGAAAACTCACGTGTTAACAAAAACTACGCTATAAAAGGCTTTGTGTACTTTTTACGAACGAAATTCTAATCTAAATACATAAACAATGACATCACGTTTTTTTGTATACATCAAAATTGTATTTTTTGCGCGTTCTATATTTTCCGCTCTATTTATTCGCTTGTACAAAGTTCACTTTCCTATACAAACTACCTTCGCAGTTCTTATTCTTGCAGATTAAGGTTTAGTTTAGAACGGACGCTCGATAGAAGGTTGGTAAGGTGGTCATTACCACTCACGATGGTCATTTCTGACTGTGTGTGTAGGCGTGGTAGTAATGTGACAAATTGTATTTCGTCAAGTACAAAAAATCCCTAATTGTATGTAACACTTGAAATAAAAGAGTCGGAAGCGTGTTCATGATAATATTGATAGTCATATGTTGACGGAAGAATTGACAAATGCCATTTGACGTGCGATTCATATGGTGATTGTGATTGCATTGCTTGATAACTTGTGTTAGAATTGCTCGAGCTCGCATTATTCCGAGATCGAGGAAATTGGAACCTGAAAAAACCATGCCGAACCAAAAAAATAATAATCTAGAACTAAATGCTTTTCGACTAAATTGGAAAGAACTAAAATTGCAAATATGATTTATTTTGAATAACTATCTCAATATAAGCTACTCGCTAACAAGTGTATCATCTGTCTAATTATTGCTGCGATCTTCACTAATGTGGGGGAGGTACTTCTCTCGTGGGCTGCTCCGAATATGAACGAGATGTCATTCCGCTGTGCTCTAAACAAAAAAAAATAATATTTCCGGACAATCTTACACAAATCGACCTATTCTCAAACTAAGCAAAGCTTGTACTATTGGTACTAGACGACGATGAACATACTCATATAATAGATAAATAAATACATAGAAAACATCCATCACTCAGGAAAAAGCATTCGTCCTCATCACACAAATAAATGCCCTTACCGATATTTGAACCGAAGGACCTCTTCCTTTGAAGACAAGGTCACTACCAACTAGCTAGGTTAAAGTGGTCGTCAAAATTGCTTACATGTTGTCCATAAATAATGGTGTTGTTAAGGCTGCGGGTCATCAGTAAAGCGGAGCTTTCAGTAGGTACTTCTCTAGCGTACTGCTCCGAATATGAGCGATGGCACTTTAACGTATCAAATAGAGGTCAAGCCATACCCCGAATTTTAACATCTTCGTTCTGTAGGTCAATAACCACCTTCCTTCCGTCCATGCTCTTTGCTAAACACCTCAATTAGTTCACTTAGACGTGTAGGGCAAATGCGCCATGTCAAGGTTCCATTTCAATGCTTCTGTTTTGAAATTTAGCACACTTTGGTGGTATGCAAGTTGGAATACCACCTACTCTTTTCTGGTGTCACCTTTGTGCGTAGGTTGGGTGTTATCAATGCTGTATTATTTCTACATAGCCTGTAAGAATACGAAAACGAGAGTAAAAATGCATGTCTAAACAGTAATATTGCTGTGACTATACAAAATTGTGATGGTGTTTGGTGAATGTAAATATTAATTTAAGACAACTACATAAAAAAAAGAGCTACGGTAGCCTGGTAGTGGTTCAGGCATGCGGCTGCTAAGCGGCGGTCGTGGGTTCGAATCCTGGCTCGTACCAATGAGTTTTTCGGAACTTATGTACGGAATATTTACCGTTAGCTGTTCGGTGAAGGAAAACATCGTGAGAAAACCGGTCTAATCCCAATAAGGTCTAGTTTTCCCTCTGGGTTGGAAGGTCAGATGGCAGTCGCTTTCGTAAAACTAGTGCCTATGCCAAATCTTGGGTTTAGGTGTCAAAGCGGACCCCGGGCTCCTTTAGGGGCACTACCAGGAATAACGCTAGGAGGATGATGAAGATAACTACATAAAATGCAATTTTTAAAACACCCCCGGCACAATAATCATACGGATAAGATTTTTTTTTAACGCATTCACACTATGCCACAGATAGATACGCAAATAGCCCACAAACACACATACACACTAGTTCTGTTAACTAATAACGGCCCGGCCACGAGATTGCGCGAATTGCGGCGCGGCATCGGCAGGCGTTTTATCTGTCCATTGCGCGGTCGAGACGCGCAACGCCCTGTGGTTAGTTGGAAACACACGCAATGAATTAAAAAAACCGCTGCGCTGCAGCCACCGTAACCTCTCGTTTTCGCCGGGGGTTAACGTGATACGACACAGACATTCTCCATACAAAATGATATTACATCTGGGGACGGATTGTCGTATTACTCCGTTTTGAATGGTTGTGTTGCGGCAGTAACGTTCAGAGACGTGACCGCCTGCAGACGGGCATTCATATCAAGCGAATACTAAGACATGTGTTACGGCACTAACGGCCACAGACGAAATCGGCTATAGAAATTGTCCGTCCACAGACGTAGTATCACAACACGTGCTTTCAATGTGTGCGTGACAGAGGTAACTTGTGTGCAAAAGCAGGCGTGTTTGCTGTGGCACTGGCGGTTTGTGTTAAAGCCAAAAACGGCACAGAGTCATATGCTTCCTATAAATACTATGAAAAATAATCGGCTGTGGACTGAGCTCCACTTTTGGTGACATTTAAATTCCCGTCTACAGCCGTAGTGCCATATTACGAGGGTCTTCATTCACGTCTCTCGACGTACTGTCCGTGAACGTGTAAATAAGTACATACTTATATATACTCACGGAGACACGAACTAATGAGTAATTGCGGTCCCTTAGCATAATATCCAACAAGCAAAACAAGTTCAAAAAACGGTAACCCACCTACGGAAAAGTACCAAGCTACGGCCAAGTGCAGTGTAGGGTTGCGTAGTTGCCTGTGTTTCTTAGTTACATCGACACGCGCGCGCCAACTAAATGGTTGCGTCGGCCGAATTTGTACGAAAGTTCGAATTTCTAAGTATATTTTAAGTTGGTCGACTATTACTCGGTAACTAGTAATGCCTGATAGCTGCCTTAGCCGTGATAGTTTTCCTTTTAAATTCATTATATATGTCCTACTACCACGAATTTTTTCACGTCCCCAGTAGTAGCCATTTAGCCAGCAGGCTAAGGGGCACACATGACTCGGACAAAAATTTGGGCTTTAAAGCCCAATATATCGCAAACGAATCACTGATTTGAAAAATGGTTTTATGAAATCCATTATATTTTTGAACGAGCCATCCAATGATACCTCACACCATGGCTTTAACGAGAAATAAAATAACATCCCCGCTTTAGATGTAGGGGAGGTAAAACAAAAATATATTTTTTATGAATGAATGAATGAATGAATGTCGTTTATTCACCAGAAACATATGGTACATACAGATGTTACAATCAATTAGCGTCCCTAAATATGTTTCGCCAAAACAGGCATGTGAAAATTTAATGTCATGAGTTAAATTAAGAATTGTAATATAAAAATTAATGAATCCAATTAAAACTAAAATTCAAAATTAAAATATGTCAACCTGATATCAAAATCAACATTACAAATAAGTTAAAATAAAATTAGGTAAAAAATAAATAAACATTGTGAATACAGTTCTTAATTTAAATTTAAACATGTCAATCAAATTAAATTTAAACATGTCAATCAAATTAAAAAGTAAAATGGTAGATAAGAGATAACATAATTACATTAATAGAGAAATAATACAAATGAGTTAAAATAGAATGAAGTCAAGATACATTGGAGGAATAACAATACAAATCAAATTCATATATTAAAAAAATGTCTTAAACTTAAAAAAATTGAAAGAATGGTATCATATTGAAAACAACAAAAAAAAAACATGCGAAAACATGCAAAAAACCTGTCCATCAAAATTTGTGTTCAAAAAATTCTTTGATACTATAAAAACCGTGTTCGCACAATAACTTATATAATTTAGTTTTAAATTCTGGGTCAGATAAAGATTTTATAGATGTCGGCAATTTGTTGTAAATTTTGATGCACATGTTATGGGCGCTTTTGTGTCTAAGAGCTAATTTGTTATTTGCCGGTAATGCCAAGCAATATCTTCTCTGCGGTCTAGTTGTTTCTTTATCAGTTATTGTAAAGAGTTCTAGGTGTTGTTTGACAAAATTGGCTGTTTCGAAGATGTAGAGACAAGGAAGTGAAAGTAGATTAAGTTTTTTAAATAGAGGTCTGCATGATTCGCGATTTTTAACACCACACAATGTCCGAATGCATTTTTTCTGGGACACGAACGCGCGATCTGCATCACTAGAATTTCCCCACATAAGGATTCCATATCTTAGTACGGACATTATATACGCATGGTACGTCGTCAGTGCAGTTTGTGGAGAGACGGTTTGTTTAAGACGCCATAGTGCAAAGACAAATTTATTAACTTTCTTGCAAACTATGTCAACGTGTTCCTTCCAGTTGCCAAGGAATGTTGTACTTTTTACTTCTTCTATAGCGTCAGAGTTGTGCTTGATTTGCAATTGATGTGTCTTCGACTTATGTGATTTAAATTGCATAAATTTAGTTTTGCTGAGATTAATTTTAAGGTGATTACTGTCAAGCCATTTTACAACATCGCGTAGTGCTCCATTGATATCATTTTCAAAAGCGTCTTTGTTTCTACCTTCGATTATTATTGTTGTATCGTCGGCAAATAGAATGCAGTCATGTTTTATCGAATCTGGTAAGTCATTTATGTATAGTAGAAATAGTAGAGGTCCTAAAATACTCCCCTGAGGGACGCCGTACTTATTGGTTTTGTAGCAAGAGCTGAATGTGCTGACTATATTATTGATAGTTTTATTTATTTGGGTACATTGTTGTCTATTAGACAAGTAGCTTTCAATCCAGGAGTGAGCTGGTCCTCTAATTCCGTATTTGTATATTTTATCCAAAAGTAACTTGTGACACACTGTGTCAAATGCTTTAGACATATCAAGGAATAGTACGCCTACTGGTATGCCTTGGTCTATACATTTGGTGATACGATCGTTGAGTTGAAAGCAGGCTAGTGCAGTAGATTTCTTTTTCCGAAACCCATTTTGCTCTGTTTTAATGATATTTTTTTTTTCTAAGAAATTGTCTAGTTTAGAATACATCGCTTTTTCATATATTTTTGATATAACCGGAATCAAAGTAATAGGTCTATAATTACAAAGGTTAGCTTTTTCCCCTTTTTTAGGGTTCCGGAGCCAGAATGGCAAAAACGGAACCCTTATAGTTTCGCTATGTCCGTCCGTCCGTCCGTCTGTCCGCAGCTTAGCTCAGAGGCTCTTGGTACTAGAAAGCTGTAACTTGGCATGAATATACATATTAGTCATGCCGACAAAGTGGTAAAATAAATACTTGAAAAACATTTTTTTTAGGGTACCTCCCCTACATGTAAAGTGGGGATGATTTTTTTTATTGTCGTCTACCCCATAGTGTGGGGTGTCGTTGGATAGGTCTTTTGAAAATATTGGGGGTTTGTGAAAACAATTTTTCGATTAAACGATTCGTTTGTGAAATATTAAGCCTTAAAGTGCTAATTTTTGTTA
The DNA here is from genome assembly GCA_947578815.1 of Epinotia ramella. NCBI lineage: Eukaryota > Metazoa > Arthropoda > Insecta > Lepidoptera > Tortricidae > Epinotia > Epinotia ramella. The sequence continues at coordinate 27,330,298 of OX388205.1, forward strand.
GACTCCAGTGTCCCCACCCCCTGCTAGCTAAATGGTTGTTTTGGGATATGTGAAAAAATTCATGGTAGTAGTACATATAACGAAGTTAAAAGGAAAACTATCACAGCTAAGTAGGCTTTACACGTTTACGAGTAATAGTCGACCAACTTATAAAATGTACTTCAAGAAGTAATAGTTTCGTACAAATTCTATTGTAACTTATTATTATATATAATGGTACGGAACCCTTCGTGCGCGAGTCCGACTCGCACTTGGCCGGTTTTTATATATAGGTTTCACTATACATTTTTTCAGTGTATTGGGAAATACTCCATGTTCAAATGATGTATTAATCAGATTTGAAATGTGATATGAGAGTGTGAGTGAGATTTCTTTTAATATTCGAGTGGGTATTTTGTCATAACCGGTGGATTGTGTATTTTTAAGGGTTTGGATTATTTTATAAATCTCATAAGGTGTGGTTGGTGACAGAAATATACTATGAGGACAAGTATTCAGAGTTTTCGAATTCTTTTGAGCTGTATCTGAGATTGAAAATCCAGTTGTGTTTATAAAGTGCTCGTTAAATGCTTCAGCTATATGTTGAGGTGATTGTATTGATATTTGATGACTATCTGTGATACTAATTATTTCATTGGCTGTTGGTTGGTCAAAGTTTTGTTTTATTAAATTCCATGTTGCACGACATTTGTTTTTCGCTTTTTCGATGAAGTTAGTATTGCAATTTTTTTGTGAGTGTACAATACATTTTCTTAATATGCTTGTATATGTGTGCAGTTCATTTTTATTACCTACAGTATTGTTTTTGTTTTTATTGATATGATTTTATTGTTCTGTTTTCTCGGCGTGATTGATTTACCCATGCCGAATTACAGTTTTCTAGTAGTAATGGTCACTGAGCTAAGCCGAAGACGGACGGACGGACGGACAGACGGCCAGACGGACATGGCGAAACTGTAAGGGTTCCTTGTTGACAACGGAACCCTAAAAAGGGTTTTTCATACATAAGGTAGCCTATGTCGCCCGGAGCATAATTTCGAATCGATTGACAACTCATTTATCAAGATCGGTTCAGTATCTCAAACACTATGGTGAAACACACATAAATACATACATGTACTGCTAAAATCATACTTCTTTTTGGCTCTGCAGTCTCTCTCGCCAGCCAGTGACGGACGCTCTATCTTGTCACTTATCGCGTGATAAGGCCGACTATGATACGGGGTTTGATCTGACCCCGAATCATGGTCATAAGTGATACACGCGATAAGTGACAAGATAGGAGCGTCGTCTCGTTCCATCGGACGGTGTCAGCCAGTGACGGACGCTCTATCTTGTCACTTGTCGTGTGATAAGGCCGACCACGATACGGGGTCTGAGCTTTTTCTCGGTTGCATCCTCAGCTAGGTGCTTCGGAACCCGGGGTCCGCTGACTCTGCATCACGTCTATCATGGGACGCGTCATACTCTCGATTTTTCTCGCCCTATACCTACCTCTTGTTCTAAGCGTTCTAATAAGAGAGAGACGGATAGTGCCAGAAAAATCGAGAGTGCTCGCGCGCCGTCGCGTGACGGCCGTGCAGTATTCGGGTAAAAACGGAATTAACAGATAGGTTCCATCATAAAGTAGGTATGGATTGATTAGTTAATGAAAATATCTATGAAACAGGACGTCACTGATACGACGATAGTTTCATTACTTAACTCTGTAAATGTCTAGATTCCTGACTAACCAGTGACCTTCCGTGGCGCAATCGGCTACTCGTGCGAGTAACAAGTGGTTTTATTACGTGGCATTATGTGAATTCAATGTAATACCGATTGTAATCGTGGCGGTCAAGTTCAGTAGCCACTGGGACTTGCTTGTTCTCATAGTTATTAAGGGGACAGTGGAGGGGTCACCTTCGTCTATACAAACAAACAGGAAATTCGGGGCACTCAACTGAGTCCTCCAAAACTTTTTTTTATTTTTTATTATCCAAAATACTTAAAAAACTATTTACATTTGCATTCGAATAGCGAGCGAAAATCGCGCACGGTTTATCTGTCACTATTGTAGCTCGTTTTACAGTTGTTGTTAAAATTAAAAAGAAAAAAGGGAAGATTCACTAGTTATTACATAATTTGTGCACCGCTGGGGCGCGCATCGGTACTTGACAAGTACTTATTTTTTGTAATGACTTTTACTTTGCTAGGATTATGAATAGGTTCCTGGAGAACATCGTTAGGCCATTCGTTTAATATATAAGGTAACAAATACTCACACATTCTTTTGCTGTATGCATTGTTATACGGTGGCAATACGTATTTAGGTAAGCTGAACCTATAAAAAAAAAAACCTTCTGTAAGTTTCAGATGAACGGGGCGTTAGTGATAACGCCTTTAAGGTTGAATATCGCTCGACATGGTTTGAATCGATTCGCGATTTTTAATTTTCTATAAGCTCTCGTCGAACACTAAGCTATGGTCGCGGAGCGATATTCGATATTCTTTAATTTTATGAAATCATGATTGACATACCTACAGAATAATAAAAAACTTATCTGTTTTGATTTCTAAGATAGATGAGTTGAACTTTCTGTAGTGCCTACCGTAAAACCTCCCACCTACCTATAGTCCAAATGACCTAACTATGGTCCAAGTTCGAATGTTAGGTTTTATTTGTCTCAGAATATGTTTTAATCGCACCTATTTGTCACATTCCTGTTTAAATCAGTTCCCAGCAATTATATCATCATTGATAGTGATCGTGGTGATCTTTACCCTACTATGAATATTTAATAACATAGACGAATAAATCAAGAGCCGATGACGATACAATGTGGCGTGCCTGTGAAATAATAAGCCTGCTATGCCTAGTGTTATGACTTTGATTTTGGAGATGGCAGGTTCGATCGAACCGAAAAGTACCAACTTGTTTTGGCAAAAAAACTTTTGTACGAATCATTTGAAATTTACAGAAGCTTTTCGGTGAAGGAACAGATCGCGAGGGAACCGCTCTATTCATAAGGTCTTGATGTCTTTTCTTTAAAAAAAAAACTTAAAAAAAAGGAAAACCGAATTACAAAAAAAACTCGAACCAGGGGACCGATTTTTGACTTTCGAGCGCTCGAAAATCAAATAAAAGTAAATACGTTTGTAGTGTCCAAATGGCAGGCACTTACTTTCTACTAATAGAATTAATTACGAGTGGTCAATACCACGCGTTTATCAATTTTCTATCGCTATTTCAAAGTAGCATTTCATAATTTTTGACAGTTTTCGAGTGAAAGAGTCGAGCGCTCGAAAGTCAAAAATCGGTCCCCAGCTGACATAATTTCACTAGACCTAGTTGAGAAACAGTCGTGTAGAGAAGAACAGCTGGACCTCAGCTCCGGGCATATGGACAGACATACGAAAGCATTGTCCGAGTTGAAACGGAGGACTTCGTTCGCTTCTCTGGCTCGTTCAATTATTTTAAACGAACGCGACATTGTATGGACATTGGCCCTCTATAGATTTATTCGTCCATGCTAATAGTACACACGTTACACCAAGTAATCCTACTCCTCACCTTCAGATGATCTATATACCTACAACAATTACTTGCAAGCTTTATAAACAAGGCATTTAGTATTCAGGGAGTGGCACTAACATCATATAAATCTGTTTGTCCGTATTTGTGTTGTTTTGAAACTTTATATGGTAAATTCTGGTCACACTTTAACCTACATAGCGTGAGAATGTTTGCGTGTTTATCCTAATATGGTGCACATAAAATTAAATTTTTAGTGCCATATCACATTTCTTCCATCATGATCCTTATCATCCTCCCGAGGTCTGGATTTCCTCCTAATATGTTTTTTTTTTCGGATCTTTTTGGATATTTTCTATGTATTGAAGGATCTATATCTATTAAATATATAGTCACCTGGTGGTACCCATAACACAAGCTTTATTGAGCTGACTATTGGGCTAGGTCGATTTGTGTAAGATTGTGCCCTAATATTAATTAATTTATTTAAGTACCTGTACAATTGTTAAAACTTGAACAGAAAATGATCTTAAAAATGTCATATGCTCTGGCTACCCCTTTTGAGAAATCAGGCGTCATTTTATGTAAGTATATGTTATTAAGGTTGTTAACATCCATAAACATGCACAATGTTATCTTTGTTTACTTGATTCTTGTCTACCCATGACCGCCAAAAACAAAGGGCATCGAAATACAAGCAATTGAATATAATACAATAGGAACAGCGATGTAATCTTTTAAAATAATTAACATTAGATATTCCAAGAATCCGCGGTAAAATAATTACGGTGTTAATATACCGGTATCTTAATAGTACATTACTACAGAGGCCGGGAAGTAAGGGGTTGCCGGCCGAGTACATATAGGCGGCCGAGCGTAGCGAGGTCGGATAGTTATGAGGCTGTCAACCCGTTTTCACGCCGAGGTATAAATATTAGGGGACAATCTTACACAAATCGACCTAGTCCCATAGTAAGCTCATTAAGGCTTGCGTTATGGGTACTAGATGACGATATATATAATAGATATAAACACTTAAATACATAGAAAACTTCCATGACTCAGAATAGTTATTTACGATATAAGTGCCAAAAATAGGAAATTCGCAACGAGTGGTGATAAATTAAAACACGACCGAAGGGAGTGTTTTAAATCGACACGAGTGGCGAATTGCCTATTCGCACGTGTATCGTACAACGTTTTACTGTACATATGGCTCTTTAAAGTTTCGACATATGCACGAAAAGTGCTCTTTTCCGCACTAGTGCGGGAAAGTAGCACCATATGTACTGTAAACAAATATTCATGCTTAATCACACAAATATTTGCCCTTACCGGGATGTGTAGTGCTTTTCTCAAACATGCAATGAAATACCGAGACCCATAGATTGCAATTTTGAAGGAACGGTGATTGAGTCAGTTAGTGATACGAAATTCTTGGGAGTGCAAATTGACAACAAATTAAATTGGACTGCTCATACTGAGCTAGCATGTAAAAAGCTACGTCAGTATGCCTTCGCTTTGTACAAACTCTCTGAACAAGCTAGTACGGAGACTGTGATGATGGCATATCATGGTTTTGTTGCATCTACCTAACGCTATGGGATCCTCTTTTGGGGTAATTCAAAAACAGGGAAGCCGTTTTCATAGCGCAGAAGAGATGCGTGAGGGCTATTCGAGGACTCATTATGACTGATAGCTGTGTGTCGCATTTTAAAGACTTAAATATTTTGATAGTTCCGTGCCTCTACATATTCGAAATTGCTATGTAGGTATATTAAAACAAACCCCTCACTATTCAAGACGATCTCCGAGATATTTACTAGAAATACTAGGTACCCCCAGAATCTCTTTCCTGTTTCCGCAAATACTGCCCTAAAGCACAAAAGTGTGTTCTGCTTAGCTAGTAAGATTTACAATAAATTGCCTGTCGACTTTAGAATGTTACCCATACTTCAATTTAAACATAAACTCTTGACATTTTTGATTGAAAATTGTTTTTATTCTATTTCTGACTTTTTGCTGTATAAATTTAATAATTCTGTATGAAACATAAACTCTTGACATTTTTATTTTATTTGCTGTAATAATTCAATATGACATGATTTCTGACATTAACAATAGAGATTATTTCAACTACTATTTATTTAAATTTATCTTACTACGTAGAAATACTATCCAACGAACATTACTTAATCGCTGATTTGTTTCAAATTATCTTAATTGGCACAACTACAAAACATTGCAATTCATTTCTTCGACGTATTACTTTAATAGGTACTTACAATTTTATATGTCCAACTGCACATTTAGACTTTATTCAAATGATTTAGTTAAATGTGTGACATACAAATATGTATAATATGTATGTATGATAAAACTAAGAATCATTGCTGTAAATCGTTTATTACAAAAAAATATCAGGGCGGACAAAAATGGCTTGTCATAAGCGAACTCTGTTTTAGGTCGGTTAGGTTAGGGTTCACTTGTGTCCCTCAGACCAGATATAAACACCCCGCGCAGCGGGGTGGCGTCGACTCGCTGCACTGCAATAATAGGTTACAAAACTTTAGGGATTGAGATATAGATCCGAAATAATTTTATGCGGTATAAATATTATTACATGTAAAAAAATAATTAATGAAAAAAACCCGAAATCAAAAACCATGAAATTAATTTTATTGAAATAAGTCAACTAACAATTAAAAGACCTCGGTTCGTCGCAATGACTAGTCGATGAAATGAAAATACTTGAAACGTCTTTGAAATAATATGCGATTAAATGTTGTTTCTATTGTGTGACATGTATACTCTTTAACCTGTTATTGTGTACAATAAAGTGCTTACATACATACATACATATTTGCCGGCAATTCAATGGTAAACCTGTAGCTTCAGATGCCCGAAGCGCAAACGCCGCGGTGTTCCATCGATACAGTTAAATTACGAAAAATAATCTCTCTACTGTACGGCTATCACAAGACGACGCGAGCTCTCTCGATTATTCTCGCATTATACGTCTCTTTCTAAGTTTTTTTTAATAAGAGAGATACAGATAGTGCGAGATAAATCGAGAGCGCTCGCGCGCCCTCTTGTGCCACTCCGCTAAGTCGCACAGGCTCTGGTACAACTCGGTTACAATATCTGTGGACCTCGCTGGAATGTGAAGCCCCTCCCCCTTCTCTTTTACCTACCCGCGCTCGCCCCGCGCGCCTTGCGCACCGCACCAGAGCGCCGACGTGACGTCATCGACGCCAGCTCCACAGTTATTGTAACCGGGTTATAGATACGCACCTTAAGTGCTCTGTTATCACCTTTATTAGTTAGGACTGCGATCTTCTATAAAGTGGAGGTACCCAACTGTGAACAAGATGACATTCCGCCGCTGTGCCCTACCTCCTCAATCTAATGGCGCCTGAATGAGTGACAGACTCAAAACAAGTGAACATTTAGTTTTGCAACACAAGGAAAGCCAAGCCAAGCCCTGGAAACAATATATGCGTAAGGCACAGTATAATTAAGCACATACACATTTACGTATTTAACCGTGGGATCTAGTCACAACCGGCACAATGGGAAAATTGCGTATCGCATGTCAAGACGGCTTGGGAGGCTATAGAGCTGGTGGATGCCCCATCGCTTTTTTTAGATGCGACTAAGATCACCTTGTAGGCACAGGCGATGCCGCTGAGGTGCGACGCACGGGCTGTCACTGCTCTTAGGCGACTATGCGAAAGCAGAGCCATTTTTTATTTACATGCTTTTATTTAACTTGCCCTGCCTGTTAGTATGGGACAAATCTTGCAAGTTAAATTTGACCCACTTGGTGACTGATTGAGCTGAAATTTTGCGTATAAGTATAGTTTGGATGACAATTCAATAATATGGTACCATCGAGCTGATCTGATGATGGAGACAGAAGGTGGCCATGGGAATTCAGTACTTAACAGACTTAACCCCGTTGAGTTTAGGTTCGTTAGAATCATCTTAATGAGTAGTTGATGATGGTATACAGAAAAGTACGGTCGGCAATAAAACCTTGTACCAAAAACGAAATTTTTGACAGAATCTTATTTACTTACTTCGTAGAACAGAAGACTTTTCGACCTTATCTCTAATCAATAAGATCCTATAACCACCTAGAATAATGTATACATGTATATACAAGAAGCTGAAGGTCCTGGGTTCGAATCCCGGTAAGGGCAAATATTTGTGTGATGAGCATGAATATTTGTTTCTGAGTCATGGATGTTTTCTATGTATTTAAGTATTAATATCTATTATAATGTATCGTCGTCTAGTACCCATAACACAAGCCTTAATGAGCTTACTATGGCACTAGGTCGATTTGTGTAGGATTGTATGTATAAAAATAAATAAATAAATAAATATGATGCTGCAGTCAGCCTGCTGAGTATTTGAGTAGTGGGTGGTATAAACATCTCTATGACCATATCGTAAGTTTCTCGCCATGTACCAGCGCGGGCGCCGCCAGATAGAGCGATAATGTTAAATAATAACATGGCAGCTACTGCCGCACTGCATGGGTGTTTATTTGTCAATTACTGCTCACCTTCGGGATTAACTATATTAATGGCAGATTACAAGTTTCTTTGTAGTGTAGCAAGGTCTCAGTGCTTTACTCTTAATGCATAACAATAGAGGTGTCAACTACCAGGCATTATGGTGTCCAACATTGGGAGATTTACAAGTGAATTGCGTTTTCATAAGCGGTCACTGTAGACTATTGACATTGCACCTGCCATGTCTTTTAACAACTTCGAAACGTTAAGCCGCGGGTTCGGGCTCTTCCCGGTTGTTGTCTACAGTAAAATAAATAAATTTTATCATAAAAAAAAAAAAAAAAATCTTTTAGTTCTCGTGTATTTTTTTTTATGTAAGTTCCAAACAATATTTTTTCTAAAAACCCACGACTGCCAGATTGGTAGTCGCCTGGCCTACCGCTGCAAAACGTCGCCATAAGTCCGCGGACTGGGGCTGTTATTCGCTACGCGCTAATGCGGCTCACCCCGCCGGTCACCCGTCACGAAACTAGAAGTGGCGGATTTACAAATTTTTAAGGTATAGGCTGTATAGATTTTGCCGCCCACCCTTGCCTCTACAATTGTCATGTCCTAAATTATTTTTACAATGCCACAATTCCGTTGAAATTGCACGTACAGTTTCGTTCTTTTCACTTATACAAAGTGTGGGCAAAGGGCGCAGAGGCCGAATGTGCAACGGCAAGTGAGAGAGGAAAGGAAAGAAAGTCACCGGCAAAATTTGTTGCAGACCTCTATCTGTAAGACGTTAGAAAACCGTCATAGAAAAATCTTTTTGATTTCTATGGCGTAAAAAAAAAAATCGGTCCCGAATTTGCCGCCCCCTAAATCTGCCGCCCTAGGCTCGAGCCTACTCAGCCTGCTGGTAAATCCGCCACCTAGACCTCTACCTACGCTTAGTTACTACGTATCGCGGTGTCAAGATATATTTGTGGGTGAGCGTTGAAATGAGCTTAAAACAAGTTACAGAATAGGGGGGCTGGCGCCAGCGGGCGACAAGCGGCGGGTGATACTTTTGAGCGACATCAATGTATGGGCAACCGCGCGCTCGTCGCCCCGCTGCCCGCTGGCGTCCAGTCCGCGGCCTAACCGCTGTAAGCTGCGTCATCGAACTTCAACTGTTTTTACTTATGGTTTATTTCGTAACAAACACCTAAACGACAAAGCGGGTCACACCGCGGTCATAAAGCCGTCACGTTCTATTTCTTATCCTTATCAATACTTTCACTTTGTCGTTCTTCCTTTGTGCCCTTATCTAATGTTATGTTTACGTCGTGCCCTAGAAACTTGCCTCAAAATAAGTAGTTAAGCCTATTTTTAACTGACTTCAAAACAGGAGGAGGTTCACAATTAGTCGGAATCATTTATTTTTTACTATGTTCAAAGATTACTAGAAGACGCCTATACCGATTTTTTTTGTTTAAAGGGTAGCCTTTTCTGGTGGTCCCATGGTCAACAGATCAGGATCTGTCGATGGGCTCCTGGAGACATCGAGGGAACTCTTCAAATTTTATAGGCACTTGAAGCGTAGTACTGAATCGGAGTCGGTTAAAACTTTGTTATCAATAGTACATTACTACACAGGCCGGGAAGTAAGGGGTGGCCAATATAGACGGCCCAGCATAGCGAGGCCGGATAGTTATGAGGCGGGCAACCCCTTTTCACGCCGAGGTATGTATAGTGCTTTATTTATACTAAACGGGACTTAATCGCGTATAATTAACTTATTTTATTTACCTCACTGAGGTCTCCCGACTTTTCGGGTGTGTTGCAACATCCATGGTCATGGGACAACTGGCTTGAGTGGGTATCAACATCTTCTTTTCATCTTTGCCCCAAATGCGGGTAGTTCGGAAAACCCGCGCAGCAAGAAGATGTTGATACGCTCAAGCCAGTTGTCCCGTGACCATGGATGTTGCAACACATCCGAAACGTCGGGAGACCTCAGTGAGGTAAATAAAATAAGTTAATTATACGCGATTAAGTCCCGTTTAGTATAAATAATGTATAGTGCTCTTCTCAAACGTGCATTGAAATAAATTAAAAAAACTACAAGAAATCAAACTTTAATTTTCATGGCTGGACGCCCGTGATCCTGTGCCACTAATTGTGGAATGGAAATGGAAAGCCTCCAATTTTGTATGAAACGTGACACTTCGAAGCCCATTATGAAGAACACAACGTCAATACCTAATTCATTGTATGTTTGAGACTAGTAAATTATAATTATAGGCAGCTTTTTAAACAAGCCTGAAATACGTAGGTACATGCCTTAGTTATATTTTCATAATACTTAAATGAGAGTGATAATTTTTGCATGTTTTTCATTTCGCATAAGTTTCATTTCCTAAACGACGAAACTGTTAACTTTATATGATTAAAAAAAAGCATTGCAAGGAGCCCGTTGGGTTAGGTTAAGTTTCTTTTATAACCATCATGAATGGTTTACCTAAAAAGAGTTTGAGAAATAAAACTTAGGTAGGCGATATGCATCATTGGGGAATTAAGTTTATTTTTTTTTATTTTTTTATTACTTTATTAATTTAGCAAGATAACATAAATTTTTGCTTCAGGTTCTGTTGCTGACTTGTACTTTTTTGCATAGCCATCAACTATTAATTTAAGGAGCGACCACACCGGTGCGTAACGCTGCGTATACGCGTTGACGTGTCGTATGCGTCACGTATTCTTCATACATTTTGCTGCGTTTACGGTGCGTTAGCGGTTTTTGAGCAGCGGTGTGGTCGCTCCTTTAGTGGGTAATGGATATCTTCCGGCTCCATCATCAGTCCAGGTGTATAAGAAAGAAAGAAAGATTCGATTGGACTTCAGTAATTTGGCCCAAACTAACTAACATACATACTATTTGACCCTTAGCAAGTTTATACAAAAGCTTGTAAAAATGTTATGCCAAAAGTCGGCAAACATCGAACACCATCCAACCTCACTATGCATGAAAGGGTGTTAAAACCGTGCGCATACGCGCTCTCGGGTCACGCCTCACTTGCGCAACGCTAAGTGCGTTATACAACCTCATTTACATTTGGAAACTGTCCCAAGGGATACTCAGTGCTTGCATATGACATGTAGGTACGGATATTCATTTACGGTAGTGGCTGGGTCCCCATACAAGGGACACGGAGCTGTCAGGCATGCGAGGCGTCAAATACATATACTCGTATAAAAACAGCTTAAGCACATCTCTGGATACTCACCCTAATTATCGGTCCCACCTATAGTCACTTCCGGGAACATCTGACATTACATATTGATATCAATCGCTTGCTCTGAAACCGGGCGAATCGCGAAACATAATGATAGGTATCAATTTGGAATGCGAAGTGTCGTTTTGACCATCTGAGCTGCTGCCGGAAAATGGCCTCCTTTTATAAATGAGAGGGAATTGTAGTTCCCATGTTGGCTCCGTGCGTGTTGGGGAATTTTGCAAACGTGCATCTGCAAAGCTAGCACGATACGTTTGTTTAATCGTTATGTTTTACGTGACATTTCACTACATTTTCGCCGTAAAAGTGACGATAAATCCTATCGTGTTAGGGCCTCTATTTTATCTATATTTGTGTCTGTGGCATTGTACCCCCAAAACAGATGAATCTGGGGGCACGGCAGTGCCCCCGCCAAGACGAGCCAAGCGAAGCGCAACGCAAGGGCACTACCTACATTTTCTCGAAGCGGTTCGTCGTTTTTTTGAACCCTCGTAACTTGGGTTTGGATTATACCAGATAAACAAAATTCTCGAGATATGATGTCAATAGTGCACTTATTAAACATATAAAGTTTCAGTAACATAGCTCTTATACTTAAGATTTTATTGATATCTAAAAAACGCCGATTTCGTCACTGACTCACTCACTGATGTTGATCATCAAAACCTCTAGGGTACTTCCTGAAGTCCTAGAAAGCTGAAATGTGGTATGTAAGCTAGTATTAGTACACAATCAACAAAATAATTCAAAAAATTGGAACTTCTACCCCCCAACCCCTTAAAGTAGGGGATGAAGCTTTGTATGAGACTTCCTCAAATTTTGATGCTAGGGGTCTGAAAATTTATATACGGACTCCTTGTTATAAATAATAAAATACGTATTTCAGGATTTTTAGTAAATCACCCCCACCCTTTAAATTAGGGGGTTGAAGTTTGTATTTTTCAGCAAACTAAATGAGGGGATGGAAGTTTGTATGGGTTTTCCCATTCACTTCTTTAGAAATTACCTTACAAAAAGGAATGAGATCCCACCAAAAACATAACATGTAAAGTGATGCCAAGACTCCATAGCTCATACAGCTTTCAGCGTGAAAAAGATATCAGATCGCAATTAGCGCCAAGCTTCCTACTCCACACGGCGTAACTCTACCACTACCAGCCACGCTCTACAAATTCTATATTTTGGCTAAAAAGTATAGACCCGTCACTTATTAATATCATCATAAATTCATTCGGCGTGAAAGTCTATGCGGCGACCGGGATGTGCCCAACAAAGCTATACTTTTTAGCCAAGATGTAGAATTTGTAGAGCGTGGCTGGTAGTGGTATAGTTACGCCGTGTGGAGTAGGAAGCTTGGCGCTAATTGCGATCTGATATCTTTTTCACGCTGAAAGCTGTATGAGCTATGGAGTCTTGGCATCACTTTACATGTAATGTTTTTGGTGGGATTGATTTGAAGGCAGTTGTTTAAATCAAAAGTCTTATCTGTGGTTTTTGCTATGTTTATTGTATCGATGGTGTTTTACTTAAGTTCTTAAATGATTTATTAATGTAGTTATTAATAATATTGCGATAAAAACTAATTCCACGCACTACGATCAAAACCCATGAAATTGCATCAAAATAGCAATTAACAGGTTTATTAAGCACAATGCCAAGGATGTGCCGTTAATTAATAATTACCACGCTTTATGTTCCATTATTCGCTGAGGCAACATTGTTATCATTTTCAATGACAATTGTTGTTAATATTTTTGAGTTGGAAGTTTTTGTATGTGTGAGATATCTGAGCAGCAGTTTACATATTAACTTATCTTTTTGGGGTCCAGACACATTTAACTGCGATAAACTTTAATTATGCGATAAAGCCACGATAACCTAGTCGATTAAATACACACACACTGTGCCAGCGCAGCGTGGGGACTGCCACTGCCCATTCCCACTCAATATGTACAAAAAAAAAAGATATTTATGTTTAAATTATTTTATTATTTGCTAATAATAATTACAAAGCAGTTATCTTTCTGTTAGATTTGCGAGTAGGTATGTGAAGTAGTGGTAAAATATATGCGGTATCAAAAGTTGTGTCAATGAAACGCTTTTAGAATACCAATAGATCAAACATAATCGTAACCCTTGAAGCTCATAATCCTTACGCACTTAACCCCCAATTTATTGCCTGTCATACCTGATTAGCTAAAACAATTACCGCCACCGACCTCGTCCTCGAGCCGAGCACAGCCCGCTTCTCACGCAGTTGCCGCCGCGACACCGCACAAGAACAACGCACCATGGCGTGTGCACATAAAAAACTTTCCACTACGTGGTTCCAAGCTATAGTCCTGCTACTACTGAAGGTGGTCCTGGGAGATCCTCAGCTGGATCTGCCGCCGCTGCCCCAATTGTCGACGCAGCGGAACCTCGGCTACGGTCTGCTTTCAAGCACACCGGCTAATAACTTCCAGTACAGCACGGCTCGACCAGTGTCAAGTACTCCTGGAGTATATCCAGTGTCTTCTACTCCTTACAATTCAGGGATCAGTCCAGATATAAACAACAATGGATATCCAAGCGTTGATTACGGGAATAGACGAAACCCGAGCTCAACGGGGAGACCCTATGACAATGATGACAGAATCGATGTGAACAATGATCCTAATTTTAGAAGGAATGATCCTGGCTTCGCTAGAACTGATCCTAATTATCTGGGAGCGAATCCTTACGATATAAGAGGGAACGGGATAGATGATAGGCTGGAGAGAGTGAATCTACAGCAAGTTAGGGAGTTTCTGGCGCAGGCGGACGACCAGGCGTCGAAGGAGTGTACCAATAATGTGGCTGCTCAGTGGAACTTCGAGACTGAAGTGAATGATGCAACGCAGCACTCTGCGGTGAGTACGGTTTTTGTTTGTTTCATGTGATAGATTGTTAGCAGTTATTACTCAGTCTTTAATATTAAATGATTGAACTCTGAATCAAACCAGTGAAATCGAAAGCTATTTCGAAAAACCCAACTGTTTTTTTACAAACATTATAGCGTATGTCATATGAGGAATCCAACAACACCTCATATGTACATAGAAATCCGTCAAACGGTTTAGGCTACAGGACGTGCCAAAAAATGAGACATACACACATACATACATACTTACATACATAGGCTCGAAAAACAACCCTCCTCTCCTTCGGCAATCGGGTAAAAAGGGTCTGCAACGCGCTTATGATTCTTCTGGAGTCACAAGCGTCCATAGGATACGGTGTCTGCTTATCATCAGACAGACCGTATGCTTGTTTTCCGCCGTCGTAGTATTTAAAAAAATAGATCGGATTACAAATATTTCACCTACGCGTACATTTCGTAAAAGACGTCGTTAAGATATTTTTAGGACTTACCTATAATATTAATACTTGGTGTTCTTTATATTATAGAACCAAATCGTGGCGCATGCAAATTAACTTAATCCAAAATAAAGGATTACCTCATAAAACAATAACCTAACAAAAAACAAGCCAATTTAAAGCAGGCACCTCATTTTCAGTAATCTTTTAAAATGATTGATTTTAGGAGATTGCAAATCGTGTTGCAACTATAAACCTTCGCCAATCTTATATTATTATCTTCCCCGGAATTATTATTACGCATGTTGATGTAACAAATTCTCAGCTACATTTTAGTACATCTGAATGGACTCAAGATAATAAATCTCTGGGAAGAGAATAAGACTTTATCATAATGCTTACACACCAACTTCACAATGAGTGCATTTCAGCATTTTCAGCCTAGTGCAGAAATTATAAGGGAGTGACTACACAACTGGTAAAAATAAAAATAAACTTGTCTATGTTCTTGGCAATACTGGCTATAGGTATTCT
Organism: Epinotia ramella; assembly: GCA_947578815.1. Lineage (NCBI taxonomy): Eukaryota > Metazoa > Arthropoda > Insecta > Lepidoptera > Tortricidae > Epinotia > Epinotia ramella. The sequence continues at coordinate 27,345,471 of OX388205.1, forward strand.
CAAATATAACATTTTATTTACATGCGACCACTTTAATGGTAATTAAACTTAAAGTAACATAGTAAGAGACAATAAAAGGAATTTTAGTGCCATGTTCATAGATAGTCATTAGCACTAACGACGTTTTGTTTTTGAGATTGTCATCTAATAAACAATACAGTCGCAGGCGCTTGAAATGACGTGATTTTAATATGGGCCTGGGAACTTTACCCTCACTATATTAACAGCCAGCCGCCTGCGCGGGTTCGCCCGCGTATTGCTAAGGACGCAAGCAAACCCGAGAGATAAAATATAGCTTATATCCATCCGAAAAGTCCATTCTACACACAGGTGAAAGAATTTTGTAAATCGGATGAGTAGTTACGGAGTTACAAACATCCAAACTTACAACCTCGAAGACAACCCAGCCCTCCGCTATTATTATTATCATTTAACAGTTCATAAGAGCTTTAAAAGAAAACTAGAGATGGGCCGACTATGGGTTTGGCCGACTAGTCGGCTAGGCCGATCGTGGACTTCGGCTAAGTTCGGGTGCAATCGGAAAACTTCGTTTCGCTATGCCGTCGCGCGGTCTGCATGCGTTCAAAGTACCAAATGTGATAATAAATCTGTATTTGAGTAAAATATGAAACGAATGGTAAAAAATGCCAGTTTAATCGAATTTAACACATTAACACACATTTTTAACATGTCGCCCGTAGTGACATTGAATACGTGAGTTGAACCGTGTATTTGTTAGTATTTATGACAGTTTACTTATTCTATATCTCGTTTTCCTGTGATCCATAAAGTGCCGACTAATCGGCACATTTAGCCGACTAGTCGCCGACTAGTCGCCGACTACAAATGAGGCCGGATAGTCGGCTTTCGCGACTAGTCGGTACATCTCTAAAGAAAACCTATCACGAAAATAACTAATAAAAATTAAATTTTGGAATTTTGGCACAAGCTTTTGCCGACTGTACTGTTACTTTTCACCGAAGATTCCTATTAGCCAACATACGATGGGTTTATTTTGTGGAGTTTGCAATGATGCTAAGCTACGGTAGCCTAGTGGTTCAGGCATGCGGCTGTCAAGCGGCGGTCGTGGGTTCGAATCCCGGTATTTTATTATCCTTGCAATCATTACTCATAGAGTACATCTGAATGTCTGTCTAATTAGATCAGCTAAACAGTACTGGCTTACCACGAGCCAGCTTGTCCCACCCTGGCTCGCACCATTGAGTTTTTTGAAACATTTCTCGGTTTGTACGGAATATTTATCGTTAGCTTTTCGGTGAAGGAAACATCGTGAGGAAACCGGTCTAATCCCAATAAGGTGTAGTTTTCCCACTTGGTTGGAAATTCAGAAGGCAGTCGATTTCGACCCCGGGCTCCTTTAGGGCACAACCGGGAACAACGCTAGGAGGATGATGAGAAGATGAAATGATCACCATCCTTCATCAGATCAGCTCTATAGTGTCGGGAGGTCGCCATAGCAAACTCCTAAACCCTTTATTCGGACCCTTCGTTTTTGGACTCATTGGAATGGAACCATATGGAAAAATAAAGTACAGACGTTAAGACGCTGTCAACACCAAAAATGCCCTTGAAGATTTGGGAGAGCGCGCACACTGTCTATTTCTATCGGAGTAAACGAGAGCGAGTGTTACTGGGCGGCCCAGTTTTTGAGGAAAATATTAAATAAATATTGAAATTAAAAAAAGTGTGGCTTATTTGTGAAATATGACTCATTAGCGGTTTACAAAAAAATAAAGACATAGAACCGTTTAATGATGATTTTAAGACCAATCTTTGCAATTATTTTCTATCGAGCCGATTTCGTTCTTTTATGTATCGAGTCCGTCCACGGTTTTTAAAATAATATGGTGAATATTAACATATATTTTTTTGATGTGCTAGAACAAATCGTTTTTCTTAAAAAACTGCTTAAATAACATCCATTTCAACAAAATTAGGTCTTGTCAGCCTCTTATTAAAGGCTTGTAGGTACCAAATATTTTTTTAACGGAAACTCATAAGTATAAGCTCGCTTATGTTCAAAATAATAATGAGTTATATAGGTGCATACTCTGTTATATAACATAACAGAGTAAATACCAGCGTCATATAGTTAGGAGCAAATGGGCAAATATTTCGGTACACGTCTTTATTCCTGTAACAGTAAGGATGTGTTAAAATATATTTGGGAATACTTCGGCTGCTAATAATTATACGATGCTGACTTTACGTGTTTTGTGCAAAAAAGTTCAGTTAAAGTTTAAGTTTTACACTAATTTCTTTGTGATAAGGCCAAAAACCAACTACAAGTTTAACCTCTTTACTACGTTTGACCTAAAGATACTGACTATGCTTAGCTACAATATAATAATTTTGTGTTCTGACTATGCTAGCTACAATATAATAATTTTGTGTTCGGCCACTAGCAAACGCTATCTCAACCATTTAACATACAACAACCACATTTCAGTGGAAAGTTTCCGGGTCCCGACTCCCACGACACAATGCTCAATAACTAGAGTTTCCTCAGCCAGTCTTCACTTGTTTTTCTGATAAGAGAGTGCCGTATTGTTACACTAAACTTATTCTACAAAAAGACACATCTTACTATAGGAGACGTTACGAATATGTACACAGTTTTCGCCTTATTACAAAGGGATAAGGTCCGATATTGTAAACATATCTTTGACGTACCGTATAAAATACATGTCGCTTAGTTCGTTTCGGATCTGAGGCAGCAGAGTGTCTTATTGTTTGATATAATTGCTTAAGCGTGTCTGGTTACTTTCTCATTATCGTATATCTTTGAGATCGCATTGGAAAGTGGACTCTATGCTACATAAATTAAGGTTCATTGTGTTACAATGATTGAGTTGAATAAGAGGTTTAAGTAAGTAATTAGACGATTTGGATTTCTCGTTACAGTTTAGTTTAATTGCAACTTTATTAGAAGGGTGGAGCGTTGATTTTAGAATTTCCTTGAATTTCGGACTAATAGTGGATTAATTACTAAGGCGTGAGATTTCTCGATATTGTGATTGACTTTTTAGATTAAAGTCTATTTTAAGTGTGATTACATATTTTGATTCGGAACCAGTAATTTCCACCAAGTGAGAAGAAGCGAATTACTCACATATCTAACTTAAGTCGAGTCTATGTAGGTGTGAGCTGAATTTGCTATACATAAAACATTATTTAACATGAGATTTGTGTGATAATTAAAAAAGTTTGTATCTATGACTGATCACTAAATTAGGTACAAAACATTTCACTTCAGAAATAAATGGTCAAACCGACGGCCCATTATTAAGCAAGTTAAAGAAGTGTGACTATTTACTATGACTATAAGTCTTAGAATTTAAGACGCATAAAAGCTAGGTACTTAGTACTAAAGCAGGACTTCTAAATATTTATCTTTAGTCTGACATTGCGACATTTTGGTTATTAGGGTTCCGTAGCAAAATGGCAAAAAACGGAACCCTTATGGATTCGTCATGTCGGTCTGTCTGTCTGTCTGTCTGTCTCTCCGTCCGTATGTCACAGGCATTTTACTCGAAAACTATAAGGTGTATTTGAATGAAATTTTGAGGATATTTATATAGTTTTGTAATTAAATTACAAAAAATAAAATTTTTAGGTGTGCACTCCATACATAAAACTGAAAGTCAAACAATTTTTTTCATTGCAAGCCCACGTGTTGCACATCAATCGATAGGCCTTACAAAATAAACATAAGGTTTCTCAGCAATTTTTTTGATTAAGCGAATAGAGTCGGAGATAATCGCCTCGAAAGTCACTAAAATTGTGTCCCCCCCCTCTAATTTTTGAACCGTGTATTTTAAAAATATGAATAAAATCATGGACATAGCTTATTAAAAATCTTTCAGCGAAAATTGTTTTGAACAAGATCAGTTCAAAGGCTTTTGAGATATTTCTAAAAAACTGCCTTCCTTAAAGAAAAGGACGTATGCGCCGTAAGATTTCAGTAACGATACGACTTTTTTAATAGGCACGGAACCCTTTGTTGTGCCTGGTCCGACACGCACTTGGCCGCTTTTTTATAGTTTAATTTAATTTGAATATAACAATAAATATTAATTACGTAATTTCAGTGACATGCAGATTGAGAGTCAAAGTATTGTACGCCAAATTCTGGCTGATTGTGATGTAACCAAATAATAACCCTTCCACCATTTATCTCACATTCAAACAATAAACAATTATTTATTTTTTTGTATTTATACGGACAAACAATTCATAATCATAATCATTTCTAATTAAACACATTTGTTCCACCCACAGAAAAAACTAAAGGTCGCTTGACAAAAAACAACAAAGTCGTGTACCCTATTTAAAATACTTACACGGTGTCTTGTTCCCACGATATGGGTCACAAGAAACAAACGAACATCGATAAGAATCTATGCATAATCATGAAATATTATATACATGTATATATACATAGTATGATAATTGTGTGTAATGATTGGCACTTAAATATAACTTAAGTAAGGTGTGATTTGCGTGGAAGTAAATGGTCGGGAAAATACTCGTTTAAAGTGTCTAGGCAGAAAGAAAATGACCGAGCTAGTTACTTGAATATCAAGTTCTTTTTATGATTTTGTTACATTAAATTGGATTGAATATTGATTTATTTACAGTTGAAGCATAGGCAACTAAGTCGAGAGGGCTAAGGCCTATTTTTCGTTCGCGATTCAAAATAAAAAGATTTTCCATTGCTTGGAGATTTTCTTTCAAAATTGTGATAGTTAAAACGAGCAGAAGGGTACGTACCTACACTACACTACATTATGTACCGAAGATTAACATATACGAAAGCATATTTTTTCCGAATTTAATAATTCTGAAAAACACATTTATATTCTTTTAATATTGATAAACGTTGGGTTTTTGATTGTAAGATGGCTTTCAGAATTTGGAAATATTGGAATAATGATGCTTTCGAACAAAAACTCTTTGAAAGTTATGTGTGTTCACATAACTCAATCATCAGCAAAGGATTTCAAACGAATGATATCAGTAACTACTTACTTATACCGAAAATTGTAGATTTTTTTCTCGAACAATTCTATGAATTCGCTTGTTTCCAAACAAGTAAATAAATCAATAGCGCGATGATTAGTAAATTGTAATTTGTAAGCTTACCGAATATCCGTTGTCATTGTTGCGGCCAGCGGTGGCGGATGTCACGGTTGGCTCAATGGCTCGATTCAGAATCAGGCTTTTGTAACAAAACAGAATAATAAAGCATTAGTTAATTCTAATATTTAACGCTAACAACACCTGGCCCCGTATCATGGTCGGCCTTAACACGCGATAAGTGACAAGATAGGAGCGTCGTCTCGTTCTATCGAACGGTGCCAGCCAATGAAGGACGCTCTATCCTGTCACTTATCGTGTGATAAGGCCGACCATGATACGGGGTCTGGTGTGAGTTGTCATGTCAGCAATAACGAGAGTCACCATCATGGTCTGGTTTCAAGTTTTTAAGTATGGTTTATTCTATATCAGACGAATGGCGATGAAACGGTTAGTCGGAATAGATGGAAATAAACCCTTTGTGTCCCAACAACCTCTACGCAGTTGTCTCGAGTTTTACGTTTTTCTTAAGTCAATAGCGTAGTAATCTGAGGTCAAGAATTAAGAAATTACTAAGATGAAGGAGTCACTATAAAGCACAGGATTTATTAAATTAACATGCACTAAGTGATTGATTGCCGGGTGGCGCAGGACCGGCCATTGTGGCACTCCTTAGGGGAGGCCTATGTCCAGCAGTGGACGTCTTTCGGCTGATATGATGATGATGATGGCGAAATATTGATTAAAATCTAATATCGATTGAGATCTCAACGATGATTTCCAATCAATGAGATTAAATTATGGAAATTCCCTTGAGGTCTTGTGGTTTCGAGATCTGTCTGTCTGCTCTCGGCATTCCCGGACCCCAGAGTCAGCATAGTTCTAAAGTTTATTTCCTATGATGTAACCTCCTTCTGTCAAATTTCGGGCGATTTCCACTACAAAATGGGAGAATGCTGCTACACGCGCTACGGTGTAGCACACGTAGCTTTGCTTGGCCTCGAATGGGTTAGAGCGATAATTTTATGTTACAAGGGATGTGTTAAGGGGCTCCCATACTCCAATGATGTTCGATCTGAATCCCTTAGTTTTCTAATGTTTTTTGTAGCTTATTAGAGTTAGAGTAGAGTTCATTGTTTTCGAGATATTTGGCATCAAAGTTGAACAATTTTAGGCCAAAAAACTGGTTTTCTGGCCATAACTTGTGTTAATTGGTTTGAAATGAAAACCCTGGACCAGTTTTTAGAGACGTCACAGACGAACCCAAACATGTAGACTTCGTATTTGTTAGATCTTTCACGTCAATAGAGATACGAAATAAGTGTTTTATTAGACAATGTTTAAAAAAATCATACAAAATGAAGTATTCATTGCTTCAAAATCCGGTGGACCAAAACCGATAACCGTTTGATTTATAATTCTATCTGCAGTGCAAAAGTAGGAGATACGATTCAAAACTTGTCAAAAATCGATGAAAACCTCGGGTAGCCCCTTAAAATAAATCTTCCAAATCCCATAAATCTCAAACGCATTTGACAAATCAATCACTCAAAACAAAATGGCCATTCAAAGTGGCTTCCGCGCATACTGACGCAGGCTACTTGGGCTATAGAACAATAAGATAATTCATTAGCCAAGGCTGGGGTTATTGTATGGACCATTAAAGAGGACAAGTCATGTTTTAATGTCTTTGTGACCATAGCGGTGTTGATAGTTTGTTTGTTTATGGTGGTGGTCTTAGGGAGGTCTTGACCAGTCGAAATTCTGGGGCGTTCTGTTCGAGGTTGAGTTAGCTGTGAACCATTATGTTTCATTGCCCAGAATCGCTACGCGCTACGCTCGTAGCCGATCCCGTGGTTTTCCTCGTATGTAGCGGAAAGCGACTACGGCGGTCTGACGCATATGTGTCGTCATGGGCCCTGAATGGGTATGTAGTGACTCTTGGACCAGGTGTTTCCCGGCAGCAAGAGGCGAGGGTTGAATTGGGGTTCCATGTAATGGAGTTGAAATAGATGCCTGTTTTACTCCCGATATTATAAAATCCGCTTCTTGTTGCCTTGCCTTACCGCCAGCTGAAAAAGACTGCTAATACACCATTCACATTCAAAGACTTTATTAAGCTGAGATAAAATTAAAAACGACGTAAAATAATCCGATTCATAAATCATAGGATTTTATTTTTATTTTTGCACGGGACTGTAAAAAATCTACTGCGTATTAAAATGCAGTATTATGCGACAATACTCAAAAATCACTACTAATACTCTACAATTATAAATTATTTCGCGCGCTAAATATAAGGCAAACGGCGTACGGCACAATGCTTGAATCTTTTCGTCTTCATTCAAGCATCTTCTCGTTATATAATCCCTTACTGTTTTCTTTCGGTCCTCACGACACAGACTGGACTGGAGTGAGGGTCACTGATAATGTAACTATTGTTTTTCTGTTTTGGTAAATAAATAATTTTGTATGTGTATAACACAAGAGGTGAACAGTATCAGTATTAGACATTAAGGTGTCAAGCATTGCGACGTTTACCTTACCAATATATACTTATTAATTACATTCTCAAAGAAATCTATTAGCACGCGCTTTGCAAAAAATCTTCTAACATTTTTACATTATAGAGCATAGCATTATACCTAATATACAGTTTAAAAAAATAGACCATTGTCATCACGTTCGAACTGGCCATGTATCTTGTGATTTAGTTTTTATCGAGGTCCTTTTGTTGACGGCTATTGTATTTTTTATGACTTAGGTATGTTTTTGGTCGTATGATTTTTGCGTATCAATTTTGATGTTTTCCTATTACGTCATATCATTCATAGTAATAGGAGGAACTTTGCCTTGGAATTAGCAAAAAAAATGTTTTTTCCCCTCACTGTCTCGGAAAGCCGTCTTTTATCCTTTAAAACCAGTGAGCAAAAACGCATTTTATCCACTAGTGGGGAAAGTAATTTGACCTTGGAGCGTGTTTAATTAGCTTTTGATACTTTTGATAGATAACAAAACGTAAAACACTCATAATACACAGACGATTTATTTATGTTGCCGCTATAACAACAAATACTTAAAAACGGAATAAAATAAATATTTAAGAACTTTTAAAGAATTGCTTGTTGACTTCTTTCAGGCGCTAGGTCTCAAAATATATGAGAAAATTAAAACCCGACTCGCACTTGACCAAATTCGACTTGATATTACTTAACGTGATTATTACTATTTATTACTGTTAAAAAATATAAATATTATTATTTAAATTAAATAAGGACTATTAGAATATTCAGATTTCATTCCAGATAACAGAATTTTAACGGACAAATTCCTCTACATTTCTTCGTCTATCTAGGATGTCAGGTCAGAGGGAAATATTGTACAAGTTTTACTTATTTCGACCATTAAGGGCTTTTCAAACATATGGATACATTTTTTTTGCGTTTCAAATCGGTTTTCCTCGACATCACATTAACGCACGATTTTATACGCAAAGTTTCGTCACAATCCAACACGTAGTTTTAAAACGAGAACGAAACTCCATTTGTATGGGAAGGTGGTGTGAAATTCGGCCGAGCTTACTGCGGACTCTTAATACACGTGGTTAATACAAAATGCTCGTATAGGATTATATGTATCGAGATGTCACTAGAGTTCACCGGTATTCTTTATGGGCTGCGCTAATAATACATCTATTGTCTACGCATGACATAATAGCCCATTACGTGATTCATACATGAAGTACTATGATTTAGTTCGCAATCATTATTCTGGCGCCTAAGTACTAGAATTTATAAGTCGTACATTTGTCGTCATTGCACGACTTATAATGTATTCTTACATACACAACACGAAATAATATGATTACATGATAATAAGCTAAAAAAAGAGAAAAAACAAATAAAACTAAAACTAGAGGTAAAATATTTGCCCAGGTCGCTGCCAGGCGGTAGTGCGCCCAAAAGGCAGACATAATTATACATATATTTTTAAATAACATAACAAAATATTTTTTACTTAAATAGAAGTAAACATGGAAATTCGCAAGAACACGTAGACCATATATATCCCGACCATTATTTATTTGGTGGATTTGTTAGATGTATTTTCCGATATTTTTATTCGCCGCCTTCTTTCCTTATATAAATATTTCCTGGTATATTTATTTTCTTGTATAAAATTTTCCGAACGCCTTCTTTTCCTATAGACAAATTTGCCGATAAACGATATGATACAGAGACAGAATATAATGGAAAAAATAAACCACACGGCCTACACGCGCTACGGCGGGGGCTACAGACGAAGATGGTTTATTTTTCCATTATATTCTGTCTCTGTATCATATCGTTTATAAAATGATCGGGGTAACTTCCTCGTTAAAAATAACACGAAACAAAAATATTTAATTAAATAATTTGTTTCGTGAAAAGGGTAAATTTGCCGATATATTTATTTTCTTGTATAAAATTTTCCGAAAGCCTTCTTTTCCTATAGACAAATTTACCGATATATTTAATTCTTGTATAAAAATTTCCGAACGCTTACTTTTCCAGTAATTTATTTTACCATGCGGATAATTTCGTATGCGTACATTTGAACTATTGCAAAATTTCTCATACACCTCTTTTTTCATAATCAAGTGTTTTCTAATATATTCTCAATAGAAAACGAAGACATTCGCAAATTTTCGGGTTAGTATCATCTCGTCTAATACGCAACTGGTCTAAACTGCATCCATAAATAAGAGTCTTAAAATGTAAACAAACCACTTACCGGTAGAAAAATTCACATTCCTGGTGTAATCACACGCAATAACAAGTAGGCAATTGTTGTAACATCTAGGTAATCACGTGCAACACCATTATTTCTATAATAATATGTCAATTTTATCGTAAAACACTTATTTTTTTGCAGAAAACCGAGATCGCTGTAACCTCAAACCTACAACTGACATTTTAAATACTCTGTATTGTCTTTGGTGGATAGGGATGGGATGTTCTTTCACATCGATAAAAACTCGATGGCAGAGTAGTCTTTGGTCGAGGCAGTGATGTTGAGCTAGTAAACAAATATTAAGTATTCCGGTACGCCAAATTTCTAAAAAAAATCATTGTTTGCCGAAACATATTGTTGCAGACATGTCAGAGGCAAATGGCTGAAAATCAAAAAAAATGTACATAGTTAAGGGCCTTAATCTAATCTACGCTTAATTAACTTTGGCTAACTTAAATGGTAAATGGTAATTTTTTTATTGTAAATGGTCATGTTTTCAATTCTGTCCGGTTATCTAGCAAAAAAAGCATTTTCAATGAGATTACTAGAAAACCGCACACAGAAAAAAACAACGCTACGCTCTGACAGCAACCGTATTGTGCCTTCTCTTTCACACTTAGAAAATTTTAATTATGCTGTCCTGCTGTCATAGTGAACGGAGTGCAGCCTTGGAACGAACTACATGTAATCTTTCGTTGCGATCTGTTTGGTTGCCAAAGACAACTTAATTATTTTGTTGAATATTGTATGCAACACCATGTTTGTCTTGTGTTTAGTATTGCTTAAAATCTCATTGAAAATACTTTTAGTTTTTACCCACCTACAATAATATTCTACAATAATTATATTGCACAATTTTAATTAACCCTACCGGGCACACGGACGACACTAAAATTTATCAATAAAATTGACTAATCACTTATGTCAATATTCCCGTGAAAGCAACATGTCTGGTAAATTAAATTTTTAAGTTAGTTTTTTGTTTACATTGTAGGAAATTTCTATTGAAAGATGGTTTATCATCGTAATTCATCATTTCCGCTATAGTAATGTTGCCGACATCGACATTATTCGACATACACCACATCACTATAGTAGTCTATGGTTATCCATTCCGCCATATTTGTTTACCTTTTAAGACTCTTATTTATGGATGCAGTTTAAGCAAGTTCCTTACGCCTAGATAATAAGCAAAATAGGAGTCGGTGTAGGTACGACGAAGAGCGAAGCGAGGAGTGTTAGGTGTACTGCGACCCTACCGCCAGAACCGACTTTACGTATATTTTTTTTCCAATAAAGTTGCTCTCCTTCCCGTTCTATTAGACTACACTTATATGTAATTTGAATAGCATGTATGGAAATATTGCGTATAGGAAAATTAGTGATCGGAAAAAAAAAAATATTCAAAAATTTTCTTCCGTTAAAAATCACAAACCGGTAATTATGCGAATGAGAAGTTTTGCGAGAGGTAAAATGTGAATCTGTGAAATTAGTAGTATGGTAAAATAAAAATAAGCGTTCGGAAATTTTTATACAAGAAAATAAAAATATCGGGAGATCCATCTAAAAGGAAAGAAGGCGATTAGTTTTTTTTATACAAGAAAATAAATATATCAGGAAATTTGTGTATAGGGCAAAAAGTCGATCCGAATTTTTTATACACGAAGATAAAAATATTGGAAAATATTTACATCTAAAAAATCATTTGGTGAACTGCAGCATTTACAACACAACACTTTGATATCACTCTTCTTAATCGTGCACTCTTGACAGAGTTGGTCCCACGACCACCCTGTCAAGAGTGCACAAGTCAAGAGTCAAGAGTGTGCTTCTATGTCAAAGTGTGCGCTCTCCAACATGATGGACAGACCTTATCAAAGCGGTCACAGAAGATACAATCAATGGTTGCTCTCACTCCGCCAAAAACAGAGCCTAATGGCGACGCATTGCTGCGGTGGTGCAAAAATCGACCGTCACATGGCCACTTATGTCACTTTGATATAGAAGCAGCTAATTAGGACACTGGACACACAATAAAGCATAATGTAGTCTAGTATTTCAGGCATTTTAAAGTAATATTGTTTAAGGCCGTGCATTGGAAATTATCGTGGTTTTTGAAACGCCATTCTGACTAGATTAAGAAACACTAAGATCTGATTTTCAGATATATGATTCTTGACTTGTTTATCTAATTTAATCGATACATGATTGTCTAACTTTTTCTCTATAGAAAAAAAATCCAAAGTTGGGTCTTTATTTTCCTTTTTTTACTCAGCCTACTCAAACAATACATTATTTTACGACACAATCAAGTTAATACTACTTATAGTATTTTATCTCATCTAAAATATCACTTAATGAAATATAAATAAAACTTCACTAAGTTCGGTATTTATCAAAATTTGTCCAAAATGGCCATTCCCGAAGAGTGTTGCATCTCTTTTTCTCGTGCGCGGAAGGCATAAGCGTGTCTCTGTCAAGGGGGCATGGTCGACTCGAATCAAGGCATCCCCTTAAATATCACTAACAACAGTAACTGTCGTAAAAGTAAAAAAGAATAAATTATACGATTTTGCGTAGGTTTACCTCTCCAATACTGCTAGTATACGGAGTAGGTACAGTTAGGCACAAAACGGTTAAAATCAAATTTTAACCACTAAGTAATGTGACAGAAAACTTTTCTTGTTTAAATAAAGCAGGATAGTTTCACAAGTCTTGCTTTTCTCTTTCCGATAGTTTAACTGCGACATCGTATGTGCTATACTCGTACTACTACTATATGAACGTCAGTATTGTCTTATGAAAACAAATAATTTTACAACAGTGAAATCACTGTCACATAAAAAAAACAGTAGGTACAGTCAGGGTACGGTTCGGTCATATACGTACACAAATAGGACATTATAATCCTGATCAGTGATCATATACGGGATGTGGCCTGTAATGGGAGCAATAAATTTAAGGGCTGACTCTATGTATTATCCGCAGTGATTCTGTAAAGGTACCAGTTTCAAGATTCTTGAATTCAGAAATAATCTTATCTGAAGTTGTGATACCTAAGTAATGGATCTCGACATCTCGATATCGTAGCATGCCAGTCATTAACTATCTTGGTAGAACACTGGGCACTTTCGTAATTGCGATTATACTAACTTTGGTTTTCTAATTCTTTTTGTTTTTTTTTTTCAATTTTCCAAGATTTTTTGGTGTTTTTGAAGTAAAAAAAAATGGATATCATTCCAGTTAAGCAAAAGAACACACGTACGCTTTTACTTATTTTTTTTTTTCTATTTTTTTTTCAATTTTTTTTTCAATTTAACCACTTGGAAATAATTACTGATTAACTTAATAAGCCACCGTTTAATTTTTTGCTCCTATTACAGGCCACACCCTGTATAATGAGTAGGCCTAGGCCGTAGGCCTCCTTGTTTGAGACAACTACCACAATATACTTTTAGATCTAAGAATTTTATAAACTGTTTTTGTTGTTGTTGTTGTTTCGAAATAAATCTTATTCATTCATTCATTAATTAATATATATTCAGGACGCTATTGTCTTTGTAATAAAGGCGTGTACAGATACATATTTATATCCTTATTTACATACGTATATTAATACCCCTGAATGTAGCTACTTCTGATTTAAAGGTTTTGTAATAAAGTCGTGTACAGATACATATTTATGTCCTTATTTAGATACGTATATTAATACCACTGACTGTAGCTACTTCTGATCTAAAGGTTATAAACAAATGACTTCTGTCTTCATATATCCACTTCATAGGCCACAGTCCGTTTTTGCTAATTGATCGGCATTACGAAAACCGATCCTGACCTTCACCTGCCTATCATTCCAACCAACTACATACACCATTAAAGGCATCTTTACTGCCACGAGATAAAGTATACAGTCGATTGATTCGACGATATATTCAGTTGTTTCTTCTCAGACCATAAGTACACCTGTTTTGACGTTGTTTGTAATTTAAACGTTATTTTTAACGCCGTAAGATTGCTTTTAAAACAAATAACCGAATAAGTTAAGAACTTCCGAAAGTAAGTTGTTCATTCACTGCCAGCCAACTGCATTGCTTTGAGCGCTCGCTTTATTCTTAAGATGTAAGGTCCATAATGGTTTAATTTAGCGGCAGCCAAATCTGTACATCTGTTTGTGTTTACTCGCAAATAAGTTGTTTAAATACAGATCTGTGCCATTCATTGACGGACTATGAATGGTTTTGTGTGCGACTGTATTGAGCTGCGAAAATAAAAGAGCTTATCTGACCATGAATATCACGTCGGTTACGTCTTTATGGAATCGAGGATTGTATTTTTGTTCGTAAACTTGAACTCGATTCGTGTTGTGAATCGGTTAGCACTTTTGTTAGACGTCTTGTTCTTTCTGTACTTTTTGTTAGGTACGTCAATTTACTATTATGTTTTGTCGTCATGTAAAAAGCAAGAGTTCACTAAATGCAATGTTATTCAAAATGTAAAAATTGTCTGTTTAATTTGATATGAACTGATGCAAATTGGGAACACATAAAAAAATAATATTATCAACATGAATAAATGAAATAGAAACAACTAAGTTACAAACTTAAGTAACATAAAAATATTAATAACGGTATATAACTAAACTAAACCTATATTATAAACTTAACCTATAAAAAGTAAATGCCCCCTTAGGTCCCTATCAATATAAAATACTTATGTCTACATTGTGTATTGGTAATGTAAATAAAATATATAAATTAAAAAAACAAAGAAATATTCTGCAAGTAGGCCGCAATAACACTTTCACTTTACAAGTCAAAATCCTACCAGCGTTTTCGAAACTGTCAACAATGAACGCCGAAACAAACTTATTTCCATGATATTACTGTTAACCTAAATATTAATACAAAGTAGAAAAAAAAACAAAATGCGTAGTTCTACTAGAAAAAAAAAACAATTGTCATCTAACTAGCGTATATTATATTCGTATTCCAATAATTTGACAGATTACCCGTAGAAAATGTGTCAAAATGTAACGGTTGGTAAGGAAAACTATCGGTGGATTGATTATTGGAACCGTCCATTAGGTTTGTGCGAGATAGTGCTAGGATGAGAAAGTTAACCCTCCCGTAAAATAAAGTTACATAAAATCGATACCTCTTTAAAACTCTGAAATATCATCAACTAACTTATACACATAACAAGCAAAATATTCGCAACAAGTACAACATTTACCTTCAGTTTGCTATGTACAATACATTAAATGCTTATGTTGAATCGCCACTTATCTAGTTAAGACTAACCTTACCGTCGTTCAACATTATATAACATTCCCACGGACTGAGGCTGTTTATGTTAATGCCACAACAATATTAAACTAAGTCCAGCAACTCGCTACACTGACCATTAGTATACCTTATACTATGACAATAAGGTTCAACAACAGTCAGATATGTGCCGTCGATGTCTACTTATTTTACAAGCAACATGTTCGTGTGACAATAGTAACACTTTTTGTGTCAATTGGATAATTTGTGTGGAGTATGATTCGGATTTCTTCCGTGAATTTGAGGTCGTATGCGTGATTGAGTCAGAGAGCCATGGTGATTTAAATTGATGGTTGAATTTTAATAAGAAACATTTCGAAAAAAACCTTTTTGATGTGAAAACTTCTTTAGCAGCGCTGAGCACTTTTTGGGATGGGGAAAATTGTTAAATACGCGACAGTGAAGGTCACAAACTTTTATATTTTGCTGCTAGCCGATTCGACTTCATTCAAAACTGAACGCTATTTGTAAGAGTTTAATGCCGTTAAACACTTTTTGCAATATTATATTCTGTAAATAAATTTGTAATTTTGTCCAAGCGTCCTTCACCGTTTTGCTATTGAGCAAATTGGAATAGTTCGAATTTGGACGTTATTCCTAAAGAGATAAAGCTTTGAAAAATATTTACCAAGGGCAAAAACAAATTGATATTTTGTTCACCGCCGCCGTCTGCTGTTCTCGCAAATTCGAATAGTTCGAATTTGGACGTTATTCCTAAAGAGATAAAGCTTTGAAAAATATTTGGCAATGGCAAAAACAAATTGGTATTTTGTTTGCCGCCGCCGACGGGCGAGCGGCCCGTCGCACCCAACGCGCCCGCGGCCCGTCCGCCTAAATAATTGATAATTGTTTATAAATTTGCGTCAAAATCATTTTTAGGGTGACACCGTAAGCTGTCACGTGACCTGATCTAAAAACTGTGACAATGTTATTAAGTTTTCACTTCTGCCAGCACTCCCGGAGTGCAACCCGGTTTTTTTTTTTTTTTACTACGTCGGTGGCCTGCAAGCATACGGTCTGGCTGATGGTAAGCAGACACCCTAACCTATGGACGGTTACGATTCTAGAAGCTAAAGCGCTTTGTTGACCCTTTATTAATTTGCGGTTTCATTGTGTTGGTAGCTAGAGACAAACGCCACCCTCGTGTGTCTCTCTCTAGCTCCTCACTTTTCAATACAAGACATCCTAGGGAGCTCTGGGCTGGTTATTCGCTACGCGCTAATGCGGCTCACCCCGCCGGTCACCCGTCACGAAACTAGACCTCTACCTACGCTTAGTTACCACGCATCGCGGTTTCAAGATATTATATTTGTGGGTGAGCGTTGAGTTGAGTTTAAAACAAGTTACAGAATAGGGAGGCAGGTGACCCTAGTCATCACCAACCACACTAAATACCTGTTGCAATATGCTTGATCTATTGGCCTTAGAGTTTATTTCCAATATAAATGTCACAGTCAGGGGAGTTTATATACTGCATAAATAAGTACATAGGTGTCTGGACACGCCTTTACGACACTGACAATACAGTCCTGTGCAGATATTTATGGCCTTATTTAACATAATTATTTACCTAAAGCGTTATCTCTACTAGACCTTCTACACCGCGCTATTGTTTTTAAAACCAGTTCTATGAGGCGCACGGGTGGCACGCGGACTGTACCACCGACTACCCCCACTTGCACTTAAGTTTACTGCATCGCATCGGACGGTTGTACGGATTTGTTTCCCTCCTGCTGGATCCTAGTTCCATCAATGGCGTCGAGTGTACCTTTTGTACATTCAGATGCATCAATGGAGTCGAGCGGACTTTAGGTAGGTACACTACAATCAATAATGGACTAAAGTTTATTTTTAACCGACTTCAAAAAAAAAGAGGAGGTTCTCAATTCAGTTGTATTTTTTTTTTCGATGTTTGTTACTTCAGAACTCGGTCATTGATGAGCCGATTCGTAAAATTTTTTTTTTGTTTGTTAGTTGTGGGTCCCATTTTTTTTTAATTCAGTTGGATGATGGGATCCATGAGGAATTGAGGGAAGTCCTCAATTATATTAGGCACGCGTGTAGTGATTTTAGTATTTTCTATTATATCTCGTGTATTTACACCCGGAAATCATAAATTTGGTGGAGTGGAATTGATGATGGAGACCACAGATGACTTATGGAATTCCTCAATTATGTACCTACTTAAAAGTACAAAAGTCCGTCACAGATTCTGATAAGATTCCGTTGAAATAGCAGCTAATGAAGTGCCAAAGATGATCCTTGTGGAATCGACGGAAGTCCTCAAATATTATCGGCCCACATACAGCGATTGGGTTTTTTTCTCTAATAATCAACGCATTCGCTTTCGTAAATCATGTGGTAAATTGGAAAAGAAATGTTCTCGTGGCTTGGCGGAGTACTAAATTGAAGTCGGTTAAAACTTTGTTTTTAAAGTAAATTATGTACATTCGGATCCATCAATGGATTCGAGCCGACTTTAGGTAGGTACACGAGAATCAATAATGGACTAAAGTTTATTTTTAGTACCTACATGCATTCTAAACGACGCTATTAGTTCACCTTACTCCATTATGGATTCTAGTCTAGTATGCATAAAGTCCGCTCGACTCCATTGATGGATCCTGCCAATGGATCCTAGTGGCAGGAAGAATTTGTTTCACTGCTTGTAGCCAATGATTTAATATAAAAAGAGGTAGGTATCACGTTGTTTAAACGAAATTCCGTGTTTAAAAATGGCTACCTTTGACAGCATACGTTTCTCACAAGTTGGTACAATTTACTCAGTTTAGTGTGCCACTTTTGAAGCGCTTATAACCTTTTTTTGATATTATACATCATTGCTTGAAGCCATAAGTCTACTGTGCAGGGGACAGTGTCCTTTCCTCCAGCAGGGTAAACCTCAATGCCGGCGCATAATGAAGTCGCCATTAATTCTCATACAGCGCCATTGTGCTAAGGACGTTCCCACGCGGCTGCGCAATGAAGACGAAATGTGTGAATGTGTGATTTGGGCGAAGCTTTGACAGTTGTCAATTTGTCCGGGTATCTCGAAATACTTGGAGTACTTAAGCTGGGTTGCACCAAACCGTCTGTAATCGTAACCGCGTGTTCACACTGCGTCCGTTTCCGTGTCCGGGAGGCATCCGTCTCTTTCGCATTCGGGCGAAACATCGCAAGCGAGAAAAAGAGGGATGGCTCCCGGACACAGAAACGGACGCAGTGTGAACACGCGGTAAGCGGTGTTCGTTAAAATCTGAATGTGTGGCAAGTTTGTCAAGTTTCTATAGCTGCCGGCGCCATTTTTAACTTTCATCGGTTTGCAATCTTAAGTTGGTGCAATTCGCCCTTAGGTACTTTTAACACGTTCGCAACCAAGAACCCGCCTAGCAGGCACTCGTAATGTTTGCTAGATGCCAGCTGGGCCCACTAGGCGGGCAGTAGTATCAACTGACACGCCTAGCGAATTCGGTCGGTTTCTGGTGAATTGTTCCAACGTTAATGTAAATAGACACAAAAATAGAATAAAATAAAACAATCTTTATTTGATTAAATCTATAGGATTTTTTAAATGTATTGTCAATGCTATATCACATGAAATAAGGGTTTAACGCAGATAGCGATGTTAGTAAATCACATTTACATCATTTCAGTCTGAGCTTTATCTCTGAGAACCTCTTATAAATATCAATTAGTTAGTTTTTTCTCTGGACACCAGACGTCGCGGTTATTAAACAAAAGATTAAGGTTTTAATTGATAATTTTAATGCCTCAAGAAGCTATTTGTATGCACAATCTGGCATTTATGAGACAATCGTTAACGGATGAAGGAAAACCATGAGAGTATGATGTCAGCACTGGTAACTTTAAACCTATTATTATCAACTGGATTCAAATCTGAGTTTTTATTCCTAGTTATGGGTACGGAAAACAAACAAAACGTTATCTTTCAGGTATCGTTAGACTAGTAATTATGTCAGAATTACATGAGAGCGTGATTTGACAAAAACGTGAAGATATTTTTTACCTTTGGTTTCATTTAAATTGAACAAAGGCCGCAAAGGCAAGAACAAAGACAAAGTCTACCAGCGTCTCTGGAAAACGCGCTGACCACGCACTGTCAAGAAGAAACGCGGAAACAAACTAAACAGTGGGTCATTTCATTATAAAGAATTCCATATTGAGCAGCGGCAAACTGCTTACTTGACTTGCTTACTTGCTATACTGAAGTGGTGACGATGTTAACATATACATACTTACAATAAACTGACTAAAATGATTGAGAGGTAAGTACTTTGGATTAATATTCACCACAGAGATGTGCGAAGATATGTTTCCATATATTTGACAATTCGCTAGCTACAGTCAGCCTCATATAGTTAGTAGCAGCCAGAGTAGCCAAATATTTCATAACACACCCTTATTCTTACAGTAATAAAGACGTGTACCGAAATATTTGGCTACCTTGGCCGCTACTAACTATATGACGCTGACTGTACAACGACAGCTAAAATATGTTCATTTATTCAACGGAGTATAATGACACGTAGAAATGTCAAACACGACAACTAATGATAGCAGCATTACAAGCAGTGCCAAAACCAAAAACCGTAATCAACCCGATTACGGTTTCTGGTTTCTTTGTCAATAATCGGTAATAAAATTATTTAAAAAGGGATACAAATGCCATATAATTCGTATATTTTTTGTGTTCGATGCTTTTGCTTTAAGTAAGTAAAAATGTGTTTTAGGTCTCTCGCACACGGGCGGTATTCCATAACCAAATTCTGATGAGTTTCATCCGCGACGGAAAAAATGCAACGCAATAGGATTTCGAAGAAACTTTCTTAATTAATGATATTCGTACATAAGTTTTCTTAAACCTAATAAATAAAATAATGCGTAAACTCTAAGAGGAGTTGTCTAAACATTGATGCCTACCCCTTAAAACTTTTCGGTAAATATCGGTTGCAGCACAGATACGTAAAAAACTGACAACACGTTAACGTCATTTTACTCCGTTGAATAAATGAACAGACCTTAGGTGTCAAAAATGTGAAAACACAGCTTCGGAGATCTCTCGTGGATATTCACCCTTACTTTAGAGAAACTCAAGCTTTAGCCTAAACTTACTCTTCTATTAATTTACGTCAAAGTGCCTACAAAGCTTGCCGATGCCATTAAGTACATATCGTGTTATCCTCGCTATGCTCGCCATTTAAGAACAATTCCTGCATTCGTCATTTTCAATGACTGACCACAATAATAGTCCTGTAGTAACGATAGTCATCTCTTACATCATGACTCATGTCACTTTGATTACTACCTAACTGGTGATTCACCAGAGATCAAAACAACTTAATTATTGAAAAAACTTAATTGCATTGTTTAATGCAAGTGCCATTCGTCTCGCCGTGATTCATTTGTCTTTTTTATCTTTCATTAGTTTTGAAGTAATTCTTCTTGGTGGTTTTCTGGTAGGGTTATTATCATCAATCGTCAATGCTATATATTTAAATGACAGCGAAGTTTTTGTTTGCATGATTTCATAAAAGATAAAGTGGTAATTTTAGTCGCTCCGTGATTCCTAACGTACCTTAGTAGCGTTCTAAGGACCGTATCTAAAATTATGGAAACAAGTTTGTAAGGGTAAAAAAAAGAGGTTGCAGTATTTAGAATTTTCTTTCATATGTCAATGTGACAGGTATATATTCAATTATTGGAATTTAATATAAAAAATAACACAATTCTTCTAATTTCCAAGATGAAGGGTTTATCAGATAAAAAACGACTTTCAATTGTGACCAAATACTGCAAGGGATCGGGTATGTCTATGAGAAAGATAGCTGCAGAGGAAGCAGTTAGCCTGAAAGCGGTTTATAATACCATCAAACGATTCGGCACGAATCATACTTTAAAAGATTTGCCTGGTCGTGGCAGAAAACGCGGCCCTTTGCGTCCTAATTTGGACAAGAAGATATGCGAACAGTTTTCCCGGAAAAAAGACATATCCATTCGGGATTGTGCGAAAAAATGCCATACTACTATAGGCATGGTCCAGCGTGCCAAGGAGCGGAACTTGTTGGTAAAATATAAAAAGCAAAAACAACCGAAACGCAGCAAAACCCAAGAGTCTTCCGTCAAAACTAGGGCTCGGAAGTTATACGACCAAAATTTAAGTAAAAATGACCAATGCATCATCATGGACGATGAAACTTATGTCAAACTTGACTACAAAACATTGCCTGGGCCGCAGTTTTATACAGTAGAGAGAGGAGCAAAGGTCCCTAAAGAAGACAAAGCTATTTTTTGCGAAAAGTTTGGCCAAAAAGTGATGGTTTGGCAAGCTATTTGTCAATGCGGCATGAAAACGTCTCCGTTCTTCGTAAAGGGCAATTTAAATTCCGATATTTACAGGAAGGAATGCCTTCAAAAGCGAGTGCTGCCACTCATTCGCAAGCACAGTGGCCGTGCATTGTTCTGGCCTGATTTAGCTGCGTGTCACTATGCTCGCCATGTACTGGACTGGTATAGAGAGAATAACGTTGAATTTGTTGCGAAAATGCATAATCCCCCGAATTGCCCTGAAATTAGACCAATCGAGAGATTTTGGGCTCTGATGAAGGCAAGGTTAAGAAAACATGCCAAACCAACTGATAACATCGAGCAATTCAAAAAAGACTGGATTCGTACCCAAAAATCCTTCAGTACAGTTGCTGTCCAGAAGTTAATGAAGAATATTAAAAGTAAAGTCAGAAAACTAGCAAAGGGAGGCAATAAATAAAAAAATTGACACTATTATTACATCGTTTGAAGATTTAAGAATCGCATTATTTTAGTTTTTTTTTTTGTAATAAAAGTTTTTACGCACATTACACCATAATACTTGTTTCCATAATTTTCGATACGGTCCTTAGTAAGCATTATTGTGTCTATTCAATCAAACCAGATTACATTATACCTCTAGTTTTTAGGGTTCCGTAGCCAAATGGCAAAAAATGGAACCCTTATAGATTCGTCATGTCTGTCTCTCTGTCTGTCTGTCCGTCCGTATGTCACAGGCATTTTACTCGAAAACTATAAGGTGTATTTGAATAGAATTTTCAGGATAGGTGTATTTTGTTAACCGCTACATAGTTTTGTAACTAATTTAATAAAAAAAAAATTTTTAGCGGTGCACTCCATACATAAAACTGAAAGTCATTTTTTTTTTTTCATTGCAAGCCCACGTGTGGCACATCAATCGATAGGCCTTTCAAAATAAATATAAGGTTTCTCAGCATTTTTTTTGATTAAGTGAATAGAGTCGGAGATAATCTCCTCGAAAGTCACTAAAATTGTGTCCTCCCCCTCTAATTTTTAAACCGTGTATTTTAAAAATATGAAAAAATCATGCTCATAGGGCTTATTAAATTCTCTCAGCGAAAATTGTTTTGAACAAGATCGGTTCAAAGGTTTTTGAGATATTTCTAAGAAACTGCCTTCCTTAAAGAAAAGGACGTAAGTGCCATATGATTTCAGTAACGATAAGACCTTTTTAATAGGCACGGAACCCTCGTTGTGCGTGGTCCGACACGCACTTGGCCGCTTTTATTTAAATACCTCGTCGGTGGCTAGCAAGCATACGGTCCACGTAATGGTAATAAGGTCATCGTCAAAGCTTGCAATAATTCCAGGCCAGGGTCACACGCGTATTACCGACCCTTAAAAACTGCATACGCTCCCTTCTTGAGGAAGCCCATACTGTAAACCCTCGGTAAATTTCACAGCCTGAGTGTTGGAGGGAAGAATTATCTAGTTTTATATTCCTTCTCGTGTACCAAGACTAGGTATTCGATAGGATTTAGATGCTTAATCCTCGATTAACACCTTAAACAGCTTTAGTAAAATCTGGCCTAACTTAAAAGTAACTCATAACAGTGACTTATTTTTGTTAGTAACTCCTTCTCAATGCCAAGTTTTTCCTCACACCTCCATATTGAGATGTCATAAATGGCCACCATTTCTGGCAGAGTTTTGTCATGTCTTAGTGACACGTACGCTGACAGTGAGTCGTCATTCGTCACGGTCAAACATTGTTAAGATGACCATGACATCGTGGTAGCAGATATCACGTTTTTGTTATAAAGTGTAACGGTGTGATGCAAAAACCTTCTAAGTAAATATAATGGTCATAAAGGGTTAACAAATGAAATGGATGGTATTTCATGCGGTTTAAAGACATTGACAGGTGCTACAGTTGAATGCAATTGCTTGTTGTTTTTTGTGTGTGTTGCTTTATGGCTGTGCTGTGTGTGTGTGTGTGTTCTGAAAAGATGTATGATAAAAATGAGTGGAAACTCTGAAAGATACTCGGAACGGAAGTAGTGGTAGCACAAATCGAGTCCTGAGGCGCTACCACGAACTTCGAAAGTCGAATTTCGGGTATGTCTATCTCTAACGCACTCCCTTAATCGAGTGACAGGGATGCATGTATTACGAACTTCGACTTTCGAAGTTCGTGGTAGCGCCGCTGATCAGTAGGTCGATCACGTAACGCATTGTACGCGCGTCATAGATTTAAATGTCACTTTTAGTTTGGAAAAATGTCAGTGAAGTTGTACTAACGCGCGTTCAAAACGAAGCGTGATTCTGATTACCCCTCAGGGCACTGAAATCTATAACACTTCAAAATCCCAGGACATTGAACTAATACCACATATCCTACCTATAAGTTTGGGGTCCTTTATGGAAACTTACACAAGGATTTAAAAAGTTTAAAGCGGAAGTTTTGAGTAATTACCAAGATTCCTTGGGGGAAGTTTCGCAATTTTAGATACTCTGTCGACATATTATGACGACATATATAAGCGGCTATGACGTACAGTTAACGACAAAAATAATGTCTGTATCTTGAAAATATATACCGCTTTAGCCTAGTTGGTAGTGACCCTGCCTACGAAGCAAGAGGTCCTGGGTTCGAATCCCGGTAAGGGCATTTATTTGTGTGATGAGCACGAATATTTGTTCCTGAGTCATGGATGTTTTCTATGTATTTAAGTATTTATTTATCTATATGAGTATGTTTATCGTCGTCTAGTACCCATAGTACAAGCTTTGCTTAGTTTGGGACTAGGTCGATTTGTGTAAGATTGTCCCCTATTTTTTTTTTTTTTTTTATAAGCGTAGGTAAGCTTACTTAACCAAGAAGGTGCTTTACCACTTTCCGACTCTATTATTTATTTGTGCATAAAGATGAAAAAAGTGGTAGACCACACTTACTTCGCAGTCTGTAACGCCATGAACAATAAATACAGTTGGCATATAAATATATATCGTAATGGACAATATAGTAAATACCTACTTAATTTTTTGTGTATGTCAAATTAAACAGGGTCACCCTCAGTTAAGTATGGTTGGACAATGCAAAAAAATATTTTAACTTTAAGTTCGTTTTGAAAACTTTCATATTTTATTATTAGTATTTTGCGGTCTTTCTGATCTCTACCTACGTGCATTTCTGCCAAATAAAATAAAATTACGCAATACAATAATAATACTCAGTAATATTCATCAAGAAAACAATGCACATGAAATTATCAATTATAATTCATAATTTCACCCAAAGCGTGTTTTGCCACTTCATTTAATTCACACGAGCTAAGATTTTGAAAACAGCTTCGTCCTTATTTCCAGCTGGATGCTCAACAACGCTACACGCTCTTCCAACGTGGTCTCTGGGAAACAGCTCAACAGATCCCGCGAGGGGGTATCAGAGACTTCCCAACTTTCCGCCAGTTACGACTGCTGTCCATCATCGGACCAGCGGCGTTGCCGCCTGACCAGCTAGATCGGGTAAGGATAATATATTAAGTACTTCCTGACGATATGTGTGTGGCGTAAAGCCGCAAAGCGTTCTTTAAAAGAACCCCGATGCACCCCAATACCCACAAAGGAAGGAGAGACCCACTTACCCGTCACTGTCGTCACCACAACGTGGAAGGGGCGCCCCTCTTCTGCTCCCAATGCACTTTAGATGTTGGTTAATTAATCTATTTTATAGTTATTTTATCCGTAGCTGTTTTGTTGATAGCATTTCTTTTTCAACGACTTTTTTCCGACACTGACACTTGACGGATTGTGTCTATGGTTGTTGCCAGTCAATACCTACTCTCGTAAGCATTGAGGTCCATCGGTTTGGCTGTATACTGAACAATGTGGTAGTTAATATACAGGGTGTCCCAAACTTATGGGACATGAAGGGGAAGTACCTTAAATATCGTAGATAGTGAATTTTGCTCAAAGAAGACTTTATGTTTTTTTTTTAAGTTTGTAATTCTGCATTCATAGATTTTCTAAAAATTACTTGCTTCGTCTGGGAATCAAACGAACTTAAATGTCAAAAAAAAACACCCTACTTTTATGATGCCAATCGAAAGAATAGCTAAAAAATAATAACACTGCTTAAGTAACATAGTATTTTAATAGAAGGACAAAAAAAAAAAAACAGCCAAATGGACCCATTAGATGGCCGGCCAGATCCCCGGACCTTACACCATTAGATTTCTTCTTTTGGGGATACGTGAAAGATATGCTATACAAAAAGCGATACGAGAACGTGGGCGAGTTGCAAACAGAATTGTGCCATATCACATCGAGTGTTCACCATAAAATGATAAGAAAATCAACAGGCAGCGGGCTCATTAAAAGATTGGAGATTTGCGTAAGACAAGAGGGATCACATTTTGAGCATTTAATTAATTAATTTACAAAAAAATACCTACTTAATTGACTACGGCAGTTTCATGTATGTTTTTAATTTGATTAAAATATTAATTTCACGTTGTTCCTTTCTTTTAAAATACCATGTTACTCAAGCAGAGTTATTATTTTTTAGCTATTATTTCTTTTGGCATCATAAAAGTAGGGTGTTTTTTTTTTGACATTTAAGTCGGTTCGATTCCCAGACGAAGCAAGTAATTTTTAGAAAATCTATGAATGCAGAATTAGTGACTTTTAAAAATAACATAAAGTCTTCTTTGAGCAAAATTCACTATCTACGATATTTAAGGTGAAGTACCTTAAATATCGTAGATAGTGAATTTTCCCTTCATGTCCCATAAGTTTGGGACACCCTGTATACATGCTTTGTCAAAGATGAGCCCGTCGATGCTCTAGCTCAGCTAGGTTCTAGATCGGTTCGTTTCATAATATAACGTTTAATTACTGAAGGGAATATCGCTCAGGAATAGGATACCACTGACCTGGCTTGTGGATGACAAAAATATCAGTTAAACATAGCTGTTGTACAGTCGACAACACAGCTAAGTGACCATCGGAAATCTAATCTGACCTTAAGTGCATTGTAATAAGGTTCTAGGTTTTCACGGTATGGTTAGTTAGGTGTGTTGCTGTGTGTACTGTTGATCAGAATCACAGTTCATACTTTATGAGAAGACGTGTGCACGTGTGTCCTTCAGATGTTGAATCGAAAAGCAAACTTGATCCAATGTGAATCAGAATGATAGAAGAGTAATTTATCTCGTTCTATTTAGGTACCTAGTTATTTTCTACTACCTAGCGTTATCCCGGTTTCTTCTAGGGACGGCTTTCCTAATCGCTTTTCTCCATATTTAGGGGACATAGTTAATAAATAAAGAAAGTGCCTGTAAAACTTTACTTGATAACTTTGTTGTAATCATCAACATAACGTTTCCAGTACAACCGCCTTATTAACGATATGCTGGCCGTCTACAACAACGCTGAGATCTGCGCGTACAACGAGCCTTTTAAATGCGGCCTGCATCTACAACCAGAGCTGCAGCACATCATGTCTCACTCCAGAGACTGGGACGAGCTCCAACATGTCTGGACCGAGTGGAGGAGGAACACTGGAAGACGGATCAGAGACCTGTATGAGCAGTTGGTTGAGCTGACGAACCATGCTGCGAAACTTAACAGTGAGTATTATTGTCATGATCTTAATGCCATTACCTACTAAAAATTGGGGGTAACAACATGTCTGGAAAGAGCTGAGGAGCAACACTGGAAGAAAAATCAGGGAAGTCTTTGTTGCACCGAGACTTAACAGTAGGTAATTGACATGAAAATACTAGAAGTGCAGCAGATCAGGTCGCACGCCATAGATTGGGACAAGCTACAACATGTCTGGACAGAGTGGAGAAGGAATACTGGAAGGCGGATCAGGGACGTTTTTGAGCTGCTGGTTGAGCTGACGAACCATGCTGTGTAATTATCATGAACTTAAAACGACACACGCGTGCTCACATCATGTCTCCCTCTAGAGATCTTTACTTACGAGTAATCGGTTGAGCTAACGAACCATGCTGACACCAGTAAGTTTAGCATCAACTAACATCAACAACAACTATACGTCTTGTAGTGCTCTAGAGGCTGAAACGAGCCGCGGTATATATATTATCTACATCTACACTATATATATATAATTTATAATTATAATATTATAAAGAGGAAAGATTTCATTTTTTGTTTGTTTGTATTGAATAGGCTCCGAAACTACTGGACCAGTTTGAAAAAATATTTTACCATTAGAAGCCGACATTATCCTTGATGAACATAGGCTACTTTTTACTGCGGGAAAATGCTTTATTCCTAAGAGACAACGGGTAATCCGTGCGAAGCCGGGCCAGGCCGGGCAGCTAGTTAATATTATAAAAAAGACAATCTTCCACAAATCGACGTAATGGTCAGTCCTACATAGAAAACACACGAGACCCAGAAACAAATATTCAAATTCAAATTCAAATATTTTATTGCATACATGTTGTTACAATACAGGTGACAAATTTTGAAACAGACTCAAACATGCACCCTGTAAGGGCATCACAATTTTATAAACTAACTTAAAACTAAAAATATTCATGCTCATCACACATATATTTACCCTTAACGGGATTCGATCGAACCCTTCAGGTTCGTAGGCGGCGTCACTAGTGCTACTGCCTACCCACTAGGCTACCCGGTCGTCAAAGTAGAATCATTTTGACAGAAATAGGCCTCTTCCGTTTCGTTCCTTCCGAATAAGTTTTAAAACAATGAAAGAAGTTATACTTATAATCACTAATTATAACCAAATACTCGAAATATCCATCTATAATACTAATATAATAAAGATGGAAAGTCTGTGAGATTGTAGCTTTGCTAAGTTTGTATTTAGGGAATAATCTCCGGAACCACTTATCCGATTTGAAAAATTCAATAACCTGTATGTAGAGTGGACTTTCCGGTATTGTTCCCCAATACACAGCCGAATAAAGAACATGCGTTTATGATTCGTGCGCCGTCCGCCGCGCCGCGCGGACGTGCTCCGGCCGACCACCTGCGCCGTGATACTTCTCCGGCCGACCACCTGCGCCGCTTCACTTCAGGCTGTCATTGTGACATGCGCCCATCTTGGATGGAGCAATTTTCGAAGCAGACGTTCCCGCCTTGTTGAAATAAGGTTTTGTGGGTCTGGGGTTTAGCTGTCATTTTCATGGCTCGGCATTAGTAGGGGGGGACCTTGCGCTGTCGGTTAGGTACGGCAGTCAGGGGAACCCGTAGAACGTGTCGGGCTGTGGGGGTGTTCGGTTGGACTTCGGGCCTGCTGGGACCCTCGTTTGGTCATGCGCTCGCGGCTCGGTATTAGTAGGGGGGGACCTTGCGCTGTCGGTTAGGTACGGCAGTCAGGGGAACCCGTAGAACGTACTGGGCTGTGGGTGTGTGGCTGGACGTTGGTCCCGCCGACTGGATGTTCATCTTTGGCGGATGATCCTGCTTCTTTCTCGGACTGGACAAACAAACTGGCCCTCGTCAATCGGGCGCAGTTTCGACCTTACTTCGTGTTCGTCGGGACTTCGCGCGGGAAACGAGGAGCTTCACTGCGTGGCCCTGCATCTCGCCGGGACTCACCACTGCAGCCACGGATGGCTGTGGAAGCAGTGCATACCGGACCGTGAGGCCACGCCCCCTGCGGCGGGGGGGTTGTGTGCCTCCGGGTCGCCCCGACAGTCGTCAAGAAAGAAGAGCAATAAAGAAACTCTAATGCACTGAAATGTTTTGTGCCTTTCTGTCATGTTTTATTTTAATAAAATATAAATTAGCTTAGGCTTTGTTAGGTTTAGTTTAGCTTAGATTAATGTTTTGGCGTTGGCCTTCAGCCGCGCCGCACTGGCTCTTAGCCGTGCAAAGTCAGGGCAATTAGTAAAGGGCCCCTTGGGGGCCCAACTTGAGAAGCCAGGCAGGAAAAAAAAAAAAAAAAAAAAAAAAAAAACATGCGTTTATAAAGAGCCTTTGCTATTTTAAGCAACATGTCTATCATATATTTTGCTATGTGTTTCTTCCAGGCGCATGTACAATTATAACAAAATCTCAATCAATATTTCAGATTTCACTGACGCTTCGGAATACTGGATGTTCCCGTACGAGTCGCAGAACATGAGGCAGGAAGTCGATGAAGTTTGGGAACAGGTAAGAATACGTGTTTTTTCTATAGCTTTGTTTTCTGGTAAATAGTTTCGTTAGAAGAACGAAAGCAGGACATTATTTTAGCACGTACGTCATTGGAATTTGAATCATAGAGCATATAACCACTAATCCACTACGCGAATCTTTTACCTTGGTAGAGTTGCTTTTTGAAAGAATTACTTTGACGCAATCTCGTCATCACTACATACATAGTATGAAACAAAGTCGCTTCCCGCTGTCTGCCCCTATGTATGCTTAGATCTTTAAAACTACGCAACGGATTTTGATGCGGTTTTTTTTAATAGATGGAGTAATTAAAGAGGAAGATTTATATGTAGAATATAGTACCCGTGCGAAGCCGGGGCGGGTCGCTAGTCTTAAAATAAAACCATCTTTAGCTACATACAATAGATTGTCTGAGAAACTCAGTGTTTGGAAGAGAAATACCTGTATCGTGCATTCATCTGCCGTTGTGTATGGTCGCTAAATATCTTTGTTGTAGTATTCGGTTAAACAGACTTGTTTCGCCTTCAAAATGAAGAAGACCTTTTTGAACACATCTATAATTATAATGTCAGTGTTATGACAATGACATATCATTGTGTTGTGAAATCAATTTGTTGGATATAAAATCAAAGAGTATAATAAGTATATTTATGTGTAAAATACGGATACTTACAGTCCTTATTTTCAGTACATCGCACAGTATGCAACATCTAACTATGTATGTATCCTACATATGGTTGATTTTAACTAATATGGTTACAACTTAGTTTAGTTTTCACTTTTGTACCGGAACGTAGTGGTTAAAAATTCAGTTCGTTTTTCGACACGTCAACATTTTCTTAATTCTTATCCAAAATTTCCAGATCAAGCCTCTATATGAAGTCCTTCACGCATACGTCCGTCGCCGACTTCGCGAAGCCTATGGTCCGGAGCGTATCTCCCGGTCTGCGC
The DNA here is from genome assembly GCA_947578815.1 of Epinotia ramella. Taxonomy (NCBI): domain Eukaryota; kingdom Metazoa; phylum Arthropoda; class Insecta; order Lepidoptera; family Tortricidae; genus Epinotia; species Epinotia ramella. The sequence goes on from OX388205.1 coordinate 27,376,091, forward strand.
CCATCCCAGCGCATATACTTGGGGACATGTGGGGACAGAGCTGGGCTGGAATTGTCCCAATCACCCTGCCGTATCCTGGGAAGAACATGCTCGATGTTACCTCAGAGATGAATCAGCAGGTATGTTTCTAGCATTGAAGTCTCCTAAAAGTAGTTAAGAGGATCTGCCAAGGAAATGGTCTTGGCAACCAATGAGCATCGATGAAATAAGCTGTTTTAGAAAAGCTTATGGCTCGGAGCGTATCTCCCGGTCTGCCCCCATCCCAGCGCATATCCTCGGGGACATGTGGGGACAGAGCTGGGCTGGCATTGTGCCGTTCACCCTACCGTATCGTGGGAAGAACCTGCTTGATGTTAGCTTGGAGATGAATCAACAGGTATGTTTATATTATATTAACAAAGATTTGCTGTCTTCTAGTCTAGAGAAATTTAAGTTTATTACAGAAGTATCCTAATTTTTATGCAAAATTGACGTCAAAGATAATGTGTACACTTTTCAAACATCATTCGGAGTAGTTCTTTTGAAGGAACTTTTGCAAATAAGCCTATGAATAATGAAAATGATTAATTCACAGTAATAGCTTCCAAAGGAATACGGGTGTCGGGTGTAGACTCGAACATTATTATTAGTCCAAATGAAAGAAGGCAAAAAAATATGCCTCAGCTCGAAAATCCCATTCAGATATCTCAAAGAATTACGAAGCTACAACTGTTTTAATATTGCTTGTTAGACTCATGTAATAGTTTTTCTCATGTTATCGGCTATAAGAGTAGCGTTACGAAATTGTTGGTAGTGAATGTGTAAGCAGAAAATCACATTTCGTTAAAAATATCAACGTATACTTATTTACTTTGTAATTCTATTTCAGGGTTTCACTCCACTCACAATGTTCCAACTGGCCGAAGAATTCTTCGTATCCATGAATATGTCGGCCATGCCTCAAGACTTCTGGCCTCTGAGTGTGATCGAGCAACCCCCAGACCGTCACATCCACTGCCAGCCGTCGGCTTGGGACTTTTGCAACCGAAATGATTACCGGTACGTGGTTTCAAATCTGTATTTTCTATAATCGCAAAGCAAGCGGTTCGAAATTGTTTTTATACGAAATGGTATAGCGGTTTCACACGGTGACTAAACTGCGATACAAAGTCCTAGATCACCCATCATAGTCACCTGCATCTATACTGTATCGCGATTGTATCGCTGGAAAATGTTGCAGTGTGTACCCGCCGCTCTTAGAGTTTACATTAATTGATATAATTTCATTGGAATTATCCCATCAACAACATGTTCATTAGATAAGATTAGATTAATTTATTTCATGACATAAATTACAGTACAAAGTTGGCTTAGTCAAAATTATAAGAATTTACATCAAAATAACAATATATTATTCAAAATAATAAATACAATGATGTGATGACTAATAAAATTATTTCGTATCACATAATCAGGATCGTCAAAGTACAGTTTATTGTATAATATAAATAATAATACACGAAAATGTCAATCAATTATAAAATACATCAATCAAACAAAAACAGAGGTACAACAGTATTTCATTAGCAGAAATAAAGTAGTATTAAATAAAATTAAGTAAATGTCATTTCCATAAATTCCCTAGTTGAATTCATTGGGTGATCAAATAAAATTTGTAGATATAGCTGTTTTCAGATGTATCACTGAGCTTAAAGAACCCGAACGTCTAAGCTTCAATTTGATAACATCCTCTGCTCTTTAGTCACTTACTTGATTCCGGATAGCCTCGATTCCATAAAAACACCGTATAAACCTACGTCAGCCTTGTGGTTGAGGCATGCGGCTGCCAAGCAGCGGTCCTGGGTTGGAATCCCGGCTCGTACCAATGACTTTTTCGGAACTTATGTACGGAATATTTACCGTTAGCTTTTCGGTGAAGGAAAACATCGTGAGGAAACTGGTCCCATCCCAATAAGGTCTAGTTTTCCCTCTGGGTCGGAAGGTCAGATGGCAGTCGCTTTCGCAAAACTAGTGCTTATGCCAAATCTTGGGATTAGGTGTCAAAGCGGACCCCGAGCTCATTTAGGGGCACAACCGGGAATAACGCTAGGAGGATGATGTACTCGTATAGACCTACCTCCACTGTGCAACTGCAGTTTGCCGCAATCGTTTTAGAGGCGGGCGATGTTGGCAACTCCGGATGCCAGAAGCAAGTGAATGGTCATCCACACGCTCACAATCTTTACTTATGTTCCAGCATAAAGATGTGCACCCACGTGGACATGAAGGACCTGGTCACGGCGCACCACGAGATGGCGCACGTCCAGTACTTCCTGGCGTACAGGAACCAGCCCAAGGTGTTCAGGGATGGAGCTAACCCAGGTTGGTGCTTAAACGATACCTACTAATAAACCTATCCAACAATAAATATCTAATAAGCTAGTAGGAACGTCACAACAGCGTTTTGTCAGGGTGTTGTCTTAATTGTGCAGTCCAGATTCAGTGAACCGCAGTGCTCTTTAAACTAAAAGACTATCGTAAGTATTTAGATTAAGAACCTGTATAATTTTTGCAGTCGGAATTTAGATGGAGGTTCATTTTGGGTTATTTAAATAAAGCTGCGTCTAGTGCGTATGAATTTGCTCAAAGGCGCAGCTGGAACATTGCCCAGATAAGTTTTCTAGGCGTCACCAAGACAGCAAGAACATTTATTTCTACTTTAACTAATCTTCAGCCATGCCGCTTAAAAAAAATGGCAGCTAGACTGTTTTTGGCGGCATCATTGCACAGATCAGTGTCGCAGAAGAGAAGCAGTAGGTGACGAACATGTTAGCAGGCCTTCTTGCCCTCGCCAGGGGCGTCAGTGAGGTAGCCATTGTTTCATTGTTATACCCATAAAACAAAGAACAGTACAAACAGCAAACATATTTATTCCTACTTTAACAAATCTCAAGTAATACCAATGCCGTTACGAGTACAAGTACAGTCGCAGCTATACCGTTTTTTGAGGCATAATTGCACAGATCAGTGACGCAGGAGCAGTAAGTGACGAACACGTCGCCGTTACCCGCTTTACGTTGGCAGGCCTTGTCATTCTCGGGCGCCTCGGACGGGGCGTCAGTGATGTAGCCGCATGTACGGACCACGCGGACTTTGCCGTATACTGGAAGATGAAAAAATTAAGTTCCCATAGTTGCAGGATCTAGTTTAGTTTATTGCTTTGCATCTGTGTCTTTAGAATATGCTTTCCGCGGTCAATTAAATATTATAAGCTTAATCGGTATGCGAAAGAGATGAATAGACCCTGGACTTTATGCCAATTAAGCACAATATATAGAGCGAAGTGGAGAAGATTGTCATGGAAATCTTACCCCACTATCATGTGGCATTCATAGCTAGGAAGAGAGAAGCTACGTATACTCACTCTCCATTTTAATAGACCGGCAAATGCTAGGTTCGGAGACGTTCAAATGTTCAGGTGGGTCTCGTAGCGAGCAGTTGACGACGCCGAGGCTGAAGGGGTCGAACTCTTCGCCGCAGCGCGGGTCGAATGCGCTGTTGCAGTCGTAGCAGAATATTGAGGATGCTGGAAACAAAATAATGTCTTTTAGTTGTCAAAAGAGCTGGTGGTGCAAGAAAAGACGTTACCTGACGCATAAGCAAAGCTGACCGTGACTTCTGTTGCTCAGCACAAATAATTAATTTAGCTATTCAGCAAGGAAATGCTGCTTTGCTATTGTTTGTAGGATTAAAAACATCAAACTGACTCGTAAATAGCTTATTTTTACCACCAAGTAAAGCAAAAATTGGCGTGATCAGACTGGATCTGCAAGAAATTGTCGTAAGGTTCTCAAATAATGCATATTTGGTCTAAATAGGGCGGAGACACCACCGAAGCCACTCTTTTACCCGTAATTAGTACGGTACATATGATTGTGTACTAGGGGATATTTAACGCATAGCTGTCAAGCTTGCGAGTTGTCTGGTGGATATTCACCCTTATACATACCAGTAGATGGAACGTCAATTGGAGCCAAGTTCAACGACGCGCGTCCATAGCTTCAGTATGGCTTCGTTCGGGTCACCGAGACTTAGTAGCACTGTAACCTAGTATAGATTAGGAAACGCCTTTTGATTCAAAGTTTCAGTAATCGTCAAAAATTTTCGGAGTAACTGTGTAGAGTAACATAAATTTGACACTTTAAACTTATTAAATTAATTGAAATACATGTGTACAATTTAATTTAAAGACTTTCCAGTCATTCTAATAACAGTTAAATTATCAAAATTTAAACAAACTGTAATAGTTAGTTTGTTTAGATCAATCCAACGTCCAAATGGGGTTAAAATTGTGTCACGCAAAACGGGCACACTGGATGTCAACTTGCGAAAAATGCCCTGAAGCTCTAGTATAAGTTTTACCGAAACAAAACTTTACGATCGCGTTTGCGTTTTACCCTCAATTTGTATGGGATTCGACAGCTAAACGCAAACGCGGTCGTAACGTAAAACTTATACTAGAGCTTCAGTAAAACTAACTCACTATTAATCCCCGTCGTGTTCGATCTGATACTTAGTTAGGATACTTCAAAATGTGAAGTAGAATAAGGTACTCGTGTCCCTACAGATATTCGTACGTAAATACAAGATTGCTAAACCCACCATTAAACAAAAAACGAAACATGGAGAATTGGATAAGGGGGCTATATAAAGCAAACCAGAGATCAATACTGGTATTTATCTTCCTTTACATAGTTTCTAAAATACCAAAACCACAATAAGCCCCCAGGAAACCGAAATTGAATAGTAAGGGTATGAAAAGACTAACATTAGTCTATCCCTGAAGTAAATCGGTTGCTTGACCTTCTCGCACCTGGCCAATACAACTGTGTAGGTTGATGACAAGTGTCAAACCAAAAACATAAAGTCAATATTTTAAACGATTATGATACAGAGAACAAATATAATGGAAAAATAAACCCAGAGCAAGACTACAGAGGTCGCAAGTTCGAGTATCGGTATCGTTTAAAATTTGACCGTGGTATTTTCCATGTTAAGTTAACACGAAATAATTTAGTTTAAAAACAAAGTTTTAACCGACTTCTTTTAGTACTCCGCCAAGCTACGAGAACATTTCCACATTTATTTTCCTATTTACCACATGAACTGATTTCCGAGCGCAAATGCGTTGATTATTAGAGAAAAAAACCCAATCGCTGTATGTGCCCCGATAATATTTGAGGAATAATTGAGGAGTTACCTCAATTCCTCATGGATCCCATCATCCACCTGAATTTTTGAAAAAAATGGGACCCTAATTTATAAACAATTATCAATTATTTAGGCGCACGGGCGGCGGGCGCGTTGGGTGCGCCGGCCCGGCTCGCTCGCCACCGGCGGCGAACAAAATAGCAATTTGTTTTTGCCATTGCCAAATATTTTTCAAAGCTTTATCTCTTTAGGAATGACGTCCAAATTCGAACTATTCGAATTTGCAAGAACAGCGGACGGCGGCGGCGAACAAAATATCATTTTTTTTTGCCAGTGGTAAATATTTTTCAAAGCTTTATCTCTACTATTCGAATTAGCTCAATAGCAAAACGGTGAAGGACGCGTGGACAATATTACAAATTTATTTGCAGAATATGCTATTGCAAAAAGTGTTTAACGGCTTTATACTCTTACGAATAGCGTTCATTTTTGAATGAAGTCGAATCGGCTAGCAGCAAAATATAAAAGTTTGTGACCTCCTTCACATCTGACGTCACAAAAATCTGTCGCGTATTTAACAATTTTTCCCCATCCCAAAAAGTTCTCAGCGCCGCTAAAGAAGTTTTCACTTCAAAAAAATTACGAATCGGCTCATCAATGACGGAGTAAGGTAACAAACATTGAAAAAAGAAAAAAAACATACAACAGAATTGAGAACCTCCTCCTTTTTTGAAGTCGGTTAAAAATGACGATAATGAGCGGGTTGTTGGTACTGAAAGTGTTAACTTACCATACGGAACTAAACCGCCCAAAGCCACCAGAATCATTATTGATTATTATATTGAGTGTCTACACCCGTATTGATCAAAATGACGATAATGAGCACGTTGTTAGTACTGAAAGTGTTAACTTACCATACAGAACTAAACCGCCAAAAGCCACCAGAATCATTATTGATTATTATATTTAGTGTCTACGCTCGTATTTATTAAAATGGCGATAATGAGCGCGTTGTTAGTACTGAAAGTGTTAACTTACCATACGGAACTAAACCGCCCAAAGCCACCAGAATCACTCCGGAACTGAACGGTACCAGCGCCATGACTAGCCTTGCCCCACTGCCAGCGGTCACCGGTTTGAATTACGTGCAGGTTCGAACCGGGGTAATCTAATTAGTTGGACACTTGGACGGGGCTTGTTGTCCATCGCTGGGCGAAGCTATAATGCCAGGTTTTGTCTGACTGATTCATCAACGCACAGCCGAAACTACTGGGACTAGAGACTTGAAATTCACACCAGAACTTCCTTCTATGACGTAGGCAAGGGATAAGACGGTAGTCGCTAGGTATTGTTTCCATTTCGGTTCCAATCCCAACCTCAATTTTAGCTGCAAATGTCCCAGACCAACTAAGCAACAAACGTGCTGTTCACGTAAAAGAGCGTATCTTGGTAGAAAATTCGAGGCAGTTGCGCTCTTTTTCCATGGAGATCAGTACTTACTGACCCCCGATAACGCTAAGAAAAATTGCTAGGACACAGTTTTAGTATTTTGCCTAAAACTTACACTCAGGCCGCCTGCTCATTTTCTATTCAGTGCTTTGTAGTAAGCGCTAGAAAAAAAAAAAAAAGTAAAAGTAATTTATTTTGCGTAAAACGTGGTACAGAAGATGGTATACATAATATCACAGAGAAACACACATTTAACCAGCACCTGGCATGCAAACATTGAATATACCTAATAAAATATAAATTAATCATAATGGATGTACAAAACAATAAATACGTGTATAATGTCAATTAAAATTCATATTCCATTAGTTACGACTTACGTCTTAATACAAATTTCAAGTTTTATAATAATCAAAGTAATCATTCACAGAATAAAATGATTCCTGTATTAAAAATTTTCTTAATCTTGATTTAAATATGTTAAATGGTAATTCTTTAATGTCATCATGTAACCTATTATAAATACTAATTGCCATACAATATGCGTTCTTGCCATATAATTGAATTGTTGAATAACCTAGGCAATTCTTAAATACTATAATACGTACGTAAGATATATATTATAATCTGGTTGGGTAATTTTCTCCGACATAAATATAGCAGGTGTTACATAATACTGCGGGAATTCTTCTATAGTCCTTTGCCGGACAGTGGTTGATGGTTGAGGATCGTGTCCATTGCCTGGCAATAATTACGATGTTGATGGGGGATCAGAGAGGGTGAGTGTGGACTGCACCCTAGAGGGGTTTATGGCACAGTCCACACTCAGAGAGACACTGAAGTACTGTATATACAATAGTTATTTATTAATTAACTAACACAGTAGGATATATATACAAGTAGCTACATGCATAATGCATACATCTTGCACGTAGGTACTTAATCTATCGCTAATGACGCTAATCTTATTCACGTTCAATATCTAATCTGTATTAGAGAATGTGCCTAAGCGGCACAGGTCCTATGTCGGACGTCTCATCTTGCGATAGTACATAGTCAGTGTGTGTAAGTGAGACGTGAGAGTATAAGCCAGATTCATTATCGTCATTGTTTATATACGCCGCTTATTCATAAAACTTAAAATGCCTCTGCTAAATAAAATGTGCTCTGTCCCATTCTTCAATTCAATTTAAAAAAAAAAAATGGCTTCCATCTAAGTTAAGATGATTTCGCCAGTGTCAAGTTTGCTTATAAAGCGACGTTGTTCGGTAGTTTGGTCAGTCGTCAATAATGCAATCAGCGTCAGAAGCTCCGCTTGAGAAGCAAGGCGTCCACCGCTGACCGCATCCCCGACGAAAGACCTGTCCCATTCTTACGCACACAAATGTCAAAGTGACAGATAAAGACAAACGAACTTTAACGGCATTTTAGTTAAAATAGGCTTGAAGTACGTTTATGAATACGGCCGATAGTATTTATTTATTTATTAAGGATAATCATCAAACCAGCCTTTCTCTCCAGCGAGCTTTACCAGGTCATCAGTCCACCCTGGGGGTATTTAGGATCACCAACAATACGTTATACAGTTCAATATGTAGCTTAGGTAACATTCTAGATTTTGTTGTTGTTGATGTTCATCTAATTATACCTAGGTAGCAACTTATAACGGTTGTATTCACATTCATCTGATGCACTGACGTGACGGCTCCTGTTATATCAGGCGTTAGGGCGCATCAGACCGGTATGAATCTGGCTTAAGAGGATGCCTTGATTCGAGTCGACCACGCCCCCTTGATAGAGACACGCTTATGTCTTCCGCGCACGATAAAAAGAGATGCAGCACTCTTCGGGAATGGCTTTTTTGGACAAATTTCGATAACTTACTGAAGTTTTATTTATATTTCACTAGCGACCCGCCCCGGCTTTGCACGGGTACCATATTATACATAGAAACCTTTCTCTTGAATCACTCTATCTATTAAAAAAACCGCATCAAAATCCGTTGCGTAGTTTTAAAGATCTAAGCATACATAGGGACAGACAGCAGAAAGCGACTTTGTTTTATACTATGTAGTGATTAAGTGAGATTTTAGATGAGATAAAATACTATAGTATTAACTAGATTGTGTCGTAAAATAATGTATTGTTTGAGTACGCTGAGTAGAAAAAGGAAAATAAAGACCCAACATTGGATTTTTTTTCTATCGAGGTAATTTTAGGCAACCATGTATCGATTAAATCAGATAAACCATAATATAGTCAAGGATCATATATCTGAAAATCAGACCTTATTGTTTCTTAATCTAGTCAGAACGGCGTTTCAAAGCACGCTCATATATTCCAATGCACCCCCTTAATACTATGTCGTTCGCCATCATGAGTTTACGTTCATGGATGTACGAAGCGTGCTATGATATTTAGCGCGGCGCATGAAGCGAACATTAAAACGAGTAGGTACTAGGTAGTGTGAATCGTTTTTCTAGAACGGATCTTATCTTGAGACCCATCGGTCCAACAAAGCCGTTGTTTAGCCACGTGCCACATACGCTTCGAAATGAAAAGGCCATGTATACTGTCGCAATAGCGACACATTAGTTTAGCCGGCGACCGCTAGATGGCGCCGGCGGTCTGTTTTACCGACGGAGCAAAAGAGTCGATAAAACAGCGGCGCTACCACGAACTTCGAAAGTCGAAGTTCGTAATATATGCATCCCTGTCACTCGAGTAAGGGAGTGCGATAGAGATGGAAATACCCGAACTTCGACTTTCGAAGTTCGTGGTAGCGCCGCAGATCGATGTCCGACCTGAGCTCTCTTGCCTTTTAACCAGCGAACGCTGTGCCACGATATTCCATAAGATTTAAGATAAGTTGGGATTGAAACAGAAAATAAAAGAATTGTACAGACAAGCAATCATTTTTACTTCGTCACCGTCCCAACATATACTAAATACTTTACTAGAAGCTCTATTGATAATGTAGCAAGGTTCAAATTAAAACGAACATGAAACGAGCATGGCCGACCTCGCGCCTCCTTGAAGACTCCGTACCACGAGCTCGCGCCGGAGATACATCAACATACACAACATACAGCAGAGTATACAGGTAACATTAGTGTAACAATGCACATACTTAGTAGGATAAACAATTAGCGGTTACACTTAACAATGAAAGACAATGGCTGTGTCTTCTCTTCGTGCCTACAAAAAGAAGTGATTTCGTTCTACAAAAATAATTCAAACTATACGCCAATACAGTCAGCAGCAAAAGTGCTCAAAATGACCTACACACAACTCTAATGTCAAGAGGAAAAGGACTGTCTAGATCATTTCGAGCGTGTTATTTTCCGTAGCTACTTCTGCTGCTGACTGTACGTAAACGCTCTCATAATTTTTTGAGCGTGTACAGTCGCGTACGCCGCGCCGTGCAACGCTACGCATGTCCACAAACTCGCGTAAACAGTAGTATGTTCGAGATCTAGGTGCTAACTTCACACATAGTAATCGCCAGTTGCGACATGTAGAACGTGCGTATTAAGAAACTGAGACAGTATGCTATTTCGTGTTACATTACATGCTTGTTCGCTAAATTGTAGTGCACCCTATTCCATATAAAATTAGAATCGTGCGATAATCATCATGCGATTTCAAAGAAAACCATGGACACACACATACACATGAGTCGAACCAAAATTTGGGCTTAAAGCACAATATCTCGCAAACGAATCACTAATTTGAAAAATCGTTTTATAAAACCCATAATATCTTTGAACAAGCTATCCACCGATACCCCACACTATGGGTTTAATGAGAGTACAGGTACGACAAAAAAATGTTTTTTATTCAAGATTTTATTTTTATGTTTTGACGGCGAGATTGATTTAGAATATTGAAATACCCATGCCGAATTAAAGTTTTCTAGTAGTAATGGTTACTGAGCTAAGCTGAAGACGGACGGACAGACGGACGGACGGACGGCCAGACGGACATGGCGAAACTATAAGGGTTCCTTGTTGACTACGGCTCAATCAAAGATCAATGGGAAAAATTCCATATATCTCTACTGGTGGGCAAAATAGTAGAGATACGTGAAAATACATCCACCTACCGCCACCGGGGGGGAAACAGTAGGTAAACATGTAAAAAAATCCAATTTTCCCCACTAGTGGTGAAATGGTAGTGATATGCGGAAAATAATCCATTTGACATGAATTAGTAGGGCTAGGTGGAAAAATATCACTACCAGTAGAATTAAATGGAATAGTACAGTCGAGGAATTTGAATGTTTAGCACTTTTGGACCTTAACGTCATTCAAATAGAGTTGACATGTGCCAAACCTTCATTTTCCTCGACCGTACATTGTTTAACGAGGGGCGTAAGTGGAATATTGCGAACAAGAGTATCAGAAGCCCGACGCCGAAGGCTTTTGATGACTCGAGTTTGCAATATTTTTACGCCCGTGTTATACACAATGTTTTTCATCACATTTGCGAGGAAACAAATACAGTTTAGATGAAATGAATACAAATCGTAATAAAAACTGCAACATGTCAGTCGTCCATTTTGTTGAATTTGACGTGAGGCGCGTATGGCAAAGACCCTTCGGTATACAGCCACGATTTGAAAACACTTAAAAACATTTTACATAGACACTAAATAACAACATATTAAATCTGTAAATAATTCAATTAAACATGTTTAAGTAGTTTTTTAAGTTTAAATTTATTTATAAATACGTTTTCAGACATCGTATTTGATATAAAACCTCTGCTTTGTAACTGCCGCAAGAGTGACAGATACAATTTAAGAAAAAAAACATTACGCCCGTGGGCGTAACACAGGCTATTACAGCTCTGTATGTCTGCGCATTATGAAGCCCTTTTCGAGCAAGTGTGATGAAAAAATATTCCACGTATCTCCACTGGGGGAGATATCGCAGTTGGGATACGTGGAATAGGCGGTAATTTAATTATTACTGATAGTGTCTGTCTAGCCCACATACTCGTAAAACAGTATGATTTTAACCGACGCACCACAGTTGGTCGCTCGCAGTATAGAAAGTTCACGGAAATTAATACTAACGATTACGATAGCGTTACACAACTCCCGCGCATCTCGCTCACGCCGCCACCGATATAGAGAACTGGAGGTGGCTCAATAATTGGCTTAGATCAGTGTTTTTCAACCTTTTTCATGGTGCCTTACTATGGCAAAATATTACCCTTTCCTTTCGCTTAATATATTTTTATAAGTAAGTATTACAAAATATGAAGTCGTTTTATTCTCAGAAACTGTAATACTTTTTTCATACAAAAACTTAACGTAACCAACACGACACGTGTTGGTTACGTTAAGTTTTTGTAGTTACAAATTTCATTAAAATTTTCCTGATAATGTCACGGTTTCAGAGTAACCCACTTATATGGCAAATTAAATGGAATTCAAAGGAATCTGAACTGCTCGATCCGTCAAGTGCTAGTTAACTACGTACATATCTATCTAGTGTTAGTATAATTTTTATCATTCAAATCGCATAGTACAAAGGTATGTATGTTTTTTTTCAGCTCATTACAACGCAACAAGGCAAAAAATGGTAAATTCATTTTTAACCCCCGATGCTAAAAGAGGGGTGTCATATATGTGTGTGTGTGTGTGTGTGTGTGTGTGTGCGTGCGCTTGTGTGTGGTATCGTCGCTCCTAAACGAATGAAACGATTTTAATGCGGTGTACGAAAGCTGACGCGATCGACATGGTTCTTAGCTACGTTTCAACAAAATCGTTTCCGCCGGTTTTGAGATATTGAACTTTTAAATTAAAATGTCGGGTGTTTTTCAACTTTTTAAATTATGTAGTTAGACAGATGACTTAAGGTGCCTAGGGCTGCCAGATCGTATATTTGGATACAAAATTATGTATAATCGGACGGTGTCTTGTATCCATGATCATTCCGTATAATACGATACAAAAGAATACGGCATCCAAAAAACGAAGCAGCATCAAAATTATGAAGGAAAATCGATTTATAGAATGGTTATGTATAATGCGATAAAATTTCGTATAATTGCAGATACTTAACCGTATAGCCGCGATTTATTTGCTGGCAGCCCTATTCTGCTTTGAAATTCGCTGTCACTTCCAGCATCTGTTTAGCGCGAAGGCGGTCAAGTTCAGGGCACGCGCAACTCCACTTAACGTGCCACTTTGAACCGTGTCTTAACACAGCTTTAATGGTGGGCCGAATCTACCGAATTATTGGTTCAATAGATACCGAGATTTCCTCAAAAATATTGAACGAAAACCAAATCTAATTTCAGTAGATTTCATTGTCGTTCAATATTTTTGAGGCTTTTTGACAGAAACTCAGTACCATAGTTAACTGATAATATATTTGAAAGTACTTTGGCGAAAGTTTCGGAAACGCGCAATTAAATTACATTAATATTTGTACAAAACTAAATATGACATATTTATATACACATCCTTTATAAACATCAATTAATAGCGTCCTGTGCAGATACTTCGGGCTATTTTTACTCTACCTAATCTACCTATATTAATGTTGCTGGCTGTACCTACACATTTTCTCAAAAGTACTATTCCAGGGTACAGGGGACATGCACAATCTACCCAAAGTGCAATTTAGGCTTGTATTATAGCTACGATATATTTAATTGATATAAATACTTAAACAAGGCTCATCTCATCACACAAATGGCTAAACGTAAGATTAGAAAAGTCTGTAGAATTACCCATCGATCAACCCAGATTAAGCTTTGATTGATTTAGGAGCGTCAACTACATACGTGTTTGAACTAATTGAGACGTAAAGTCGACGCAACTTGTCTGGTTATATATGAATACATTATATATTTATAATTTATACTTGAGTTCGAGTTGGCCAAATTGCATCAAAGTTGCCCATTCAAAAAGCAACTCTACCGTCTTAGGCAAAAGATTCCAATTGCATTGTCAGTTTTATGAAAACTCGGCCATGTAAAATAATCTTAGCCATAGATCGGTTTGATTTATTTGGAATGTTTGCGGTTTGAGTTTTTAATGAGGTGAATAATTTTCATTTTTAGTAGTAAATCTACGCAGTGACTGGTTTATGATGAATGTTTTATTTTTATTGAAAATATACCTTTTGCCTGTCTGAAGAATTAAGCGCTGAAAATTGCCTGAACAAATGGACAAAAGGAAACTTTAAAACTGGAAATGATTCCTATTTGTAGTGAAATATGTTTTGTTCTCCATGCTCCAATTTTCAGTCAAATTCCTAACCAGACCTACTTAATTAAATGTATGTAAATTCTTTATTGTACATGGAACAGAACACAACAACAGAACATTATTACAAGAACAGATAACACATGTACAAAGGCGAGCTTATCCCTGAGGGGGATTTCTAAATAGACATTTTGGAGTGGTTCGATATTTTGCACATTTACTCACTGGTCTTACCCGTACCGAAAAACTGTAAGATTTCGTTATTAAAGATTAAAAAGTTAGGTTGATTCGGTACTTTGAAAGACATCTATTTTCTACGTGGACCACGTTACAAAGCATAGGCTAGCCTAGCGCATATTAAAACACAGTGTCTGCGTAATCATATTTATAGTTTCCGATCGCGGGTACAACAATCTAGAGCGCAAGTCCCAGTTTTTAGTACCTTGTCGTTCTCACGTAACATCGTTGGGGCAGGATGATTGTGTATAACTGGATAATGTGACAGAGTGATATGAATTGACTAGTTGGTGCCAATGCCAACCGGTAAATCCAGTGGTTATAGCGATGGTAACGTAACCGACAGTGGATTCAATGATAAAAAACAGAACCTGTATATTTTAAAATATTGAAAAGCATAGTTCCCTTTCACTGTATTACACGCCGCGGTATCACCTTAGTTCGGCTCCGTGCTGGATAGGGACCGTTTCTTGGTACTTTTTTGTTGGGTTTTTAGGGTTCCGTACCAAAAAGGTAAAAAAGGAACCCTTATTGGTGCGACTTCGTCCGCCTGTCCGTCTGTCTGTCACAACTTTAAATATCTTAAGCTATCAATTTGTTTATAAAAAAAATTAAACAAGCCTAACGCACGTTTAGGGAAAAGGAAAAAATAAACATATATTTATAGTTTCTATGAATGGATGTGGAGGATATGAGTAGGCACAAAATTTAAGAGTCTAGTAATTGGGTCAAGTGGGATATCAGTAGAAAGAGCTTTTTGATGCACATTCTCAAGCGGTTTTTTTACAGTGAATAAATTTCGATTTATGAAGGAAAATGTTGAAAAAAAACTGTACTCGTGTCATGACGGCAACCTCTGCTATTCGTTGTTAAGATTTTTTCATAATTAAATGGGGTTATGTCCTGTGAACGTTTGTATGGAACCCTCGGTGCGCGAATCTGACTCGCACTTGACCGGTTTTATTATATTTATCACTTTAATATTATTATTACATTATTCTACACGGGTTGGGTTTATTCTATATCTTTGATTATTTTTCTGTGCTACAAATACATCAATGTTTTTCTTTCTTTATTTGTTTGTTATTTAGATTTAATATGACTATTTTTCTTTTATTATTTCACCATCTGTGGTAACTATCCATCATTCTGCATGTTGAAGAGCTGTACATGGGTCACAAATGTAACGTAACTGTAAACGGTGTCAAATTATAAATATCTTCGCACATTTTCGAATGCCTACGCCTATATACTATATTCCTATGCTGACCAAAATTTGTTTCCGCCCTCGTGAACGCTGTCTGCTGGCTGCCAACGTCACGAATTGTGCGCAGGAGTTCCCCGCTGGATCGCCCTTTGCAGCTTCTGAATGGGCTCCTTGCATCAGCTCATTTGTTTGCAAGTAGATGCAATGTATTGCGTGATGAATGTCTGAAGTTCTGCGAGAAGATTGATGTGCGTCGCTCCTCTGTTAATTATTAGAACTGTTCATGTTAATATTGTTTTTGCTTTTATATTGCAAATTTAAATTACTTTGTTAATATTGTCATAGTCATAGTCATAGTCTAGGTATAGACCTAGTCTCGAAGTGGTTAAGTAATTAAATAAATAAATAAAATAAAAATCTGAATTGCGTAATTACATGTGTTACGGTTATATTTGCTTTCATCTGACGCGCTCTGCCGTGACGGCTCCTGTTGTGACAGGTGTCAGATCAGAGCGCATCACGTCAGACAAGTATGAACGGCTTAAAACGATTAACTGGCAGATTTGGCGAGGATACAGTATGTATATATCCCCCTGGGTGGCCCCATGAGGCTCCCGGGGAGGCTATCCCTGAGCATATATGTAACGGGGCACATTGCACGTAGAACCGATGGCCGTTGGGGCGGAAAGGTTCTCGAGTGGCGACCACGTACCGGAAGGCGCAGCTTGGGTAGGCCCCCCACAAGGTGGACTGATGACCTGGTAAAGGTCGCGGGAGTCCGCTGGATGCGGGTGGCGCAGGACCGGTCATTGTGGCACTCTTTGGGGGAGGCCTATGTCCAGCAGTGGACGTCTTTCGGCTGATATGATGATGATGATATGTTTAACTGGCCGCGCTGCGGGCCAAATAAGGCAAAAAAACAGTTTGTAAGTACCTGTATATATTGTAAAAAAGCCGATCTCAAAATCGATTCCGCTAATCAATCTCGAACGTTCATTACCGCAACCAGCCGACTCGTTTAGGAATACTGGATGAATTGTGTAACATGGCAACACCGTATTAGTTTCCGCACTCGGCTCGCCTTCCGCGCTTTCTCTCGCTTTGTTTACGTGCTTGAGATAATGCGATAGGGCTATAATGTAAACATTGTAATCGGGTTGTAGGCTAAAGACATTGCTTTTTTATGGGCCTGTTTATCCGCGCACAGTCAATGTGTGTTAGTCGGGGAACCCGCTAGATGGTGCTGTCCGTCGTTTTGATTTCTATATCACGCTATAGAGATTTTTCCTGGGATCAGTGATATAGTAATATATGCGGCTGAGTGGTTTGGTTTTACTATAGAATTTTAGAAATGCCGTCATTTCTTTGATTTAATATTATATAGGAGCAATATAGTGTCTGTTATTGTTGTCCTGTCCCGTTAGACAGCAGATGACATGACACAGAGTATAGTATAGAAAATAAGTTACAATGTGGACTTCTTGATTAGGCCATAAATAAGTTTATGTATGCACCTGGAAACATCCACTGCTACTCTCCCAAAATAATTCAACTACACTTTTGTGTAAGTTATAAAAAACTCAAACATTAACACGAATCCATATTTGAGACTAAACACTTAACCAGTCCGTCTGTAAACATAAGCATCCCATTACTTATATCGCAACCGCATTTTATGTTGTCATTCATTCTAGCAAAGGTCCAGTAAAAGTGACATACGCCGCATTTGTGAAACTTAATGGCTACTTGTATCCCTACATTAAAAGTCTTAATATAATTATGTCTTGAGACTTTCACTTTTCAGTAGACTATATTTTGACCTATGAATTTCTAAATGACACAAATGACTATCGCGGCAATTTAAAATTAACCCTGTAATATAGTTTCTTTACGAATGCAGGAACTACGAGCATATGTTTTTGAAAATGTCGTGTATTTGCCGTCCTTACTCTAATTAGTGCAACTAGAGTGTGACAGCAAGTAGCGTCAGAACAATGGCGTCAATTTTATTGTTTCATTTGTTATCTTAAAAGTTTAGTTACGAAATGTTGTGTAATGTCACGATTGTTGAGTCTGAGGTGTGTTTGGTTAAAGGGCTTGTTACGGGTACAGAAAAGGTATTTTCCACCGGCCAGGGGAAATTAAATCTTATGTCGATGCCATAAAAACTTTGACAGGGAAACTTAACAGGTATCTGTACGTTGAGTGGTTATTTCGAAACGATTTCAAGGATAGGAAATCATTTGAGACAGCATCACCGCATGAGACATCTCAAATGTTGCAGACGATACCGAAAAAAATATTTTGATGCCTTAATGCTCAGGGCATATTATCTTCTTATTATCACATTTATCACCAACAAAAGTACTGCCCTTTTATTGGGTTGCCCTACTAACGCCCTTGCGATCTTCCATCTCATTCACATCATCAGGCTAGTTATCTTGTCAAGAGGATCACTGCAATAATCAGTTTATTGGGTAGTCTGACGTAGAAGAAACACATCGAAATCCCGCCACCTCCACCAAATCTTCTAGTGATCCTTGTGATAAAGGTTGTTGGGGCTTCCATTACCCGATAGCCCTCCAAATTACTAAACTTAAGTAACAGTGGGCGAGGCGCAAAGGCTTTCGAGTGGCCACCACGTACGTAGCTCAGCGTGGGTAAAACCGCAAGGTGGACTGATGACCTGGTAAAGGTTGCGGCAGTCCGCTAGATGTGGGTTTCGCATGACCGGTCCGGTTTAGGGGGGGCATTGTCCAGTGGACGTCTTTCAGATGATATGATGATGTATGTAACATGAACTTTCTTTCACAGGTTTCCATGAAGCCATCGGCGAGGCCATCGCCCTCTCCGTCTCCTCCCCCCGCCACCTCCAGACCCTCGGTCTGGTGCAGCGCTCAGTAGCCGATACAGCCCATGACATGAACTACCTCTTCACCCAGGCTATGGATAAGCTGGCGTTCCTGCCGTTCGCTCTGTCCATGGACCGGTGGCGGTGGGACGTGTTCACTGGGGATGTGAGGAAGGAACAGTACAACTGCCATTGGTGGAGGTTGAGGTTTGTATTATGCTTGTCTATTATTTATCAATCATGACGGTGGCGGTTGCAAAGATGTACAGCCTGCATGATGACGAAAACCCGTAGCCTAAGGAAGCTTGCCTGTGTGTAAGTGTCTATTTGTGTGCTTCCATTCGTGCGTGCGTGCATGCATGAGTGCGTGGATGTGTGCGTGCGTGAGTGAGTGTGTGTGATAGATAGACCATACAATGCTCCTAGAAAGCTCAAAACCATTTCATGATGGTTCCGTTGCGACCCAATAATTTGTGTCCACATATATAATATCTTTCTCTTTAATGCATGGGTTAATAAGACAAAGAGAGATAGTGGACGCAGATTATTCGGCCGTACATACCAGTGGTGCATTTCATAATGCTATATTCACTTGCACTAAAATAGAAATCACGAGAAGTTCAATCATCAGCGAACACAGCAATCAAACGCAGTAATAACAGTTGTAGGTAAATCACCCACGTGGAGCAATCACTCAGCAATCATGAGGTAAATCACATCATGGGCCAGCCCCAAGGCGTAGTCGGGGTAGCCATTTGAATCATAATCCATTGGATAACTGAGCGTAAGAGTTGGTGTGACCATGTTTTTTGTGATAGCCGGTAAAGTCCCGCAACTTATGCTGATTGTAGCCTTTGTGTTATGTAGTCAAACCTATCAAATGTCAATAACCATGCATACAAGCAAAAATAAAAACGTCACACTCAAAATATAATTTTATATAATCGCGAATTTGGAGAAAAGAAACGTATGTTTAAAATCATGACAAAATATCGGCATTTTACCGAAAAACGTTTCACCGAATGCTTTGTTTCATCGGACTTTCTTGTCATCGAACTTTTTTTCTCAGAAATCGTTAAATTTTTAGGTAAAGCTAAAAGGTAATTGTGTAGCACCAATTAAGTTAGGTTACGTTTGTTTTATTGCAATCCTGAAGAGTTTGCTGTTTCTAAAATGTTATTTTGTCTGTAATATTTCATTTCATCGAAAATTCGGTGAAACATTCATTCGACGAAACGTTTGTCGGCAAAAGAAGGGTAAACCCAAAAAATCGTGTATTTTCTGTTGGATGTGATATGTGATATTAAGTGTAAAAAATATTTTTGATAATAAAAATAAATCTGTTGTGATATAATTTGTGATCCTAGATAATTTGTGTTTAAAAACGACTGTAAAAATATAATCGAATTTAAACTTTCGTGAGACATGTCTAAAATACTACAAATAAGTACGTGACATCGATATATTTAATACGTGAGTTTAACCGATAATTTATCAGTAGTATTATTGTATACACTATATTTATATACTTAGTTATTTTAATTAGAATGGATGTTCTAACAAATCGTAAAAAAACAAATCAAATTATGCAAAGTCAAGCATGTCCTGAAATAGTACGAAGATAATTAAAGAAAATGGTCACCTCAGTCCATAGTTAACTCATTAACATGACATAATCTGATTGCCTGAATGCTCCTTAATTACCTGGCGATTCTAGGTCAGTCGTGTATTTCAATAAAGATTGATGCCGTTGTATGGATGAGGTATTTAATGATGTAGTATTTAATGGTCTGGCTTGATTGATAGCTCGATACGGTTTCTGGTGAAAAATTAAATATGTATACATGTTGCGGAGTTACGTGTCATGGGCTGACCGACGAGGGTAAGTTAGATAATTCTGAAAAAAACATTTCTTTATGACATAACTAAGATTTCAGACATAATGCATGTCATTCAAAAAATAAATAAAGTTTAGGTATTAGGTATTATTAGGAGATCGCTCTAAAGCGATAAGACCGCCTGTTGTTACCTTTATTTATTGACTATACTTTTGTAACATGTTATTCTTATGTTGTGTTGCAATAATAGTAATTTACGATACAAGTGCCGAAAATAGGAAATTCGCAACGAGGGGCGATAAATTAAAACACGACCGAAGGGAGTGCTTTAAATCGACACGAGTTGCGAATTACCTATTCGCACGTGTATCGTACAGTCAGCGTCATATAGTTAGTAGCAGCCGGAGTAGCCAAATATTTCGTAACACACCCTTATTCTTACAGTAATAAAGACGTGCACCGAAATATTTGGCTACCTTGGCCGCTACTAACTATATGACGCTGACTGTACAACGTTTTAATGTCCATATGGCTCTTTAAAGTTTCGACATATGCACGGAAAGTGCTCTTTTCCGCACTAGTGCGGGAAAGTAGCACCATAATATGTACTGTAATAAATAGTTATTTACGATACAAGTGCCGAAAATAGGAAATTCGCAACGAGTGGTGATAAATTAAAACACGACCGAAGGGAGTGTTTTAAATCGACACGAGTTGCGAATTACCTATTCGCACGTGTATCGTACAACATTTTACTGTACATATGGCTCTTTAAAGTTTCGACATATGCACGAAAAGTGCTCTTTTCCGCACTAGTGCGGGAAAGTAGCACCATATGTACTGTAAAGAATATTATTATTATTATTACACCGTCCGAATGAATGCTCCTTAAATGTGGAATAGGTGTCTAAATTTGTTTCTGCGAATAATTGTATGGAGGATAGAGGCAAAAATAATGATATAGGTAAATATAAATGACGCAGATCATGACGGGGCTGACTGAAATGACAATAGGCATGGTGCCTCATGTTCAAATTGATAACGTAGTGATGCTAAATGGATAGTAAACCATCAAATTATCGTAATAAAGTATAAATTATAAAATACTAGCTTCCGCCCGCGACTTCGTCTGCGTAGACCCGGGATAAAAACTATCCTATATTTTAATCCAGGCTATAAACTATCTTCGTGCAAAATTTCATCCAAATCGGTTAAGCCGTTTAAGCGTGATTGAGTAACAAACATCCAAACATCTAAACATCCAAACATCTAAACTTTCGCATTTATAATGTTAGTAGGATAATTAAAATCATAAAAAGTTTTGATAGTAGAAAAAATACGATTTTTTTAAAATTGCCCAGGAGTAAATTTAAAGCTACCAATAGAATCCTTACGCTTTTATAGAAACAAAATTGTATGACAACTATGTACTTAAACGCAGTATTTCGCGTTCGAAACAAGAATTTACCTGACTTTCCATTCAACGATTAGTAGAAATGTACGAATGTGACGTCATACTTGTGTGTCTATCAGTATGAAGCGTTTCGCGCTGCCGCCGGCGAGTTCAATCTTTGTCTCAAATTTTTGGGTATTTATGTTCTTTAATTGTAGTTGCTCCCATACAAACATTTGTTCCTCTCCAAAAACTGGTTCGAATGACATCATAAAAAAATCTTAGTCATCATCCTTATTGCGATGATCTTGAAGACCATGTGACGATTGGGAATATCATGTTGATAACATTTGTCTGACCTCGTTCTTAGGAAGGTTAAGCATACTAGGTCGTTCTTAGCTTTTAAAGGATCTATGACATGACTCATGAAATAATAAATTCAATTACTTTTAGTAGTTGATGTTATAGTCCAGTCAATGAATTGAAAACTTGTATGGAAAAAATATCAATTTTGGAAATATTTTATAATAGCTTATTCTTTCTGTGTAACGGATATATTATCAATGAAATAGTTACTCAGTGACAGAATCCGACAAAATTTCAGTCATCATAAAAATGATAAATTAACTAGCTTCTGAAAATGTTGAAAACATAATGATAATAAATATTTTTGTCTTTATTTTGGTTCATTTACATTTATTTGCTCTATAAAATTCAAGATAAATCATACAAAAAAGACAGTGCATGCTTCATTTAAATCTAAATAATTACTTCCGGGTGGAAAGTTTGTCGGATTCTTGAAAAAGCATCTTAGAAACGTTTTCAAATCAAATCAACAACAAAAAATGCTATAATTATAAATTAAAGTTTTTCACAACCGTATTTTTCCTGTAGTATTATATACATGTGTAAAATGATGGTAATGATGATGATTAAACATGTATGCAATGATGGTAATGATGGTGTTTGATCACAGGGAGCAGTACCAGGGCATCAAGCCGCCAGTCCTACGCTCCGAGCTGGACTTCGACCCCGGTTCCAAGTACCACATTCCAGCCAACATACCCTATATCAGGTTAGTGTCTTTATTCAACAACTTGGTAACATATATTATGTACTACCTATATAATACGGTGTCGAGGTATATATATACGGTGTCGAGGAAGCGGAAGCCGCGCAAGAGTCAGTGTGGTACTGCAGAACCGGTTGGTTGCGGTCTGCGGGTTGCCACACCGAGCAAGGCGCTATATATATCGCGCCTGCATTACACCGCCACGGCTGATGACGTGGTGGAGTACGTTCGTCAGAAGACCGGCTTCTCGCTGAGGGTGTTCCAGCTGCGTTCGCGCCACTATGTGCACTTCAGCTCGTTTGTGGTGCGCGTGCCGCGGCCGCTGCAGGAGACCATCGCATGTGCTGACTTCTGGCCGAAGGGTGTCGTGTTTCGACGGTTCCGGGGCAACCTGCCGAATCCTACACCGGAGATGACGATGCAACGGGGCCACGCCGTTTCGTCGCCTAAATAGTATTATTTGTTGTTTTTAGTTTCGTGACGCATTGGTTTTTACTGTAATGTCACGTAAATGTATTTGTCAATAAATAAATAAATAAATAAATAAATATAAGAATTTAACGGTCAAGTTTTCAGGTCTAAAACTGCATTAACATTTTGGAAATAAGTACTATAAATAAAATTGATCGTTCATTCGTTAATGTAAAAGTGCACCAGGCCTACGTGTACGGAATAAAATCTGCTCATAATTTCAATTGCATCCTAGGCGATATTTGATCCACAAATTGTTAAATTTAGGTAGATTATTGAACTGGTCTGGCGATAAAGTAAATTATCATTCGTGATACTTGTGTGCGAGTTCTACAATTTTTAATGACCGCAAAAAAGATAAACAAGCACCCAGTTAGCTGTACTCATGTAATACGAATTAACCAAATCGTATTCGCAGACGACTACGTAACGTTATTACTTTGTTTTTGTCTAACGTAACACGATTAAACTGCATAAATTGGTGATTATTTTATAATTTAATTAGAATTACAAGAGTTTTCGTAGGTGGTAAGTCTAATAATATAAATTAATATCAAGAAAAACTTCAGAGATATATAATATTTTTTCACATATTGCTCGGTGAGTTGGTCACTGATTACTGTACATACTAACTTAAAAATTGAATATTAATAGATTGATTACATTGGAAATGGTTATACCTACTACCTAAACCTTTGTTACGTTATTGCAACTGTTCCGTGATTAATTCACATCATGCTATGCAGATAAAGTTACTTTACCACTTCTTACACTTTTTTAACATAGTACGGATTATGTGTACTTAGATGATTTTACTGTTCTCGCTCTATTAATCTGTAGTAGATGTGTCACAAGATAACTCGTTAGTTAATCGCAGCATAAATCAATTTATAATTCCAACACACTGAGCCAACCAGAATCGTTAAAAGTTACGTAAATATTATATAACATCCTTATATTTAGTAATATTGAGCGTAACCCGTAACTTACACATGCGTATGCATAATTGTACTAGTCAATAGCAAAAAGACTCACATACATATACAATCGACACTATGATACACCGTTTACGAAAGAAACTTAATTCTGTTCTCAAGAACCAAAGCGTCTGGAATCGAGATGAATTTACACAACCATAGAACCTAAGTGGATGGTGATGAGAATTAAAATCGCGTGCAAAATATTTCAACATAAAGTGCTTTGGCTCTGAACGTAACTGGTAACTAGCATGCAATGTTTTCGCTCCTACGACTTTTACGGTAAGATAAAATGGAAGAGTTAATGCAATTTTACATAAAATATTCTGTAGATAAGAAATATTGAAGATCCATATTAGCATTTATATGGTTTTTCTTTAAATGTACAAGAGCGTTTATAGGTTTTAAGCTCAATTGTTTTTAAGAATACTTTAATTACTTACATAATTCTATGTTGATTCATAATTGAATGCGGAATTTTAATTAATATCATGTACATGTAGGGTAATGATATTTCATATCACAATGTGAATGCGCAAAAACGGCAGCGCTCATACGCAAAATAATTTTGGGTGCTGCGTAAGCTAACATGTCATTTCATTATGTGCTATGTCATTAACTCATTATCTTATTGATCAGACGGTAGTAGAAGTTTTATGACATTCTACACTTCATTTTTAAAACAACATAAATATATATATATTTTTTTCTTTTTTGTAGAACAATGTAATTATTGTTTTATCACAGAAACTAAAAGCGTTTATGGGGTAATACTCGTACTACTTATATTTTTTATAGTAAATGGCCACATATGTATCTACTACTATTTAAGATACATATGTGGATATGTATCTACTAACTACTACTTCAGATGTTTTTTTTGGGTTGGGTAATAATTATTTTAAATTATGTTTTTTTTTTTTCTAAGTAATGAAAAAAATAAAGATAAAATTAAATATAAATCACGTTTTTAATACTCTCCGTACTATTTACATAAACCAGTCGCTATATCTATACAATACTTAGCTGAGAACTAAACACAAGTTAACATTTACAAGCTAAACAACAAAGAGATCAGTTCTTAATGATGGTGTTCGTGGCCCTCGTAGCCACTGAAGTCATACTGTTCTTGCCCATGGCCCTCTCCATTACTTTCCTGACCATAGCCCTCTCCGAGACCTTCGTGTCCATGGCTCTCTCCTTGAGATTCGTGACCGTAACCTTGGCTCTCTCCTTGAGATTCCTGACCGTAACCTTGGCTCTCTCCTAGGGACTCTTGACCGTGACCATGGCTCTCTCCACCATGGTGTCCGTGATGGGTTTCATGGTGGTACTCCTGGATAACGGGCACTCCAATCTTCACTGGGTGAGGAACGTGTTTCTCCACATAGTGGGGGACGTGTTTCTCAAGGTGCACAGGCACTGGTCTCTCTACTGGCACGTGGACGGGAATAGGCACCTTTTTCTCTACTGGGTACGGGACGAGCTTCTCCACTGGGTAGGGCGCTGGGTAAGGCACCTTGACGTGGTAGGGCACGGGCTTGTCAACATGAACTGGGACTGGGCGGTCGACGTGCACCTTCACGGGGTAGGGTACCTTCTTCTCTACTGTGTAGGGCACCTTCTTCTCCACGGTGTAAGGCACTGGCTTGTCAACATGGACGGCCACTGGGCGGTCAACGTGGACCTTGACGGGGTAGTGGACGATCTTCTCAACTGGGTAAGGCGCAGGTACCTTGACGGGGACCTTCACTGGGTAGCGCACTTCCTTTTCTACCGGATACGGCTGGGGCACATGCACTTCAACAGGCACTGGCACGTGTTTCTCGACGGGGTAGGGGACCTTCTCGTAGACCTTGACAGGTACGGGCCTATCGACGTGCACGTGATATGGTACGGGCACTTCCTTCTCAACTGGGTAAGGTTTCTTGATGTATTCAGGTACTTTGACGATCTCCTTGACGGTGTAGTGTACAGTTTTCACGACTGGGTACGGTTGGGGTACGTGTACTTTGACCGGGTAGTGGACGGTCTTCTCCACGGGGACAGGGATGTGTTTCTCCACGGGGTAAGGCACTGGCACTTTCTTCACTGTGGTGATGGTCTTGTGGATTTCGTGGTGTTCGTGGCCGTGATGTCCGTGGCCGTGGTGGTCGTGGCCATGGCTCTTTTGGCCCCCGAAGTCATGCCAGCCGATATCGGACAGGCCACGCTTCTCCTGTTTCTTCTCCGGTTGTTCAGCCTTTTTCTCCGCCTTCTCCTCTGCCGTGGCTAGGCTGATAGCCACAGCCAAGATAAGGGTGGATTTCTGGAACAGAAAAAAAGTAACGATATTTACTAACCAAGTTACATTATCACAAGGAATTTAACGTATTCGCTGTTGCAAAAATATGGTACATTAATGTACTACACTGAAGTTAGTACAGTCACTTTTTGCTGTCATTAACATCTCAAAAAATATCGTTTGAGGTCTAAAACATTATTTTATTTTATTTCTATAATTTATTTTTATTTTAGAATGCAAGAAAAATATCTTTCTTTGATAACATAACAATTAATTAAATAAATCCCATCAAATGCCACTATTGTTAATGTTTAATCTAATGTTTATTAAAATCAAGGTTCAATTATCGTGCACTTTTAAAACCTGAAATCTAATCCAAAACACATTGCAAATTCAAATTTAAAAGAAACAAAACACTGTTCCAATTTCAAAAACATCACTGCACAACACTTCACTTTTTAATTTCAATTTGTTACTAACCAGTATTCTCATATTCGCTTTGCCTGTCTACAGCGAATGCGACGGTGGAATGTGTTGAGACGACGTCTCACGTCCGTTTTATAGTGGGTGCAAGCTCAGCCCAGTGGAATACTTTCGCCGGTGTCAAAGTGTTTCGTGTGCGTGTTTTTTTTTTTTCGATATTAGGGCGGTTTTTTCGGTGAACTGGTTTGAGGATGGTTAAGAAATTAGTCTAATGTAACGGTGACGAAAAGGTTGATGGGTCTGAGAGTTGTGATTGTGATTGACGTTTGTTTTTTAATGAACTAAAAATGAAGGTTTTCGCTTTGATTGTATTCATTCAGTACTTATGAGATAATTCGCGTTTGATTTATTTATTTATTTCGGATCACCAACAGACAATACATCATGAATACAATTTAATATGTAGCTTAGGTAACATTCTTGATTCAGACAACTGTCCCAAAAAAGGGGTGCGATATTTTTATAATGATTTTTATCGTAGCCGGCGTCAAGGGTTGAAGTCAATAAATATCGGGTATATTTCCATTTGAATTATAATTAGGTGATAAAAATACAGCTTGCATCAACTTAATCGTGATAACGCGTAATTATAAAACGTAGTCTTGGTGTTATAAAACACACATTTTAAAGAAGTACAAAACTTTACCTCTTTTACGAAAACGCGTCATGTAACATCCATCACACTTAAAGTGTTTCTGTTAATGATTGCCTAGGTGAATATCACTGATGCGTAAAAAAAAAACACATATAATTTATTTATTTAGAGTGAAGTAGAAACTAATACCACTATTATTACGAACTCGACTACTCCTATATTTACGATAGTAACTTAGTTTGCAGGTCGGCAGATTTATTTACCATTTTACACTATTCGCAAAATTCATTTTAAGGATACCTGTACAGAAATCAATGTATGTACAAATTTCTTACTGACGGCTATGGAATGAGATACTTGCGGTCGTTTTCCCGACTCGAGAGATCATCAGGCACGTACGCTTTTCTACCATCGATATAATAAAACAATAAATAAATAATTAATAAATAAATATTTGCAGACAATCCTACAAATCGTCGAACCTAATCCCAAATTAAGTATAGCTAGTACTTTGAGTACTAGACGTATATAAACATATAAACATACTTAAGTACATACGATAAATAAATACTTAAGTGCATAGAAATCATCCAATTCGTGATCATTACGAAAATAAACGCCCTTACCGGGATTCGAACCCAGGGCCTCTTGCTTTGTAGGCAGGGTCACTACCGACTAGGCTAAAGCGGTCATTGTGCTTACTTATTATTGACGTACCAAAACGTGCGATTCACGCCCCACATTCCCATGGACTCCATTGTAAGAGCGGGTCAAGAAGCCGCGGTAGGTCAGTGAACCATAATAAAGATGACGTAGAAGTCTTGTCTTCGCCGCCTGCGATTTCCAACCGGCTGCTGTTATGCTCGTACTCATACTAATACCCATTTATTAATATAATATAAAATTTTACATGTCAAAAATAATATGAATTATAATATAATAGTTAATGTGTCAAAGTAATTTGATTTTTCTAATTTCAAATATTACAAATTACAAAAGTCAACTTTATACAATGATACAAATTATTATTATTACAAACATATTATAAATACTCACTAATGTTATAGAAAGCTTTGTCAGACAGCCATTTTTTAGTTTATTAAGAAACTAGCGGCTTTGTACGGGTACTATATTATACATATTTATAAACCTCCCTCTTGAATCACTCTACTCGTATCTATTAAAAAAAACCTCATCAAAACGGAAACGACTTTGTTTTAAACTATATATATGTAGTGATTTATTTATTTAGTTATTTCTTATAATTTATTTACACAGCATTACAGTTGTAACTTAACCAATGCACTGGTAAACATAGGTACATAAAATAAACTATAAATTATATTGGAACACTGGATTGCTTGCTATCCATCATCTCGCAAAACTTTAAACATGCACAACAGACAGGTGCCCATCGCCATGCAAAAAAGTCGCATTCAGGTATTGTCATCAGAAGCGCATTGAGAAGCTTCATCGCCCGAACAAATGGCGAGTTTCTGTGCGACAATATCCGGGCCACTGGCACTGCCAATAAAGGACACGATGAGGTCACATCGTTTTCTATTTCTTTCAATTCGGAGGGTAATTTATTATAGTAGGCTCTACAACAGACATTGTTTTGGTTGATTTCATAAGTCGACAACATGTCGTGGCCAATCAATGTGTTCTTATTCATCTGAGCAAGCCGCATACTTTTCTTCTCACGTATTTAACTATGTAGAAAATATATTGTGAGGTTAGTGTCATTACGTTGGTGTCTTTAAAAAGGTTGCCGTGCAGGGGTGCCTGGCGGTGCGAGTGAAATAATACGTATAGCTCGTTTTTGGAGTACAAAAACTCGTTGCCATTCAGCTGCTGTACCCCAAAGTTCCAGCCCGTAGCACATCACCGAGTGAAACGTGGCTATCAGATCTAAGCTACTAAGCTGTTGTGTCACTTATGATCTGTATATATGTCACCGTAAGATTGTGAACACCGTCAGTTTATAATCTCACTAGCGATATTATAAACCGTCGAAAAATTGTGAACTCCCAAAACTATTTACAATTTAACGCATTAGTTTTCGTTAGGTTATAATCTGTCGAGTAGAAAGCTAGAAACCGTCAAATTGTCAAATGGTTATCTGATGGTATATCGTAGGCAGTAGGGAACGGGGGCTTAGTGGCAAAACCGACTCGGATCACGGATAGGTTTGAAGAAGGAAGGAAGGGATCGTCTTCGAGGTTATTTTTTTTTATAAAAGAGCGGAAAAACTAACAATTGAGCCGTCATTTACAATTTGACGGTTTCGCGTCGACATATTAATACCGAAAATCAATCCGTTAAATTGTAATTAGTACGTTAGCGTTACGGATCACAATATTTCGATAGTTTATAATCTCGCGAGTTAAGTATATTGTAATCTAACGACATTTATAATATTACGGTGACATATACATAAAGCATGTTTCTAGTATCACAGGCAACATTTCAGGGGCTTTGTAAGGTTATTATATGACATTACATAGTCCTTAGTCAGGATGCTGAATAACTGTTGCTATGTGATTATAGCATGAGAAAGAAACAATAGTACATTACGTAGCTAGGGTAGTGTTGTGAATTTAAGCTTCGAGGCATAAACTAGAAGACTCGAGTCGCGACTGCTGAGTCTAGAAGCCTCGAACCTTAAAGCCTCGAGCGTATAAGCCTGAAATTAAAAGGTTCGTGTTACTGTTTTCAAGCACAGTAAACTCGAGTATTTAGGCCTCAAGCTTTAAAGCTTCCTGAGCTTTGGAGGTTTAAGTTTATAAGGTTTAGAGCGTGTAAAAGTTTTAAAAGCTTGTAACAAATCAGATCAATTTGTGACATATATTATTTGAGATATACCTAATTATAGAGGCATTACTTTTCTTATTAATAATATTAATAAATAATAAATCAAATCGTGTCATGATATTCCATATGATTTTTGTTAATGTATAACGTGTAATTTTAAGTAAAGTCAAGTGTAAAAATATAATTGCATACAACTTACTCAAAATATGATTATAAGTAATTACTTTAAATTTCTCAAAATTGTTACTAGTTGAACCAAATTTAAGTCAACCGGGACGGAAAGAACTGGTCAAGTAGTTGTTTTTGCAATCTTAGTAAAACCTCTTGCTACTATCTATCTAACATCAGTAACATCACACCTACTTGAGATAAAATCGTACTAAAAATCGTGAAATTGTACCTAGAGCGCTCAGTGTTTGACCTCTTAACGCTTGACTGAGGCCTTCGAGGTTCGGAAGGCTTGAGCGTTCAATAAATGAGTTTTTAAAGCTTGAGCTATGTATGAAGGCTAAGTCTTAAAGACTTACTCTTAAGAGCTCATAAAAAGCTCAAGTCGTTAAGGTTCTGAACCATTTTTGAGCTCAAACCTTCAACGCTCAAGTCTTCAAAGCTTGAACCTTCAAGGTTTGCGAGTCTTTAAGGTTCGAAAATCTTCAAGACTAGTCTTCTAACAACACTAACCTAGGGCGGTGAATTCGTAAATGGCCCAGATCGCAGGTGTTTGTGGCCCGAACCGAAGGTGAGTACACAATTTTACGTCTTCATCTGGCCACAATGCGAGTTTTACCGTACGCGCAGCGTGCAGTAAAACTCGCATTATGGCCAGGTGTGACGTAAAAGACATTAAAAGATTGTTCATAAAAGTCGACTGCATTTTTCGAATACTATTATGAGCAATTCAAGACGCCAAAATCCATCAAGCCGTCTGCACTGGAATTTTCTTGTCTACATACAATAGATACGCTCGAAAAACAAACACTTGTGAGTCAATCTGGTAAAAACGTAGAAATCTTCGAGAGCTCAGTAGCCGAAATGTAACAGCAGAGTTTGTGTAACAGCAGATTTTTTACAAGCTTTTATTTAACTTGCCCTGCTAGTATGTATGTTAGTCTGAAACAAATCTTGCAAGTTTTTGACCCACTTCCCGGTGACCGATTGAGCTGAAATTTTGGGTATAAGTCTAGTTTGGATGACAATTCAATATTATGGTACCATCGAGCTGATCTGATGATGGAGACATTACATTTGTATGGAGCAAGTCACCCCAGTCGGCCAACGCTCCATACAAATGTAAAAAAAATCGAGTCAAATTTTTTTTTCGATTATTTTTTGGTACACTGTATAATGTAAGTTTTTCAGTCGAGTACCACGTTTTTAAGAACGAGACTTAAAAAGCTAATTATGTAATTATATAAGTATTGTATACAATACTTTTTCTACGAGTCAACTGGACTAATTAAACAAACTTGGGCGCAGCTTTTTCTTTTTTGTCGTTGATGTCTTTTCTTTTCTCCGAATTGGTCAAATTTATTTTAGCTCAGTAAAGGCGCCACGTGATTGGTCGAATTTATTTTAGTTGTCTAAACAGTTGTAAAGTGTTGAGTTGGGAGCTCCCAAGTAAAAAGTATGTGATTTTAGTTTGGTGTACGAAATCTTAACTCAAAACAAATAAACAAGAATATTTCATGGCTAAACTTTCCTTATACTTATGCCTATCATGCTCATTTTATCATAGTGATTCACCAATCACCAATCGCCATAGACACAAAATCGGTTGAACCGGCTTTGAGGTATTGAACTTTGAAATGAAAATGTTTTTCAACTGCGACAAGTTGTTATTGCATTCACATTTGTAGCGTCTCTATTAAACAGTAAATCAAACAATCAATCTACTGAATTCCTGAATAATTAGAAAGATAGTAACTAAACAGATGTAATCGCGTATTATGCAGTTGCTCTGAATTGCAGTAATGTGGTGCAGTAGGTAATAAGTTAATGGCTGCCTAACGGTTGGTTGCAGCATTGAGGTAAAGCTTTAATTAAGGAAGTTTGTTTTGACATTAGTAGATACAATATGACGTATAAGTACAGCGCCTACAGCAATGCAAAAGTAGTCGGTGATAAAATCTTGTACCAACACAACAATATTGTAAACCGACTACGGAAAAATAACTGAAAAAAAAATGTATTTTTTCCGACAACAGGCCTATATCACCCGAAATATAATTTCTAACCGATTGCCACCTCTTTCATCTAAATCGGTTCAATATCTTAAACGTAGCGTTTAGTGGAACACACGTAAATACGAACATAGACTGTTAAAACACATCCTTTCGGCTGTGCCGTAGTCGCGCAAAAAGTAGTCGGTGATAAAATCTTGTACCAAAACTTTAAGGTCCCAAAAGCCCCGAGGACGTGTTGTGTTGAGACTGAGGGACTTGGAGAGAGAGGGGAAAAACTTGTTAGTTCAATTCTTGTTTTGTTTCATTCTGTATTAAATATATGCCGTATGCGGGTGGCGCGGGACCGGCCATTGTGAGTCTCTTTGGGGAGGCCTGTGTCCAGCAGTGGACGTCTTTTAGCTGATATAATGATGGTGATAGCTTACAGATGCCATGCAAAAAACAGTCGGTAGTAAGCTTGTGTCAAAAAATATCAATATCACAGAAACTTCTTTGTTTCCATTCTTATTTAGTCTCATTCTGTTCATGCGAATTGCTGGATGCGGGTGGCGCGGAGCCGGCCATTGTGGCACTCATTGGGGGAGGCCTATGTCCAGCAGTGAACGTCTTTCGGCTGATAAGATTATGATGTATTCATAATTCATTCTTCACGCCTTGTTCACTATCCACCATTGTCTAGCATCCACTTCTGTAACTTGTCTCTTTCTTAGATTAATAAATCTTATCGTTTTTCGTCATGGTCTTCGTTGGTCTCATTCTTTGTTCGTTTCCCTCCCTCTCCTATTATATTTTGTTACATTGGTTTCTCGTCTCTCTATTTTTCGTGAAATCCTAAAGAAAGGTCAGGTCATAAGCCTTGAAAGTGAATGAAGCAAGAAAGGTTTGTCAAGATTTTAACAAGTGGAAATCTCTGCCTACCCCTCCGGTAATGGGCGGGAAAGGAATGTATGTATTTTTTGCGGGGTTAAGCAGCGGGTGCATTGTCTGGTATAGAAGCATTCTGTCACTATTGACAAATGCAGTAATACATTATTATGCCCGCTTATAACTTAGTCGGCCTAAATATCGGTTGCCGTAATGCAGTAAAGTTAGACGCAATGAAGGAAGTTTATAGTGACGTTTATGGATGCAATATATTTGTTCAAATTATTTTGACATCTCTGGAAATTAACTCTTCATAGAATAGACTGGGCATTAATTAATGACAATAACAAAACAGCCACGAAACGGCTTCATCTACTCTATACTAATAATATTCCTATATTATTCCACTGCTGGGCACAGGCCTCCTCTCATGGGAACGGGCAGTAGTCCCCATGCTTGCCCACTGCGGGTTGGGGACTTCACATACACCTTTGAATTTATTTCTTGGATGTATGCAGGTTTCCTCACGATGTTTTTCCTTCGCCGAAAAGCTAACGGTAAATATCAAATGATACTCCGTACATAAGTTCCGAAAAACTCATTGGTACGAGCCGGGATTCGAACCCACGACCGCCGTTTGACAGCTGCATGCATGAACCGCTAGGCTAGCCTAGCTTTTTTTTTAAATCAGTAAGATTGTGGCTTTGTAAGTTTATAAGTACTGCGTAATCTCCTGAACCAATTATCCGATTTCAAAAATTCTTTCACCACCTATATTCTATGAATAAACTTTCTGGTTGGTTAAATAGGCTATATTATAACGTGGGTTTGCCTGCGCTCTTTGCAATACGCAAGCGAAACCGCGCGGGCAGCTAGTCTCATTAATCTCATTATAAAGAAAATGATAAGTTTACACGATATTACGACAAAACAGTTACTTATAGAATCATCATCATCATCATATCAGCCTAAAGACGTCCACTGCTGGACATAGGCCTCCCCCAAAGAGTGCCACCATATCCGTATAAAAAGACGATATTTCATTACTCTTAAGTGTATATATCATGTCTAATTTCATCTGTCTATCAATGGATTAACAAAGCAAACAAGCTTTAAACACGATATTTCATGGAAGCCGCTCCAAATTGCTAGTTATATGGAAATATGCAACGCAACCTAGTATTAAAGGTTATTGACCTTGTCTTATATGCTACCCGCTGAGTTGTTATGCAAATTTAGCACCACGTTACGATGAATATGGACCAACTTAACTTTGCAATCTTTTCATACTACAATGCTCTCGGTTTCACACCTTGGTAATGCCACAATTCCAACTGTTATTTAAAAAACTACTTTACGGACAGACACCGAGTGATCGTATAAGGGTTCAATTGTCGTTATTATCATCATCAACATTTAAGAGCTTGGCTCTTGTCAGTGGAGGCGCCACTGCTCTTGGTCCTCGGCTAATTTCTTCACCTTTTGTTTTATTTTTGATACAAAGCTTATCCTGTGTCGACATATTCCCCTTGATCCTCCGATCTTGGCTTCCAGAATATTTTTAAAGAAAGTGTCGTGTCTTATCAAGTGGCTTATCATTTTCCTTCGTTCATTTTCAATTGTCTTCAGCAATCGTTATCAAGTCGTCGGTTTAAAAAAAATGTATTAGTGGACAGTCTCGTTGTCATAAAGGCGTGTACAGATATTTATGTACGCATACTAACACGCCTCACTATACATACTTATATATATCGCTAAATAAATATTTAAATACATAAAAAACATTCCATGACTCAGAAACAAATATTCGTGTTCATCACACAAATAAATGCCCTTACGGGGATTCGAAACAGGGACCCTATCAACTAAACCAAAGTGGTCGTCGTTCTAATTGTGATTAATAGTAATTCAAAAAAATGTCTTGTATGTATATATGTTTACATTTCCGATTGTTGTACTTTTTATCTTAACGAGTTGTCTGTAATAATAAAAACCTTCAAAAGCACAACATTTCGTAACTGCTACTAGTCGTACTCGTGACAGACGAAAGTATTGTTTTTACAGCTTTCTTGACCCAGTACTTATTCCAATTGAAGGCCATCGAAAGGAAACAATTGCAAAACTATATCTCTATCTTATATGTTCGGAAATTTGAATCGTATATCTCTCTCGATTACGCTTTGAGAGACAGAGATGCGTGTAGCACGTGTGGTTTTAATAGTGAAAGATATTACGCTCAATTAGCGATGACCTTGGTCTGCGTTGTAATTTAAGAAAGTTTTGTAACGCTATTTGGTAAAAGATGGCGTCGAATAGGATGACTTTTTTTTGTTACCCGTTGCCATGGCTAACTGTGTCAGTTTTTAAAACATGATGAATCACGAATTTTATTTTATAGATTTCCAGTAGCAACGTTAAAAAGTTGTATGTAAGTATCCAAATTTAATTATGATAGTTTTTACTGAGGTTTCAAAATTTCTTAGTAAATATCTATCAATTTACAATTGTACTGCCTGGTTTTTGTAATATTTTTATTTCAAGTTACAATATAACGTTTTTTTCTGGAATGTACATGCACTCATCTGTCATTATGATGTAGTCGGTTGGCAACACTGGCTTGCTTTCTTGGAATGACGTACATCAAGTGTCTACACCACCTCCTCATAGCTCTGTACAAACATTATAAATAATATTAACAAAAGTCTTAAATAAAACCTCTGAAGACCTTCTCAATGAAGAAATTATCTTCTTCCAATGATATTTTTAATCACATAATTTACATTCAAAGGAAAATACGAATCATACCTAAACAATATTTTATCATTAGTTTCAACTCAATATAGATAGAAAAATTATCAATCTGGGGCTCAAAGTTCGAAAATATCACATTGGGAATAAATTCACGTGAGCTTTGCGCTTGCACATAACTTAGCGCTAAACGGAAACATAAACATAGGTTATCATCATCATCATCATTTTCAGCCTTTAATCGCCCACTGCTGAGCATAAGCCTCTCTTCGAGTACGCCACTTATCCCGGTCCCGTGGTAGTCTCATCCAGAAATTACCCGCGGTCTTGTTTACGTCTTCAACTCATCGTCCTGGTGCACGACCGACGCTTCTTTTTCCTGTAAGTGGCCACCACGTTAACGTTTTGGTCCACCTACCGTCACGTTGCCTGGCAATATGTCCTGCCCAACTCCATATTTCAGTTTGGTTATGACTTCTCCGACGTCACGCACCTTAGTGCGACGTCGGATCTCAGTAGTCCTCACTCGGTCTTGTTGGTTAATGCCGAGCATGGCGCGCTCCATGGCTCTCTGTAGATTTAAATTATGTTATTAGTGCAAAATGGAATTTTCCTTTCATCTTTCAAATATTTCAAGAAAGTACGATAGATAAGTACATACAACTATTATGAAATATGATGCCACCTAGTTAACTCAGTAATTTTACGGTGAGTGATTTGATATAATTTGAATCGTATAGCCATAATTAATTGATAATCACGCTCAGAACGTAACATATTCGGATGTAGGCAAAATATTACGTTATATGTGATGGTTTGCTCTTTAAGAGTCGAGTTTGTTAGACGAGTTAACCCATTCACTGCTTAACATAACGGTCGCAGCGCTGCTCAATAGTGAATGAATGCTAGCTTAATCTCCATATGTAGTGAAAACTGCTCGTAGCCCTGTGACAAAAGAAACCTTGCCACAAGGTAAACGATGACCTGGTAGGTCGCGGGAGTCCGCTGGCTGCGGGTGGGGCAGGACTGGTCAGGCGGTCATTGTGGTGTGGCACTCTTTGGGGGAGGCCTAATTCCAGCAGTGGCCGTCTTTCGGCTAAGGTTTCTGATGATGATGATGAAAAGAAACCTTATCATGAGACAAACAAACTAAAATATTATTTTAGTCAAAACCTAACGACGGCAGTGCTTTTTGTAGCATTTTTGCTTTGCGATATTATTGAGGCATATCCAGACAGAAAGCGCTCTGTAATCAGTCTGCAATATTCTTACTGTATGTAGATTTTATCGAATAAAAACACAATATGTGTGTGCTCTTTAATTGTAGGTATCTATTTATTAGACTCAAGTAACAATTTACATATAACCTTACAGATTATAACATTCAAATCAAAATAAATCATAAACGTACTTAATAAAAAAAACACTGTGACAGCGATGTGTTACCCAACGTAGTATTGTCAGGTAAATCGCGAAAATGCTTTCGGCCAAAATTCTACCTACCATAATTATAATCTTATGTAGTGATATGGTGCTATACTTAATTATGATATCTTTCAATTTAAATACAGTGATTACTAACTTTCAGATTAATTACCTACGTCCATGGCTCGAGGCATCGATAAATTGTAAGCAATTTATCCCAATCCGCTTAAGTGCTCTTTGCTCTGATAAACTCAATATGAGTTATATAATTTACATATCGATTACTAATTATGAATATTACGTCAAAAATGGCAGAGCGATATCTATATAAAGCGTTTTATTGACCGACACTGTCACAACTTATTTGCTGTCCATAATATTTTCCAGTAATGTTCACTTATTTTACTTATAAAGCGTTATTGCAACTGCGTATATTGCATAACTATGCAACATACAGTTTCGACAAACTGAACATATAGTAAAACAAAAAACGACCGCAGCGAAAACCACGAGTGCAACGCCGAATGTCAATGTTACAAAACAAATGAAGACATAGGTATCTAGTAGATTTAGTGTGTTGGCTAATGTAATGTGTGGGTATGTTGTAGGTTATTCAATCCAACCACATTTACATTGATTAGGATCGATCTATGTGTTGTCTATCTCACACGGGCCATGTTTATATTCTGTCATGAATTCATGATGAATAAAATTATGATGTTGAATAAAATAATTTTAAGGGTCCTTACGCCTAAAACGAGCGTATTTTGCAAAATGCTTGCTTTTTCATTCAAGATTACGACGTAACTATTAGTATTTATTCAAAAACTGATAACGTACCCAAATAATTATTTCTTAAACTAGGGGCTAACATGGTTTAAATTTTCATTTTCCGTTTTAAACCTAATATAAATGAGTTTTCTTGGGAGTCTTTTTCAAATTTTCCAGAAGTGTCGTTTCGGTTCTCAATTTTGCAGTAAACAAGAAACATTAGGTACATGAATGATTACAATTCACATCACCAAATCTTTTACGAGGGGCTGACATGATTGAAAATCAAAGAGTCATTTTAAAAAGTTGATTATACACCTTCCGAGTTTTCTTATTTTTTTTGGTGAAAACAGGATTACATTATATTTTTTTACCGCAAATTATACTTTTATTTTGCCCTTAAAATTATATGATAGCAAATAATAACTTTATGTTAACCCATAAAAAAATAATCATAACTATAGGACCTACGATGCCGTAAATGTATTTTTTTTTTAAAGACGTATAAATCGCGCTGCACAGATGCCGCGCGCCGAAATTTATTTTTTAAAAATTATAAAGAGGTTAAGAAATGATTATTTAATTACGTTATCAGTTTTTTAATAAATACTAATAGTTACGTCGTAATCTTGAATGAAAAAGGAAGCATTTTGCAAAATACGCTCCCGCTTCTGCTTATGTGGGCGTAATTACTCTTAATGGATTATGTGTAGTTTTATGCGACACGGCGGCGACTATAGCAGCGCTGGATACGTGGGAGCGAGAGGTCGGAGGTTGGACTATCTTTCTCACGTATAGTATCATGCACCACTGCTGCCGCTGCCGCCGCTGCCACTGCCGCACATAGTAATGGCCGAGCCCTAAGGCCGCGGTCGGGATGCCAGCGGGCAGCGGAGCGACGAGACATGAGACATACATCTGATCGAGTTCAATCTGTGTCTCGCTGGCGTCTAACCCACAGCCTTATGAGTGTGTGAAGCAAGAGAAGAAAAAAAACACCTATAGGAAGAGATGTGTGAGCGAGGCTTGGAATGCTAAGAGGGAGCCATCGATCAATACAATTCACGTGCGTCACATCACATTAGCGTGTTCCAGAATTGAGACTTGGTTCGGTCAGTATATTGAACGATCTCAGTATATCGTTCGCTGGGTATATATAATTTTCTTTGGGTACCTACTTATTTGGTATTCACACAACAAAGTGTTAGTGAGACATTGACTTTATCAGGACATTAGTCAGCTCATCACGTTTTGTTTTCGGTAAAAGGAGATCTGGTAATATTGCAGAATGCTAAATGACTTGTTTTGTACATTATATAACTAGCTTGAATATATTTTTCTGCCTAAGAATGATGTGCGCTTTAGATTATTTTTCAAAGTTTGCCACGTTCCGCCTTCTTTTATCTTTATATTTCGGATACATCTACTCCTTATTCATCAAACATCATCACCCTTTGCCTCAACTACGGTGTTCAGCCAGGCCTGTCCCTCTTGCCTCCGCTAAACTCCACTCTCGCACTTATGCGAGGTGCGGTTCACCCGAACACGGTTGACAATGACACTGTGGTGACACTTATCTTATCGTTCAGCGGTCGGCATTATATAATTGAGGAAATATTTGCGCGGAAAAATTGTTTGGCAAATCGGTGCTTTTCGTGAACCATGCCACGCAGACGTGACGACCCTAACAAAACGACAGAACACGCGCTATGCCAGTAGAACGGGATGCCATACTTTAAGTTTTTTTGCTGTCAGACATCGGTTTTGTTAGACAGAGGACCTTCTGTACTTTAGTAGTATTATTATTCTGTGGTTTATTTATGGCCGGTTCCAATAATCAATCCACCGATAGTTTTCCTTACCAACGCAGTTACATTTTGACACATTGTCTACGGATGATCTGTCAAAATGTAACTGCCGGTAAGGAAAACTATCGGTGGATTGATTATTGGAACCGGCCATTAGTCTATGTTACAATCTTCCACATCGCTTAGTATGTGCTGCACCAGCAGGTCGATTATGTAACGCATTGTACGAACGTTTGATAGATCTAAATGCCAATTTCAAATGGAAAAATGTCAGTAAGACTGTCCTAACGCGCGTTGGAAACGTTACACGATTACCCCTCTGCATTTGCCTCTAACTGTGAACACAACGAAAAATAATAATAATCGCCGGCCAGCTTGTGGCGAGCTGTCGGAGAGTAACGACCCCACGGACCCGAGTGCTCCCTAGAGTCGGTCAGGGCCTCCGGCGTGTCTTCGTCGGTCGGAGTGGAACCCCAAGGGGGTCCGCAAGACTCTCAGCTCTGGCTTGCCTTCGTTGGCCGTCCAGAGAGGAGTTGTCAGAGCTATATTCTCCAGGGGTGGAAGTGTTAAAGGGCATAACGCCGCGAGTAAAGTAAAGAAAGCGCAGCACCACCTTTCGACACCCCTGAGTGGCTCACCTGGTTGTTGCTCCTGGCCGTCTTTACGACGACAATTTCAGGGGCCCATCTAATGAGCGGCTAGTCACCGCCTGCCTCTATAACTTTGTGCGCAACAATGTTTCATAATCCACCCATATCTCATCACCAAAGACCCAGTTCTCTATCCATATTACCTACAATAGCCTCAACGCCTGTTGGAACCGGTTCCCGAGTATCTACCGATGTACCCTCGAATGGGTTCTACCAGGTGTCACATTACATCACATTAAACTTCGTCTCCAAAGGGGCTCTACGTGTTGGATCTATATCCCCACGCACGCCTTCTAAATGACCGGGGTTCGCCCCGTGAATTTCAATCGTAGATACATAATGATACATCACATTAGACTTCGTCTTCAAAGGGCCTCTACGTGTTGGATCTATATCCCCACGCACGCCTTCCAAATGACCGGGGTTCGCCCTGAGAATTTCAATCGGAGATACATAATAATAATAATATTCTTTATTGCACCACAACATAAGAAAAACATGTTACAAGAGTACATTAAATAAATAAAAGTAGCAACAGGCTAACGAATGAATCTTGTACCAAAAAAAATATCGCCAAAGCTCTTGAGTGAGTGTTGTGTTGAGAGTGAGGGGTGCGTTCCTCTCTGGCTATCAACCCAACGAATCCTCAAATAAAGGGTCGTCAGCGCGCTTCCGATTCTTCTGGAGTCACAAAAGCGTCCTTAGGCGACGGTGTCTGTTTTCCATCAGGAAGGTATGCCTGTTTGCAACCGTCGTAGGTATATAAATGCATTATTTATTACTAGAGCACTTGGCTAAGAGATTGCGTGGCCGTTGGGAGCCGTGGCTCAACTGGAAGATGCATGATTTCATAAAGCTAATGGTCTCTCATTAGCGATTTGCTCAAGCGCCGATAAAGCGGCCTGAGGGCGGGGTAGGGCGCCAGTGCGCGCGATTGGCGTTTTTATGTATACAGTTGAAATGTATTAATAACAACGATACGATTCTTAAATCGGAGATAATGCAACATATTTTTTTAAATGTGAAAGTGTGTCTATCTGCCTGTCTATCTGCCTGTTACCTCTTCACGCATAAACCGCTGAACCGATTGAGATGAAATTTGGTATGAAGATAGTTTGGATCCCGGGAAGGACATAGGATAGTTTTTATTCTGGAAACCATCCTCGGAGGGGGTGAAATTGGGGATGAAAGTTTGTATGGTGCTACGATAGAAACGAGTTCCACGCGGACGGAGTCGCGGGTAGAAGCCAGTGCACATATAAATGCTTAAACGTTATCAAAATTCAAAGATAAAATTATATTTACAAACGATTCTCGCATTTCAAAATCTTTTTCACACTTATTCGAAATGGTCAGGGCTTGTATTTGTATTAATTTAAATGTTTACGGTATTTGTACGAAATGTTTGCTGCTGCCACATGGGGTTTTCGATCGGCCAGGAAACCAATTGATGGGCCCCTTACATTAATAGTACATTACTGCAGAGACCAGTAAGTGCCACCAGGTTGGCACTTATGGTCGAAGCGTATAGTGCTTTTCTCAAAAAAAAAACAATATGTTTGAATAAAAGTTAGATAATTGTTTAAATAAATGTAAGATAAAAGTTTGAATAAAAATTATAATGGTAGTCACCAGCATTAGTATCTGCCATAACAAAGGCAGTAGAAGTGAAAACTTGAATAATTTTAACCTTACAAAAAAAAAAGAGAGAAAAAAAAGCCCCCACCCCCGAGCCTCGTCCCGAATCTCTCACCATCCTACGGTCACGTGACCTCCTACGCATCCGACGTCACAAAAATCTGTCGCGAGTTTAACAGTTTTTCCCCATCCCAAAAAGTGCTCAACGCCGCTAAAGAAGTGTTCACTTCATAAATGTTCTATATTTAAATATTATGATATGTAATGGGATTTCATACTTACTTACTGGACACTTCTAAAAATTGTCCAGGATGAATCACTTTCGGCACAGATTAAAGAATACAAGTACAGATACCCAATCTCATAGAGCAAAAGCGTACCGTCCTAATGTAGGCAATTCTGTATACAATTTTAGTCCCGTAGCTACACCAGTAGATGCAGTATCCGAGCTAACACGGCTATGACGCTGTCAGTCTTTAGTAATACATTGAGATATCACCAGATGGCGTTGACTTCCCGGGCAACAAATAGAGTATTTTTGATTTTTTCGATATAAAAGTAGTATTTTAGAGACAATATTACACATCACACAAAAATATACATAACCAAATGCTTAGAGCCTGTGGTTCCATAGAACTTTCGCGACCCGTGATGGCGCCATCTAGTGACAGTACCCAATAATACGTAGCAAGCTTGAAAGCTGACTCGTATAGTACGAGTTACATGGATTTAGTATCAATTTTATTGCATTTACTAAACTTATAAAATATACCTTTATTGTATGTGCGGAAGTATATTTGTGATATAATTAAGGTACGTTGAATTTATTAAGGTGTAAAAATTATTCTACCTTCACGATTACTGGTTCAAATGTTTCGCTCGGTACCTGTGTCGCCATCTATGAGTTCTTTTTAGTATCAATTATACGTTGTTCTAGTTGGGAGGCCATGCTTTCGGATACTTACTTACGATAATACTTTTGAGAAAAAATATTTAACATTCGTTTTATTTTTTGCTTGTCCGTCAAACGTCATTTAAGTGATACATATTTCTAAGCTTCCTAAACAAATGTTGTGGCCTCTTATGCCCCGTAATCGCTGGCACTCGAACCACGCTCAACCAAGCTATAAAGCATAGCTTACACAACTATTCCGCTACTCGAACAATCTCGAACATTTGATACAATTCTTACACTTAACTATATCACGGTCCTACTACGAACTAACAACCGTACAACATAGGACCTTGTCACAGTATTTTGAAGGAAATATAGTATAAAGTTGCCAGTGTAACAGAGTTCTATGTAAGATGTAATAATGTTGAATTTAGGACCTTGTGTCAGTAAGTAGGCTATTGTAGAAGTATTAGTGCTTTTACGTC
Source organism: Epinotia ramella (assembly GCA_947578815.1). Lineage (NCBI taxonomy): Eukaryota > Metazoa > Arthropoda > Insecta > Lepidoptera > Tortricidae > Epinotia > Epinotia ramella. The sequence continues at coordinate 27,419,644 of OX388205.1, forward strand.
AAAGTTTGCTGCTTATCTTCTTTCGCATAATTTCAATAAATAAGTATCCTGAGGGTTTGACTATGTGGCACGATGTGTTGTTGGAGATCGTAATAATTGGACTATAATGTTTGTGTTCTATACACATGCCAATCATTTTAGGCTTGCCAGATCTAATGACCCTTATATCGGGAGAAATTTTTTTTTGGGACTGGTCGGGAGAAATAAAAATAAAATCAAATCAAAGAAACTGTATTAAAAATATTAAAATCAAAAACCATTTAAAATTATTGTTACAATACAAAAACTAACATAAAAGCCGCCACCTCCACCACCGCACCTCTGGTGTTGCAAGTGTCCATGGGCGGCGGTAATCGCTTACCATCAGGTGATCCGTCTGCTCGTTTGCCTCCTATATAAAAAAAAAAAAAAGAAAAAAAAAAAATGGTTTTGTCATTACCCATATTATTAATTATATTATTAAAAAAATCAACAGTTTTATACAAAAAAAATATTTTTGGTTTGCCTACTTGTATTTACTACTAGCTTCTGCCCGCAACTCCGTCCGCGTGGAACTCGTTTATATCGCAGCTCCATACAAACTTTTACCCCCCCATTTCACCCCCTTAGGGGATGATTACGGGGATAAAAACTATCCTATGTTACTCTCCATCCCTTCAACTATCTCCACTTAAAAATGACGTCAATTCGTCGCTCCGTTTTGCCGTGAAAGACGGACAAACAAACAAACAAACAAACAAACACACACATACACTTTCGCATTTATAATATTAGATTGAGACTTGATCGAGAAAATAGTCGATAGCTAATCGCTTCCTCGCCGTTGGCGGGACTAGTTCCTGAGGGATGATTTCCGGGATGACTATAGTATGGATTTAGAGGAAATGTAAGTATACCAGCCAGCAATAGAGCCAGATAGCAATTTTATCATTGCTTTGCATAAACAGTTACGTCGCTTATGCAAATTGCGATTACATTACGGCTAAACGCTCTTAATAAATGTAATGTAACCGTGTAATCAGGCTAGGTGCGAGTAGACTTACGCACGGCAATTGACAGATTAACAGACCATTTTCGGCGTTTGCGAGTAAAAATGCAACAGCGTAGACTAAAGCCAATCTTAAAATAAACACCTTTCCTAGTCGTGTTACATTAGAATGTGTGATGACAGTTTTTTATTTCCAACAAGGTGATGTAGATTTTTTTATTTCATATTAGATATATTCAAAAGGTTTGTTACTGTCAGTTCTCTCTTATCCGTGAGAGGAGTCCCTATGCCCAGTTTTGGGATGTATATGGGTTATGTGAATTTACACAACTTTGTATTATTATGACCGTCAAATAATTAAACAAAAAATCTGAATAAAATTAAATGGTGTAAAAAGTTTCGTACCAATATTGTACATGTAATACTAATAGAATCACCTCATTGTACCCTAATATTTATTCATTTATTGTGCATCCGTCCGTCTGTGTGGCTTGGCCATTGGTAATGAAAAAAGTTAACCCATAGGTATCGGACTGTAGGCAAATTACGATTTAGCATACATCGACTTGTTTTGAATTTCTAATGAATCTATTTCAAAAAATTCTACTCTGCGAGATTTCTTTAGTTTTGATGAAACAGTACTAATTAAGTATATTATCTTGTAATATAATAAAGTTTGGTTTAGCATTCGGTCAAGGTTGAATCCATTTCTGGCTATTTCGAGCTGTTGTTTTGAATTTCAAATTTATTTATTAGCAGGCAATTTCATTATGTAAATAAAGTCGATGTGAATCAATGTTAGACCGATCACGACTATTTACATATGGAGATGTTTTGTACATTTTCAAATATGAATTAATTAAATGAAGAATACAGGGACAAATATTATTCAATTAATTTTATTAATTAATTACTTATAATATTGCCGCTTTCAATCTTGTTCATGATTCAGGAATCTGAATTCGGAACCTAGGCGTTAAATTTAGATTGAAGGTAAACAATACATATATTTGTTAAATTTATCATACATAGTAATAGGTACCGACTTGTAATTATCACAGTGTGTAATTTGCCATACGATAAATAAATACAATAAAACTTTTTTTTTAATTTTCTCATATTTATACTCTCAAAATACAATCTTGTGTCATATTTCTTGCCAACTTTTTACTTAATGTTGCAATTTACATTTTTTTTCTGTAATTTCAATCGTTTCTTTGGAATTGAAACATTTGTTTAAACGCAATATTGACCAGGAACAAAATATACCTCCTATTATCGCTGCTTTAATAACACTTTGATAATATCTTATAATGAGACATGTAAAAATTTTCGTTTACCTACATGTAGGGGGATGTCCCTTAACGCCGGACGGCACCTACTGCCGGACGCTCGTACTATCTCGATAACTAATAACGCGAGCATTTGAAGGACAAGTAAAAGGGGCGCGGGGGGAAAAGGGGGTTATCAAGATAGTACGAGTGTCTGTCTGTTACCTTTTCACGCTTAAACCGCTGATACGATTTGCTTAAAATATCGCTAAACCAAATTTGTATAGAGATATTTAAGTCCAGGGGAAAGACAAAGGATAGTATTTATCGCAGAAATCATCCCCTATGAGGATGGAATGGGGGGTGAAAGTTTCCCACCCACCACCGCACCGCTCGCCATCGGCAGGGTATTCATCCTCACACCCTGGAACCTATATGGTCGCGTACCGTACGGTTTCAGAGAAATTTCGTCCCTTGGACGCGCCGGTTGTGGAATGAGCTCCCTGCCGAGGTTTTCCCGAGGGACTACAGTATGGGGTTCTTCAAAAAAGGAGTGTATAAATTCTTAAAGGGTCTGCAACGCGCATGTAACACCCCTGGAGTTGCAAGTGTCCATTGGCTACGGTAACCGCTTACCATCAGGTAAGCTTGTTTGCCACCGACGTGGTATAAAAAAAAAAAAAAGTTTGTATGGAGTTACAATATAAACGAGTTCCACGCGGACGTAGTCGCGGGCAGAAGCCAGTACGAAATGAATTTGGCCAAAACTGAAACGAAGAGTCGCTTCGAGTGCGACTGTACGTCGAACTCCGGATGAGCCATTGGCGCGATAGTGGCATCGTGACGTGATAAATGTGTAGGAATAGAAAAAAACGCAATAAGCGGTAACACTCAGATTATCAAGCTGGTAATGTCGACAAAAACGTGTGCATCTTGATTATAGGAACACGTAATGATAGTGATGGGTACATGCTTCATCGACTGTCGATGACAATTCGTATTGTTTACATTTAGCTTGAGAGGGGTAATCACGTTACGTTACGAACGCGCGTTAGAACAATCCGACTGTCATGTTTCCATATAAAATTTAATTTTTAGATTTACCTAACGTGCGTACAATGCGTTACAATGCAATGGTAAATGTCGCGGGAGTCCGCTGGATGCGGGTAGCGCAGGACTAATCACTTTGACACTCTTTGGGGAAGGCCTAAGTCCAGCAGTGGACGTCTTTCGGCTAATGATATACAATATCTAGATCTAGCTTAAGTGAGTACAAACCTTATAAATATAATTTGAATATTACATAGTTTTCGTTTAAATACGTAACATTGTCTCTTACTGCGAACACGCTACTATAGTTTGTAACTAAGGCAAGCTATTGGAAAATGTTGTTCAAGGAGCTCATATTTTTGAAGTGAAAACTTCTTTAGCGGCGCTGAGCACTTTTTGGTATGGGGAAAAATTGTTAAATACGCGACAGGTTTTCGTGACGTCAGATGTGAAGGAGGTCACAAACTTTTATATTTTGCTGATAGCCGATTCGACTTCATTCAAAACTGAACGCTATTCGTAAGAGTATAAAGTCGTTAAACATTTTTTGCAATAGCATATTCTGCAAATAAATTTGTAATTTTGTCCAAGCGTCCTTCACCGTTTTGCTATTGAGCAAATTCGAATAGTTCGAATTTGGACGTTATTCCTAAAGAGATAAAGCTTTGAAAAATATTTACCAACGGCAAAAACAAATTGATATTTTGTTCGCCGCCACCGTCTGCTGTTCTTGCAAATTAGAATAGTTCGAATTTGGACGTTATTCCTAAAGAGATAAAGCTTTGAATAATATTTGGCAATGGCAAAAACAAATTGGTATTTTGTTTGCCGCCACCGACAACAAACAAAAACAGCTAAACTAAAACAGCTTTAAGACCTGGCAGGAAACAAATAGCGACAAAGACCGTGAAACGTATCGTACTGTAAAAAAAGACGCAAAACGTGCAGTGGCACAGGCAAGAGCGAGAGATAGAGATGACTTCTACGCCAAGCTTGAATCTACTACTGACGACAAACAACTTTTCAAAATTGCAAAACAGAGACATCGCGATACACAGGACACCAGGAATGTCAAGTACATAAAGAATTCACAGGGAACACTCCTAACATCAAACGAGGACATTACGAGAAGGTGGCAAGAATATTATACAGAACTTCTTAATGAGACCTACCCTAGTGAGCCATACTCAGAACTGAAACCCATCCAAGGCCCATGGCCCGAAATCACACCCATAGAGGTCAGAAAGGCCATTCGCAAAATGGCTAATAACAAAGCCACTGGGCCGGACGATATACCAGCTGAGCTCTGGAAAATACTTGGAGAGCCAGGAGAACAGTTTCTGACCACTCTGTTCAATAAAATTTCTTTGGATGGGATCCCATCGGCCTGGAGGAAGAGTTATTTAATTCCGTTCTATAAAAACAAAGGCGATGTAAGACTCTGCGGAAACTATCGTGCTATAAAATTAATAACACATACATTTAAAATCTGGGAAAGAATAATGAACGAAAGACTGCTTCATATAACTAAAATCACAGAAAATCAATGTGGATTCGTGGGGGGCAAATCGACAACCGATGCTATTCACACCATTCGCATCCTAATGGAAAAGTACAGAGAACTCGCAAAGGACCTGCACATGGTATTTATTGATCTCGAAAAAGCGTTCGACCGGGTACCGAGACCACTTATATGGCACTCCTTAAGATCTCAGAATGTTCCAGAATCTTATATAAGCCTAGTTATGGACATGTACACAGATGTGACCACAAAAGTACGGTGCCCCGCAGGAACCAGCGAAGAGTTCGTGGTCAAAGTCGGAGTTCATCAGGGTTCGGCTCTTAGTCCGCTGCTTTTTAACATTGTTATGGACTTTATAACAAAACAGGTCCAGCAGCCGACACCCTGGAATATTCTGTACGCAGATGACGTTGTCCTCATTAACGAGAGCCCAGAAATGTTACAAAACACCTTGGAAAGTTGGAGATCAGTGTTAGAGGGGGCGGGCCTACGAGTTAGCAGACAGAAAACTGAACACATGCATTGCAACTTCTCCGGTAGCAAATCCCAGCATAAAATGCACCTACAAAATGTCGAGCTGCAGTCAGTGAACTTTAAATACTTAGGTAGCACACTCTCAAGTGACGGAAACATCGACTCAGACGTCATAAGTCGCGTAAATGCGGGCTGGTTGAAATGGAGGAGCCTAACTGGGGTGCTGTGTGACACTAGAATGCCTGTTCGAGTCAAAGGAAAGGTGTACAAGACTGCCGTACGACCCGCTATGATCTACGGAGCTGAATGCTGGCCACTCAAAAAACAGCACACGCAACAATTACATGTAGCCGAAATGAGAATGCTGCGCTGGTCAGCAGGTGTCACTCTTATGGATAAAGTGCCAAACCATTACATCAGAGGAAGCCTAAAAGTAAGACCAATGCCTGATAAGCTCCAAGAAACTCGGCTACGGTGGTACGGCCACGTAATGAGGAGACCTGAAGACCACATGACCAAACAAATATTGAGCTTGGAGTCAGGTCCGAGACGCCGTGGTAGACCCCGACTCTCATGGATGTCCTTAGTAAATAAAGACCTTATAGAACTAGATTTAGACCCTCTGACGACCCAGGATAGAACAACCTGGCGAAAGGCAATTGGGAGAGCCGACCCCAACTAAAAATGGGAAAAGGCCGGAGAAAGAAGAAGTTTGCCGCCACCGACGGGCGAGCCGGCCCGTCGCACCCAACGCGCCCGCGGCCCGTCCATCTAAATAATTGATAATTGTTTATAAATTTGCGTCAAATTCATTTTTAGGGTGACACCGTAAGATGTCAAGTGACCTGATCGAAAAACTGTTACAATGTTATTGAGTTTTCACTTCTGCCGGCACTCCCGGAGTGCAACCCGGTCTTTTTTTTTACATATTTAACTTCATAAATCAGTTAACATTTATTTAATATTAAAATTTGATAACATCATATACTTAAGGTGTTTCTGTGATATCTAATGTGACTAGTCTAGAAAAAAAATACTATAATGACATTGTATATAAGTAATGTCAAAAAAAAGGCACAAAAACACAATATTTTAATAATCATAACCTCCACTGAAACGACAGACTTGTAAATTTACATTAGCATTATGTATCAAACGCATGCGCATAACGTAGATTATCACATGAGCGCAGATAACGGCTTGCGTGGCATCGACACGGTGACGTCACTAGCGTTGCGCAAGCGGCGGTCTTCCGTCGATTTAATTGCACAGCACTAGTTTGAACGAGGTAGTGGTGAGCACGAAAGTGTGATCTTTGAATAAATTATTATTTTAAACTCAATATAGATATGGTTCTGTTCAGATAATAACAGTTCAGTATATACAACGTGTTAATAAAATAACGCAAAACCTGAAAACTGTTTGTTCAGAATCGAGAGTAGAATGCAAAAAAAATAAAAAAAAAAATTTTTGACGAGATTTATTTTTTACATTTGTATGGAGCAGGTCGCCCCAGTCGGCCAACACTCCATACAAATGTAAAAAATAAATCTTGTCAAAATTTTTTATTTTTATTTTTTTCGCACTCTATGCTCGATTCTGAACAAACTATTTTCAGGTTTTGCGTTATTTTATTAACACGTTGTATAGTAAATGTCTAAATTTTTCTGATCCTGTAAAAGGTTGAAATCTTGACTGTTAGTCTATCTCATGACCATATTAAGGTCGTACACTAACTTATGTATTTATAGTGATAAAATCATACATGTTAAGAAAAATGGTGATGATATGGATATAATTATACTAAATCAGCCTTATCTGAAAGAGAACCCCATTATGGCTGGCTAAGCATCCCGTATAAAAAGGCTTAGGTATTTCAAGTTATTTATTTTATGAATGCGTCAGTTTATGTAACAGAAACACTTGCGCGCGCGATTATCCCCCGATCGACTCCCGCGCAGCCTAGTAGCGCGCTTCCTCTTTTTTTATCGATCATCGTGCGACATTTCCCACATCGGTTTACTATGTTCCTCATTGGGGATTTGATATAGTAACCCAGTTAGCCGTCGCGATGATTTAATTATCTTCTTTAGGTCATCTAGGTACCTCTATGTTTATTTTGTTAAGTTATTTTAGAGTTGCACCGAATATTCGGTAATAACCCAATAATTTTAGAGGTTATTCTCTGCAGATTGCAAAAATGTAATTAAAACATTGCCAGTCCATGATACGTTATGTGAACTATATTCCTTTACTATTATTCCGTTAAAAAACTTGCTAGTGTATCAGCGAAGATGCAACAACTATTTGCGTTACTTTTGCATGCGTTTAATTAACCCCCGACGCAAAGAGAGGGGTGTTATAAGTTTAACGTGTCTGTGTATCTGTCTGTTGGTATCGTAACTCCCAAACGGATAGACCGATTTGAATGCGGCTTTTTTTTGTCATAGATAATTTTATCCCGAGTGTTCTTAGCCATGTTTTGTGAAAATCTGTTTTGCCATTTTTGAGATATTGAACTTTGAAATTAAAATGTCGGGGGTTTTTCAACTTTTCTAAGTTGTAGTTATTTAGCTGATTAGCAAAGGGAAATTGTTCTCGTAACGTGTCCATGTATCAATTAAAAAATAGACAAGATATTCTCCACAGAATCGGTCAGTTTTTAAATGGCCGATTTAGGCATTACGTTGAACCGAATAATACGGCCGAATATTCGGTTCGGCAAAAGCTGCACCGAATATTCGGCCGAATCCATCCATCTACAACTACATCTCTTTATAAAAGTATAATATGTTCAATTATTTTCATCTTCTGTATCCGTTGGGCGCCGAGACAAACGGCGCCTATATGAATGCCCAGTTTTATACTTATACTAGCTATCCGCGCGGCTTCACACGCGTATTGAATTCCCAGGATACTTTCTAAATACTGGTGAATTTCTTTTTTATTATAAGACTAGTCCCAATTACCTCAATCGATTTGAGTCTAAGTAGTAGGTAATCTCCCGAACCTCCTATTCATACAAACATACATACATACAGACTTATAATCACGCCCATTTCCCGGAAGGGCACAGAGATCACGGATTTCCACTTACTACGATCTTGAAAAACCTTTATTGCTTCATTCACTTTCATGACACTGTTCAAACGTGGTTGTCAGTCGTCAGTATACCAACGACTGTACCACGTATGAAGAGTAATACTCTTGATCTGACCTTTCTTTAGGAAACCCGATACTTCCTATCCGATTGCAAAATTCTTTCACCTGTGTAATCTGTGTATGGATGACATGGGTGATATTTTATACCGCGGTTTGCCTGACTTCTTTATACCGCAGTTTGCCTGACTTCTTTATAACGCGGATTGCCTGCTTTCTTTATACCGCGGTTTGCCTGACTTCTTTATACCGCGGTTTGCCTGACTTCTTTATAACGCGGTTTGCCTGACTTCTTTTAAATATGCGGGCGAAACCGCTCGAGCAGCTAGTTAAGTCTAAAAGTATGCCATTCCGTTGCCATTTATAATTTTATTACTTACAATTACAATTCAATGACAAATATGTAAAACTGTTGTGAAATATAGAAAGTTGAACATATATAAACGGATATGTTCACTTATTCTACTTAATTAATATATAATGTCTTTATTAACGAAACAAGAATGATTAGGTGCATAAAAATATCCGCAACGCAGGCTTCGTCAGTTGCGTATAAACAAACTTCGTTAATATATTATGACCTAACCTAACAAAAAGGACCGCCCCGGATCATTGGTGTCCCGAAAGTTCCCATGCCACGCTGAATGGCCAAAGAAATCTGTTGAGCGAGGAACGATCCGGAAGGAGGATCGCAGCCCCTATCCCTAAACTGTCGACCCAAATCCTGTATAAACTACTGAATTGAGTAAAAACATGTTTTGCCTTTTGACAAAGTTCTTATCCGATTTTACCAAATTAGTATTATCCAGGTACCTGCAACCTAGATGTAACCTAGTTATAAGCTACTTTGCTCTGCCCTTACAGGGTCTGTTTTATTACTTGTAATATAATTGGGTGCAATAAATATTTTGAGTTTGAGTTGGGAATGAGGTTTAAGGAATTTTAGATTGAAATGATACTTCTACTTTGTATTTTTACTTCTACTTATAATTACTTATCTTTGATTTGTTATAACTCACAAGCCTGTCTGTTTATCAAATAATATTTTTTTAATATCGGAAAACTGAATCGACAACAAGATACTATCCCCCTTATTCATAAAACTTAAAATGCCTCTTCTAAATAAAATATGCTTTGTCTCTTTCTTACGAACACAAACGTCAAAGTGACAGATAAGGACAAACGAATTTTAACGCAATTTTAGTTAAAACAGGCTAATAGGACGTTTATGAATACGGCCGTAAATCATTATTGAACCTAGTCACAAAATTTCACGAAACCTGAGAACTGGCATTTTTCCATATAAAAATTGACAGTTGGATCTACCTTACGTGCGTACAATGCGTTACGTGATCGACCTATTGAGAAATGCGACCTGGGCTGTTATTCACTACGCGCTAATGCGGCTCACCCCGCCGATCACCCGTCACGAAACTAGACCTCTACCTACGCTTAGTTACTACGCATCGCGGTGTCAAGATATATTTGTGGGTGAGCGTTGAGGTGAGCTTAAAACAAGTTACAGAATAGGGGGGCTGTAGAGGAGAACAGCTGGACAGATATGACACACGATATAATTTTCGCCTAAGCTGAAATGAAGAGCTTCGTTCGCTGCACTATCGCTTAATAATTTGTAACAAAAAAAAGGGAGCATTTTTAATACATCTATAATGTAACACATTCAAGAAATAAATAAATGATTATGGGTGTGGACCAACTTGGCCAGTAGTTAGCCTGGTTGATCGGAGTAGTTAAAAAGTTCCGTTGCGACACAGAAATTAGCCGTACAATTCTATTTTTGTGTTACAACGGAATTTTTGATTATTATGTTGATGAAAAATAATAAATAATTAATAAATACAACACCGATTAGCACGTAAGGCTCGACTGTTAGTGTTAATTGTATGCAATAAATAAATTAAAAAAAAAAAAAAAAAAAAAAAAAAAATCGGCTAATATACGGCCTCAGCGTGCAATAATGTTGCAAGTGTTGCTTGCTAATCCACTCCACAAGTATTAATCATGAACCCCGTCAGTCCGAGCACGTTCAGAGTACACAATTTATTTTACAACGCTGTAAAATAGGGGTTCTACTTGTGTCGACGTATTTGAAATTGAGATTTTGTGATACTATAATATTACTAGCTGATGCCCGCGGCTTCGCCCGCGTGGTTATAGGAAAATGTTACATATTGAATTTTCCCGTGGGAATTAGATGTTTTCCCGCCGGAAAAAGTAGCCTATGTCACTCTCCAGCTTCTACACTATCTCCATACAAAAAAACAGATTAATACGACGCTCCGTTGCGACGTGAAAGAAGGACAAACATACAAACACACACACTTTCGCATTTATAATATGTAAGGATTCACTTTGGCCGGGTTGCAGCGAAAAAATCTGTTTATAAAGCGACTTTATAGTAAAAGCTAGAAGATTCACAATTCAAAAACAGGTTTTATTTCTGCCTGTGTTTTCATGAAACTAAGTACAAGGTATAGTTTGAGCAGCGGCCGAAGATGCAGTTTAGATGAAGTACATTAAACTAACCATTATCGACATCTATTGTTCAAATTTCGATCATAGTGGAAAATTGAAAAATTATTATTCGCCACGAGCGGGATTTGAACCCGGACGGATTCCAGAGGTTGTGGGTTCAAATCCCGCTCGTGGCGAATAATTTTTCAATTTTCCACTGATCGAAATTTGAAATTTCGTTAGCGGGCGTTTCTGCTTAATAAAACATTTAATCTATTGTTCAATTGTTATTTTCAAGTAAGGTTGTAAAACAATTACGGACAAACAACAGAACAAACAGCAGCTATCACACTTCGGTCAGTTTTATTGCGTCTCTTTCTCTCTTCTTCGTCTTCAACAAAAGAAGTTGTTAAATGTCACGTCAGGTACTAATCGACATCTAAACTGGAACAAACTATACAAATTCATATCTCTACACTGTGTTCGCGTTCTTTCGGAGACGTCAAGTGTGAATTATGCGAAGTATTGAGCATTTTATCTCTAGAACGCGTCTTCATACTCTTGGTCTAAAAACCCGCCATAGTGAAATCGATTCCAAATCGATGTGCAATTTGAATAGAATCCCAGACTGCAATTTGTCGGTGCCTGCCAAGCTTCCTCTATGTTGTAACCAGTCTATTAACTCGGTTACTCGATCCTGGTACCGTATTCATCACGTTATTATGACGGCTTGTCTCATGGTGGCTGACATCTCGATGTTATCACCTTGACCACACGACCATTCTGTGTTTATAAATGATTTCGAACTGTCATATTTGAGAGATCGTTGGTGACATATATATTTTTAAATAATGTGTGGCATATATTGCTAGTCCAAGTCTCTCTCCAGTCAATTATCGGCTACGTGATAAAATAAAATTAATTTGTAGGTATATAACACAAGAGTCATACAGTGTCAAAAACAAAAACTAGACTATTCCGTGGTCAAGTCAAGTGTTTACGCAGTTCAAAGATATTATAAATAAAATAAATAAATAAATGTTAGAGGAAAATCTTACACAAATCGACCTAGTCCCATAGTAAGCTCAATAAGGCTTGTGTTATGGGTACCAGACGACGATATATTTAATAGATAGAAATACTTAAACACATAGAAAACATCCATGACTCAGAAACAAATATTCATGCTCATCACACAAATATTTTCCCTTACCGGGATTCGAACCCAGGACCTTCAGCTTCGTAGGCAGCGTCACTACCCACTAGACTAACCGGTCGTCAATTCAATCAATTCAGTCAATTATATCTCATTATTTTACGAGCCTAGCTAAAAAAAAGGCTTTATAGCTCTTAACTTCCGACCGTCCATAAAGAAGAACCAAAATATCAGTCTGACTGATAGAATGAAAAAACAAATGAGTAAATTAATGTTATGGCCGCCGCCATATCATGAGTTCTGCCCAGAATGATTTGAATGCAGCTTCTTGTGTGACAAGTTGACTTTGACTAGCTGTTGCCGGCATTATAATTTCTATAGAGCGTGGTTCAATCAGGTTTTATTTACCTCTGTTTCACTTAGATAAAACCTAACCGAATGATAGGGTACACTACATAATTACGAAATCGTTCGTCCGAATGCATATTTTTCCGAACATCATAATTCCGAAAACCAATTTCCGCTGATGGAATTTCCCATAAAATCATATGCGTCCAAATTTTCGTTTAGCGGAAAACGGCGTTCGGAATTTTGAAATTTTGGATTAATTATGGTTTTGGACAAATGACAGTTTGTAACTTTTCCGTGTTCCTCTAATAACAGCATGCATCATTTACACGAACAGTCGTATTAGAAATAACGTGCAAACCCATTATTTCAATGCTCTTTATTGTTATATAATAATTTGTAAATTCATATCTTAACTATACGAAACAAGTGACTGTGAGAGCAATAGAAAACGCGAGTGTTTTTTTTTTATAATATTAGAATTGAATCGACCTACTAAAACAAACCCTGGTCACAAAATGTAACGAAAATCGGTTGACAAAAGGAGAGTTCTGCTCGTCCTGTGGCGTCCTGTAGGGATCGTTTTTTCATAAGAATAAGAATAAGAATTATTTATTGCATAACTGTGTATGGATGACATGGATGTTTATGTATAAATAGTGTCAACAGGTGCCCTACGGGCGTGCAATATTTAGGTACATTCATAGCTTATAAACTAACATTTCTAAATTAAAAATGCAACGAATAAAACACTAAATTCTAAAAACGTTCACTATTATTTTCTGTCCCAAAAAACTCATTGAGGCTATAAAATGATTTATTTATAAGCCAGTTTTTTAAATTAACTTTGAACAGATTACCTTCCAGAGCTTTTATACCAGACAGCAGATGGTTAAATACACGAATTGCAGTTACAAAAGTGCTCTTCTGGAAAATAGAGGAGCTGATGTTCGGTACCCTTACATCATATTTATATTGCATTCTAGTATTACATTTAGTACCAGACCAGGTTGTGAAATAGTTGGGTTGGCTTTTTACAAAAAAACCTATTTGAAAAATAAAAAATCCTGTTAATGTTAGGAAACGCTTTTCTTTGAAGACTTCACGAAGGCAATCTATTGCATTCATGCGGAAAATGGTTTTTAGGCATCTTTTCTGGAGTAAAAATGTTTTGTGCACATCCACTGAGTTACCCCAGAAAATGATACCATAGGTCAGCAAAGAATACATATTTCCATAGTACGCGTCAGTGCGTACTATGGAAATATGTATTCTAATAAATAACTACACTTTCTGAACAAGTTTCAGAGAGAATGGATAAAGCGTAGCAACTACTGGAAATATTTTTGTTTATTTGATCAACATGTGTTTTCCAATTAAGATAAGAAACATAAGACATAAGAAAAAATATTAACCTAAGTTGAAGCAAACAACTTCTTTCGCTTCGCTCGCTTGTTTAATAACATGTAAATTCATATCATAATTGTTCTAAAATAGCCAGTAACCTCAATCTAGATTCCAACAATTTGGCAAAATTGGTGCGTAAACAGCAATCCAATAGCGAAGCAGGTCGTTCCATGGAATAGTTCCACTAATAGGCAACATTAGTTAATATACTTGAGATTTTAATTTGGCCGAATTGCATCGAAATAGTCCATTCAAAAAGCAACTCTAACGTGCGAGGTAGAATACTCAAATTCCTATGACAGTTTTTTAAAAAGTCGGGCACATTTAATAACAGCTACTATAATTATTCAGTAATTCTAAGTCTGCATTCAGGGACTAGAGTTACATACGTATGGGTCTGTGTTTCAGTGTCCCTTTCCAACTCAAGCGCAGTCATGTATGCGTAAGTGAGAGGTGCAACTGAACTCAAATTTGTATGTAATCCGTTTGTAACGTCTGTCGTAGATGAATAGATGGTTATCAGTTTGGTTTTAATGTAGTTTCGTGTTGTTAATTCATATTTCAACAGTTTGGGTATTATTACAAGGGTTATACTTACTACAGCTACAGTATAGGTAGGTATAGGTATATATAATATAGGTTTGCCTATAATTCTATTAATAATAATCTTTATATTATATTTGTTTTAAAGGGCCTCTGCGCTGTTGGCTTCGGCCCCACGCATGCCTTCCAAAAGTCCGGGACCCCTTGGTCCTGAGATATGGAAAAAACATACGTAATAATAATAACCCATGACCTTAGTTTCCATCGCAGCACAGTGTTGCACTGCAATAGTCTTTGCACCTGGCGGGGACCATCACCGGGTGTATCATGTTGTGCGCTCGGAGATGGTATCCGCCATGTGTATCCCTCGCTTTATATTATATTTGTTTTAAAGGGCCTCTGCGCTGTTGGCTTCGGCCCCACGCATGCCTTCCAAAAGTCCGAGACCCCATGGTCCTGAGATATGGAAAATACAAATAATAATAATAATAATAATAGGTTTGCCTATTCGAATAATTAGCGATTACTCATGTCAATATTCGAATTGGAAATTAGTAGGATATTAATCGAATGATGACTACTAATTAGTAGTAACTAATCGTTGCTACTAGTATCGAACGATAACCGCCATAAGCGTGACTCTCCTTTCATACTATTAACAATAGTAAAATTAACAATAGTAATGTGTATAGTGTTGAATGATTTTCGAATTGGTCGACTTAGTCGAATGATTATAATAATCGACTAATTGAACTAGTGTCATTCAAAGTCGCGCATCACTAGTGTCACAGAATAAACAGAAGTATATAATACAGAAGTAGTAATACTTTGCAAGAAAATCATATACAAACTTTTGCCTTGTCTTGATTATTTAATGCTGACTCATCTACAGATCTTATATACTTACTTACGTACATATTTTCGACGTATTTTTATTGTTATTATATATGTTATGGTTTTTTTTATGCCTTTTCCGTGTTTGTCGCTAGCCAATGGATTTACAATATTAGAATAGCCTACTTTTAGAAATTGTGCAGTAAAAAATGAACAGATTTTAAGACTTATGTTTTTTTTTAGATTATCACATACGTACGTATGCTAGATAGGTACATGAATGTGCTAGTTTTATTTAAAAAATAAATAATATAATTTGTACCGTCGGTGAAACAGACTAGGCGCCTGTCTCTTTTACCGACGGTACAAAAAGGCGCTCAAATTAAAAAAAATAGCTGGAGAAGCTTTTGACCCTCTTCCCCCGATGTTACTCTTGCCCCGACTCACCTTATTCAATTTACCTTCGTAGACGCTCTACGCATGCTACGAAACCGCGTAGAACTAGCTTGAAAATTTTATTTATCCTATTATACTCATTACTCAGTTACATAATTAACAATATGAGTTGGATTAAAAAATGGATAATTTTCAAAAGCAAGAACTATTTATTTTTTAAAACATTAAGATTCAACAAATAACAATGTGTTTTTTTTTTCAGGTAAGTCCGAAATAAGGTGACCTCATGGTAAGATCGGCACACTAGCGCCCACATTCGCGAAGTGGAAAGACTCGGAACTGCTTTGTTAGGTTGCGCACGAGTGACCGAGCTTGGACCTTTCACTTGTTTTTATAAGGTAGGGTCATTGGGTTGGTAGTTTCGGGTGTTTTATATAGATGGCGCTAAATATGATTTCGGCGTGAAAAAGTGTTTTCAATAAATTACAACATTTGTTACATCGCGTTGAATTTGAGGGTCTTAAATAGTTATAATTGATACGATTATTATATAAAATTTGACAAATACAACGTATTAACACATAAACTGCCTAGCGGGCGCCTACGCCGTGGTTGCTTTCCGCTACATACGGCAAAAACCACGGGACCGACTACGAGCGTAGCCAAATCTGGCAATGAATGAGTTAAGTAAATTAAGTCATATTAAAAAGACATGGAACTCTAAATATCATGAGATTATTTTAATGATGAGCGTGATATAGCATGTTAATTTTTATAACTTGATAGGAAAATCTCGTTTCCCAACTGCTGAAGATAAAAGGGTAATGTTTCCTTAATTTCAAAAGGCTGCATTCGTTAAAGCCGGTACACAAATATTTTAATAAATCAATATATATATAGTAGAATATATGTACATATATAATTATCTTTAATACAATGTAATAAATAAATGATTGATAACTCTATCAATATATATTTATTTATTTTTTATCATAACAGTTGATATGAGATGTTTCAAAAATTGGACACCTGTCAGCGTACGATAATTTCGAAAACTTATGTGCACAAGGTATATAAATAATTTAAAATTGATTGATTGTGAATGGCTACAGTTATATAAAACATACAACTAAATGCCAAACTATAAATCAAAATTCAGTAAAAAATATGAAGTTGCAAACAAACCCTCTAATTTGTTATTTCACACCATATCAAATAATAACCAATCAAATATATTTATTACGCTGGTTCTTCTCGAGACAGAGTTTTTCGTTCCAAACCGGAGGTAGTTTATCGACATTCATTGGTGCATGTAATATTCCCAAATTAAAGACTAAATAACTTTGACTTTGATAAAAAAAATAAACCACCTTAAAACTCTGTCGCACAAACACAAACCAAACAATAATGCACTAAAAATGCGATATCACATTTTATTTACAGCGGCAAAGTAACAATGGTAATTTCAGTAGCCGTACACAATGATCATTTCGACATACCACACTTAAATAAACATTAACACTTAATCGAACGTCTCTGGTTAAGTTTAATTAGCAAATTCGCTAATTTGAAATGTTTCAACAACATAACGACATAATAACACGCCGACTAACCCCGATATGCTGGAGGCCGAAATGAAACGAAGACGGGAAAATGCGTTTTAGTGGTTAAAGAACTTATGTTTATGTATTACATATGTAGCGCCCTGGGAAAACCTTCTTCGTCGATCCCTCGTGACTGAGGATCCTAGGAAAATACATACTAAATAAACTTATGTTCCAGTGCCACTTTAATCATAAATGTGGGTATTAAAGAACGACAAAATGTGATATCGAAATGATAGGTTGCTAGCCCATCACGCACAACACACTCCAGTCCTGCTCCCTTAGTCGACTCACGACACCCCAGGGCCGAGAGGGGGTGGTGAAATTCTAACCCGTCACCACACGGGGGAAATAGAAAAACTGAAAATGCCATATCAAAATATTTCACTGTTGCCATTGTGTTCCTTCGTGAGATAAAAAGTCAATCCTTGTCTTTGTAAAAACCTTATAAATAGGGTCAATCTATTGCATTTTGTTGCTACTATCCCGTTTGCTAGAAGACAACATATTTTTTGGAAAAAAAGTTGCAAAGGTGGTTTTATCTCATAACATTACAGTTGTAAAAAGGAAGGCGAAAAGAGACTCGCAATTATGAAGGCTACACATATTCACCAACACGGCCAGATTTAGGTGAAGAACGCTCAGAGATGCATCTCTAACGACCATAACCGGACTAGTCACCTCCTAACCTCAATTTCCCTCAAGGCCGCACACGAAAGTGAATGAAATGATAGCGAAAGCAATGCAATGATAGTAAGAGTGAAATGAAACCGAGAGCGAAAAAAAAACGAAAGTGAAATGATGATGTGAGTTTGAAACTTATGCAATCGTTGTTAGAAAGCGCAAGATGTTGATGTCTTAATTTGGTTTATTTTGACAGTAGATGTATAAATAAATAAATAATAATAAATATTAGGGGATATTCTTACACAAATCGACCTAGTCCCATAGTAAGGCTTGCGTTATGGGTACTAGACGACGATATATATAATATATATAAACATTTAAATACATAGAAAACTTCCATGACTCAGAAACAAATATTCATACTCATCACACAAATATTTGCCCTTACCGGGATTCGAACCCAGGACCTTCAGCTTCGTAGGCAGCGTCACTACCCACTAGGCTAACCGGTCGTCAAAATGTTTTAAATATAACTTCACGATCTAGATCTTATTTATCTCATCATTCATCAAACATAATAAAACACATACATGAGGTAATAATAGTATGTGAGTGTGAGTACAACGTTGAAGTATGGTTAATTTGAATAAAAGGGAAGATAATCATCATCATCATTCATATCAGCCGAAAGACGTCCACTACAGGACATACAGGCATCCACTACGGGCCCTCCTTGGGCCTCAAGGTCTTGCGCCACCCGCATCCAGCGGACTCCCGTGCCCTTGGTCAAAGGGAAAATGATTCCACTTTTTTATTACGAACACTAGGTGACTATTGTTTGGCAATCTGTATAATTTTGAGCTGTCTCAGCGATGACACTGAGATACTGTAGCGTTTGAACGGAATCATTAAAAAAATAGTCATAACCGCTACACACCATCCACAGACAAGTCTTTTGATTTAAAAAACCGCACTCAAATCGGTTCACCTCTTTGGGAGTTAAGATGTCACAGACAGACAGACAGATGATGATGATGTATTCCTCATTAGGGGCATAGGGCTCGCAGAAGAGTTCTCCATTTTACACGGTCTTGCGGGCCTTTTAGCTCTTTCCAGCTGAGACCAGGCCCCGTATCATGGTTGGCCTTATCACGCGATAAGTGACAAGATAGAGCGTCCGTCACTGGCTGACACCGTCCGATAGAACGAGACTGACGCTCTATCTTGTCACTTATCGCGCGATAAGGCATTATACGGTGCCAGTTGGGCCAGTCTCTTTCTCAACTGATCGCCTACATGTATGCCGAGAACGTCCCGGCCTTCTGCCAGTAGATTTCCGAAGGACACACAGAGGCAAATGTTAAACATAAAAAACACATTTATAAATAAATCTTTTTTATAGCGTAAAAACGGTACGTATAAAGTCAGTGAAGCCGAAAATGTTGAACGTTATCTCATGATACGCCCATAACAGTAAACTTGCGCTTATCCAATTAACTTTAATGGCCATACTTGCATCAACTGATGTCTGAATGTCAACGAACGTGGACAAATGTTAGTAGCATAATATGTGTGTGCTCTGGTTCTGATGAACAATGACACGAATTATGGCAAGTTTTTCTTAATCATGCTTATGAGACATCATTTCATTGCAATAAAACGAATATTAAAAAAAAAAACAACGTTTTCCGTTTTGGCTTCGGCCAAAATGCAGGTTCAGCAAACGCATTTCTTAATCGATTCTCGTGAATTTTTGCGAGCAGGGTCAATAATTATATTGCTTTCTATCGATTCAGGTTTTCAAAATAAAAATAAAATATTTTTTCTCTTGGACTCTCGAGTTCTACTCTACAGCTGACAGTGACACTAGTAAAATAGTATACTAGTTTGAGCTCTCGACTTTGTCCGCGTCGAACTCGTTTAAATATTACGTCTCCTACACTACACCCACTGCTACCCCGTCAGAAGACCCATCTAACCAGACCCTTCTGCCATTACTGAACAGCACCTCTATTGTTGTTGTGTGTGTGATGTTGTTGTTGTGGTTGTGAACGCTAGGGGAATGCCTATTTGATGGCCATGTTGAAGAAAATAGTATGTAGTTACTAGCTTTTGCCCGCGGCTTCGCCCGCGTAGTTGTGTAATTTTGCAATAACTGTTGAATTGTTACGCCGGCAACGGCCTACTTATTTCCCTTATGAATAACCATTCGCCAAAACCCGTTATGGTTAATTATTTTTTATTTCCTATTATTTTTATTCCCGTGTGGTGTCGGGTTAGAATTTCACCACCCCCTTTCTTCCCGTGGGTGTCGTAAAAGTCGACTAAGGGAGCAGGGTTGAAGTGTGTTGTGGGCGATGGGCTAACAACCTATCACTGCAATATACCCACATTTATGCTAAAAGTGGCGCTGGAACATAAGTTTCATGTGCTCTGCCTACCCCTGTTGGGAATAAAGGCGTGAATTGTACTAACAAAAGTACTTTTTTTGTATCTTAATAAGTAATCTTCCTACAAAGTTTCAAGACTCTAGTTCAACAAATAATGTTTCCCCCATACAAACTTTGGACCCCCATTTCACCCCTCTAGGGGATGAATTTTGAAAAACCCTTTCTTAGTGCTCCCTTAGACCTTATAAGGAACCTACGTGCCAAATTTAGAATCTCTAGAACAAGCGGTTAGGGCTGTGCGTTGATATGTCAAATTTGCACCCCTATTTAACCCACTTAGGGGTAGAATTTTCAAAAACGCTGAGTCTTTTTTTTGTATCTTAATAAGTAATCTTCCTACAAAGTTTCAAGTCTCTAGTTCAACAAATAATGTTTCCCCCATACAAACTTTGGACCCCCATATCACCCCCTTAGGGGTTGAGTTTTGAAAAAATATTTTTTTAGTGCTCTCCTAGGCATGGCATATAACAGACGCCACAGCTCGTATTCAGCCAATTCAAACCGTATTTTTCTGTTGCAAACACGACGTTTTTGTATGTGTCTCAAATAGTTTGCGTTTTTTTGGTGGAAAAATACACTTGCGATTCTGTTTAAAAAAAACGGCGAGAAATCGTAAATATTTTCACGTTGTGCAACGATATTTATAGTTAATATAAATTTAGTCTTTTTTATTCCCCCATTTTTGAGAAAAGCACTATATTAGCCTCAGCCGGAATGGCAATTGCAGGCTTCGTATTATAATTAAAGGGACTCGCAAGCTCGTCCGTTTAAACAAATACTCAGCCTGCAATTGCCTCCTTCCCGGCCACGGCAATAATGTACAGTCGACTACAAAGAGATGGATGCGGCCAAAGTTACAAAAATATGTATAAACGACTTTATTACCTTAACATTAAGGTCGTGTATACATATTTTTGTAACGTTGACCGTATCGATCTCTTTGTAGTCGACTGTACTATTAATGGCTGCATTATATCGCCATGACATAGAATATAGTATGTTTGTATTCAACATTATTATGCGGCGCCGATGATTTTCTTATACGGGCTGATGTAACTGATTTATACGATTATCATTTCGTCATTTCTGATTTCGATTCGAACCTCGACCGAGGGCGTGGTTTTTAATTTATGTACTGAGTTCAAAGTTCATTTATAGGTTACCGTTTAAAATTAAATAATTTACATAAAATTAACTGGTATGCGTTGTCAAAGCCATAGATAAGAGTATATTTTAAAAAGCGTGTAATCATTTGAATTCTAGAAAGTACGGAAAAAAGCACTATTCGGGTATCATCAGTTGATATGTAACTAACAACTTTTTCGCAGACAATTTTTCATACTTAAGTCTGTATTCTCAAAAGGGTTAGAAAGAGATCATAAAATTCAATTTTAGTGCCATTTCTAGCACTTGTGAGTGGAGAATTAGAGAAACTATGATATTACAGTGAACACAACACACTTCAATTCGGCTTCTTAAAGTCCACTTCTACGACACCCACGGGAAGAAAAATGGTGACACACAGGGTGGAAACACCGCAAACTCTATTGCGAATTACTTTAAACATTCGAACGTAGATTAATGATAGTATCTACCTAACGATATCAACCTTCATAAACGGCACTCAATCATTACAAACCATCAAACAAACTGCAATGCAAACACCGTTGCAAAACGACGGTCATTAAAATCATTGTTTCATTGAGATCAGCGATCATTAGTTGTCGGCCAATCGTTAACGATTGCAATGTGTAAGATACTGATGTGTCAGTGACCCCGAGGTCACAGCTGTGGTATTATAGACTACACGGTAGTTACTACTGCTGGGTATTACGATTAGCACAAGACCGGCGACTCGAAACAAGACTATACCTCTTGTTCTAAGTGTTCTAATAAGAGAGAGACGGATAGTGCGAGAAAAATCGAGAGAGCTCGCGCGCCGTCTCGTGATAGCCGTGCAGGGGCCGTAAACAAGGTCACAATCGACAAGCGCTAGCTAACGCTAACGCTAACGAATAAAATGTATGGGAATGACAGATTCCGACGTAACACTTTTCGTTAACATCTGTCATTCCCATACATTTTATTAGTTAGCGCTTGTCGATTGTAACCTTGTCTAGGCCCCCAGTACGTCTAGCACAACTTGCTGCTTAGTCGCTTCGCGCGCGACTGAGCGTCTCCTGTCTCAATCGCACCGTGCAAATAAGAAAGAGGAGGATAGATCTTTCATGACTCGCGTCGCGGCGCGGCCCCGCTAGCCCCGCAGGTCTGTTACGCTTGTCGCTTCGCTAAACTCGGCACTCGCACATCTCTCTCTAAGGTATCGATAGATCCAATCGCGCTAGGAACGAATGGGTACGTACTAAGTATACTATGCCGCGAGCGCGTGCGATATCGCAATACTCGTATTATGCCATCACCGAGCTGTTGTGATGATGGAGACAGGTGGCCATAACAACTCCTAAACTACATAAGATAAAACCGTCAATTAGTGTCAAAAAAAAGGTACCACCTGCATTAAAAGCTTGTAGAGTGCGTACAACAATAATGCAACGCTAATTTCATATTTCTATGGAATATTCTCGGTTAAGGTGGTTTTGCCAAATAATTTGAATGCAGACTTAGCTTATACGGACTCTACCAAAAACATTTTTTTTTGCGTATTCTGTAGTCTACACGGCTTGACGGGTTTTCATCACAATGACAATAATATATGTTTACTTATATTCATGTTAGATGTAAATTGTAATCAGATACAAAAGTACATCTAACCCATGCTATCATTTTCGAAACATAATATATCATTCGTCGATAGTGTAACTAGCTAAAGTGAATATTGTATAAGGATTTAACTGGGCTAAATGCAGATGTGGCCATAGAACTAGCGGCATAACTTCTAAATTGTTTTCCCTTGTGTTTGGGAAAACAAGACCACTAGATTTCAATTTACATGGTCGAAAAGCATATTCTTGGCTTTTGGTACGTGGTTTGGCTTCCACGCTGCATAAATAGCACGATGGGCATTCTCTTAAGCAAAAAACTGTTGGAATCTTGCGTAACATAGCACGTGGTGCCATAAGACCGTGGTTCTTCTTTTGAATAAAGTAATTTTACGCTTAAATTATATGTATAATTATTTACTAATAATTTATTATGTAACACAATAAGTAAATATGAATATTTGTAAGAAACAGTTAAACGGAGGAGCGGAATTTCGTATCACAGGTTTGTCTTTATACTTACCAGGATATTCCAACCTCGATTGTTAATACTTTGATTACTTAATAACAGAGATAAAACATAAATATATATATTTTACTAAGCAGATTTAAAAAAAGTCTGTTCCAGCGTCAGTCGCGCTGTATAGAGGCAAAAAGCAGCAATCCTCCTTAAAATAAATACAAAAAGTTCACCAAGAAACGTACGGAGTTATTCGATTTTATAAATTCGAGGCCACGCGTGTGCTACGCTGTAGCGCGTACAGCGTTTTTCGGCTCTGTAGCGGAAGTCCGCTATGGCTCAAAACCCGCCGTCCTTATGGCCCGCCGCTAAAGGCGCATTCACGGAGCGTGGAGTCACACGTCAGTGCAGATATGTGACGGACTTGAAAGTGTTGCACCACTGGCGGACATCGGCTATCAGATTGTCTGTTTGTTCGAGCGATTGTATGGGAACGGGCATTCCTTGTTGCCAAGGACTGAGGTTTATGGTACTGTGTCTTGAAGGGAATAGTACATTACTGGTGGCGGTAAAAAGAAGAATGTCTGACATCGCAAGTAGGTACTTGTTGCTCGTGCCGAAAGCGAAATAAGTTTGCCACTTTATGGCTAATTGGACGTGACATAAAATAACTCATTTATCACGTTATTTTACACGGGTCTTACGAGATATTTATTTACCTTTATTCCTGACGTTTCAAAAACCCGTCTCAGAAATAAAGGTAAATAAATATCGCGTTATAGACCCGTGTAAAATAATATTATAAATATGTGTATAAAGCACGAGAGTTCAAAGTGTTATATTGTAAAATAACTTGTGTAGAATCACTTGTACGTCTATTTGTACGTCGTCTCAGGATATACAAAATGAGGTTTTGCTAACTTTGACCAACAGCAGAGCTTAATTGAATCATTATGAGGGATTACCTTTTGATGTATAACTTACTTAGTTTTTTTTATTATATTCTTTATACTTCCCAAACTAAATTCTCAGCTAACCGTCAAAAGCGCATATGAACTAATATAAAGTACATTCATTCAGTTTCAGTTGAATTAAAAGTACGAGGATAAACGATATGATACAGAGAAAGAATATAATGGAAAAATAAACCATCTTCGTCTGTAGCCCCCGACAGGATCCTGTCGGGGGCTACAGACGAAGATGGTTTATTTTCCCATTATATTATTTATCTGTATCATATCGTTTATAAAATGATCGGGGTAACTTCCTCGTTAAAAATAACACGAAACAAAAAATATTTAATTAAATAATTTGATTCGTGATAAGAGTACGATAGGTTATAAAATACTCACCTCTCCTTTGCCCCAATACTTATCGTCAACGTTTCCTACAGTGAAATAGAACTATGTAGAATTTAGTAAACACTTTCCGTACGTAATTTAAATATCATTGGGAAACTGTAGAGATAAGACTAATAGTCCATTTCGCCATGCCACGCAGAACCCTGTACGATTGAAGATTACGATTATAGCCGTGCTATGACTTTGCGTAACCGAGTAGTAATGTAACTACACATTACGCGTATCTCTTTCAAACAGGTATTCAAAAGTGAACCTAAAAATTACGTTTATAAAGTTCACATTTAGAGATGCGGTGGGATAGTTATAGGCTGCTTTGAGGAATTGCTGTTGTATGCATTCCAGAATGTTCGATTTGTGATTGAATGTGAATCTGACCTTCAATGCTCTTACAATCTAAATGATGGGGGACACAATGGTTTGGCTTTGGATTAACGTTATGTAGGTACCTTTCAGAGGAATATAAATGCTTATTTTTGAGGTCGGCATACATAAAATTCAAAGTGATATAGTACATCTATGAAACAAAGTTGAAAAAGACTAAGTAATATTGGTTAAGGAAAAGCCAAAATCATAGAAGCTTATTTAGGGTACCATGTAAGCATTTGTTTAACAATGATGTTTCTTAACAACAAGTGTGTTAGGTGGTAAAATTACCTTAATATTCCACTATGAAATCTACAAGGACAATGATCATTACATTTTGTATAAAACACATATGTAGGGTGATTTCGTAACTGGTTTATATCCTACTTATATTATAAGTGCGAAAGTTTGGATGTTTGTTACACAATCACGCTTAAACGGCTCAACAGATTTGGATGAAATTTAGCACGAAAATAGTTTATAGCCTTGTTGAAAAAAAATATATTTATTTAATAAAGGATAGTTTTTATCTTGGGCCCACGCAGACAAAGTCGCGGGCGGAAGCTAAGATAATAAACGTCATGAAAGTAGTTATTAAATTCCTTCGTCCAAAAACTGTTTTAAAATAGTTTACGATCAGTAATTACACTTTACACATTATTGCGTACATGCGTACACGTTCTGTAATTGTGTACCCTCGTTTCAAACGTAACATCAATCTTTTACACACTACTTAAAACAATGTGCAATGGCTTTGCCATACACTATTACAAAATCGATTTTAATGGTGGACATGAAACGATCGCCATTATTAAACTCGCTTAAGGTTTAAGTACCTACGTAAATTAAAGCTAAAAACGAAATATTGCGACGAAATATTATTTTCACAAAACCTTCAGAGTATACGCACCTATCACTGGGCAAATGCACACCTCTTCAATATTCCTCCACTCAGATCGATTGTCTATCATCTTATTTGTAAAAATGGTGGAAATAGCAGGGAAAACTTCTATAACACACGGATTTTCTTGCTTCACAATATTCTAAAACAAAACTTGAGTAATTTGTGATTTTACATTTTCGCAACGCACATCCTCCACCGTACCGCCACACCGCTCTGTCGCAAACAAGACTAAATCACCATCCAGCGATTTGTAACTGCTATTTACTAAATGGCACTATGTCACTGACTGACAATTTTACTTTAAGACGTGTTATTACAGTTTTAATGAGCTATTGAAATTCTTGGCAACTAAAGCGCCTAATTGTATGTAATAATAGTACCTAAATATTACGCAAAACAAAGATCTCGTAGTACGTTTATTGTCAA
The DNA here is from genome assembly GCA_947578815.1 of Epinotia ramella. NCBI lineage: Eukaryota > Metazoa > Arthropoda > Insecta > Lepidoptera > Tortricidae > Epinotia > Epinotia ramella. The sequence continues at coordinate 27,446,182 of OX388205.1, forward strand.
GAGAATACGCTTGCGCCATGCGAGCCTCGTTGGTCCAGCGATACAGATCTGGGTCATATTATGGCATTTCGTAAAACATTACAATGCTAATAATCAGTTTTTTTTATTACCCCTAATGCGTAGCTTAACGCTTCATTATTAAACCACTAATCGTTACTGTGGGAATAAAACAAATAAGCATCATTATTTAATGGCAAAACCACTTTATTATTACACTTCAGTTCGTATAAAAAATACTTTTCACAAAATGAGAAGAAGGGTTCTATAAAATAACAGGTACATCAACTCAGGACTAAAAAAAAATAACACCGATCAGGCTAAGCTTAAACAAAAATCACAACAAATAAAAAATAGACTAAAAAGAGTATTTTCAGTGCGTTTCGTTCGCGGGTCGAGTGGCGGTACCTCCAAGGGTCTGGGGGGACCACTACCCTTCTGAGGGCGCGCTATTCGGCCCGCGTGCGCTATATTACCGTGCTAAGCTTAAAAATTACATATCACATTCAAATTTCTGCTTCCTGCAGCCTCTAGTAGCTCTCATGATGTCCGTACTCATGACCATGACCATGAACGACAACGGGGACGGGGACCTTCACGGGGTAGGGCACCGGCTTCTCGATGTGTACAGGTACGTGCTTCTCGATGTGGACTGGGTACGGCCTGTCGACGGGCACATTCACGGGGTAGGCCACGTGCTTCTCCACCGGGTAAGGGACGAGCTTCTCAACGGGGTAAGGCGCTGGCACGTGCACCTTGACGGGGTAGGGCACGGGCTTCTCAATATGAACGGGCACGGGACGGTCGACGGGGACCTTCACGGGGTAGGGCACGTGCTTCTCAACGGGGTAGGGGACGGGCTTCTCAACTGGGTAGGGGACGGGCTTGGGCACATGCACGGGGTAAGGCCTGTCAACGTGCACCTTGTATGGGACGTGCACGATCTTCTCAACCGGGTAGGGGGCGGGCACATGGACGGGCACCTTCACTGGGTACGGGACCTTCTTTTCAACGGGGTAGGGAGCGGGGTATGGAACCTTGACGGGTACATGAATGTGCTTCTCTACCGGGTAGGGTTGGGGCACATACACCTTGACGGGGTAGGGCCTGTCGACGGGTACATGAACGGGGTAGTGCACCTTCTTCTCAACAGGGTAGGGTTGAGGAACGTGTACGGGTACTTTGACGATCTCCTTAACGGGGTAGGGTACGTGTTTCACCACCGGGTAAGGTTGCGGAACATGGACCTTGACGGGATAGGGGATCTTCTTCTCAACGGGGTAGGGGATGTGTTTCTCGACCGGGTAAGGGACAGGGACGTTCTTTACGACGGTGATGGTTTTGTGGGTCTCCTCGTGCCCATGGCCCAAATCGTGTCCGAAACCGCCCCCGTAACCGCCTCCGTAGCCTCCTCCGAAGCCTCCTTCAAAACCTCCGTGGCCGTAGCCCAGTCCGATGTCGAAGAGCCCTCGTTTCTCGTGTTTTTTGTCGTCAGCCGCCGCCTCTTTGTTGTCGGTCACTGCCACTTCTTTTTCTGCTTTCTTTGCCTCCTCTGCGTGTGAGAAGGCCAGAAGAGCCACCAGACTGGCGGCCACGAGCTGTGGACAATCACTTATGTTAATAAAGAGTTTTAACGAGCAGTGAACGGCAAACGGAACAATGAAATTTACGAGATCGTGATAGTATTCATAGACACGATTTTACTGAACTGGAATAAGGACTTTGTCTGAGATTGTACAGTTCAGCGTCATATAGTTAGTAGCAGCCAGAGTAGCCAAATATTTCGTAACACACCCTTATTCTTACAGTAGTATTTAAAGACGTGTACCGAAAGATTTGGCTACCTTGGCTGCTACTAAGTATATGACACATAATATATACACTGACTGTACTACAAACTTGTATAAATAAATTCGGAAAACTATTTTAGTTGATCTATTATCAGTTCAGGAGCGAATATGTATTTGATAACTGTCAATACCGTAGAATTAGCAATGGAATTGTATTGTACTTCGCACGGAACGTTTAAATGAAACGTCATTGAGAATTAGTATGTATTTAGCTATTTTATCTTGCCAGTAATCAAAATACAACTGCGCTTCCGAAGATATAGGTAATAATTGCCTCTTAATGGTATGAAAATAAAAGTGACAGCCTGTCATCACAATGATGTAAACAAACAAAAAAAGCAACCAGGCCGATCGTGTGAGATAGTGAATTGAAAGTACGCAATTAATACGCTTAATGATTATACTAGTTTGATATCCAACAAAACCGTTCCGGGTTGCGTAACATGAACCAGGAATATAGGATCGAACTATATAGCGGTGGCGGCTAGCTAGTTGCGGGCACGAGCCCTGATATATTTGCGAATAGGAACACAAACGTCACTGGCACTGTAAAGGCACTGTCACTTAAAATATAAAAAGAACACACCATGAGCTTCATGATGCTGTGCTTTGGTTGCACTGAAGAAGTCCTGAATGCGAATGATGCGTGTTGGTTCGTAGCTTCGCTTTATATACGGCGCACGAGCGCCCGAGCGCGTAAAAAACGCCGTTTGTAGGACTATGTTACACTTTCGCTTTTGAGGGGGTCCGGACGGTGCTCTATATAGCGGCGTTGGGTTTAATGTGATTTAATTAGAGTTGTCTAGAATTTTGGGATTTTTTGTTTTATTTATTTAATGCATTGTTTTTTTTTTTTTTCAAATCATGCTAATATAATGTACACGGTTAAACTAATCAGAACAAGTTTGTGTTAGCTTTTAGCTAGCGACGTAGCTAGAGGCTAGATCGTTATTTAAAAAATAGGATACTATATTTTAATTTTCCTAGAATATGGAAATTTTAATTTGGATTTTTTTGCTTTGATTTGATACTATAGTATGTAAGTAGTTAAAGTAAATAAAATCCATAGATTTAAGTAGTAGAACGCATCAGTATGTAGGTTTTGTTTTATCTTTTGGTTTTCTTATTTTAATATTATGTTCCTTTGTTATATTCATATTATGTATGTAATTCATAAGTAAATACATAATAAATACATAGTCAAACTCAAACTCAAAATGATCTTTATTCAAGTAGGCCTAGTAACAAGCACTTTCAAATCGTCAGTTATTTTTTTAAAGTAATTTAATAATAAAAAATAATAGGTATTTCTATGAAGTAAAAATTGTATAAAAAATACTAGTAGAATGTTTCTAGAAAAACAATCTAATGTCACAATTAGTTCCATGTAGTTTTATCATTCATGTAGTCTTGTGTGCTATATAATAAGCTTTCGAAATAAGTTTACGCTTCACATATTTCTTGCATTTATTGATAGATAACTCAGTTACGTTTCCTGGAAGTTTGTTATAAAACCTTAGACAATAGGGAATATGCATGTGATTTAGAAATGGACAAAAAAAATCACGTGTAATCTATATTGCTTAATAAATATACACACATGATTATTTTTTCAAATTATCATGTTTCTATTGATAAAATAAATTGTTTAAAAGTACTATTTTTCAAATTCCGTCGCAAATTTCCAAAACGCAACGCTATTGGCGGAGCGAAACGTGACGTCACCGTGCAGGTCGTTAGTATGATTATTGAAAGTTATTCGCATTGTTTGGCCGCTGTTTATGATAAATAATCAGTGTTTTTTGGTAATTATTAAGTGAAAAAAGACTCGCCACAATAACTGAAGGCGGTTTTGTCAAGGCACAGTCGGATAATCTGCCTAAAATTGATGTGGTCATGATGACTAAATTTAATACATACTTCGCAAATATTTGTGACTTTACGTCCGCTGAACTAAGAGGAGTAAAAGCTGCAAGGTAAATAAGTTACAGATATTCAATAAATTTTCATATTCCTTGTTTTTATACTCGTGAGATTGGTCAATTAAATAATTATAACCTATTTTGGCGATTCAAATAGCTAGACTTTTAAACTACTTCAAATAGGTGTCTTTGTTAAATAAGTGGAATAAAAAACTAGTAGATATTTATCCATACTATATACTATTTTACTATACTATAACTTTATACATTATATATACTAACTTCTGCCCGCGACTCCGTCCGCGTGGAACTCATTTATATCGTAGCTCCATACAAACTTTCACCCCCACTTCATCCCTTTGGGGGATATGGGGGGAGCTACGATATAAACGAGTTCCACGCGGATGGAGTCGCGGGCAGAAGCTAGTTATATTATATATTTTATATATACTCACTTAATAATAAATTATAAATGCGAAAGTGTGTCTGTCTGTCTGTTTGTTACCTCTTCACGCTTAAACTGCTGAACCGATTTGGATGAAATTTGGTATAGAGATAGTATAAACGAGTTCCACGCGGACGGAGTCGCGGGCAGAAGCTAGTATTATATAATCAAAGATATGTAGGTACCTATTAGGAATGTTAAATGTTGAGAACATCTTTATGAACTTTAACAAACTAGGTTGTTTTCGTCAAGGCTTATAAATAAAACAAATTTGTGTAGGTCACTCAGTAAAAAGGATTAAATTCTTTTAACTTTCTTCGATCAACAGTGCAAACAAAGAAACTTAGCTAAAACGTTTCTTGATCAAAATCAACACTCGTAGTCAGCTGTTGATCAACAAAAATCATAATATTTGTAACATTAATAACTAAAAAAATTGGGAATCAGAATAGTTTTATGAATAAGTATATAATACAATTTTGAGGTTAGGTTATTGTTTACCTATATTGTTCGCGAGTCGTAATAAAAAAGATTTTAGGTACATACATATTTAATACTCACGTCGAAATGATCTTCACAACAATATAAACTACTCAAGCACGATACATTATCTCTCCTCATCGCCTTACACCACTTTATCCTTATATTTGCACCTTTGGGCATATGAAAATATTTGCAGTTTTAATGTGATTTTCACACATAGGGACAATACAATATTTATAATAAGCTTTTGTGTGCTCTTCCATTACAATAAGTTGATCTTATAAGCTTTAATCACTCACATTTATTAAAAGTGTGAATCAAACACTTTGTTGTTAATTTGTTTAAGAACCGCCGTGCACTAAGCTGCACGGTGACGTCACAAATGAGCGCGCCAAAATGGTGGCGTTTTGATCGTCCGAAAATGATAGTAATTTTAATTATTTTTTTTTAGCTTATTTAATAATATTGTGAAAGTGTTATATTTTTTTCCGGTTATATAATTACTTATAGAATAGATAAAAAAAATAAAAAAATGTCATGAATATTCCCTATTACCCATGAATGTTTTTTTTTTGGAGCCGAGTGGTGGGCACCGCGAGCTTATACTTATTTCTAGTATTAATATTATATATGTCACAGTTTTTCCTTAAATTGACAATGTTTTTATGTACATACAAAATATTTTCATAGATATATTGACCATGTAATGTCATTTCATGAATATTTTTAAACTTATCTCTAAGTGAGTCTCTGTGGTTCACTTGATATATCGCCCGAATAGCCCGTTTCTGCAAAACAAAATTCGAATGAATCTCCGAAGCGCTGCCCCACGATAAAATACCATTATGACATAATGTTATGGAAGTAGCTAAAATATACTCAACGTCAATATTTCATTGCATGTTTGAGAAAAGATTATTGTATTATTTAATAGCTCAATTTTCATTGTTATGTTTTGCATAATATGAACAAGAATAACCTATTCTAAATTCCTTCCTAAACTCTCATTGTGGTAATATTGAAACCTCATACAAACTCACAGAAAGGTCAACATGTCGTTAACACAAACATACGTTTCGACATTCGTGAACAAACACTATTGATGTCGCTTGTTCTTGCACAGATTTAGCTGTATAGGGTGTAGGTTACAATGAGCTCATTCGGAATGAAATTAATATGCAATAGGCATATTTTCAAACTGTACATATATAACATTATGAAATGGTATTGTTGCAATTTGCAATTTTGTGCGAATAATTACTGCTATTACTGCTATCAATATGATTATACATATGTTTATAACAGATACGGGGGATAAATAAGGTCTAAAAGGATTTTTTAATTTTATTTCAAACTAGCTTCTGCCCGCAAACCCGTCCCCGCATTTGGGCAAATGGGCACGTCAGCGAACGAAAAAACCATAGAAGTCTAAGTAGCGCCGCAAAATGGCTCCACAGAATGGGTGCCATTGCCATTATGCTGAGTGTCAAAACAATGTTTATATCGTAGCTCTATAGAATTTTTTACCCCTCCAATTTCACCCCCTTAGGATGATTGGATGAAGGATGATTTCCGGGATAAAAGCTTATAATATTTATTTATTTATTTCATCTTTATTGCACAAAAGAATATCTTATGGTACAAAAGGCGGACTTAATGGTATAAAGCATTCTCTACCAGTCAACCAAAGCAGCAAAGCAGATAAAATGTGGGCAGTGCAACTTAATTTAAAACAAAAACTCTTTAACATGTCTAAAGATGAGATGAATAATATAGTAGAATACGATACAATATATTATAATATAATATGATATAAAAATATATACCTATTAATACATACATACACATACATATGAATATAGATGAAACTTCCAAATCAGATAGATTATTTTTTAGTTCTGCCAGCAAATAAATTTTGTAAGGACTTTTTGAAGACAAGCCTGTTTGGAGATTGCCGATTTTTGACAGGGAGACTGTTCCATGGGCGAGCTACTTGGACGGAGAAGGAATTGGACATAAAACCAGTACGGTGAGCCGGAATAGATAAGGAAAGGTTGCCGGTGGAGCGAAGTTGACGGACCCGAGAGACACAGTAATACTGAAAAAGAGTTTTGAGGTATTCGGGAGATTTAGGATCGTTTAGAATGGAGAAGAGAGTGCAGAGCAAACGTATTTTGCGGCGTAGGCGGATGGGCAGCCAGCCCAATTGGGAGCGGAAGGAAAAGACGTGATCGTATTTTCGAAGACAGAAAATGAACCGAATAAAATTATTTAGAAGACGATCTAACTTATCAAGAAGCTCTCCATTCAAGTCAGGACACAGTCACCATAGTCAATTATGGGCAATATCAATGTCTGCACTAATAAAATCTTGGTTTTGATTGGCAAGAAATGCTTTAGCCTATTAAGTGCATGAAGTGAACCTAGAACTTTCCGACTAACCTCAGAGATCTGTTGCCTCCAACTAAGAGTGTTACCGAGATAAACACCTAGGTATTTGACACTTTTGCTGTACGGGATAGGAGTACCATTAAACTCAACTGCAGCTATAGAATTTAAATTAAGTTTCTCAAGCTGCTGAGGGCTACCAATGATGATAGCTTGACACTTGGATGGAGAGAGAAAGTAATATGTCCTTTCCTGGGACTCAAACTCTCTCCATTCTATACCAAATTGATTCTAAATCGGTTCAGCGGTTTAAGCGTGAAGAGGTAACAGACAAACAGATAGACACACTTTCCCATATATAATATATATTACGAGTATTATGGATGCCAGCGCGTAATTAAAACTTGTACGATAACATAATTACGACATTATTTTACTGTCATTATACCACAAAATACGGATGCTGAGTGATAATCAAATCAGCGGCGTAATTATGTAACAACAAAAAACGCATAAGTATAAATTGTGTAAAAAAATGGATTTACGGTCATTTAACCAGAAATAATCGCAAGATATTTTTTTTGTCTTTATTGTTTTACAGATATTTAAAATACGAGTAGGTAGCAAAAAATTGTTGAAGCGAGTTTTCCGATTGTTTTTGTAAGTTTTGTTAATAAGTAATTTAAGAAAAACATATTTTTACTGTTTTAAGTAGGTACTTATTAAGTTATGAAGAAGAAAGAAAGAAAGAAGAGAACTAGAAGCTTTTCATAGCGGTTTCTGGAAGCGTGTACTAAAAAATAAATATATTTTTTTCTACCTCCCCGCAATTTAATCAGCCTATGGATGGGTTGGAAGGGTCTGGTCAGCAAAAATACGACATGATGTCACGATCCTCAAGATTGAGGGAACGACTGACCATGATCAATAGATCTCTACTCTGTTTTTGCGTGATTCAGCAGCGAACATCCAAATCTAATCAACCAAACTTTCACATTTATAATATATGTAGGATTATTCGAATTTCGAAATCAGCATCAAGGAAATCGCATTGAAAATAAATCACCGACTAACCGATGTCAAAGTAGAATCTTGCCTATATTTGGTCTAAATACCTGGACCCGTTCAATTGCCACTAGTTTAGGTACGCTATTTTTTGTCTCGATCTAATCAGATTACGTATTCGTTATACTTATTCAAACTTACATAAATAGATACTAAGACGATCTAACTGCCTCATAGCTCATAATAAGCTCAATAGTGCTTCCGTTATGGGTACTAGGCGACATTATATTTAATAGACATACGTACTATCGGCTGCAATAATGCATGGACACCTTACGGCTCAGTTTCGCTTGCATCGTTTGACGTCTGCTGCTCACATAGTTGCACGTGGTGCGCAATAATTAAACTAGATGGCGTTGTTGGCGCTACTATTTAGACATACCGCAGAAAATAAGCACATTACTAGGCACATTAAATACCTATAAATTGACACCTGTTTGTTATCACCAGAAATATTCTCATATTAGTATAACTATTAACAAGGCTGGTAAATGCTAATTTATAATAGCTGTATTTAAGTGCGATACCACTGGTATTTGAATGCTATATTTCCACCATTACCTATAATGTTGAGATAGCTCAATGGATTAAGACATGTTCTCTAGGCTCAGCGGCCTAGAACTGTCGAGGTTCGAATCCCAGGTAATGGGAGGTTTATGTTTTTGTATCTTTTTATATTTGTTCTATTCCTATAGATGAAAGTGCTTTATATACAAATATTAGTCATAAAGAAAATTATATATTCATAACTTAAATAATTAAAACAGCATTTTATGTTTCAATATGTTTATTTTGTTCACTACAGTTCTGTTAAAGCAATTTTATAATACTACATAATAATAGTTACCTAGCAACTTTGTAACATTTTTATTGAGGTAATAGCTTAAGTTTCATTTCCATAATTGGAAAAAGATTGAAGCTTCACCCCAATAAATATAATATTGACAATATTAACTTACAACCGGGTTATCTAACATTCAAATCAGCAGAACGCATTAAGGTGTTAATTGCCATAGTATATCTATACCTATATGTGAGCGTTCAAACCATGAATTATTGTGTTATTGATTTGAAAATAATCATAATAATTTTATTTGGTCTTTCACCGTTACTTACACTTGTTTGATCTTATGAAATATCACATTTTAAATAGTAAAGGAATATAAAAAAGAAAGCAAACGGCATATTAATACCTATTATAGTGAGATTTTTTTAAAATCAAGATTTCCACTTGAAGCTTATCTGCACGATGAATGGCATTGTTATCCTTTGTGAACCAAACCGCTAATTGCCTGCAGAAAATGAAATGCAGTAATGATAAAACCGTAAAAATATTAATTACAACCTTATGGTCTTAAGAATAAGCGTCAAATTGGCATAAGACACATTTCACATATAACCTTTTAGAATTGAAACATGATAAGGACCACCTGGCCTAGTGCTTTACAAGTGTTCGTTAGAGGGTGGTATTTATTTATATTTAAATTATTTTTGTTCTTGTTCAGTATAAGTAGCTTGCAATAAAATAAAAATCACTATTATTTTTTTAATAATTTATTTGCTTGTATAAAGTTTACATTGGGTATCAATAATAAAAAATTAAAGTATTTTATTGGATAGGTATACGCTTAACTTAATAATAATTTACATCTACAGATAATCATTATAAAACACGTGGTAATAATATGTATAAGAATATGCAACTTATATAAAAATTAAACTTAGGTATAAACTTATATGTAAATATGTATGAAACTATAACTAATTAACTAAACCTACGTATAACTGATTAGTTACGACTCATCCGAACTTATTTCTGAATCATCGTCGCTCCCTGAGACCTCTATTATAACAGCTGGGTGGCTATAATTTCGGGCCATTGATTTTTCTATTTTCTGAACATGCAGACAACAGTTTTTCCAGTGTTCATGTGTTAAATCTATTGATCTCCTTATAATTTGAAGCACGCCTTCACTAAACTTCGGATTGTTGTTATCCTTTCGTACGTTTCTTTTTAAGCTACTCCACATTAGTTCTATAGGATTTAAATTGCAATAGTATGGCGGTAATCTTAGAACTTCGCAATTCTTGAGTTTTGCTGTTTCATCTACATAATACTTTTTGGCAAATGAATGTTTTTTTAATATCTTCAACAGATCGTCTTTTTTTGCCGTGGCCGGATAATTAATATTGTTTTTCTTTAAAAACTCCTGTATTTCTCCTTTTCTTGTTTGTGTGCAAGGTATTAATTCTGTCTGGCGTGAATGATATGAAGCATTGTCCATTACGATAACACTTTCTTCTGGTATGTTTGGTAACAGTTGGTCTTTGAACCATGTCTCAAAAAGTGATGCGTTCATGTCCTGATGGTAATCGGCACTGCAGTTGGCGATATTTTTTGCAGACAGCATTAAAGCTCCGTTCACCCATCCATTTTCACATCCTGCGTGTAATATTATTATCCTTTTTCCTCGTGATGCAGGTACATCCAGTGCACACGTGTTGCCATCTCTTTGCCAGCCTCTGTTGGAGACGTCATGCGTATCGTACCAAGTTTCATCTAAGTAGATAATCTGCTTTCCATTCTCACGATGTTTTTCAATTTGCTTCAAATATTTGTCACGAAGGTCAATCAACCTCTGTGAATCCATTATCTTATCACTTTCCTTTGATTTAATGTTTTGTACTCGAACCCCATGTTTTTCAGTACATGTAAGAAGTACGACAAGCTATATGGAAAAACGGCACCGTCCTTTGTTAATTCCTTATAAATCAAGCCGACGGTAGGGGATACGTTTTGCCTATAGAAGTTATCAACAGTTCTAGAAATAAAATCCTCTGTGAAATTGTCGATTCTTGCGAACTTTTTTTTATTCCGGGTCAGTTCTGTTGGCCGTCCTTTTTTCACAAGTCTTCCGACGGTGTTTTCAGAAGCGTTTGTCAATTTTGATGTGCGTCTAATAGCCCCATGAGGACCTATTTCACTTAAAATTACTTTGTAGACATGTAAAACAACTTCTTGAGCAGCCGGGTGCAAATGCTTCTTCGGTAATGGTGTATGTTCACCGACACAGATAGCACTGATGGGGTTGTTGGAAGGGGCTTCCGATGAAGCTCCAGCTTCACTCACCCAAGGGCGAAACATAGTAACTATCACTTACTATTTTCGCTTAATCAAAGTCCAAATACGTAGCCGTGGTCGAGTTCGTACACTTTATCACAACACAAAGTCCCAATCGGTAAGCAATCAAAATCCAAAATGCAGGCCAGTTGTCAATTGTATAAAATATCGTGAATAGGGTACAGTGAAGCTAACGATGCCGGTACTTGGTAGCGACTGAAGCACAATATCCTCAAATTGATAAGAAATCTATCCCCACTTAAATACCCACGTAGCTCTTAGGTTGCAAAAATTAACACGAGTTACAAAAATCTAATCATCCTTTAACTAGACACCTGGGTGACCACAGTTCTTAATTTCAAAAGGTTATATGTTGAGTGCAAGCTGTGATAATTTGAACCTTATTACCTAAGGAATACTGTTGTTATTCATAAAACATCTTTTGTTGTTTATGGTCTTTATCTCGTACGTAGGTAATTAGCGGTTGGGTTCACAAAGGATAACAATACCATTCAACGTGCAGATAAGCTTCAAGTGGAAATCTTGATTTTAAAAAAATCTCACTATACCTACTGAAACAATATATATATTTTTAATTTATTTAGGATAACCCGGTTTATAGAATATATAAATCTTAACGTAATCCGTACTCTTTGACCGACAGCATCTGCACTTTTTCTATATTAGGAACTACGCGACCATTATGACGGCGCGTATTATTATAACACTATAAACTTAAATGGCCCTGTTGACTGGATTTAATTCACTTCACTTTTTCACTCTTCACTTCAGACAGCCATATCATAGGCCAAATTACAACCTTGTTTTCTGGCCTTCCGTTAGCAGCAACACTGTTAACAGAAGTTTTTGTTAATAGTATTAGTGAATTAGCCACTTTCTAACATGTTATCGAGGTTATATGTAGCTTAAGTTTCATTTCCGAAAATCGGAAAAAGATTGAAGCTTTACCCCAATAAAAATAAAACCTATTGACAATTTTATTAATAATTTCAGACCGGGTTATGATAACATATATATCAGGCGAACGCATTCTGGTGTTAGCCAAGTCTATAAGTAAGCTTTTAAGTAAGTAAATAAACCCGCCATTTGTGTTAATGACATTTAAAATAATAATAAAATACGGGACAATCTTACAGTTCACTAAGGCTTTTATTATTGATACTAGACGACCATATATTTCATAGATTATAATGGTAGGATTCCACGGTTATCTATGTCACTCGATCTCGTTAATTAACATGATTATGTTGTTTAATAATAATTTTCCTTAACTTAACACATCTATTACTAATAGTATCTATAGGGTTAAAAAAGCATGATGAAAACAATATCCTACTCATATGTTACTTTTGTCACTTGTTTATATATAACCCGGTCTGTCTTTCTTCAAACCTTACATGTTCACAGTTAGGTATACCACCAGATTCCATGTTAGGCACTACGTGATCACTGAACGTGAACTTATATTGTCCTTTTGAATAGATTTAAACACTTCTCACTTCTCGTCACTAAACATGACATTTAGTCCAGTGTCCAAATTGTATCAAATTGCTGTTTTATGTGCTTCTCTGTAAGCAAGGGTTTAACAGCATGCCCATGATAGTATAAACCCTCCTCTTTATGGAGACACCTCGAACAGTCCACACTTGTGTGCAATAAATCAACGAAATGCCTTGTCGATTCAAAATCATTTTCTTTGTAGTCCATTACCATGGCTGGTGGCCGTTCTTTGTCGGTGTAGCAGAGACGTTTCCTTTTGCTCAACCTTTTTTTAGCTGCAACAATATTATACGTAAATAAATCATCAGAAAAATGTATGATAGTTAAGTAGTAGTTACTTATAGTAGATAATTATATCACAAACATGTAAAAATAACGACTTACGTTTAGATCAGTTTCTGTAGCTTCTTTATATATCGCAAATATTTGCGACCTTTTAACTAGATCAATATTACATAGAAAACTAGTTTTAATATTCATGATATCCAAAAAAAATATGAATAACACAGCTGAAGTAGGTCTACGAACGAACATGTAACATCTTTGTGATAAAAACGAATAAGTATGGTAGTTTTGAATCATTCGTCTACCCTCATCGATTATTATACTAATCATAGTCGTAATGGATTAATATCTGAGCAGCAAAATAAACTTATGATGAATTTCGACTGCCTAGTCAATTGAACCGATGGTCGAGTGGCTAACGAGGCAAGTAACTGTCGACCTAGCTTTAGAGTCACGGGTTCAAATCCCGCACCCAACGAAAAAAATGTTGGGAAAGAAGTGTTTTTGGAATTGTTTGGATATTCACTAGTAGTGAATCGGAAACATCGCAAGAAAAATAAATGCACAAAGGTAGCACATAAATAGAAAGCACATTCCAAATTGCGTCATAATACCGCCATTATCGATCGATAATGCGTTGGCAAGATTACTTGACAGTATAATATAGGAAAAATAATAACCCAAGAAAAATATAATTATATCCAAGATGAGGAATTAGTTTTTGTTTCCATCTGTGTTAACAGCGCCATCTAGTGAAACTATGCCGATCCTCTGAGGTTTACATTTACATCTATAATGATATTACACGTCGTGCACATAGATGGCGTTAGCAAGCGCGTCAAGGGAAACAGTTTGCGACTTGACCATGCACTTATGCTGTCTAGTGTACATATACAGACTAATAAACAAATATTCATACACATCAGTCTCATATCATTCGAACAGACGACACAGGACCTCCCATCCCAGCTTTGGAAGCAAGCGCACTACCCGCTTACATTAACTCACTGATTACAGGGGTAAGCACTAAGCAGGGCACATTACAATACACAATACACACATACATTACAATAGTACATTACTACAGAGGCCGGGAAGTAATGCGTTGCCGGCCGAGTACATATAGACGGCCGAGCGTAGCGAGGTTGGATAGTTATGAGGCTGGCAACCCCTTTTCACGCCGAGGTGTGTATAGTGGTTTTCTCAAACATGCAATGAAATAAATTAAAAAAACTCCAAGAAATAAAACTTTAATTTTCATGGCTGATCCTGTGCCACAAATTGTGGAATGGAAATTAAAAAAGACCATCTTGCAGGCCTAGGCCTCCAATTTTGTATGAAATGCCATTACGGGTCTCTCGTCTCGCTGCGCCCGAAACGTGACATTTTGAAGCCCATTATGAAGAACACAACGTCAATATTTCATTGCATGTTTGAGAATATTAATTTTACAGTACTACTTCTAGCAATTCTAGTTGCAAAGATGATGAAAATTTGATATACTTAAAAATGATAGGATGCTAAAATATCGCTATCGCCCTTAACTCACTTTAACCCTATTGCCAATATTGCCATAGTCGGCTCTCACGACACCCACGGGAGGAAAAGGCTGTTTGTTTAACCTATTTAAGGCGGTGCATTGGAAATAATCGCGTTCTTTGAAACCCCGTTCTGACTAGATTAAGAAACAATAAGGTCTGATTTTCAGAAATATGATTCTTGACTATATGATTGTTGTTTGATCGATACATCATGATATTCACGATTGCCTAAAATTTTCTCGATAGAAAACAAAAACAAAGTTGGGTACTTATCTATTTTCCTTCTTTTACTCAGCAAACTCAAACGATAAATTATTTTACGACACAATCAAGTTAATACTATAGTATTTTATCTCATCTAAAATCTCACTTAATGAAATTTAAATAAAACTTCACTAAGTTAGGAACACTGGATTTTAGTTGGTTGCCATAGCATATATTATCCTGAAAGATTTTTTTTTTTCGTTTTTACTATTACTCCATACAGTGGCAGATTGAAACGTTTAGTCGTCGAAAGAGACACATTTGGAGATAACGACCCGCATTAGTTGCCAGCCCGAACGCTGGCAGGTTTCAAGATCAGCCTAAGTATTTGACCCCATTGATTGGGGCTCACAAAACATGGCTGATCTTGAAACCTGCCAGCGTTTGGGCATCTATCACTGTATTGCATTTCTGATCTGCCACCTTGTGAGGTAGAGTTTCGTGCAATGGGAGCTTAGACTAATTGTAGTTAACAGCCTGTCAAGTTTCAAGCATAATCGGAAAACCTTGTACCTATATTTTTCAAAATGGATACAATTAAACACAAGAACAATAAAAATTGTTTTTGTTTGAAATCAAATCATTATTAGTCTTCACTATAACATGTCTAGGATCGATCCATGGATCAATCATGTTAGCAATAATATCATGAGAATTAATGTTAAATATAGGCTTCATTCAAGATTGACGTATCCTGCGCAAATCATGCCCTCATATTTTAATGTTTTCCTGCCATTAAAGAATATACAGTGCATTATACGTAAATACACATACTAACAAAATGTAGGCTTCAAAAATGCTGTTTTGCAAAATCATTTAAGACCCTATGTACGAGTATTTAAAGTTATTTACGGCGTACGGTGTTTATCAGAACTCGATTGAAATTTCGTGGATACTTAGGAATTTCGTAATAAATAGTTTAATATTGAGGTAAAGGACGTGTATAATGATCTGGCTGAATTCTTGCTTAATGTGGGACATTATGTGCATCATCTTAGTAGGTATCTAATTAAGAAGTTAACTGTTTGTTCTCTTTTATTAGGTAGTTAGTTTAGAGCTTATACGTATTTTAATATTATTGTATTTGACTTGTATTGTTAAAAAATAAATGCTATACTTAGTTAGAATTCCAAAACACCAAATAGAATTAAAGGTATGTATTGCCGTCTCATTAAGAAGTTTTATATTCAATACTTCTAATAGTTCTTGACACGACTATATTTTGCTTATACTACTATACATTTCCTTGGCAGTTGACTGAAAGCGGTTATACTGCGACGTTTTGCAGCGATGCAAAACGCACGTTACACGCACGAATTATGGTTATTATTATTATCTTTGCTTATTCAAAATGTTAGGTTACATTTTTACCAATAAAGATACAAAAACAAAATGTAACACATTATGAAAAAGCTAATCTGAGCTACCGCCGGCAGCGCCATCGACGCGGGCCCAAGCTACCGGTGCCGGTGGTTAGGGCGACAGAGAGAGGAACCTCCTTACTATCCACTACTGATTATTGTACCTCAGTATAACATCGATGCATCGATAATGTCCATTGTTTCACAAGTACGGTAAGTTATGTTTTATGAACGAGAGTCTATTAGAAGCCCGCCGCCGAAGGTGTTGATGACTCGAGCTTGTAAAATCCTTACCGTAAGGCGTAATATAGGGTATTGTAGCTTTGTATGCCTGAGCATTAAAAAAAAACTACAGCTTTGGCTAAAGTGATATATTGAATACTTTATAGGTATATAAAACACGCAACAGTTACAATTATAGGCATCCTCTGCTACTTGTTATGAAATTTCCTATTATTAGTCAATAGTAGTATAATGAATTTATTTATACAATTGCCATTTGCGAGTTTTAGTACTGTAAGTTAAAGTTAAAGTGGGACTGGGCTGGTCACGTCTGCCGCATGCCCGGTGAGTTATGGGCAAATAGCACCACGAAGTGGAAACCTCAGAACATGAAAAAGAGACGCGGCAGACCTCGTCGGCGATTGCGAGATGAGTTGGACTCCTTTTTAAAGGACTGGCCAGATCAAGCTAAAAACCGCGATCAGTGGAAGAAGACGGGGGAGGCCTTTGCCCAGCAGTGGGACACATCAGGCTCTTATAATAATATAATAAGTACTATAAGGGCTTTGCCACGACATCAGCGGAGCGGGAAGGTGCGCCATACTTTAGAGCGAGATGCCGCGCTTCTAGCTAGAGATCTCCCGCTCCCAAATAACTGCCCCGCTATTCTGCAATGCAACTTATTTTAAACTCACCTCAACGCTCACCCACAAATATATCAAGACGCCGCGATTCGTAGTAACTAAGCGAAGGTAGAGGTCTAGTTTCGATAGGCGTGGCGGGTGCAGTAAAGCGCATGAGCGCGTAAAGGATAACAGCCCAGCGAATCGTAAGCTTAAAAGCTTACGCTTATTATTGTAGATTCATAAATGATTGTAAGTAATGATATAAAATTTATATCAACTATTAGTTCCGATATCTATCTTGCGTTGGCTTTAAATATTAAACAATTATTACCTATATATATGTAGCTTGTGCCCTTTGCTTTTTCACTTCGAAGTCGTTTCTTTGTATACATTTTCATATTCTAGTTTATTTGATACTACTTTTAATTTATTTACCTGTACACTAAACACGTAACGAAATTCTTATCGATGACTGGTTACAATAAATGGCGGCAAAACCGGTGACCAAAACTAGTTAGGACTTCTTTCCGCACGGGCCGGCTCCTTTCACTGGTTTTATTTATAAACAGCAATTCGTTTCAAGGATCTGAAAATGGAAAAAAGCCAGAAACGTGAAGCGTTGTTATATATTGCTTTTAATTCCTTTTCTGCTTTTAGAACCCTAACATCATATTCGAATAGAATTTTCTCAGTAGATTCCAATAAAAAAACGTTTATTTAAATTCGAATAACGATTTATAATAAGTCACTATAGGTATTCTGTCGTCGTAAATTTCTTTCAACTGTGTTTTATACTTTGTAATGAATGAAGCCAAGCCAAGCCATTTCCAGAGAATCTAACACAGTACCCTTTTCCAAATTTAACCTTACCTTATAATTATAACTTGGCACCCTCTCTAAGGTGAGGCGGTACTTTACAGTTTCTTCAGCTTTACCAAGCACAGGTCCGGTCATGTAAGGAGTACTGTTGTCACCTCTGGGGCAGTTCCGCTAAATATCAGCTAGCCGCCTTCGATTCGATTGATGGGCGTGCCAGGAAGATATAACGGAGGCTAAAATACAAAGACTGGAACACCTGAGAAAAGTAGCCTGCTTATCGGTGTTGTACAGGATACATTTCGGAGCTAGGATTACACGAATTGATCCCGCCCTCACCATTTCGCCATCTTCGGACTAGGCGCGGTTCCAGCCTTATGTTGTTGATTTACCACTGATTCGCACGAAGCGCTTTGCTTTCAGTTTTCTCGCGAGGACAGCTAAAGAGTGGCACTAACTTCCGGCAAAGCTTTTTGCAGTTACGTTTAACTTGGATCTTTTCAAGACGAGAGTGAATAGGCACTATCTAGGTTTGCATGTAACACCCTCGACCTCATCATCACTTGCCATCAGGTGAGATAGTGGTAAAATGCGTACGTATACGTAATAAAAAATAAAAATTAGTAACAACCAAAACTCACTAATAGCAAATAAATAATTTTAAGAATATGTGAATTTAATATTGGGTTTTCCTTTACTTATTATGTGTAATTAATGAGTTTTGGTTGTGACCCGACGATATACGAAATATTCATATTCATTTGATATCAAATTGTTCATCGTATACTATTGCTGCTTTCGCCGATTTGGCAATTAGCCTACAGGCACTAGACAGCCAGTTTATTGTCATTGTGTTATGTTACTCTTAACATTTTCTTTACACGTGTATAAACGCTTACTTACTCTTGAAAAAAAATAGATGCGCTTAACTTTTGACCATAGGAAAGGTATTTTGCTTTTTGTACATACTACGACAAAAAGCAAAATAAATGTGAGTTAATTTAGTTAATTTAAACTATAATAGTTTACAAAATTCAAAAATTCAATGGCAATTAAGTAATCAGTGAAAGCATAGCTTATTTCAACTAGTCTTAGAACTTGTGAAGCACATTACGTTATCTTGGTTTGATTTAATATAAACGCAACTAGGCAAAATATGTCGCGGTTACATAACAGTCTTACCTGAAACTAGTTAGTTTACTGAAATGATTGATCAACGGTACAATAAATAACTTAATTACCATCGTCAACGAGATGTATTTCAGCAAATAACTAAGTATCATTCTTTCTGCATTCTTTTTGCGTTCTGCCACTATTTTCTTCTAATCTAATGTCTCTACATGGTATCACATCTTCTAATGTAAACGTAACTTAAGATCCAATGCCATGATCAACAAGTAAATAAGTATAGTCATATAAACTCAACATTTTATTTACTCTATTATTTGTATATTAAGGTTCATTATTATTTACTCTAATATCGATACATGCACCTAGGACATTTCATCAACATTCGCTTGCTCTTATTCTCTCGTACATTAGCACAGCATGCCTCTTTCTTCTGTGACTCTTTAGGCTCTTAGAATAGGGTTCTATACTGCCGATACTTAGGAGATTGATTAGCACGGACTGGTAGATAAAGAGGACCGCCAATGTCTGCACAAAGTTGTGTATCCTTAATAAAAAGCCTATTCAAGAGTGCACTAAAGAGAGGTAGGTATCTGAACTGTCACACCCTTTGCATTCCGGCAGTTGAAAATAACAATCGTGTGTTGTAAGATACATGTTTGGCCTGCTGTATGTGGTACGCCTCTGCCTGGGAAAGGGTTAATATCATATCCATCCTCTGCTTAACACAATAATGCCATCTACATGTGCTTTTCTATGGAGTTAAAAAAATCTATGGAGTAATTTGAGAAAACGTGACTTTGTACAAACATTTCATGTCTTGAATTATTCGTTCATGATAAGTAGCCATAACTTTGCATTAGATCCGTCCATTTCGTTCGCCATTTTACTAGCCAGTTACAACACCGCTTTTGTGCCGTAAACGGTACTGGGAACATTATGCTTTGAATATTCTCACTAGGACATTATAGGCCTTCAGGCCATTGCGAGAACTCAACGACATCGGAGCTAGGGAGACAATTTAGGATCGAGATCGCGTTGCACTAACGCGTGAGGGGACGTGTCTAATTAAATCAACATCATGTGATTTATTTTGATGACGATGTGGGCTTAGACGCGCTGATATTATTGGGCGATAAGCATATTATTATTAGACGAGCTTGGTGTATCATTTAAAGTTTGACGAGAGGTATAGCAAATTGATCGTGTCTGCCTACCTCTCTCCAAAAAAATTAAGTGATTAATTGTTAGTTTAAAGGTATTGAGAGACATTTAATAAAAAACAGAGAACTGAAACTATACATATTATGCTTTGTAAATTTTTTACTTAACTTGTACATTTATTTTATAAGGTTTAATATTAAGTAAAGTAAAGTAAAGTAAATTTATTGTTCAAAACACATACATTTTAACATTTTGTGCCTTAGAGACTGTGTTAGCTTTCGCTGTGTTACAGTCCCCAGAGGATTTGCCCATAATAAGGAACATTGCTAGGTTAAGAACACACTTATATAAAAAATTGAATAAAATAAAACAAAAGTCTTACAATAACCCAGAAACATCAAACAACAATAACAATAACATAGTTTAACTGGTGTGCGTGTGCGTGTGCGTATGTGTGTGGGTGTGTGGATGTGTGTGTGTGGGTGTGTTGATATGTGTGTGTGGGTGTGTGTGTGTGTGAGAGCATGATTCTGCAGTGTGAAGTTAATGCTGTGATTGTTGACTGTTGATGTTAAGTCACTAACTTAGACAGTGTCCGCTACAAACAATTTCAGATATTTTATTGGTGAATTAATTTAAATCAGACGTGTGTACAATGTGGCTAGTTTCAGAGCTGCAGCTCCTGGACTATAACTGGTTTAATAATTAACTAATCCTTACCTAAGTCTTGCAGCAACATCTTTCTAATGTCTCGCTATTGGCTGAGCCAGTTTTGGTACTATCATGTCTTTCCTTATCATCTCATTGCCCCTTATTCGGAAGTACCAGGAACACATAGGCCTTTGGAATATACTTAACCGTGCGTTTTTGGTTCTGAATAGGCCAATATAATATTATGTTCTATTTGCTTGGTTGGTTTAAAATCTCTCAGACTTTTTATGTTGCTAATGTGAAATAAATGTGAGGTCGATAAGTACGATAAACCACAACATAAAATTTATATCACCATCATCATCATATCAGCCGAAAGACGTCCACTGCTGGACATAGGCCTCACCCAAAGAGTGCCACAATGACCGGTCCTGCGAAATGTATACCACCATTCAATCTCCCAGATCCAAGACACAATATCGTCTTCCTCTCTGGAATGCGATGCACTTCCTGTTTCCCCTTTTCCCTCCCTGCGCTTGCCAAGTACTTCACACCGTACCCAGAGCGCTAATATGACGTCACGCGGCGAGATGCGATATTTTGTGCAAAGATAGAACTTGGCCCTAACAGCATTATAATTAAGTGATACGAAAACAATCCAATAAAGTGATATTTGGCCAACGATACCGAAAGAGCGCTAATGTGACGTCACGCGGCGAGATGCGATATTTTGTGCAAAGATAGAACTTGGCCCTAACAGCATTATAATTAAGTGATATGAAAACAATCCAATAAAGTGATATTTGGCCAACGATACCGAAAAAGCGCTAATGTGACGTCACGCGGCGAGATGCGATTCTTTGTGCAAAGATAGAACTTGGCCCTAACAGCATTATAATTAAGTGATACGAAAACAATCCAATAAAGTGATATTTGGCCAACGATACCGAAAGGTCTCCGGTGGAATCCCTACAAAGGTTATGTGACACAATCACACAAATCTTATTCGAGGCATTGGACAAATTGTTGAATTAATGTATACATCATTATGGTTCAAGGGAGTTGACTTGAGGCGCCTCATTTGCATGTTAATGTCATTGAGATGATTATCTTAAAACATTATACTTATTTAGTCTATCACATTCATTTGAAACGAAATACTTACGTGTCATCAATGTCATATATCATATCCATTAACTGCCAAAAGGCCTATTAAAGCTTGCATGCTCATCTTCAATGGAATTTATGTCAATTGGAACAGAGTTGCACTTGTGTTTTACGGTCGATTCCAAATCAAAACAACCTCTACCATATTTCCAATTGTAGTTGATACAAATGTAATTGCATTTTTTCTTATGGGCGTGGTGGACGGCAAGAGGATAAAGTTAGTAACAAAAGTGGCCTTAATCAAAATTTAATTGTATTATAAAAAAGATTATCATACCTATATAAACAATGTCTCCGAACTCCAGAATCCGACTCGGCTGGGCAGCGTTCGGGAAGCTACGGCACATCTTTTCGTCCAATATTCCGCAGTGTCTCAAGACGAGAGTCTTTGACCAGTGTGTGTTGCCAGTGATGACATATGACACTGAAACATAGTCGCTTACTACGGGCCTCATAGATAAGTTGGTCAAAGTCACCCAAAGGGCAATGGAGAGGGCAATGTTGGGAGTTTATCTGCGTGATCGCATCAGAAATGAGGCTATCAGCGGCAGAACCGAGGTAACCTATATAGCCCGCCGAATCGCTAAACTTAAGTGGCAGTGGGCGGGGCACATAGCACGTCGAACCGATGGTCGTTGGGGCGGAAAGGTTTTCGAGTGGCAACCACGTTTCGGAAGGCGCGGCGTGGGTAGGCCCCTAACAAGATGGACTGGTGACCTGGTAAGGTAAGGGTCGCGGGAGTCCGCTGGATGCGGGTGGCCCAGGACCGGTCACTTTGGGGGAGGCCTATGTCCAGCAGTGGACGTCTTTCGGCTGATATGATGATGATGAAACAATGTCTCGGACCTCATCTAACCCTTATGGCGGTACTTGCACCATACTCATACTCATTTATTCATAATATTATCTAAATATTACATGTCACATATTATGCTAATAATCACAATAAAAACAAAAAACAAAAAGTTGACGTATATTTTTGGAAGAAACTGTCATCCGACCTTTCAAATCATCTAACAACAATTTTAAAAAATCTTAATACAAACTAATGGTGGTTGTATCAACATGCCAGATTTGGCCACACTTTACAAATTTGTTACAATGTAAAATTACTTTGATCTAAGTACACCATTGTATTTTAATATCAAAATGGTAATTTTACAATTGACCGACCCGTTTACTTGACATTAACACCAGAATTATATACCTTTTAATCTACTTTTAAACTTTCGAAGTAGTTCCTTTAATGCCAAGGTAAGCCGTCACAATGATATTGACAATACTCTCTGAGTTTCTACATCTTGAAAAATACTTTTGTAATTCGCTTGAACAATGTCTAGAACGTTATTGTACATAATAATTATGATAGTTAGGAAATCAACCTTGGTAGAAATGAATAGGAAATGTGGCAATGTCCCCTGCGAGACGCATGCGCGTATGTGGAGCAAATCGGACTGACAGGATGAAGTGTTTTGTGAGGGACAATTCACAAGAAGCTCGAAGATGGCTTATTATATATCTTTTATGAAATTGATTGTTAATTGATTAGCCTGACAATTAGATATCGAATCGCAATTTTGACGTAATATTATGACAATTAACCAACGCTTCATCTCTTCTTCTCTTCTTCTTCTCTTCTTCGCTTCTTTCTTCTTGCTTTAATAGGACCATATGTAATACTGTACACCGCTAGGCAATTTTTTTTTACGAACGTAGTAAAGTTATTTTAAGATCTCTGTAACTCACAATAAGCCAATAATTTCAATTTCACAAGATGGTTTTTAAAGCCTGGTCCGGTATTCGATCCGCGATATTTGACAGAAGAGGACATGACCCCATTTTCATATCTCTGTATTTCAATTGTATTCAAAAAGCTAAGAAAGAGAGAAAGAAAGAGAGAAACATAAATACGAGACAAAAACAAGCAATTAAACAAGAAACAGTATCAGACATAGTGTAGTTATTCACATTTCATCCAGCTAGTGCATCGATAAACATTGTACCTATAGGTAGATAAATTAAATACTCGTAATTTGAAAGTCCAAAGGAGCCTTGGGCCCGCTTTGCACCATTATAAGGATCTGACTGATCAAACCAGCAACTTGCTATGAAACGTCAACGATGAAAACGAAGAGGGTAGTACGAAGTTCGTAGAGTATTATAAATAGAAAAAATACAAATAGATTTTGCAATACTTATTAGGTTCACTACGCATAAAACCGCTGTAGTATCTGTCTTGAGGCAATCCGATTAGCACAGAGCTAGTAGATGGTTTAAGATGAATTTAATTGTTACCTGCTGGGTTACAAAACTTATAACTGTAATTTATTACCGTCCAAGAAATTCTTCATAGCAACTGTTAGATACTAAAGTCTTACAATATCTAGAAATATTATAAGCTTATGAATTATGATCTTACAGCACAATCAATTACTCATATTTAATGTAACACTTTAAACTTCACTTTACTTTCGTATTTAATGTATATTCTTAGCACTAAAACTGAGAAATTCTAAATAGTGCATTCAGTTAAGAACGTAAATTAAAGGATATCATTGATTGGTAACGCATGAGCGGAGGGCGAGGGTGATAGTGAAGCTTAATTTGAATACATGTAGTGTATTCTGATGACCAAATGGGAGTGTTTGTTAGCTATATAGCTCTGCTATTTAAGATAATACTGCCTCCTGGTCTTTAGAAGACACCATAGATTATTTATTGCTTGTAGTTTAGTAATAACCTTTCAAGAGGATAAGACTACACTTAAGACCGCGGTCTGGACGTAAGCGGGCAGCGCGCGGGGCGACGAGCGGCAGCGGAAGCGGGAGTTCAATCTATAAATGCCCTAGTCAATAATGATCAGGTTGTTAATGACAAAATACATATTAATAAAATACACAAATGTACAATTTTGACAGAGTGATCGTTGTTACGGTGTCAATGTTGCGCGTTTGATTTCGTTCAACATTAACATTTTGCGACACGGCGAAGATCAGGAGACCAATGTGGTGCAACATTTCGCATACAAATATCAATGTTACGCGCACTCTATTTATGACACACTTAGCTGTCCGCGTATTGCAAATAACGCAGCTAAAGCCGAGGGATAATAATTATAGTCTGTGTCCATCAATAGTCCATTCTCCTCTTTATAAGAATAAAAATAAATAAATATCAGCTGAAATACGTCCACTGCTCGACATAGACCTCCCCCAAGAGTGCCACAATGCCCGGTCCTGCGCCACCCGCGTCCAGCGGACTCCCGCTACCTTTACCAGACCCCGTATCATAGTCGGCCTTATCACGCGATAAGTGACAAGATAGAAGCGTCGTCTCGTTCTATCGAACGGTGTCAGCCAGTGACGGACGCTCTATCCTATCACTTATCGTGTGATAAGGCCGACCATGATACGGGGTCAGGTCATCAATCAGATAACTATTGAAATATATCTCTTTTTTAGGGTTCCGTACCCAAAGGGTAAAAACAGGACCCTATTACTAAGACTGCTGTCTGTCCATCCGTCGGTCCGTCCGTCTGTGTCACCAGGCTGTATCTCAAGAACCGCGATAGCTAAACTGTTGAAATTTTCACAGATGTTGTATTTGGTGCCGGTATAACAACAAATACTAAAAACAAAATAAAATAAACATTTTAGAGGGGCTCCCATACAACAAACGTGATTTTTTTTGCTGTTTTTATAGATGGCACGGAACCCTCCGTGCGCGAAACCGACTCGCACATGGCCTGTTTTTTTGTAAGTTAGTTCCATTATACCACCTTATTGCAATGTAATAAGGCAAAACATGTATACATATCTTTGAAGTACACTGATTCCACTGAAAGCAATTTCTTGTAAATTTTATATCCGACCACCACATGCATACATGATTTAACATCTTTACAACGTTCTCATTCCAAAATGTCTCTCAGCATTACCTAATGTTTTACATCGCATTTTTATTGCGAATCTCATGATTAACACCCAATCGCGAAGCCGTAATGATACAATTTATCGCCGTTGCGTCATACGTGCTGGGTGCAATCTGAGAGCAAGTTCGCATTTCAATTTGATTTCAATCTGATTCGCGCGCTTCCTTCTTTACTACGGGAGCAAACAAGGATATGGCCTGCAGAATTCCAACCAGACACCGTAACGTATGGATGCTTGCAACTCTAGAAAAAAATCTCACACTAAACTCTAGAAGAACATCACAAGCGCGTTGGTGTTTTTTCGGTTTTCAATAGGCATGATGCACATGGCTCCACATTAGGAAATTCAAAAGAAAAGTGAACTAAAGCGTTGTTAACTCATTTCCATAACTTTTACATTACGGTTGCAAACAAGCCAACGGCGGTCAGATCCTGATTTACCCACAGGCTAATAAGGCCTAGGGCCTAGGGCGCAAGGACCAAGCATGGGGGTTACTTACATTTCATAGTTAGCCTAGGGCGGTCAGAACTCTAAATCAGGCTCTGTGCGGTCTTCAGAAAGGTCAGAGGTACTTCCCAGTTGGCCTGCTTCAAATATGAGCGAGATGACATTCCGCTAAAAGACGCGTTAGGAAGCGAATGCGCGGATCGCGGTTAAATCCAATTGAAATGCGAAAGATGCAATTAGATTGACTTCTTGATACTGTAAGAAAAAGCAGACATACCCTTTCACAAGCAGCTACCGGAACTAGAATAATTATAGAAACCAAATCTGATGTCTGGTCTTAAAATGACTAGGTAATTAGGCTCTGGGCTTAATTAGGTACTGAGCCATCTAATTCTATATTATTTTTACTGAACTGGGCTTAATCGCGTTTATAATCAACCTGAGTTGTCCCGTGAACATGGATGTTTTGACATATCCGAAACGTCGGGAAATTTCAAAGAGGTAAATAAATAAGTTAAATATGCGATTAAGTCCCGTTAAGTAAAACAAATCGGCCAGAATCGTAAAAGTTTTAATTAATACATTTATTTGTAGTCTGTTTGATTTAAATTGGAAAATAACACGATCTTTGAAACGACGTTCCGACCAGATTAGGAAATAATGAGGATTGATTTTCAGATCTTCTTGACTATATGAAAGTTTGTTTGATTTTAGCCGGAATATGAAGTCAAAGTTAGTGTCTTTATATATTTACTAATTGATAGCTATTGCATTCCTAAACTTTAGGGCGGGTTGAATCCGTTTAATGACTAGTAAACGTCAAACATGGTGCCAGAAGCAGTCACTCCTAAATAACTGCCAAATTTCGCGTATAAACAGATTTTAACACACGTAAGATAACAGACAGAAAAAAACCGAACCTAATGAATATATTACGGTCTCCGACGGTTTGAAACAACTGACCCTATAAAGAATAAGTACCTGCTATAACCGATGTTAAAACAACTGACCCTATAAGCAGCCTTGCATCTTTCCGCTGTTGTTTTCAAAAACTACGAACCAGTTTTTCAAGGACACCCAAAAAGCAGTAACGATGCATGAAGAACATGTACACTTACGGCATTTTTACTAAACGAGGCGGTAACCTCCTTTCTTCGAATCAAAATGGTCGACCTTGGCTGCAATAGAATAACGATATGATTAATAACAAATTGGTTAAAGCGATGTTTCGCCAGACCTTAAAGTGCGTTCTGTTGAAGAGAGTGCGTTTTTCTATATGTAATACATACTCGTATTAAAAACGCACGTGTATCTAATATGTAAATAGCGCATAACGCATATACAACATTTCATCAAATAAGTAGGTTCAACAACCTATCCTTCAATCTAAATGTCAATGTCATACAGATAAAAGTAACATCTTTTGAAAATCCGATACCTACCACATTTTACGTAAGCTTGCCCTTGAAACTCGCCTATGTAGGTCAATATAAAATACAAGTACACTTATAGTATTGCAGAAATGTAGTTTATTTCATCATTTAATGGTTTTGGATGAATCTGACAAATCGATTGACATTCCAAAAAATAATCCAAATAAACGATTGTACTGTCCAAATCAGATGAAGTACGTGCAATTTATTCGTCTTAAAGGTGTATTTAATACCGTATTATACGATTTGCAGTAATTTCGAGTGATTCTGTGGCCTCGTGTTCCGCCCATCTTGACACTTGAGTTGTGCAACATATTATGCACTTTGCGACCAAAGAGAGACGGGTGAAAAAGAGCAAAAAATGACGCCATTTGCAATTTTGGAGACGTCAGCTGCCTTAATGTTATGTGTTTGTTGCCGGCTTCCATACAATCTTGTATGAAACGATATATTTAATAACCTAGATCTATGAGAAAATAACTTTTAATCAGACGGGGGTCGATTGCCAGATAAGTTATTAAATGTAACTCGTTTATTTAGTTTTCCCACTTATATTTCTTTATCAAATCTATATATTCATAAATCACATATTAAACATACAGTCTACAAATACATTCATAATCAAAAATAATAGAAACCTAAATCTAAAATTCACTACTAATATAAACTAAAACTAAGTATCAAATAACCCGGCCCGCGCCACTCCAGGTGCAAAGGTTCCCATCACGCTAGCCGCATTGCCGCGCTGCACAGCTATGGCTAACCTATGCACCAGAAATGACCCCGACTGACTGAATGACTGACTGAATCACTTTTAATTATATCAGAACTGTTAGGTACTTAATTCGTTTTTTTTTTACATTTTTACTTTTATTTCTGACTTATAATTTAAATATGTGTAAAAAGCGCGAACCTTAAGTGTTATGTTACTTTGTTATTAAATGCATTAATACCATAATATTATAAGACGGTTTTTATCGAATCTGTGCGAGGGCAGTTTGATCTCGGAAAATTAAAAACGCATATTCGTCGTGATTTAATAATAGAGTATTTTATTTGATATTATTTGTCTTCGTTGTATCCGTTTAATTATTTGAAATACTTATATAATCCAAAAAAACTTTTATTTATAGGGTTTTTTTTAGAATCAAGATCAGTTTTATTTGCAAAATTCTTGAATGTAGTATACAGGATGTTAACGGGGTCATGATCCGGAATGACAAAAAGCGAATAAGATGATCATACTGAACAACCTTTCCCATGGGACCAACCACGAAATCGCAAAAAAAAAGAGCCAATTAAGAGTTAACTGTGAGTTAACTGCGATTTAATTGAGAGTTAATGTATGGAATATCTGGTTTTTTTTTGCGATTTCGTGGTTGGTCCCATGGGAAAGGTTGTTCAGTATGATCATCTTATTCGCTTTTTGTCATTCCGGATCATGACCCCGTTAACATCCTGTATATTATATCCTATTTCCCTAGTCAGACTGTTCATTATGCAGTATTTGCAAACGAGATATTTGAATTAACTTTAATTTGTATGTGACATCGGGTTTGGATGTAAAACAGCAGATGGTAAATAAGGGCGGTAAAATGTCAGTTGTTCTAGTAAATCGCTTATAACTGCAATGCAATGTTGTGGTTTCAAGATTATTCTCATACTTTTCACTCATTATGTTAGTATTCTTCACAAAAAGTTGCTGAAGTAAAAGCCGAAGATCTGAGTGTTCATTTTACTATTAAGTTGAATTAATAGTCAAAATTGTAGCGATTCTAAATATATGTTAGTTAATATTATATTGTGTACTCTTGTAACATGTTTTTCTTATGTTGTGGTGCAATAAAGAATATTATTATTATCCTCTTTATTAAATTTTCGTCTTAAGCTAGGTTTTTACAATAATGATATAAAAAGTAAAATATAAAACTATACATACAAAACATAAAATCATTATAAAAACCTAACCTAGGGTACCGCCGGCAGCGAGGCGGGGCTTAAGCTGCCGGTGGTCAGGGCGACAGAGACAGGAACCTCCTGACTATCCGCGCAGTATCCAGGAGTACCGCCTTCTGTATCTGACTCTTGATCCAGCTATCTAGCGAGAGTCTCTTGAGGTGATGGTCGAGACTCTTCGCTATTAAACCGTTCGCCGAAACGACTAACGGGACGATGATCGTCGAATCAACATCCCACATGGCGGTTACCTCGTGAGCCAGTTCTAGGTACTTGCTGGCTTTGTCCTTCTCGGCCTTCAAGAGGTTCTCGTCATGGGGGATGGTGATGTCGACGAGCACTGCCTGGCGTTTGATCTATCTGTCAGCACGACATCAGGCCTATTGGCTAGAATAGTCCTGTCCGTGATCACAGATCGATCCCAATAGAGCGTGGCACGACCATTTTCGAGAACTGGTGCAGGTGTGTACTTATGGTAAGGCACTTCGGAGGCCACAAGACCGTATAGTAGAGCAAGTTGCTGGTGAATAATTCTGGCTACAAGGTTATGTCTGTGCAAGTACTCGCCGTTAGCAAGATGACCACAACCGGAGATAATATGCCTGAGCGACTCTCCGGGACGGCGGCATGCCCGACAAATGTCGACCGTACCGTCCTTCAGGATATACCTCCGGTAATTGTTCGTCATGATAACTTCGTCCGCAATTGCACAGACAAAACCTTCGGTTTCCCCAAAGAGATCCCCGAAACGTAGCCAGTACACCGACGCGAGCAGATCTACATCGGGCCCTGTGAGGGCCTTGTAGAACCGCCCGTGTAGCTCCTTGCTCCTCCATACCGCCCTGCGGTCCTCGGCGCTCATTACTTTAAGCCTGCGCCAGTTCTCGTTTGCCAAGGAGAGCGGGGTGAAGTTTCCGTCTACTGCTACTACGTCGCGATGCATCCCACACTCGTTGTTTAGGAAATAATCCCTGAGGCTGCACACCTCGCGGTTGTGGAGATCTTTGGCATTTAAAAAGCCGCGACCTCCACACTTCCGCGAGATGTACAGTCTCATAACAGACGACGAGCGTGGGTGTAACATGCGATGCGCAGTAAGCAGTACTCGGACTCTTCGGTCCAGGGCATCCAGCTCAGTCTGGGTCCACCTTAGTACGCCAAAGGAGTAAGTAAGTAAAGGCATCACCCAGGCGTTGAAGGCGCGCACCTTGTTATTAATATTATTATGTATGTTTTTTCCATATCTCAGGACCATGGGGTCCCGGACTTTTGGAAGGCATGCGTGGGGCCGAAGCCAACAGCGCAGAGGCCCTTTAAAACAAATATAATATAAGCTATTATTATTATTATTATATTAAATAGAGAAAGGTGTAATCCAAAATCTCACTATAGGTATTTTGACAACGAATAGAGTCAACACCATTCATAGCTGCCAACAAACCGCGCAGAAATATCTATTACTAAGGCCATTTATCATCATCATCATATCAGCCGAAAGACGTCCATTGCTGAATATAAGCCTCCCCCAAATAGTGCCCCAATGACCGGTCCTATGCCTTCCACGTCCAGCGTGGGTAAGACCGCCCACAAGGTCGACTGATGACCGACCCCGTATCATGGTTGGCCTTATCACACGATAAGTGACAGGATAGAGCGTCCCTCACTGGCTGACACCGTTCGATAGAACGAGACGACGCTCCTATCTTGTCACTTATCACGTGATAAGGCCCACCATGATACGGGGTCTGGTAAAGGTCGCGGGAATCTAAGGGACGCTATAGTCTCGTGGGGTGTCATAGTGGAATGCTCGCGATGCCACTGTGCCCCAATACGGGTGTAGACTTGATGAATGATTATTACTCCAAAAGAAAGAAGGCAAAAAAAAAATGCCTAGTGACGAAAACCCCATTCAGATATCTCAAAGAATTACGAAGCTACAACCGTTTTAATATTGCTCGTTGTCGACGGCGGCGCCGAACACGATGGGGCGCGGCACGTTGCCGTCTATTATAGTCTACGAGATTTGGGACTCGTCTTTTGGCACATCGCGATACCCATATAACGTAAATTGGCACTGCTCATCGAAATAATAAAAAAAAGTTTCAATAGCTTACGAGTTACGACACAAAGTTCAATCTCCATGCACGCTCTTTTTAGCACTTTTAAAGTTATTGATATATTTTTGACGGCTTATTTGTGCAGAAATTAGCATTGAAAACTCGGTATGCGAACAATTATGTCCTACAACTTTTTTTTTAATTTTAGTGTTACACTGCTTCAATCGATTGGAGTCTGTCAGTTTAGAAATAAATCGGTATGAATCATATAATTGGGAATAGGAAAATAAATGTATTATTTAATTACTGTCACGATAATACGAAATGAAATCACATCGATCCACGAATCGATCAACACTGACATACTCGTATTTGATTGTGCAAAATGTTCCGTTTGAAAATATGGCATTGATTTCTGCACGACTATCATGAGACGGCGCGCGATATCTCCCTCCCCCTTCTTTTTAAATACAGTTGGCTGGGGGTGAGAATCCCACGTATCCCCCATTATAGCTTCCGCAGGCTGGGGGGATGCGGAAACGCATTTCCACTCCGTCAAAAAAAAACAAAGACCGCTAGTCTCTGATATTTTTGCCAGCTCTGTTATGCCAGATATTCATGCTGGTATGTAGGTTAAAAGTTGCACGCGTGTTCGTTGAGCGTACTGTAGGTAGCCCTATTACAGAGAATTGGCGGGCTATCTATTAATTTGTGCTTTGTTTTATTTTGCTTGTCAGTCATTTATGTACGCAATTGGCGTAGAAGCAGAAGTGATTTTGATACGTAGGTACAGTTTTTTAAAGACTTGGTATTTTTTTTTTCCTTCTAACACATTCATTGCCCAGAATCGCTACGCGCTACGCTCGTAGCCGATCCCGTGGTTTTTCTCGTATGTAGCGGAAAGCGACTACGGCGCTCTGACGCATATGTGTCGTCATGGGCCTTGAATGGGTTAAAAGATTTTATTCGACTTCCACCTTTTGGTACCTGCCTATGGTATGCATAAAGTCGTTCTTGAAAATAAGCCGATTGAGCTAAACGGCATATTATAAAAATACGGTGCCAACGCAATATGGCAACACCGAGATGCTCTGATGAAGACAAAAGGTAATCAATGCAACTCCTAAACTACACCAGATAAACTCATTGTGATTGGGCTTTTGGAACCAGCTCAATGAGTAGTCGACTGCTGTGCAAAAGTACAGTCGGCAAAAGAAGCTTGTAGCATTTTTTTATTATAGACATATTATTTTTATGGCCAGTTAGCATAGTCAGCTCAGCTCCTGCTTGCGAATCAAATAAAACACCTGGCAACACTGATTCCCTGCTTGACCAAAGTTGCCCGTTTAGAATTGTAAAATTGTAACCCCAAAAATAAAGCTAGTATGTGTTAAAATAAGTTTGACGACCGCTTTAGCCTAGTTGGTAGTTGGTAGGGACCCTGCCTACGAAGCAAGAGGTCCCGGGTTCGAATCCCGGTAAGGGCATTTATTTGTGTGATGAGCACGAATATTTGTTCCTGAGTCATGGATGTTTTCTATGTATTTAAGTATTTATTTATCTACATAAGTATGTATATCGTCGTCTAGTACCCATAGTACAAGCTTTGCTTAGTTTGGGACTAGGTCGATTTGTGTAAGATTGTCCCTTATTATTTATTTTTTATTTTATTTTTATAAATAAGAAAAAACAAAATTGTTTGTTTTTATGAAAATCGCCATCTCAGTGAGATTTTCGCTACGCTATTCGCAATATATCATTATATTTAAAGATATGATTAATACGGGTGCTAAATTTAAAACTAGCTTAAAATCAAGATCAGCTGGCAACATTACACCAATTACAGTCGTTAACTCATTCTGTAATTAGTTTAATAATAAAACGAATAAACAGTAGGTAATAACCACACTTCGTTTAACTCACACACACGAAAATAACTCTCCCGGCCTTGAGTTAAATATTGAAAGAATGAATGGAGCAGGTATTGGAATAGCCAAGTCATAGGGAAATAGTCTTTATGACTTAGGGTTAATAAATAAAATAAATAAATATTAGCGGACAATCTTACACAAATCGACCTAGTCCCAAACTAAGCAAAGCTTGTACTATGGGTACTAGACGACGATAAACATACTTAATAAATAAATACCTAAATACATAGAAAACATCCATGACTCAGGAACAAATATTCGTGCTCATCACACAAATAAATGCCCTTACCGGGATTCGAACCCAGAACCTCTTGCTTCATAGGCAGGGTCACTACCAACTAGGCTAAAGCGGTCGTCGGTTAAGAAGGCGGTTTACGCACAATAATTAAATTTTGTTAGTACCGTCAAAGACCGCATCAATTGTGGCTGTATATATCTACACGAATACTACATAAAGAGGTAATTTTTATAATGTTTTATATTTTGTATGTACATTTTTATATTTTACGTTTATAAGAAGATTATAAAAAGCCTAACTTAAGACTATGTGTATGAATAAAAGAGGTAATATCTGTGAAATGTAAATTTGGGGTAGAGACCTAATTTCCGGGACTACTAATCCGATTTTAAAAATGCACCTATAAGTATCTGCACAACTTCGTAAGAGTAAGAGAAAATGTACATATCTAATTGAGTTTCGGGATTGATATAATACATGCTATATTGTATCACGTGGCTCTGCCTAAGCTCTTTATAACACGCGCGCAAAGCTGCGCAGACACAACTAAAATTGCGAAACATTTATTGTTTGCCCACCTTGCCATTGTTTACCTATGTCCCTCTATCGGGGCGCGCGCGAACTAGCTACCAACACAATACATTCTAAACCTTCACCACATTGATCTAATATAGGTATCGTAGCTAAAGTTTGCTTTTCTACTGACTTAGATGGCGCTGTTATTCAAAAGGTTTGAAGATTACTGATTACGAAATAATGTTGCTAGTTGGTGAGAACATTTCGGCATTTCTGTTGCCTTTTAAAAATGGCATTATATTTTACTGCACTTTATATAATCGAACTGAAACTTTGTCGCGTTTTGTTCGATCAGCTTAGTAGCCAAAGTAAATTTTTGCGGCCTAGGTACAATCGTCATCAGATATATCAGAGCGGCCAAAGTGCTCACAAATATCTGAACACGTCTCTAATGCCTCCACTATAGAAACGTGTTCAGATATTTGTGAGCAGTTTGGCCGCTCCGTTTATCTCATGGCGACTGTAAGTATCTATTTTTAACACACACTAAAAAAGCAAAAGAAAAAAATAAAGAACGAAACCATGAATTGATCCAAGTTGTTAAACGTAATTAATTGTTACCTTTATGTTTAAAACTAAAAAGGAGATATTTTTTAATCCAAATGGGGTTATTCTTCAACAAGTTTTTACGGAATCACAGCATTATGAAGTAACTTTAATTAGGTATACGTCTGGCCATTACCTTGATATTAAAATATTTCAAATATTCGCGCTTATATACGAGATGTCACACGTCAAAATGTTTCGAAACTTGATCTGTATGGATATATTCAGGTAACGTTTTGAAATGTTGTCGGTTTGAGAATTTTCTTGTTACACTTGTGGACATGGTGTAGCTAGGTTTACAAATATTCCGTTTTTTTACCGTTTCAATAAAAATATAAGGGAAAACCTTTAAAGTTTATTCATGAAAAGTGTCTTTGACCGTTGCATGATGCGCTTTGCTTTTAGCAACATTCTAATGCATTTTAGGGGTTTTTAATTATTCCTTTGTCGCTCCAATTAACTGGTCGTTTGTCGTAATCGTTTTATTCATTTATCCATATTTTTAACATGGTCACCGATTATTACTAGATACATTTTCCCTTGCAATTATCTTGACTTTAATTACACCGAGTGTTCGGAAGAAGGTTGATTGAAATTTAAGCTTTTATACCCTATTTTGATTAATTCATTGTAAACATACCGATATCATAATGACTCATTATGCCACACTATGGTGCCATAGCATAAAAACCGTAATCATTAATAACCGTGCGACTGACCTGTCAACCAACCGCGAGAAAAAACACGTTGTAATGTAATAGCCGTAACAGATTCTAATTATTTTTTTTGCTTCACTATTTTTGTCCTCACGTGTATGCGTGCATTCGTGTGAGTCTAGTAACAATACAACAATAAGGCTTTGTTTTGTATGTAGTAATGCACAGTGAGTACATGGGGTAATTTCGTTAGATGGATTGTGTGATAGACGTGGAAAATTTTGGACAAAGTCGGGTAATGCATTATTGTTTGCCTTTTGGTTTCATGGTAGACACGATTATTTATGTATTCTAAGAAGGCTTTGATGTTATTTTACTAAGTGAATATAAAATCGTTAAAAAAAAACCCAAAAAGTCGAACCTACTTTACATAGCCGATGCGTGCGTTAAGTTAGTTTTTCGAATGTGTTTAATAAACTTTTCCACTTTTCATAAAAATCGGTTTAAAGCTGAGACACCGAAAGTATGCGTCACTTGTTCGGAAACGTAGTTTCCTTTACATTGGTAGTGTTGGATGAAATTCTGGTCTCGCATTCGTTCTGATTTGCTGCCCAGACCCTGTCTTGGGATGACACCACAGGAATACTCACGCTGCTTCCCGGCTGCGCCCGCGGCGGCTGCGTAGCGTGGGTTGAGGTTATGTGGTGACGAAAATAATAGAAATTCCTTGAATTTATGCACACAATGTAATTCGTTCACCACGATTTATTATAAAACGAAATACTAGGTTTAAACTTGATTAATTACATTTTCTTTAATTAAAGTACCGTGTACAATGTTTCGTGAACGAAATCCGAGAGAGGAAGGGCCACACATTATACAACACTCTCAATGTGTCACGTCACCGTTCGTTCCGAAACGCAATGGTGTCTCAAGAACCATCATTAGCTCGCTAATGTTGGCAGTAAGAGAATTTAATACTATTTAATTCATATTACAATTTATATGTTGATTTTGCTTCAACATTTACTGGGCCCGGCCAGGAAAGAAGGAAAGGACTGCTTCGTTCTCTCATTGCATCATCGAAAGTGGTATCTGATCATGCAGCATGATATACAATCGTCCCTTGGACTATAATATAACACATATCAATATAAACAATCGTCTACTAGACTAGATATAATGGCCTGACAACGTAAGCAATTGTATCTTAGACTATATATAGTGACATGACAATGCAACAATCTGATCCTAGACCATAATTATAACATATGATAAAATAGTGACATGACAATGCAACAATCTGATCCTAGACCATAATTATAACATATAGTAAAAATAAACAGTCGTCTCACGGACTATAATATGACAAATAAAAACAAGCAATTGTTCCACAGAACATGTGACACATGAAAATAAGTACAGCAAATTTTTTATCAGATTGTAATATAAGCCTACTAACAAGTAAACAGTTGTTTCATAACTCATGAAATGAAATATAAGCAAGTCTCTACAACAACTGATAATAACAGTAGTGTTATTCACTATTGTCATTAGAAGATTGACTTAAATTACGTTCCATTGGCAATTTACATAGTTTGACGACAGGTCGCATCAATTCACCATTAAGAGTTTTTAGCTTAACTGAGCGTACTATATTATCTGAGCCCTTGAACACTTCTATGACTCGACCTCTCCGCCACTGTAACGGGGGTGAATTTTCATCCTTGATGAACACTAAGTCATTGATTTGAATATTATCTATGTGACTATACCATTGATTACGTGACTGTAATGTATTTAAGTATTCAAGATGCCAACGTGACCACATTGACTGATACATTTTCTGAATGATTTGAAAGCGAGATAAGCGCGACATTTTGACGTCTTTCCAGAGTGGTTCGGGCACGGCAATCAAGGGCTGACCTATCAGAAAATGAGATGGAGAGAGTACGTCCAAATCACACGGGTCCTCTGACATTGGGACCAGCGGACGAGAGTTAAGAATAGCTTCTATCTTTGTTAACAAGGTAGCAAGTTCCTCGAACGTCAAAATATTCTCCCCGAGCTCCCGCTTGAGGAGATTCTTTGTACTTTTAACTGCGGCTTCAACCAACCCTGACATATGAGGTGCGCCAGGTGGGTTGAACGCCCATCGAATATTTTGCCTACGAAACTCGTCCTTGAGAGTACTCTCATTGTCAATTAAAAACTTAGTGATCTCCCTGAGACACGAACTAGCGGAAGTAAAATTGGTACCTCGATCTGATCTGATGAGTGAGGGCAGACCGCGTCTGCTCACGAACCTTGTGAACGCTGCGATGAACGCCTCGGTGCTCAGCGACGACACCAGTTCGAGGTGGACCGCCTTTGTACCTAGACATATAAAAACACACAGGTAAGCCTTGACCGATTTTGCATTTCTAAGCAAACTAGCCTTGACCAGATATGGTCCCGCAAAGTCGGTAGCCACACCGGAAAATGGTCTAGCTGCTGTGACACGATCAGCAGGCAGATCAGCCATAAGAGGTGGACGCGAGGATGCATCAAATCTGAAACATACTAAGCAATTATGGATAACTCTAGACACCTGGCGTCTAATTGACGGTATCCAACATTCGCGCCGGAGTATGCCTATAAGAGCGTTGGTTGGTGAATGACAATAAGCCTTATGATAATATTCAATGAGCATCTGAGTCCATCTATGATCCTTTGGTAACAGATACTGATGTTTAGCCTCGTATGGCAAGTTTGACTTCTTAAGCCGGCCTCCAACTCTTATGATCTGATCCTTGTCAATGAACACGCTGAGTTTCTGTAATGATTTACAAACCAATTTGCCCTTGTTCATCAATATGACCTCTTCATGATAAGCATCCATTTGGACCTTCTTGATCCATAGCCTTCGCGCGTCACGATTCTCCTCTAGAGACAGCGTAGGCTGAAGATTCCTGGCCTCCTTGGGCAGTCTTAAGTTCCTGCAAAACCTGATGACATATGATGTGATATTTATGAGCTTACTAAATGAGCTGATCTTGGCCAGCAGAGTGTCTTCCCAAGGCTCGACCGGCGTGACAGCATTGACGAGCTTCTTGAAGCCTGGCAGCTCATGTGGCATGGTTACCGTCAAGCTGGGCCACTGTGACTCATCCAACAACAACCAACTGGGTGACCACCACAATTCGAGATCATTCAGATCACGAGCTGACACTCCGCGAGAGGCAGCATCTGCTGGGTTCAACTCTGATCTCACGTGCCTCCATATCATAGGCCGTTTGGAGTTCCTAATATCCTGAACTCGATTACCTTCGAAGGTTTGAAGCATGTGCGGCTCCGTGTTCAGCCATGAGAGTACTATTGTGCTGTCTGACCATGCATTGATGCTCGCAAGATGGATTGAATCTTCATAGGACTCCGCCACGTGATTGAGAAGCTTGAATAGAAGATGGGCTGAACTCAGTTCCAACTTCGGAATCGTCTGTTTAGTCTTCCTTGAAGCTACTCGAGTTTTAGCTATAATTAGACGTACCATGACGCTGCCTGAAGCGTCCTCTGTCCTGAGGTAAACGCTAGCTCCAAACCCAAGTTCTGAAGCATCTCCAAAGCCGTGCAGAGAATACGAGACTGCGTCTGGCAGTGCCACACACCTAGGAATGCGTAAATATGACAAATTGTGCAAATCCTGGATGAGCTCGTTCCATTGGTGGTGCTGGGCTTGACTGACGGTTTCGTCCCAGCACAGGCCATCATTAAATAATGATTGTAGGAATACCTTGAATCGGAAGACTATAGGTGCGCAGTACCCGCAGGGATCGTATAGCCTCGCTATTGTGCTGAGTATGCTACGCTTCGTGACCGGTTGCCCCAGGGGCACGTTGACTTGATATGACATTGTGTCTGTCACTGGACACCATTGGATGCCCAATACCTTTATAAAGCTAGGATCCTCCATATCGAAGAGGTGCGGGTGCTCACAGTATTCATCTGGCAAGTCAGATAACAACTCCTTAGAGTTGGATGACCACTTCCGAAGGTCATATTGTGCGCTTTTCATAAGGGCCACTAGCTCCTCCTTGAGGGTCTGAGCTTCGGATAGTGAATCTGCCCCCGTTAGAATGTCGTCCACGAACACATCCCTGCGCATGACGTGTGCAGCTCGAGACTCTGGGTGGGTAACCTCCCAGTCCGTGGCTAATTGCAGCAGCGTCCTTATAGCTACATAAGGAGCTGGCCGGAGACCGTATGTATTAGTATTTAGTTCATATACCTTGATATCTTCAGATGGGTTCTCCCGCCATAAGATCAGCTGGTACCTTCTGTCCTCAGGGTGTATCCAGGTCTGACGGAACATCATCTTGATGTCTGTAGTGAAGACTATCTGGTGGCGTCTGAAATTTAAAAGTATCTTGGTAATATCGTTCTGGAGTGGGGGTCCTGAGTGAAGGCATTGATTGAGGGACGTTCCCGTGGAAGATCTCCCACTCCCATCATACACTACTCGAATCTTATCCCCACCCCTTTTGAAAATGCCGTGGTGAGGGATCACGAAGTGTTCTGAGTCAAATTGGAATTCGGATAATGACATGTGACCAAGTGATTCATACTCCCGCATGAATGCCTTATACTTTTCAGCAAATAATGGATTCCTTGCCATTTTGCGCTCCAGGGCATGCAGCCGATGAGTAGCTGAAACCCTTGATTCACCTAGCGGGGGTCTACTTGAGCGTAGTGGTAACCGGACCATATATTTACCGTCCGGCATTCGTTGGGTAGTGGAAGCGTACAACCTTTCGGCCTCCACGTGCTCCGGGTGTGCAGCAGGCTTGGTGGGTGGTGCCTCGACTTCCCAAAACTTCTCCAAGACTTGTTCCAGCCTGGTAGACAGCAGGCCGTAGTCCTCGACAAGCGTGCCCGCCAGCGGCATCCGTGATGCAGCCGGTGCCTGACGTGATGGTGTCTGCGGCATGACGCCCATGATGACGTGCCCGAAGCATGACCCATATGCTGAGAGCCCTGGAATCCCAGTGTCAACCTTTGAGCCATCAAATACATAATTTAAAATATCAGTTCCTAGAATGACGTCTACATCCTTAGCCTCATCCAAGCCTTGGTCAGCTAGGATGATAGGTTGTGATTGAATATACTCCTTCAAACATGCATGAGTTACTGGGAGGCTTCCCGTTAATGAATACATAACCATAGCGACAGTGCTTATAATTGGTACTGGGTTGTTGACCGGCTTGACTACTAATTTGACTACAGTTCCGGGACTAGGAACATACTGCTGCCCTATTCCATAGACCTTGTTTCCATTAGACTGTTGGTGCAAGTTCAATTGTTTGACTAATGATTGTTTGATAATGCTGACACTTGCTCCAGTGTCGGCTAACGCTCTGACCTTGACATAACTACCATCACCTGCCCTAACCATGACCACTGCTGTAGGACAGATGGTGATGGGCAGTGACATCTGAGCACCAACAGTGGTATCATCTCACAGCTTCGGGTTCGTCCTCGAACCGAAGCGAAGTGAGGTGAATGTCTGCTGAGCCTGATGCGCTCGTGCCCCCACTCTCGGCCTAGGGTAGTGCTGATCCCGGAGGATCTCATTATGCCGCCGCGGCGGCGATGTCACCGAACCTGAGGGCGACGGCGTGCGTGGGGTTCGGTTCCCTTGGACCAACCCCTCTTCCTGCTGTGCTACCTGTACAGGTACCTGCCGCACGTCCTGACGAGGATCACCTGATACCATTGGCTGCTCGTAACCACATTGTTCGGGCATCGCCTCACGATGGTGGTAATTGTGTGGTCTGGGCGCTGATGGCATGTGAACTCCTCGGTGGCTTGGTAACTGAGCCTGACCGCCTTGGGTCTGAGGCCCAGCCTCCAAATTGCACAGTAGAGTATTGTGCAGGGTTGACTTGCAATGAGCACACCAGTTTTGGTAGCTGCACTCACGGGCAAAGTGCTGTCGCAAGCACCGGTAACACAGGCCAGCCTTCCTTGCCCAGGACCTACGGCCTGACGGGGCCATCTGCAGAAACCTGGCACACTGATACAATGAGTGGTCGCGTCCTTGGCAATGATCACACCGGAACGAGCTCACCTGTTCTGGTGGTGATGGTTGGGCTGTCATCACCTTCCGGGGTAGCGGCATCCTTGATGCGGCTGGTGCCCGACGTTCTCGCGCAGGTGCTGGATGCGTTGGTGACTGCTGCGGTGCCTGGGCAGCGCCCACGCCATCCTCCGGAGACACGCTTTGCAGCACACGACATTGCTCGTCCAATAGTTGAAGCAGCTGTCGCACTGTAGGCAACACCTCCGGGTCGTTACCATGCCGTTCCTCGAACATAGCACGCAACCGTACCGGCAACTTCTGCAAGACTAAAAATAAAATTATATATGACCAGTCCTTGACCGGCTGATGAAGCTTCTCCAAGGCCTGGATTGACTCCATCAGTGGGTCATAAAAGTCAGACCTCAGTCCCACTGTTCCTTGAACAGTGGGCAGGTTGACAATACGACTCAAGTAGGTATCCACCAGAAGCCTGCTGTTCTGGTACCTGTCCTGGAGCAGTCCTATGGCTACCGAGTAACTTGAACCATCGATCGGCAGCTGTCTTACAATAGATAAGGCGTCCCCCTGAAGAGACGCTCTGAGGTAATAGTGCTTCTCGGCATCCGTGATATCCCGAGAATGCACTAGAGAGTCAAAGAGGTCCCAAAAGGACATCCATTCTGCCGGCCCTCCTGTAAACTTGGGAAGCTCGATAGATGGCAGTTTTGCACTTACTAGAGA
The DNA here is from genome assembly GCA_947578815.1 of Epinotia ramella. Taxonomy (NCBI): domain Eukaryota; kingdom Metazoa; phylum Arthropoda; class Insecta; order Lepidoptera; family Tortricidae; genus Epinotia; species Epinotia ramella. The sequence continues at coordinate 27,488,770 of OX388205.1, forward strand.
TGTTGGCAGTCTTGACGGACCTGCTTCGGTCACCGGCTGCTCGTCCAGACGTACCATGAACCGGTTGACTTCACTGAATTGCGCCCGGAGCAATTCAATGTCCCCCTCAGTGACATCCTCAGAGTCGGCCGCCAGGATCACCTCGTATGCCTCCACAAACTGGGGATAGAACACATCAAAATGCCGCCTCGCTACTGAGGCTGCAACACTATATTTTACATCTGTCACTGTGGCAAACAAGTCTGATAATATTTGGTGTTTTGATTTAAATTGAACTAGCGCCTTGCGCAGGGCAGCCATGGTGATATATCGGTTCGTAATCAATGGTACTACTTGACTGGATACTATAATTAGTTACCAATTGCAACCACAACTAATTCTTTGCGTTATTGCCAGGGATAGAACAAATGACAAATTACTAATCGTAAACAACAGCCTTTTACGTCACTGTCAACTTTAAAAACTATGATTCCTTGAATCCTATAACTGCACAATGAATTGACAGCGTTGCAGTGACGTAAAGTTCCAACCTTTAAATTCTAAATTCTAACCTAAAATGTCTTTTCGCGCCTTCCGGTGGGTGATGCAATACTTAACACGTCGCGTCGATGTGAATGTTCAATATGGCCGCCGAGATTGATGACGCAATTTACTAAATTGTTACACTTTTTTCACCTTAAATTTACGAAATTGCCCGTAACGCGCACTGAATCGACACTGATTATGATTACACTATCTTGATTCGTGTAGCCGACAAATTCCTTGAATTCCGGCGATGTTCGACTTGACCCGGCGCCCGCGCCGTCTACGTCGAGTTGTTTTCTGGCCCGAAAATCGTGCTTATAAGGTTGCTCCCCTCGTGGGTTCCACCAAAAATGTTGGATGAAATTCTGGTCTCGCATTCGTTCTGATTTGCTGCCCAGACCCTGTCTTGGGATGACACCACAGGAATACTCACGCTGCTTCCCGGCTGCGCCCGCGGCGGCTGCGTAGCGTGGGTTGAGGTTATGTGGTGACGAAAATAATAGAAATTCCTTGAATTTATGCACACAATGTAATTCGTTCACCACGATTTATTATAAAACGAAATACTAGGTTTAAACTTGATTAATTACATTTTCTTTAATTAAAGTACCGTGTACAATGTTTCGTGAACGAAATCCGAGAGAGGAAGGGCCACACATTATACAACACTCTCAATGTGTCACGTCACCGTTCGTTCCGAAACGCAATGGTGTCTCAAGAACCATCATTAGCTCGCTAATGTTGGCAGTAAGAGAATTTAATACTATTTAATTCATATTACAATTTATATGTTGATTTTGCTTCAACAGGTAGCAGTCTACGCATTCACAGCGGTTAAAATGTTTGATGACATACTGTAAAATATCGATTCCAAATTTCACTGTCTGATTTCCAACGTATTATATTCTTACTGCAAAATATATTTTAATACAGTAAATTAGGTATCATCACACTTGCTCGGTCTTCATAATCCACAGGCATACGGAGAATTATCATTACACCCGCTGTGTATTCGATTTTTTATGTAGCATAATTTGATTATTTTCATACAGCAAAAAATAAGAACCAATCTGAATACCGCATCTAGGCTCTGCACGCTCTGCGACCACGGCCGGTGAGGGATGGCATAGCTCGTTAATACGGAATAAGGGTGAGATTGACTTCCAAAAATGGCGGAATAGGACTCCAACTTGATGTTCAATTTTCTGTCCTGGAACTCTATCAGGGCTACTACATAAGTATTTTCCGCTAATACTTACTTAGATATAAATTTGAAGTATGAGTATGACTACCTGTCAAGTTTCAAACCAAATTCAATCCACTGTCAAGAATCACAGCTGCTTGATAGAAAGGAGTTTTAAGTCCAAGTCAATTCCCACCTGATATTTCCGTCTTTCAAAACTAAAATGACTAATACGTAAAAGGCGATGTCTTAGAGACGTCGCCTTTTGTTAGTGTCACTAAGAAAAGTGCAGTGCCTTAGATTTTTTATGAGCAATTATTTATATTAGGAATTTTGATATAGGCATGATGTAGCACACATAAAGAAAACTTACCTGCATACAATATTTTGACCATTCAAGATTAATGCTAATATTTTTGACTTTTAATCTCAGAATAAGATCGTATTATTCGATGTCAGATCGACCAAATAGGAAAAGATTTTATTTTAAGACAGTCCACGTGATTTTCAATTTAAGTAAATCAGAGTCTTTATTCCAATTTGGTAAAATCGGGCCTCAGTCTGAGAAGAGAAGATGAGTGCAGATAATATAGTTTAATTTCAGAGATATATTCGCAAATTTCGGAATGACATGTATACATCGTAGAAAACAGCCCTATTAGTGTTCCGTGCCAAAATTGGTCCAACGGAACACTTATGCGACCACTCGGAGGCTGTCCGTCTATCACAGCCAGTTTTCTCAAAGACTTTTTGACATAGGACGCTGAAATTTGGTATAGATATAGAAATTTATGGACTAGTTACATAAATAAAGTCAAAAAGGTGTAAACCCCAATAAAGGGGGCTGAGGGGTAATAAGGGGTTTCGCATTTTTTTATAAATTCAATCTTATTTTTACAAGCTTTTATTTAACTTGCACTGTTCGTAACTATGTATGTAAGTGGTCCGTCAAAATTTGCAATCCATTTATCAGTCACGTAGGGTAGGTACGTTATACTATTGAGCTGAAGTTTTGGATATAAGTATAGTTTGGATGACAATTCAATATTATGGTACCATCGAGCTAATTCAGTACTTAACCGTAACCCTGTTGAGTTTGGGCTCGTTAAAATCGTCGCAATGAGTAGTTGATGACGGTATACAGAAAAGTACAGTTGTCAATAAAGGCATGTACTGAAAATTACATTTTTGACAAGAGTGCTCAAGTAATTTAGAACATCATCGTATGTTCAAGTACCGATGTGTAAGTAATGGCTAGTGTGTAACTAGGCTAAATGCTTTGTCTTAATGTTAATCTCGACAAAGTCACAACTACCTGTCTTTCACAAGGTACATCGCAACACACAGCCCACAATCTGACCAAATGGCCATATAATAGCCATAAGTACGACGGGTATATAACAAGGTTACCAAACTTACGGCAGACGTGCGTTGCTCTACTTTGGCGGCCCTGTTGCGCTTGAGTTGAACTCAGGCATTCACATAACGTCTTATCATCACCTCTGGCAGAGTATCCAGTTTAATCTGACCTCTACATTCGTAACAATTAACAGGGTAGACTTATACTCGGCTTAAAGTACAGCAAGCGGTAGGCTTGTGAATTGCCACTATTGCCAGCGCTCTAAAAAAAACTCATCTTTATAGGAATGGTATGTAACATGAGCCTTTTTTACGTCTTCCTCTTACTACTTAAAGGTGAAAAAACGCTGCGTCATTGATTCGGAAAAGTTTTGGAAAAATGTGGTCATATTTATGCTGCTTATGTGTTGTATATTTGTTATTTGTTGAAGGTTGAACTCGTGAAAAAACTTTATATTATGGTTCGAATGGTTTTTCAATATGTCCTAATCAAATTCTGAAATTGGTTTTATATAGATGTTGTATCACTAGTACCTATATGAATTACTTTGGCACTTTCAGTGACTGAGACGATCGATTTTCAAATAGCAGTTCTTTGCCTACTTTGGATTAACTAATCTGTTACATACGCATTTGCAACCAAATGTTAAAACTTTCTAGAAACTGTTGGTGCTATAAATCTTGTTGTATAAATGGGATTATAAAGTGTCTTGTGAAATGTGGTGTAACTTGTTATTGAATGACAAGCCGTTGACTTGATTTATAAAACATTATAGCAAGGATATTGACTAGTTCGGAGTACCCACGTAGACATTTTCTATGTATCAAAACTTGAGGTAATGAAGTCATATTAAAGCCATAAGAGTAGCGATTTGGACGTAATAGTATACTGTTACTTTTTTATGTATTAAGTACATTATATTGTACAATTTTGTTACATATTTTTTTCTGTTTTTTGTATATACAACAGTAATCAATTGAATTGCAAATTAATGATAATACTCAACGTTGCAATTTTTTTTAACATTTTTTTAAAAGCGTATTCGGATAGTTACTGTGTTTCTTTGTTTGACTTTGTATATTTCGTATTCATAGTTTATTTTCTCAATTCATTGTTATTATACTCAACAATACACGGTCGTTCCGTTCATTCAAAATATTATACAATCACCCAAACTGAAGGTCAAGTCGATCATTCTTTGCTTAGTCTAAAATGCAAACACAAAACTTTTCACAATTTTTTATTTTCTGTTTTCCTTAATTTACTTCAACTTAACCTAGAAATGGTAACCTTGTATCACTAGCTACACGCCCATATGACGTTATAAATATACAAAATTTTTGTTGCTGCTGTCCCGGCCATGCAGGGGCGATTGAAATGGGCCTTAACCTAGCCTTAAGCACTTAGTGCTCGTAGTATGAGCCTCCGTAGCTGAGGTGACTGCTGTGATGGTCGTGCTCTTGATTGACATAGACGGGAACCTTGACGGGCACCGGGTAGGGCCTCTCCACAGCGACGGGCACATGCCTCTCAACAGTGACGGGATATGGCCTGTCGACGGGAACCTTGACGGGGTAGGCCACGGGCCTTTCTACCGCGTATGGGACGTGCTTGTACACTGGGTACGGCTCAGGAACGGGCACCTTTACGGGGACTGGGTAAGGCTTCTCAACTGGGACGGGGTACGGCCTGTCGACTGGGACATGGACGGGGTAAGCTACAGGCTTCTCAACGTGCACGGGGTAGGGCACAGGCTTCTCGACGGGGTAGGGGGCAGGCACGTGCACGGGGTAGGGCCTGTCGACGGGCACTCTGACGGGGACACCGACGTGCTTTACCACGGGGTAGGGCTGGGGCACTGGTACTTTGACTTCGACTGGGTATGGCACGTGTTTCTCCACGGGGTAGGGCTGCGGCACTGGCACCTTAACCGGGTAAGGGATGTGCTTCTCGACGGGGTAGGGCTGGGGAACCAGGACCTTGACGGGGTAGGGCCTGTCGACGGGAACATGGACGGGGTAGGGCACCCTCTTCTCGACGGGATACGGAGCGGGGACGTGGACTGGGACTTTGACGTACTCCTTCACGTGATAGGGCACGTGTTTGATGACCTCGTACGGCTGGGGCACGGGGACCTTGACGGGGTATGGCACGTGCTTCTCAACGGCGTATGGCACTGGTCTGTCGACGGGGTAGGCGACGGGCACTCCCTTCACGAGGGTGATGGTCCTGGTGACATCGGTGTGTTCTCCCAGAGGGATACCGTAGCCATGGTGGGCGATGGCGCCTTCGTCAACGAAGTTGTAAGCGCCACCGTGTCCTTGACCATTGCCGATGTACCCGATGTCAAGGCCGCTGATGCCGTATCCGTAGCCGAGGTTCAGGAGACCACGTTTGTCCAACTTCTTGTCCAAAGGCTCAGCCTTTTTCTCTGTTGTCTTCTTCTCACTGGCAGCAGCAGCTGCTACCAGCAGGAAAACTAAACAGATCTGAAAAGAAATAAAGAGTTTGATTAATGGAGTCTGTGTCCATAAAATCACCATAACGTGCTTATTGGCCGCAATAATGACCAGTTATCTGACTTAATGTATCGTTTACATTCGATAAACGCTTAAATAACTGATAGGTACCCGTAATGCGTTTCGTTCAATTAAAAAAACGTGGAAAGTGAACATCGTAACTGGCTTCCTAGTAACTACACAACAAAAAACGTCTAACTTGTAAATCCGTATGGATTCGTTACAGACGTTTAACTCGATAGTAAAACGCATTGCGAACCTTGTATTTAAGTATCCGTTCAAAGTTAACAATGATAATGAACTCTAGAATCTGAGTAAGTGATGAAATATTTATTGAAGATGGTGTTAAGTGGAGTTGTATAAAGGTCGTATAAACAGACAGACCATGACTAAAAGCTTGATTAACGGTAGTGTACATTTGAATGCATCATTAATTTCCACAAATGGCGAATGAATTGTACGGATAATTACTAAACGCATCTTCGAAAATACAAACAAGTAAACAATGAAGCATGATTTAATCAAATCACGTAGTGGAGATTTTTCACACAATATAATTGTCAAAAAAGTTTTGTGAAAAAAGGACATTGTGGTCGTAAAATATAAAGCAGATATAAACAAAACCAAAACTATTTCAAAAACCGGCCGCTTTTGACAGTGATTTGATTTCACCTAAGATGTACAAATATTGAACTTAGTTATGTGTGATTTGAGCTTGCACCGCTTCGCAATTGGTCGTGACTCAGCGCACATATGATTGCAGTGGCGCGAAGTTTGTCATGTCTTGCTTACTCGTATGTTCCAACACATTTTCAACTAAAAAGGCGTAAGGCCCAAGAGCTACCAACGGTCATACGCAATTTTAAACTTGATTGGCAGTATTGCGATGCGCTCTCATGGGGAAAATAGTGAAAAGCGTTTTGAAACTAGTAATGATATGAATTAATTATGTCGTGTTGCATCAGGGGCCGTAGAACTAATTTTATTGGAAATAGCAGTGTTGACATGTGATATGTATTCACTTGACATAAATGTGACTATGTATTCACCTATTAGTCTTATAGCAATATAATAAAGTCTAAAAGTGGTCACTAAACTTTTTGGTTACTAAAATAAACATAAATAGATTACGATAACGCGATATGTGCAGTTTTTATGCTGCTTTAAAGTTTAATAGTAACATGGAGTAGTAACTCCATAAAAACCAACTGACGATGAATGAGATCTTGAGAAAACGTAATACTCGTACAATAAAATTGCGTAACCGTCGTGAGTTTATCGACAACAAACTGAATTTGCAGTCATAGAAACACGTCAAATTTGACAGTCATGTGACAGTGGCCTAGTTTAATTTCCTAATACACACGTATTGGTATATTATCCGCTTTCGCATCTCATTATGTAATTGATAACCTTGTCGATGGAGATGACTTCGTAATTTGATTCAAGTTTATAATGAATTTATTAGCGTTACCTCATATTTAATATAAAGTTAGTGTTACTTCATGTCGCACGAACGATATTTTGTCGAAATGGTATATTTTGAAATAATACCCAGCTGTTATTTAATACAAATAAGGGTTCCTTGTTGACTACGGAACCCTAAAAAAGAAATTGATCTGTTGTTGGTTTTGTCTCTTAATCGTTGGTATTCCATAACAATTATGATTTAAAAAGAACGAATGTTTATGAAATAGCTGTATCATATTTTATTAGTTATTAAATAGGTTACCGAGTTATTGCACTAGTGTGCCAAACCCATCATCATCCTCCTAGCGTTGTTCCCGTTTTGACACCTAATCCCAAGATTTGGCATAGTCACTGGTTCTACGAAAGCGACTGCCATCTCATTCTCCAACCCAGAGGGAAAACTAGACCTTATTGGGATTAGACCCGTTTCCTCACGGTGTTTTCCTTCACAGAAAAGCTAACGGTAAATATTCCGTACATAAGTTCCGAAAAACTCGTTGGTACGAGCCGGGATTCGAACCTGCCTGAAGCCTGAACCACTAGGCTATTGTGCCAAACTAGACAAGCAAACATATTTCTATATATCTATACGACAAAAAGTGTATTTGATTAGTAAACTGCCATCGGTTGAATCGGTTCCCATTGTTTCGAATTGACAGTTGCATTTCAAGTTGACATTAGTGGCACGTTGGGCAACGCTCCCACCGTCGGCGTCACGACATTGTGGGATTTACTTTATTTTGTGCTTTTGTTATCCCTTTTATCTACCTTTAATCTCTAATCACACGATCTTGTAAAGACTTAGTAATGTTTTAGGTGCTATTATAGTGCTTTAATTAACATACGACTTTATACCCCACTACCGGGTTTTAATGTTGTTTAATTGCATATTTTAAATCGCAAGTGACAAGTCTAATTAGTCAGGTTTAACTTGTATGTCATTTAACTAGTTATTTATATTCATAAATCTGAATTCATTATAAAAAACTAGGATATTTATGTAAATCGTGTTAAAACAAATTCAGTATTACGCATGATTCTTGTGAATATTTTCATTTCATTATCAATGCTTTTGGCGTAACTCGTATCCCAAATTTCCTAATCGTATTCAACTACGTAACCGTCCATCTATAACACGTTAACGTGGTGTATTCTAAATTTGAAATTTGTATCACATCCGAAGTGAAAACTGGTCGTAATCGTAAACTCTTAACGATAGTGAAAATCATTTGTGATTCTTTGTACGCGTAGATGACATCAGATTATAACAGTCCTATAAAATAGTCATCATAAAACATAATACTTATTCAGAGCACATACATGTTTTATTCAATTTTTTTTTATGTTTCTGTACCCGCCTTTATATAATGTTATTTTGTTCCTAGTTTTCGTTTCAGGGCAAAAAATATTTTCCGGCGTCCGGCTGTTACCCTCCACAAAAAGGGTGCCGTGCCATTACCTATGAAAGCAGCAAAAGAAAAAAAAAACGCGTTTATTGTATGGGAGCCCCGCATAAATATTTATTTTATTTTGTTTTTAGTATTTGTTGTTATGGCGGCAATAGAAATACATCATCTGTGAAAATTTCAACTGTCTAGCTATCGCCGTTCTTGAGATACAGCCTGGAGACAGTCAAAACGGCAAAAAAAAACACGTTTGTTGTATGGGAGCTCCCCTAAAATATTTATTTTATTTTGTTTTTAGTATTTGTTGTTATAGCGGCAACAGAAATAGATCATCTGTGAAAATTTCAACTGTCTAGCTCTCGCGGTTCTTGAGGTACAGCCTGGTGACAGACAGACAGACGGACAGCGAAGTCTTAGTAATAGGGTCCCATTTTTACCCTTTGGGTACGGAACCCTAAAAAGAGCGGCTCGACAGCTCACAGAGTGACTAGTACTATTTACTCCAAAGAACTTTACGATCTTTGGGGATTAAATACATACCTGATTGTTTCGGTAGTATCTAAGTAATTTGTTGTGTTGTTTATATTGATATTGAATCGTGAATCAGATAAAACAATAAATTCACATAGACGCGGAATTCGATTCCTTTTGAACGAGGTCGCTGTTCGTGGGATAATGTTTCTTCTCAGTGTCGCAATCCCAGCTCGCCGGCTACTTACCTAACTGCCTAAGTCGCCTATAATAGGTCACTACAATCTGGTTATAAATTTACATGTCTGCATTTAATTACAGCAAAAACTGCGAATTGCCTATAATTTTATGTTATTGCAATTTGCAAGGTTCGTCATTTGGCTTTGATAATTTGTTATATTTATCACATCATTAAAACGCAATCGGTTTCTATAAAGTGGGTGTAGAATCAAAAAAGTCAATACTAAAATAATCCGTTGCAGTCGATATCTCAACAACAAGTGACCTAAATGTATAAGAAAACAGAATTTATGAATCTAGTAAAATATAATAAAATAATTTTAATCATCAATCCAGTTTCCAATCACAGTAATTTCCTAAAGCCTGGAATATTTTATTCCGTCCAGTCGTAGGAAAATTGCGTGTTTTTCTCGTTAAGTCGGCCAGACCAGACAACTTGATCACGCCTTAAGAATAAAACTGCTTTAATTACCACATTGCTCGTAATGTTATTTGAGCCTAATTTGCGCGCGCTTAAAGTCAATTTTATAGTGTAAGGCTTATTAGACTTGAAACCTTTTTGCATTTAGTTTAGATAGTTCAGTCTAATCACTTGAGCCTTCTAAGGTGAGCAGGGTAATTCAGGATATCGCATCAATATTCGTTTTGATTCCGTAACTACGTTCCAAGCCCTATATGTTTAGCTGTCAGATTGCCAGTTCATTTAAATTACTATATCTGACCAAGTTTTGTAAAGGTCACAATTAAGCTTAGGGGCACTGTCACAAGTGTAACATACGCACGGAGAAAATATACGTAATTAATTTAATAAGCTCCACCCACGGCCCTTCCTTTCAGAATGTCTGCTCAATATTATTACCGTAGTGTTATCTAAAGGTATGTTACTACCGTAACACCTATCCCTTGTTATTTAACTATCAGGTTGAGGCTGCTTCTCAGGTTTCTGGTCATGTAACAGTCGTGTGAGCAACCTTTTGCTTCCCTGACCGTTTCCTTGGTTGGGCCCGTCGGCCCGTCGGCCCGTAGAAACCATTGTGACGCAACAACTCTGCTAATTTGTTGCGATCCTAGTAATTTGTTTAGAATGTGCCAGTTTAATGCTTTGCCAATAGTCCTTGTTACGATTAACCGGGCTATTTTGTGCAAGCGATTGTTATTAATTTCATCTATTTCATCTTTTTAGTTTAGCTGTGCATATTTCTTTACTAATTGGCTTTGTTTATAAAATAATGCGCATTATTTCAAATATTATTTATTGTACTCTGGCTGGGCTACCAGTTGTTGCCAAACTTATGTTAAGATTGATTCAACAATGAAAGAAACGTGGTCTATAATATTATGTTCAACGTTCAAATTTTTTATAAAATTTGATTAATTTATCTAATTTCTTGTAAAGACTTAGTCGTGTTTTGTATCGTAATGGCTGTTTTAGATGCTACTATAGTACTAATTTCAACTTTGGCCTGCATTTTTTAGTTATATCCTTGTTGCAATTTGTTAACAAGTTAAATGCCCTTTTGTTCGAAACGAACAAATAATACCTGACCTTTTATTAGAATGCTTGTGCTAATATGTGACTTTGGTAAAGGGACTTTGTTACATTGGTGTTTCAAATGGGACAATGGATAACAGTATGTAAATAGCTACCTACTTTACATTTGTTTATTTGCATTTATTCTTGAGTGATTGAAATAAAATTTTGGGGATCAAGTTTAGTCGTTCAACCGTTATTTTTAGTATTCTTAAGTTAATTAAACATAACGGCGTAAATGCCTCATTTAAAGTTTAATGTTTAGTTGATTATAATGATTATGTTTATTGGTGAAATAAACTGAGCGTTATTCTTTAATGTCTTTGTTCTAATCATTCCGACAGATATGATATTTTCTTTCGATCAAATGCTTTTTATGATTTTAAGCAAAGATTGACTTCATCACATCCCATAATCCACTTTTAGATTCACACAACAAAAATGCGTGCGCATTTACATCTCGTTACTTAAGCACAACAATGGCACATCTCAAAAACAACAAACAATAATTGAAAAATTAACATTGTACTATTTTTGAGTTGTGTCACTTTTGTTTTCAGTAACGATCTGAGCTAACTTTAACTCTTAGACGTAATAGCTTAGGTCCGACAGAGCAAAAGAACTGTCGAAATAAAACTACCACAACCCTAAAGGGTTAAAGTTCACGCACGGCACTTTTGTTCACAATCCATCACTTTGGGTTTGGGACACTTTGAAGTCACTTTGCACTACACTTTACACTTCACACACTCACCGCTTTTTTCATTGTGCCTCTTGTGTGTTGTTCGAGTCAGGATTGACTGGATGCAATTTGATCGGTGCCTTGTGTTTTTATAGTTGGTTATTTGGAGTCACTTTCGCTATGGCCCCCGCTTTAGCGGCGGGAAAAACGCCTGTGCGGATCGTGTGTGCTAGTCCTTGTATTTGTTCGGCGGTTGGCCAGGGGGCAGACGCCTCTTGCGTTATTTAAAAAAAAAATTTTCGTTAATTTTGAATTTGGATTTCGCGGTCGCGTTTGTTTGTTTATTTAGTTTATGATTGCGTTTAAATTGAGCGTGTTATTTTTAAATCGGACTGTTATTTTCACGTATACAATAAATTATTAATAGGGCCTGTGATTGTCATTAAGCCCGTAATTAGTTTTATCCAAACGAAATTTTAAAATGTACTGTTGTTTTAATTAACATAATTGTATCTAATAGACATGTCATCAATATTATCAAGGAAACTGATACGACCTAGATATTGATCGGTAAATTTATTCGGATCTTTGTTCTTATAGGATAGCGGCCTTACGCGTTTTATTTCAAAATTATAACGTTTAAATAACTTTAACTCATGGAATAAGTATTGGAAATTATGAATTTTAACGTGCTCGCAAAGATAATTTATTTGATTCGTAATCATTGAAACATATTAAAGAATTTTCTGTGTATCATAATATAAAGTATTAGTAAATTAAATGTTTCATACATTGCCTGTACTTATAAAAGGGATTACCTGTAAAATTAGATAGTTGTACCGATAACTGTTTATAACGAGTTGTAATTATCGAAACACGCAAATAAATGCAAAATACTACACCAAATTACAGTATTAACATACAAGCCACTCTGCATACTTACTCTGATCTATTTTCTACGGTCTATTTAATTGTTTTTATTTTAATATCGCGTGAATCTTAATGCGGATATTTCAGTAACTTATTATCGAGGACGGCAGGATATTGAATAACTCCAATGTACAATTATTAAAAAAAGAGCTTCGGTACGTGATTTCTGCGAATTTGTTCATCCGCAATACTTGGTAGCTTGACTGTTCTAAATTTCAGCATCATAGAACTATGTGCCTACAGCTACACTATAGTAGTTCAAAATCCAGCTTTAGTTCTTATTTTACTATAACTTGTTCAAATTATTGGCCGTTATTTTAAACGCGTTATTTCTAACCAAGATTTAGATTCGCGTCTTTTCGGTAGACATTGCCATAGTTAAGGGCTACAAAAACCGCATAAAAGGCGTCTCCAATTATATCAAAACATTTTTATGGTTCCGTACTCAAAGGGTAAAAACGGGGCCCTATTACTAAGGCACCGCTGTCCGTCCGTGCGTCTGTCACCAGGCTGTATCTGTATCTCATGAATCGTGATACATAGTTAGACTGTTGAAATTTTCACAGATGATGTATTTCTGTTGCCGCTATAACAACAAATAAAAAAAACATTTTTAAGGGGGTTCCCATACACCAACCGTGTTTTTTTTGCCGTTTTTATAGATAAGGGTACGGAACCCTTCGTTGGCACTTGTCCGGTTTTTTTTATATTTACAGAAGCCCTTAACTATTGAGCCCAGGATCTAGACGACTTTTGTTTTACTAAATCGGTTAGACAAGTTACTGCAGTTCTTATCTAACTTAAATAACATTTTTAGTCTGTAAGAGTATTTTTATACACTACACATTCACAATAAACGTGTTTTTTAACACTTTACCTCAGTCAACTTCCGACTAGGTTATTTCTGTACATTTGAAAGTACTTTTGTGACCTGCCAGGTAGCGTTTTTGCTCATTTTCTGTTCAAGTCCTTGCGCCTACGCGGATACTGTCGTATAATTAGCGGGTTTTTTGATTAATTAAGAATATATCATTGTTTTTGTGTCTGAATATATTACTAATCTGCGGTCAAACTTATTGTATCGAAACTGGGAAACGTTAGCGTTATTTGTTAGTGATAGTGTAAGTTGTGTAGCTTTCAAGTTTGTTTTTTTTGGGTGTATTTTTGTAGTCGTAAAAGTGCAAGATATAACCGTTTGTAGATTCTATTATTATTATTTGTATTGTATGGTATCTTATCAAACTAGGTAAAGACAGAAGGTACCCTTTTTTATAAATCCTTTAAAGACCTTCATATCAAATTTAAGTGCTACGGTATAATGAATGCGTTAATTGCATATTGCATTGGCTGGTTTAATCACAGTATGTTTACGGAAATTGCACGTATTGAACAACACCGAAAACCTTAGCTGTGAGGAAATATAAGTTATACCTCATCATATTTAATACTGCGAGATTAACCATCCGTCAATCGATTATTTTAGTATTTCAAAAACCATATTTTTTTCTGTTATACCTAACACTGAATTCTAACTTGTATCCTTATAATCACAATAAACAGCAAATCAAAATAAAGTATTCGGTTCACGGCTCATTCACACTGTTTACTCGTACAAAATATGCAATAGGTTATTGTACACACAAATATGAAAATAATGGTGGGTGCCTTGATGGCCGTCCAGTATATAGAAAACAAAAAAATATCCTTATTAATTTTAAAACTAACTTTTAACCGACTTCTAATCAGTATTCAAATCGTTTGCCTATAAAGTTTGAAGAGTTCCCTGGATTCCTTTAGGATCCCAGCATCAGATTTTGTAATGATTACCAAGGGAATACTATAGAAAGATACCCTTCCCAACAAAAAAAAATATCCATAACATTAAAAATAAAAGATTCGGACGAATTGAGAACCTCCTCTTTAGAAGTGAATTAAAAATAAATTAAGTAAGCTTGCTAATTAAATACACCTACACTGTCAAGTGTCAATAGGTTGCTGACCGGAAAATGTATAAAAATAACAATCGACCAATTATATCACTGGGCCTATTGTGACCGCAAACCGATTACGACGGTTACGTAAATCTCAAGTTCGCTCTCGTTTCTGGGTTCAAGGTTACCGTAACCAATTATTTGAAACAATTAGGATGCGCCTTTTTTATTTCGAAAAGCTTTCGCGACTGACAATAGGTACTTACTTTTCCAAAATATTTCCATTTCGGGAGAAAAGTGTTTCCACTAACTAAATCTTAACAGTTTCAGTTTCTAATCACTTTGATTTTGATGTCGATCGCTTCAGCATCAAATATTCTAGGTTTATGAATTAGGCTTTTTTTTTAAATTATGATGTGCCTATAAATTTGAACTTATTGCAAATATTGAAAAAACCTATACACCTATAAATCTAGTCTTTCATTGTGTCAATAACGTAAGTACTAAAACAAAATTGAGATTGGAAAATATTTAGAAGTGGAAAAACGTTTTCTCTTTTTGTATGAACGAGTACGTAATATTCTTCCCTAAATAAAGGACTGAAACATGTGCTACAATCATGACTATGATTATAAGGAACCCTACAAACATTCGAATATAACTAGTGGATCAGTGACTGTCTTTTTAAAAAAAAAAAAAAATAGAATTTCGAAAAAGACGATCGAGAATAAAAATCTATATTAAGTAATCAACGAACAGACCCCGTAGCATGGACGGCCTTATTACACGATAAGTGACAGGATAGAGCGTCCGTCACTGGCTGACACCGTTCGATAGAACGAGACGACGCTCCTATCTTATCACTTATCGTGTGATAAGGCCGACCATGATACGGGGTCAGGTTCAATCAAATCACAAATTTTCACGAGATTCGGTTGAGAGATGCGACCTGTAGACGAGAAAAACCGGACAGCGGGAAAGACACCGGACAGACAAACGGTTTTTTCGGTCCAAGCTGAAGCATAGAAGTTTGTTCGCATCGCTCAATCGTTCGATAACAAAGAAACGATTATACAATAATCGCGAGTCGGGTAAACGCACCAAGTTCACTCTCGGTTTCAGCGGAGTTCAAGGTCGCCGTACCGGTCGCATGTCCGGATCGCGATTGTCGCCTTTCCAATTTGTTCGCCGATTTGCGGTCCGATAAGTTGGACACTAGGTTATGGTGTCAATTGGATCAAACAAGGATATACCTAGTTAATTCCAAAAGAAATCCAGATATTTTTGACATTCATACGTATCGCGGCGAATTTTGACTCCTATGATAGCTGTCATCTCAGTTAAATTTATCGATTTAAGGTTATATAAATTGTACGCAGATGGCAGCTGTCGTAGGGATCAAGATTCGCCGCTGGGTATGATCCAAGATTAAGTCCTTTTTAGGGTTCGGTAGCCAAATGGCAAAAAACGGAACCCTTATGGATTTGTCATCTCTGTCTGTCTGTCTGTCCGTATGTCACAGGCATTTTACTCGAAAACTATAAGGTGTATTTGAATAAAATTTTGAGGATTGGTGTATTTTGTTAGCCGCTACATAGTTTTGTAATTGAATACTAAAAAAAAATTTTTTTAGGGGTGCACTCCATATAAATAAAACTGAAAGTCAAAAAATTTTTTTTTCATTGCAAGCCCCGTGTGGCCCATCAATCGATAGACCTTTCAAAATAAATATAATGTTTTAACCGTGTATTTTAAAAATATGAAAAAAATCATGGAAATAGGTCTTATTAAATTCTTTCAGAGAAATATGTTTTGAACAGGATCGGTTCAAAGGTTTTTGAGATATTTCTAAAAAACTGCCTTCCTTAAAGAAAAGAACGTAAGTGCCATAAGATTTCAGTAACGATACGACGTTTTTAATAGGCACGGAACCCTTCGTTGTGCGTGGTCCGACACGCACTTGGCCGTTTTTTTTTATTTCGAGAAGCTGGTAAACAATCACCGTGTGGTTAGAATTTCACCACCCCCTTTCTTCCCGTGGGTGTCGTAAAAGTCGACTAAGGGAGCAGGGTTTAAGTGTGTTGTGGGCGATGGGTTTATCACTGCGATATCACACTTTGTCGATCTTTTATACCCACATTTATGCTGAAACTGGCACTGGAACATAAGTTTCATGTGCTTTGCCTATCCCTTTTGGGAATAAAGGCGTGAATCTATTAATCTATGGCAGACAAGCATACTCCCGACAAAGTGGACTGATGACCTGGTAAAGGTTGCGGGAGTCCGCTGGATGCGGGTGGCGCAGGACCGGTTGCTTTGGCACTCTTTGGGGGAGGCCTATGTCCAGCAGTGGACATAGGCCTCCTATCAGCTGATATGATGATGATGATGATGAGACAAGCATACGGCCTGCCTCTTGGTAAGCAGACGCCGAAGCCTATATGGGTCAGATGAATTACAATCAATCACGTTGCCTGCCTTTTATTAATTTGAATCGCCGTGATCCAGTCAATTTCATAGTTGAAATATAACAGTCAGCAAAACCAACGGGTACACTTTGGCACAGAATAAGTAACAGTACTAACTTTGGACAGAAATCCAGTAAGTCAACTGTACCCGAGATTTCATAGTAGACATTTTTTCCTGCGAAATATCAGTTTACTTTATTTTTACAAATACCAACACCAGTTGTACCAGAACGAGAAGTTATAAATTATCTTCACATGAATAGTTATATTGTCAACTGTAGTGTTGGGTTACTCACTCGTGAGGCACCTCATTTGTCATACTCATTTCAATCAATTGCCGCATCACATCACGCTTGAAAAATGTACTACGTCATTCCTCACGAGGCACCGCCTCGTTCCTCGCTCCGTCATCACCTCGCGCTTCATTTCGTTATCCCTCAAACCTCAAAGCCTCGCCCCTCGAGCTCCAGACTCGCCACTCGAGCCTAACTTTCCCCCATCTACGCTATAATATTGTATGTAGTGGAGGAAGGTAAACAAGTAAGAATATTGCACATGAAAGAGGTGGTGGTCTATACTATACGCTACACTTGAAACAAACCTTGTTTTACTTCCGATATATGTTAATTATTAGCTGGTACCTCACATCATTTGAAGTAGGACATTGTACAGTCAGCGTCATATAGTTAGTAGCAGCCAGAGTAGCCAAATATTTCGTTACACACCCTTATTCTTACAGCAATAAAGACGTGTACCGAAATATTTGGCTACCTTGGCTGCTACTAACTATATGGCGCTGATTGTACCACATCATTTTTGGAAATGAGGTGCTCATACAATTTCATGTCCTACGCAACACTTTATGTCAAGTTACTTGGGCAAATAGTTTTAGCTTTTAATACTGAGTAGTTGCTTCTACCATGACGAAATGTCAATTAACTTTAAAGTTGGACATGGACATAGGTATTTTAATATAATTATCTTATTAAAATGCAAAGGTGAACATTAAACAACAAGATCCATATGACCAAATGACTGCGAGTTTTTATGATTTTTAGCATAATTTACTGCAGAGACATGTAAGTATAATAATTAGACTCCTCTGGTTTGAACCGAAATGCGAGTCCCAATTCTTCCTAATTTACCTTACTTTCTTAGAATATATCCCCGGAGATTTATCTCAATTACTCATGAGACAATTAGTTATAAATTGCTTTAATAGCCCTTAGTCTCAGTAGAAAGTAACAGTTGTCATCAAAAACATCATAATAGGCAATATCAAAAGCAGAATGTCTAAAAACGCTCTAACGCCTTGACCATAATTGTAATCAGATATTTACAGCACCTTGTCTCAAGTGACGTTTGTACGAGTATTGCATTGCATAGCTGTAATTCATAGCAACTACTACACAATACGCTACGTAATTATAGTATTTTTACAACCACAGATGCCAACGTTTATAGAAACCTAAGTCAAGCAATATTGGAATTTATGTCAGTGTGCTTAAGAAATTGGGAAGTGCATTGTTTGGTGGTTTTATACAATGACATTTTGAGTAATCTGGCTAATTTTCTCGCCACTACTCACATAAAGAGCAAGGCCCGCGACCAACAACTTGAACTTGGGATACCTTTCTAAATCGTATGCAAACTTATCTAGAGGTACTTATATAATCATCATCATCATCATCATCATTCTCAACATTATCATCATTGTCATTACTTATCATTTTATCAGCCGAAAGACGTCCACTGCTGGACATAGACCGCTCAAAGAGTGCCAAAGTGACCGGTCCTGCGCCAGCCGCATCCAGCGAACTCCCGCGACCTATTCATAATTCTAGTCTTTCCTACATATTAGAGATGTACCGACTAGTCGGCACTTTATGGATCACAGGAAAACGAGACATAGAATAAGTAAACTGCCAGTTTTTACCATTCGTTTTATACTTTACTCAAATACAGATATATTATCCCATTTGGTACTTTGAACGCATGCAGACAGCGCGACGGCATAGCGAAACGAAGTTTCCCGATTGCACCCGAACTTAGCCGAAGTCCACGATCGGCCTAGCCGACTAGTCAACTAGTCGGCTAGTCAGCCAAACCCATAGTCAGCCCATCTCTACTACATATGTTTTTTTTTTATACAACGACGGTGGCAAACTAGCGTACGGCCCGCCTGATGGTAAGCGGACACCGCAGCCTATAGACGCATGCAACCCCAAAGGAGTAACATGGGCGTTGCCGACCCTTGATATGTTTGAGGATTCGCCGTGTTGACAGCTGAAGGAACAAATTCCCTCGCTTTCAACACAACGCATCCTCGGGAGCTCTGGCGACCTTGCTCACCTCCAGGAACACAACACTACTACACAGCAAGTAGTAGTGTCATTATGGCTGTGGTCTTTCGCAAGGCGGAGATACTTCCCCAGTTGGGCTGCTCCACATTCGAGCGGGATGACATTTCGCTGTGCCCTACTTCACCTAAATGTGCATATAATCACGCCCTGTCACACGTGAGGGGAGGCAGAAACCACTGACTTAGGATTTCTCCAATTTGATAAAGTTCGCCAAGCTCGTATTTTGGAAAAAATACACTCAGATGTACTAGGTACTTAATAAGAAATACACTTTATAAAGAAATGTCGTACAAGGTGTACCCGTTTTTACCGTTATTATCTACCATTATTCGAAGCTAAAGTAACTGACTTTAGAGAGTTTGGGACCAGGTAAGAAATAACGAAGAAATTTTATTGGAAGTTTTGCAGCCCTTTAAATAAAATTTTGTGAAAATGCGTACTTATAACTTAATTAAACATGAAATACGTAACACACACTCTTTAGCATTTGTATAGTATTCCTATTACAGTATTCCTTAAAGTAATTTATGAACTATGCATAACCATCATCTTAAGAAGTTAAAAAGTAATTAACTTAAAGCATCCAACCATTTCATATTTTTTTACATCTCAATGTAGGTCAATGCAAAGGCCAAGTTTAATATAATGGTCGAATTATAAATGTAATAATAGTAAAATATGCGTTAATAATACAATTACGACCACAGAATGCCATAACGGTCGGTTTTAAAGGACACCTAAGTACAAGAATTAATATCATTAGCTTAACTTTCGAACAAGCTGTTTTTAATTTTACAAAACATTCAGATATGTTTACAAATAATTGTAATTGCCAGTGGACAGAAATAGGAACAGAATCGTTATAGGAACCATCAATTGAGTCCTACAAAATCTGATTTTGGGACTTATGTGCATTGGATCCGTTTATTCTTCTACAGTAACGATCCAATTATTCTTATGTTTGAGTTAAATATATTTATATTTTATAAAAAAAGTTCCGATATTTTTTTTAATAATGTAGTTTAAATTACACAAACTAAAACATGTTACTCAAAAGTGACGTTTTACTATTATTGAGGTGTTGACTTTAAAACCTACATCATCATACTAACACAATCAATCAATCAGTATTTTATTCGTTCATCACAGGTATATAAGGTGCAGGTGACATAATATTTTAAGGAACAGCTATGACGTGCCGTGCCTTCTGGCGTACGAAACAATTGGTTCTTAATTACAATCTAACAATAAACTGTCTATCTATAATACTAGATTACATGCACAATAAATTAAATTCACCATATGTCAAAGATCATTTAAATAATCCGCTACACTAGATTAACACTTAAACAGTTAGAAAATTAAATAATAAGTACTGAAACTTGTGTATTGTTGCCGTCTGCCATGCTTCGGCAACTTATTGAACAATTTTGGTGCCATTACACGTACTCTTTTGCATCAAAGCTGTCTTACTTTACTAACTACCAACGCTGGTTTCCTTGGGCGAAGGTTGCACGTTCGCTTTTGCTCTCTCAACTGAAAAAAATCGAATTATTTTTGACAAAAATACAACACTCGAAAATGTATAGGTAGACATAGAAATTTCGGTAACTTTAGGGACTGAAAATAAGGCATGAAACTTGGCTGGGGATTCAATCCACATGTAGCCTTTCTTAGACATCGTTTTTGAGCCCTGAATAGTGTACCTCGATATGTAGAACTTCGATACAGTTTTGCAGATTAAACGGAAATCTTTAAGGACAAGGAATAACAAAGTGTAAAGAAAAGAAAGAAAAACAATATGATATTTCTATGTTGTTTAATCTATATATTAGAATATTTCTCACTCATGGCTCAGAATATTTTGATAGCGGCTAAACTAATGTCTTACCGAATCCTGTTCATTATATTTCGCTAAACAAACCTAACACACAGGAAACGAACTCGCTACCCTTCATAAAAATAAATCCCAATTGACAGTAACCATGTCAGAATCAATGAAATCAATCGATTGCCAAACTGTCAAGATGGCCGTGAAGGAAGTTTGGTCGGATAAACGAGTTCTGTTGATAAGGCATTACAAATGTCGCTTAATTTATGCGCTAGTTTGTTTAGGTTAATTATTTTTTCAAGGAAAATGTATTAGGTAAATATTTACTAAGATGTAAAACTGTATTAATAAACGATAAAACTGGATTATAATGGAGAAAAGGAAAATTTTGTGAGATTGTAGCTTTGAAAGTTTTTTATATAGTTACGCGGTTAAGTCCGGAACCACATATCCGATTTCAAAAATTCTTCCACCTGATAGGTATAGAAAAACCACCTACACGTAATGCGGTAATTTTTGTAACTTTGTAAGCCTAGTCTATATGTTACGGGTAATCTCAGGAACTACCCATCTGATTTAAAAAAAAACATTCACCAGTATATAAAAGGGAGCTTTGGGATAAAAATGAGTTATGTGAGCTTATTTTTATCCCAAAGCTTTATTGGTCGCTGACCGAAACTCAAAAGTCCAAACTCAAGGTTTGCGAGCGCAGTGCATCAACAGAATTGATCGAGTCCGAAATACCACACTGCGCTCTAAGAACTAGAATAGCAGATGTGGGCAAGAAGACTGCCTTGCTTAAGTGGAACTGGGCCGGCCATGTTTGCCGTAGGTATGCACCCACAGAGGTGGGCTCATACGGCTACTTGGTGGTTGCCACAGGACGGACACAGGCGGCGAGGTAGGCCAAGGCGGAGATGGCGGGAGGACTTGGACGCATTTTCAAGTGATTGGCCAAGGATTGCGGGGGACAGAGACGAGTGGAAATCCAGGGGGGAGGCCTTTGCCCAGCAGTGGGACACTCCAACAGGCTAGCAAAAAAAAAAAAGTGAGCTATATTTCTAATACCATCAACGCGGGCGGAGCCACGCGGCCACCTAGTTTGTTTTACATGGCAACTGACTTTAAATTGCTGGCTCAACTTTAGAATAAGAATAATAATTTATTTATTGCCATCACCTTAAAATATGAAACAAAAATACTTCGATGAAAAACAAAAGAAAACGTAAAATCACATAACTTAAATTTAGTAAACATAGGTGTGGGGGTGACGTTGGAAACCGATCTCTGCATGTGCTGGGCTTATGTGCCCAGCGCTGGTTTTCAGATTGGTCCCTCAGAAGAGGAGGACGATCGCATTTAAAAATCAGTTAATATCCATAACAATATTTTGCCATCACTACCACTATTTATAATTATCGTGTTTAATCGCTTGACACCAGAACCTTAACACTTTTACTGCCAGGAACCCGCTGAGCGGGGCGCTTACGCCGTAGTCGCTTTCCGCTACATACGAGGAAAACCACGGGATCGGCTACGAGTGTAGCGCGTAGCGATTCATGGCAGTGAATGTGTTAACTTTATACAATTGTTGCTTTATTGTTCTTACCTATAATGGATTTCACAATAACAATAAGACTACTACGAACAACATAACAAATAAAAGAAATTACGCTACTATGTCAAAACAATAGCAGTTTTCATTAATGATCTGGCACGCAACAGGCCTTGGGGCGAAACAATAAGTGATAATTGTGCACATTAGACCATGTGAAATGTTGTAAAAGTGAGGGCAATTTGAGAGTTGCATTTCGTATTACACATATTAACATACTGGATGTTTTTCACACCTGCTATTCAGAAAATAGTCATTCTAGGCTTCAAATGAGAGATCAAGGTTATACTTTTTTTCCTCGTCCTTTTTTTTTCCTCGTCCTGCTATGCAGATAAAAGAGTCATTGTTCCCCCAAATTAAAGATTTCAATCAATCAATCAAATCGTTTATTCGTAAAACATAGGTTCGTATACATAGGTGTTATGAACATTTACAGGTCTCACTATGTCTTCGCCATAAGGCATACAAATAGTCATAACATAAATATGTATGACACAAAAATGAGAATATATTAAACAAAATTATTAAATAATCATATTAATCATGCATCATGCTCAAATTAATTCATGTCAAATTACGCAAAATAGAATAATAATAATTAAAATTAAGATGTTGAATGTTTCCTCATATGAGCAGAATGTGCCAATTGGTTGCAAAATTATTTCCATCTTGGTAAACAAAGAATCCCTCGTGACGCTCATGATTCTAAGGTTGAATCTATTCAATATACCGCCCCGCTGTAAATATATCATTTTGGTCACTAGGGACACTATCTACTATTTTATACCACTGTGTATAGGTAAGTAAATGTCCTGCCTGGATGGAAAGCGAATCCCATAAGATGGACGCTACGTGCGCTGATTGATTAAATGGATTATACAAATGAATTAATGAATAATTGAAAGAATGAATGTATGTTGACGACCGGTTAGCCTAGTGGGTAGTGACGCTGCCTACGAAGCTGAAGGTCCTGGGTTCGAATCCCGGTAAGGGCAAATATTTGTGTGATGAGCATGAATATTTGTTTCTGAGTCATGGAAGTTTTTCTATGTATTTAAGTATTTATATTTATTATATATATCGTCGTCTAGTACCCATAACACAAGCCTTACTGAGCTTACTGTGGGACTAGGTCGATTTGTGTAAGATTGTCCCTTAATATTTATTTATTTATTTTGAGTGCATGAAAGAATGAATGTATTAGTGAATGAAATAATGGATGATTTATTAAATACAAGTAGATACCCAACGGTGCCTGCACTTACACTTTCATTACAACCATTTAGGTATATGCGGATCTTAATTGTGTCAGCATTGAAATCAAATTGGAATGCGAAATATATTTGGCAAATTGACGCCATGCACGTGAGTTTGACAGTTTAGGCTCGGCTGATGCAATTGTTTTCGTACACTTGCAATGCCATTATCATCTACCCACGGAATGTAAAAAGATGGAAATGTCAATAATCTAAGGTTTTATTGGCAACTTTGATTGCTTGAACGTCGTAAGAAGACACACAATCATTCAGCGCAAAAAAATGTGTGTTTAAAACTGTAAAGGACCTGGCCACACTGCAGCTTGAGTCCGCGTGCGCGCTGACGCTGACGAGTCGAGATTTTTACATACATTTTGCTGCCTTTCGCAGCGTCAGCGTGTGACTTTGGTGATCTTATTCTTAAAATTAGGTGATTGCTATCAAACAAGTTCTAATGAAAAATAAGAAATAGACGACATTTTCACCAATTTCCAAATTGCTGGCAAAAGTTCTGGAACGGTTCTATGTACACGCCTCAACTGTCAATTGCATCACTTAACTATATGGCAAATTTCAAACATGAATATGACATTTCACTGAAGCTATTTGTTTCTGACATCATACAATGACAAGTGAAGTAAGAAGAGGACTCTGCACACGATCATCCCAAAGTGACGCAACTATTGGCAATTCACTTCTTTCACATCTATAAGTCCGAGGTTTTTATGGTGAGGTTTTCCCGACGTACTACAGGATTCTTCAAGAAAGTATTGCATACATTTTTAAAGGTTTAGCACGTGAAACCGCTGGAGTAGCAAGCGTACGGACGCTTGCTACTCCAGTCACCTTAGCCTATGGAGGCTACGGTGACTTACAATTAGGCGGACCGTACGCTGCTGGTTTATCACCGATGTGGTATAGAAAAGTAAAGTGAGAATCGACTTGCAAGATTTCATTGCACTGTTTTAATGTGAAGTAAAATCTGTTATATACCGGGTGGAAAGACGATCCTTCTCACAAAGGGGGTTTAGTTTAAGTGATGGAGAATCGATTCGTAATGTTTAGATTTTTGTTACGAACAATTAGTAAAAATATTAAAATAAATTAATGTTCTTCTTAGTGACAACCCTACTATTATTGCGTACTTAATCTACCTACATGTAAGTGTAATGCGACACTTAATGATTTTCAATTCTAAGATTCTGCATGTAGAACTGCCCTTAGTCTCAATTTATCTATGTTTACTTAGATTATTGTTTTGATAAAGGTCACTGACCCTTGTGTTATTGTTAAAATGTTACTGAACCTAATGAGGGTTGTCACTTGCCGTTTTTTGCATTTCATTTCATTTCATTTATTCATTAAAAAACAATTTTCATTGTATGTGAAGTACATGTAAATTAAGCTGTTAAATACAAAATAAAACAAACAAATAATAGCAACCAGTACACTATAGACTATTTTACATATCAAAAATTAATGATTAATAATACTGAAGAACGTCATGTCATACATAATAAAGGATATCTATGTCCAATCTAGCAATGAAAAACAATCAATAATAGAGTAATAATAATGAAAAACGTCATGTCATAACAAATAATTACTTATTAAAAAATGTATTAATTAAAAGTTAACTGCCTATAATTTCAAAACGCTTACGAATATGGGCCTAGTTTCTTAAAAGGAAATACAGTACTAAATCTAAACAATCCCCCTTTTGCGGAAAGGATTGTCGTGCCTTTCCACCCTGTATACCTATATTTCACAGTATGATGTAAGTCATATTAATGATCATGTAATTGATGAACCATTATATCATTAATGTTAATAGATTCAAACTGTAATTACTAAAGTTCAAGAACTAAGAAACAATTAACGTCATCTTTCAATTTCAAGTTCAGTTGAAACCTACATCATACATATAAATCAATTGTTCATGCTAAATTACTCATTCACGAGCAGAAAGCATAATAACGAATGCTCAGAAGCGAGTAAAATTTACTAGAAACTAACAACATCTAGCTTTTGTCTACATAACTTAACATTGTTCTCGTGGAACTCGTTACAATTTTTTCTCCTCTATTTCACCCTCCACCACAGATGTGGGAAGAATATGTTTAATACATTTTATTTGTTTGACACCTTGCATGCTTGACAGCTAGGCAGTCTTCATTTGAGCGAATCTATTTTATAACGACTTAAAAAAGGAGGAGGTTCTCAATTTGTCGGAAACTTTTTTCATGTTCCCCGGTTACTCGAAGACGGCTGAGGGACCGATTTGGAAATAGTTATTTACAGTACATATGGTGCTACTTTCCCGCACTAGTGCGGAAAGAGCACTTTCCGTGCATATGTCGAAACTTTAAAGAGCCATATGTACAGTCGACTACAAAGATAAGTATGTTTTTTAATGTTACAAAGTTATGTATGTATATCTTATTACCATGGTAGTACAGTCTATGTATACCTATTTTTGTAACATCGTATGGATACATCTCTTTGTAGTCGACTGTACAGTAAAGCGTTGTACGATACACGTGCGAATAGGTAATTTTCAACTCGTGTCGATTTAAAACACTCCCTTCGGTCGTGTTTTAATTTATCACCACCCGTTGCGAATTTCCTATTTTCGGCACTTGTATCGTAAATAACTAATTTTTAAGGGTATCCCAGTTAATTCGATGGTAATCAGGTCAGGATCTGATAATGGCATCCTGGAGGTATCGCGGGAACTCTTCAAATTTTCTAGGCACTAAAGAATTTACTTCGGTTAAAACTTTGTTTTTAAAGTAAATTATTTCTGTCTTGACATGCGTTGCCAATTGTCATATACTAGGTCACTCATTAAAACTGCAAATTGATGGGTTGCGTTGCAATCCACCAAAAGTGTTCTTGTTATTTTCAACCCGTTTTAGGAGCCAATTTCCTAACATACTTCTGGCCCATGTCGTAACAATTTTTGTAATATTCCTGCCAAATTGTAAACTAACGGGAAACATTAACAACCAGAAACAGTTTTCTGTCTACAAGTTTTCGCAATGACCTGCAAAATTTCTTCACCCTGTCCAATAATGCCAAAACCATTTATTTCAACACATCGCAGAATCCTGATGATAATTTATTGCCAGTATCTGCCTAATTAAATAAAAGATAACGCATCACTTTCGAAACTTTAAGACACATTTACAGTATTTCGTTCCAATTACTTACATTCCGATGAGCGTTATAAAGATCTGACAAAGTCAGTCACTCTGCTGCGATTCTGAACTTAATCTTATCAAGACAAGGTTGATTTTGAAATGATTGTGTTTATGAAGATGATACCATGTGAAAGTAATTTAGTTTATGCTTTAAATTACTTCATGTAGCTTTGATTGTCGCAATTGGGTTATTTAAACGCTTCGAAATGTTACCGATTACAGTTTTATGGGTTTCTCGTAATGTAACTGTAAATGCCACTAGTTGAATTGAAATAAACTTGCACCTTGAACATCCAACCAACCAACCAACCAACCTTTAAAACAAGGAATTGTATACTGGGATTGTACTACTGGGACTTCTTCTCTGTACTTGTTACAATAGTAGATTGTTTCTCAAGGGAGCAAAATTACATATTTACAGCGAGAGCGGTATATTCAAACTTGAGCGTAACGAGGGCTTCAAGTGTTTA
This sequence comes from Epinotia ramella, assembly GCA_947578815.1. Classification (NCBI taxonomy): domain Eukaryota; kingdom Metazoa; phylum Arthropoda; class Insecta; order Lepidoptera; family Tortricidae; genus Epinotia; species Epinotia ramella. Next base: position 27,516,224 of record OX388205.1, read on the forward strand.
CGCCCAGGATGGACATAATTTTGCTACCGAGTGGCAACTTACTGCTTTTCACAACTTCTATGAGGACATTTTTAGTGCCTCATTTGAGTGCAACAATGACTCTTTTGGAATAGCGGCTTTCATTGCTGCCCATGTTATTTATAGCGTGATAAGAGAGCCGAGGATGTATTTATCAAAGCTCACGCGTTTCATACGACGTTTTTCAACACATTTTGCGAGGAAAAAATCCTTTTCATAAGATGAAAATTTTATAGCCCTCCCAAGTTATATTCTTTACTTAATGATGGCAACAGGTTTTGATTCACATATATTGTACCTCGCCTAGAATTTCCAGTGGCGTCCATTCTATTTATCACTTTTCAAGACACCACGAGTCAACATTTTCGATTTTGGTTATTACCAAACACGCATTAACAATGTTTAATTATTAACAGTGTAATGTTGAGTGTGTTGTGGTGTGTGTAATGTTGTTTGTTTATTAACAGTGTTTGTTTTATCTGTGAAATAACCTATAATGGCGCGCAACATGTTTTTTTCGTGGAGTTTGCGCAGTGCGCGCGCATGTGTTAAGCCAGACTTAGATGAACTCTCTAAACAGCTGATACAAAATAAAATAAATATTTTAGTTTTTAAATGTTATCTTTATTAATTCATGTAAAATGTTATCAAAAGTGAATAGTTTTACTAAATCAAACGTTTCTATATCATATCCAAAAAGAAATAGTCAATTAATTAACAAAAATAATAATGGAAAAATATACCATCTTCGTCTGAAGCCCCCGACAGTAACTTCCTCGTTAAAAATAACACGAAGACAAAATATTTAATTAAAAATAATTTGTTTCGTGATAAGGGTATTTAAAAAGGATTTAATTTGGTTAGTCGAGTAGGAGTCCATAATATGCCAAGAATTAAAAAAAGAGCTATACATTCTGTACAACTCGGTTAATTTAAGAATGCACCGTGTTCATGCATACATCTTGCTGCAAGGTGCCAACGTGACTTAATAGGGATATAACACACGAGTATCGTAATTCGTAATGTTATAAAACACGCGTGTTTAATACCCCGGATTATGAGCCTAAAAGCGACATAAGAAGAGGTACGTTACGAACAAATGTGTTGATTTTTTTTTATTTACTTACCTTTATTAGAATAATTTGCAATACAGAGTTACCTACTTAAGTCTTTAATGATATAAACTTACATTAACTGTTTAATAATGCTTCATTAATGTACCCAAATATACAATCATTAATATCAATGTAACATTAAAGGTTTTGCAATAGGTACCTCATCTTACTTAATTAATGATTCTTAACACACCGTTCCACAAGGTTCTATTTTGAAAACAAAAGCCATTAAAACAACGACATTACTTCATAATTATCCTATACCTAAATTATAAACTTTATTGGCTTGAGGATAAAGTCGTATTTTCAAGTTATAATAAAACGAGATAAAAGTTTTGTCTAATTTAATATTAGTTACTAAATTACAGTAGTTGTTTACCTTGGATTTCTTTCTAGTCCATTTATTAAATTAAATTATTTAAAATTAAGTCAACATCTTTTATTTTATGTCGTTTGCATTTATTCATGGAAAATGGTCAACAGATGCTATGCCTCCTGTGGTGTCGCGTGGTTGTTGTATGTGTGTTGTGGGCGATGAACTAGCAACCTATCACTGTAATACAATTTCATGTTTCAGTTCTTTAAGTGTTTGCTTGTAAGTTGTAGGTAGTCACGCAAATTCAGTTACAGCACAGTGAATAAGATCCAAAAATCCATAATCCAGTGAATTTAAGAATGTATTGGTTAGTCAGTTTATTCGTGAAATGGTAAAGATGACATTCAGAGATTACATGTTTGAAATTTGGACATAAATTGACATTTACTTTGTCATCCCGGATGCGTAAAAAAACTAATGGAGTCTATATCAGAAAAAATGGATGACAACGATAACCTTAAGATTAAAGAAAATGGTAAATAAATGTTGAATAAGATTATTTTTTTAGGTTTTCGTTGGTTTGTTAAATAATGTGCTATTTGAACTTGAACTTCAATTATCAGCGGTTTTAATCGCATCTACGTTGTTTCGCATATTGATCTTTATCATAATGTATTATTATCGGAATTTAGCAAGCTACGGTAGCCTAGTGGTTCAGGCATGCGGCTGTCAAGTGGCGGTCGTGGGTTCGAATGGAATAGCTTTTTCGATAGCTTTTCGGTAATGAAAAACATCGTGTGGAAACCCAATTTTAAGGTCTAGTTTTCCCTCTGGGTTGGAAGGTCAGGATGACAGCCGCTTTCGTAAAACTAGTGCCTATGTCATTTTTTTGGGTTAAGGTGTCAAAGTTGACCCCGGGCCCCTTTGGGCCACAACCAAGGAGGTTGATTTATATTTATTATTATAATATATTATTTCAAAAATAACGTATAATTTTATGTGGACATGGATTCAGCAATAGATTTATATAATAACGTTAAGGGTCGGCAGGACGCTCGACGCTTCATACAAAATAATAATAATAATAATAAATACTCTTTATTGCACCACGACACGACAGAAACATCTTACAAAACATACAAAAAAAAAAAGGAAAAAAAAAAGTAAAATTAGTTTGGTTCTCATTTTAAAACATGCTAGATTAACATGAAACTTTATTTATTATACACATCCGCCATATCTAGGTCGGAACTCGGAACCTAGTTTCAGTTGCTAGAAAAAAAAATAGAGCGACAAGAACGTTTTTCATACAATGTCTCTAAACGATATATTTTTTTTTTATTATAAATTTTAATTTATAGACAACTAGTTTCTGACCTAGATATATGTCGAATGCCATTCTGTATTTAAAAAAAATGTTATTCGAATATTCATTTTTAAAATGAGAACCAACGTTTGTATGGAGAGGCGACTTGAGTCGATCATGCTAGGGACTCTATTAAACAGTAAATAGGTACTTATTAGGTTTATATTACGAATGTACATAATGTATAAAACAGCGCGCTACCGAAATTCCTAACCTCAAAAATCACAATTAGACTTCCACAAACACGTAATGTTTCCGCACTAGCGCTCACCTTTACCAAATCCAAATTGTCGTATCTCATTACCAATTTCCTACTGACATAAGCCCTTTTTAAATTCACTACAAGAACGCGTTGATTTTAAAACGTCGTATCTCACCACCAGTTACAAACTGACATGCGATCTTTTTGAATAAAGTAAGCCGCTGTATATATTTGACATAGATGATACAGGTTTGTATTGATGGGATTTGCGACACTGGAATGCCAGTAATGACTAGTTAGGAAACCTCTAAATGTTACAGAACTGATATGACGCGTTATTATGGAAGTATGGAGGTTGATTGTGATCTTTAGAGAAGTGTCAACACCACTTGGTAAATCGACCACCGATTTTCTTGTTTTGGTTTTCTTTGCAATACGGCATTTGAAAAAAGTCAAATCAGCTTATTTTTATGAAACGTCAAAAACGCTTCGTTAGTGTGAATTTGTACGGATTACTTGCTTGTGACGTCACAAACAAACAACAATACAATACAAATATTTATTAAAACAGTGGTAAATTACCGACCGAGTATTAGTGGTAATTTGACGACCTCTGTAGCCTAGTTGGTAGTGACCCTGCCTACGAAGCCGGAGGTCCCGGGTTCGAATCCCGGTAAGGGCATTTATTTGTGTGATGAGCATAAATATTTGTTCCTGAGTCATGGATGTTTTCTATGTATTTAAGTATTTATTTATCTATATAAGTATGTATATCGTCGTCTAGTACCCATAGTACAAGCTTTGCTTAGTTTGAGATTAGGTCGATTTGTGTAAGATTGTCCCCAAATATTTATTTATTTATTTATTAAACATAAACAATGGCAGACAACAGGCGGTCTTATCGCTAAAAAGTGATCTCTTACAAACAACCTAACTAATATTATAAATACCAAAGTTTGGATGGTTAGATGTTTGGATGTGTGTTAGTCAATCACGCTTAACTTACTGATTTGGATAAAATTTAGCACGAGGATAGTTTATAGCCTGGATTATAATAAAGGATAATTTTATCCCGGGTCCATGCAGACGAAGTCGCGGGCGGTAGATAATATATAATATAAACCTACAAACACATACAAACACACACACTAAATACCAAAGGAACAGTATCATTAACGGTCAAAAGCAAACAGCACACACAAAGTAGGAATAAATAGTTTCTGAAGAGAAAAATAGTACCTAATACCGGGTTTTAGGCACGTGTTTGTGTAGAAATTTGTACGGAACTCGCGTTCTATGGTTTGTTCGTTCGCTGGAATGTCATCCTGGGAATGTACCTCCTTATAGAAAACAGCCACATGATTATCATCATTTTCAGCCTTTAATCGCCCACTGCTGAGCATAAGCCTCTCTTCGAGCTCGCCACTTATCCCGGTCCCGTGCTAGCCTCATCCAGCCTCCACAATAACTAAATAAATAAATATTAGCGGACAATCTTACACAAATCGAACTAGTAATAATATATGTAGTCAAGAAGTCTGCAGAATAAAATAATCAATTTACTACCAATTAGCACTCATTTCACTGCCAAGCTATCTGGTCTCCTAAACTGTCAAGTTCTTATAAAAACAAACCAGGAGACTGTTGCAATATGACCGTCAGCCCTCTCCACAGACAACAGGGCCTAAAGACATGAAGCCCGTACACCGTTAGTGCCTTTTTGCAAATTACGATGAATTTAGCAACAGTATGGCATTTTAACGCGTAGTTTCCTCTGAATGCGGGGTTCCGCCGTGGCGCAAGTTACTGACACGCAGTTGGTGTCATGCGTAAATTAGCTGCCAAGTACACGAACGATGCGTTTCGAGGAATTGTGTAGCTAGAGCAGCGCTCTAATTTAATCCGCCCTTTTTTTTTTTTTCTTGGAGAAAACCTGGCCATGATTGGGTTGTGGTATTTCTATCCACTAAAAACTCCACGGTGCTCTGCATCTGCGCTCTCATGCAGGGAACTCCAGTATCTCATGGTGAACGCACTGGAGACCCCACCGCGCCTCGCCACATTTGACAACATTTCATTTTATAAACACTTCAAAATGAATATATGATTCAAAAGCATATTGCCCCCTGAACACTATACGGTATTTATAAAAAAATTATATAGCTTAATAAAATAGTTAAAAAACAATTGAAAATATGGTCTAATTTTACCCATTCTACGACATAGTTAATGAATAGCCTGTGCCTTATCTTATGTTACAGAAAAAAAAGGTCTGCTGTCACAAATATGAATTTGACATTGACGTATAGCCTGTGCCTTATCTTATGTTACAGAAAAAAAAAGGTCTGCTGTCACAAATATGAATTTGACATTGACGTAGATTGTTTACTATCGATGTTAACGACTGTAACCTAAGGAAGTAAAATAAAATTAAAAGATTCTATATTATAGAAACCCGCATGAATCGACGAGGTGTATACTCCTCCTAAGTACTACAAGTATTGTTTCGTGCCAAGTTTGAAGAAACCGGACAAACATTTCTTCCATGTACCGTATAAAAATAAAGCGGAGTGGTGTCGAGCAGTAGGGAAAGAAGTAATTCCAAAGATCCGTGTGAATGCAAGGTGTCGTATTTATAAAACGCAGTATCGGTATAAGGGATTATCACAGCCAAATTCGTCAATAAAATCGTTTCTTTTTAACAAATAGTACAATTTAAACAAACAACACACCACATACCTACTCCAGTGACAATGGCAAAGTCAGATGTCATTGTCAATGTCAGATCACTTTTTTTTTCGATCGTGGTAAGACTAAGGTAAAGGCTATTCCTGCGTAGAATTGGAGTAACGCCCTTTTAGAATGAGTAAATATTGAAAAATTAATAACAATTTAAATACGAACCCTAGAGAAATAAATAAACTATCAGCGTATTTGTCTTTTTAAACTAAATACACAGAACCAATAAAATTTAGGGCTCAAAAATATGAAATGTTGTCATTTGGCTCGTCCTTAGGATGAAATGCCTTCCCTGGGGTTCTTAAGCGAGTGCCCCGGCCCCCGCCAGAACACTGCGGCCCGATGACCCCTTTAGTCGCCTTCTACGACAGGCGGGGGAGACCGTAGACCTATTCTTGTCCGAGCCTACACGGTAAATTTATATCGCCTAGCAACTATTGCAGTCCCAGAGTTATGCGAAGATGTGTTGTCATATTTGACAGCTCTCAAGCTTCACAACAGCATGGTTAGCATGAGACGGGCTGTGTCGCAGCGAAATAAGTCTATTTCTCTCTCTCTCTCTTCCTAATGCTCCAATTAGAAAAAGACGCGTAGTCTATCTCGCCGCGATACAGCTCGCGTGCAGTCTTGTACTAATCTTGGTGTTTTTATAGGGACTCAGTTTGGTACATACCCGGTATTCACCTGTAGAGACCACGTTATCCACGTTAATCCCCTAGCCTGATCCCCCAGGGGAATTAGCGACAGTTATTTTATATTTGACTAGGAAAAAATGATAATGTTCGGTTATGGCGCTTCGCCGGACGCTACCGCGTCACGCTCGCTTCGCTCGCTCGGCTCGCGCGCTGTAGGGTCGCAGTTCACCTAACAACCTAACCGTTTTCTTCCCCTGGGGGATCAGGCTAGGGGATTAACGTGGATAACAGCGTAGAGACAGACTAGTCAGAAGTCGGACGGACGACATCTGCCATTGAGTTAGTAGGAATTGGAGACAGGGGTGGAAGAATGGAGAAGTCTAAACGACTTGATGTATTGGCTCTTTGGGGTTTTTTTCAGTGCAGCTATCGCAAAGACGACGCAGACAGAAGTCCCAAATTAGCGGTGGATTATCAATTTATGTCCTTAATGTTTTTGGCAATCCTGAAATTTCCACCAACCTTATTGCGTTCCGTAAAAAAGCAAAAAAAAACGTTTCTTCGTTTAATCTTAATCCTCCTTCTGCAACCTTTAATGTATACCTACATATGATTAAAGCTATGCATGCTATCAGTATCTCACGCTAGATAAGTAAAAGTACCAAGGACAAGACGGCCGGATGTTGCGGACACCGGCGGTTCATATTTTATGACTCACTGGTCCAGTTTGTACGGGAGCCGTTTAGATTTGTGAATGAAGGTTTCATTGAGTAACCGGTGATGTGTGATTTTCGGTCCTCGCTAGAACTACTTCTTCGATATCTACCATGCCCTGGCGGGCGTCGGTGGCCATCTTTGTAAGGTCCTTTCTATTCTTGGACAATCTTGATTGTGGCCGATGCTTTGAGTGCCCTCGTTTTTTTGATGCTGTTCAGCCAGTTTCCCCGCTTTTACTAATTATACAATGTGTTTTTTTAACCGTCTTAGAGCCGAAGCCCACTTAAAGTATCCAAAACGTACTCATCATTCGTGAACTTTTGATTGATTAGTTGGACGTAGTTAAAGGAAAAAGATCCAATCCACAGAAAGTTGAGCAAAAGTTATGGCCGTTTAAAGTTTCAACCGTGATTCCTCAAAACTGGTACATTTTTTTAATAATATATGTTTGGATGAAAATTTAGTTGAGTCGTGTATTATACATTCTTTCACACATAATTCAGTTAAATGCTATATTTTTCAGGATTTCGACCAAAAGTGGGGTTGGATCTTTTTTGCGAAAATACACTTTTCATAGACCCTTCCTTTTGTTTAATTTTGTAATAAGGATTCACGAAATAAAACTGGCATAATAATCATGTAAAACCATCTCTATACATACATAAAATAAAGCTGAAGATGGTCGAAAGTCTGTACATGGAAGATATTCGAAAAAAAGTTTGCTGGGATACTTAGAATCGATAACAGAACACGTTCCAACAGTTTTTAGAATTTTTGTCTGTTTATCTGTTTGTCTGCTTATGTGAACGCGCACCACGTGAAAACGGCTGAACGGATTTTGATGCAAACTTTACTAATCTGTTGAGAAAATCCCCGGCCAGGTTTTAGGCTATAAAAATATTATGATAAGGGTGCAAAGGGGACCAAAACTGGGGTTGAACTTTGTATGGGAACTCCTTGAATCCCATACAAATCTAAAAATGCGGGTATAAAATTTGGACAAAACGGCATTCCGCGGAGAATTGAGTATATAGGTGCCAATTCTTTTTATGTAGAAAACTCTCGTGACACTGAAATATTATTGGGAGCGCATAAGGAGCGCTCCCTAAAGGGATATTTTGGGCCTTTCATTCCTACGAAAACCTCAGCCTTCGCTTCGCTTCTTCTTCGCTTGCCTCCCCGTTTCCTTCGGGATTTCGGCCCTTAAGTTTCGCTTGCAAGACACCGGAAGATAATGAGTGTGCTTAGGGGTGATTGCTCACATTGAGAACTGCTCTCAGAAGGGTTGCTTTGGGCCTTTCAGTCCAACAAAATGGCCTTGCTTGCCTCGCCGCTTACCTTCGGAACTTTGGCCTGGGATTTCGCTTGCAAGACACCTGGGGATAGTAAGTGTACGTGGGGGCTCGCCCTCAGGTTTCGTTTGCAAGACAACGGGAGATAATGAGTGCCCGTCCATGGGGGCGCATTTAGAGCGCTTTCTGAAGGAATGATAATGAGTCTTTCATTCCAACGAAAAGCAAGGCCTTTGGCCTCGCTTGCTTGGTGAGTGGCGAGCCGAGGTAAGTCCCGTAGGTGAGTGGCGAAGCAAGCGAGGCCAAAGGCCTTGCTTTTCGTTGGAATGAAAGACTCATTATCAATAAAAAATTGTAAGTGTCCGTGAGGGCTCGCTTGCCTCGCCGCTCATCTCCGGTACTTTAGCCACAGGTCGGTTTGGTCGTTTGCAAGACACCTAGGGATTGTAAGTGTCCGCGGGGGCTTGCATTCGGGTCTTGGGCCCTCGAGCTCGCCTAGGGAGCGGTCTCTTAAAGCATGCTAAAGCCTTTAAGTCCTACAGAAAAGCTCACCCTTCGGCTTTGCTTGGCTCCCCTTTTACCTTCGGGAATTCGGGCCTCAGGTTTCGCTTGCAAGACTCCCGTAGATAATGAGTGTCCGTAGGCGCTCGCATTGAGAGCGCTCTCTAAAGGGATGCTTTGGGCCTTCCATTTGAACGTAAAGCTCGGCTTTTGGCTTCGCTGCCACCTGGGGATAGTAAATGTCCGTGTCCGTGAGGGCTCGCCGTCGGGCTCGCATTGGGAGCGCTTTATAAGGCTTGATTGTGACCTTTCATGTTACGAAAAGCTCGGCATTTGGCCTCGCTTGCCTGCCCACTCCCCTTGGGGACTTTGGGCTCCGGCCTTCGGCCTTCAGGCTTGCATTGGGAGCGCTTTCTTAGGGCTTGATTGGGACCTTTCATTGTTACGAAAAGCTCGGCCTTCGGCATCGCTTGCCTGCCCGCTCCCCTTGGGGACTTTGGTCTCCAGTTTCGCTTGCAAGACACCTGGGGACAGTAAGGCCTTCAGCCCCCGAGCTCGCATAGCGACCGCTCTCTAAAAGTATGCTTAGGGCCTTTCATTCCTACGAAAAGCTCAGCCTTCGGCTCCGTTTGCTCCCCGTTTACCTTCAGGTCTTCGGCCCTAAGGTTTCACCTGCAAGTTACTCGGAGATAACGAGTATCTATGGGGGCTCGGCCTCGGGCCTTAGGCCCTCGTGTTCGCATTAAGACCACTCTCTGAAGGTTTGCTTCGCCGCTCAGATTTAGGGACTTTGGCCTCAGGTCTCGCTTGCAAGACACCTGGGGGATAGTGAGTGTCCGTGGGGCTCGCCATCGGGCCTTCGGACCTGGGGCTCGCATAGGGAGCGCTCTCTCAAAGGATACTTTGGGGATCTATATAATATTATAGACGACCAAGTTTATGAGGGTATTTATTTCGATTCGAAGACAATTTGAACTCTTACACGCACAGTATGGAAATGGAATGTTTATTTTCAAATTTGTCAGTAATATGGTTAAACATAAGAATATCATGTTTAAACCATAATTATACCTACACGTACGAAGTCGCGGGCAGAAGTTAGTTGTTAATATAACCATTTTCCTAAAAATGGTTTATGTGCGCTGGATCGGATAATACATTTACGTATAATGATCCAAGACAATAATACTGACAGCAAAAATCGTAATAAAGGCTGCTTTATAGTGAAAACTTCTTTTAATGATTAAAAATAAAGCTAAATGAATTTAAAAAATGAGATTTACAAAAAAAATATTGTAATAGGATCGTTTCTGTTGTTTACTAAGACACCATTGCAGGATTCAAAACAACTCAACAAAACTGATCCAAGTGAGTTGAATCTATTTTGTTGTATATCTAAAAGATTTAAAGAATCTAAATTTAGTTTTTCAAAAAGAATCCAAACGGATTAGATCCGTTTCGTTGAAAATATTAAAAGTAAAACGTGTGAATTGCATTTTCTTAAAAATGGTCCAAGCAGGTTGGATTTCTTTTGTTAAAACAAATGTGAATCAATTATGTAACTGATCTAATATCACTATACGGTTCCAAGCGTTATGGGTCTTTATGAAGGATATCTTTTTTACTCCGTCATACATGTGGGATGGTATCCCATGTTGATTAAAATATGAAAACACTATGTGAGCGGGGCGTCTTTTTGCTGAATGAAAATATACGCCTCAGAGACCTCTCTGGTATACTTAACTCATGTTTTGGTCATTTTGTGGATTGGATCCTTTTCCTTTAACTACGTCCAGTTAAGCATTTAGTAATAAAAGGTAATTAAATTTAAAAAATCCTAGTATGGCGCGCGGTGCGAAGTTCATTCAACCGGTTAGAGTATGTACAAAAGATGGCGGCTAGCGGTCACTGCGGTCACCCGGCTGGATGATTAAAATTAATATTAATACAAAAAAAAACAATATTGATACATCAAAAAAGGGCTTCGGCTCTAAGACGGTAAAAATACACCCTATACATATTTTAATTAGTGCAGGCTGTCTTATTGTTTGCTTTCGGGTTATGTCATCAAGTCTATTTCCCTGGGACCGGTCGGTCGGGCAGAGACCACGGACTTCTAAAACTTCTTTCACTTCATCCACTTCCATGAAATTCCTTATAAGTAGGTCTAGTTTTTGTAACAGACAAAGTGTCGATAAGCAAAATTCCCGAAGCAAGCAAAGCCTCGGCTTAAACCTATTTAAACGACCCCACGATGGTTTCGTAATAACATGCTTATCAGTTCTGCCATGCAAATATCAGTCGGTAGCATTTTTGATCGACCTGATAACCTCTTGACTCCCGAGTTTCCACGACTGTTACACATTTAACACTTTGGACATCGAATTGATATCAACCTGACATAAATATAAAAAGACATTAACCATTACAGATGTGAAATTGAGTTAATTTAATGACATTTTGCTTGGCAAACTGTCAGGTTGACTCCAATTATGTATGATACCATATGTAACTATTCTAATTTCTCCCTTTATAGGAATGTGGTGGAAAACGATGAGGTTTTTCAATAGCTGAGACGTCCATTGACGACGCAACATTGAGGCAAAGGTCATACAATTGGCTGAGTTTTAGTGTGCCACTTTTGGAGTGCTTATAACCTATCTACCTCTTTTTTATATTACATCGATGTTTATCGGCATTTGTCCTAATATGCCCAATCCTAAAGAATGCTGCATCTTTCTCACGTGCGCGTAAACCATACGTGTCTCGTAAACGGGGCGTGGTTTACACGAATATAAGGAGCCTATTAACAATAGGTCAGCTTACTACCAACTACAATAAAAATAAAACAACTGACTGGATACTCCGCTACGAGCGAGGCGTGCAGCGTCAATATAAATGCATTTGTTTTATACGGACGCTGCACGCGCGCCGTACACTAACACTCAAAATTTCAAAATCTATCTCTCGGGAACTTCTAAGTCTTTTACGAGGCACATAAAACTATCCATACCTGTTTAAATCTTTAGTCGTGATAAGATATCAACAGTTCTACATGTTGCTACACTTTGGTGGTGATAGGGGTGGTGCACAGCGTGCATTTAGTTTTATGGTCATAAATGTCTACACAGATATACATAAGCACGAACCTGGAACGTGTTTGTTTGTCACGCGGACATTGTCTTGGCCAACCTATGTTTTCATACAAATCGGCTAAGCTAAGGTATCGAGCTACATGTTATAAAGTTGTACTGAAATATAGCTTGTGTGAGTATTTAGAATTGGATTGTGGTCTATATTTCTCTATCGCTTTTATAGCTTTTACTCACATGTTCTGATGCAATAAACAATACATACTGAGAATTCAAATAAGAGATAACGGATTATACGCCAAAGCCGGATTCATACTGATCTAAATAAATAAAATAAAAATAAAAATCGTATGTTTACTAAACAAATCTGACGTGATCCTTTCTGGTGCAGTCTGACGCTAGACGCAACAAGAGCCGAGACGTCAGAGCGCGATTAATGTGAATATAACTGGTATAAATATACCTATGGAATCGTTTCGTCACGTCAGACAAATATGAATCCGGATTTAAAATTTGAAACGTAACGTAATACAATACTTTGTTGCTTGGTCCTAAGCAACAAAGTATGCCTTTTAAAGTGTATAATGTTTTGTCTTTTTGGATCTTATTACGTAATACTTAGTGACCTTAGAGTACAGGTACTTAAATATTTGTCTCTCCATTATTATTGCTTTGTAGTCATTAATTTAATATTGTATCACTTTTGAAGCATACGAGTAAGCAAACTTCTAATCAATAAATTCCATGGCGTTTCTAAATGCAGTCGTCCTAAACCGTCTTACCTTTAAAATAAGATCCAAAGTGGCTTAGCAAACTTTAGTTTCTAATACTTGTTGGAATGCTAGTAATAATTTATGGAGAGAAAAATACGTTCGCAATTGCTACCAATGCGGAAAACGGGTCACCTTGGCTTTACCTTCTAGGGGTTTAAAGTCAAGCTTTTCAATTGAGATCAAATGCAAATCGTTCTGAGAATAGAGAGATGGTGGTTCCTGGAAAATTCTTTGTTGTAGTGAGTTTTCTTGAAACAAAGTTCTCGCCTAAATGCTTATTTTTGCACTGTGCGTTCTATTTGAGAATCTAGGGTCTTTCCACAAGAAAGTATCATGATACAATGGGGATTTAAAAAAAAACCAATGATATTGATTTTTTTAACAGAAATAATGTTATTTCAAGTCACCACATAATACAAAAAGGTATTGTAATTAAAATCTACTAGTGTAGGAGATTTTTTTCCAATATATGTACTTATATTGAAACGAATAAAAAGTCATGTTACAATAAAAAAATCATTAAAATTATAATTACTAGAGATTTGGAGTCGCTAGTTTCAATTAGTCAGCAATCGTTACTTACGACCAGCCACCCAGTGGCCATCCGTTAATATCTAATTCTAAAGGGCAGTTTGACAGTTTTCTATGAAATGACAGCTGCAAGCGTCATTTATAACGTTCACCGGAGTTTAAGTGCCGCTGATGTTTGGTGCCAGCGAACGAAACAACCATAGGAGAGGTCTGGAATGTCTGGACCACACATTACCACAGACACAGGCATTATCTTTATAATATCAGTAAAGACTAGGCACACATATAATCACGACAAACGAGATCGCAATGACGGATACAGAGTCCCTCGCGGGAGCTGGGAGAGAGGCGCGCCCTTCGAACGGGTCCGGCTGCGAGTTCCGGTAGCGGCGTGTGCGCATATTACTTTTGGATGCGGCATTGTGGCTCGCGTCATAAGTGAACATGGCTCTGAGCCACGGGGCCAGCCATGCTAGAAATAACGCTTGTTGATCGTATTCCAGATACTGAAATCCGGTGCTGGCCGAAAGTAGTTCCCCCTAGGTCGGCCCATCAGAGATATCACATTTATATAGCATAACATAAAAAGACTGAAAGAATGTTTATTTTAAACGAATGTTTGCTAACATTTGTATGGAGCGTTGGCCGACTGGGGCGACGTGATCCATACAAATGTAAAAAAAAGTAATCTTTTAGTTTTTTCTTATCAGAACACGATACCTGTTATGCCTTTGATCGGTACACACCCCATTTTTGGTACACTCTGTATAAGATAAGAACATATTTGTTACTGGCAAGGAAAAAAAAAAGGATATCGAGAAACAGGAGTGGGCAGGACATTTGGCGAGCAGGAAAACGGCCTACTGAACGGTAACATAGGTGGTAAAGGTCATCAAATCGATCAGCGAACAATCCACCGGCTCGATGATCTGACGATATGTCATTATTGCTGATATACAAGTATTTTTATCGTGAATAAAATGGGAATACCACATGGGAAACGCTTCATGATCACCATCATCATACTCCTATCAGCCGAAAGACGTCCACTGCTGGACATTTATGCATCCTCCAAAGAGTGCCGTTATAACCGGTCCATTTTCTCCAATTTACCAGGTCATCAGCTTAATGATTGGCTTATTTCTCGCTTCATAATTATTTCTCCGCTAGATTAACTTCACTAAAATAGTGTGACTTAACTGTTTTTGTACTGAGGCTCTAGTATAAGTTTTACCGAAACAAAACGTTACGACCGCGTTCGAGTTTAGCTGTCAAATCTCATACAAATTGAGGGTAACACGCAAACGCGATCGTAAAGTTTTCTTTCGGTAAAACTTATACTAGAGCCTCTGAAATAAGTGTCATATTATAGGCCGTCAAGCTTAAACCACCAGCTCCAGTAATAATCCCTTTTTTTTTATCTTTTTGTGAATCCATGCTATTTTAATTTTATGAAATGACATGTAAATTTTCAAAATGAAATAAAATAATCTAATCTATATAAACAACAAATCTAGTAACAATATGGGTGTAGACTCAGAATTTATTATAACTCCAAAAGAAAGAAGGCAAAAAAAATTGTATACTTAGTGACGAAAATCCCATTCAGATATCTCAAAGTATTACGAAGCTTCAACCGCTTTAATATTTATACACATGTTATGCAATGAATCTGAATCTGAATCTGAATACATATATATATATATATATATATATGTATACTAGCTTCTGCCCGCGACTCCGTCCGCGTGGAACTCGTTTATATCGCAGCTCCATACAAACTTTTACCCCCCCATTGCACCCCCTTAGGGGACGATAACGGGAATATAAACTATCCTATGTTACTCTCCATCCTTTCAACTATCTCCACTTAAAAAATCACGTCAATTCGTTGCTCCGCTTTGCCGTGAAAGACGGACAAACATACAAACACATACACTTTCGCATTTATAATATTAGTATAGTAGGATATATATATGAATAATAAGTTTTTGGGTACTATCGACAACACAGCTAACTGACCATCCGTGCACTTTATGTGCATTGTAATAAGGTTCTATATAAATACAGGATGGTCAGCTAACTGTGTTGGCGTTTGTACAATCTTATACAAATCGACCTAGCCCCAAACTAAGCAAAATTGGACTATGGGTATTAGACGATGATATGCCTACATACTAAAAAACATACTCAGGAACAAATATTCGTGCTCATCACACAAAGATTCGTACCCAGAACATCTTGCTTCGTAGGCAGGGTCACTACCAACTAGGCTACAGAGGTCGTCAGCAATATTTCTTATACAGTCAATACAGTCAATATTGCTTGTTAGAGAGAAAAAAACAACACAATCGACAATCGTTTCATATGAAGGTGCGTATATTGCGGAAAAGGTACAGAATATACCCCTTCTTAAAACTTTGGAAACTTATAACTTTGTGATTATTTAATCCCTTGCTTTCCTTTTTTTCTCTATTTGACAATATTTTGAAACCTTTTTCGGGAAAATTCATCATTAAGTAATATTTTATTTGGTGTCTACATCCTTATTGATTCTTTATTTTCATATTATTGATCTATAACTATGATCTACAATGATTAATGACGATCACGGATCGGGTGATCTTATGATATAAAAACCGCCATATCCACAGTTTCATACCTCCGCGATCCTGCGCGTACGCAGTGTATGACACAGCAATGTCGCAGTAGCAGGAGATAATTAACCATTTTGCACTGACATATTAAGCACCTACTTATTATCACAGATTATCTCGTTGATAATACATCAAATATCTGGAGACACCCGAGCGATCTAAGTTAACAATTCGCGCCACCTCAATCTCTGTCTTACCGCTTGCGAGTTAAAGATTAAATTGGTGTGAGACTACATTCTGATCGTCTTTTGTTTTTAATTACAGGCACATTTAGTGCCGAGATATATATCGCAATTTCCTCTCGAATTGGGTCAGGGTTTGAAACGGAAATCGGTATTAATGACATCCTTGTTCTATTCGAGTGTGAACCGGTTTTGCGCAATCGGTAAAAAATATAGGTGTTTTGCGTTAGAATGTTTTGTCTGCGGTGTGAATATCAATGGGTTGTATGAACGGAAAATGATCATGTAACTTTTCCACATCTGCTATTGAGAACAGAGTCATTGTTTCCGTAAATAAGGGACCAAAATTGTACTTTACTTTCCCGTGTTTGCTACTTAGAAAAGACAAAGGTGTGAAAAGCAGTATGTGCCACTCGGTAGCAAAGTATTTCCATCTTGGGCGTAAACACTTGAATCCCCCGTTACGCTCTAGATTCTACTTTAGAATTCCACGCTATGCTCAGGATTTTATGGTAGTCTTCACTCACGGTTTTATATACGCCTTCGCCATAACTCGCTTCGCTACGTAGGAGGCAAACAAGCATATGGCCTGCGTGCATTGAGCAGACACATTTTAGAAATCGGGTGCTTTTTGGAAGACTCCTCCTAGTTTTAGCACTAGTATATAATGTTTTATTTCCATGCTCTAGCTAGGAACAGCGGCGTAACTTAACTAGCATGGGTTAATGGCATGTCAATGGGGTGGCAACTTTGCTGGTTGATGTATATCCTATCGCCGTAGTATTAAGTATTATTGTACCGTGTTTGCCCAAATAACATTAAACATTAATTGCGTGGGTGTCACCCAGTGGCCAGTAATTGGCGCTTAAGGCGCCGTAGGTTCAGCGAAGTTAAGCGAACAGAGTTTTTGAAACAATATAATGCGTCTGTTTATAATAATATGGTTTCAAAAAAATACGAATAGTAATTTTGAGGCTTTTCTGCAGGGAAATCAGTGCTTCGAAACATGATTAAGCAAATTTCGCTCGATAGGAAAAAATCACGAACATAGGTCTAAAACACACAAAATAACACTTAAAATATTCGTAACAAATTATGCACAAGAGCTATAAATATTAAAATTGCTTTTAAAATCGGCAATATCATGTTTGAGGGAAATCAGTGTTTACATTTTTATTTATTTAAACGGCCAAAAAATTAATATTAAAAAACATGATATCCGCGCTTCCGAGCACGCCCTTCCATCTCAGAGGCAGAGAAGACCATGAACCTACGGCGCCTTAACGTCATGCTTACCCAAAGGGATGCACCCGGAGCTGGCCGACCCCATCGCCTCCCATTCTACGCTAGGAGTGGGGCGCGTCGCCGTGAATTGAACTAGGTACCTAACCCTTTATCATGATTTGTCTTAAGCATCTATAAAAGTCAGCCCCCGACTCCTTCCGCGTGGAACTCGTTTATATCGTAGCTCCATACAAACTTTCACTTCCCTTAGAGGATTGATAATAAATACTCTTTATTGCACCACGATAAGAGAATAATCTTACAAAAAAATTTGCTTTAAATAATCCACTATCCTATGCTTCCCCGAGACTCGAAACTAATCTCTACCAAATTTCAGCTAAATCAGTTCAGCGGTTTAAGCGTATGATATAGCGGGAAGAAGTAACAGACAGAAAGACGGACAGACAGACAAACCTTCGCATTTATAATATAAGTATGGAAGTATATGGATATGAATGATTTCTATTAAAGCGCGGCACTTGCATACAGTCGAATTATTTGGGGTTTACCACTGACAGATAGTTTGCCTTCATTTAATTTTCAACTTTAACCTCATACAAATTAAGTAGTTATTTCGAAATCGGTAGACGTGGGTAACAGTATTCGGAAAATTGCTTTATTTGTATGATATTAAAGTTGAAAATTAAATTAAGGCAAACTATCTATCAGTGGTTGACTAACAGTAATCGTACTGTACAGAGACGCCCGCATATATTTTTAGCTTATATTGTGTTCCACTGCTGGGCAAAAGCCTCCCCTTTTTTCCGCCGCTGGTCTCGGTCCAGTGCTAGTGTTGGCCAATCTGTACAAAACGTATCAAGGTCGTCTCGCCATCTCCTTTTCGGTCTGCCTCTACCTCGGAAGCCATCTTGTGGAAGCCATTCGGTGGCTAATTTGGCACATCGCTCCGCGTGCATCCGGCAGACATGTCCAGCCCAGTCCCACTTTAGCTTCGCGGTCTTAGCACCCACATCTACGATGCCAGTTTTGGAACGCAGCTCCGTGTTCCTGATCCGATCGATTCTACGAACTTCGATTATGCTGCGTTCCAGTGCTCGCTGGCAAATCTTGAGTCGGGACTTTTGGGCTTCTGTTAGTGACCAAGTTTGGGCGCCATACATAGGATAGCCATGTAAATATGTCATACACAGCGCTGTTGGAGCCTCCGCAGCGCGCAGGTGTCTCAATGCTCCTTTGTGGTACAACAGGTCAAGCCAGGCGATATCGTGTGTCATGCCTTCATAAAGTGTCTTCCTCCAAAGGTCTCGGTCCTCGGATTTCTTTTCCCAGTTTATAGGGTGGATCTTGAAGGACAGCATGTCACGTTTTGCGCTATCCTTAAGTCCGCAGTAATCTCGATTCTCCATACAAACGTAGTTACGCTCTCATTTTAAAACTAAGTACGTGTTGGATTGTAACGAAACTTAGCATATACAGTGACATGAGGTATATCCAGGTCTGTAGTTAGTTTATGTAACTTCACCATAGTAAAATAAATACAGCGAATTTAAGTTTTTCATACAAAACTTTTTTTTGCTGTATTTCGTTTGTTTTATAAACTGGAACCATGAAACTAATTACAGACATAGATATACCTCATTTATTTGTATATGCAAAGTTTCGTCACAATCCAACACGTAGTTTTAATATGAGAATGAAACACCGTCTGTATGGGAAGGTGAAATTCGGCTGAGCTTACTGCGGACTCTTAAAACCCTACATAAATAACTAAACCTGTATCACGAAGCAGGAACTATCATTAACTTTGTTATGACCAAAGTCATAGCAAACCTAAATGTCAACGACCTGGCACCGCATATGTCAAGGATCGGAATGACACGCCTTCGCAAATGTCGATAAATGCGATTCCACATTAATGCCAATAAGATATCGTTTATGGCAGGCGGAACCAGACCCATTCAAAATCCATGCATGCTTATTATCGGACGAGGGAGCGAAGTGAAGTAAGTTCTATGCTTCAGCTTGGGCCGAAAATCGTTTAGTATGTCCAGATGTAAGGATGTCCCGCTTTCCCGCTGTTCTCTCTCTCTCTCTCTACAGGTTATATTTCTCAGCCGATTCTCGTGAAATTTTCAGTTTCGTTAATTATATAGACTTTCCTTGTTAAGTATTTTTTTCGAAAAAAAAAGAAAATTATTTTTAAAAATACAGATTACAGGCTCTAGTTCTACAGCTCATTATTTTACTTATGTTAGTGACTATAGCGTAGAGCCTCTTAACGCGTTGCAACACGTTCGAGATGTCGATGTAAATAAATCGGCAAACCTTGAGGGTAGATTTGAAAAACCAAGTTTGAAAATTTTACCTACGAGTACTTACATCACAAAATGTTGTAACGCAGGTAAATTAAAATAACCATTTTCTGCACTTGTGCGCAAAGTTGAGTGTTGATATGAAAATGTCAAGCATTTTGTAAGTAGCTTGCGCACTTTTTTATGAAAACATGGAAAAGGCAGTGTCCATAATAAAACAAGGGCATAATAATAAACGTGAGAAATATACCGGTTTGACGAGTGGAAATTGTTGAGCCGAATAATATCCAGTTTTTCACGTAAATATATGATTTATATGTGTAATAATGCTCCGAATATCAACCGTCAAACAAATGCAATATTAGTCTGGACTTAACAAATTGAACAGGTTATGAATTTCGTAAGTGGTTTATATTATTAGGCTTGTTTCTTGTGAAATTTCGTAGGTATAAAATAGTTTGTTGCTGTAAGTACTTTAAGTTAAAATGACGATAACAGAAACAACTTGGGATTGGAACACCATTAAAAAGGGTGGATAATTTTAGATACTTGGGACACGTGGCAACCTCTGACCTGAGGGACGATGCAGACATTGAGCGAGAGCGGAGGGCGTTGTTCGTTAGAGGGAACATGGTGGTCCGCAGATTTGCTCGTTGTTCTGCTGAGCTAAAAATAGCTCTAGAGCCTTCTGTACGACCCGCTACACGAGCAGTCTGTGACTCTCTTATAAGTACGCAAAACAGTTCAATGCCCTACGTGTACAGTACTATAATGCTTTGGGGCTGCCCCGTTTCTCTAGTGCGTCCAGCATGTTCGCGGATGCTATAGTTGACTGTTTCTATACAAGTGTAAGGAAACGCTGCACATCACTAGCGCGCTGAGTGCGGGCTAGCTCCAGTGGTATCCTGAAGGCATTTGCGGAGAGGTTTGATTGTGAGTATCTGAATCATTCTCACATGATCCACGTCTGACAGCCCCCACTAAGTGCTGTCCTTGTTTTATATGTATTAGGTTATAGCATTGCTAAATTTAGGCTAAGAAACTGTAACTAACTTTATCTATGATCCTAGTTGGTAAATATGAAATCATAAGATAATAAAGAGACGTAAATAAACTGATCGAAGTGTGGCAGTGTGTGTGTGTATTCTATTGTTTTGCAACCCTACTTTATGATGAAATTTCAACAATAGATGTTGGCTGTTGGTTTAATATTTTCGTCATCTGAGCATTTAATTCTGGGGTTACGTAAAGAGCAAAAGGAAGGATAGACGGCAAAGTATAGGTTACACCTACAAAGACAGGACTGTAACTGGGCAGGAGGCCGCGGATGCGTTTGCCGAGTACTTCGGTTCAGTGTTCCACAGCGGGGCGCCGCTGCTGGACGCTGAAGCCGCGGAACGTGGCGGCGGCGGGGCGGCGCCCGCGGACGCGGCGCGGCTAGCTGTCGACAGCGTGCAGGCGCAGGAGCTGCGCCGCGCGATCAGAGCTCTCAAAACACGCTCAGCAGCAGGACCAGATGCTATTCCATGTTTCCTAGTCCGAGATTGTGCGTGTGTGTTGGAGCAACCGCTTCTTCACATATTCAATCTAGCACTACAAAACTCCACTTACCCTTCCTGCTGGAAGATCTCTAGGGTTACACCTGTACCGAAGAGCAGTGCCGGAACAGATGTGAGTAACTATAGGCCTATAGCGGTGTTGTCGGTCTTTGGCAAAGTCTTTGAAACCATTATCAACAGTAGAATCAATTATCAGGTAGCTACTCAGCTTGACGACGCTCAACATGGTTTCAGGACTGGTAGATCAACAACAACTAATCATATCTGTTTTGTGGACTACGTAACTGGAGCTATGGATGGGCGGTCACAGGTTGACGTAGCCTATTTCGATTTTAAAAAGGCGTTCGATTTGGTGGATAATGACATATTACTACGAAAGTTGGCTGAGTTCGGATTTACACCCAAGCTGCTACATTTTTTTGCAAACTACCTGCGGGGTCGTAGTCAGTATGTAACAGTATCCGGATATCAGTCGCAGCCATATTACACCTATTCAGGAGTTAGTCAGGGTAGCACGTTGGGGCCGACCCTATTTCTGCTGATGATCAACGATTTGCCGAGGGTCGTCAGTGCCGCTAAGTGTCTGCTGTTCGCTGATGATCTCAAACTCTTCCTGCGGGTAAGTCAAAGAGACGATTGTGCCAGGCTGCAGAACGATATTGATGCTATTCAAGATTGGAGTGATGCCAATAAGCTGCAATTTAATTCCTCCAAGTGCAGAATCATCACTTTCACGAGAGCACGTTCTCCAGTATGCGTCGCATATAGTCTCCGAGACGCCTCGCTGGAAAGGGTCTATGAGATATCTGACTTGGGTCTTACTTTGGATACGGAGCTAGACTTTCGTTTGCATATAACAAAAGTATGTAAAGCCGCAACAAAAACCTTAGGGTTTATAATGAGGGTATCCGCACAGTTCAAGAACATCCATGTGGCGGTATTGCTATACAACGCGTACGTCCGAAGTAGGTTGGAGTTCGGCGCCATAGCATGGGACCCCCACGAGGTAAAATACACGATAATGATTGAGAGGGTTCAAAGACGTTTTGCAAGATACCTTTTTAAAAGGCAATACGGGTACTACCCTCTATTGTATCCTTCGCTTTACGTCTTGGGTATGGTCGGGTTCTATACACTGGAACTAAGGCGGAAACTGTTGTTGGCAATGCACTACTACGGTGTCATTAATAACACCGTAAACAGTCCCGCTGTGTTGGAGAGGCTGGGCCTTTTCGTTCCGGTCTGGCGTCCCTGTCCCCCGGGCCTGACCGCCCTGCCCGCGCGGCGCCCGCAGCGCCTGTTCGCGGGCCGCGCCATGCGCACCCGTCGCGCCGGGAACGCACCCACTGCTCGGGCGCTGTCTATGCTCAATGCTATGTCCATCGATGCCCCACAAATAGACGTTTTTGCAGATAGCGTTGGTGGTTTTGGCAGAAAGTTATTAATGTATTTAAATGATTATTTTAATGAGTGACTAAATCTATGACGAAACAATGAATAAGTACTTGTCTTTTATATTATTAAATAGTTGTAAATGTAATGTATGGTCCTAACTGGGCTGTAATTAATTTTAACTGACTGGTAGGTATCTACCTATGACTTATGTTTAGTGTGTAAGCGATTTGGTCCTGGACTGTTATGCTTGCGTATGTCTAAATAAATAAATAAAAAAATAAAATTTCTCAAAAAAAATGCCACTTTTATTAATTGTACTACTATGATTTTTTTGTTAACTATTTCCTCTGAGAATCAGGAGCTCTTTCGACCCTGGTAGGACAAAAAATTGTCCCATAGATATTTTTCCTATTGTATTACCAGTTACCTGATACTTTGTATGGTGGTAACGCAATAGGAAAGTTCAAAAATGTATGGACATTTTGGGACACTTTTTTTCTCCTATTGGGTTGGAAAGACATCGTGATTCTGAGTAGAAATAACATAAAAGGTGCAGAAAATCTCCGAAAAAATGTAGTGCCATTTTTTTTGAGAGACGCTCATCTAACCTAAAACAAACTATACTCAATGGATACAATGAGACTCTTTTTGATGAGTGATGACAGAAGGACGACAAGGGCTATCAAATATTGTAAAGTGTGTCCAATCAAATCCATTATATATACAGGAAAAAACGGATGAGGAGTATCGGAGATTACCCCTTACACACTTAGAAAGCTACATACAAACTTACATTTCACAGAGATAACCTATTATTATTAGTGTAGAAAACTAGAGCCGTGCAGAAAACTAGGCTAACATCACTAATAGTATGATAACATTGCATTATCAGTGCAAAACAGCGTAACACAATTTCCTACAGCCAACCTTGAACTAACGACACCGAAATTGGTACAAGACGAGCCATCATTATGTCGGGTCACTTATACTTGAGATCATTCGAGTTGGCCGAATTGCAGCAAAGTAGCCTATTCAAAAAACAACTCTATCGTCCGAGGTAGAAGATTCAGATTCCGATGACAGTTTTATTAATAGTCGGCCATATTTAATCTGAACCATAAATCCGTTAAATGTACTTAAGTTATTCAAATTTCGAACTTATTAACTAATGCTTTAAGTATGTAATAGTATAACGTGTATATATGGGTCCTCTATGTTACTTTATCTTGGTCAAGTCTGTGATTTGATGACTGATGACACTGCCCGTGACTTTGTAAGCGTAATGCGTGTGTAAGTTAATGGTCAGTAATATATTTATACTTTATTGCGCAATACAAGAGAAAGTTCAAATGGTGGACTTAATGCTATAAGGCGTTCTCTACCAGTCAACCATTGGGCTAAAAGGAACCATTTGGTGCAGGTATTTCAATTGGAAAGTCAATTCCAACTCAATTCCAGATAAAATTATATATTAGGGGCCAGGGGATCTTACACAAATCGACCTAGTCCCAAATACATAGAAAACATCCATGACACAGGAAAAAATATTCGTGCTCATCACACAAATAAATGGCCTTACCGGGATTCGAACCCAGGTTCGAACCCTTGCCTCGTAGGCAGGGTCACTACCAACTAGGCTATAGCGAGCGGTCGTCAAAAGTCAAATACATATTGTCCAGTCAATGAACTGACAACTCGTATGGAAAAAAAGTCAAGATTGGAAATAATTTATAATAGCTTATTTTTAATGTGTAACGGATATATTATCAATTAAATAGTTACCCTGCGACAAAATCCGACAAAATTTCAGACATCGAAAAAACGATAAACTAACTAGCTTCTGAAAAGTCAGAAAAAATATTAATAAATATTTTTGTCTTTATTTTGGTTAATTTACATTTGCTCTATAATATTCAAGATAAATCGTGCAAAAAAAGACAATGCATGCTTCATTTACATCTACATAATTACTTCCGGGTGGAAAGTTTGTCGGATTCTTGAATTAATCATCTTAGAATAAAATTTTAAAATGAAATCAACAAAAAAAACGCTATTATAAATTAATGTTTTTCAAAACCGTATTTTGCCTGGAGTATTTACTCGTACGAGACATACATACTCGTAAACAGTAATTTGTTTGTCCAGCTAGTATCATGGGAACTTTTGGGCCACCAACAATCCGGGGCGGTCCTATGTAAGCTTTAGGCTAGAACCTATTGTTGACGAAACCTGTTGCGGATTCCATCATTTTTTTTTCTGCAAGTAGGCCGTAAATGGCACTTTTGTTATGTGAGTGCTTAGGGAGATGCTTCTGGTACGCGCTTGACAAAGTCTGCGTTGCGGATATTTATTTGTTAAATTCATATTTCTTAAATCCAGTACAGTCCAGTACATTTTGAGTCTACTGTCATATTGTGCTTGCGATTTCTCGAGGATGAGATGTATGTATATATCACTCGCAATTTTTGGATTTGAGTCTGAGAGGTATTTTTGATGATACCTATAAGTATTTTTATGTTATCATTCTTCGCTTATGACTTAAAATATTGCAATCCTAAACATTTTGCGTTTGAAGAAAAAGAACCATCGCTTAAATATATCGAAGTGGTTGTAGGTCAATACAAGGTAAGCAGATGTTTTTTTTTCTCCTCCAGTCTTCTCTTGATACAAACGTAATTTGGTTATCATTTTAATAGAAAAGTCAGTCAAGTTACTGAAGCTATGAAAACCGTTCTGGTAGCTATTTTTCTATTTTAATTTCTAGAAACAAAAACTAGTTTTCGACCTAAATATAGGGGATCCCATTGTGAATACAAAGTTGCATGTTATTCTAGAATGTCCTTTTAAAATGACAACCAAACTACGTTTGTATGGAGAGTCGCGCGTCCCGACGAAATCTTATATTTTATTTTTGACGATCTGTGTAGCCTAGTTTGTAGTGATGCCTACGAAGCCAGGGGTCCCGGGTTCGGATCCCTGTAAGGGCATTTATAATATTTGTTAGATAAGCACGAATATTTGTTCCTGAGTCATGGATGTTTTCTATGTATTTAAGTATAAGTGTGTATATCGTCGTCTAGTACCCATAGTACAAGCTTTGCTTAGTTTGGGACTAGGTCAATTTGTGTACCTACGGTTGTCCTCAAAATATTTTTTTTTTTTTATTACATTGTAACATACAGCCTTTGTGCCATAGACAATAGAGTCGCGTTCAAATATTTAGACACATGTTCTGATGTAACCTTTTTGACAGTAACTACACCTAACATCAATAGGAGGTAGCTTGGGGGCCTAACAGCCCGATCATTTGAGTACTTTGTTTTACAACAGACATAATCACAATGTACCGTATTACACATCTCGTTACGAAAACCAAATTGGCTTATTGTTGTATTTGAACCCTGGACCGTGCGAACTGTACCATCAACAGTTTGACGTTTCTTGAACCGTATTGTAAGGGCATAAGGTCTACTGTTGGTCAGTTGTACATCAGCTACGTTACTCAGTTTACGTAACAGTGTCACGTGGGTAAACGATATTCATGAGTCAATATGCAGTAATGGATGTCAGTTGATACTGTCGACGTCAATCAACCGATCATCGGGCGTTTAGTACATTTCTGTCAGTACGAACATTTTTGTCTGACTGTACTTTTATGCTTACTTATGTTCCTGTGTCCCCTAGATGGGACAGAGGGCGTCCACAGTGCGCCGCCATCCCGTCCGGTCTTGAGCTTCGCGCTTCAATGCGCTCCAAGTCTTCTCTATGGTCTTCGCCTCTGCGATGATCGTCCGCCGCCAGGTCTGTTTAGGGCGGCCACTTTTACGCTTTCCTTGGGGATTCTAGTCCAGGGCTTGCCTCAGTATGTGATCAGGGTACCTTCGGAGCGTGTGGCCGATCTAGTTCCGCTTGCGGCGTTTGATTTGCTGGTCGATCGGACTTATTACGGTACTTTTATGCACAGTCGTCAAATCTACTAGTAGAGATGGTACTAATTGATCCTTATCTGCTGTAGTTTGGCGTCTTGTGCCTTAAAATCTACGCTATGCTCAGGGTCGTACTGTTGAGTCACTCGCTGCGCTCGTAGTTCAATCTTACTATCTAGCTCGGATTTTAATACAGGCACTGCACTGGCACCAAACTACATATTTGAAGAATAGCAAAACAAATAACTATTATTTGCTACTAATTCAAATTCAAATCATTTATTGCACTCATCGCCAATGTTTGATAGGTGAACTAAAGAAAGAAAGAAAGAAAGATCAATTTATTCACAAAAACACAGGACATATCATCCTCTTCGCGAAATCGGCTCTAGCGAGTTCGATGAAATTTGCAATATAGGGATTTACGGGGGCGAAAAATCTATCTATCTAGGTCAAATATCTGGGTAAGTATATTCCTTTTCTTTGTACTTCCTCTATTTTCACCCGACCAGAGCTCGATCACCCAGGTACTTAAGCAATAAAGTAAGCAATAAGGTGTCAGACTCATTGACATAGGGTCGACGTCAATTGTAATAGATATCTCCTTACAATAAAAGATAAAGGTGCCAAATAAAAACATATATACAGGGTGTGGCCTGCAATAGGAGCAAAAAATTAAACGGTAGATTATTGAGCTTGTGAGCAATTATTTCCAGGTGGTTGTACTTGAAAAAAAAAGTTTAATTTTTTATTTTAATTTGTTTAAAGTAAGTTTACGTGTATTTTTTACTCTTCTGGGGTGACACAAGTGATTCTTTTTATTTTAAAAACACAAAGAATATAACAAGAAAATTAATAAATCACAGAAATATCTTTTAAAACAAAAATGCAAAAACTATTATGACTCATTACAGGTTACCTCTGAAATCTGCACTGACTGTTGTGCTATGATCTCGTGGTGCCAAGATACATTTCTTGGAGGTCATAACTTTAGATCAAAATTTCTCCGAATTTAAAAAAATTAAAAAAATTGCACACAAGGGGTATTTGCTCTATAAATAATTGCTCCTGTTACAGGCCACATACTGTATTTCACGTTGTTTAAAATAGAAGTTAGAAAACATCGATCTCGTTATTAATAGGTATCAGTTTTGTAACTAACGAGCAGAATCTCGTTTTGAAACTTGACCTCCGCCGCTATTTCATCTTTGATTCAACGTTACTTAACGTTGTGGGGAAACCGGCCTACATTAAAACGGGAATGATGTGATTTTTATAGCGTACGACATGTTTACGATTCCTACGATTTTTGTACTGCGCGTAGTTGTGACATATACATAGATACATAGATTCACGCGTTTATTCCCAAAAGGACTGCCATGTTCCAGTACTTCCAGTGCCACTTTTAAGAACAAAGAACTTAAAAGATCGAAAAAAAGTGATGTCGCAGTAATAGGTTGCTAGCCTATCGCCACAACACCCTTCGACCCTGCTCCCTTAGTTGAATTTTACGACACAAGAAATGCGACATAGAAACATAAAAAGCAAGTTTTAATTAAGTACCTGCATTTCAATATTAATTTTATTAAAGGTTGCGGGAGTCCGCTGGATGCGGGTGGCGCAGGACCGGTCGCTTTGGCACTCTTTGAGGGAGGCCTATGTCCAGCAGTGGACGTCTTTCGGCTGATATGATGATGATGATGATTTCAATATTCATGTGTCGCAATTAAAAAATGAAATTGAACGAATTAGTCGGTACTACAAATAATAACATAAAATGCCTTATAAATCATTTTGTCACCGTAAATAAATTAGAGTCCTGAGTTTGCGGTAGGTAACAGTTAGTTAAACTATCAATATCGTAGATATATTGTTTTTTTTTATTCTCATGAAACATGTTCAATACGTGTAAATTCCGTCATGCATATTTATTAGTCTTTTCTTAGTACCTTATTAACTAAATAAATAAGGGAGTTATTGTTATAAAGGAGTATTTTTAGGGTTCCGTACCTCAAAAGGAAAAAAACGGAACCCTTATAGGATCACTTTGTTGTCCGTCTGTGTCTGTCTGTCTGTCTGTCAAGACCATTTTCTCAGGAACGCGTAAAGGTATCAAGCTAAAATTTGTATCAAATACTCAAATCTATTTTCCCTTGAAGCTGTGAAAAAAACAAACTTAAAAGCCAACGCAATCAAAAGATACAGTCGTATATGCTGCAAATTTTAGAGTTTTTCGACACTTGCAAAACCTACGGGGTACTTTCCGTGAACTCAAAAACTTGAAATTTGCCACGAAGCAACGTCATATAGCCCAAACAAAGGAAAAATGAAGAAAAGTAGACATTTTTAGTAAAATTATACAAAAAAATATTTTTTTTTAATTTTAAACTTAATACCTTTTTTCTCGTTAACTTGTGCAGGTATTAAATTGAAATTCATGTCAAATACTCAGGGCTATAGAACCTTTAAGATGTAGCACAACCAAACTTTTATGTCAATGCAATCAAAAGAAATAGCAATTTTAGTCGCATATTTTGAAACTGAGTACTCGCAAGAAACTCAAAACCTAAGGGGTACTTCCCGTTAACACAGAAACTTGAAACTTGGCACGAAGAAACTTCATATAGCACAGACAAAGGAAAAATTACGAAAATTAGACATTTTTACTAAAATCATACAAAAAACATTTATTTTTATTTTAAACTACTACTACCTTTTTCCTCGTAAACGCGTAGAGGTATTAAATTGAAATTCATATCAAATACTCAGGTCTATAATACCTTTCTGCTGTAGCAAAATGAAACTTTTATGTCCATGCAATCGTAAGAAATAGCAATATAAGTCGCACAATAAAATATGCGCCAAA
Organism: Epinotia ramella; assembly: GCA_947578815.1. Lineage (NCBI taxonomy): Eukaryota > Metazoa > Arthropoda > Insecta > Lepidoptera > Tortricidae > Epinotia > Epinotia ramella. The sequence goes on from OX388205.1 coordinate 27,545,663, forward strand.
GTTCCGTTCAAGGACTACTCTACCAGAGAAGTAAAAATTAAATTACAGACATGGCTCAAATCTCTGTCATATGAGGACATTGAGGATATCTTGAGGATAGTCAAATGAAGACAGCACACACATCCACACTCACACACAATTACACACACAATCACTCACTTACCATAAACAATGTAATCTAATCTTACCATATTTAGAAATAACATAAAATATGTAAGTATAACTAGATAAAATGTAATATCAGAGACCTAGTTAGAGGAATATTAAACTGTCATCTGTATTAACTCACTGTCATCTGTATTAACTCACTGTCATCTGTATTAACTCACTGTCATCTGTATTAACTCACTGTCATCTGTATTAACGTTTCGAATGAATATTATTTGTACTGTACACTTGAATAATTGTTTTGGTTACCTACGAGACAGGCTACGCCTAGTGTAGGAACCAGTGTAAAGATTACTGGAATGTATACTAGTACATATTTCTGTTTGTATTTATATGTAGTTTGTAAACTTCTTATGTACAATAAAGAATACTTATACTTATACTTATACTTATAATTTAAACCTGAGTATGTGATCTTAAGGGTATCAAAACCTAAAGGTAGGGACTTCCCGTGAACTCAGTTTTATTTTATATCAACGCAATAAAAAAACAGCAATTTAAGTAATCCGCTTAAGGTGTGCAGAGTAGATGGTCCAGCTATATCTAATGCAAATCCAGGTTGGGGATCTATCGCTTATGTACGTCGCAATCTAAAGGATGCCATCACAGATGCATCATGTACAAGAAATATTTAAATAACCCAGGTACTGCAGACGGCTTTTGTGAATGCTTGCATTTTTAAATGTTTGATGTCAGTGTGATAACTGTATTAGGTCACCACAATGTCAAATTAATGTTGCAATTGAATGCATAAATACAACAATATACGGCAGCAACCCCAACCCCGTGTTCCCGTTTGATTGTTGTGGGAGACTTCAATATCGATTTTAGAATGAATCCCCAAAATGGAATTTCCACATATTTTTCATTCATAAACATGTTTCCGTTAATAAGCACTAGCACTACTCGATACAATTCATACCTTTTTCAGTCACCATTTACAGATCTGGTTCAAATTTTTCAAATTTAACAGTACAGTTAATTAGTATTTTTGAACCGGATTTATAAAAAGATAGTGACTAAAAACTTTGTAAATAAACAACTTTGATAAAAGAAGTATTGCCAGGCTGCTGCAAATCTAGTGTAGGTATTTCAGTTATATTATATATATATTTTTTTATTATTTCTAATTTGTTAAAGTGACCCTGTTTAAATTTATCCTCCCCCAGCTTTCCACATTGTAATGTTACGGATTCCATTTTAATTTACTAATAAACATACTACAACTTTTGCTTGTTATAGGCTTGTACGGAACCCTCGGTGCGCGAGTCCGACTCGCACTTGGCCGGTTTTTTATTTTATTTTATTTTTTTATTTAGAACATGATGATTTTTTATTTATTTTAATGATGTAAATAGATAGTTATTATATTTAAGAAGGCATATTATTATACAAGATGCATATTTACATTAACCAAAATAATTTTAAACTAAGTTAGATCTAAAAAAGGCCCTCGAGGCATTGTACCGAGGATTATTCTTATTATTTATTACTTATAATTAATAATAAAGTAGGTATGTCCACTTGGTTAAATCCCAGAGCGGAAAGTCCGGCTTGCTGTGCAAGGGAGACGTACAGTCGAGGTCATAAATATGTTTACACTTTTGCACCTTATTACAAGGCAATAAGGTGCAAAAGTGTAAACGTATTTATGACCTCGACCGTACCAAGTAGTGTGTACTTCACCACGAGCGATAATAAAGACCTGCGATTTTAATTATCTTGTTTTACCGCCCTAGGTGTGTAATGCACTATAAATGTCGTGTGCTCTAAAACTGTCCAACCGTTACGCATAACAAGTAAATTGACTTATTCGGCGTAAAAGACGTGTACGCGGGTCAACTGGAAGCATTCCGAACGCCTAAAACTGGCTTAATCGTTTTTTTAATGCTTTAATTTCACTTACGGTCACGTAACGACGCAGACCCGTTTTTGAACGGGAATTATTTAGACACTTTTAAAGGTCAGTTGGCTGAAGTCGGGCTGTGTATTTCAGAGTTATCACCAATTTTGCCCTCATTCATAGTGGTTATAAGGATAATATATAGCGTATTTTACTGTAAGATCAATAAGCTTGATAGATATACAGGTTGTGGCCTGAAATAGGAGCTAAAAATTAAACGGCTCACAAGCTCAATAATCTATGAGCTTGTGAGCAATTATTTCCAGGTGGTTTAAATTGAAAAATAACTGTGTATTTCTTACTCTTGTGGGGCGACATAAGCAGTTTTTTTTTATTTTGAAAATACTAAAAAGATAACAAAAAATTTAAAAAAATCAAAAAAATATCTTTTGAAAACAAAAATGCAAAAACTATTATGACTCATTACATGATGTTACTTCAAAATCTGCATTGACTGCTGTGCTATGACCTCGTGGTGCCAAGATACATTACATGAACGTCATAACTTTAGATCCGTTTTCTCCGAATAAAAAAAAAAAAAAAATTGGACACCAGGGTTTAATACAGATGCTCTAAGGAAGCGTCATTTTAAATATTTGCCCCTGTTACAGGCCACACACTGTAAATAGGAACTTTAGTATAGGTACACAGAAAACATTAGTTGAAAACCCGCGATATTTTAATAAAATTGGTCCATTCGTTTAGGAGTTACGATGCTACAGACAGACACAAAGACACACAGTGTACAGTTGACGTTAAAATATGGATACACTTTTGTACCTCCTTTCCTTTTGATACAGAAAATTAGAAAACATCACTTTGACGTCACCGGTATAATCTCTAAAAATACGGGTAATAAATAATAAATAGTGTTAATGTACTCATGCAATAAATAAATAGTAAGACCTGATACCGAGTTACCTTTGCACGAGTGCCCCATAAACTAGAAAGGGCCCCAAGGCCGGATCGGCCGCGAATGTCACCGAGTGTAATAATTATTGATAATAGCTCTGTTATTAACACTCGCTGACTTCATTAGCCAGGGTTTGTGCTTGTTTGAAAATGTTATGATTTATTACCGTCACAAGTAATAATGCTTATGGTAGATTCTTTCCTCAACTACGATAGTGTGTTTCAAGGAAGCAAAATGATATATTTACGGCGGCGTTATACGGTATATTGAATACTTCGTTACGCTCAAGATTATTCATTAGAATCCCTCGCTATGCTCATTCTATTGAAGAATCTTGAGCGTAACGAAGGATTCAAGTGTTTATGCCCAAGGCCGAAATATTTTTTCTACCGCATGACACATACGCTTTTAACATCTTCTATATGAGGAAAATTAAAATCCCTCATTTAAGTTAACAATGTCGATTTTCTGAATAGCAGGATCAAGGAAGAAAAGTTCAACTCAAACTTGAACTTTTCTTCCTTATTGCCCTCTCATGAGGGATAAATCCCTCATAAGAGGGCAACAATGACTTTTTTCTGAACATCAGGTGTTGAAAGGGAAACCATCGTGTTTGGGTTCATTGGAACCCTCTCGAATCTCTCGAGAGTTGTCGATGACGTAAAGTTGGCAATAAAATACCTTTTTTTTTTAATGTATACCTGTTTTCTTTTAACTACTTTTACACGTCCATGGTTTACTATTTGTTTGTCAAAAGAGACCCAAACTAGCTACCTACTAGTTAAAATCCTTAACATGTCTCAGTAAAGTAACGTTTACAAACAAACCTAAATTCAAATGCATCGCCTGTTTAAGTAGTATCCTATACAATCATTGAATACACTAATGGCTTCACATTAAGGCTCACTTTTTCTTGATACACGTTTTTACTTGTTTTTCTATAAGGTATTCCTCATTTTCTATTCATCAGAAAGATATTTTCGCAATTTAGGAAGCTGATTGCTTTAGCTGTTGGAATGTGGATGCGGTCAAATTTTAATGAGTAGATCGTCGTGGGTGTTGCTACAGAATTGAGATCATCGTACTGTTTTATTGATTTTTCTAATACGTATTATATAAATTTATGTGAAATAGAATTATTCTAGTCCAGAAACATGCGTATATATTCGAAATACACAACCCTCCTTCTGATACAGTCTGGTAATTATATCATATCGATCACACTGAAAAAAGGTGTGATAGACATACATAAACCAGTTAAATTAATTCATTTCATTGCATAAACTCGATATTAATCAGTTCTTTTCAGTCCGTGAATTCTTAATGAGGCAAAACTAAGAACTTGATTCAGACACTTAATCAGTAAACTTAATGAGTAGTTTGCATGATGACTATACTTTACTAGTAAGTATTTAATCTTTGGATTACTGCTATTACGTAATATCCTGCAATATAACACAGAGATGTACGAGTATGTAGCTATGGAGTGTTTTATTTTGTGTAACTTTCAAAGCCGAGATGAAAGCAAATTATAGCGGGTATCACACAATATGTTACAAGCTTTTATTTATGACTTGAGCTGTTCGTTTGTCAGTTTTTTAGTGACGGACAAATCTTGCAAGTTAAATTTGACCCACGTCCCCGGTGACCGATTAAACTGAAATTTTGGGTATAAGTATAGTTTGGATGAGAATTTAATATTATGGTACCATTTAGCTAATCTGATGATGGAGACAGAAGGTGGCCATGGGAATTCAGTATTTAACACATTCACTGCCAAGAATCGCTACGCGCTACGCTCGTAGCCGACGCCGTGGTTTTTCTCGTATGTAGCGGAAAGCGACTGCGGCGTAGGCACCCGCTGGGCGGGTTCCTGTCAGTGAAAGTGTTAACCGACGTAACCCCGTTGAGTTTGGTCTTGTTACAATATACAGAAAAGTACAGTCGGCAATCAAAGCTTGTACCAAAAAATAATATTTTGACAGAAGCTATTCATCATCATCATCATATCATCCCTAAGACGTCCACTGCTGGACGAGGCCTCCCCCAGAGAGTTCCAAAGTGAGCGGTTCTGCACCACTTAGTTTTATTCATAGTTTGGATGATATCAAAAAAAGGTCTACTTTTCCATACGATCTACTTATTAGGTAGGTACGTACATGCTAATTGTTAAAAAGACACACGTGCTAAATACAGGGTGCAATCTTTTACGTGATACAAAATAGCAAAATGTGAATCTATCCATGATTCTGAGCAACTTTTATTATGGGACCAACTTTGTGTTATGCCAAAAAAATCCAACTATTTCATTAACTCTGCTCATTTTAGACTGACAAGAATGTATGAACAGGTGTGTTTTTTTTGGCATAACACAAAGTTGGTCCCATAATAAAAGTTGCTCAGAATCATGGATAGATTCACATTTTGCTATTTTGTATCACGTAAAAGATTGCACCCTGTATAAACACCTAATGACTCGCCATTAATTAAGACTAACACCTTTTATGTAATAACGCTCCATTAAATCAGTTTTTTAAACAGAATTTAGAACACACGCAGCCGCCGATCTTGTGATTGGTCGCATCGGGCAGGATAATGATCCCGGTATAGTAAATGTTACTCAACGATTACTTCTGACCATCCTGCGTTGCGACAGACACTGCATCGGACAAGGACTATGTCAGTAAAGACGAGTAATACGAGTTATTTTATACAACGACGGTGGCAAACAAGCGGCCCGCCCGATGGTAAGCGTACACCGCAGCCTATAGACGCATGCAACTCCAAAGGAGTAACATGGGCGTCGCCCACCCTTGATATGTTTGAGGATTCGCCGTGTTGACAGCTGAAGGAACAATTCCCTTGCTCTCAACACAACGCATCCTCGGGAGCTCTGGCGACCTTGCTCACCTCCAGGAACACAACACAACTACAGAGCAAGTAGTAGTGTTATTACGGCTGTGGTCATCTTTCAAGGCGGAGGTACTTCCCCAGTTGGGCTGCTCCACATTCGAGCGGGATGACATGTCGCTGTGCCCTACCTCACCAGTTTTAGGAAGTTTTAGAAATCTTTCTCGTTTTAGAATACAATCTAGTATGTGTCACTCAAGGGAGTCTATTAATTAAACATTAAGACATAGTTATTCTTGCATATAACCCGCCCGATTTAGCCAATTTGAAGTTAGGGCTTAAGAGACCCGCCCATTTCGAACAAATTGGAGTAAGAATTTACCCTAAGATTATACATCAAAATCGTAACACTCACAATCCTTTCAACTAATTGTAAGCTACCGAGTTCTTCCACACCTCCGCCGCGCCTATACCGAGGGTTAAACAGAATGCATTATGTCAACAGCTGACAGCACTTTGGCAAGACTACGTGTCAAAATATCATAATAGCCGTAGACACTAAATAAAATAATCAATAACGTCATATTTTCTCGAAAAAAGATAAAAAAATGTAGTCAATGGAGAAAACATCAACGCAAAAGGTTAATCACGAAGTTATAAGTGTGCAAAGTTTTAAGAAGGGGTATGTTCCGTCCCTTTTTCTTAAAACGCAACTTCATATGAAACGATGACGCTGGAAGAATGTGACGTCACAGAAGACGGCAACGTGCCGCGCCGCGGCCCCCCGGCAGCATCCTGTAATGTGGACCTCACGCACCGTTTGCGTTTTCTTAACAAGGAATATTAAAACGGTTGTAGCTTCGTAATTCTTTGAGATATCTGAATGGGATTTTCGTCACTAGGTCGTTTTTTGCCTTCTTTCTTTTAGAGTAATACTAATTTTCGAGTCTACACCCCTATTGGTGGGTTTTAAAAGCTGCTGTCATTCTTGACACTACTTATTGATGATGGTGTCAAAAATACCTCTCGCCACAGTGAGGGGAGGCTCGCTCAGTAATTTCGTCGCGCCGCTACAAGTACATGCCAACCTCCCGGCCCCGGCCTGTATGTTAGCGCTGTTACGGCACGCATGCGTTCTATCGCAGCGCGTTGCGATAGAAAGGGATGGCCACGTTTAGGCTCGTTCGGCATACTTAAACAGGGGATTTGTTAAGAGGCTGACAAGACCTAATTTGGTGAAATTGATGTTATTTAAGCAGTGTTTTAAGAAAAACTATATGTTCTAGCACATCAAATAAAATATATGTTAATATTCACTATATTTCAAAGGCCGTGGACGGGCTCGATACATAATTGGACGAAATCGGCTCGATAGAAAATAATTGCAACGATTGGTCTTAAAATCACAATAAACGGTTCTGTCTTTATTTTTTTGACGTATGGGTCTGCAATTAAAAACATGAAGTCAACATATTCATACCTAAACCGCTAGCGAGTCATATTTTACAAATAAAATAATACACCCTTTTTTATTTCAATATTTATCTTCAAAAACCGTGCCGCCCAGTAACACTCGCTCTCGTTTACTCCGATACAAATAGACAGTGCGCGCGCTATTCAAAATCCTCAAGGGCATTTTGGTGTTGACAGCGTCTTAACAGAGAAGCTTCTGTATCTAGTACTAATTATTTGGTGACACTTTGCATTCTGGAAGGCTTTATAACCACGCATATTTTATAATTTCCATTAGTTTTTCCAAACACTTCTATCTTGTGTTACGTAACTTAACACCTTATTTCGCTAATGCCCTTATAAGTGTATGCAGCCGCGCATGCTCATTGACTGACGGGATTTCCTTACTGAATGAAATCTGTGAGTCTAATCCAGCGCCGATCTAGTTGCGACCATCTTTTATGGCTAGCTCACGCAATGTTGGCATCGGGTTAGTAATGATTTTTTTTAAATACATGCTGTAGGTTATCTTTATAAATCCTACTAGTATTATAAATTTTTTCGATTGTTTGGATGTTTGGATGTTTATTAATCAATCACACTAAACCGATTTGGATGAAGTTTGCACGAAGATATCTTATAACCTGGATTAAAATTTGGAATAGTTTTTATCCCGGCTCAGACGAAGTCACGGGCGGAAGCTAGTCTTAAATTAAATAAATACGATCTTAATTATAATTGTTTGATCATAATTTAGAATGGATTTTTTTGGCGAATATTAGGTTATATTGCGCGGGTTTACCTGCGTTCTTTACAATATGCTGACAAAGCCGTGCTGGCAGCTAGCAATAGAAACGTTACATGTTACATGAAAGTTTTTGGCCATGTTTGTTAGTCTTAATCACAAAAGGGTCATTGTCAGATTTAGGTGCGCGTCTCTTCGGTGGACATTGCCAAAGTTAAGGGCTGTAAAGCCTAATTTTTGGTTGAACTCTGAATCCGCATAAACGGCATCGCCTCTTCTATAATTCTATGCGATAAAAACATATTATATATAAACATAAGCCCTTAACTATTGCCCACTGAAAAGACGATTTTTGTGTTACTGACTGACAATGACCCAAAAACTGCTGAACGCATTATTTTGTAACTTTCCAGTAAAGTAGCTTACAGACATCACATCTAAATTGTAGATATAAAATGTAGATATAAAAATTGATATTTAATTTGCTATTTGTACACAATTCACGCAATAATAAAGTAATTTCCTACTAACGCAAGATACACTGCATTTAATACAAACCTATGTAGGTTTCGTTGAATTTGACGGTAATTACAGTCAAGTTACAGGATACGTTAGATTTAATAATAGTTTCGGTACGATACGACACTGGCAACACAAATCGCGATTCCGGCTTAACCACATTACGCCCGTCGCCGTAAATCAGCGCGCCGTGAGATCGCAACGCGTTTACTGGTCGGGTTTGTGCTCACTTGCAGCGAATCTGTCTTTTTTTAACCCCCGACGCAAAGAGATTGTTATAAGTTTAACGTGTCTCTGTATCTGTGTATCTGTTTTTTTGTGTCATAGACAATTTTATGCCGAGTGTCCTTAGCCGTGTTTCATGAAAATCTGTTTAGCCGTTTTTGAGATATTGGACTTTGAAATGAAAATGTCGGGGGTTTTTCAACTTTTCTAAGTTGTGTTTCTAAAAATCCAAAAATGGATTCGTAAATAAATTATTGCATGACAATCGGTTGAGAAATACGACCTCTAGAGGAACGGCCTCGACATCCGGACAGACATAGGAAAGCGTTTTTGCCCAAGCTGAAGCGGAGAAATTCTATACAATTTTGAAGTTTACTGTTTGGTCGAATCGCTTGGATGTGCTATCTAGTATTTAGATTCATCTTTACTTCGTACTCGGACTTTTCAGTTCGGTTGACAAAGTAATTATCCGGCAGATATTTTAATGGTATTTTCGAACGGTTGACCGAGGAAAAATCGGGCCACGACTTCATGAATTTATAAATAATATTTTTTTTGATAGTTGTAAGAAAAAATCCTCATCTATTAGAGGAGGCCTGTGCCCAGCAGTGGGACGTATATAGGCTGATTTATTATTATTTTATTTATGAATTTTTCGCCATTTGTAAGAAAAAATCCTCGTCTCGCCGGTGAAATAAACGCGTTACAATTACGTATCAATTGGATGTCAATACTTTTGGTTAATCAAAGCATAAAGACATTGGAAACGCAAAGAAAAGTAAGGTATTATACTTTATTAAAATATACTTTATTGTGCACCACAAAGATAAAAAACTAAAAACAAAACATAAAACATTAAGACTACCTATGCAAGAACAGGTGATCTTATCGCTAAAGAGCGGTCTCTTCCAGACAACTTTTGGGTAGCAGGAAATACAGAATTCATAGCAGTTAACAGGTAGGTAGAGTGCATAATTGTAAAGATGCATCAATTAATACGATATATAAATAAATATATACGTAAACAATCAATGTAATTAACAATATAAGTAAAATAAATACGTATCTATCATAAATATACATACACATAAATTTATAAGGCAATCAAGGGAGCGTTAAGAGATGTAGTTTGTAACATAACGCAAGTGCTGTAAATAGGAATAAAATAATATCGTTTTTGTTGATTTCCCCGCTTACACTGCCGCCTGCTTCGTCCTATTACACGCTGTTACCAAATACCTCACGATATAAAATAATTCAGTACTCTTACCAGACCGTGAGGTAACCCGAGAATGACTGACGACCGATTTGATTGAATACTCATTAGCATCAGCGTTATAGATGCTATGCTTCATAGCTATGTGGAACAGAATATCTAGGTCTTCACGTCTTTCTATGATTTGCATGGGCAAATGTGGAAATTTGACTATGACTTTCGAAGTCAAACCATAATAATACTAGGTACTTGATCTGTAAGATAGGTATGTGGTGTCACCTGGCTGGTGGTGAGGAAGGTCGCCAGAGCTCCCACCCAGCTATTCTGCAACTTTTTAACCTCACTTTATCGTTCACCCACAATTATATCTTGACGCCGTGATTCGTAGTAACTCAGCGTAATCAGAGGTCTAGTTTCGGTAGGCGTGACGGGTGAGTTGAGGCGATTTATCGCGTTCCGAATAACAGCCCTTAAGATACGCTGCCGCTGTGTTAAAAATGGGCACCTGCATTTGTTTCTAACCGTTAATATAACTAATCTTCTGGCCAATAAGGGTCGGCAACATGCTTTTTATGCAATACTTTGATACAAGACCTCATATTAGCCGAAAGTTAACCGTTTCCGTCCTATAAAATGAAATAAATAACTCAAATTGCACAATAAAATTGATCATATCTGAGAACCTTAGCGGGCTATCGGTAAACAAAATCATTAATAATCATTTGTTATGCTATAGCCATTAAGGGACCGCGACGAATCGAAGTGCTTTCATATACGCCAGTATTTATGGTGGTAAAGAAATTATGAAATTAACAGTCACTGTTTTCTACTACTATACAGAATAAGTCATATAAACCTGCGGTGGATTTATAATTTGTAGATAGGTAATTGACGAAGCATGTTGCAGATGCTGTTTGGTTGTATTGACGAAACCTGCGTTGTGGAAATGTTTTGTATGTACTTTTGTCACATTCAATAAATTTTCTTAATAAACAGTACAATAAGTCATATTAGGGGAATATATAGTCACGACAAAGTAGATTACCAGGGCAGCTAGCCTGACAGGTTTTATGGTCATGTTTTACGTGACGTTTTGGGCCATTTGGGCCGTCGAACGTGACCAAAAAACCTGTCGTGCTATCAAGGCACCTGAACATCGTTCAGTCGATCTAACTTGACTAACCTACTTATTCAACATATTTCTCAAACATCACTGAGCAACACAACATACACACAGCATGAGCTCAGCTACGGTCTAACTTGGTGTTCATGGATAGACATCCATCATCATCATAATCACCAGACATCCCATACTATCCAAAGTTGAGAAAATACTTGAGAAGATGTTCACCAGGATAATAATGGTGCCCAAAGCTTTCTGAAACGATTTCCGATTGTTTACCACAAAAAACCTTGAAATTAACATTTCAATCTATTGATGAGATATTTTTTGCCCACAGATACTTCGTGAGCACAGTCCTCCAGTTCCAGATCCACCGAGCGCTATGCGAGAGGACTGGCCAGTTCATCCCTGGAGACGAGACGAGACCGCTGCACAAATGTGACATCTACAGGAACCCTGAAGCTGGGAGGATTCTGACGTAAGTTTATTCTTTAAATGCCACGCAACCCTCATATTTATTGTCATATTTGAACAGGTCAACTTTGCAAATATCCTAGGCTAGCTGCTACTTTTCCCATAAACCTCGAAATCGAAAAAAAATACTGTGAGTTAATTGAGAGCCAGTGTATGAAATAGTTGTTTTTTTACGATTTAGTGGTAGATATCATGCCCTCGACCCAGCGGCAGACCTAAAAAGCGGTGGCATCACGACATGTTGGCCTTCACGACATTAATGTCGTGAAGGGCGACATGAGCGAGAACGGGGTCACTAGGGAAGACACCCAGGATCGTGCAAAGTGGAGAAATCGATAAGAAAAGCGGACCCTGACAAATGCCGGGATAACGCTAGGTATCAGAGAATAGTAGTTGGTCTTATAATAAATGTTGTACAGTACAAGCGTCTTCTTCGCGTTTCGTTATTCCTGATCATGACCCCGAAATATCCCAGTATTTCTGACGCAAGTCTCTGTACGCTGTGTCCTAAAGTGACGCGAAGGCCGTTTTCAATTTTGTTCGACTACTTATCTTGTCTTCAGATTACACACAGTTACTACCTTCTCATCATTAGCCGTTCCCTAGATGCTGAAGATTGAGACATCATGTCCTATTTTTGATGATCAGAATTCTCCATTGGTGCCTATCACCCGCTTTATGATGGCCTCGTGTAGCTATAGTTGCATGGGTGCAGTGATTTGTGTGCTCCATCTAGCCTAGCGGGTGGTCAGCCCCGTGACCTCAGGTCTTCTACTTTGCCCGTCACGATAATCTTCTCCGAGAAGAAAAAGCTATCCGAAGTACAAGCTACCTCTACCTTCTACCTCTAACGGATCTAGTGCAATGTGCTATTACAGAATGGGATATCTTTATTCTACATCCTTGAAACAATAATTTGTGACAGTTACCATTGTCTTAACACCTTCGATCCGGAAACGTACATTAACAGTCCTAAATCAATTACATTCGTTAATTCGATCACGAACACTATTGCATTGGTTATTAAAGTTACTGCCGAGATCTAATCTTCTACAGCAATTGTCCGTTCTTCGCTGTCAAGGCCAGTAGTACTATGCCCCATTTTAATTCATTGTTTAGTTTGGAATTCGTATTGTTCTTTTATTATCGTTGTTATGTAGAACTAGGTTTTTCTCGCGCGATATTTGTGTTGTTTATCGTGTGAAAGAGTTTTTGTCTAGTATTTTTATGTAAAATTGATAGTTAGACAGGTGTTTTTAACGCGCTTCGAAACCAAAGCGCAGAAGACAGTGAATGTCGCCTTTGCTGTATTATGTGTCATGACTTGCTAAATGTAACGTTACTTTGTTACTTGGCCAAATAAAGAAACTTGAAACTTTAATAATCAACATAAGAATCATCATTGTTTTTTAAATCTCTAATGTGAATGCTATGGGTTTGCATATCTTCGATTACACCATTAATAGTTCCGGTCTTGCGTTATTCGTATCGAGGAGTAACCCGCAATCTTCCTAATGTCGTCAAAATAACGATCTTTTATCTGTTTTTTTTTTATTCTGCCGTGGGTGCCTAAATGCGAATACATCGGTAATTATGAGTTTATAGTTATTTTCAGTAATAGTGTCTATCAAAAACAATATCTTACTTTATAATGAAACATTTGACACACAAATTTAAGCTGCATAATCATGTTTATCCGTAAAAGCTTTCCCAAAGTGAATGACAGTTTCCAACCTTGTTAAACCAAGGTGATACAGTTAATCAGAAACAAAGTAAAAGAAGTACAAATGTAAGCGGTCGTCAGCACGTCATATTTATCCGTTCAGAGTTATATGGAAACTTTTTATAGGTACCAAAGAGTTAAACGAGAAGGTAGACGTTTTAATAAGTGGACGAAGTCGCGGGACTACCTTGGAAACTTCCAAAGGACATATTTTTTTCTGGAAGATAGTTTGTTCGTAGACAAAACAACACACAAAGCCCTTGCCAGGCGCATATTTTTAGGCATATGGCATGTGCGCGCACTGTCATATAAACACATACGTTGCATTTTTGCGACGCGATTCTCGCACGACAAAAAAGCGTCGTGCGCGCCTGGCCTTAAGGTACAACTGAGAAAATGCTAGAAGGAAGATGACTTTTCGTAGAGAATCCTTACAGGTGTACATATATTAAGTGTACATTTATCGATCAACAATAGTCTTAAAACAGCAGAGATCTTTTCCATTTCATCATTTAACTAATTGAATATCCATTGGTAGTTACCTACTGCTTACTAGCTTCTGCCCGCGACTCCGTCCGTGTGGAACTCGTTTATATAGGTATCGTAGCTCCATACACACTTTCAGCCCCCATTTCACCCCCTTAGGGTTTGATTTCTGGGATAAAAACTATCCTATACCAAACTAATCTCTATACCAAATCTCATTTAAATCGGTTCAGCAGTTTAAGTGTGAAGAGGCAACAGACCGACACACTTTCGCATTTATAATATTAGTATGGATGATGTAACAAAGTATACCAAAACCAAACTAAGTCAATGACAAAAACAAGTCATAATAAAACCAGACCAAAAACCGCGGATAACCTAGACCTTGCCACAGCATGACCAAATAGGATTTGGCAGAAAAGGCCGATCAACAACAAAACTGTCACAGTAAAGTCAGCAGCATAAGTTAATACACGGTTAAAAGTACCTATACCTACTTATTTAATATACATATATCTATTACAGAGAATCGTAAGTAGGTACGTAATGGATTTGGGTGCAGAGTTTCAGTGTGGTTGAACTTTGCTCCTACAATTTTATTGTATTTTTCGATTTCGTTCGCGTATAATGGGATTAATAGTACATTATTGCAGAGGCGCGGAAAGAAACGGGTTGCTTGACGAGTCAGGCAAGGTTAATAGTGCTTTTCTCAAACATGTGAGGAAATAATACAAAGACATTACAAAAAACATATTGTGACATACCGAATAACGCGGTGATACTTGTAGTACTTGTACTATGATTTATATGTAACCATTCTTTCTACGGATTGTTTCGAAGGCGGTATTCATTTCACACTATATTTTACAATCAATGCGGTGTTTTGAGTAATTAAGTATAAGTAAAACACATTTAATCCATTTCATGTTTCATTTATCTGAAATAAATGTATTTACGGACTGGTTTGATACTTTTACCAACCACCATAAACAATAAAGAGCAATTTATTTTTTATTTTTAATATCATCATGGAAACCGCGGGGCTCATGCGTGGTTTTTTTTTGGCTGAATGTGATTTTTCCTTAGTCGTCTCTATTTAGTATGCCGCTATCAGGATTTAAAAAAGTTTATCGCAGCGGGAAATAATGGGTTATTATACTCCTAGGCAGGGAAGAGACTTAACTTTTTAAATGTTGGCGGATAAAAAAAAGACACTTCGCGTGTTCGTTTTTCAAACAAAATGCGACGCTTTCCGAGCATGTTTGAGAAAATTTAATTATATTTATGCTAATAGGCTTCCCACAGGCGCAGCATAAATCATCGGACTCCCACAGTAACTTCCACTCTCCTTTTCACCACTTTAAGGATGACTTCCGGAGTAAGAGAGAGAAATTCTTGGACGATCTGGGGTAGTTATAATAGCGCTTACACCTTTTTCACGCAAAATAGGCGCGGCGCGTTGGGTGTCGACTTCGTCGTCTCTAGTAAAACTAACTAATAGCTATAATTGTATTGTTGGAAATCGGTCGACGATTACTAACTATTATCGAGTCCGACTGTACAATCGAAAGTACAGTAATTTAAAGGACGAATTTAACTTATTAAAGGAAACTCGCTGTAATATACCTACTGTGTGACGGATATTTAACATAGGAATACCAAAACTAAATATTTGGGTTCCTCTTTGACGTCTCTAAAAACGTGTCTAGGGTTTTCATTTTAAACGAATTAACACAAAAGTTATGGCCAGAAAACCAGTTTTTTGGCTCAAAATTGTTCAACTTTGATGCCAAATATCTCGAAAACAATGAACTTAGAGGTAAATATGGGATACTATATTGCTTAAAGCCGTTGTTGTTAATATAGTTTCAGATCGAAGGTCATTGGCGTACATGGGAGCCCTTTAAGGACAGGTCATTAATTTCAATAATAATTCACGAAAAGCAATTAAATTGCCAATTATTTATTCCTACTTAGAAGTCTAATTCCCCACTACACAAAGCTCGAAACTCATTAATTTCAATAATCGATCATAGAAAATTTATTTCACAATGGCCGCCACGAAACAATAATACTAATATTGCTTTTACAAAGTCATATAGCTAATACACAACTATCGCACATACGTCTTTTCTTAATTATTGAGGATATCCAACCCGCACCGAGCAGTTAAGGCAACTACTCACTTCCGCGTAGACGGTGCCAATTGTGTGTATCATGCTTTATTTTTATAATACAGCTACGCGATGTTCAACCATATGTGAATACAGGTAGGGTTGATTAAAAGTTGGAAAGGATGTGTGGTAATTATTTCGTCCTTTAAATTGAGGTATTTCGCGGCGCAACGCCCGAATGCGTTTTAAATCGACTGGAGAAATTAATGCATTTTGAATTTGGAAGGGAACTAAGCAAACGCATACACATGAATCCTAGTGTTAATTTTGTAATGGGTACCCAATTTGTCACCTCAATATCTGCTATTCTTATTTCATAACTATTAAGAATATAGGTTTATCTACATACGGTCACACACGGCGACTTTTGGAAGCGATACAAATGCGATACGGTATCGAAGCAGTTTGTTGCGAAAAGTATCCGTGTTTACCTTCTTTAAATATCCAGTCTGATAATAATCTTATATCCTACTGCGTTTGCGCTAAGGCCCCTATGAGAGTGTCCACTAAATTTCATTAGATACCTACCCAAGTCTATAATTTGTCCGAATTTTCATTTAGGCAATAAGCCAATTTTTTTTTTATTCCAAGCTATCTTGTCAGTATTTTCTCGGAGACTCCAAAGCTTTTGATTTTTTTTAAATACGTAAAACCCATTAGGTTAGGTTAGGTTTGTTTTTAACCCCCGACGCAAAGAGAGGGGTGTTATAAGTTTAACGTGTCTGTGTATCTGTATATCTGTGTATCTGTCTGTGGTATCGTAGCTCCCAAACGGATGAACCGATTTTCGTTTATTTTGAGTCATAGATAATTTTATCTCGAGTGTTCTTAGTTAGGTTCTCTTGTACAAAAATAAAAAGTTCATATAACTGTAACCCGACTACGGAAAACTAACTGTCTGTGTGTCTGTGTATCTGTCTGTGGTATCGTAGCTCCCAAACGGATGGACTGATTTGCATGCGGTTATTTTTCTGTCATAGATAATTTTATCTCGAGTGTTCTGAGTTATGGTTCATGAAAATCTGTTTAGCCGTTTTTGAGATATTGGACTTTGAAATGAAAATGTCGGGGGTTTTTCAACTTTTCTAAGTTGTAGTTATGATTTCATAAATCACTGTAACTAGACCTTATTTAACTAACTTCAAATTGACAAAATTACAATTGTGGGTTAATTTTTGGGTTGATTAGTAATAACAATAACCCAGCGAATCTTTATATAATATCTGTAAACTTAGTAATTTACAGCAATTTGTAATTTTGAAAATTAGATTTTTTTTATTTTTATTTTAGGTAACAATTGTCAAAATCCTGAAATGCCCCTGGTCACTTATGAAAATGACATCAGTTACTGGTCACCAATTTTGTGTACCTACAGATGTTGTGAACATGGTACTGGAAGACGCTCTAGCAATTAGTTCTGCTTCTGATTATTTCAGTTCAATGGCATAAATAAATATTTTGGGGACAATCTCACACAAATCGAGCTAGTCCCAAACTAAGCAAAGCTTGCACTATGGGAACTAGACGACGATATACATACTTATATAGATATTATAATTTGTTGTTTTTAGTTTCGTGACGCATTGGTTTTTACTGTAATGTCACGTAAATGTATTTGTCAATAAATAAATAGATAATTTGATACTTAAATACATAGAAAACATCCTTGACTCAGCAACAAGTATTCGTGGTCATCACACAAATAAATGCCCTTACCGGGATTCGAACCCGGCACCTCCAGCTTCGTAGGCAGGGTCACTACCAAGTACCAACTAGGCTACCGAGTTCGTCAAGTTTAAGCTTACTAGATAAAGCTTTGTTTTTACATGTTTTTGCGAAGTGGGCAGTTTTAATGTGTCACTTAACACTTTCCACGAATAGGCAATTGATCCTATCATATTACTGAAAAAAAAAACTGTAATTAAATTCAATTGTCCTTTTTTATACAAATATTATAAAGAGAAAAAGTCTGTGAGACTGGAGCTTTTGGAAGTTTGTATGCGGATGCTGGATGCGGGTGGCGCAGATTCAGTCTTTTTGGCTCTCTTTGGGGGAGGCCTATGTCCAGCAGTGGACGTCTTTCGGCTGATATGATGGTGATGATGAATTTTGTTGGATTTTCAAGCTTATTTTTTTTCTGTGGGTTGTCTGTAATACCTGGGTGAAGCCGCGCGGGCAGCTAGTTGTTTACTAGATAATATATTTTTCTTATTTACTAGATAATATATATCGGGTTACTCGGGCCCACGGTGTATATCACATACATAGCACTAGAAATGGGATGCGCCCTCCTGAACCGTATTACTCGGTGTACCTATATAATGATTACGTGACGCGATGCGCATGCGTAACAATTTGGAATGTGGCTAGATTTAATGGTGTAATGGCTGGAATTAATAGGACTAGTAGCTTAGGGAAAAGCATCGCATTTGCTATATAGGTTTGTCTATGTGTGTCTTTTGCGTAGTGAATAAATGTCTTCTTTCTTTCTTTCTTTCTTTCTATACATATTTTTGCACTTGACTGTACTTTCATGCTATACTAGTACTACTACTATTTCGACGTACAGTCGAGGAAATTGAATGTTTAGCACTTTTGAACCTTAATGTCATTCCAATAGAGTTGAAATGTGCCAAACCTTCATTTTCCTCGACCGTACAAAAAAATAATCAAGATATTTTGAAAATTGTCCATTTTATCTTGAAAGAAACTGATATCGTCTATAGGAAGATTCATATTATTTTGAACCCAGGTACAAAAATTCTAGGCTCATAATTTCGTTTAATTCCAGATTATATAGCATCTTCCTAATTTTCCTTCCTGCTACTTAATTTAATCTTAGCGACATAAATAAGTACATAAAAAATACAATCATATGAGAGGAGTGCATTATAATATAATTGATATTATTTGAAGGGCAGCAAAAACTAAAAGTGTTCTCAAAGACCTAACAGGTGAAATCAAAAGTTTTTGAAAAAACCCAACTGCTTTTTTCGCTGTCACTTTTTTTTTTTCTCTCAAGCTTTTTTGGAGAATCCTCTACTCTGTACGATCCAACGATACGTCATATGTCAAAATCCATCCATATAATTTTCCTGTGGACATAGGTACATAAATACATACACAGGAAAAACATAACCCTCCTTATGAGTCAGTCGGGTAAAAACGCCATTGTACAAACCTCTATCGACAAACGTGACTTCTGAACGCTTCTAATTACTTGTTACTAAACTACTAAACATCTATAGCTTACTTGCTGCAAGTTTACTCACTGCAAATCTTATACTCTATCAACATCCGATCTTACCTTGACAATACAGCACGAAAACCAACCTAATTACTCGGAGATAAAGTTAGAATTTCAGTACAATGTGAAAAGGAGATGTGAGGTTAGGAAAGTTATATACGATATGGGTCGATTTGGTTGCGAAAATGGTGCAGTCGGTGGATAAAATGTACTTTTATCAGGTTTATGCAATGTCACATTTGCATGGAGGTATAGGAATTCAATTTATGTTTCTGCTTCTATGGACAGTACAATACGAGTAATGTATTATTTTATTGCTTATTACTGTGTATGCGTCTTGTAAGCTTTGGAATTAAGTTGTCTGCGTACTATTTCGACATTTTGATTCAATTACAATTCCCTTACATTCAGTGGAATATTTCCGCTTATTCTGTTGTATAATTGTCCAATTTTCCATATGACTAAAAACGATAAATAAATATGATATATATGATTAAATTTCATGCCCTACTTTCTTGTAGAGTAATCATTTAATTTGACAACATGGTGTTCAGTTTTTCTTTTTTGTTGCTGTGGTGTATGCTATCTTCTTCAATGATAAAGATGCAGGACAAAAGCAACTATTATATTTAGTAAGAGAAATGCTCTCAACTTGCATTAAAATATATTATTGCTAAATGGGCATAAGAATTTAAATAGCCAAGCACTCTCCAGTTTTGGAAGTAGTGTAAATAACGTTACTTTTGCTGCTCTAGTGACGTAAGCGGCATTTTAGTCCCCCACCATATATCCCAGTATCAGGACACTTACATAACAGTTGGATGCGTATCTGTTTTATAACCAGCCAGTACTCGTAAACAAATTGCTTCTAAACGTTGCATCTACCATAATTACCATGGCCCTATTGCAATGCGTTAAAGTTAATTTTTGATCAGCAGAAGATAATTAAAGGAAGAAGATGGTTGAGTTTAATAGGGATTGAGGTTTGGAGGCAAACATTTTCTAATCATCCTCGTAAGGCCCAAGCTATTTTTAGGACGATATTTCTATCATTACAATAACGGCCCCAGTGTCTTTAAAATAAGTCATAAATCTATTGTTCTCATAGTCTTTAACTTTCCAGTACTTATCACAAGTGAAATCAAAAGATTTTTCTAAATAACCATATGATTTTTTTTTATATTATAGCCTATGTTAATATTATAGTTGAACTAGCTTCTGCCCGCGACTCCATCCGCGTGGAACTCGTTTATATCGCAGGTCCATACAAACTTTTACCCTCCAATTTCACCCTCTTAGGGGATGATTACGGGGATTAAAACTATCCTATGTTACTCTCCATCCCTTCAACTATCTTCACTTAAAAAATCACGTCAATTCGTCGCTCCGTTTTGCCGTGAAAGGCGGACAAACATACAAACAAACACACACATACACTTTCGCGTTTATAATATTAAGTATGGATTGTGGGCCTTTATATGCCGCTTCGACCAGCAAGTGATATTGTCGCAGCCCTTTTTAGGGTTCCGTAGCCAAATGGCAAAAAACGGAACCCTTATGGATTCGTCATGTCTGTCTGTGTGTCTGTCCGTCCGTATGTCACAGCCACTTTTTTCCGAAACTATAAGAACTATACAGTTGAAGCTTGGTAAGTAGATGTATTCTGTGAACCGCATTAAGATTTTCACACAAAAATAGAAAAAAAAACCGGCCAAGTGCGAGTAGGACTCGCGCAGGGAGGTTCCGTACCATTATCTATAAAAACGGCAAAAAAAAAACACTTGTTGTATCATACAATAAAATGTCTGTCACGGCTGTATCTCAAGAACCGCGATAGCTAGACAGTTGAAATTTTCACAGACACTTAATAGGGGGCATAAGTTGTATGGGAGACCCCCTTAAATATTTATTTTATTCTGTTTTTAGTATTTGTTGTTATAGCGGCAACAGAAATACATCATCTGTGAAAATGTCAACTGTCTAGCTATCGCGGTTCTTGAGATACAGCCTGGTGACAGACAGACAGACGGACAGCGAAGTCTTAGTAATAGGGTCCCGTTTTTACCCTTTGGGTACGGAACCCTAAAAAACAATACATTTTGGGGGTTCCCCGTACTTAGAACTAAACCTCAAAAAAAAATTCATCAAACCCATACGTGTGGGTTATCTATGGATAGGTCTTCAAAAATTATATTGAGGTGTCTAATATCATTTTTTTCTAAACTGAATAGTTTGCGCGAGAGACACTTCCAATGTGGTAAAATGTGTGCCCCCCCCCCCCTGTAACTTCTAAAATAAGCGAATGATAAAACTAAAAAAAATATATGAAAAATTCCACCGAAAATTGGTTTGAACGAGATCTAGTAAATCGATTTTTTTATATGTACCTACGTCATAAATCGTACACCGCAATTTACCTTTCATTCAACGGATAATGGTATGGCACCCTTTGTGCGCGAGTCCAACTCGCACTTGGCCTTTTTTTTTTATTTCACCGTTAAGGCCCATTGCTAGGAAATTCCAGATTCTTTGGGTGATATGTTGTACCTCTTTCGGGTGCACGATGTGCCGCCCTAGGTAGGTACTTCTTTTGTGCATGAGTGTTCCGCGGGAGCAGAGATAATTACTCCGTTGTAATTATTTGATGCAACCAGTACTTCCACTTATTAAGCTCCTTGTGGTAATAAGCGTGAGAATTGATACAATGTATCATACTCCAGGCAAAATACGGTTTTGAAAAACATTAATTTATAATAGCGTTTTTTTTGTTGATTCCATTTTAAAATGTTATTCCAAGATGCTGTATTCAAGAATCGGACAAACTTTCCACCTGGAAGTAATTATGTAGATTTAAATGAAGCATGCATTGTCTTTTTTTGTATGATTTAACTGGAATATTATAATTATAAAGCAAATGTAAATGAACCAAAATAAAGACAAAAATATTTATTAATATTTTTCTGACTTTTTAGAAGCTAGTTAATTTATCATTTTTTTGATGTTTGAAATTTTGTCGGATTCTGTTGCTGGGTAACTATTTAATTGATAATGTATCCGTTACACAGAAAAGATAAGCTATTATAAATTATTTCCAAAATTAAATCGTGTTTTTTTTTTTCATACAAGTTGTCAGTTCATTGACTGGACTATCAGGTGTGCTTTTAAGTACGCCGCCATTGCAGCACTAGTTATGTTTACTAATGGACTTAATTTCCGAACACGATATAGACTTGCATTGAGATTAAATTGGAATTGTTACTGTAAAATAATAAGGAGGTAGATTTTGTGAGTGTTTAGCCGTTTGAGGATGTAGGTGTGTAAGTATCTTTGTCTGTAGTGGCTAATCTATCAACACAAATGGGAACTCGGAATTACGGTCTATTATATTACATTCTAAATATATCCTCGTGGCGCCCACTACTCGAATCGACCTAGCCCCAAACTAAAGCAAAGGTGGGTACTTTGGGTACTAGAGTGTGGGGCAAACAGTAATTGCATTACAAATTACAATTACAAAATATAATTTCAATTATTGCATTACAAAATGTAATTACGATTTCATTACATGTAATGCAATTACGTGTAATGCATTACTCGTAATTGCAATGTAATACGATTACGAATGTAATTCATTACTCGTAATTGCATTACCTGTAATTTAATTTGTAATGCGATTACAAATGTAATTCATTACTCGTATTTCCATTACATGAAATTTAATTTGTAATGCGATTACAAATGTAATGCAATGCCTAGACGACGATATACATACTTATATAGATTAAAAAATGCTAAAATACATAGAAAACATCCATGACTGAAGAACAAATATTCTTGCTCTTCACACAAACAAATGACCTTACCGAGATTCGAACCCGGGACCTCCGGCTTCGTAGGTAGGGTTACTACCAACTAGGCTACAGAGGTCGTCAATGGAAACGTATTGGTTGGTGCACTCTTCTTTTTGCTAGTGCGTAGGCGTTATATCTGCACAGATGACAAGTTACAGTTGTAGTGCATAATTGTTTCCCACCGTATTTTTACGGAAACGCACGAACGTGTCGTGCTATTTCAGTCAGTCTCGGTACAAGAAGTACTAAGGTTGACAGAAGTAGCTTATAACAAATACGATTTCCGAGAAAATACGATGGAAAACAATTATGCACTACATCTGTCCCGCTATATATTATCATAGTAAATAAATAAATATTAGTGGACAATCTTACACAAATCGACCTAGTCCCAAACTAAGCAAAGCTTGTACTATGGGTACTAGACGACGATAAACATACCTACTTATATAGATAAATAAATACTTAAATGCATAGAAAACATCCATGACTCAGGAACAAATATTCGTGCTCATCACACAAATAAATGCCCTTACCGGGATTCGAACCCAGGACCTCTTGCTTCGTAGGCAGGGTCACTACCAACTAGGCTACAGCGGTCGTCAAAATAGATTATAAATGTTTGTAGGGATGTTGCTCAATCAAGGAAAAAAGGCAAACGGATATTGGATTAAGTAAGTACGGCACACAAACATAACTTAACCTTGATTAAAACATGAAAATCAATTCAACCCGGAAATCATACCCTAAGCCCCCGTGCCCACAATGTCGTCTGTCGGGACGATTTTTTATCGTGTGTCGTCGCCTCATACAAATTGGTGTCCGACAAGTGTGAACAGCTTCATATAAAATGTTCTGCCACTACGACACATTAAAAAATCGTCCTCACAGACGACATAGTGGGAACGGGGGGTAAGGGGACGAAATTGGGGATGATCTATTGTATGCATACGATAATAAGACTTAATAAATTAAAAATTCAATACAACCCGGACGCAACAAAAATTGCCAAGAACCATCTCAACAGACAAGAATTGTATAAAAAACGCACCCGAATCGGTTCATCAATTTGGGAGTTATGATGTCATAGACAGACACACAGATACACATAAAGTGACGTATAAAACACCGCTTGTTTTCGTTAGGGGTTACAGAATTTGTTCTATCTATTGCCTCAAATCAAATTAAATCGGCTATCGTTGAACGCAGGCCCATGTAAATGAAACAGCTCCAGTTACATAATGTTACGTAAACCAGATCGAACAAAGCCAGGAGCTATCGATACGTTACGTAAACCTTTGCCCAACTCGGGTTGCCTTCCGGACAGCGACAAGGCGATGTAGAGCGTAGTGAGGGGTTACATGACGCGGTTAGTAAGTTTGAATGTGTCAGTAAGTCTAGTAGGAAATAATCTGACCTGATTTTGTGGGGAAAGGTATGTAAGTATGTAATAGTAGATTACTGCAGAGGCCGTGAAGTAAGGGATTGCTGGACGAGATTGGGGTAGACGGCCGAGTCGTAGACGAGGCCGAATACAACGAGTCCAGCAATCCCTGTTCCGGCCGAGGATTGTATAGTACTTTTCTCAAACGATGTGAGGAAATATTAAAATTAAAATAAATACAAGGTATCAATTAAATAATAGGTAATTTGCGCCTTTTTTATTTTTTAAACATGCCATTTGAACAAGCCGTTCGAGCACCATGTTTAACCGCACATAAAGTATAGTACCATAGATTATTTTAATTTTTTTTATGAAGCAAGTATGCTTACAGTGTCTAGTGATGGTTGGCAGTATGTAAATTTTCCTTTGTCAGTTTAATATTAGTAAGCAAATTTAAAAAGTTAGAGTAGCGGACAATAATGGTTTTACTTAGGGTTTTCATACATTACTTCTTGGCGTAAGGCCAAGAAGTAATGTAGGGAGCCATAAACAAGAAACTTCACGTCTTCATTTCGTGATATTAACGCGTACATTTCCGAGCATGTTTGAGAAAATCTTGTTTTATGGAAAGATTGGGAAGGAGGGAAGTATGTAAATCTTGTTTTATGGAAACATTGGGAAGGAGGGAATTGGGTGCGTGAGTAAAACTAGTTAAAGAAGTCAACCAGATATTATGAAATAAGAAGGGTCGAAAATGGCCTGAACCGCTTCGAGAAAAGGATGGGCCGTGCCGCTGTTTTGCTCGACTTGGCGGGGGCACTACCGTGCCCCCAGATAAATGTTAAGGAAATAATCAAGTGATTGATAATTAAAGCGTAAAAACCTGGGTCCGAAAATGATATAAGCCAAGACGATTTATTCAGCTAATGTTCAAATTTAAATAATTACCACGGTGGGGTCCTTATTCCAGGAAAAATCTCATCAGCGTGTTTCAGGATTGCTCATACACGTAACAGCGACATCTAGTGGCCTACTTAGCTAAACTATAAAATCCTAAGTTAAGAAACGGAGGTGACAGTTGGACAATAAGTGACTTAAACGGGCCTGTTTATAATTGTGAATATCCACCACATATTGTGCGGGGAGATGTGTTTCATATAACTAATTGGCACATGGCATGCTTGACAATTAGGTTTCAATTGATTGGACACAGCTTATTAGCGTATCTCTGTTGGATATTCACCCTAAGCTAGCTAAGCGGGGGTTTTATAAGATAAAAGCGCAAAATATACCCGTTATTTATTTCTTCTATTGGTAGTAGTAAGTAGGGTTGGCTCTCTGGGTGTAAATGACTAGCCAACTTTTACCATCCTTGAAATTTATATTTAAGTAAAATCAATGATATCGTCATTTGACTGAAAATCACTTTAGTTCAACCCAACTGCGTTTTTCCCCGAAAACTTAATGTTTTCTCCGAAATAGTAATGTTTTCGGTTCGCATAATAATATCGTACAGAGGTGATTAGGCTAGGTTTGTTTTGTAACAGCGGTAACAGCACATTACTATGGACGAAAGGTTGAAAGGATTGTTGAAATGCGGTCACAGCGGACAATTTCCTTCTCAGTGCGAAATGGAGCTATCAAGGAAATATCACGGCGAAATTACCTATGATAGCTGTATAAATGTCAAACAACGGAGGAGTTAGCTGTAAATTACTGCTTATACGCAACGATGTAATATAATAATCATAAGCACTCCAAAAGTGCCACACTAAAACTGAGTCCATTCCACCAAACTTGCCTTCGCCAATGGAAACGTATAAACGTGTCTCAGCTCTCAGATTTGGTGGCAATTTTTAAACACGGAATTTCGTATAAACATGTATATGTCGCAGGGAAATGGCTAAAACAGAGATTTGAACAAATCTCTAAGGGGTATGATCAAATCACGCAGGATGTTAAAATGGCGAATCCATTTTATCATTTGCCTAGAAAAAATCAGTCATTTGATCAAATCTCTGAGTCTGTTTAGTGAAATGACGAAATCGGCCAAAAAAGGCAACTCGTTTTTTCATTTCACTAGATTTGTTTAGTGATTTGATAAAATCCCTGAACCGCGTCAGTGAGTTGACGAAACTAACTCGCAAAGCCAACTCGTTTTACCATTTCACTGGACAAGTTTAGTGAAATGATAAAAATCTCAACTCTATAGTACGGATTAAGTCGCTAGTGCGGTCGTGTTACCCCCCTCCTGCACCTTACCGCTACCCGCTCTCGCCCTTGAGTGTCAGGGAAATGGCCAAAGCAGAGATTTGAACAAATCTCTAAGGGATATGATCAAATCACGCAGGATGTGAAAATGGCTATTCCATTTTATCATTTGCCTAGAAAAATCAGTCATTAGATCAAATCCCTGAATCTTTTTAGTGAAATGACGAAATCAGCCAAAAAAGGCAACTCGTTTTTTTTTCATTTCACCAGAATTGTTGAGTGATTTGATAAAATCCCTGAAACATCGTGTGAGAGATTTGATCAAACTTAATTGTAGAGTAACACTGAACCAGTTCAGAGATTTGATCACATCACCTATACCATGTTACAGTAGAGACTTTACCATTTCACTAAACGTGTCTAGTGCAATGGTAAAACGAGTTGGCTTTGCGAGCAGTTAGTTTCGTCAACTCACTGACGCGTTTCAGGGATTTTATCAAATCACTAAACAAATCTGGTGAAATGAAAAAACAAGTTGCCTTTTTTGGCCGATTTCGTCATTTTACTAAACAAATTCAGGGATTTGATCAAATGACTGATTCTTTCTAGGCAAATGATAAAATGGATTCGCCATTTTAACATCCTGCGTGATTTGATCATATCCCTTAGAGATTTGTTCAAATCTCTGTTTTGGCCATTTCCCTGACACTCAAGGGCGAGAGCGGGTAGCGGTAAGGTGCAGGACTTAATCCGTACTCGAGTTGAGATTTTTATCATTTCACTAAACTTGTCTAGTGAAATGGTAAAACGAGTTGGCTTTGCGAGTTAGTTTCGTCAACTCACTGACGCGGTTCAGGGATTTTATCAAATCACTAAACAAATCTAGTGAAATGAAAAAACGAGTTGCGTTTTTTGGCCGATTTCGTCATTTCACTAAACAGACTCAGAGATTTGATCAAATGACTGATTTTTTCTAGGAAAATGATAAAATGGATTCGCCATTTTAACATCCTGCGTGATTTGATCATATCCCTTAGAGATTTGTTCAAATCTCTGTTTTGGCCATTTCCCTGCGACATATATACCTCTCTTTTATATTACATCATTGCCTATACGTACACACAGCAACACACCTAACTAACCATACCGTGAAAACCTAGAACCTTATTACAATGCACTTAAGGTCAGATTAGATTTCCGATGGTCACTTAGCTGTGTTGTCGACTGTACCACGACAAATCTCAGTACAGTTTTAAGTTTTAAGGTTACATTGTACGGCGATGACAGCTGTCATAAGAATCATGATTCGCCGCGCTACATATGATAAGTATTCACTTATGAAAGTTATGAACAACTACCTTTTTCCCGCGACTTGGTCCGCGTATAATCGCTCTTCAGCGATAAGACCGCCTGTTGTCTACCTCTACCTACATGTTATTGTATTGTTTCTCTTTTTAACTGCTTTGTTTGTGTGAGGTGTGCAATAAAGAGTATTTGTATTGTATTGTATTGTATAATCGTAAATTTATACAAAATCTATCAGCAGATAATGCTATTAGACTTCTCACAGGAGCAGCTTCAATTATCACACTCCCATGAACACTTCCACTCCCCTTGTCGCCCCTTAAAGGACGATTTTATCCTGTTTTCTCCCCAGGGTCTTAAACTATCTCTCTACCAAATTGTATCTAAAGCGTGAAAAGGCAACAGACAAACATGCATTTACACTTAATTTAAGGACCGTACGTAACGCAGTGTATAGAGAGTAGTCTATGTATCTGTATACAGGGTGCAATCTTTTACGTGATACAAAATAGCAAAATGTGAATCTATCCATGATTCTGAGCAACTTTTATTATGGGACCAACTTTGTGTTATGCCAAAAAAAACACACCTGTTCATACATTCTTGTCAGTCTAAAATGAGCAGAGTTAATTAAATAGTTGGATTTTTTTGGCATAACACAAAGTTGGTCCCATAATAAAAGTTGCTCAGAATCATGGATAGATTCACATTTTGCTATTTTGTATCACGTAAAAGATTGCACCCTGTATAGCTGCATAAGTTTTTAGTTGCAAACCCACAGACTGTTCAGTCAGCGGGTTTGATTGTAACAGCAATCAAGTCTCACAGATCGGTCAAATCTGTTTCAACGGGTCGAGTCTTTCCCGTGGATATTGCCAAAGCTAAGGGCTATATAAAGACAAATTGTTGTACTCTCAATCCGCATAAACGGCGTTTCCTTTTGATTTTTTTACCGCACGAAAGACTTTTGACCGTGTCATTCTGTATCCCACAGTTTACTAAGCTACCGTGCAAGCATTTAGCCAACTAAACAGCCACTTACCGTACCCCAGTAATCTATATGAAGCCACAAACCGACCTTCGCGCAACACAATAATTTAGTACTGCACCGGTTAATTATATCGCCCTGAATATTGGTTCTATTTGTCCATATTACCGCGTTAAATGAACCTCGCAGGTTGCAACAGATAGTCGTTTAGCTTGCGATATGTCTATAGAGTGCCTAGAAAAGGGATTCGGACTGTTTTGGCGTTTATTACGAGTGTTAGGTAATTTCTGAAGTTCAACTGTTTATGTCTGTATCTTGTTGAATATAGGTCAATTAGCATTTTTGTCCGCTTATAGCTACTTGTTAATCGCCTTATAATACGCCTACCCAAATAGGCTTTTAAACATGAACAAGAAACATCAATTATCGCACTCTCATAGAAAAGTTTACTCCGTTTTTGCACCCCTGTAAGGTAAGATTTCCGAGAAAAAAACCTAATTATACGTCCTTACCTTACTATCTCTATACCAATCTTTATCTAAATCGGTTCAGTGGTTTAAGTTTGAGAAGGTTTCAGACTCAGACAGACAGACAGAATTTACTTTCGCATTTCTGGGGAATGAGTAGTAAGTAGGTTTCTTCAAATATCAGACCATCACGGTCTAAGGAACTCTAACCTTGCATAGTCTATTTACTACTAGTAATTTTATACATTTGAAAAGTAAATCAAGCGAAAGAATATTGTAAGGATCATTGCAAATGGAAGTCTGTGATCTCTGCCTACCCCTCCGGGAACACATACACATTAAACAACGACAAAAGATCGAGTAAGAGTTAAGGGAAAGTACATCGTGTACCTAGTGATATTATAATTCCATACAAGAATGTATATTTCGTATATTGAAATTCCATTCAGCCCACCGAAACTATGTAATTCCGGCTAACCCTTTACGAATACTTGAATATTTTTCCAATATCAAGCACAATATTGGGTCATTATATCCAAACAGGCACGATCCAATCGTATTAAGCAACCCAAATATCCTTCGCTACGTGATCCGCCACTTTCACGGTAAATAAGCCTTTCTTCGTTCCAAACAAAAGAACCTAACTACAAGTTTAACATATTATCTTGGTCCCTTTTGGTTTTAAGTAAGGCCTTAACGTGTATCCTGGGTGTATTTAAGCCGGTCTGTAGCACAAATGGCACAGTTAGGCTTTATTAGAACTGGGGCTTGAACAGCTTTGTGTTCCTGTCTTTAGAAATCCGATATCTCGACCCAGTTTGGTGTTTTATGCATGTCGTTATGAGGCTATTGTTGCTTTGTGCCGCAGGGGGCGGTTTTGGGTACGTGCTTCTGATGGCGTGCCTTGTTTCAATGGGATGGATGCATTTATTATACTGTTTTTTATGTTGTACCTCTTTCTTATGTTAGCATTGCGGTATGATATATCAGCTATATAATAGCTAGTTTGTCGATCCATAGATCAAACCGTTGCGCTTAGCGCCACGCGTATCCATAAGTAAATGTTTTTTTTTTTGTTTTTTTTTTTTTACTTTTTTACTGTGCTTTATTATTTAATTAAAGTATGTGCTTATGATATGACATACAGGTCGATTCACGAGAGCTTGCGAGGAAAATATATGAAACTGTGATTCATTTCATAGACATTACGCGCCAGCTCTTGTGAATCGACCTTGTGCAAGTCATAATAAAACTCTACTGCGTCGTTTTTGTCTGATAATATTGTAGTTTTAAAAACTTATCTTATGGTATTTAAATATTGCATAATCAACAAAAGGATCCTGGAAGAAAGTTCTAACTCCTAAACCACCCATTTCAAGACCATCCGCTTTTTTTCCAGACGGCTCATGGAACGCGGTTCTTCTGTACCCTGGACCCAGACTCTGCAGGAGAGCATCGGCGAGTCCCGGCTCAGCGGAGAGGCCCTGAGGGACTACTTCAGACCTCTGGAGGAGTGGCTTCGAAGCGAGAATCTCAGAACTGGAGAGTACTTGGGCTGGAGTTATGATGGAGACTATTGCAAATTCAGGTGAGTCCGTCCAGCAACATCCTTATTATCATGATTACGCTCTGACTGCGGAATGAGCTCTTTGTCTCTAGAAGGGTACTTCATAAAGGCATTAATAGGCTGAAATCGTCTATCAGACATCAAATAAGTAGATTAGTAAGCAACCATAGGTTAACAGTGAACATCAGAGTGCGATTCCCTGATAGCAATGTCGCAAAAACAAATATATTAATCATGTGAGTCTGCAGAACAATATAGAGTTTAGTTATTGAAATGAGAAGTTAGATGACAAAGCGATATGTATTGTGGCGTCCTTGAGCTGTTCCAATATTAAAGCCCCTATGACACCTTAGCACCACTGTGATACAAATTGTATCATACAATGCAACCCCAAATGAGGCCGACGATAATAATCTCGCTGATATGAAGAATACCAAGCACATGCAGCTACAATACGTGACAATAATCGCAATGACTTGATACCACCAAATACAGCCAACAATTTTTTCACTGAAAACTATCAACAATAAAAAGATACAACCCCAAAGCTAGCTGCTAGAATGCACGCGCAAGCACAGGCAATTGCTTGTCTTAAGACTATTACCCATCAAGTTAAAAAGTTATACAATATACCTTTTCTCAAACATGCAATAAACATGGACGTTGTGTTCTTCATAATGGGCTTCGAAGTGTCACGGTTCGGGCGCAGCGAGACGAGAGATCCGTAATGGCATTTCATAAGAAATTGGAGGCCTGCAAGATGGTCTTTTTTAATTTCCATTCCACAATTTGTGGCACAGGATCACGGCGTACTGCCATGAAAATTAAAGTTTGATTTCTTGGAGTTTTTTAATTTATTTCATTGCATGTTTGAGAAAAGCACTAAACATAACTCGGTGTGAAAACGGGTTGCCACCCTCATAACTATCCGTCTTTATGTACTCGGCCGGCAACCCCTTACTTCGCGGTCTCTATAGTAAGTAATGTACTATTTTTATTCCAGCATCGAGACAGCGGGCCTGCAAGTATACGGAGGCTTCTACAACGCAGCCAGCCGGCATGACGTCACGCACTTCGCTGTTCTCCTCCTCGGCTCTTTCTTCATCACGGTCTTCCTGCGGTGGTGATCCTTCATCACGTATTTGTATTCCACTTATGTTACAAATGATTTAGTGCTGTTCTACTATATAATACAAATAAGAATTATTTTACAGCAAAAAAAATATATATATAAGGATTTTACATTATGCAACGGTTTACGGTACACAGTAGGCAGTCTTATCGCTGATGAGCTGGTAATATTTTCCAGACAACCTTTGGGTAGTGGAAATGGTGCAAATAGTGCTGTTTTACTCAGATGTCTGATGATGGTTTTGCTATTGAGGACAAAAAACGCGATAATTCAATTTCTGGTTATTCTCGATGTGGTGATGTTACATCACTTACATCACGCGTAATGTATTCCACTTATGTAAACGATTAAGTTCAAAATTAAAATTAAATCAAAAATCTAATTCTGCAATAGGCCAAGAGGGCAGAATTACATGTGAAACGGTGATTTACAATAAAAAAAAATCTCACAATAATCATTTCAAAATTACAAAACTAAAGGTTGCTGAGAAAATAAGATTGCAAAAGGAAAGTTAGAGAAGGATGTCAGAAATTTACTTAGATATAAGATCTGTATCATAATTAATTAGAAAGTACTGCAGATGTCTGATGATAAATTTGCTATTGAAAACAAAAGACGCTATAATTGAAAACCTATTTTGGGATTGATAGAATCTGTTTTAAATATGGGACAGTTCATTATGACTGCATCTTTCTCTTCACATTGTACAGTCAAGTCAAAAAGCATGCTTATATTTGGGAACTTAAGTCTGGAGAGTAAAATTCAAAATCGTTTACATAGACGTATCCGTATTTACATGTTATTTGTTTGTTTTTAAGTTTAATCTAAAGCAGTTGCGAAGTATTTTTGCACAGTTTGATTAGAATTGATAATCATACTGTAGGGAATGTTTTTTGTTATAATTAACATGCAGTAGAATTAGTCGTTTTTTTTTTGGTTGTATTTTTTACGTAATAAAAATATTGTATTGCTGTTTGTGGGCAAAAAATGACATATTATGTACTTATTTATACAAAAGCTATATTTTAATAATAGGTTTAGCCTTTTAATAGGTACGTAACGTCGTGAGTTATTTTAATCGTAATTTGTCTCAGGGTTAATAATGTACATAATAGTATGTAGTTCAGTTATTTTGTAAATATCTTTATAATATCACGAGATTTTATAACATTATAGTTTATTGTGATAATGTTGAATACAAGTAATACTTAAATATATAAATAGTTGTTTTATTTTAACCATTGCGATTTATTACAGACTAGCTTCCGCCCGCGACTTCGTCTGCGTGGACCCGGGATTAAAACTATCCTATATTTTAATCCAGGCTATAAACTATCTTCGTGCAAAATTTCATCCAAATCGGTTAAGCTGTTTAAGCGTGATTGAGTAACAAACATCCAAACATCTAAACATCCAAACATCTAAACTTTCGCGTTTATAATATTATTAGGAAGTATTAAGCGTGATTGAGTAACAAACATCCAAACATCTAAACATCCAAACATCTAAACTTTCGCATTTATAATATTAGTAGGAAGTATTAAGCGTGATTGAGTAACAAACATCCAAACATCTAAACATCCAAACATCTAAACTTTCGCATTTATAATATTAGTAGGAAGTAGGATGAAGGTATGTTTTAATGGCAATAGAATATGGGATATTATGACAGTAATGGGAAAGGAAGCCACTGTAGCCCGTAGGTACAGTCAAGTGTAAAAATATGTGTGCATACAACTTACTCATAAATATGTCCCATAACTCTTATGTCAGCGGATCAAGGTTTTTGGTACTTATTTATGAGAGGATGTTATCGATACATATTTTTGCATTTGACTGCACGAAATATCGTTTGATACTTAAGAGGCTCCCAATGACCTTCGATCAGTTATATCAGTATCCCTTAGTTTTCTAATGTGTTTTGTAGCTAATTATATGAACAACAACGGCTGTAAGCAATATAGTACTTCAAAGTTCATTGTTTTCGAGATATTTGGCATCAATATTTGGAGACGTCATAGGCGAACCCAAATATGTCGTTTTCGTATATGTTAGATCTTAAGTTAATTAATTATAATTAAATGAGTGTTTTTGTAGACGATGTTTAAAAATCATACAAAATTAAGTATTCATTTCTTTCAAAATCCGGTAGACATAAATGGAGATAAAAGATTGAAAAACCGATAACCGTTTGACTTATAATTCTATCTGTAGTGCAAAAGTTTTCAGAACGATTCAAAACTTGTCATAAATCGATGAAAACCTCCGGTAGATTTCGGTGAAAGAAAACAACCTGAAGCCACCGGTCTAATTCCAATAAGCTCTAGTTTTCCCTCTGGGTTGGAAGGTCAGATGGCAGTCGCTTTCGTAAGACTAGTGCCTATGCCGATCCTGGGATTAGGTGTCAAAGAGGACCCCGGACTCGTCATCATCATCATCATATCAGCCGAAAGACGTCCACTGCTGAACATAGGCCTGCCCCAAAGAGTGCCAAAGTGACTGGTCCTGCGCCACCCGCATCCAGCGGACTCCAGCAACCTTTACCAGGCCACCTTGCGGGGGCCTACCCACGCCGCACCTTCCGGTCCGCATCAGAAATGAGGCTATCCGCAGCAGAGCCAAGGTAACCGATATAGCCCTCCGAATCGCTAAACTTAAGTGGCAGTGGGCGGGGCACATAGCACGTAGAACCGATGGCCGTTAGGGCGGAAAGGTTCTCGAGTGGCGACCCCGGACTCGTGAGGACACTATCGGGAATAACGCTAGGAGTATGATGTTGTGTATAGAAATGGGTATTCCATCGCATAATCTTCCGCCAAGGGCTCCCCTGATTGATTGAGTGAGAGTGATTAAATTGGATTAGTTTTACGAGCCCTCATAACGAGATGCGGGCGATTATCCCCGGGCCCTTCTGGTGTCACATGTGTAGGTTAAAGTGAATATTTGAATCATTTTACACTTAATGATAATGACAGTTCAATAACATCGTTCATTTGAAATTGAAAAAAATCTGAGAACTCCTTTTTAGGGCTCCATACCCAAAGGGTAAAACGGGACCCAATTACTAAGACTCCGCGGTCCGTCCGTCTGTCTGTCCGTCTGTCACCAGGCTGTATCTCATGAACTCTATTCACTTAATCAAAAAAAAATCTGAGAAACCTTATATTTATTTTGAAAGGCCTAATACCGATTGATGTGCCAAACGTGGGCTTGCAATGAAAAAAAAAAATTTTGACTTTTTTTTTTTAGGAATTTAATTACAAAACTATGTAGCGGCTAACAAAATACACCTATCCCCAAATTTTTATTCAAATACACTAAAGTTTTCCAGTAAAATGCCTGTGACATACGGACGGATAGACAGACAGACAGACAGACATGAAGAATCCATAAGGGTTCCGTTTTTTGGCTACGGAACCCTAAAAACTGCATCAAAATCCGTTGCGTAGTTTTAAAGATCTAAGCATACAAAGGGACAGACAGTGGGAAGCGACTTTGTTTTATACTATGTAGTGATGAATTGATGATATAAACAGTAGCTTTTCGGTGAAGGAATACATCGTGAGGGATCCGGTCTATTTAATACCAACACTTCTTCTTAATGAGCGACCATGTTTGATAAACTGGATACAATTAACATGAACTAAATTAAAAAAGGCCCTCGAGGCATTGTACACACAGCAACACACCTAACTAACCATACCGTGAAAACCTAGAACCTTATTACAATGCACTTAAGGTCAGATTCGATTTCCGATGGTCACTTAGCTGTGTTGTCGACTGTACCAAGAACGCTGGCTTTTTCTTGCCGAATTGTAATGCTGATGCGTTGCGCATAAAAGCCGCCAGCACTTCGGTCACCAGTTACGTCAACCAGACGTTTCACGATTATGAATTAAATGTCCTTAAACACAATCTGGATAATATTTACGAATGTTCTGCCTAAAATGATAGTGTTTATATTGCCTTTGCTTGTAACGGAATATTGTTTTAAAATATCTGTTCAATAAACATTCGTTATGCACCTAAATAATAATGTTTCCTCATCAGAGCGTATATGAGCGTCATGTTTCAACGGCGACGCAAATATAAACAACACTAATTGCTCTTTTCATAAAATGCTCCCAAAGTAAACACGTGGACAGACAGACAAACTAGATAAATAGCCCGGGCCAAAATAAACTGTAATCGTTTATTATTGACCTTCGCTTTCATTAGTGTCGGGCCATACAAACCGCTATTTAAGTAATCAA
The DNA here is from genome assembly GCA_947578815.1 of Epinotia ramella. Lineage (NCBI taxonomy): Eukaryota > Metazoa > Arthropoda > Insecta > Lepidoptera > Tortricidae > Epinotia > Epinotia ramella. Next base: position 27,582,039 of record OX388205.1, read on the forward strand.
TTTTCCAATTGGGATCGTAAGTTTTGTTGTTTAGACAATCTTGTATTTATATATCAAACCCCTAAAATATAGACTCTGTGAGCTGTACAACTCGCGAGACTCAATTATTTCCAAAAAAAAAATTTTTTTTTTTAAATCCCGGAATTGACTCAATCCATACTCCATACTAATATTATAAATGCGAAAGTGTGTCTGTCTGTCTGTTTGTTACCTCTTCACGCTTAAACCGCTGAATCGATTTGGATGAAATTTGGTATAAAGATAGTTTGAGTCCTGGGGAAGGACATAGAATTTTTATCCCGGAAATCATCCCCCGAAGGGATGAAGTGGGGGGTGAAAGTTTGTATGGAGCTACAATATAAACGAGTTCCACGCGGACGGAGTCGCGGGCAGAAGCTATAGTAATATTATAAATGCGAAAGTGTGTCTGTCTGTATGCCTGTTACCTCTTCACGCTTAAACCGCTAAACCGATTTAGGTGAAATTTGGTATATAGATTGTTTGAGTCCCGAGGAAGGACATAGGATAGTTCCCCCGAAAGCATCCCCTAAGGGGGTGAAATGGGGGGGGTGAAAGTTTGTATGGAGCTGCGATATAACGAGTTCCATGCGGACGGAGTCGCGGGCACAAGCTAGTGTGTAATAAACTTAAAGCATGGCTTGTTGAGCAGTCGTTCTAAGGTAAGGACCAAATTCTTGCAGCAAGCTTCTTGACCATTTCATACAGTTCTATGGTTAATTTTTGTGTCACAACGGAACTTTTTTCACTTCTTCAGTTTGTATAGCTAACTATTTACCGACTAACCAGGCTGACTACTGGCCAAGAATTTGGTCCTTACCCTCTACATACATATAGTTTTGAAGAGTTTTTACACTTAAAATGATATTTATAATTAATGGTTAATAACCTAAGCTTATTTTAACACGTATGTATAATGATTACATGTATTTTTTTATTATCAGAGCTACCGAGGATGAGATGCGTTGAGGTAGACCGTGATCTGGACGCTATCGGGCGTCCATATATTGATTGAAGTCAATCAAATGTAGGGACTCGCATTTTTGTCTAGATGTGATGTGTGACGAGCGCTTTAGCCTAGTTGGTAGTGACCCTGCCTACGAAGCAAGAGGTCCCGGGCTCAAATCCCGGTAAGGGTATTTATTTGTGTGATGAGCATACATATTTGTCCCTGAGTCATGGATGTTTTCTATGTATTTAAGTATTTATATCTTTATATAAGTATGTTTATCGTCGTCTAGTACCCATAGTACAAGCTTTGCTTTGTTTGGGACTAGGTCGATTTGTGTAAGATTGTCCCTTAATATTTATTATTATTATTTATTTATTATTTATTATTATAATAAAGGGTCGGCGATGACTTATCTAAGTCGCCAATGTCTAGCTACGGGGCGTCTGCTTACAATCAGGTAGGCTGTTTAGATTTTTGCCGCTATGGTGGTACCTATATAGAAAAGCAAGCATCTGTAACACGTTTTTTTTTTTTTTTCGATCTTGTTCGTTTTGGTCAGACAGACCCAAAGTTCTGATTAACAATTTGCCTAAACTGTAAACTGCTTAGTCAGAGGTCGATGACTTATAAGATGATCGACCCCTTTGAATTGTCTAAGGTACTTAGTATGCCGAGTCATAATTTGACCCTTTGTCTTATCTGGGGTCCAGTTTGTTTTAGCCAAGCGGCAGGCCTTTAAATAGCGCTATTTTCGTATAGCGCTATCATTTATAACGTTATTATTCCTAAAACCGCTATACTCAAAAACGATATTTGACGCGCTGTATAGCGATATCCATTATAACGTTATAAATCTAAACCATTAATATAAAACCGATACTTTTTTAACCGATATAATAATGTTATAACGTTATAGGCTACCCCTTTCTCGCATTCAGTATAGCCTACTCGTGCAATGTAAGCGATGTGATTACGTAACGTAGGTTGTTTGTTAGAGTGCACGACGTCATAGTAAAATACAGAATTTTTCGATTTGCTCGGCTTGTCGGCGCAGGTTGTAGCCTGATACGAATATCCTGACTAATCATTTTCAAATCAGATTGTCTTTAGCTACTCTGTGCCTCATTAATCGGAAATGCATCATCCCATAAAAAACATGCCATGTAAAAAAGAGGTCAAGTCTCGAAACTCTTCCACCGTAAAAAGTTGTGAGATATTTCGTAGAGCCAAGTCTCAGGCATTCTTTTATCTTTATTTGCTTGCTAAATAAAATTTTGTGACTTGGCAATCACACAATACTACATAGCTTTAGGTATGCAGAAATCCATTCATGCAGGAAAGTTGTGTGATTGCCAAGTTACAGAATTTTATAGAGCAAGCAAATAAAGAATAAAGAATGCCTAAGACTTGGCTCTACGAAATATCTCACAACTTTTTACGGTGGAAGAGTTTCGAGACTTGGCCTCTTTTTTACATGGAATGTTTTTGCTTGCTAAATAAAATTCTGCAACGTGGCAATCACACAACTTAACTGTATTTATAGATTTTTGCATACTTACCTAAAATTATGTAGTATTGTGTGATTGCCAAGTCACAAAATTTTATTTAGCAAGCAAATAAAGATTAAGTAATAAGAATGCCTGAAACTTGGCTCTACGAAATATCTCACAACTTTTTACGGTGGAAGAGTTTCGAGACTTGGCCTCTTTTTTACATGGAGTGTTTTTTATGGAATCTCACTTCTTTTTGTAGGTTCATGTGTTATCCATACATACAAACTATGAATGCAGGCTTTCTTGCTTTTGAATTTTCCCATTCACTGCAAATGTAACTTTGTAATCCTATATATTTGTATAGGATTACAAAGTAATGTATACAGTTGGTGTATCTAGAAAACTAGGTTGAAATAGAAATTTTTTATAGTTTTCCCTTTATGTGGCCATTAAACCCTAACTGTACCAAATTTCAGCTCTCTGAGTTTATGGGAAGTACTAGTTCTATTTTGATGATCATGAGTGAGTGAGTGTCATAAATGCGAAACTTTGCTTTCGCTTAACTTCGGAACTAAATGACCTACAGACTTGAAATTTTGGATTTTAAGTATGTGATTATAGCTTACTGGATGACGAAAATTTCTGTATTCTGGTCTTATCCAGAGGTTCTCAAATAGGGGCCTGAAAATATGGCGAAATGGTTCCAGTAAAGGATGGTACGGCAGTGTTTGCTTCGCGCTCGACTTGGCGGGGGCACTGCCGTGCCCCCAGATATTAATGGCATTGTTATAACATGGTAAATTATTTATAATTTAAATGCCTGCATGAAATGTTTCTGACTAATTCATCAACGCACAGCCGAAACTACTGGGACTAAAAAGAAGGGACAAGATGGAATTTTTGGAAATCCCATCCCTAAGGGGGTTAAATAGGGGTGCAAAGTTTGTATGAGGGAAACTTTTTTTTTTACTATTGACTTGAAACTTTGTAGGAAGATTACTTATTAAGATGCATAAAAAGTTCTTGCAGCGTTTTAGAAAATTCCACTCCTAAGGGGGTTAAGTAGGGGACAGGGGTGCAATGTTTGTATGGGGGAAACATTATTTTTTGAACTAGAGACTTGAAACTTTGTAGAAAGATTACTTATTAGCAGTGATCGGTTATTTGGATTCTCCCTCGCGGGATATCAAGTAGAAAAGTTAATATAGATACGACAGTTTCCCGCGATACCGAACAAACCGTACAAAAATTAAACAATTTAAATGATCTCTAAGGAATTTTTTACTCTTACATGGCAACCAGTTGAGACAAAAACTTTTATTCTTTTCCTAATCTCTACACTTTATTTTAAGCAAAATATATTAAAACCTCCACAAAGTATTAGCTTATATATCTGTCATGATGGAAAAAATACGGCAATATCTTGACATTGACATTTCATTCATTATTTTCTCTGGATTTCAGTTCTAATTATTTGCTTCTAAGGATTGCATAAATAAATAGGTATTAGCTGTATAATTTATACTATAATATTAAGTCACAGGTTATCGTATAAGTGCAAATACATAGATCTTATAGCTCAACGGCGATCCAATAAATTATTATGGTTCAATTTTCATTTCATCGACTTGTTTCTGAGATTATTTTTTTACGACAACTGTGGCTTACTCTAATTGAACTTTTGATTCGCGTATGATTGGAATATTCTCGGGGAGTACTAGACCGTAAGGCAGTGTTACATACTAGTTGACATGCCGCGAAAACCTAATTCTTTCACTAAGGATGAAACTATTCTAAGTTGGGTCGAGCCCCACGTTGACTTGATATATGAGTCGACTAAGCAATCAATCTATTGTTCAAAATGTGCAGTAACCATCGGATGTACGAGTAAAAATGTTGTTAAAAAACACGTTAAAAGTGGCCCGTAGTAACCATATATTAGCTGATAGACACGCGTACTTACTCGCTGAACTTTTATCCAAACGGTACAAAATGTGCCGAATTGGAGGCAGCAAAGAGCTGTCAGTGTAAACACTTGTGCTCATTTGTTCGATTTAGACAAAAGAACGGAGAGTAAGTACTCGTCTATCAGTATATACTTAGATGTTTTAAAGTGTAATAAAATAAACACATTGTAATATAAAGCCCGGATTCCCGGGGCATATCCATACTAACATAATGATTGAGGTCGTTCACCCCATGTCGAATCCAAAAAACCGATCACTGCTTATTAGAATAGAAAAAAGTACTTTCTGTGTTTTAGAAAATTTCATCCCTAAGGCGGTTAAATAGAGGTGCAAAGTTTGTATGGAGGGAACTTTATTTTTTGAGCTAGAAACTTCAAACTTTGTAGAAAGATTACTAAATACAATACAAAAAAGGACTGTCAGCGTTTTAGAAAATTCCACCCCTAAGGGGGTTAAATAGGGATGAAAGGTTTGTTTGAGAAACACTTTTTTTGAGGTTGAGATTTGAAACGTTGTAGAAAGATTACTTATTAGAATAGAAAAACAGTTAGTACTTTTAACGTGTTAGAAAATTCCATCCCTAAGGGGGTTAAAAAGGTACTTATGCAAGATTAGGATGAGAAACATTTTTTTTGAGCTAGAGATGGGCAACTTTGTTGTACGATTACTTATTAGAAAAATAAAATCCTTTCATAGTCTTGGAAAAATACCACCCCTAAGGGGCTTAAAAGTGTTAAAACGGTATTCAAGGTTTATATGGAGAGCAAGAAAATATAGTAAGATATTTCTAATGTCAGTCTTAGTATGTATGTTAAAAGACAACAAAACTGATTTCAGAGTTTTTTTTTAATTCATCCCCTATAGGCGTTAATGGGGCTTCAAAGTTTATATGGAGGGAAAAGTAATTTTTTAAGTAAGATTTTTTAATTTTGGTCTTAAAATAGAGAGAGCAGATTAGTAGATTTTTTTATTCATCACCTAAGAGTGTTTAATTTAAAGGGGATTCGAAGGCCGTATAGGGTCAAGACAATTTTAAAGTAAAACATTAGTGTAATTACGATTTTAGACGGTTTGTTTAAAACTAAAAAATACATTTCAATGTTTTTGAAATTCATCCCCCAAGAGGGTTTCTAGGGGGTTCAAAGTATATACGAAGAGCAAGATATTTTTAAAATAATAGATTTATTACTTAGGTTATGGACCGTTTGTTTAATGATTAGAAAACGATTTCAGCGTTTTTTTTATTCATCTCCTAAGAGAGTTAAAAGGTTTGAAGGTTGTATAGAGAGCAAGACCTTATTTAAAGTAAGACTTACAGATTTGAACAGTTACCAGAAATTATGCTCCCAGAATCGAATAGATTTAATCAACATTGGGTACTTATTATTATAACAGTAATGTAGCTTAGTAGACATATAAAAATATATTTTTCTTTAATACTGTATGAAAACGTCTGTTGATGATTCTTAAGATATTTATGTTTGTAAAAACGAAGTTTTCAATTTAGATTTATCAATTTAAACTAACGAACTCATCGCACTGTTACCTTTTACGTAGGTCGAATCCCTGAACGGATTTAGATGAAATTTCCCGTACAGATAATTTGAGACCCTTGGAAGGATATAGGATAGTTTTTGTATATCTTTAAGATGGTAGAAGTGTGTTTGGGACAGCGATAAATAGCTTGCACCGAACATAATTTAATAGCAATATTTTTTCTAAGACCATAACAAGTTCCACGCGAACGAAGTCGCTGGCAACAGCTAGTTATTTACATACATATTTAGTGACTAAGGATTAATTAGAAGGAAGGAGGAGGATGAATCGTAAGAAAAGTAGGATCGATACATATTTATGTGTACCAATCGTCCTTGGTCTCCCCTATCTATCGCGAGCCTATCTAGACAGATTATGGCGAAGAACCGAAATCGAAAATTCACACATTCTTTGGTTTCATAATCAGATTTTATTTAACTTGTCGTTTTCGGAATGGCTCTAAATCAAAAATAAAATAAAATGTCGGAAACTAAAAGTATATTTTAATTTTATTACGATTAATGAACAAAAGCACATACCAACATACCTATGCATAATTTTTTGCTCACGGCAACACCGTCGGTCGTAGGGCTTGTTTGGAATAGGTCCTAATACTGGGAGTCTGCGATTTAGTGCCGAGACAAACAATTAACATAGAAAAATATTGACCCTCTTACATATTGTAATGTAATAGTGTGTACCTAGGGGCTATTAAGATTGGCACTCTTTCTTTTTATTTATGAGCAAGTCCACGAATCTGTGGACAGCGTTGCGTTTCCTGCGTCCCATTTTTATTCCGCCATTTATCGTCGCAACCAACCAAATATTCATAATTCACAACCAATTTGCAAATGATCGAGGTAAACAAGCATTAATAAGATTTAGAAGCTAGAACAACGTAACGGCAACGTCGCACGTCGCGCTACGGCCCACGTGGTGGCATGTTGGCATTGGCACAGAGCGGCAACGGCGCAGCCGTAGCGCGCGGCTCGCATTTTAAAACGATATTATAACGATATTATATATCGTTCTGTTATTCATTCTGTTACGGTATTTATATCGTTATGGAGAATATTGGTTTTGTTATAACGTAATTTTCGAACACTAACGGAATATACCGTTATAATTCCGGTACATTTTATAACGTTTTAAAGGCCTGCCTAAAATCACATATTATCAGAACTATAACGGGATTGTAAGCGCTTATGACCACGGAAAAGGGCCGAATCTATAGGTGTACTTGTCCTAATAAAGCACTAATAGTAGAATTAGTGACCAATTAAGCCAATAGTAGACGTATATTTGGACTTCGCAAAAGTATTTGCTCCCGCGAAGCTCACTATAAGCGCCTTACAAAACCAAACAAGACTATAACATGCTCCATATTTCTGTTACAAGCTTTTCCAAAAACAGTTTTGTGTTCCTGTGTTGTGAGTTCCCTGAATTGTACTTAGAGCCTCCGATCAGTCAATAGGCAGTCGCTGACACATTCCAGTCGGTCAATATCAGATAATGCACGAGTAGATAGTGTAGAAATAACTAAACACACAAAGAAACACCGCAACTGGCTCAAAATAAAAAAAATCGGCCAAGTGCGTGTCGGACAACGCACAACAAGGGTTCCGTGCCTATTAAAAAGTTCGTATAGGTACTGAAATCTTATGGCACTTACGTCCTTTTCTTTAAGGAAGGCAGTTTTTTAGTAATATCTCGAAAACCTTTGAACCGATCTTGTTCAAAACAATTTTCGCTGATAGAATTTAACAAGCCCTATGTCCATGATTTTTTTCATATTTTTAAAATACACGGTTCAAAAATTAGAGGGGGGGGGGGACACAATTTTAGTGACTTTCGGGGCGATTATCTCCGACTCTATTCACTTAATCAAAAAAAATGCTGAGAAACCTTATATTTATTTTTAAAGGCGTGCGTTATTGATTGATGTGCCACACGTGGGCTTGCAATGATTTTTTTTTTGACTTTCAGTTTTAATTTTTTTTAGTAATTGAATTACAAAACTATGTACCGGCTAACAAAATACACCTATCCTCAAAATGTTATACAAAAACACCTTATAGTTTTCGAGTAAAATGCCTGTGATATACGGACGGACAGACAGACAGACAGACAGACATGACGAATCCATAAGGGTTCCGTTTTTTGCCATTTGGCTACGGAACCCTAAAAAGACGTCTGGCGATAATCAGTAGGTACATTTGTCTATATTGTTTATTTTATCAATCCCTCCAATCTCATGGCCCGTCGATAACGCCAACACTGCCCCGTGGTCCGCGTGAGAGCAAATACAGATATAGGGGCGGAAGCGGCGGCTCCCGCCAGTATGCCGCCGCCCTTACGGGAGCGCTCCTCGCGGTTTCTGGCGCCCTGGTACTTTGAAACGTCGTGTGTGCTCGGCACGTGTCACAACCACTGTGCGATTGCTACGTGCACCACCACATATTAGTACATTACTTACCAAGGGCTATAAAAGAAAGAAAGCCCGAAATCGCAAGTATTTGTGACCCGAGCCGCAGGCGAGGGTTGTAAATATGCGATAGAGGGCTTGCTTCCTTACTGCCCGTGGTGAGTACACAACTTTACGGCTTCATCCGGCCACAATGCGAGTGTGACCGTACGCGCAGCGTGCGGTAAAACTCACATTATGGCCAGGTGTGACGTAAAAATACTAACGTACAGAAGGCCCACTATCTAACAAAGCCATTGTTAGATTCCTATCTAACAATGGCTTTGTTAGATAGTGAATCGAATTTTGCCTTTATTCTTAAAGGGCTCCCACGCCAATGACCGTCGATCTGAATCCCTTAGTTTTCTAATGTTTTTGTAGCTTATTATATTAACAACACGGCTTTAAGCAATATAGTTTCCCATATTTACTTTAAAGTTCATTGTTTTCGAGATTTTTGGCATCAAAGTTGAACAATTTTAGGCCAAAAACTGGTTTACTGGCCATAACTTTTGTGTTAATTAGTTTAAACGTCATAGACGAACCAAGATACGAAAAAGTGTTTTTTTAGACAATGTTTAAAATTAAAACATAGTAGGTAATCATTTCTTTCAAAATCCGTTAGACAAAAATGGAGATAAAAGGTTGAAGAACCGATAGCCGTTTGACTTATAATTCTATCTGTAGTGGAAAAGTAGGAGATACGATTCAAAACTTGTCAAAAATCGATGAAAACCTCGGGTAGCCCCTTACTGACACCGCTCGCCTTTACGGCATTCATCCTCACACCTTGGAACCTCAATGGTCGCATTGGTCGCGTCGCGGTACGTTTTCAGAGCAATTTCCTCCCTCGAACGCTCCGATTATGGAATGTATGTAAGTATGGGGTTCTTTAAGAAAGCAGCGTTTAATTTTTAAACCACGCGCAGCATATAACACCGCTGGAGTTGCGAGCGGCCATAGGCTACGGTGACCGCTTACCATCAATCGGGCCGTACGGTTATGTTTGTCACCGACGTGGTGACATTAGACATCCGATTTTTTTTAAATCTTTCACCGTAGAATTGATCTTTGGGATGCATACAGGCTATATCAATTTCTTATCCCGTGGCTTCGCCTGGTTTTTTTGTACAGTCGAGTTCTCCAATATCTATACAGACAACCTTTCTATAATATCTATACATATGTGTCTTATGTCATTAACAATAAAGTCCCTGTATAGATATTTTTAATAAGAGAAATAATCGAAAACAATATTCTTCCGGCGACAACATAAAACTACACTACAATATACATTTCCGCTTCAAACTAAGTAACATAAACCTCCCTCATATTACAACCACTATTATATCACTGAACAAACTTAACTTTTCCACATACCAAAACTAGTATATTGCAAAGTATACCTTCAATTCTGCACGGTAAGGTATGTTTTGTATTTTTTCGCCGGTATAATTATGTTTGTATATTGCACACCAACGCATAGGTTGCAAGCTCACACCCCTCGCGCCAACGTGTCGCCTGCTTTATTGGATGGCTTAGCTCCCGATATTGCTGCCAGCCTGGTACTCATGTGTGGAGAAAACTAGTTGGGAAAATGAAGTAGTTGAGAAACTATCAATAGAAAACAGTGACTGGATAATTATTATTTTTGTGCCCATTTGTAGTATTAGAACTAAAGTCAAATAAGCTATCGGTCTGTGAAATAAATGTTTACTGTCGCACCGTAACACGCCTGCATAAATTAAAAAAATTAAATATCGACCGGTCAAACATAAACTAACTGGACAGAAAAGACAGACCGTCAGCAAAAAAAAAACACACACTAATCAATATGTCAATGATACAGTATAAATCCACCATAATGAGTTTCAAATCAAATTAAATAAAAAAAATATCACCCAACATAATTTTTACGTGCTTATAGCACAGACCACGGTTAGCATAAGACGGCGTGCGAGCTATGTCGCGGCAAGATAGACTATCCGTTTCTTTCTAATTAGAACACTTAGAAAGAGACGCATACTCTAACTCGCCGCGAGACAGCTCGCGCGCCGTCTTGTGCTAACCGTGCACTGTAGTATTTACATTTCATAGTAGGTACTTTTTTTAATCTTCAGCCCGTCGAAAACATCAAATTCTGAAACCGTTAAATTCAATTTGGGAAACCTTCTTGTCTATGCCCAACAATCTCAACCCCTAATTGGCCCGACGAAATCGGTCCCACATCACATCTCCCAGTCGTCTCCCAGCCGCGATCGGGAGCGCGCTCCATCGCTCTCTGCGACCCTGGTACTTTTGCTCACCGTGTGTGCGTGTTTTTGTGTGTTCCGTGAGTGAGACATGAAATATTAGGCCGTACGTAACTTATTGCGGTAAGTTGCGAAAGTTCCGTAAGAAACATACTCGAATATATTTCTTTAGGAAACTTCAAGTTTCAAGTAACAGTAACAACGTTCCCACGATGAATGCTAATGCCCTACACTACATGATTACTAACAAGGAAATGTACCATTTTTATATAAAATATGTTATACAGAGTGAAATAGTATTCACCGTTCAAATTTTGCGAGGTGATTCGGTGGGTCATCTCGATCAAAACCAGCTGTTCCATACATTTTGGCGGCTGAGGCGCGATTCGGATACAACTTATTATCCAATTCAACAAGTTAATATCTTGTACAAAAACGAATTCTTACTATCTATAGTTGATTAATTATCTAGCAAAATAAGTAACAAACATCATTGACGGCGGAACGCAGAACAGTGGCGGAATACCCTCCGGTTTCCTATAAGACAGGTTTACCTAGTTTAGGGAACTCGAATTCATTCTTAAGCCTAACCTGCCAGTCACTTTACTATAAGCTACCATTGTAATTATTATGTTTAGGCTACAACTTTGGTACAAATAAATATTTTTTCATTTCATTTTGATCGAGATGACCCACCGAATCACCTCCCAAAATTTGAACGGTGAATATACTATTTCAACCTGTTGAGTCTGAAAGGTTGAGTTTGGACAGCTAAAAAAATAAGTGTCTGTTATGTTATGTTAGACTCCTCGATAAAACATATAATATAAAAGTAAACCAAATCAGAGCCGGGCAGTTAACTAATTTGTTAAGTCTTTTAGTAATTTGTTAAGTCGTAATGTACGAGTATTTACATATATTATTTATTTATCCGTGCATAGTGTACCGAACGAAAATTTAAACGAATTATGTTTGTAGACAATTATCGGGAATTGAATTTAAGTGGTTTTTTTTTCTTGGAAAATCAAGAAAAACTTTTTGCGCATATGCTACTTTCTTATGACATGCTAAGAAAATGACATTTTTTTAGATATTACCAGAGTATTCGCTTTCATTACGCTTACGTTACCACTATCGGCTGTCGGAACAATATTCGAGATTCACCAAAAATCTGATCTTGAATTTCAAGAAGTAGCTTACCATGGATAGACCATTATATTATACGGCAAATCCCACTTCTTGGCGAGGGAGAAACGTAAATATTTGTACTCACCACGGGCTATAATAAAGAAAGCCTCGGATTGCATATTTATCGCCCTTGCCTTCGGCTCGGCGTCAAGTACCTGCACGTCTAGCACACGACGGCCACGACATACTCTCGATTTTTATCGCACTATACCTCCTGTTCTAAGTGGTCTAATAAGTGAGAGACGGATAGTGCGAGAAAAATCGAGAGAGCTCGCGCGCCGTCGCGTGCTAGCCGTGCTGCTATCTGGGACATTCTTTATTTTGCTACTTGCTAGGTACGTAATATGCTATAATGTCTTTATGTGCCAAATTTTCTCTTTATTACCGGTTTTAAAATTTGAGGCGGCAGGAAGAGAATTTTCCGCTCGAGTAGTTTCAGATGTCCCCCCGAGTGGATGCACATTCAGCCAGCCATACTGTTGTGTGCTTCCTAAGTAAGCGTTCCAATAAGGTATAAAAGACCATTGGGTAAATTGATAATTAAACATGGAAAAAACTGAGATAAATATTCTAGAAACTTATTAGAAAGATATTAAATTATCTCGAATGAAATTATTTTGTTCCAAGATTTGTTTCTCTTTGTTCGAGAACCATCTTGATTCAAGATGATTCCCGTTTCATTCTGTTTTTCCCATCAGGATCGAAAGAGCTTGCAATTAGTCGTGATACTGAGTAAAAAAGATTTTCCCCGTTTATTTTGTAATTCTCGACTCCTCCGTTTCAATGCCCAGTCTCTGCTATTGTCAGCAGCATATTGCTAAAACAATATGGCGGATAATTCGTTTAACACACAACATCTGTCCTTTCGGCCACTTGACCGGTAATGGGCTTAATTACTGCATACGGGACCGACAAACCGACAAGCTCACATTTAAATGTCGCATACAAAGGACATATATGGGGCGAGGAATTCCACTGGAATTGAGGATGGCTTCATAGCCAATTTGAGACTTTTTAGGGTGAGAATCTGAACAAAAAATTTACCTTCTGTTTCAAAAGGATACATTAACATATTTCATATAAAGCTTGTGAAATTACCCACACGGTCCGCGCTTCTTTTGTTTTATTGTAAAAAATGTGGTAAAAATATATTGTAAAATTTCGAGAAACTGATTGATGAAAGTAGGTAGGTATCTAAAACGGTCCAAAAGTGTGGTTCACAGGCTAGAAAGTTCATTACCGTCAATTTTATTTCCTTTATTCCACACAAATGCATTTAAAACGCTGACGTCTCATATGCTTCAAATGTATAATTCAATATAACAACAGATTTCAATAATTTGCTTCTCTTGATTAATATCGCGTACAAATAAACAATAAAGTAAATCATTGTATCGATATATCAGTAATTAATCGTTTAATTAAATTACGCGTAAATGAATTGTCTTATCAAAGTAGATCACATCCTTTGCTGTGTGTGCCGCACTATCTCCGCTGGACGAGTAAGTACTATACTTTTCGTCCTAGAATCAAAAAGACACAGGTCATAATGAACGTATATGGATAAAATATATCTTTTTTCGCGGTGGATAATATTGTTCTACACGATGTTCGTATTGTTTGGCAAACCAGACTGCAGGCGGATTTCGATTGCATTATCCATGATCAATGTTTTGAACCGACTATTCGGTTTAATTTTAGGATGAAAAATAATCAACTGCTTTACTTTATCTAAGTAAACCTTACTAACATAAAGTAAAGGAGTTAAGAGTAAGTGAGACGCAATGCACATTGGACAAAGATCTTGGTCAAGTACTACAAGTACCACCCTAATACATTTTGGGAAACCAAAACACACGAGACTTCCAGAAAAATGTTTCCGCACCTCACACATGTTGCCAGGAATCCAACCCAGGCCAAAATCATACAAAATTAAGTACTTATTCATTTCTTTCAAAATCCGGTAGACAAACATGGAGATAAAAGATTGAAGAATTGATAGCCGTTTGACTTATAATTCTATCTGTAGTGCAAAAGTAGGAGATACGATTCGAAACTCGTCAAAAATCGATGAATACCTCGGGTAGCCCCTTAAGTACTTATTTATAGTTGCTGTTTCACGAAAAACAAATTTGACACGTAATTTTTATTCTAAATTAATCTATAACAAACTATTCTAACTACATTTAATCCGTCCATTTTGCTTCTCTGCTATTCCTTAATGACCTGTCTAGAATCTGGACGCTCGAGACCCTAATTACCCTAGGGCACTCACTAGGGTAACCCAATTACAATTAGATAGTGCCAATACTAATTAGCCTGCTTCAGTTATTAGTAGCCACTCCCTATAGTTATAAGATACAACGTTCATACAGCTTGGGCCAACAGTATTTCGTATCTCTGGATGTCCAGAGGCTCTAGTATAAGTTTTACCGAAACAAAACGTTACGACCGCGTTTAGCTGTCAAATCCCATACAAATTGAGGGTAAAACGTAAACGCGACCCTATAGTTTTGTTTCGGTAAAACTTATACTAGAGCTTCTGATGTCCAGCTGTCCGGTTGAGCAGGTCCAATAATTAGTTAGATTTTTTCTGTTGATTTTTTGAAATTAAATATTGTAAAAAAGACATGCTCGTGTGTTCTAGAGCCCACTGCAGAAGCACTATTATAGGTAGTTTTTATTTATTTTCCGTACTAGTTGTCATCTATTGGGTACGCTTAATTCTAACTTATTTCTTCCTTATCTTACAAAGCTTTAAGACGCTGTCAACACAAAAATGCCCTTGAGGATTCGGGATACGGCGCACACTGTCTATTTGTATCGGAGTAAACGAGAGCGAGTGTTACTGGGCGGCCAGGTCTTAGAAGATAATAATAAATAAATAATGATAAAAAAAAGTGTGGATTATTTGTGAAATATGACTCGATAGCCGTTTAGGTATGAATATGTTGACTTCATGTTTTTAATTGCAGACCCATATGTCAAAAAAATAAAGACAGAACCGCAAATTAGGTCTTGTCAGCCTCTTAACGACTCTTGTCGTACAACTGCGGCGCTACCACGAAAATCAAATATCGAAGTTCGTATACCTCTGTCTCTGTCGCTCGAGTACCATAAACCATAAGTGTGATAGAAACGGAGATAAACGAGCTTCGAGATTCGATTTTCGTGGTAACAGCTCTGGGCTTAGTGTCTTTTTCATCTTCTTTTAGTATCTTCTTGTGTGGATATTATGTTTGACGACCTCTGTAGCCTTCGTCGATTTGTGTAAGATTGTCCCCAAAATATTTATTTATTTATTTTTATTTTCGTTGTATTGCCTACCGTGTCCTCACTGAATGGAGCCCACGGAAGCCCAGCGCTGGCTGGAAAGCCAGCATCACGCTTGATTGGGTCCATTTCTTTATGCGGAATAGTTTCACTCCTTTATTTGTCTGTTTGTTAGTGCGTCACGTTTTTTTTTCTATACTATGACGATGGCAATCAAGCATACGATCTACCTAATAGTAAGCAGACACCGTCGCTAATGGACGCTTGCGACTCCAGAAAACACAAGCGCGTTGCCGACCCTTTATTGATTTGAGGATTCATTGAGATAACAACAAGAGACAAATTGAGGTCCCTCACTCATGTTTGATTCCGAATCTGTTTTTGAAAAACAATATCATAACGGACCCTATCAAACCAAACCGTATACCCAAAGACCACATTACACGTTAACTTTAAATAGAATATGATAGTCCCAGTCAATTGCGTGTGACAGACGGACGGAAGAGCGTTGTTTGGGCCCCTCTATCACTCGGTTATTGTAAATGCTCACTGACAAAACATGTGGACCTTTGTGGATAGAGATTGATTGATTACTGAGGGTTTTGTTGGTGCAGGGACAGGAACTAAAGTTTTGACAGACAAATGGGATAGAATTGATAGAGAAAAAGTGGAAGTTGATCCTTATGAAGAAGAAAGCCGTAAAATAATCATTAAAGTGTATTAGGAGAATGCTGTAGCTGTTAAAATGCTCCACCAAAATTAAAATAGGCGAATTGTCAAAATTGAGACCAAATCGGCTTAGAATACGTTAACTTCGCGTTTAAGCAGTGACCTTTTGTTATGTGTCACGATTTTGAAGAATTCAAAATTCCAAAAGCTACTAAAAAAAATGACAAAGTGTATATTTATACCATGACGATATCAAATAAGCATATGCCTTGTCTGGAGGTACGCAGATGCCTATGGACGCTTTACGACTCCGGTGGACCAGCGCGTTGTCCACCCTTTATAAATTTAAACATTCGCTGTGTTGAAAGCTAGAGATTGTAAGTTCCTTTACTCTCAACACATCATCCTCGGGAGCACTGACGTCCTTATCACCAGGGACATATAGTTATTGAATTTTAATTCAATAGACAAATATTAGGATGGATAGAGTATACATAACTTCCTAAACAAACTGAACAAAGTCGTATACTTACTGATAACGCGTACAGATATGCGGTAACTTGTCTACAGACTAAAATAAATAGACTGTTTGCAAAGCGATGGTCAGACTAAACTAATATTAAAAAGAGTAAAGTTCGTGAACTTGTATCTTTGTAAGACACTGAAGCCCTATCCATCATTCGTAAAAAAGCTGTCACCAATATTATGGTCCTTCAAGAAGAAGATGCTTAGGTTATATTTTATCCCTCGACTTGCTTTCCGTGAGTTACGCGTGTGAAATGATATTTTTAAATGCGTTGGGAGTCATTTATGCACATGTACTTAAGTGCCAATTTCTTCATCAGTGATATTGATAAAGGATGCATCTATTTTCGCCGAGCCTATTGTCATGACAATTCTTGCATTACGACAATGACCCTTGACCTGTCTGGTCCATCTGATTTGCATTTGTAGGGTCATCGCACTCGTGATCCTCCTAGTTTTGTGTCCTTAAGGAGCCCGGGGTCCACTTTGGCACCTGATCCCAAGATTTGGCGAAGGCACTATTTTAATATTTTATTTTATTATATTGGCATTGATAATTATAACAATCAAATTAACATTGTCTTTGCATATTTTACGTTTTCGAAATAATAGTTGTATGTACCCAGGTATTTATTTTGAAAAAGAATAGATATTAATTGTATTAACATTACTCCTTCACAACATACACGTCCATATATATCCAAATATATAAAAACATATAATACATATGAACGACATTCACAAACATGATACTTTAAGGGTCTCCCGTCAAAAATCAACGAAATTTAGTAGTTTTCATTTCGACACTCGTCCTCGGTTTATTGAAGCTTCCAGGTGCAGATATGAGAAAGTTTGATTCCTGTTTAACATTTTTGATATTGAATAACTTAAAAAATATTAATACAGAATTAATTATCCATTTATAAAGAGAGATCTGTAAAAATACAAAACCCGACACTTCATCCTCATTAAAACTTTTATACACCCGAAACTCATACCTACTCATACATACTGAACTTACCTATAAATTTGATATGCGTTTTTATAATTTTATTAATTAACACAAAAGTTATGGCCAAAAAACCAGTTTTTTGGCATGAAATTGTTCAACTTTGATGCCAAATATCTCGAAAACAATGAACTTTGAAGTAAATATGGGATACTAATATATTGCTTAAAGCCGTTGTTGTTAATATAATAAGCTACAAAAAACATTAGAAAACTAAGGGATTCAGATCGAAGGTCATTGCCGTATGGGAGCCCCTTAAGACATTCTGCCAGCAAAGAAATTACGCATACTTCTTAAAAGCGAACTTGAACTTTGATTCGACATTAACAAAATAAAAGATAATAATTCTATTATTTCAATTCATCATCAGTCATCTTGACGTGCCCTGGGGTGGCAGAATACCGGGCAAAACACCTCGGAACACCGGGGTCGCTACCGGAGGCCGTCGGCAACGTAAAGGGTTTGCTAGGCTTCCTGGTGGAACTGGGTTGGCACGAATAACAGTAGTGCCAATAACCCATACGCAAAATAGGCGCTATTATGACGTCGAGTTGCGGAAACCAAGCCCGCGTACACCTATATATATATTATTTCAATGACATGCATATTAAGAATCAAATTATTGTACGCCAAATTCTGGCTGATTGTGATGCAACCAAATACTAACCCTATCACCATTTATAACGCACACTATCACAATTTGTATTTGAACATAAAGAAAATTTTGGTTTAGAGTCCATTTAGGTGCTTCATCATCATAAACCAGCCACATACCGTATACTGCTCAACGTAAGCATCATTTAGTTTATTTAGTTTATCATTACCTATCTCGAACACCTATATTATGGAGGTAAAGAAAAAACAATCATGTTAAATAAAAATTGTGTACATGTTTATCAGCCCTATCAGCCAGCTTTCGTCAATTCAGAAAGAGGTCGTCGCCTCGATTGATAGCTTCAATCGGCGCATCCTGCGCACGAGCATGCGAAACGGGGAACGTACGCACATACCGGATTCATCTAGTTTGGATATTAGATGTTTTATCATGTTGGTGAAAGAAATTGGATCGACAGAGGCTAAGGTTTTTTGAAATAAAATAAAAACATGTGTCATAAGCTAGTTTTAAGGATACAAACTATAGTTACAAAGTAGTTTGTGAAAGATATTTCATAAAGTTGTGGCATGACGAAATTATAATTTTTCGTCCAAAAACAGACCGTGGGGACCCAGCGCACACCGAATTTTCAGTGGATTGTGTAAGCGCTTGGTCGAGGCTTCACCTGACCAGAAGCCTGGCTTTTACCTCGCCTAGAGGATCAGCATTGCCATTCAACGTGTCAATGCTGCCAGCCTTCTGGGGTTCTGGGCACACTACCGCCTGGCAGCGACCTGGGGCATTTTTTTACCTGTACTTTTAGTTGTTTTTTTTTAGCTAAATAATTTAAAAAAATATATATAATATATTTATCGAACCTGCTCACAATTTTTTTTATTTCGAAAAAGTAAATCCTGCTCACAAAATTTCACTAGGATCGGTTGAGAAATGCGACCAGTAGAGATTTTTTCAGTCCGGTGTCTGTTCTCTGCTAGAGAACTCCTAAGGTCCTTTCTGAAGTTTTCACCGAAGACATTTTTGATTTTTCCGGGGGAATACTTTTATCTACTTATGCAAGATTATCTTTGCAAAGTACCTTCAGAACATGCCTTTTCTTCCATTCCAATTATGGGTAAAGGAATTAGATCCTGTAATTAGGTTATCGAAGCCGTTAACACTTGATTATTGGATTGTTTCACCAGTTTTTCTTTCAATGCTTTGATAAAAAATGCTGAAATCCCTCAGGTCAGCGATTGGTGATAGAAATCGGTTAACCTCCTTAGACACCGCGTACAAAATTTTGTACAAATTGACTTTGAATTTTTGGTGAATGTGAAAAAGTTCCTAATTATAAAACACTAAAGCGGACCCTGGGTCTCAGGAGGTCATTTTGAAACTGTATAATCATTTATTCAAATTAGGTTTTTATCTTAGTTGTCATCATTGAAAACTGTACCTAAGTAGTATTTGTTTTTTATTTGTTTAGTAAGTTTTTTACTCAATCTGTAACTTTTTGATACAGGAAACACCTGCACCAAGTCGTCTGTAAAAGTGAGCGAACTTCGTTAAAAACAAAAGTATGGAAAGTTTGTCAAGTTTCTATGGACTGACAGCTGCCGGTTCCATATTTAACGTTGATCGGTCTGTAATAGTAAGTCGGTGCAACCCGCCCTCAATCTTGTAACGTAACTTCCACGATACATTAACATTTAGGTAGTTAAATAATTTGAATTGAACAAACTACAAACTGTGTTATCATTTCTCTCAAGTATTTCAACTCTTGTCACGAAAAAAATTATTTAATTAATTATTTATTTTTAACGAGGAAGTTACCCCGATCATGGTAGACAGTCTAGCGTTAATAGAAAGGTCGCAGGTTCGAATCCTGTCGGGGGCTACAGACGAAGATAGTTTATTTTTCCATTATATTCTTTCTCCGTATCATATCGTTTAGTATTTCAACTCATAATAGTTTCATTGCCAGCCCCTTTTAAAACATATAAATCACATAACAATATCCCAAATAACTTTTTTATAAGCATGATCTTTTATTCCCCCCATTAACATCTAACCGAACCAATAAAGTTCCGGCACCGAAGTAAATTCGTCAATTTATCGTTCACTTGAAGCCAAAGAAAAGATGATTCATGCTCCTTTAATAATTATGAAGGATACCATACAAACTCACAAAGATGCATCTCATGATACAGTTATGTATCAAATAGCTGAATACGACTCTATTATCAAAGATACAAGAGTGCATTTTTATATATTTCAGTGCACCCTGCGTTGTATACATTTGAGGGTGACTATGCAGTGGCAGACTTGCCAAGTGTAGGGAGAAAAGACAGCCATTCTTGTCTTGGACATATGGCATTATTGTCTCTTTCGGTGGCATTCGGTGTGAACAATTAGATAGAGTGAATCTTTTGTGTGCGTGTCAGAATACCCTGGGTCAACTGAGTCACAAGTAGGCAGGGGTGGCTTAATTGTCAAGTCAATAACTCAGTTTTAGTACTTTTACTGTGGGGGATCTTGTGGTGTCCGAGATAAAAATAATTTGAAATCTTTCGTAACGTTTTCTGTCCCGAATTATTTTTCAACGTAATAATTTGTCAAATGGCCATAAGTAATTAACGACGAAAGTTCATTGTTTTTTCTGGCTTGTTATGTAGGTATTAATGACTAAGTATAATAATATTGACTGATCTGGTGGACGATATGATTTTAATTGATAACATGCTAATACAAAATTGTGAGATTATTTGTTGATCAAAATAATTGCGGATGTATGTTAGTTATAGGTAACATTAGTACTATATCCTGTTCTGAGCTGCATCCATGTAAGTAGACTAAAATTGAAGGAAATTGATACTAAAAAAGCTGATGAGTTTATGAAGTATGTGTTAGAAGTAAATTAAAGACAGCGGGCGTAGCATGGTAGTCGTTTTGTCGCTTATCGTGGCGGATAAGTCATCCGTCTCTCTCGCACGCGCATACTCGTCAGAACGTGACGGATGTCTTATCGACAGCGATAAGTGATAAAATGGTCAACGATAAAAACGGCTGTTATCCACGTTAATCACCTGTCGCCGATCCCCCAGGGGATCCTAGTATTCCTAGTGAATCCCTGAACGCGGATTAACGCGCCATATTTTTTCGTAGACTAAAGGCAGGTCGGTGTGGGTACGACGACAAGCGAAGCGAGGAGGAGTGTTAGGTGAACTGCGACCCTTTAGCGCGCGAGCCAAGCGAGCGAAGCGAGCGTATGACGCGGGAGTGTCCGGCGAAGCGCCATAACCGAACATTACGATTTTTTCCTAGTCGAATATATTGCCGCCATGTGAATGCAACTTTGCCTTAAGGGGATTTTGATGAACTCCTGAGTTTACTAGGATCCCCTGGGTGATCGGGGTCAGGTGATTAACGTGGAGAACGAGTAAAAACGTGTCATAATAATCTTTACATTAAAATGTAAACCACCAAACCATATTACAATGCAATATTCCTTCAAAATGTTAGCAACACAAATTATAAGCGTATTCTCCTCCCAATTAACCTTATCTACATAATAATTAATATACATTGTCTTCAATTTCTAAAGCTTCGTTATTGCATAACTCTGAGACCAAAAGGAAATGTCCTCAATTGATAATTAAAACGGCAGCGGCCCTGTTATATCCATACGGTTTGGCGTTCGTTCGTTCTGCTTGACTGACATTCCTTCTTGTGAAGCGTGTTTGAGAATATTATATTATTTTTGCAAATGGCGAATTTTAAGATTTATTCACTAATTACAAGTAGGAATTTATATGACAGAGATTTTTTTTAAACGGAAACGTATCTTAAATCATATCTTGAAATATTATGTTAATAATTTTATTCATAAAGAGGAACTAACGGATGTCTCAATAAGAGTTCACTATTTCGTTTAAAATAACCATTAAATTATGCATTATTAGGGTAATTAATAGTGCACTCTTATTGAGACATCTATTAGTAAGAGGGAGAGAGAGACAAGATATGTCTAATTAAGATAAAACCAAAACTTCCTTTGTCACACGAAAGTAGCAATATGTTACGACAGTAGCCACAATCTATCGATTACTCACGATACTTACGGGGATAATCAAAGTTTCATTCTGACATTTTCTCAGCTTACCTAATTTACCTATTTAATCAAAGGTAACGAACAAACCAGTGATCAAAAATGTCATAGCCATCCACGATGGATTGGCAACAGTGAACAATGACAGTGGCAAGTGCGAGGACAATAAAGACTGAAGCATGGTGCGTGATCAGTGTTCTGGTGGTGGTAGCTGTGGTGGAGGTGGCTGGATTGAATGGAGACAATGTATGCATGGTGCAGCAGAAGTAAGTAAACACGATAATCTTAGCTACAGCAATCCACTTGTTGCAGTAACGCAGTCTCAAATTAAGAAATTTTACGCAATAATCAACACTCGATCGATTGGTTCGTCGTATTTACACGATCATTATTTATCAGTTAATGACCCAGATAAGTGATGCACAATGATCGTGCGACCATCTTTACTTGTAAATTGTAAACCCAACAAAGTACGGTAAATTGTCATTTTCATGATAATTTTATTGTCAAGTTGGTGAAAGGAGCTTGAACGATAGAAATTACATGTTTATTTTTTCCTATGGCGGTCCAGTACTTCTATTTAATGAACATCTGCATTTAGTATGTACTTATAAAGATCTTGTCAGATCGGCCGCGGAAATCAGAGCATTATGTTACGAACTATGTCAGATGGAGGTGCAATCCCGATTGGCCCGCATTCAATCTGGTCCCAGCGCGAACTGATCTGTCTCGCCCCGCAGCCGATCTGACAAAGTTTTAAAATAATTGAATTTATCTCTTTCATTAACATTTTCTCTATCATTATCTTCCACAGATACAACATAACAAAGCGCGTCAAGTACCGCGCGCCTGTGTCCGTACGCTCCTATGAGTGGTGCTTCAACATGCCGCCCAGGTGTTCCAGGTGGGGCACGGAAATGCGCGACCTTACCAGACTTGAGGTGATCTTTCTTATCATTTTGACCGTCACCATTATCCTCTTTATCATCATCATCCTCCTCGAATTGTTCCCGTTTGTACAAGGCCTAATTTTCTTTCTGGGTATGAAGGTCAGATGGCAGTCGCTTTCGTAAAACTAGTGCCTATGCGAAATCTTGGGATTGGGTGTCAAAGCGACCCACAGGCTCCTTTAGAAAACAACCGGGAATAAATCTGGGAGGATGATGATTGCTTTAAAGTCTTTAAACTTAACATTACATTTTCAATAGGTATGTGGTGTGGCTTTTGGAGACCTCTGTAGCCTAGTTGGTAGTGACCCTGCCTACGAAGCCGAAGGTCCCGGGTTCGAATCCCGGCAAGGGCATTTATTTGTGTGATGAGCATGAACATTTGTTCCTTAGTCATGGATTTTTTCTATGTATTTAAGTATTTATTTATATATATAAGTATGTATATCGTCGTCTAGTACCCATAGTACAAGCTTTGCTTAGTTTGGGACTAGATTGATTTGTGTAAGATTGTCCCCAAATTTATTTATACATATAAAGGATCGGAAATGGGTTTGTGACACCTCTGAAGTCGCAAGCGTCGAGAGCAGGCCGTGTGCTTGTTTGCTACCTTCCTGTTATAAACAGGAAAAACAATAATTGCGTAGCTTTCTTTTATTTTTGTTAATCCAGGGCAAGATAATTATTACGTCCTCGCAAACATATGGACATCATTTTAACGGGAGGATATTTTAACAGGCGATCATTGGGTATCCTCTATGGTATTATTCTTAAACTTTATCTTTTTTTAATACTTCTTAACAAAAGCAAGAGTCAAACAATCTTTGTTTTAGAATTACCTCCCAACCGATTCTGATGCATCCGGCACTCGCTCTTCTCACGTAACTAAAACATGGAAAAAGGCACGTTATAACAGGTCCTTTTCAATGTTCGCTTCAATTATTCAACATAGTTTTGCAAGGTTCTTTACTAGCAAAGAACTGACATGTACCTGATAATATACCATTTGGTTAAATTCCTTCTTTCATTACACCTACTTTAACTGAAATGCCGGTAAAAATAGGTTTTCCTTATCAGTTACTTTGACATTTACGTTTGTAAAAAGATAACAAATTTTATTTAACATGTCTGTTAAGTTTAATTTAGTTAGTTAAGTTTAGTGTATGATTGGGTTAGATTTCAGTAGTAACTAGAATCGGGTATCGAAATGGACATTAAATACCACCAGCAAAGCAAATGTTCGATGCAAATTCACGTTCAGCAAATAGGCCACGAGGGCACTTTTACAAGTCAAAATGTCTATCTATAGACTCAAAATAGTATGAGTACATTATTCATAATAGAATTAACTACATCAGAGTTTACATGTCAAAAACAATAAGTACGAGAAAAAAAAAAAATCTTATATCTTAGAGATGTATAAGGTCTCCAACTGCCAAACATGAAAGGACTATTACTATATCTTATACAAATATAACTGGCCAACTTAAACTTGTATTCATAAATACACTACATATAAATTAGTAACAGTATAAGGCCGGGCACTTTTACAAATCAAAATGTATATGTATGAACTCTAAATCATACGTCATACAATATACTATTAACATAATAAAACTTTCACATGTCAAAACAATATGGGGAAAAAAAGAAAATTCCATGTTTGTTAGATGTACGAGATCTCTAAGAGACAAAATTGTAAAGTACATTAATCAATCCTGAGAGATGCATAAGGTCTCCAATCGTCAAAATAGGTATCCTCAGAGATGTATAAGGTCTCTGAGCGTCAAAAATCTAAATTATGTCATTCTAAAATCAGATGAGAACAGAATGAAGTCTCTCATGTCAATTCTGCGCGCAACACTAGAGTGAAGTTACTTTGTCGTCCTTGCGAACTGACCGGACTCCACAAACAGCACCCGTTCACGAGTATGACGCATATCTCAGCCATGCTTTATAGGCAGTAATCGAGAAACTGATTACTGGAACATGATTCTAAGGTCGATTCACCATCCTTGACTGGATCTAGATCAACGAAGTGACCGTAATATTACTTCATAATACAACGTTAATGTTTTGTTTTTCATACAATACTACTCTGGTGTCACGTCTGACCTTAGGTATCTTGGAATCCAGTCACTAATTATCATACATATTTATTTACATTGACACTGTGGCAGAAAAATAATGAGTAGATTAAGTATGATTGAGATTAAAGAATGTGAATGTGACTGACTATTTCGAAAACCGTCTCAATTGCTCAATGGTTATCTGGAATGGGGATCTGGTCCCTTGCAGGGATAAGATCGCATTTGTACCAACTTAACGTATTTGCAATTCGGTCAACATGAATAATTCCAACTATACCTATATTTTTATTATTTATACATAGAAAACTTGTACACATGGTTGTCAAAAAAGAAAGCATTTAAAATATGCTAATTCTAACCGACTGCTGAAGAGGGTTATGTTTTTCGAATCACTCGAATTTCACGGACTACTTACAGACCAAACGGCTTGATGCATTCTAAACTAACATATGCGTGCGGGCTAGGATTACACGAATTAATCCCGCCCTCACCATTTCACCATCTTGGGACTAGGGCACAGATTATATAATAGTTCTACGAACAGATACTGAGGTGTGAATAAAAATGCCAATACCTACTGCTTTTAGGGCTTACGAAATTTAACAATAGAGAGACCTTGAACGCGAATTTTTTTTTATGATTAGAATCACTTTATCTATCTTCCGTATGTCAAAGAACAATACGGATCTCAGATAGCAGAACGGTGATTTTTATTTAACCCAAAACACATTACAAGCATTTCATTTGCTTTTCAAGGTAAAAGGATGCTGTCCTAACCATTATCAAGCAACAAAAACCACATTTTTGCACAACCCTTGAATACATATTCAAAAAATTCAGGAATTACCTTACACAACCCCTTCCTTTCGAAATCAAACCTTGTTATTTTATTAACAGAGTTCAAATTTGTTTTCCAGACTGAGGAGCGAACTGCGGAGGTTGCTGTGTGCTGCCCTGGCTACAAGATGAAGGACGTATCCTGCGTGCCAGTGTGCCCACCGGGAAAGACTGGAATCGGATGCTCGGAGGGTAGAATATATTTGCTTCGCTCTTATGTAGCTCTGGTATCCTGTTGGTTATTCAGACGGAGCTTGTCATTTATTACAGTTAGATTTGGGGCATTCTAATTCATTGAATCGCTTCAACAGCGAACAAATTAAGGAAAAGCGACGTATGTGATGCGCATATAATGTTTAGTGTGTTCTTTTTTTTATTTTGTATTTGTAGCGCATAGAATACAGGGACATATGTAACTATAAGTAATTGTGATATTATTGACCATCAAATGGTTTATAGAATCAAATTTATTTTTTCAATTATGAAAATCTATAGCTACTCGTAATCTTCATAATACGAGTATTACTCAATCATCGGTAAATAATTATATTTAGCAATATCAGTTGGATACACATTAACGTTTCCTGTATAACAAGATTTACTGTTTCCATAAAATCCAATACTGGTTATACCTTTCAATTGCATCTGTGAATACTAAATATGACTAACATCCACTTAACTCTCGAGCTAATAACAGCCTATAAAGTTAATAACTCCTTTAACAACTAAGGCCTCTAAATCTCAATTTCTGTACTAATTATCCACGCAATAAATTGTAACAATTCAATACACAAATTGTACTAGGGTATCATAAGATCTGAAGATAATAAATTATCTATATTTATCTCAGGAACTTCTTTTGTTTCTTCAGTTATTCCTGAGTTAATCACAACACATTTCAGAGTGTCCAAAAAACAAATGGGGTGCGAATTGCGTGAATGAATGCAAAAGGTGTTCCGAACATGGAACCTGTTCACCAGTCTCGGGAGAATGTCGGTGCCATGCTGGATGGCAAGGTGAGAGGTGGGTTTCCACTAACGTATTCTTGTAATTGTAGTAGACCAAGAAAAAGAAGATAGACGGAGCATGACGAACAACCTAGTGAAGCCGGTATTTCACCATGCCAATTTAGTGTCTATGTTTTTTCTTGGTCTGAGAGTGCCACATGAGATAGTATTTAATTTGGCAGATTTTCTTAAAGCAACAATCCCTAAAACTGTTCGCTATTTACCATGTATATTACACGCTGAATGCACACTACTTTTATATTTGAAATCAATTGCGTATTAGTATGGGACAGTATTTCATCTAAAATTTGTCATTGTAAACCATCAAACACCAGATCATTTCGTTTAATCTGTCACCATTCAATCGTTTTTCAGATGTGAAATAAGCCGAGGCAGCCCGTCAACTGTGGAAGAACTAACAATCACCAAGCCAGTCACTAGCCATACCTTACTGACTGAGCAGGAAAGTACTACTTCTAGTACCATTGGAACGACCACTACAGAGGCCCCGATGACCACATCAATGAGGATCCCAATCACAATAGTTGCGACAGCTAAAACTACTGCAGCGCCGACGATTCCTACAACTCCAAAACCTACTAATAGTTCCACTACTACAACTACAACTATGAGACCCATTGCAACAACTTTATTGACTAGTGTCCTAACATCAACAGTGGAAACAACCATACAATCATCAAAAGTGCAAACACCTATACAGTCATCAAAAATAGCGACTGTTTATGCCAAAGCTCCAGATAAAGAGATTACAACTACAGGCTTAGATTGGAATAATTTTACTTTAACTACACCATGGACTTTGTCAACCTACAAATCTATAGCGCCAACACAGTTGCCACTAAGCACGGTTAGTCCTGTTTTTGTAATACCAACTTTACTTACGAAATCTACTGAATCCACTACAGACTTTCCAAAAACAACGACAGTCGCAAAAACAAAAGCTACAGCTGATCATTTTGAATTACTAAGGGAAACGACTATTGAAGTGTCACCCACAACTTTAAAGCCTGCAACACCAATATTAATTACGGAGTCAACATACAAGAAAGACGGAGAAGTTACAAGAAAACCGGAAACAACTATCAGAATTCATCCAACAACGATCAAGTTTAAGCCTAAAGAAATTTGGATAAGACCAGCCCAAAAAGGTGAATTACTAGTTGAGACGAAAGTTAAACCAAATTTGGAAACGCCCAAATATAAAAGTGCAACGAAGAAGGAGACTACGACAAACACTACACCGAGAACTATTATGGTTTCTATTATACCAACGTCTTTGTCTTACGCCACATTCAAAAAGATAGCTTTGACTACTGCATCGTATTTTACGCATAAAAATGTATCTGGGAGACCTTCAACAGCAACGTTCACAAGGTTGATGTCATTGACACCAGCACCGGTCAGATCATTCAGCACTTCCACCACAGTGAAACCTTTTCAAAACGCCACTGTAACTAAACAAACCTTTACAGAGGACCCAAAGAATGCCACTAACAGCATGCGCACGATCGCTAACCCGTCTTCTTTAACAACTATCTCTTCAACTAATTCAACACTGCGACCACGGCATACAACTACCACTAAAACTTTGCCAACGACACTGGGAACAGAGCCAAATGTGACAGTCAAAAGACACGTCCCTATCAAAGCAGTTACAGACAAACCTGTAAAGATTAACGTTACTAAAACAGTTAGAAATATAACTAATGTGACAGAAGAACCGGATGAGACTTTTCATATTTTGACAGAGCCGGAGCATATCACGGCGGTGGTGGGCGAGAAAGGGACAGAGCGATCGTCTGTAGACTTGATATCGGTGATCAGTATAGCTGGAGGGGTGATGATGACGGTGATCACGGTGGCGGTGGTGATAGTGATGCTGGAGAGGTGCAAGAGGCCGAGGTATGAGGACGCGAAGATGAACAATATCAGGATGCAAGTGATGATTGATAATAATGACGGACCGCCGCCGTATGTGAGGAATATTTTTAATACGCCGTTGCCTGGTGAGTTCAGTTTTTTTTTTTAGATTATAGTGATGATATTTCATTTATGATGGTCCTGGTCTATGTAAGTTCTAAGTCTAACCTTTTCCAGTCTTTTGTACGATGGTTAGCCTAGTAAGGGCAAATATTTGTGAGTTGAGCATGAATATTTGTATCTGAGTCTTGGATGATTTCTAAGTGTATAATTATTTATATCTATTAAATACATCCTCGTCCAGTACCCATAACACATTGTAAATCCTTAATGAGCTTACTATGGGATCAGTTCGATTTGTGTAAGATTGTGCCCTAATATTTATTATTTTTAACTTAAAAAATGTGTTTAGATACCTTCTACCTATTTGGTCAGATGTCAAACGTGTTCGATATGGTTAGTGTACCGCACACACGTTGGAATGTTAGAATGACAGATCACTAGACGTAATTTTTGCCATGATCTATCATCATTTTTATTATCAGTTGATCACAGTTAATCGATCGTACCTAGTCATGTTGTCAAACTATTGGAACCTTGATTTTTTCTCCATAATAACCTTTAAACAGACAATCTAACTAATCAGAGATTGATAAAAGACATTAATTGACGTATTAACGTAATGTTAATTCATTGATCTGGTATGAAAACAAGAATAGTTAGTGTGTATTCCAAGATTAGTAGGTACTCATTTAGACGTTTAAGACCCTATGAAATTTTCAAATTATGAATAAGTAGGTACCTACTAATCTTGGAATAGTATATGTTTTCGGTAGACCCAAACTATACAAAAGTCGTGAACGTACGTAACGTATTCCGAGATTACTAAATACGAGTACCAATTGAATGTTTACTTATTTGTAACTAAAACATACTCTTACGTCATTCAGTGATACAAGAAACACACTGGTTGTTTTGATATCGTTTTAGATAGTGGTACACTATTTCGACATGTGACACAACGGCCCATTAGCTCAGTTGGTTAGAGCGTCGTGCTAATAACGCGAAGGTCGCGGGTTCGATCCCCTCATGGGCCACGTTTCTTTTTGGATTTTTTCCTGAAGTTTTTTTTATTTTTAGAGCCACCGAAACCAGAAAAATGTCATTATCAACCGATTTCTACTTTGGACCGAAACTTGAAGCAGTTTATGAGACCAGTAGTTGTCCAAACGATTTCTCCTATGATGTTGGAGAACTTTAGAGGTAAGTAAGAGAAACAAAAGATTTATTTAATATTATTTCTCAATTATAAAAGTTTATTCGAATATAATTATTGTTTTGCAGGCATTCTTGAATGCCATTACGACCACTTACCAAGAAGAAGCGTCGAGTTTCCAACACTGCAATCGCGACGCTCAGTGGCGCCATCTCTAAGCGGCTGCGATGAACTACGTCAACAGCGACCTGACTCACTGGCGGAGTCCGCTATAGAAGCGTTGAAATGTGAAGCAAAGTTAGACGTTATTGATAACACTACGTCCGAACCATTGTATGCTGAAATACCTTGCTGGAGACCTCCCTCAGAACATGCTATTGAGGTCGTCAATTTGAACGGTGAAGCTGTGACAGAATTATGACTTGAGAGTTGCCCACAATAGAAGCTAGTTTGACTACTAGCCGACAGATGGCGCTTAAAGATAAAATGAAAGCGTTGGCCCAAAGATTTTATTTAAAACATTCTAAAATAATTAATTAGTGTTTAATGTGGTTGTTTTGTGAAAAATAATTGAGTGTGTGATTAATAGAGTTTAATGATGTGACATTTGTTGTTTTTAAACACGTAATCGTAATAAAGTATGCGAAATGTAACAACATTTTATTTACTTACATAATAAAATCCCGCTTATGTAAGAAATAAATTAATTGTATTCTGCCTGTAGGCCGTAATGGCACTTTTACAAGTCAAAATTCTATCAGCGTTTCTGAAAAAGAAGACCAGTTATGTTAAGAAGAAACGCCGAAACAAACTCAACAGTCAGTCATTTTTTGCCCAAAGAAAGCTTATTCCAATGATAGTTCTTTACCTACTTAAAATAAGTCAAACTGAATATGAATACAAAGAAAAAAAACATCATAATGCGTTGTTCTACAAGACCACATGTCCGAATAAGCTATATCTTCTATATTGACGACCACTGTAGCTTAGTGGTAGTGACCCTGCCTACGAAGCAAGAGGTCCTGGGTTCGAATCCCGGTAAGGGCATTTATTTGTGTGATGAGCACGAATATTTGTTCCTGAGTCATGGATGTTTTCTATGTATTTAAGTATTTATTTATCTATATAAGTATGTTTATCGTCGTCTAGTACCCATAGTACAAGCTTTACTTAGTTTGGGACTAGGTCGATTTGTGTAAGATTGTCCCCTAATATTCATTTATTTATTTATTCTTATATTGATGTTGTCTTCTATTTTGTATTTTGATTTAATGTGCATTGCATGATGTATGTGTTGTTGTCATGAATAGATGTTGTTCTATTCTATTTTATATGAATAAAAATAAATGAAACCTGTAACCTCAACCCTGTAATTTGCCTTTGACATCAATGTTTTTTTCAAGTGATTTTTAAGAGCTGCAAAGGGTAGATCCAAAATTTAATTAGGTAATCTATTAAAAAAATGCATACATTGACCCGAAAAAGACTCTTATACTTTATGAACCCGTAACACGTACAGTTTGTTCCTGTAAACAGGGATCGGAAATTTTGTTAGCATGCTTACTCATCATTGATGAGACATTAGCCATACATGGGTCAAATTGAATTAATCATACACACATTTTTTTCGTGAAGTTTGCACAGTGCGCAGGGGACCGATTTTTGACTTTCGAGGGCTCGACTCTTTCACTCGAAAACTGACAAAAATTATGAAATGCTATTTTGAAATAGCAATAGAAAATTTAAAAACGAGTGGTATTGACCACTCGTATTAAATTCTATTGGTAGAAAGTAAGTGCCTGCCGTTTTGACACTACAAACGTATTTACTTTTATTTGATTTTCGAGCACTCGAAAGTCAAAAATCGGTCCCCAGGTCTTAAAGGCGCGCAGGACTTAGATGAAATCTCCAAACAGCCAATACCTACAAAATAAAATAAATATTTTCGTTTTAAAATGTTATTTTTAATAAATAATTCATGTAAAATGTTATCAAAAGTGAATAGTTTTACTAAATTAAACGTTTCTATATCATATCCAAAAAGAAATAGTCAATTAATTAACAAAGATGATTTAATCTGTTTAGTCGAGTAAGAATCCATTTGCGGAGAGTTAAAAAAAAAGCTGTAGGTAAACTAAGTACATTCTGTAGAAACTGGATTAAGAATGCACCGTGTTCATGCATACACCTTGCTGCAAAGTGCCACCGTGTCTTAATCGGCATATATCCATAAAACACGAGTGCCGTAATGTTATAAATACGCGTGTTTAATACCCAAGATTATGAGCCTAAAGAGGTACGTTACGAGCAAATGTGTTGTAAAAATAATTTATAAAAAAACTTTTTCTTGGTCGAAAAAATCGGAGATGTGAGTAACAAACTTATATAAACTTATTATCTCTTGGAATGTTCAACTATTTTACCTCCATAGTATTTTTTTACGTTATTGGGACATGGTTACCAGACCTATATCCATAGGTATATACAGTATTCAGGATTCTCAATGACATATAACATTCAGAACAGAGTGGTATAACAAAAACACACTCATCGCAACAACAACAGCGGCGTTTACAATGATATTGGAACACGTAAGTACAGCGTAAGTAATTATTCATAAGCGTAACCTTCGAAAATCTCGAACGAGAGAGGCCTGAACCCTCCTACGTGTAAACAATGATATTATATAAACAAAGAGGTAGATAGGTACGTTGAGTTGTTGTGTATACGAAATTCCGTGTTTAAAAATGGCCACCAAATCTGACAGCATACGTTTCCATTGACGACGCGATACTGAGGCAAGTTGGTGCAATTGACTCAGTTTTAGTGTGCCCCTTTTGGAGCGCTTATAACCTATCGTACCTCTTTTTGATATTACACTAGCAGCCCGGCCCGGCTTCGCACGGATTACCCGTTTTCCCGTAGAAATTAAGCATTTTCCCGCGGTAAAAAGTAGCCTATGTTCATCAGGGATAATGTCGGCTTCTAATGGTAAAACAATTTTTCAAATCGGTCCAGTAGTTTCGGAGCCTATTCAATACAAACATACAAACAATCAAATCTTTCCTCTTTATAATATTACCTGTCCATATACAGGGTGTAATCGTTAAGTGTTTACAGGCCATAATTCCGTAAATATAGCAGATATCAGAAAACTTCTAACTGATATCGAAAGTACGTTACCCAACGAGTAAAATTACAATAATAACATTTTCTAAATAGATAAAGTAATATAAATAAAATAAAATTACACTACATAATTAATTACATTTTTTAATTTTTTATGGAAGGGTTTGAAGTTAATATTTGGGATATTTCTGCTTTTATTTCAAAAACGTTATTAGTGTAATTTTACTCGATGGGTAACGTACTTTCGATATCAGTTAGAAGTTTTCTGATATCTGCTGTATTTACGGAATTATGGCCTGTAAACACTTAACGATTACACCCTGTATAACGCGACTGGTCAACTAAACTGTCACCCATGTGCAATAAATAGACTTTAAGAGCAAGTTTCCCCTAGCCAGTTCATAATAGGGCAAATCCATAATTCCATTCATCGGAATCGAGAAGAGTATACAAATCTTATTGCTCTAGATCTATACAAAAAAAAACAATGGAGCTAAACATTATATCTATATTATGCAGTGGTATGAAACTTTACCATAGTAAAAAACATTCTCAAGGGCTTACGGACGGGTTCCTATACAGGGTGTTAACGGGGTCATGATCCGGAATGACAAAAAGCGAATAAGATGATCATACTGAACAACCTTTCCCATGGGACCAACCACGAAATCGCAAAAAAAAGAGCCAATTAAGAGTTAACTGTGAGTTAACTGCGATTTAATTGAGAGTTATGTATGGAATACCTGGTTTTTTTTTGCGATTTCGTGGTTGGTCCCATGGGAAAGGTATGTTCATGATATAGTAAGTATGATCATCTTATTCGCTTTTTGTCATTCCGGATCATGACCCCGTTAACACCCTGTATATTTACCTTGTTTATAAATGGCCACATGACGCATGCAGTGACACGCCTGCTGTCATTCCTGACCGATTTCTGACTTTCGAGCGCTCGACTCTTACACTCGAAAACTGACAAAAAATATGAAATGCTATTTTAAAATAGCGATAGAAAACTTAATTGATTTGGTTTATTGCATTAAATTATATCGGTAGGAAGTAAGTTCCAGCAACTTTGACACTACAGTCGTATTTACTTTTATTTTATTTACAAGCGCTCGAGAGTCCAAAATCGGCCCCCTGTACATAAAACAATACACACAAACACACTGTACATATAACAATTCATTTGTGGTGAGAGTGCCAACTGACAAGCTCATGGCGCCCTTCATGAAGGAGATCTGGCCGAAGGGTGTAGTTTTCCGGCGATTCCGAGGCCGGTTATTTGGCTCCCAGAACATGTGCCGCGCGTCGGTGATTTCCTCTATGACGTGATCATGTGCTACTTATAAGTTTTAAATATTAATTTGTATGTTAGTCTGTAACGTATTTGTCAATATGGGCCTCGTTGCCTAAGATAAATAAATAAATAAACACTCCTGGCCCCGTATCATGGTCGGCCTTATCACGCGAAGTGACAAGGCTCTTAAGAGGCTGACAAGACCTAATTTGGTGAAATTGATGTTATTTAAGCAGTTTTTTATGAAAAGTCTAGCACATGTAATAAAATATATGTTAATATTCACCATATTTCAAGGACCGTAGACGGGCTCGATACATAATTTGACGAAATCGGCTCGATATAAAATATTTGCAAAGATTGGTCTTAAAATCACATTAAACGGTCCTATGTCTTTATTTTTTAGACGTATGGGTCTGCAATTAAAAACATGAAGTCAACATATTCAATATTCATACCTAAACCGCTAGCGAGTCATATTTCACATATAATGCACCCTTTTTTTTATTTCAATATTTATGTACTATTATCTTCAAAAACCGGGCCGCGCAGTAACACTCGCTCTCGTTTACTCCGATACAAATAGACAGTGTGCGCGCTATCCAAAATCCTCAAGGGCATTTTGGTGTTGACAGCGTCTTAAATTACTCTGTATTTACGTTCTTTTTCCATTTACTGTATTTCGGTGGACATCTGTAATTGGCTTTTTAGCGTTGTAATATTTTCCTGTAATGCTGTTAATGCCCCAAATAAATAAATAAATAAGATAGAGCGTCCATCACTGGCTGACACCGTTCGATAGAACGAAACTGACGCCCTATTTTGTCACTTATCGCGTGATATGGCCGACCATGATACGGGGCCTGAAGTTCGTTTCAAGTTCGTTTTACTGGGCATTTTCCGCAAGTCGACATTGAAGGTGAATTTGCATTTATGTTTGTGTTTGGCCGACTTTTGGAGCGGCGCGGCTCAGAAGTAGGGTTTTGTTTTTCGAGCGTATGTACAGTCGACAACACAGCTTAAGTGACCATCGGAAATCTAATCTGACCTTAAGTGCATTGTAATAAGGTTCTAGGTTTTCACGGTATGGTTAGTTAAAACGGGTGGGGATTTTGACACATGAGTTGTCGTTGGATTCCTCATAATCGTAGGATTGACATATATCTAGATAGGCTATAGGAATATTTGAAAAGATCAGTTGGGTTTTTGAAAAATCTTTTGATATCACCTATTTTAACTCCGAACATATTTACGTCGTATATTCATAAGTCATTACGCTTACAGAGTAAAGATTAAACCCATAAGAACTAGCCTAATCTGCGGGCCTAAGATTGTTGCCATTTTTAACCGACTTAAAAAAAGGCGGAGGTTCTCAATTCAGTTGTATTTTTTTTTATGTTTAGGTTTTTTTATCACTTATCGTTGTGGATAAGACATCCGTCCCTCTCGCACTCGCATACTTGTCAGAACGTGACGGATGGGATGTCTTATGCACAGCGATAAGTAATAAAATGGCAACCATGCTACAGTACCACTGACAGATAGTTTGCCTTCATTTAATTTTCAACTTTAATGTCATACAAATAAAGCAATTTTCAGAATACTGTTACCCACGTCTACCGATTTAGAAATAACTACTTAATTTGTATGGAAATAGAGTTGAAAATTAAATGAAGGCAAACTATCTGTCAGTGGTAAACCCCAAATACGCCCGGTGCTCTCCAGAACCTCCGACTTGCGCATAAATCTTGAGAAGAGAGAAGAAGAGAGAGAACCTATGCTGTCTGCCAAGTGCAACCCTTTCGCGAATAGGTAGACTGATGATCAGTGTTCGTAAGGCCTACTGTCCACGACGCGTAGCTGCATAGACGCTGCAAAAGCATGGCGTGCAGCTTTCATGCAGCCCGGCGTACTGACGTTGTCCACGAAGCGTAGCGTAAGCGTATCGTAGCCTTCATTTCCTTTCATTCGTGATGATGTCCAACGATGAAGACGTCATTTTGGCTCACTATTATCTTCGAAGTCGCCGAAGACGCCGTTTATATTGGATAGATCCATATATAGAAAGAAACATAAATTGCAGACTGTTCGTAGCTGCAAGAGAACTATCAGAGGATGATAACGTATTTCATTCATTTTATAGAATGAGTAAAAGGACATTCCAGAATTTACTGGAAATTTTTCCACTATTTGAACAAACTTTGCAGCCGTTCCCGCCATTTATTTGCAAAAATACAACGTGCTGACCCTTGCGATGTAGCCCGGCGTATAACATGCAGTACGGCCAGCTGCGTGAAGCTTGCATGCAGCGTCGCTGACGCGACGTTGCCGCTCCGTCGACAGAGTTGTGCGGTTTTGTATGTACGCTGCAAGCAAGCGTACAGCAAGCGTACAATGACAATTACGCGTCTATGCAGCTACGCTTCCGTGGACAGTAGGCCTTACTTTTGTAGCTTTTTTGGTGCCTTAACACGGCAAAACCTGCGCCGCGCGGCCGCTAGCGCACTGGCCGGCGATAAAGGAAAAAGTATAACTTTCACGGCCGTGTTTTGTTTTTTCCTGTCAAAAGTTTTCACTAGCTTACACATTCGTTTGAAAGAACCTATGTTATAACATAAATCTTAATAATTCATATTATGTAGAGTTCTCGAAATGACCTCTGCTCGTAAATAGTGTATATAGTTCATGCATACAAGGGCTGCCTGCACTTATGCAGGTATGTTTTGTATCCTATAAGTTCTGTGTTCTGTATATATTTTTTGTTAAACCCGATCCAAGTCTCATTTAGCCGTCACTGGTCTAAACCTTATGAGGCTCGGATGGGTTTGAACCTGTAGTAACAAAAAGGGATTGCTTCCAGCTTCCAGCCCTTTATGCCTGGTTATTCTGCTCGGCTGGTGCTTGACCTTTCGTCTGCGCCGCTGCCTCCAAGCTACCCGAAGGTGTGCTCTAGACCTACCCAGCCCAGCGGGAACCTCGAGGCTAACTAAAACCAGCGGCTATCACCTTCCTGACTACGGCCGTCTGGCCAGTGACTTTTCTTACCCGCCGGCTAGCCGGGTTACAGTGCAGCGTAGTGTTGTAAACGAATTGGTATAAAGAATTTCAATCTTAATGCATAATTAGCGTTAATAACGATAATTAACAATTTTGATTGATATTGTCGCTACCAATTCCGTTACGAGGGCTGCCTTTTAATGTTAAACCCC
Organism: Epinotia ramella; assembly: GCA_947578815.1. Taxonomy (NCBI): domain Eukaryota; kingdom Metazoa; phylum Arthropoda; class Insecta; order Lepidoptera; family Tortricidae; genus Epinotia; species Epinotia ramella. The sequence continues at coordinate 27,619,761 of OX388205.1, forward strand.
TAATCAGGAATACCGATTTTTAAGTAGTAAAAACACCTTTTATTTTTATATTAACTGTATTTTAAAAAACACTTGAACCTTCGTTCATGGTAAGGTTCAACACAAGTTCACAATTTGAAGAGCTCCAACAGAATGAATCCTCGACTTGATATCGGTTACGGAGGGGCCCGTCCTCCCCACTCTAGAACTAGTAAAAATGGCGCCAACAAGAAGTAAGGTAACCAATATCAAGTCAGTTAAATTCTTATATTCTAATTATAGACCTTAGACGATTATATTGTACATAAAATAATTCAAATAGATAATTATAAATTTACAAACCCCAATTCAATGAAATAACGTGCCTATAAACAATAACTACGATTATAAAAGTATCAAATGTTAGTTCCATTTTTCAACTAGAGGGCTTGTTTAATCAAAACAATACTTTAATTTATAATGAAGCTTACAGATTCGTCCATCCTGATAACTAATATCACGACCTCGTGAATGATACTACATTATGTACAAAAAAAACCACATGATACCTAATGTAATCCAAAATTCATCAAAATATACTTGTACCTATATACAGTGTCGGTAATCAACTCAAACATTCCTTTGAATTCAAATTTGTCTTAAACAATTTAAATTCCAATTTCACACTATTTCTTGAGACATTTATGAGTATACTTTAAGTATACGGTACTAGCGAACTAGATAAATTGACACACAATCTTATTAATTATATTATCCATATGCACTTTATTTTCATTTTCTTGAATTAACATACTGAAATGTGCAAAATAAATTAATCCAATGCAATAATGTTGCCAAATTGATTTCAACAATAAGGTAGCTAAAAGTTTATTGCACAAATCAACCATTATTATCCGTTTAACCATAATTATCATTTTTAAGGATAAACATTTGTATTCTTTTAATCGTTATTCCAAATCAAAAGCCTTCCAATAATTAATAAATAACCATTAACTAATCCATCCAAAATTGTAACCCTCTGAAAAAGAAATGGATTAACATCCTTCCAATAACCATTAAAATGGTAGCAAATCATCCTTCCGTCCTGTATTCTTCAAACCATGTGATATTTTATCTCAATTTACCAGCCATAATTGTATCCCTCTGAAAAATAAATGATTAACATCCTTCCAATGACCATTACAATGGTAACAAATCATCCTTCCATCCTATATTCTTCAAACCATTAAGTGATATTTTATCTCAATTTACAGCTGTTTTAATTTTGCCTACGATTCAGTGGATCCATCTGCTATAGCTGCCATACTAACATTATCTCCCTCCATTTCATCCGAACTTGAATCACCTTCGGACCTTTTGAAGTTTAACCATGGGTGTATCTTTTCTACCGGATATACACCCCTGTAAATAGCCTTTCCTTTACGCCTAGTAATTTGAGTATCTTCTACAGTATACCGATCATTACTGAGGACTTTAATAATTTTATATGGCCCGAAACATTTTGCTACTAGTTTTTTGCTCTTTCCGGGGCATAAAATGGACCTTTCTACTCTGACCAAATCTCCTACTGTAAATTTTCGAGGATCGCATCTAACCTTATCAAACCTATTTTTTTGTTTCTGCTGTGTTATTTCTATATGCCTATCAACATCTGACCTTATTTCTGCTAGTTTGTTTGTATCGTTGCCTTGCTCTGCGTCATTATTTAATGTTGAATGTAATTTGCCTTCTGCCATGCTTGTCAAATTAAATCCGAATAATACCTCCGCGGGTGTACGACCTATTCCTTTGTTTGTTGTGTTATTTAGACCCCATTGTACATCTAAAACTTTAAGATCCCACTCCGCTTCATCGCGTCCATGATTCATTGCTGTTAAAGAATCTAAAATCGTGCGGTTATACCTCTCCACTTGGCCGTTGGCTCGTGGAGTGGCAATGGCGTTCATAATGTGTTTTATACCAAGATCTTTTAAAAATTTGGCGAACTTTTTACCCGTGAAAGACGAATATCTGTCAGTTATTAATCTAGTGGGGCACCCAAACATGGAAAAGTATTCTTTGAAAGCCCTGATAGTTGTGAATGCTCTCGTATTTTTGACCGCTTTCAAAATAATAAACTTACTGTAAGAATCAATAATTACCAATAAGTACTTATTTTTATGTTTGCTCGCGTTAAATGGTCCCAGATGGTCAGCGTGCAGAGTGTGAAAGGGTTTTGAAACCTTAGGTATGGGATGTAAATAGCCTGACTTCTTGCCCGATGGTTTTTTACTGTGTGCACACTCCAAACAAGATTGGACATATTTCTTAGTGAATTTGTTCATCTTAGGAAACCAATAAGTTTCTTTAATTTTATCAAGAGTCTTTTCCGCAGAAAAATGTCCAATCTCATCATGGCATGCCCTCAATATATGCCATCGCACTCCCTTAGGCACCAACCATCTGTTACCATCAGCCGTTATCCTATACACGCAGTTATTCTTTATACAAAAGTTCTGCTTCACATCTACTACATTGTTACTCTCGGGCCTCTGTAATATATTTTTAATTCGCTCTATTTCACTATCTGCAGATTGTACGGTTTTAAGCCAGTCATCAGAAATCGTAAAAACTGTTGGCAATTCTAAATCACTTAAGGCATGAGTTGATTCGCTAGGGATTGGATTACGGCTCAAGGCGTCCACGTGACACATCGCTTGGCCTGCCTTGTATTTAACTTCACAATCAAACTCTTGAATCAAACTCCACCATCGAGCCACCCTTGGAATCATATCTCTCTTCATGAAGGTGGCACGAAGTGAGTTACAATCCGTTACGACAGTGAATTGCATACCGAGGAGAAAAGGTCTAAATTTCACCAAAGATGAGACAACCGCCAAAGTTTCCAACTCATATGCTGAGAAATATTGCTCAACCGATGACGTTTGGCGGCTGAAATAAGCTACTGGCTTCATATCACCGTTTTCTTGCTTCTGAAGTAAGATCCCTCCAACTCCCCACTTACTTGCATCGGTATGCAACTCTGTTGTCAGTAATGGACTGTACAGCGCGAGTATTGGTCTAGATATCAGTTTCTCTTTTAATTCATTAAAAGCCTTGTCCTGTTCGCTGCCCCAAACCCACGGTACATTTTTCTTTAATAAGACTGTGAGGGGTCTAGCTATAACGGCGAAGCCTTCAATAAATTTTCTAAAAAAACTGGCAAGACCAAGAAATTGACGGACGTTATGAACGGTTTTAGGCACAGGGAAGGATTGGACGGCTTCTATCTTCTTGAAACCCGGCTTGATACCGTCAGCGGTCACTTCAAAACCAAGAAAATCAACAGAGCTTTGAAAGAAAAAGCACTTGCTGGGTTTTAATGTTAAATTAAACTCCCTTAATCTTTTGAAAATGGATTCTAGCCTTTCCAGACCATCATCGACCGTTGCTGAAGGTACCAATACGTCGTCCATATAAGCCACAGCTGTATTAAACCGAAGTGAACCCAAAGCCTTATTCACAGTTCTTTGGAATACGGCTGGAGCGTTAGCTAAGCCAAACGGCATTCTGTTAAACTCCCACTGGCCGTCTGGAGTTATGAACGCAGTCTTTGGTTTCGCTTCTTCCGCCAGCTCTATCTGATAATAGCCACTGGCCAAATCTAATGTAGAATACAAGGAATATCCCGATAACCTATTCATTTGATCATCCATGCATGGAAGGGGATAATGCTGCTTAATAGTCTTCCTATTTAATGCCCGGTAATCCACGCAAAGGCGCTTATCACCAGACTTCTTTCTAACTAATATTATCGGGCTGGCGTATGGAGAATTAGACTCCCTGATAACCCCGGTAGCGCTTAACTCGTCTATCATTCCTTGCACCTCCTCCCTTTCTTTTTGCGAGAGCCTATATGGCCTGTAAACCACCGGTTGGTCATCGCTCAAATCAATTTTCATTTTTTCTAAGTCTGTGCAGCCTAATTCGTTCAATGACGTCGCAAAACAATCCCGGTAAGAATTAACCAGACTCAACAGGCGTTGTTTTTGTGCTTCTGTAATATTACCAACATTTATTTGTTGTAAAGTAAACGGTTCAAGCAGTTCCTTACTCTCAATCCTATTAATTTCACTAAACCCTAAAGACTCCATGACAATCTCTGCCCTAGCAACCAATTCATTTCTCTTAAAAGTAATTGGGTTTCTGCTCATTGGAGTGACCAAAACATGACCCACCCCGTCTTTAATAGAATATATCCCTTCCTCAATTTGATACTCTCTACAGGGTTGACCTCTGTAGTTGCTTCGAACATATATATCCCCAGAAAATGTAGAATTACACGCAACCTCCAGCATGTCTACGTCCTTGATAGAGATATCACTAACAATTCGTAATTCAACCAATCTTTTAATAATCACATCAGTATTGTAATTGCTAGTGAAAATCAACTCCTTTTCTGTCTTTAACATTTGAATGTGCGGTTGTTCCGTAAATGTCTGTCCAACTAATACCGGATACTTAAGGCATTGATCCGGAACAACAATACAAGTGACTTGAGCATTTACACTTTGAATATGCATATCTGCCTCACATGAACCCAGGGATGTCACAACCGCACCTCCAAATCCTACCATTCGTCGAGTAATACTGCTATCAAACTTGCCAAATACTCGCTTTGCCTCACTTTCACGAATTAAAGTTAAGTCACTGCCAGGATCGACTAAACAGTTGGTCTCTTGTCCATTAATTGTAATTTGTTGCACATACTTGGACTTAATGTCCCTTAGTGATTCGTTAATCAATAACACCGATTTATCCTTCTTTTCATGGTGATTGTTCTCATTTTGAACACGAAAACACTCTGAGTCGGTGTGACCAACTAAAGAACACTTAGTGCACTTTTTTATAGGTTTAGGACACTTCGACAACGGGTGGCCGTCCTGTTTACAATTGTAGCAACGTATGTTGACGTTAGATTTGTTAAAAGCACCCGCGGTAGTGCTGGGTTTTGAATCTCTAATTCTCTTATTAAAATTAGTCAAGGTCCTAACTGGTGCGAATTTTACATTTCTCAAATATGCTAAAAGTTTGTCAGTGTCTTTAAATTGTGCCGCCTCAGCTCCAAGGCGGACTGACCTATCATCTATACCGAACAAAATACACTCGACTGCCCTTTTTCCTACTATATTGCAACGGTTTAATAAAGCGACTTTTTCATAGTAATATTCTTCGAGTGACTCGCCAAACTTAGCTCGCTTTGCTAACATATCCGTTAACATCTGACCATAATTTTCTTCTGAAGGGAATGCAGACCTGAGTTTGGTTTGCCACTCGGCCCAAGAAAACATAAGTGTCGGTAACCCTTCATACCACTTTTTCGCAACGCCTACTAGTTTAGGTAACGCGTAATGTATTATCTGACGCTCAGACCATTCATATAACACAGCACACTCGTTCACTTTTGTTAACCAATTCGATATAGTTTGGTTTTTGAGTGAGGGGTCAAATTCTGGCACTACATTAACATTTGAGAAAGTTTCCCTGCTATTTTGACGAGAGGATCCCAGTTTATCTAACAGCTTTGTAAATTGAGATAAAAACTCACGTGAAGTATCTTCTGTGGTCGGAGATCGTTGACGTTTGTGCGAAGACCCGTTGCCACTTTGTGAAGTCTCCCGAGACCTGTGCGTGACCTGACGGCGTCGGGATGGTTCCCTGGATCTGTCGTAGCGCCGCCTTTGTTCCCTGGATCTACTGCGACGCCGCGATTCCCGCCAATCGATGCTGTGGTCCCTTGTCCTGTTGTTACGCTCACAAGAGCGGCTTCGGCTTCTGGTATGACTTCGACGCAAACGAGAGCGCGACCTCACTGATGGGGAACGTCGCTGTAATTCCCTTGGTGGTGAGGGGCTACGCAGGACGAGCCTTCGTACAGTTCGTTTTATGTGGCGTCCACGAATAACCGGTGAAACTGCGTTCTTACTTGCTTCGTTTTCCCCCGATAATGGTACCACGTCTCCATCACTCATTATTCACTTTTAAATGATCCCGCTTCTGAATTTGTTAAACCCCTAATCAGGAATACCGATTTTTAAGTAGTAAAAACACCTTTTATTTTTATATTAACTGTATTTTAAAAAACACTTGAACCTTCGTTCATGGTAAGGTTCAACACAAGTTCACAATTTGAAGAGCTCCAACAGAATGAATCCTCGACTTGATATCGGTTACGGAGGGGCCCGTCCTCCCCACTCTAGAACTAGTAAAAATGGCGCCAACAAGAAGTAAGGTAACCAATATCAAGTCAGTTAAATTCTTATATTCTAATTATAGACCTTAGACGATTATATTGTACATAAAATAATTCAAATAGATAATTATAAATTTACAAACCCCAATTCAATGAAATAACGTGCCTATAAACAATAACTACGATTATAAAAGTATCAAATGTTAGTTCCATTTTTCAACTAGAGGGCTTGTTTAATCAAAACAATACTTTAATTTATAATGAAGCTTACATTAAGTTCTGTCGTTTGCAAACCTCCCGTGATTGCATAAAAAAGAACTAGTGTCACGTTAAAATATTTGAATTTAGAATTCGAAAACAAAAGAATGACTCGAAATCGGCCCAACCGTTTTAGTACAGGGTCATTCTTAAAAAAGTGGCACCGATGAATTAATTTCGATTTTTTTGGAAAATTTGTAATTTCTTAAACTTTTTTTTATGGACTTGCTAGAAATAGAATTAAGTAAGCAATATATAGTGGAGGGAAGTAGTTATTTTAACTAGTTTAAAAGATACAGGCCTTCAAAATTTTGCCGTACACAGGTGAACGACATCGATGTCAGGTGAACGACTATGTGGTAGACAGGTGAAAGACATTGATGTTGGGTGAACGACAATTCATAGTCAAGTTATCGACAGTTGTCGCAGGTTGGCGACAAACATACTCAAATTGAATTGAAATTGATAACAGGTGAACGATTATAGGTGCAGGTGACTAAAAAGCAAATAAAAACTAATTTATAGTTAAATCAAGTGGTTTATTTTTTTAAATTCGTTTTGTTATATTTAAGTTATTTATATCAAAAACGTTTTGTAACAAAATAAAAAAAAATTTTCTTGGCATAAATGATTAGTTATACTTATCAGGAACATTATGTCACTACAAACTTACATTATAATTAGACTCTTTATTATGAACTATAATAATACTTGGTCGTATTTATCACAATCATGATTACTTACTTAATCAGTCCTTCTGAACATAGTAATTGCACCAGTTATTTAAAACAATCTTTCTTAGCATAAATTATTAGTTATACTAATCAGGAACATAATGTCACAACAAACTTACAAAATAATCAGTCTTTATTATGAACTATAAAGATAATACTTGGTCGTAATTATTACAATCATGATTACATACTTAATCAGTCCTTCTAAACTTAGTAATTTCACCAATTATTTAACCTAATCAACATTCTTGTTATTTTGACATCACAATTTAAGGCATATTAATTAACCTACTCGCTAATGTATCAAATTATGTAATATTTAACTTTGTTAACATTTAACAGTTATGGAATAGAAAGATAAATAACATCTACTCAATCACACAATCAGTCTTAGCTTTACTCACAATCATCGCTAATCAGCCTTAAAAAAAAAAATATTCAGCTATTCCTCAACTAAATATTCTAAAAAAAAATGACTTTCAAAAAATTTGTAAATATTAAATATAATATCGCTCTTACATACAAGTTACGTATAAGTTTGTTAGTAATTGTCGTTCACCTGACATGTGTGTCGTTCACCTGTTTATTGCAAAACAGGTGAACGACATACAGGGAATGGACAAAATGATAGTTATAACATTTATTTAAGCTTACCGTTTGGTTAATGAATTTCATACTAATACACACGAGAATAAACCTTCTTTTGTATGCTATAGGCGAATATCAATGGAATAGCACATACAAAAACCAAAATACGATAGACAGAATAAAGACTACTTACTCATTACAAACTCCCGTTCGCGTACGTTGCTTGTTCGTAATTTTTGTTACGGGCACACCGACGACGTGATACTCCTAGCAGTGTTAGCAGGCAACTGAGGCTCTCGTTTGGTGCGGGGTGAGGCGGGAAAGACGTAATAGTATTCACGCAGTAGTAGTGTTCGTCTCATGACAAGTGGGCGACAGAAACTGTCGTGGACAAACTTTAATTGCAGATAAGTAAGTGATATACGTATAATATTATTATTCAATGCCATAATATTAAATCTTGATCATATACGAAACTTAAATATAGGACTCGAAAGAAAGTACGTTGGATATAAATATGTGTTTATAGGCTCTAAACATGAGTACCTCGTGTTGGGACATGGCAAGTGAACGACAAACTTAGTGTTATATAAAAATAAATAAATAAATAATAAATATTAAGGGACATTCTTACACAAATCGACCTAGTCCCACAGTAAGCTCAGTAAGGCTTGTGTTATGGGTACTAGACGACGATATATATAATAGATATAAATACTTAAATACATAGAAAAACTTCCATGACTCAGAAACAAATATTCATGCTCATCACACAAATATTTGCCCTTACCGGGATTCGAACCCAGGACCTTCAGCTTCGTAGGCTTCGTTATATTATTTTTAAAATTTTGATTTAACCTTAGTTTTACTTTAAAACATTCGGCCTTTGTTTAAAAAGTGTCTTTTAATGTATACATAAATTTTAATTATAAGAAAAATGCTTAGCAAAAAAAAAGTTCTAAGACTAACCTCCTGACAGGTTCCGGTGCCACTTTTTTGAGAATGACCCTACAGCGTTCGTTCAAAGTTGACAAGTCAGTTGTGAAAATGGACATTTCGAAGGAAAATTTACGTGCGATAATTTTTTACAACTTCAAAAGGGGCTTAACGCGACTTCAGTGCTTCGAAGAGTTGACTACGGTTTTCAATGATAAAGCACCATGCCTTCGGACTGTGGAACGCTGGTATTTAGAATTTCAACGTGGTTGCTCTAGTCTTGGTGATAGACATCGTGAAGGTCGACCAAAAACAGCCGTAACCCAGGAGAACATTGATGCTGTACGGCAACTGATCATCGAAGATCGCCATGCGACATACCGTGAGATAGAAGCTTCCTTAAGTATTTCAGGGACCAGTGTTCACAGTATTTTGCATGATCACTTAGGCGTAAAAAAGTTGATCTCATGCTGGATACCACATTTACTCAGTGAAGACCAAAAAACGGCTCGCGTTCGATGGTGTCGCAAAACTCTGCGGCAATTCAACCGAGTAAACTCGAAACATGTTTACGACATTATCAGTGGTGACGAATCTTGGATATATGCCTACGATCCCGATTCTAAACAGCAGTCGACTGTTTGGGTGTTCCAAGATGAGCCAAAACCGACCAAAGTAATACGCTCACGGAGCACTTCGAAAATAATGGTCACCACGTTTGTGGCGAAAAGTGGCCACGTTGCCACCATCGTGCTCGAGGATCGTAAAACGGTTAATGCTGACTGGTATAGCACTGTCTGTTTACCAGAAGTCATCGGCGAGTTTCGAAAAAATAACCCAAGACGTCGTATAAGACTGCACCACGATAATGCGAGCTCGCACACCGCCCGGCAAACTATTGCGTTTTTAAAAGAGCAAAACGTCGAAATTCTGGAACACCCGCCGTACAGTCCAGACTTAAGCCCTAACGATTTTTTTACTTTTCCAAAAATCAAGCAACGACTTCGTGGTCAACGGTACCAGACGCCTGAAGAAGCGGTTGAGGCATACAAAACGGCCATTTTGGAGACCCCGACTTCGGACTGGAATAAGTGTTTCGAAAACTGGTTCGATCGAATGAAAAAGTGTATTACATATCACGGTGATTACTTTGAAAAACAATAAATACCATTTAACACTTAAATTGTCTTTAGTTTTTCCAAACGACACAACTTAAAAGGCAGCCCTCGTAACAACACTACGCTGCACCAAAACGGCTGCAAAAGTTACGATCACTGCTGATCCTACTAATATTATTTATTATAAATGCGAAAGTTTAGATGTTTGGATGATTGGATGTTTGTTACTCAATCACGCTCAAACGGCTTAACCGATTTGGATGAAATTTTGCACGAAGATAGTTTATAGCCCGGATTAAAATATAGGATAGTTTTTATCCCGGGTCCACGCAGACGAAGTCGCGGGCGGAAGCTAGTGATATATAAACATTGAATTGATTAAGTAGGCGGCAGAAACCTATGCCGTAGATCGCGTTATAAAAATGTCACAGTCGAGTTTATCACACATGTTACCCATGTGATTCGAACCCAGGACCGCCAGCTTCGAAGCCAGATTATCCACTACGCTGAACCGGTCAAATACCTATTCGGATTTCAGTTTCGGCATATTTGCCGCCACAACAGTCCTTGACCACACGACATCCGAATGATAAGACACGAGTGTGCAAACACGATTGCATTATCGCTTCCACATGTGACGAAACGGTTCGCCGAAACAGGGTCCAGTGGAGACAAGACCGTGGATGGTAAGAGGAAATAACAAGCGAAAAATAGAGGACTTCTTAGAACCGAGATTGATGCGTTAATGTAGATTAGGGGTCCCTACCAGTAGTCAATGTTCCATCTACTCGTAATACCACTGTGAGTGCAAGGCCTGAGTGGACGCCCCGCTCAGAGCGGAGCGTGCAGCGTCCATATAAAACAATAGTAGATTACTGCAGAGGCCGTGAAGTAAGGGATTGCTGGACGAGATTGGGGTAGACGGCCGAGTCATAGACGAGGCCGAATACAACGAGTCCAGCAATCCCTGTTCCGGCCGAGGATTGTATAGTACTTTTCTCAAACGATGTAAGGAAATATTAAAATTAAAATAAATACTAGGTAATCAATTAAATAATAGGTAATTTGCGCCTTTTTTATTTTTTAAACATGCCATTTGAACAAGCCGTTCGAGCACCATGTTTAACCGCACCTAAAGTATAATACCATAGATTATTTTTATTTTTTTTATGAAGCAAGTATGCTTACAGTGTCTAGTGGTGGTTGGCAGTATGTAAATTTTCCTTTGTCAGTTTAATATTAGTAAGCAAATTTAAAAAGTTAGAGTAGCGGACAATAATGGTTTTACTTAGGGTTTTCATACATTACTTCTTGGCGTAAGGCCAAGAAGTAATGTAGGGAGCCATAAACAAGAAACTTCACGTCTTCATTTCGTGATATTAACGCGTACATTTCCGAGCATGTTTGAGAAAATGCCATTTATATGGACGCTCGACGCCCCGCTCTGAGCGGGGCGTCCACTCAGGCCTTGCACTGATAGAGATCTCGTGAAGATATAGGTAGTAATTTCATATTTGGGTTCTTTGGGTTTTGGTGGCAATCGGGCAAATTACAATGTTCTTCTACGTAAAGAACTTAGTTGATAACTGTAAAGAGTTATTTGTTTTAAGTAGGTACTTATACAAGGGCGCAAAGTTGTATTTTAACCGCGAGTGTGAATTGAAACACGAGCTAGTGAATGGATTCTAGAGTTGAACCACGAGCGAACCGAGTTGTTCGAAAATATAATCTTGAGCGAACCTAGTGGTTCAAAAATAGTTTCCTGAGCGTAGTGAGTGTTGCAACACACGAGACGTAAAATTACTGCACCCGCAACACAAATCTTTTCACCTCACTAAAATAAGAAAAAAACATTTCGATCAGGTTTCGAGGCGCCGGGGCCAGTTTGTGACCAGCCGATTTCGTAATGTTTTGTATGGGAAAACAAGTACCAACTAACGCTTGTTCGAAGTTAGATAATTACCCCTCTGGTCACCCCATCCCGGTCTAACGACTGACTGCTGATTTTTTTAAGCGTTTTGTTGACAGTGGTCCACTGCGACCTATTTCAAGAATTTTCATGTAATGAAGTCAATTTATTGTTAACCTGGAGCTTCCAACATAGATAGGTATGTTGCAGGAAACATGCATGAAAAACAATGCTATATATTATCATCAGAAATAGGTTTTGTTTATATATACATATTATTGTAGTTTACAATGATCAAATAATTATTTATAGTTTTCATGGAATAACAACGAATCACGTGAGTTCTAATATACAAAAGGGTTTATTTTAAAATAAATTTTACCTTAACGCGAATCAAGGTAAATGTTGCTGATGTAACATTCTATATTCAACCAACTAGGTGCGGTACTGAAAGGGAGGGTTGAGATTTATATTATCCAGGACTTCCTTTGAGTATTTTAGGTTGTTGGGTGCCAGATGAATATAGCCTATGCTGACAATGATGATTGTATTTTTATGTTTTCAAAGTACATGGTAGCTACCTATATATATAAAACAAGGTCGCTTCCCGCTGTCTGTCTATGTATGCTTAGATCTTTAAAACTACGCAACGCATTTTGATGCGGTTTTTTTTAATAGATGAAGAAGGTTTATATGTATATTATAGTACGAGTATCCGTGCGAAGCCGGGGCGGGTCGCTAGTGAAATATAAAAGTAGTTCGTTGGAAGGAAACTAAGGATAAACATTAATAGGAGGACATAAGGAGGAGAACGGTTTTCACAATAATGTTAAGGACGACTTAAGTATTTAGTATTTTTTTTTATGTTTTATACTCTGTCAAGGAGACCTTTATCCGCATGATAAACGCGTAATTTTTATTACGAGCTTTTGTTTAACTTGCACTGTTACTATGTATGTAAGTTGTCCGTCAAAATGTGCAATTGTTTTTTCAGTCACTTCCCGTTATCCGATTGAGCTGTAATTTTGGGTATTTGTATAGTTTGGATGACAATTCAATATTATGGTACCGTCGAGCTGATCTGATGATGGAGACAAAAGGTGGCCATGGGAGTTCAGTACTTAACCGACGTAACACCGTTTAGTTTGGCCTTGTTAGCATCGTCTCAATGAGTAGTTGATGATACATTTTAAAATAAAGGAAAAATTGAAAAATTTAATGCTCCGAGCCGGATTCGAACCGGCGACCACAGGCATTCATGGCCCGTCGCTAGCGCTACTCATACTATTTAGAGTCTATAGATAGACATTTTGACTTGTAAATGGACCCTCGTGGCCAATTTGCTGGAGAAATATTTTGATTTAATTTTAGTAAGTAAGTAAGTATCTTTATTCGCATAAGACAGAGTACAGTGGATGTTCTTAGTTACAATATATAGGACTATCTATCTCGTCACGCGGTGACATGCAAAATTTAAGTATAAATAAGTACTTATAGCTAAGTTTAAACACGAGTCTATCGAGTGGTCATAAAAAATATTACAATATTAACAAAATCCGAACATGGTGATAAAAGAAAACATAGCAAGCAAATTAAGTACATAACACAATAATCATTATATAGCGTTTATCATTTCATGTCACAACAATAAAATATCCAATAGAACAAGAAATAATAATAATATGGAATGTCAATATTAAATTCACTAAGTGGTATCTTGAGATGTGGTCTATAATTGAAGTTGTAATATGTATATCGTCACTTGGCATAAGGATTCGCACAATTGTGTTCTAAGAATTCTTGGACTGAATAAAAGCATTCTTCTATTAACCACTTGCTCAGTTCCTTAATAAAAACATTAGTTGGCAACTTCTCAATTGATTTAGGAATATAGATTTTGCTTAGCGCGTAGAACGCATTATTCGTAAAAATAGTCAGTTTTGTTACTGGTAAACATAAAGGTTTATGAGTTGTTGTGATTATCTTTTACTATAAAGAGCTCCATATTTTTTCTCACAAATTTACATACCTCCAGTATGTACATGCAAGCCAGCGTGAAGATTTTATTTAATTTAAATATTGGCTTGCATGAATCTCTCGATCGAAGGCCCCATATAGCTCGTATGTATCTTTTTTGCACTAAGAAAGCTTTATGGGCATCGGTTGAGTTGCCCCATAGTATAATTCCATATCGTAAGGAAGATCCGACGTAACTATGGTAAACCATTAAGGAAGTTTGTTGCGAAGCAATATGTTTTATTTCCTTAAGAGCATAGACGAATCTATTGATTTTGCTACAAACTGTCTCGACGTGCTTTTTCCAGTCGCAGTGCTCATCAATTACAAATCCTAAGAAAGTTGTGTAACTTACTTGTTTTATGTGCTTAGAATTTACATAACGTCTAGCTTTGCATCTTTGCTTTGCTTGGTACGGAACTGAATAAAATTGGTTTTGTCGGGGTTAATTTTCAAGTTGTTGTTAGTTAACCACTTCCCTACATCTTCTAAAGCCGTATTTAATTTTTTTCATAGGGATGCGTTTCATTCCAACTATCACTTTCGACCAATATAGTTATGTCGTCAGCAAAAAGTACCGTTGGATGCTGTATTATACGTGGTAAATCGTTTATATATAGTAGGAAAATCAACGGGCCCAGAATGCTTCCTTGTGGTACTCCTGACTTATTTTGCCTAACTGAAGATGTAAAGTCCTCTACTGCTCTATTGTCTTTATTAACTTTTGTGATTTTGGTGACTTGAAGACGTTCAGAAAGATAGCTATGAAGCCAGTCGAAGGTTGGCCCACGCACTGCATATTTGTGCAGTTTTCCCAACAATATTTTGTGATTGACACAATCAAAAGCCTTACTCATGTCGAGAAATAGAGCAACTATTCACTTTTTCTTATTTATTTTTTCTTATTTTGATTTGCTCAAGACACAGAAATGTACAGATGGCGAGCTTAGTGCTAAATGGCATTCTCTAGCAGGTAATAATAGGGCAAAAGAGAGATTTATGAAAGGCGAAAACAAAAAAAGTATTATTATATAATTTTAAGGAACATGAAGGGTAAAAATACAGTTTCTTTACGCTATACGTAAGTCTTTTTTCTTTTCTTACACGATTATACTCGACGAAATATAATATGCACTGATTCCTCCAACAACTAGAATGCCAAATCGGTATTTACTTTTCCATCAACGACTCAGCTTATTTATCATATACGAGTAACATACGGAACCATACATCACCGATCTAACACACGCAAGTCTTATCTGATGAGCAGAATCCAAGTAGTCGTCCAGTGTACAAGCAAACGCCATCGAGCCAAGTTCAGTTAAACAAGGTAGGCTTATGTCATAGTTATTAGCGTGTGTTGATGTCATTGCGTCAACAAAAACAAGGTACAGATCTGTACTTTAGAACCATGTCTTATTAGCTGAGAGAATTAGTGTGAAATGTAATTGTGTATTTCTGTGACAAAGTGCGAAATAGGTCATCGTGTTTAATACAAAATTCGCTTACGTGCATATAAGTAATGTTTTTATCGCATAATTAATATACAAGAGTAGACGTCGATTAAATCTATCCAAAAAATTGGTTTCGTAGCCCTTAACTTTAACAATGTCCACAGGAAACACGCAAACCTAAATCTGTGTACATATATATGACCCATATAAGTTTTTAAGTTAAAGTCATGGAAAACTTTTTAGTTAGGTAAATGTCCTAATGCGCGACACTGTGCATACTTGTTGAAACCTATGGTTCACCTCTATTGTTTTGTCATAAGATTAAAAGTTTAATTTATTAAGCCAGTGTGGACTGGGACGTTTATTTTTCTTAAAATAAGTTTCAGAGTTAATCGCAGTAGTAATTGAAATAAATCTTAAGATTCGATTAATTTGAAATCAAAATTAAACTCATTCGGTACGTTAATTACATTTTGAAATATATGAAAATATTAATGATGCGAAGTTATTAAATTGATTACCAATTAACTGGTACGATTATGGGCACTCAACTTAATTATTTTACACGTGCGGTTAAGTTTCTGTGCATGTCATTACATCAGTATTTATTTAAATAATAGTATGATAATAAGTAAATGCATATCTGTGATGTTGAATAAAGTGCATAAACAATTCAACAGAAATAAGATAACATTTAGTAGGTAAGTCCAATTTCTCACGATAATAATTATTTGCCAACAATTTATTACGTAATGAAGAGATTAAGAAGCTCCATAATCTTGAATGAACTAATATTTAAGAGTCGTCAGAACGATCGACTTTCCAAGTCTCCATACATACATTTTGGTTCTCATTTTAAAACGTTATGCTGGAATAACATGACACTTGTTTGTTTAGCTTAGTTCTAAATAGTTTTATTTATTTTTGGGGCTCTCACTGGAAACCAGCGTCATGGCCCCCGTGACAACATGCTGAGTGAGGCTCCCGTTTAGCACAGTACTTATATAAGGCTACCTTATTGATTGTATTTTCTTTTTTCCGTGTTAACATATAAGTACTGATCTGTTTTTGACCGACTTCAAAGAAGAGGAGGTTCTATGTTCCACTGTATGTATTTTTATCTTATTTAACCTCGTCAGACCCCGCGTACGAAACTTTTTACTTTCAAAATTGACTTTGAAATTTTACTGTAGGCCAAAAAGTTCCTAACTTAAGCTTACCCTGGGTCTCAGCTCAGGAGGTTAAATAAACCCATGATTCATAATAACCGACTTTAACCAGTTTATGTAAATTATCGGCAAAGCGATCGATTTTTTACGTCCGTTTTCCTTCAATTCTGTGTCAGGGGAAAGATGCGAGCAAGTATGGTAACCTTGAATGAAATTACAAGTTTACTATTAATTGAAAAGTGATCAGGCCGCGCCAGTGTGATTCCGGCCTAAAGGCGGCATCACACTGGCGCGGCCTGGCCGCGGCGGTCAATGGTAAACTTGTCATTAGCTGTCAAAATAATACATATACATATTTGTAAGAGTTGTAGGATTTTTAATAAATGCATGTTTAAATACCTTTTTGATGTGGTTCGATTGGAATGGAGCGGGCGCATAGCTCGCCCATTAGAGTGGTGCCAAAGCTGTGAATGAGTCTTTCAAGAGGATACAGAGAGAGCGCTAGTCTTAGCGGGAATGTAATTGAAAAGTATACAACTTCCGTCACTGTCCTCGTAGCTCAGTTGGTCAGAGCAGTCTAGCCACAGTCTAGCGGTAATAGAAAGGTCGCAGGTTCGAATCCTGTCGGGGGCTACAGACGAAGATGGTTTATTTTTCCATTATATTCATTCTCTCTGTATCATATCGGTTAAATGCATGTTTGTTAAAAGAAAATGTAAAACACAATATTGTAATATGTGCAGATAAACATTTCAACCACCATGCTTGTCGTGGTATTGACCACGCTGCTGGTCGGGGCTCTGGCGAACAACCCCAAGGATGACGTACAGTTCATGAACCTGAATGTCAAGTCTGTCAAGGGAGGCAGCTATGGGTACAGGGGAGACGATAACCGTAACAGGTGAGTTACTATAAATTAAGATACACATACTGCCCAAAATAAATACAGGATGTATCAAAAATGGGGTGTGAACCGAGCAAAAGCATATTTGGTAGCGCATTGCGATTCCAATTATGCATTTGTTTATGTTTTTATTTTTTGATTATTTTTGTTAAAATTTAAATTTTTGTTTTTGTTTACATAACATCTTTTTTCCTTGACATTGCTTGTGTATGACAACATTCCCCCGCGAAGGTGAAGTGTTTATTTCATTTTCAACCGCTAGGGGACTAGGCGCGGTCGTGGGTTCCACCCTTAGGTATGTTGTTGATTTACCACTGATTCGCACGAAGCGCTTTGCTTCCAGTTTTCAGCCAAAGAGTAGAACTCACTTCCGTCCGGCAAACCTTTTCCCAGTTATACGTTTAACTTGGATCTTTTCAAGACGAGAGTGAATAGGCACTATCTAGGTATGCATGTAACACCCTCGACCTCATCATCACTTACCATCAGGTGAGATAGTGATCAAATGCGTATTTATACGTAATATAAAAAAAAGAAAACAAATGTTTTGTGTATGTTTTTTTGACACGCAGGTGCTGTCATACAGAAGCAATTTCAACCAAAAAACATAGACTGTAATTTAAACAAAAACAAACATTTCAATTTAAACAAAAACAAATCAATATCTACAAGCCGTTGCTCGTGAAATATATTTGTCTTGTCCACATACATACATCTCGCAGGATCTTCGCTTGGGAATACCCTGTTTCTAATATTTGTCAATGACCTCCCTTCCTCTGTAGCCGAAGGTACTATGGTGCTGTTTGCCGATGACACTACCGTGGTAGTAACCGCTCACACGTACTCACAACTCGAGCAAATAGTAACTAACACGTGCAAGAGACTCCAGGAGTGGTTTCCGGCAAATGGACTCATACTCAACGTTTCAAATACGTAATACGTACGAGCGCCTACCCGCCACAATTAAAAATGAGTCCACTAACGATATATTTGAGCGCCGACTAAAAGAACTTTTATTATCAAAATCGCTGTATTCCGTAAAGGAATACAACGAACAAACACTAATAAATTGAAATTGTATTAAAAATGACATCTAAGTATATTTTTTAGGTTTAAGATGACATTATTATATTATTATGATGAATGAATATTGAATACTTATTATTTTTTGACTTTAAATCTAGGATGGCCTAGCTATTATTAATATTCTGACATTGACATTGTACCATGTATCATTAAGTATTTAAATTGTTCCTATTGTTAGTATTTTTTTTTTGTTTCTCATGTCTGTTTTAATTTAATATTGGATTTTTATTGACTATTATTTATTATTGTTCCTTATTCTTATACACTCTGACGATCTTTTTGTGAATCCATGCTATTTTAATTTTATGAAATGACATGTAAATTTTCAAAATGAAATAAAATAATCTAATCTAATCTAATCTACATACGCTCCAAAACCATAACCCACCTTCTGAGGCAGGCGAGTAAAAATGATTGGTGTCATTTCACCAAACCCATGTAAAAAAAGCGTGTTTTGACCCTTACTTAATTACTTGCTTAGTATCTGTAATGGCCGCTGTCCACATTTTGCCAAGTGGGCCAGCAAGTTGGGGCAACATGTAGAGATCTAATTGGTTGTATGTTGGTAGTCGCCGCGCGAAGATCCCTGATGTGTGCACGGAAAACCCACACTATTCGGTTGGCCAGCCAGTATTGGCGCCAAGTACCAATATACAGCCACGTAAAACTCTACACGTTGGCCCAACGTACTGGCCCGACTACCTTGGCCCAATGTGTACCGCGGCCATAATAGGTAGGTGATATCCCACCAATCAACCATGCCACCTCGGCCTTTTAACTGTTTCACAAACTCTTTGGCTTTTGAGACGAAATACGTGTCAGCCAGTCAATAAGTCATGTCGATAAAGAAAAGTTTTCTAAACGGTCCAGTCCTCGACACTAGCCCAATCCCCGGCATATTCAATCTTAATTCGTGGCAATAGAGGTGAATAACAGGGTGTCAATTATTGGAATAACCTATACAAGGTGCCATATGGCACTGAAACGTGGTCGCTTACTATCGGCCTAGTAAGAAGGCTCAAAGTCACCCAAAGGGCAATGGAGAGGGCTATGTTGATTGAAAGTTTATCTGCGTGATCGCATCAGAAATGAGGCATCAGAAATAGGCAGTAGAATCAAGGTAACCGATATAGCCCTCCGAATAGCTAAACTTAAGTGACAGTGGACATTGCACCTAAATGCATCCATCTGCCATCGGTTCTAAACCCGATGGCCGTTGGGGCTGAAAGGTTTTCGAGTGGCGACCACGCACGACAGACACAGCGTCGGTAGACCCCCGACAAGGTGGACCGATGACCTGGTAAAGGTCGCGGAAGTCCGCTGGATGCGGGTGGCACAGGATCGGTCACTTTGGCACTCTTTGGGGGAGGCCTATCTCCGGCGGTGGTCGTCTTACAGCTGATATGATAATGATGACGATATCAACCATTGGGACGGATGAAATGCCTTACTGATTTTAATACTGCTCTCTGTATTTTAAACCCCGCGACAAACGCGTTTTTTTTGAACTACAATAAACAATTTACAACACGTTTGAGGTGAGCTGTATCTTCGAGGTGAGACTGCTAAGTGAGATGACATCATATGACATCATACTATGAAGCACACGGCACAGTTTCAACTCACACAAGACATTACATACTTGATTCGAGATAAATATTCTTGCACTAAGAAATTAGTTACACAATAAATATATTTAGCAAAGATTTTTTTGTCTTGGTTATTCGTTTTTTTTTTTTTATTGTTCCACAATTATACAATTCTTATGGTTAAAACAATTTAAGGCACCGCCAAACTGCGTAACAGTTTGTTGGCGGTATTCAATTACCTAATCATATTTTTTTACGTTTGCAATATACGAGTATGCCGTAACCTCTTATTAACTCGCTTTGTTAAAAAGTCACTTGTATTACAAGTTACAAGTCTTTGTGAATTCGGAATGGGCCTTTGACATACAGGAAACAATATCAGATGATGTAAGTAGGAGAAATGGTACAGAACATTAACGAATTTAAACTTTAGTAGAAATGTTGAAATAATGCTAATAATTACACGGTTCAACTCACGTTTTAAATGCCCCGTGTGTCAACGTGTTACGGACGTGACATGTTTCGAACTCTTCAGGAGTTCTTCTTCAGGATGAGTGTTTTCGCGGCGATGTCGCTTAAATCTGGCCCGCGCCCGCTCTGCCCCTCCTCAAAAATGACATTTAATACGTGAGTTGAACCGTGTTATTATACTAGCAGTATTAGAACATTAAACGTTGGCAAAACTATATCGAATTTAAACTTTCGTAGAAATGTTGAAATAATGCTAATAATTACACGGTTCAACTCACGTTTTAAATGCCCCGTGTGTCAACGTGTTACGGACGTGACATGTTTCGAACTCTTCAGGAGTTCTTCTTCAGGATGAGTGTTTTCGCGGCGATGTCGCTTAATTCTGGCCCGCGCCCGCTCTGCCCCTCCTCAAAAATGACATTTAATACGTGAGTTGAACCGTGTTATTATACTAGCAGTATTAGAACATTAAAGGTTGGCAAAACATTATCGAATTTAAACTTTCGTAGAAATGTTGAAATAATGCTAATAATTACACGGTTCAACTCACGTTTTAAATGCCCCGTGTGTCAACGTGTTACGGACGTGACATGTTTCGAACTCTTCAGGAGTTCTTCTTCAGGATGAGTGTTTTCGCGGCGATGTCGCTTAAATCTGGCCCGCGCCCGCTCTGCCCCTCCTCAAAAATGACATTTAATACGTGAGTTGAACCGTGTTATTATACTAGCAGTATTAGAACATTAAACGTTGGCAAAACTATATCGAATTTAAACTTTCGTAGAAATGTTGAAATAATGCTAATAATTACACGGTTCAACTCACGTTTTAAATGCCCCGTGTGTCAACGTGTTACGGACGTGACATGTTTCGAACTCTTCAGGATGAGTGTTTTCGCGGCGATGTCGCTTAAATATGGCCCGCGCCCGCTCTGCCCCTCCTCAAACATGACATTTAATACGTGAGTTGAACCGTGTTATTATACTAGCAGTATTAGAACATTAAAGGTTGGCGATTGCACTATATCCTCTAGTACTATATATACTAAACTGTGAGCTGTAGAAACCGTGAACCCGCGAGGCCCAAGCTGTCGCAGAGAATTTCGCTTGCATCGCTGTATGCAGCTATAATGTTTACCATTATTTTGTAGCCAAAATGTTGAAAAAACGTAAAATAATCGCTACTGAAACGTTTTTACTTTAGTTTAGGTATACTAATTACAAGCAATAATTACGATGGAAACGGAACGTGTTTTAATTCAACAATCAGCGTCTGGTGACGTCACTCCTGTCAAAAGTCAAAACTTAGCATGGACCTATGATACTCATAGTATTATAGGTCCATGAAACTTAGGCATCTCTGACATCTAGTGACGAACCACGTACAAACAAATATGGCGGAAGTGACACACATGAGTGAAGTCACTGGAACTGTAGATCCGTTTAGGCGCGAAAGTTTAAATTGACAGTTTGTAACAGGAATTTGAGACTATAAATTATAGTATTTTAATTATAAAATACTTTCGTGGTCTATTCAACATGCGATTCTTTCAAATGAAAGCAAAATTGAAAATATTTCATCTTCCCTATTTTGCTACCTCATCACTGCGTGTTATCCCAAGTATCCCAACTAACCACAGTTCGTTGCGCGGTCGAGCAATGGCGTGGCCGGGCCGTTATACCCGTAGTATAGGTAGGCGACTTTATACTATATGTTCAACTTAGAGAGTGAGTTGTCAAATCAAGTTATCCCGTGTTTCAGATTCTTCAATAATACGCAGCATGGCTACGTGCAGGCAAGCCAGAACCATGAAGTCGGCGTTTGCTACATCGAGGTCCCGTAAGTGTTTTCATACCATCATCATCAATTCATCATCCCAGCCTAACACTGTTCATGTTTACGGGCAACGCAAACGCATGTCTATTTCCCGGTATGCGCGTGTTCGAACTAAACGGCTGCCTGGCATCGTTTTGACACCCCGCCCCCCGCATAATAGCAATGGCACCCTGTCTGCGCTGGTTTTTTCTTTCGCTGCTTGTAGCTACATATTTGAATAAGAACCACACTAGTATACGCATGTGTTCTCGCGTGCGTAACGAATAGACACAATATTGTAGTTGGGGAATTTACATATTTACTTATCGATATGGCGCAAAAGCACAAAAATTGGCCAACGTTATGATATCTCTTTAGACCGGACGTATGTTTGACAGGAAATCACACAGTAGGTACCTACCTATTATATTTTTTTATTGTGTTAAGCAAATCTATTGCGGGAAAACCATGTCACAGCTCATTACAACCTGCGTTGCCGAAAATGCCGCAGGATAAAACTTATGTGAAGGGTTGGTCAAATTGAGGTACGGTTATTTTGGACTTATAGGTAAAAAAACTTAAGTTACAAAACAAATGCCTATATACTAATCCACAACTACCTCAGTGTCAGTTTAATGACGAAAATTAACTAGTTTCCCATTGAAATAGCGTGTGTAGGCATATAATTAATAAATTAAAAAGAAAAAAAAACACATTTATACAAACTGAATACTTAATTGTCATCACAAAACTGACACTGAGGTAATTTTTGTTTAGCAACTCACACTAATTGGGTACACATTTTTTTTTAAATGCCCATCTTCATTAAATGGGCACCTTACTTATAAGTATTTCACCTGCCATAATAACATCATGATCCACAGGTTTTACATTCCAAAAGCAGCAAAGTTACGAATCCTTGCTATTCGTTGGTGTTTTAGTTTCAAATGGACATTAAAAGTGGGATAACTAAACCCTTTTTTAACGTTGGGGAAATGTATCAGCCCGGTCGGGAGACCAGGGGCCGTAGACAAGGTTACAACCGAAAAGCGCTAACGCCAATAGAAAATAATAAATTGTAGGGGAATGACAGATGCCGGCGAAACACTTTTCGTTAACATCTGTCATACCCATACATTTAATAGTTTTCTATTGACGTTAGCGCTTGTCGATTGTAACCTTATTCTAGGCCCCCTGGCCGGACAAACGGGCTAATCGCGTTAAAAAATGTTGGACTACCGTCTAATTGGAGTTTTAGACGAGTGCCAGCTCCGCCTTATCGAGAAATGCCGCGGGATCGCATTCGGCATTCGACCGCTTCGCGTGCGTCCCCGGCGGGAACTAAATTGAAACCCTATGATATGTTTATATTCCTTTTATGACAACTTACAAATTTTCAGGACTTCTACGCTTGCCCGAGACCCGAAACATATACCCGCCGGCAATGGAGTAAGTAAATAAAGCTTAGTGAGTAAGTAGTAGCTTTGTTAGTTCTCGAATGATATAGAATCTTTTCCTAAATATATGTAAATAAATATTTTGCGAACAATCTTACACATATCGACCTAGTCCCAAGCTAAAGCGCACATGCAAGATTGCATGCAAGTTTTATTACATTACGGGTTACCAAGGCCGCAATGTAATTAAACTTGCATGCAATTTCTTGCATAAGTATGTAATTTGCCCTTTAGCATAGCTTGTTATAGATGTATGGGTACCTACTATTTATGACGATATACTTCCCCTCCTCAGAAATCTTTCTTCATTTCCCAGTCACGTTGCCCAAGCTGAATAACAATTTGCATGAATCGCAATTATTAAGCACAACTAAACTTGTTTCCAGTCGCGTTCCGATCTCAGCCGCATCCGCACCTGCTGTTCGGGCTACATCCGCAACATCCACAACTACCTCATCTGCGACCCGGTCTGCGCCACCGAATGCGTCAACTCCCTCTGCAGCGGTCCAAACACCTGCACCTGCTTCCCTGACCACGTGAAGAACGCAGCCGGGCTCTGTGTAGCCACGTGCCCTATCGGGTGCCAGAACGGACATTGCAATGGCGGACAGTGTTTGTGTAAGGAGGGATTCAAGTTGGATAACGGCGGGAAGTTCTGCGTGCCACATTGCAGAGATAATTGTGGTGGGGTTGGTGAGTAGAATTTCTACAGAATTCTGGAAAGACGAGGATCTGTAAACTAGACTTTTTCATGATCATTATCGTACATCTACTAGCGTTTTGTCCCATTAATATCGTAAAGGAGACAGAGGTTCCCCTATCGCACCACATCCCAAGATTTTCCGCAGAAACTACCTAGTTTTACGACAGCGACTGCCGACCTCACAACTCAGAAGGAAACGGGCTTCCTAACGATGTTTTCCTTCACCGAAAAGCTACTCGAAACCTAGACTTTGCAATTCATTAGGATATATGGAAAGCTTGGGTTCTTCAAACGAGTTATAAAAGAGAAGAGTTACAAAATCCTTTATAACCACAATCGATTGTTAGCTGATTTCTTAAATCATCCAATCAATCATTGTAAAACGTTTATTAAAGAGTTTCACAAAGTTGGACAATCATTTCAGGAAGCTGCACAGCACCGAACACGTGCACATGCAGCCCCGGCTACTCCTCATCTCCGGATGGCTCCTGCAGGGCTGGTGGTGCCCACAATGGACCATACCCTGCCTCAGTCGGCGCTGCTGGGTCGTACCGACCCGGCGTCAGCCCCGCCCCTGGGTCTCAGTGTGGAACCTGCATCCATGGCCAGTGTGTGGGCACAGAATGCCGCTGTCCTCAAGGATATTTGCTGTATAGGGGGGAATGCACAGCACTTTGCACACCGTAAGTGAATTATTTTAATCCTACCTTCAAGTGTCAATCTAGGGTAACTAAAGCAAGGGAAATACGACTGGTAATGTTCGAAGATACGAAGAGAGGGGTCTACATACTTTTCCAGAACAACAGGTACTTTATTGCCGTACCACGTATGGCTAAAAAACTACTAAGAATGTTTAATTGGCTACATTCCAACAAAAAATTATTTAGTGGGTCTTAGATATGGCCCGTTAAAGTTCCGCGTGTCGTCAAATTATGCTAAAAAGTGTACCATAATATGACGACACACTCAACTTTAACGGGCTATATCTTCATCAGTTTTTGTTTCATTGACAAAATAAAAAATAAGAACCCAATATTTTATGGTAATCTAACTGACGGACTAAATTGATTTATTCAGGAAAGTACCCAATTTATTTTGCGAAACGCCACTAACTCACTGTGAAGATAGTCTAGGAATTAGTTTACGTTGGGGGTTTTTTTTTAATGATCCTTAAAGAAACCTCCAATTAGAATCTTTTCAATTGTGTTCTAATTACTAGTGGAGTTCTTAGATAACTGTATCTACACACATCGCGGGACATCTCTTTTTTCTGAAATATGGCATTTTTTTTATAAAACTATATTTGTTTGTTCACAGAAATTGCGGTCATAATCAAGATTGCGTAGCTCCAAATGTATGCGCTCCTAAAGGGTCTAGAGTCAATGTAACGCAACCGAACGGAGCACAATACCCATACCCTAACCAGCAAACCTCATACCAAAACCCAAGTCCTTATCCATACCCAAATGTCCCAGAATCGCAGCATAACACTAACCAACAAAATCCTAGCTCTCCCAGACCTCCAGGTCAGGGCCCCCCACCAAATCCTATTTACGCACCCTATCCAGGTCAGAATCAATACCCTGGTCAACAGAATCAATATCCTGGTCAAGAGAATCAATATCCTGGTCAACAAAATCAGTATCCTGGTCAACAGAATCAATATCCCAGTCAGCAAAATCAGTGGGCACAGACAAACCATGGACAATCAAATGGGACAAATTATCTATACCCGCCACCTGGCCAGCAACATCTGTATCCAACCCTTCCTTCAAATAATTATCCTTATCCGCAAACCAACCAAGGAAGTCCTAATGGAACAGCCACCATCGGTCAAGGACCTAATGGTCAGGTTTATTACCAAAATCGTCCGTACAACCCTCTAGCCGATGTAACCTTCAATTTACAACAAGGCGGGACAGAAAAACCTAAACCCGGCCAGGAACAGATTGGCACACAAGGACAATATGGTGGAGGACAATATTCTCAAGGCCAGTACGGCCATGATCAAAATAGCCAAGGGCAATATAGCCATGGACAAAGCAGTCAAGGGCAATATGGCCAAGGACAATACAGCCAGGGGCAATATGGGCAAGGGCAATTCGGACAAGGCCAATATGGCCAAGGTCAATACAACCAAGGACAATATGGCCAAGGACAAAACAACCAAGGGCAATATGGCCAAGGACAAAACAACCAAGGGCAATATGGCCAAGGTCAAAACAACCAAGGCCAATATGGCCAAGGAGAATATCCCTACGCTCAGAATGTTACAGTGAGAGTGTTGAATAATGGAAATTGTGAACAACCTTGTGTCAACGGAAACTGTGTCGGACATAACGCATGTGAATGCTTGCCAGGATACAATTTGAACCCATCGGATTCGACTCGCACCAGGTACGTTTTTCATATTGCAATATTTCCTTTTTTCCTCTGTATGTTATGTGTCTCTATATTTGTATATGTTATTTGGTATATTTTAATGTATTTTGATATTGAGTATGTATGAAAAGTAGTTTTTTACTAAATGTAATATTAGTTCTTCAGTTTAATACTCAACCTATTATCGTTTCGTCATTATACCTTTCTTTTATTAACATCATCACTATCATCAGTCATAATTTCAGTGATTTTATATTTTTGTGTCGTTTTTTCTACGTAATTATTCTTAGTACCATGATCTCACCTCGTTTATTTGCGCTTATTATACAAAAAAACATCTTTAACAAAGATTCTCAGTAGTCCTCAAGTACATTTTTCATCAATTATAGATTTAAAGCCAGTAATAGTTAACTATATTCATGATTGTTATTTTCGCACGTATTTTCGCATCGACAAATCTTTGTAGCGAACCATCGGATTCGTATCAACAGTCTTTTCGTTTACAGATGTGTTCCCTATTGTCACGGTGGCTGTCTCAACGGGCATTGCGCATCGCCGAACAACTGCGTATGCGACGAAGGCTACCACAAAGACTTCAGTGTGAAGGGACGCTCGGCTTGCGTCAACCGCGCCAAACGATCTGTGAGGACACCAGTTAAAATTTCTGATCTCTTGGTCTTCGAGATTCCTGATGATGAATAAGAAAACATTTAAGAATCCAGAATCTGATAGAGAGTAATGTGAGACTGAAGTTACATAGAAAAACATACTTGAAAAAATTAATTCAATAAGAACCCCATTGCCAATGTTTTGAATGAAACGGTATCATCTCAAAAACTCTTTACACCCGGCTTGAAGGGTTTGTGTGCTTATGTTACATTGAACTGCCAACTTTGATTAAAGTGTGATTAAAAAGCATTTTTGATGTCTTTCTCGGGTGATCAGGGTTAAGCTGTTTTACCCGAACCAAGAAAAAAATCTTGACTCAAAATAATTTCGCTGGATTTGAGATAATTTAATATCTTCCTAATGAATTTATTGGTCCAAGAATAATAACCTAGCATCAAATTAATTTTCTATGTAATGACATTCTCCACAATAATAAAATATTTCAGGTGATATATTATAAAGCATGAAACAATGGTGCCATATTTGTTTATAGTCATTTGACACTTTGACACCATATATAAAAAAAGTAATTACTTACTTTTATTTTCTATTTGACTTTGCAATCTCAGATTAACGCAAATAGAAGGAAAATAAAAAGGTGATATAAATAGTTTTCTAATAATTTTACAGAAAAGTTTGCGTAGATTTTATAATTTTATTATTTATATTTGCTCATGTTACGAAAGCAGGTGTATACTCAGTTTACTTAAAAAAACATAATGAACGACGCTTTATTTTATGTTTGTCTAAGAATCTCATTATTGTATATTCTAGTTTACCTTTTTATTGTTCACACAACTGTTATTTTTTAATTACTTATTAATTATTTCACTTCAAACATATTTGTTTATTCAATGCTCATAATTTTAATCATAAACTATGTTTCATATTATCTACAAAATAAAGGAGTTTTACATGAACTTATGGGCTAATATTGCTATATCCTAAGTGCCTTAGTACCGTAAAATGGGGTGGGTTGGGTCAAAATAGATAAACAAACCATGATAAAAATGTATTTTTACGTGTAGCACTTTGATTTTTACACGTAAACAAAAAAAAAAAAAAAATCGTCTGAATTTTAGTTTTTTAATAACCTCCCCTACCCCCTATCCCTTAGTACCCCATTTTACGGTAAACTGTTCCGAAAAACGGCTTTTTATATTTTGGATATGGTCTAGTTTCTTACATGCTAATAATTTAAAGCAATTAGTGCCTTTTGGCGAATTTTTCTGCGGAGCACCTTCTTAATTTCTGGTTTTTCTGTTTCTTCTTTGATTTCAATATCCTCTTGCTTAATTTTTTTTCTGTCAACATTTTATAAAAATTAATATCGTAGTAAAATCTTTTTTATTCATCTCTCCTACACTATTAAATGAGCAATATTTGTATATTGTAATCATGTTCTCAAAATTGGCTCTAACAATTTCGATCACATTTGCAATATAGTTTATAGGCGAAACATCGATCTAGCTAGTTAGGTCTCCTATTTGGGAAAATTCTTCTCAAACAGTTATCGGTCGCCCAGGTACTACTATTAAAACAGTTGAAAATAACTAAGGACTTAATACCTACGTGTAAGCGCTTTAGTTCTATTACTTCATGCTTAGTTTTCGGAAAAACACTACCGCAACAGCAATTATGGAGCCACTGAGGCCGCCTATGGCCAAAATTTTCCAATTTGCATGTCCCCTGAAAGAGAATTTTATGAATATTTACTACAATATAAAGCAAAATAATACCAGCATGACGCAAACTTACGCATTCATCTCCGCTCCAATCGACGCCGCACGCCGCGTACTTATCGACAACACAGCTAACTGACCATCCGTACACTTTATGTGCATTGTAATAAGGTTCTATATAAATACAGGATGGTCAGCTAACTGTGTTGGCGTTTGTACAGCGTGAAGTTGTATGTCTTTAAAACGTGACGCTGTACGAGTAAGAGGCGTGCGGCGTTAATCGGATGCCATGGTTCTAAACTAAATAACCACAACTTAGAAAAAAAACCCCGACAGTTTTCAGTTCAAAGTTCAATATCTCAAAAACTGCTGAACAGATTTTCATTAAACATAGCTAAGAACAATCGGGATATAATAATCTATGACACAAAATAAACCGCATTCAAATCGGTTCATCCGTTTGGGAGCTACAATACCACAGACAGTGATACCCCCCCTACCCTATCTTTGCGTCGGGGGCTAAAAAGGAAGATTAACGGCCGTATTAATAAACGTTTTGTTTTAACTCAAATAGCGTTAAAATAAGTTTGTCTGTATCTGTCTCTTTGAAATTTTCATTCGTAAGAAAGGGATTTTCTTTAGTTCTATGAATAAGGGGGTTGATAAACTAAATATAATATTTCATGTTGTTTTAGTGTGAGACAGGCCTTCCGGCTATACCATCGGTAAATTATATCAAACATGCCCACGAACTTGAGTACATACCAATTTTCACTATCCTTTGACTCATCGTCCGCGTTTACGACCTCAGAACCCCCCTTGGCCCGTGCAGCAGTAGGATCATTGCTTTTATAATGATAATATCTAGAATCATGAGCAGGGTTAGTTGTTTCTTCATTATTTATAGTGTACTTTACTCTGATATCATTTTTGTGTTCGTAATATGGATCTTCAGTTGTTGCTGCGACACAAATTGTACGCTCGCATTGGCCACTACCATCGCTACAATATTTACCGCTGGTAGTTACCCGTGCAGCTTTAAATGGCTCATTGCATTCACATGTCCCAGGTGCTGTACAATTACCATTACAATTTTCACAATCAGGGACACAATATGGTGTTTTGCCATTATTCAATTTGTACCCGATGTGACATTTACACATATTGGGAGCAACACAAGAACCGTTTCCACAATTGATGTCGCATCGGGGAGTGCACATCGGGGTTTGGTATCTATAAAACTGGTATCCTTCTGCACATGTACATGCATTTGGCGCAACGCAAGTACCATTCCCACACTTTTCATGACATTGGGGGACGCACATTGGATTGTTTTCTCTGTCAAGTTCATATCCTTCTTCACATTCACAGTGACCAGGTGCTGTGCAAGAGCCGCTGCCACATGCGGTGTCACATTGAGGCACACACATTGGCTCAGTTGCTCTATCAAACTTGTACCCCACATCACATTCACAGTGACCAGGTGCTGTGCAAGAGCCGTTGCCACATGCGGTGTCACATTGAGGCACACACATTCGCTCAGTTGCTCTATCAAACTTGTACCCCACATCACATTCACAGTGACCAGGTGCTGTGCAAGAGCCGTTGCCACATGCGGTGTCACATTGAGGCACACACATTGGCTCAGTTGCTCTATCAAACTTGTACCCCACATCACATTCACAGTGACCAGGTGCTGTGCAAGAGCCGTTGCCACATTCGGTGTCACATTGAGGCACACACATTGGCTCAGTTGCTCTATCAAACTTGTACCCCACATCACATTCACAGTGACCAGGTGCTGTGCAAGAGCCGTTGCCACATGCGGTGTCACATTGAGGCACACACATTCGCTCAGTTGCTCTATCAAACTTGTACCCCACATCACATTCACAGTGACCAGGTGCTGTGCAAGAGCCGTTGCCACATGCGGTGTCACATTGAGGCACACACATTGGCTCAGTTGCTCTATCAAACTTGTACCCCACATCACATTCACAGTGACCAGGTGCTGTGCAAGAGCCGTTGCCACATGCGGTGTCACATTGTGGCACACACATTCGCTCAGTTGCTCTATCAAACTTGTACCCCACCTCACATTCACAGTGACCAAGTGCTGTGCAAGAGCCGTTGCCACATGCGGTGTCACATTGAAGCACACACATTGGCTCAGTTGCTCTATCAAACTTGTACCCCACATCACATTCACAGTGAGCAGGTGCTGTGCAAGAGCCGTTGCCACATGCGGTGTCACATTGAGGCACACACATTGGCTCAGTTGCTCTATCAAACTTGTACCCCACATCACATTCACAGTGACCAGGTGCTGCGCAAGAGCCGTTGCCACATGCGGTGTCACATTGAGGCACACACATTGGCTCAGTTGCTCTATCATACTTGTATCCCACATCACATTCACAGTGACCAGATGCTGTGCATGAGCAGTTGCCACATTTGATCTCACATTGAGGCACACACATTGGTTTTGTTGCTCTATTAAACTTGTACCCCACATCACATTCACAATGGCCAGGTGCTGTGCAAGAGCCGTTGCCACACGCGGTGTCACATTGAGGCACGCACATTGGCTCAGTTGCTCTATCAAACTTGTACCCCACATCACATTCACAGTGACCAGGTGCTGTGCAAGAGCCGTTGCCACATGCGGTGTCACATTGAGGCTCACACATCGGCTCACTTGCTCTATCCAACTTGTACCCCACATCACATGCACAGTGACCAGGTGCTGTGCAAGAGCCGTTGCCACATGCGGTGTCACATTGAGGCACGCACATTGGCTCAGTTGCTCTATCAAACTTGTACCCCACATCACATTCACAGTGACCAGGTGCTGTGCAAGAGCCGTTGCCACATTCAGTCTCACATTGAGGCACACACATTGGCTCAGTTGCTCTTTCAAATTTGTATCCTACATCACATTCACAGTGACCAGGTGATGTGCAAGAGCCGTTGCCACATGCGGTGTCACATTGAGGCATACACATTGGCTCACTTACTCTATCCAACTTGTACCCCTCATCACATTCACAGTGATCAGGTGCTGTGCAAGAGCCGTTGCCACATTCGGTCTCACATTGTGGCACGCACATTGGCTTACTTGCTCTATCAAACTTGTATCCCACATCACATTCACAGTGACCAGGTGCTGTGCAAGAGCCATTACCACATGCGGTGTCACATTGAGGCACACACATTGGCTTACTTCCTCTATTAAACTTGTATCCCACATCACAAGTACAGAAATCAGGTGCTGTGCAAGAGCCATTGCCACATTCGTTGTCACATTGCGGTTCACATTCGTATGTAGATTTTTTCAAGTAAGTTGGAAAGCATTCACATTTGTCGGGAGCGACGCACACGCCGTTGATACACGGTTGGCTGCAAGTTGGTAGTTGACATGTACCTATAAAGAACACAGGAAGAATATCAAAAACAACAACCGGTGGTATTCATTATTAGTAGACAAGAAGTGAATAAGATGACCCATTTAATCTGAGACTGTTATATCCACCAGAGCCACCGGCGAGGGTGGATAACTATCAATGTCGAGGGGTAAAATCGAATTAATGCCCAAGTTATACGTGCGTATAACTCGAGCAGTGTTGCTTTTCAGAATCAGAAAAGTATTTATTGCCACACAAAGAAGAAAAAAATAAAATAACAAAACAATTACAAGTAGAGAAAACACAAACTTACAAAATAAATACAAACATTAGAAAAATAAAATATAAGATTGTGGACAATGGGTCCCAGTCTCAGCATGTACTGGGCGAGGCCCAGCGCTGGTTTTTAGACTGGTCCCGAGAGATCGGTCGGTCGCAGGCTAACAAATTACCGTGCTTAGGTGTAAATATTTACAAGAAACAGATGAAGAAAATAGTAAAAACAAACAAAAACAACAAGTTAAAAAGCAGTCAAAAATAGAATAAGAAGAGGGGTACAGTCAGCATCATATAGTTAGTAGCAGCCAACGTAGCCAAATATATCGGAACACGTCTTTATTACTATAGGAGTAAGGAAGTGTTACGATATATTTGGCTACTTTGGCTGCTACTAACTATGTGATGCTGACTGTACGTGTACATAGTTACTTTTATGCCTGAAATAAATGATTTCATTATAATTATTTATTATGTTGGGGTGTGAATCTATAATTATGTACCTATTGTGCAAGATTGAGTCTGTGTGCATGAGTTGTGTGTAAGTGTGTTATGTGTGTCAATGTCGTAAGAAGGGAGAGTATTTAGAGCTTATTTTGTATTTCTAGCAAATAAGCTTGGACTGATCGCTTGTATGCTAAAAACCCTATGGGTTCTCGAAGGGGTGGTGGCTTTTCACTTCGATTGCGCGAAAAATGTTAAATTTTTAACACGTGTTAGGTACTTCATAATGCCAAGTCATTTAATGTTACGATATGGTTTTCATTAATAATGGACTCCTATTATATCAGGTTTTATTCATTTACTAATAGAAAGCACGGAAGTGAAATTGATTGAAGCTAATCAAATAAAATAACAAGTTTATTCTAAGTTATTTTTTCTTTTCTTTAAAGTAATAATTCATTTTTAAAAACGTATTTTACAGACTTACAGAGGTTTAATTCTAAAATATTATATTAACCCTTAAATGCATAATGATGTATATATGCATCGTATATTGTATATGTTTAAATAAAAACTATGATTTTTTTCTTTATTTTTCCCTCAATCTATACAACATGACACATCTATTTCAATTTATTAAAAAGTTATACAAAAAATCATGCATTTAAGGGTTAAGGGATATGTATTAGTTTTACAAGGGCCTGTACTAGGATACCCTTGTTTCAGGCAGTAGGAAGGATCAGTATAACTATTTTTTATAAGTACTTAAAATTGCAAACTAAAAAAAATATACATTTAAACAAATAGGTACATTAAAATTGTATTGCGCGGGCTGTCAGGCCCATCTTTAATTAAAAAAATACTTTTAGCACAAGAGCATGAAAGTAGCATTTTGTGCAGCTTACATCCAGCACAAAGGCAAACTTTGCAAGCACGAGAAGTGAAATAGTTACTTACGATACAAGTGCCGAAAATAGGAAATTCGCAACGAGTGGTGATAAATTAAAACACGACCGAAGGGAGCGTTTTAAATCGACACGAGTAGCGAATTACCTATTCGCACGTGTATCGAACAACGTTTTACTGTACATATGGCTCTTTAAAGTTTCGACATATGCACGGAAAGTGCTCTTTCCGCACTAGTGCGGGAAAGTAGCACCATATGTATATGTACTGTGAAATGCTTTTCAGACCTGCTATTCAGAAAAGAGTCAGTTGCCCCCAAATATAATGAGTGATCAAAGTTTTACTTTCTCTCTTCTCTTGGTAATCAGCACGTTCATGCGACGGCCGCGACATACTCTCGATTTTCCTAGCACTATATCTCTTGTTCTAAGTGTTCTAATAAGAAAGAGACTATCCGAGTGCGAGAAAAATCGAGAGAGCTCGCGCGCCGTCGCATGATCGCCGTGATGAAAAGAGCAATTATTGCCATTTAGATTTTAATTTTCCTCATAGATGGTGGGAAAGACAGTATGTGCCACTCGGTACTAAATTCACCCCCCTTTCATCCCTTCTCTCGCCATTTATAACCCAACTCTCCTCGCGATCCCTACTCACCCCATTTTACGGTAGTTAGAAGTAGTATACGACCACGTGTAGTAGTGTACGAAGGGAATGGTACAGACAGTCCTCT
Source organism: Epinotia ramella (assembly GCA_947578815.1). NCBI lineage: Eukaryota > Metazoa > Arthropoda > Insecta > Lepidoptera > Tortricidae > Epinotia > Epinotia ramella. The sequence goes on from OX388205.1 coordinate 27,654,669, forward strand.
CTGTAGTGACACTTAGCTAATGTAGGCTCATTTTTTCAAAGAAACGCAACACTTATTCATATGACTTATACGCATTTTTTAAGACTTAATAAGCACATGAAATCAAAGTCTGTTTTAAACCTACAACAAAGTTCAACAAAGATAAATGGGCCCAAAAGTATTTAAGAACTGCTACTTTGAACTGCAGATTCTTGATTCTGCTGGGTTACTAAAAGATCTGAGATTTGGTCGTATTATTCACGCCTTTGTTCCCATAAGGTTAGGCAGAGCACATGAAACCTTTCTTCCAGTGCCACTATTAGCATACATGTGTGTATAAAAGATCGACAAAATGTGTTATCGCAGAGATAGGTGGCTAGCCCACAACACACTTCAACCGTGCTCCCTTAGTCGACTTTTACGACACCCACGGGGAATAAAGGGGGTGGTGAAATTTTACCACGACACCAGACACCATCTTCTTCATAAAACCTGGCCCTGTATCATGGTCGGCCTTATCACGCGATAAGTGACAAGATAGAGAGTCAGTCTCGTTCTATCGAACGATGTCAGCCAGTGACGGACGCTCTATGTTGTCACTTATCGCGTGATAAGACCGACCATGATACGGGGCCTGACTTAAATACCAATTTCACGTACCGTTTAGTAAGAAGAAGCCAGGATAGCATTCACATAGGTGAGGTCCCATGCAGGTGCCGTGACCGCAGTCGTCACATTCAGACAAACATTTGTGAGGGGACCTTGGGTCTTGTTTGTACCCTGCATGGCACACACACTCGTCTGGCGATTCACAAACTCCGTTCTCACACGGCGGATCGCATACAGGTTCGCAGTTTATGCTGTAAGGACTGTTATTCTGTGTAAGTATGTCCTACGTTGACTATTGATGAGAGGTTAGTAGACTTCAGTAGCTTAATCTAAATGATAAAGTATGTATACCTGTCTGTTAAGGCGATTCTCCCACTGCACCGCGTCTCGCCGCGGTGCAGTGGGAGAGTCGTCTAAACCGCTAAACCAATTGAGATGAAATTTGGTATGGAGATAGTTTGAATCTCAGGGAAAGACAAAGGATAGCTTTTGTCCAGGAAATCATCCCCTAAAGGGGTGAAATAGGGGGTGAAAGTTTGTTTGGAGCTACGAAATAAACGACTTCAACGCGGACAGCGTCGCGGGCAGAAGCTAGTGTCATATAAGGGCGTGTTGCATCAAACCGGCCGGTTAGCGTCAAATATGGAGTCGGCAGCTGTCATTCCATAGAAAACCGTCGAACGTTCCATACATTTGATTTTTACAAACGCCGCTTACGATTAAAGACGGGTTGGTGCAACCCAGCCTAAGAGTATGCTTGAAATTATTTGAAACGATCGAAAACATTCAGAGATTATCATTGAAATTTCAACATTTTTGTTTAATACGTAAGGTCGATATTTTAATGGATTATTTTGTTATTAAAGGTTCATCTCAAATAATTTCAAGTTTACACGACTGAGATTTCTCAGCAAATAGTTGAAGCAATGCCGCGTAGTTTCAGTGTCCAAGAGGCAAACGGATGGCTCGCGGCATTTGAGCTCCCAAAGCGTTGTGGAACCGCCTTGTGAAAGGGGTGAAAAAAAAATGTCGCCAGGTATTCGATTGGAACAGCATTTCATTATATAAACAGCGTAACACACTTGCAGGCAACCGCTGTCTCAATCGGCTGCCTCGCGACAAAAAAAAAACTTCCAGTACGTCTAGCACAACTTGCTGAAAAGTCGCTTTGCGCGCGACTGGGCGTCTCCTGTCTCACTCGCACCGTGCAAATTAGAAAGAGGAGGGTAGATCTTTCTCGACTCGCGTCGCGGCGCGGCGTCAGTTGTGCTAGCCCCGCAGTTGGTTCAGTGTGGGTTGCACAGCGCGGTTCGAGAACACTTCGCGAGCTCAAATACCGCGAGCCACCCAGTTGCCTCTTGGACACTGCCACTACTCGTCATTGCTCTGAATAAAAACTATTTAGATTATTGAGAGAACTCACTCTGAGCTGTGATCTGTTCTTATGTATTTATCACAGCACGCCATTACCTTTTTGCCTCTGTAACATATTTCAGCATCACATTATTAAGTTGGTATAAGACATTCAGGAGCAAACACGACACACATCGAGCGCTACGGGTACTTTTCAATACAGTGGAGATTAACACTTTCACAGCCAGGAACCCGCCAAGCGGTCGCCTACGCCGGCAGGTAAGCGAGTGTTACTACGTGCTACTCGCTCTAGCGAGTAAAAGCGAGTAAGAATTACTATGAGAGTACTCGCTACTCGCCGGCGGTGGGACAAGTGGCTAAAGGCCCCGCCACGACATTGCGCGAATAGCGGCGCGGCAAGCGTGCTCGTATTATCTGTTCATTGCGCGGTCGAGACGTGCAATGCACTGTGGTTAGTTGGGATCACACGCAATCAACTAGAAAAACCGCCGAAGGCGCTTCCCGCTTCTTAGCAGAAAAACCACGGGATCGGCTACGCGCTACGCTTGTTGCCAAGCGAAAAACCGATGTGTTCAACGTTTTTACAGAAGACAGTAAGATTTTCGACTCAAGGGCTGTTTTGTTAGCAAAGCGAATCTGTATGCGGTATTTTCTTCTCTACCGAGATATACTTATTATACTCTTTGCTACCGAGCTTACCTAATGTCGGTTTGATTTTTCAGCGGGGCTGTCAACTGCCGCCGCGACTGCGCGTAGCGTTTATTTATTTATTTATTTTATTTATTTATTCCAAAAAAACTACCCATGGGTTGCCATTAAAATGAAATAGTTTTGCATCGGTAAGTTTTTATTTTCGAAATATTATTTGAAATAGCTTTTCGGTGAAGGAAAACATTGTGAGGAAACCGGGCTAACCCCCCCCCCCCCCCCCCCCCCCCATTTTCCCTGTGGGTTGAAAGGTCAAGTAGCAGTCGCTTTTGTAAAAGTAGCCTATCCTGAATCTCAGGGTTAGGTGCCAAAGTGGTCCCCGTTTTAGAGTACCGGGAGAACGTTCAGAGACTGATATACAAAGTTGACCTAATAAAAACTATCATAATCATCATCAAATCAGCCAAAACACGTCCACTGCTCACTCATCCAGCGCAAATAAAACAACTATGCTACTCAGCGAGCGGAAAAACCATAGAAGTCTAAGTAGCGCCGCAAAATGGCCCCACATAGTCAGTGCCATTGCCATTATGCGGGATGGCGGCGGGATGTCAAAACGATGCCAGGCAGCCGTTTAGTTCGAACATCCGCTTACTGGGTTCTAGGCACGTGTTTAGGTAGAGATTTCTAAGGAGCTAGCATTCTATGGTTTTTTCGTTTTCTGATACTAATAAGTATGTTTTACTCACCTCTTGTATACCTCACATATAGAATCGTCGCCATTGCCGCCTTGAATTAAATAAAGCACCCACACCACGAGTAAACTTTTCAGCAACATTATACGTCGGACTTCTCAACGGTCTTTCGTCATGGGTACTGTTATGTGAAACAAAGAAACATCGTTTTAGCAATCTAATGAACAAAGGTTATAGGATTGGAAAATAAATAGCAATTGAAGAAGCAAAGTATTATATGGTAAAGTCCTAGTGCTTGACACCGGTCCCATATTCGACAATTTTAATCTTAATTCATAACAAATACCCTATTCTACATAAAATTAACCAAGGCGACCGTGATGCAACGCAAAAACTTTAGTAGGACGACCTCGGTACTGTAGCCTAGTTGGTAGTGACCCTGCCTACGAAGCCGGAGGTCCCAGGTTCGAATCCCATCCTATATCCCCCAAATTTATGTGTGTCATGCGCCCGAATATGTATTCCTGAGTCATGGATGTATTTATGTATTTAAGTATTAATTTATCTATATAAGTATGTATATCGTCGCCTAGTAACCACAGTACAAGCTTTGCTTTGTTTGGGACTAGGTCGACTTGTGTAAGATTGTCCCCAAAAAATTGATATGATTATATTATTATAACAAGCACTTAATGATCAAAATAAGTAAAAGTATTCTGGATATACGAAAAAACGTCGCCTACGTTTTTTCGTAAACAAAAGATTGCAACAATAGGACAAACTCAAATTCAATGTCATAAGCATAACCATCAAAGAAGGATATAATTAAAGGAAAGTGAAGTGACGAGACGCGACTCATATGGAAGTGAACGGTGAATCGTAATAAATCATAGGGTAATCATATTGTAAATCCACTGATCTAGAACTACATAACAAATATTGAGGAATACTTCTTTCAACTTACCTTTAATTAACGATGATAATGACAACAAATCACAGACAATGTCACAAACTATCTAAACTAAATACATTTGTATTCGAGCAAACAGAGCAATGGTTTCTATGCGAGTGCGATTGAGTTTCAGTGCTCACTATAACTGGAATAGCCAATTTTATTATAGAATTACCTGCTAGCTATATATAGCCAGCATGATCGTGTGTGTTCGTCCTTCACTAACATATTATATGTTATCGGGGGGGGGGGGGGGGGGGGGTTATGCGGGGACGAAAACAGTGCATGACTCCGCAGTTTGGCGAAATGATGCATTTACGGTACACATATTTTATACTAGCTTCTGCCCGCGACTCCGTCCGCGTGGAACTCGTTTATTTATATCTCCATACAAACGTTCACCCCCCCCCCCCCCATTTCACCCCCTTAGGGGATGATTTCGGGGATAAAAACTATCCTATGTCCTTCCTCGGGACTCAAACTATCTCGATACCAAATTTCATCGCAATCGGTTCAGCGGTTTAAGCATGAAGAGGTAACAGACAGACAGACAGACACACAGACAGACACACTTTCGCATTTATAATATTACTAGCTTCTGCCCGCGACTCCGTCCGCGTGGAAATCGTTTATATCGCAGCTCCATACAAACTTCAACCCCCCATTTCATCCCCTTAGGGGGTGATTTCCAGGATGAAAAATATCCTATGTCCTTCCCCGGGATTCAAACTATCTCCATACCAAATTTCATCGCAATCGGTTCAGCGGTTTAAGCGTGAAGAGGTAACAGACAGACAGACAGACAGACAGACACACTTTCGCATTTATAATATATTATTATTATTATTATTATTATTATTATTATTATTTGTTTATTTTTTTATTTGTGTTTCTCTCCAAGTGGAGGGTATTTTACTTCCATACCGGTATATGCTACCTAACCAAGGACTACCTATCTATTGCTGTTCTAATGCTAAAAATTTGCGTACTATTCTGCATGTATTCATAATTACAGCTTTTTGTAGGAGGATGTATGTAAGTGGATGGACACCGAGGGTTTTGAGGCTGGTGTGGAGGCTACGTGGAATAACACCTGTAGATGAAATTACAATTGGAATAGTCTTTACCGTATTTACTCGCCATTGGTTTTTTATTTCTACGGACAAGTCAGTGTACTTACTGATCTTTTCAGTGTGAGTAGACGCTAGGTTGTGGGTATTGGGTATGGCTACGTCAATCAGATACACAGTTTTTGCAGGTTTGTCGTGGAGTATAATGTCAGGTCTATTGTAATGCACGGTTTTGTCGGTGATTATAGTTCTGTCCCAGTATAGTTAGTGATCCGATGACTCTAAAACAATTTGCGGTATATATTTATAGTAAGGGGTTCTGTTTTCAATAAGGCGGTATTTTATTGCAAGGTATTGGTGGATGGTGGCTGCTACTTGGTCATGTCGATGTTTATAATCTGTCTGGGTTATGGATCGGCACGCTCCTGTTATATGTTGTATTGTCTCTGAGCCACCATGACAGCGTCGACATAAATCAGTAGTTAAGTTACGATCGCGGATGATATGTTTTCTATAATTCCTAGTGTCTATGATTTGATCTTGAATTGCGATCATAAAACCTTCAGTTTCGGGGAACAACTCACCTCTCTTGAGCCACATATTAGATGCCAGCTTGTCGACGTTGGGATTGGTCAGATCCAGTCGGTGTCTGCCGTGGAGTGCCTTTTGTATCCATGCTTCTTGTTTTTGTTGAGGCTCTGTGATGGATTCATTCTTTTGTTTTGTATGGTCATTCAAATTTAGCGGAGTAAATTTTCTATCAGCGCTTACAACAGCCTCATGCATTTGTGAACGAGATGATTGGTTGTGGAAAAACTTTCTAATTGAACTTACCTGTTTGTTGTGTAGATTCTTAATATCTATTAGGCCTCTTCCACCTTCTGCTCTCGTATTATTATTATTATTATGTATGTCTTTCCCGCTCACGGGACAATGATGTCCCGGACCTTTGGGAGGCGTGCGTGGAGCTAGGTACCTACAAAGTACCAACTGAGCCAACACGTAGAGGCCCTTTTGACAATTTAATAAAATGCAAGGAGTACACCGTTTATTATTATTATTATTATTATTATTATATATTATATTATTATATTATATAATTATATAATATAATATATAATATATATATATATATATAATATATATAATATATAATATATTAGTTTATTAGTATTAGTATATTAGTATATTAGTATATTAGTATGGAGTATGGATAGTATGGATATGGATTTTCAAGTAAAAAAAAACTTTAAAAAAGGTTAACTGGAAGAGTCCCTTACAGGGATAAGTTCGCCTTTGTACCTACTTAACCTATTTTGGGTCAAGGTGTAGCAAAGCCAAACCAGGTAACTCACAGTAACGATTATTTTGGGAATGTTGGGCGTATACATATTTTTGGAATATCATTATTTAAATAAAAAGGCTCGCTCGGCTCGCGCGCTGTAGGGTCGCAGTTTTACCAAACACTCTTCCTCGCTTCGCTCGTCGTTGTACCTACACCGACCTGCCTTAGAGTTTAGGATTCTCTACCAGTCAATCTTTGAGCAAATTTTGGAGCGCAATATCTCGGTATATTTACATTTTTGTATTTTTCAAGTTAAAAATGCTTATGTTGACGAGTTTATTTATTTGGCTCACAAAACAAGTTACAGACAATTACAGAAAAACAATATTAGCATAAAGGTTCAGATTAGGACTATAACTGTAAACATGTGTGCACAGAAAGAAAGAAAATTAAACTAATCTAAACTAAACAAAACTACTAAAAAGTAAACTAAATAAGAACAAAACACTAACACTTTTTGCAATTGTGAACGCCTCCGTGCAGAACATACTGTTGATAGTTTTTTGTAACGTGGGTAAGCTACAATTAAATATGTCCATGGATGGATTCTCGATACTTAAGGGGATGCCTTGATTGGAATCGTACACGCCCCCTAGACAGAGACACGCTGATGCCTTCCGCCCACGAGAAAAAGAGATGTAACACTCTTCGGGAATCGCTGTTTTGGACAAATTTCGATAAATATCTAACTTAGTGAAGGTTTATTAAAATATCATAAAGTGAGATTTTAGATGAGATAAAATACTATAGTATTTATTTGATTGTGTCGTAAAATAATGTACCTATCGTTTGAGTAGGCTGAGAAAAAAAAGGAAAATACAGACCCAACTTTGGATTTTTTTTCTATCGAGGAAATTTTAATCAATCATGTATCCATAAAATCAGATGAACAATCATATAGTCAAGAATCAAAATATGTATCTGTAAATCAGACCTTATTGTTTCTTAATCTAGTCAGAACGGCGTTTCAAAGCACGCTATAATTTCAAATGCACCGCCTTAACGGTTTTGTTGCATAAGCGATCTATAAATTTGAAGCTGACATATTTTGGGCGAGGAATTGCGAGATTTGTCGATGATCGAGTGATGAAGTTGACAAGAGATAGAAGGGTGGGACTGTAAAGGGAATGTATAATTTTATGAAGTACTATTAGTTCGCTGCACTTCCTACAACTTGCGAGCGATGGCATATTGAAATGATTGAACCTGCTGGTTTATGATCTGAGGCTGTAACCAAGCCGAAGCCTGTAGCTGAGGATATGAGACTTCGAATACAATTTAATGTGCAGTCGTTACTAAAACAGCTAGTACTAGTAATGGCAGAATTATTATTTTTGGTGTTCAGTATATTTTTGTGGTAAAAGAGCTTAGGGTATCAAAGCATATTTGATGCCTTTCAATTTGCCATCACACCCCGACTTTTTTTAAAGTCCTGGTTATTTAAAATTTTAAGGTCACATATCTTCATTTTTGATCTTAGAGAAAGGTTTTTCAAATAAAACACGTTTATATTAGCATATTTCTGTAACATCAAATCTTTAAAAAATATGTGTCATAATGACACCCCACCATCGACAATAAAAACGATTTTCAAGATTCTCGTACATTAATGATACTAAACGGGACTTAATCGCGTAACTTATTTATTTACTTTTCAGCTTCTTGACGTTTCGGATATGTCACAACATCATTGGCAAAGAGTATAATAAGTATATTTATGTAATCCTTGGTCCCGGGACGAACTGGCTCAAGCAGGTACCAATGTCGGCGGCCGATCGGCGGAGTTTCACGATTTATTTATTATGCCTAGGAATTTCGTGATCTGGCGAATTTTATGATCGGCCGCCGACATCAATATATTCTTGATGCGCGGGTTTTCCGAATTACCCGCACTTGGTCTAGTTCTTGGTTTTATTATACGCGATTAGGTCCCGTTTAGTAACAATAATGTAAACTTGATCATGCTGGGTAGGCTGGTCAGACGGTAAACTAAAATTAATGGTGAGTGACAGGGAAAACTTAAATATATTCATGATGTAATAAAAGGATTTCAGCATATCATACTAGTGTACTATATCATAACTATTGTCCTCTTGTGATACAAACTAAAACTTAATACATAAACTACAAATAATAAGCCTACTGATATTATAAATGTGAAAGTTTGGATGTTTGTTACTCAATCACTCTTAAACGGCTCAACCGATTTGGATGAAATTTTGCATGAAGATAGTTTATAGCCTGGATTAAAATATAGGATAGTTTTTAACCCGGATCCACGCAGATGAAGTCGCGGGCAGAAGCTAGTAATAAATAAATAATTGAGGACAATCTTACACAAATCGACCTAAGTAGTAGGTACCAAATTAAGCAAAGCTTGTACTATGGGTACTAGAAGACCATAAATATACTTATATAGCTAAATAAATACTTAAATAGATAGAAAGCATCCATGACTCAGGAACAAATATTCCTGCTCATCACACAAATAAACGCCCTTACCGGGATTCGAACCCAGGACCTCTTTCTTCGTAGGCAGGGTCACTACTATCTAGGCTAAAGCGGTCGTCAAACTCACCCCTGTATTGGAATAAGGGACAAAAACGTATTTTAGTGATTTTCTCTGAAATCGTAAGATTTCTCTGAAATAAAAAAAAATCTCAGAAATCGTATGATTTTGAAGACAATCTAACACGGCCCGTTGTCGGAACAATCCGTGTCGGTCATCAGTTCCCACTTTCGACCCATAAGGGGGCTTAAATTTATATTACTATGGTGGGGTAGCGCATCTTTATCCGTTGGCAAACCTTAGTCTTCTAGGTAGGTACATGTCGCTTCACGCCTCCCTAAGGCGTTGTAAGAGGGAACTCATTAAAAGATTTGGTGAACGAGACGGATTGTTCCGATAGCTCAGTTGGTTGGAGATTGACTGGCTGCTTATGTCTGTTTTTTTTCCTTTAATTTGAAAATGTAGTTATTTTACGTTACTGTTTCTTTACAACATAATTAACTTACAATTCAACCCGTTCACGTCTTGTACCTCAAATCGAAGTTAAGTTATACAGGATGAAACATAAGTCGTAAACAGATTTTTTTATTACTATCGCAGTAAAGGCAAATTCATTGCATTAACTCTAGAAGCAAACAATTAAACTTTATTAATAATAATTTTAAATAGCAAAAACACCAACCTTATCACCCTATGCGGCAAGACTTGTCTGTAGCTTAAAGTGACAGTTTAACGTAGCAATTAGGGTGACCATGAGACTGAGTAAACTAAAATATTTTTTTAATTAACAAACTACGGTTACATGTCTTTGCCTGTAGTTACAGATGTTTAAACTAAAGTTAAGCAGTAAGAAACACATATTTATGTTCACGACTTTGGATTCACTCTGTATTGCCACGTATATAGAAGTTGTGCACGTGAACGAGTAAATGAACTTTATAGAGCTAGGTTAAATTATGTTTGTTTTCTGAAAAGTTTAAAAACTACTTAAGGCTAATTATGATTATGGAAAACGTTAACAGGCAAATAATAGTACATTATTGTCGATGCAAGGGAAGTAGGCAATTGCTGGCTAAGTATTAATTTTAAACGGACGACCTTGGGAGTCCGTTTAATTTAATACGAAGCCAGCAATTGCCCTTCCGGCTAAGACAAATATAGTGTTTTTCTCAAAAATTGTGCAAGTAAACAAAAATATCCTTTCTGAAAATGATAAGGCATGCTTTCCTTCTCGTCATTTCATGAAATTGTCGTACGCCTTTGGAGATTTGTCTTCTGGCTTTGCAGGAACCAAATTATTAATAACTATGAGCTTGCAGCTTCTTTTAAATCTGAAATCATTTTCACGTAAATTTTCTATATTTTCCGCAAAAACAACTAGCCACGGTATGTAAAAACAGACTCCAGATTTCCAGAGTACGGTCTATTATCAGCCGAATATATTAGATTTTTTTTCTATATACATAATATACTGCTCAAAACAAAATAAGTGACTTACATTTTTCTATTTTGATAAGTGGCTAATTAATGATGTCGCTAATCCTTCAGTCAGACCTCTTTCATGCTGATGTTTAAGTCTAATAGATGGAAAAAATATATATTACTGATGAATATAATTTTCAGTTAACGATCACCATATTGTGGCTCATATTTGCTTTTGAGTACCTAATAGGTAGCATACTAATGAAAACCGTCATTAAGTATAGGAACTAAGTCTAACCTTTAGTCTGATTTGTAGGTACCTAGTACCTACACTGTACATATGTATAAATTAAGTTTTTATATGTCTACGTAATAAAATAAAGATCAATATTTGACACATTTATTTTTATCAAGAAACGTCATTTGAGCGGATCTCCGCTCTCTTCTTCAAAATATTAGACAGCCGAATGCTATTTGAGGTCTGCTCACTTGTAGCATCCTTGGATACAGCATCTGATAAAAAATAATCAGTAGTATAGTAACAATTAAGTTTGAGGAAAAAAAAATGGTACAAGATTTGATGGCCGATTATACTTTTTTTGCACAGTACAACTATTAATTTGAGGGCGTTCTAATAAGCCAAAACACGACGGATTTATCTCCTGAAATTGAGGAGTCCGTATGGCCACCTTCTGTATATCCATCATCGATCACAAATCAGTCGACTACAAAGAGATGGATACGGCCAAAGTTACAAAAATATGTATACACGACTTTATTGCCTTAACATTAAGGTCGTGTATACATATTTTTGTAACGTTAGCTGTATCGATCTTTTTGTAGTTGACTGCTAGCAATAGTAACTAGTTTTCGACCTACATAATGGCGGATACCATTGTGTATACAAAGTTTGATATTATTCTCGCATGTCGTTTTAAAATGAGAACCAAACTACGTTTAGAGTCGGGCGTCCTCGCGACCCTTAAAGCTTGTAAAACTGCATTCTTTCTTGTTTCTACAGCCAATAACTAAAAAAGTAAAGTTTAAAATGTATTTTACAGTACATATGGTCCTACTTTCCCGCACTAGTGCGGAAAAGAGCACTTTTCGTGCATATGTCGAAACTTTAAAGAGCCATATGTACAGTAAAACGTTGTACGATACACGTGCGAATAGGTAATTCGCAACTCGTGTCGATTTAAAACACTCCCTTCGGTCGTGTTTTAATTTATCACCACTCGTTGCGAATTTCCTATTTTCGGCACTTGTATCGTAAATAACTATATTAATGGCATGAAATTATATTTTAGGTTTATTATTATTTTATTATGTTTGCTTACATATTATTTTTTGTCTTCTGAGAATTTTAATTTAGCCTAGCTAATTATTAATATTCTGACATTGACATTATACCATTTTAACATTAAGTATTTAAATTGTTCCTATTGCCTTATTATTAGTTTTTATGTTTCCATTTAGAATTGGATTTTGATTTACTATTATTTATTATTGTTATGTAATCTTATGCACTGTGACTATCTTTTTGTGAATCCATGCTATTTAAATTTTATGAAATAACATGTAAAATGAAATAAACTAATCCAATCTAATCTAATCTATTGGCTGTAGAAATACGAGTATATGTGTCTCAACTCTCAGATCACGAGATCTGTCATGACGATGATAGGATGGTCAATGAGATGTGGTTGAATGGTTTTTTTTCCGTTATTATAGTTGGTCGAGGTAGTTCCTATTATAATGATGATTACCTTCGACTTCATAGTCGGTGCCTTTGCAACACTCCAAAATTGTTTTCCGGAAAACCACTAGGGAGCCAAGAATGATGACAGAGATGATGGCAACTATTGAAATCACCGCGTATCCCCATTTTGTATTCACCCTGAAGAAAAAATTGGTTTGAAATAGACAGACAAAAAACAGGCATGCTTTATGAAGCATTGGTATACCCATTCCATTTAACATTGGAATTTAACACTTTCACTGCGAGGAAACCGCCTAGCGGGCACCTACGCCCTACGCCGTTGTCGCTTTCCGCTACATACGACTATACGAGGAAAACCACGTGATCGGCTACGAGCGTAGCGCGTAGCGATTCTTGGCAGTGAATGTGTTAAACTGACAAATTCGTCGAATTTAAATTTTCATAAGACATGTCAAAAATACTACTTATAAATTCACGGTTAAACTCACGTATTGACACGTGTTGTGCTTCAAACGACATTGGCGCGAAAACACTCATCCTCATTACATGAGTTTAACCGTTAATTTATTAGTAGTATTTTGGAAAAAATCCTATACGTTTCTTCGATTATCTAGGATAACAAAAGGAAACATTGTTTTACTTATTGCGATGATTAAGTGCTTTCCAAACATACCACTACAAAATTTTGCTTTTCAAAATGGTTTTCTTTGAATTCGCATTTTTCTCTTGCTATATGGAATAGAGTATAGCTGAATCTAAATAAAATAAAATAAATAAATGAATATTTTGAGACAATCTTACACACATCGAACTAATCCCAAACTAAGCTAAGCTTGTACTGGTACTAGACGACGACATACATACTTATAAAGATAAATAAATACTTAAATACAAAGAAAACATCCATGACTTGGCCACCAATATTCGTGATCCTTGAACAAACAAATGCCCTTACCGGGATTCGAATTCGAACCAACTAGGCTACAGAAGTCGTTGCCGATCTCTGTAGCCACAACAAAAATTGAAACAGATTTTGACAGAGATTTCTATCAAAATCTGTTTCAATCGTAAAACTGGCCAACTATAATATGACAAAATTATGTCATGTCATGTTTATATAATAATTTATTCATAAACACTAAACTTTCATCAGTTTCATCACATATACTAGTGTTTCTATGAGCTGTAGACTCGCGTGTCTTATTTTTATTTTTCAAAAACAAAATTGTGTATTTTCATATTTATTTTATTTTAATTACGAACCTGCTCTCAAAATTTCACGAGAATCGGTTGAGAAATGTGACCTGTAGAGTAGAAGGCAGCCGGACATTCAAACATACGAAAGCATAGCTGCATGCTTAGTTATGTATCCATATACTATTTACCACGTTGTTCTTACCTTTCTTTTTGGTTTTATTAATATTGTGTTTAATGAACCTCCAGGTCTGTTTGTATCACCTCTCAATTTTTTTACATTGTGTTGAACTTATGTAACATGTTTATTATGACTGTTTGTGTTCTAAATAAATTAATAATAATAATATTTTTGCCCAAGCTGAAACGGATAACTTCGTACGCTTCGCTCGCTTGTTCAAAAATACTTGTAATTGTAAACTTAGACAAATATACCGGTACAGATATAATTTAACACCCATTTATCAACTTATAATATAATGTTTGTATCTGTATCAAATGAGTACACTACACTGCCATAACTCCGAAGAGTCATTTTTCCGACAGCATATTTTTTCCGAATTAAAAAAAAACCATGTCCTTCTGTTTTTTTTTATCTATCAGAATATAATACTAACCTAACCTATTTTATGTATTTCATTTAATAATGACGTTTGAAATTTTGGAATAATGATGCTTTCGGACAAGTGACTCTTCGGAATTTTTGTGTGTTCCCGTATTCAATTAATGTTTGTACTTATTTCAATAAAATAACTAAACTTACCAATATTCTCTTCTTTGCATCTGATCTTCCACGTCACCGTCCTGTACAATCGTACGGTTAACTATAAAATCGTCATTGTCATTCAATTCCCAATCGTTTTTATCATTGTCGATATTACTTGATACATTACTCAGTTCGCTGGTATAATTCGTATCGATATCATCGTACCCATAAGTCATATGATCTTGAGTATCATCCATAGTCGTACCTTCAGCAGATTTGACTGTAGCGTCCATTTTGCAAACGACACGAGTACATTTGTCAGTATTGTCTTTGCATTCTTTACCATCTGCCGTAACTCGAGTGGCTTTGAATGGCTCGTTACATTCGCATTCACCTGGCTTAAAACAAGCGCCTTCACAATCTCCACAATCGGGTACACAATTTGGTACTGTATGTTTATTTTCTTTATATCCTGGCATACATTGGCACATATTAGGTGCAATGCATGTACCGTTACCGCATGTATTCTGGCATTGCGGTTGACAAATTGGCATTTTTTCTAAATCAGATGCATATCCGACATTACATTCACAAGTATTAGGTGCGACACAAGAACCATTTCCACACATAGTAGAACACTTCGGTACGCACTTCGGATTATTGTCTGCGTCAATTTGGTATCCCATTTTGCATTCACAATTATTTGGTGCAATGCAGGATCCATTACCACATTCAATCTCGCAATGTGGTACGCATATTGGCTCTTTATTGATTTCTGCTTTGTATCCCGCTTTGCATATACAAGTATTAGGTGCAGCACAAGTCCCATTCCCGCATTTAGTATCACATTGCGGTACACACACTGGATTACTATCTTTGTCAACTCTGTAGCCTACATCACATTCGCAATGATCCGGTGCTATGCAAGCCCCGTTACCGCACTCAACATCACATTGTGGTACACATACTTGATCTTTATTTGTATCTAATTTGTAACCTGCATCACATTCACAGGTATCAGGAGCTACACAAGTGCCATTGCCACACGCAACATCGCAATATGGTACGCATACAGGATCATGTTCTTCGTCAACTGTATATCCTTCATTACACTTGCATTGATTAGGTTTTGTGCAAGTCCCGTTACCGCATGTGACGGCACATGTTGGCACACATTGTCCCGTTTTTGTTTTGTCCCAGCCGCTATTGCAAGTGCAAGTTTCAGGCTCGGTACACGTGCCGTATGCGCAGCCTCTGGAGCAGTATGGGGTACAGACGTTGCTGACAGTTTTTCTGTACCCGTAATTACACTGGCAGGTATCGGGGGCAATGCACGCGCTGTTGACGCATGGTTCTGTGCATATAGGTGCACATGATATGCCTGTAAATGTAAGATGAAAATGTATTAATATCATTAAATGGCATTAGTTAAGGAGGAGGGGAACCATAGACAAGTAACTTCTTCAAATCGAACGAGAAATTTTGTAGCTCTGTTAAAATATATTAATTTTGTACTTGAACCAAAATATACTATAAATTAGGCGGCTTGTTTTCTAAATTACATGTTGAAAAAAGATTAAAACGGATGTAGGGATATACAAAAAAACCGAATGACTAATTACTAAGTTCTGATAAGAGTATAAATTGTCCCAATTCTGACGCTAGTGGCTCTATGAATCATCGTTGTAGGTATATGGTAGGTAGGTATATTAACAGATACTTAGTGAAACGACTAATTACATAAACATAGAATCGTCTCTTTTTTTTACTGGTGTCAGAAGCAACAAATAATTTAACTAGTCGCGACTGTATAACTAAAACCTAATTTCATGCAGTTTTATACAGGGTAAGCGATTGGGTTTCCGAACCACATATAATTAAAAAGTATTTGATATTGAGTAGGTACGTACAGAACGTTATACTTCTTGCATTTCATGAAGGCGCTTGCTGTCATGTAATAGTGGGAACGCGCCCCACTCGCCTACGTGAAACTAGCAACACAGGTCAAACGGGTAGCACGGCGTTGCCAGTTGCAGACTTCTTAAATTGTAACTTGAAGATTCGTGGAACCGGCCACAGCAAGTTATAATAATCTACTCTCTATTGGGGTTATTTGGGATCGATCTGTCATCACGGACAGGACTATCGTAACTTAAGGCCGATATCGTGCTGACAGATGTACTCGTCGACATCATAAACCATAAGGACATAGCCAACAAGTACCTGGCTCACGGCAACCGCCAGGCGCCATGTGATGTTGATTCGATGATAATTTTCCTGATAGTCCTTTCGGCGCACGGTAGAAGATAGTACTCCTGAGGGGTAATCACTCATCAGCTGATAATATCTACCTCAAAATACATCATTGTGACCCCAACAGAACACTCTGCGGGTGTACTATACTTGAAAAACAAAATTCTATCAAATACCTTGGAATCCACATAGACCAGAGATTGTCCTGGCACCGTCATATGTTTAAAATTCTACGATACGTTACCTCAAAACAATTATTAAATCAACTTTATATTTCTTTGGCTCAATCAACCATGTCCTATTGCATAACTGTCTGGGGAGGCGCAACAAAAACCAAATTTCTAGAAGTTGAGAGAGGACAGAGGTGCTTGTTAAAGGTAATGTATTTTAAGCACTACAGATACTCTACAAAGGAACTCTATGGTATCTGTGACTTATTAACCATGAGAAAACTTTATCTTTTGCATACACTACTGAAGCTACACAAGACACTAAACTATAAACCCGTCACCCAAAACCGTAGAAGAAACACTACTATAGCGCCCTTACCTGCCTGCAAGTCCGTTTTTGCAAAAAGACAGTTCTCATACCAATATATACCCGATGACATTTTTTGACTGTAAGAAAAACCTTGTGCAGTGGTTAAAATTTTTAAACTATGATGAAACAGAGGCTTTACTACAAGGACAAGCTATATGTTTTTAATATAATCAATTATCCAACAATCTCTCTCACACACACACACACCCACACACACACCACACACACACACACACACACACACACACACACACACACACACACACACACACACGCACACACACACACACACACACACGCACGCCCTGAATGATGTATTTACGCATATACTGTGAAACTGTCATTGTATACAAAAATTTGCAAGTATGTATGTAGTTTATTTAGGAAACAATCTACTAGGAAATTCCAGCCATTATATTATAATTATAATTTATTTGTTACCCAAATAAACATTATCTGTTTTCATTTTCAACCACGTAACGTTGCCAACGCGCGTTGATAGACGGACAGGCTAACTGTCATTTTTCCATATAAAGTTTGACATTTAGATCTACCTAACGTGCGTACAATGCGTGACGTGATCGACCTGCTGAGGGCGGGACTCTAAGCGGCTTATATGCAACGCCTCGCTTACCTTACGCGGCGGCACCTTAGGTTAAATTTTTTATGTATTTTTTTTTAAGAATATTGTAAGCCTGTAAAAACAGGAAATAATAATATCTAACTCCTTACCGTTCTGTATGGAGTAGCCGAAGTTGCAAATACACACGCCGGGTGCAACACAGGTCCCGTGAAGACAGACGTCACACGACGGCACGCACTTGTGGGCTTCTGAACTGCTGCCAAAGTCACGCAAATAGCCTTCGTTGCACTCGCACACGCCGGGCTCCGTGCAGCGGCCGTTCACACAGGCTGGCATGCATATTGGTGTACATTCTATGCTGGGGGAACAAATGAAATGAAATGAAATTCATCATCTCTCACTCATCATCCTCGCACAGGCTGGCGCGGCCTGGCCGTGGCGGTCAATAGTAAACTTGTCATTAGCTGTCGAACTTTTTGTCACGAAATGGTCCTCAGCGTAATGCTGACTCACGAGCCAGCGCTGGTCTTCCGGGGAGACCATTTGAGCGCCACGTCCTCTGCTAAACGTGCGATGCGGCCTTAAAATCAGGATTAAAAATTTGTACGCTGAAGGAATTTAGATTTTTCAGGACATAATGCTAACCTAACCTAATTATATATTCCAATAAATCATCTGCGTCCACATTTTCAATTAGCGGAAAATGGCGCTCGGAATTATGAATTTTTTTGGAACTATTCTGTGTTCCCAGCGGAAAGGCGATTTCATTCGTTGTATTGACAGCTAGAGACAAAAGCAGAGGGATGATCACGTAACGTTTCGAACGCACGTTAGGACTACTCAACTGTCATTTTCCCATATAAAAGTGACATTAAGATCTACCTGACGCGCGTACAATGCGTTGCTCGTTGCGCACATACAACGTGATCGACCAGCAGAGGGGTAGTCACGTAACGTTTTGAACGCGCATTAGGTAGATCCAACTGTAATTTTTCCATATATTAATTGACATTTAGATCTACCTTTTTTTTTCTTGGGGGAAAGCTGCGAACCAGGTACCCAATCACCGGGGGATGACTGGGTTATGTGGTATTTCTAACCACTAAAAACGCAACGGTGCCACGCACTGGAGCCCCCCTCGCGCCTCGCCACATTTGGCTCGTCCTAGGGCAAAGAGATGCTGTCGCCTGCCCTCGGGTTGCCCCAGCCCCCCGCCAGAACACTGCGACCCCTTAAGTCGCCTTCTACGAGAGGCGGGGGAGACCGTAGACCTATTCTTGTCCGAGCCTACACGGTATAGATTATTTAGATCTACCTAATGTACGTATGCGCTACATGATCGACCTCTAGGTTCGACACTATCAACACAGCGCGTCCCTGGCGAACTACATAAATACCCACAAAGCAAGTAAATAATAGTGGTGTTATTATGACTGCAGTCCGCCCCTAGTCGGGCTGCTCACTCTTACGCTGCTCGGCGTATGAGCGAGATGACATTACGCTGCGCCCTACCACCCCAGGATAATAGCCTACAACTCCAATTAACCCCGATAAAGCGGTAAAGGAATGCATGGTGGGAGAGTACAGAGCCGGCTTTACTAATGGTGCACACGGGCGCAGCGATCCTACGGGCGCGCCTCCTAGGATGGCACCGAGCGTCGCTCGTAACGCGCGCCGGCCTAATTAGAGGGCGCTAGGGTAATGATTGCGGCGCCCATGGGCTACAAACGCCTCTGGAAGAGTAGCGTGGAGAAAATCACCAGGACGGACTATCTCCTCCGAAGGACCTATGGAGCTAGCAAACTTGGATGCTTTTCAACATTTGGGTGAATTCATCATCTGACGATAGTTACCATATATACCTACCCTTCACCTTCTGAATCCTCCAAATATTTAGAGCTTTGTAGGCATAATCATGCCCCTTTTTCATGCCATGCTTAGAAGACATGAAAGTCCATGCTGACACATTTTTTCTAAGAACCATTGTCATAATTGCCTCCTTGCTTACGGGACCGATAACAACGGTTTCAATTATTCTAAGGACAACTTCTACCTGGCGTTTTGCCTATTCAAATACTTCTACAGCTTCTGACCAGCAAATATATCTGAATTTCATACAAACAACTTACTCGGCCAAAGAACCATTGTCTGCCCTGATGTATCCATCGCAACACGTTAGTACAAACTCAATCACTTGTTTCTGTAACAGAATGATGAACTTGTAATATACTACATAATAATACTCTTCCCTGTCTTTTTATCTTTGAAACAGCTATATTTGTTAAAACAAACCCAACTAGTTTCAAACAAGTGTCTGAAGTGTTCAATAGAGCTACCTACCGAGCTCACAATCTTTGTATAGTGCCCTCGCGTACTGCACTGAGGCGAAAACTACAATAAAATACCACAATATTTAAAAATAATTTATGTAAATTACTCATTGACAAATGTTATTATTCCTTGACAGACTTTTTTGCGGACTTTAATTGAATTCTTTATATCATTGTAATGTTTAATTTGGTTGATATTTTTATTTATTTGTAATATTATTTACGAATTTAATGTATATCCGGGACATAATGTAATTGTAATTTAGGCTTATTCTATTTACAAGTTTTAAGCATCGTGAATTTTAATGTCATGTTAGATTTTAAATTTGTATGCCTATCGGCGAAACATAGCGCCACACTGTACCTTTTCCACCACCATCCTGTAACCTATGTTTACACATAAATCACTCACTTTACTTACTCACTCACTTACTTACTAGGCGTCCTATATTTTGGTGGAGGTGCGGGAGACAGTACCATATAGATTGACTCGTCATCATAATATCAGCCGACAGACATCCACTGCTGAACATAGGCCTCCCCAAAGAGGGCCAAAGTGAACGGTCCTGGCCACCAACCTTTACCAGGTTACAGTCCACCTTGTGGGGGGCCTACCCAAGCCGCACCCTACGTGGTCGCCACTCGAGAACATTTCCACCCCAACGGCCAAAGGTTCTACGTGCAGTGTGCCCCGCCCACTACCACTTAAGTTTAGCGATTCGTGAAACCAGCTACAGCAAGATCAGCATTTTTAAAGACGCGGCCTTTTTAGGGAGGAACGACGGATGTAAACGAGCTCCACACGGACGAAGTCGCTTGCAAAAGCTTGTAGATATAATAATAATGCTTACGTTTACGGGTCTCGAGCGGAAAGCAGTCTTCTGTCTTGTCTTATAAACGGTCTTTCCGTACCAATTCTTCGTCGCGTATTCGTCCTTATATGTGTATTTGTAATTCTCGTAGACCGTTTTGTTTAGCCTGAGGAAAAATGTATAAATTAGTACAGTTGGTTACGAAAATATAACTAAGTAAATACTATGGGACAGGACAGTCTTGCACAAATCGAATTTGCCACTAATTTTTTTTTTTTGTATCATCATAAATTTAATAGTTAGACACTTGTCGGTGTAGCTCCATCTGACTCTGTCTAGGGCCGCCTCCTTGACCTCTTTATACGACGTGGCTGCTACTTTTTCTTTTATTTGTTTCATGCAACATATCCTTGGTCTTCCCGTTCCTCGCTTGTTTCTACCTTGCCTTCTATGATGTTATTAATAAAATCGTCATGTCGTATAAGGTGATCAATCATTTTGCCACTCTTATTCTCTATCGTTTATTTCAGTTTCCTTTTCTCTCCGACTCTTCTCAGCACTTCTTCATTTGTGTTTTTTTTCCGTCCAGCTAATTTTCTCCATTCTATGCCAACACGACATTTCCAATGCTTCTAAATATTCTTTATCTATTTTTACAGGGTTGAGGACTATCTCACTGACAGACATGCATGGCCCATACCAGAGCCCAAAATAGCTTAATCATTCATATAGCTTATTCGGACATGTGTTCTTGTAGAACAACGCATTATGGTGAATTTTTTCTTTGTATATTCAGTTTGACTTATTTTAAGTAGGTTAAGAACTATCATTATAATAAGCTTATTTTGGCAAAAATTACTGACTGTTTCGGCGTTTAAATAATGAAATACTAAAATATTCCCTTAACGTTAAATATTCGAAGCCAGAACTTTCAACTTCGTATAGAATAGACCTACTAGGCCAAATCGGTCTTCAAAGGAAGAAAAAAACCGGCCAAGTGCGAGTCGGACTCGCGCACCGAGGGTTCCGTACAAACCTATAACAAGCAAAAGTTGTAGTATGTTTATTACTAAATTAAAATGGAATCCGTAACATTACAATGTGGAAAGCTGGGGGAGGATAAATTTAAACAGGGTCACTTTATCAATTTATAAAATATTACAAAAAAAAAAAACATCATTTATTTTATAACCCTTCAGCTGTGGCGAAAAAACATGGCCGCTTACCCACGTCTGTGGCACCCTCTGAGGGACGCTCCACCTCCAAGGTTTGTGGGGTGAAGTGATTTGGTAAAATTAAATTTTCTTTAGTTTTTTACATAATCACAGCCAGGATTTTTAACGAAACTCGATCTATATTAAATTATCTAACTGCAACGATATATCATCGTTACATTAAAGTCGTATTAAGGCTATCTAGCTGACCTCGTCACCAGGTCACCGAAGTTTACGACATATTTTGGTCATTTTTAATATAATAAATTGGATATTTGGGGTATTTAATGGGCTTAATTTGAAGAAATTAGTGTTATACTTATTCGAAAAACATAAAATGGGAGGCTCATGAGTATTTTTTTTACACTAGACCATTTGAAATATTCTACTAATATAATGCCTACACTCAGAAGTTGCTCGTGTGGGCTTCGATTTACATGTTTATATCTGAAGTGTTTTATACTGTATGTAATCAAATTCATGCCTAAACAATACATTTGGGTCATCAACTAGGTGTAACCGAAGCTTTTTTTATTGTAGGTGCAGTAGGTTTTATGTGAGAGTAAAATGAAAAAAGTATGTCTACTTTGACACAAAATAACCTCTTCCAAACGACTGCAATTATCACAGCAACCATGGGCTTTAAACCAAACAAATTTGGTTGGAAGCATCTTGATTAAATATCCTTTCAATTAAAATTACAACATTAATACCAGTTAAACAAAAAACACGTAAAATATGAACATTAAAACAATGAAAATCAAGACCATTTCGAAAAAAAATGGTTTGCTTAGTATGGATATACCCTTACCCACACCATGAGTTTGTAGTAGCGGTACAACCTGATGAACATGAAGGAATAGTGGTGATTTCCGAGTGGTCTCTCGTCTGTGTAGAAATTAGTTCTTACTTACGATGGTTCTTCGTAGATTGTACAAGCACCTAAATAACACAGCACACACCTCAGTTAACACTTATTGAAACTATGATAGCACATGAACCATCGTATTCGTGCTTACAATCGAAAGCGCCACTCACTCACTTGATTAGTCGGAAGAGTCCGAACGAGCACTAAAGAGACACCTGAATATTTATTAATATTAATATTGATAAGCACATTAGGCACATCCACAAACACTAAGTATTTATCTAATGTTAGTTCACCGACATAAAGCCAGACGAACGTTGCACGAAGAATTACGAACGTTGCAAGACAATCAATCCATGGCGTATCCATTTTATGAAATCGCGCTGGTGCGCTGAGTAAGTGACGTCACGAGGTCTCATGTGAGCATCCCTCGGAGGGAAGTTCCTTGACGGCTACCATCCCTCTGAGGGCTCTGTTATGACCGTTATCAATTTCGATCTATTTATCTACTTTCGGGCGATTGTTAGTCCATTTCCAACATTTTAAATAAATCTTCGATAAATAGCGGTAATATTAATAGCTGTTAGTAATTCTAAATTAGTAGAAAAGCGCTAAAAAACCTGTAAGCAAATTTTGACCATGAGTAGGTATGGTGTGTTAGCCACAAGTTTATTATCGTTAATCAACTAAAAACTATATTTTTTTAACAGAAAACGAAGGATTATTTACATTTCTCCAAGATATCTCCTTCTGGCAACGAAAATTCGCACTAAAACCATTAAAACTCACTCGCGAAACTCGACCGTGGTTAACGCGCCAGTGGCAGTTTTAGACTACCGATCAAATTCAACATTTTCCTCCAATGGCCATTGAAATTGTCGCTTGTTAGCTGTCTCGCTTCATTGGCTATACGTTTCAATGGATTAAAACGAGATCAATACACGAATGGCGGTTTTATTTCTAAGAAAGTAAGCACAGCCAATGCGCCCCTCCGAGGGGGGCTCCACCAACCTGCAGGAAAAAATATGAAGCCCACAGAGGGATGACCACAGCTGAAGGGATAATATAACTGAAATACCTACACTAGATTTGCAGCAGCCTGGCAAAACTTTTTTTATCAAAGTTGTTTATTTACAAAGTTTTTAATCACTATCTTTTGACGATTATAAATCCGGTTCAAAAATACTAATTAACTGTTCTGTTAAATTTGAAAAATTTAAACCAGATCTGTAAATGGTGACTGAAAAAGGTATGAATTGTATCGAGTAGTGCTAGTGCTTATTAACGGAAACATGTTTATGAATGAAAAATATGTGGAAATTCCTTTTTGGGGATTCATTCTAAAATCGATATTGAATTCTCCCACAACAATCAAACGGGAACACGGGGTTGGGGTTGCTGCCGTATATTGTTGTATTTATGCATTCAATTGCAACATTAATTTGACATTGTGGTGACCTAATACAGTTATCACACTGACATAAAACATTTCAAAATGCAAGCATTCACAAAGGCCGTTTGCAGTACCTGGGTTATTTAAACATTTCTTGTACGAGTACATGATGCATCTGTGATGGCATCCTTTAGATTGTGACGCACATAAGCGATAGATCCCCAACCTGGATTTGCATTAGATATAGCTGGACCATCTACTCTGCACACCTTCTTAAGCGGATTACTTAAATTGCTGTTTTTTTTTATTGCGTTGATATAAATTAAATGAGTTCACGGGAAGTCCCTACCTTTAGGTTTTGATACCCTTGAGATACACCTACTCAGTTTTAAATTATGCGACTTATATTGCTATTTCTTATGATTGCATGGACATAAAAGTTTCATTTTGCTACAGCAGAAAGGTATTATAAACCTGAGTATTTGATATGAATTTCAATTTAATACCTCTACGCGTTTACGAGGAAAAAGGTAGTAATAGTTTAAAATAAAAAATAAAAAAAAATTGTATGTTTTTACTTAAAATGCCTACTTTTCGTAATTTTTCCTTTGTCTGTGCTATATGAAGTTTCTTCGTGCCAAGTTTCAAGTTTCTGTGTTAACGGGAAGTACCCTTTAGGTTTTGAGTTTCTTGCGAGTACCTACTCAGTTTCAAAATATGCGACTAAAATTGCTATTTCTTTTGATTGCATTGACATAAAAGTTTGGTTTTGCTACATCTTAAAGGTTCTATAGCCCTGAGTATTTGACATGAATTTCAATTTAATACCTGCACACGTTTAAAATTTCAAGTTTCTGAGTTCACGGAAAGTACCCCGTAGGTTTTGCAAGTGTTGAAAAACTCTAAAATTTGCAGCATATACGACTGTATCTTTTGATTGCGTTGGCTTTTAAGTTTGATTTTTTCACAGCTTCAAGGGACAATAGACCTGAGTATTTGATACAAATTTTAGCTTGATACCTTTACGCGTTCCTGAGAAAAATGGTCTAGACAGACAGACAGACAGACAGACGGACAACAACGTGATCCTATAAGGGTTCCGTTTTTTTCCTTTTGAGGTACGGAACACTAAAAAGTATCTATTGATAATCTTAAGATATAATTGGTTCTATGTATATGGATCCACGTGTGGTGCGCTACAGAACTGCACGTTACATAATACTACTACTTAAAGGGTTTTATTTAAACACTTTAAATATCCTTAATAAATGAATTTCATCTCAAATTACAAAAGATGCATACAGAACGCATTTGAACGAATAAATTACCGACTATGTCCGAAACGAAACATAATTATAGGTACATACACTGGAACGCTATGCTGGATTAATTCGTTGATCTAGCTAGTCAAAATATTTTTATGTTTTTTTTTTTAGGATTTGTATGTGAACATTCCATGACTTACGGCCTTGTAAGATGATGTTTCCAGTTGTCGTAAGAACTAGTCGAATTTCATAATTTCGTGTATTTTACTATCAGTCCCATTGTCGACCAATTTTAAACGCGCCGATCACTACATTTCGGATTTTTAAAAAGGTAGCCAAAATTGATTATTTTTTAAATCAAACTTACGTAGTTCGCTTGGCAACCGCAGTTGTCACAATCAGTTTAGGGGTGCGCGAAGTTGGCAACTGTGGTTACCACAACACATAATTTGTTTTAAAAAATGCACTCGTAATTATAAGAATTAAATTAAAAATACTTAAACGGAAAACTCGGCTTACTATTTGATACGATAATTCTCAGATTGTTCCTTTTTTTAATAATAGATGTTAGACTTAACAATTTATACTTACACATTTTTTTTCCTGCATATCTGACCATCGATGTTACTATTAAAAAGCACACACAACACCAATAAAGTTTTTAAGAGCATTTTATTCTTTAAAAAAAAATGTTTTGAATGTGTAACTTTTCAAACATTTATTGATAAAAAACCTAGTGTAAATACAATATACTAAAACTACTGTTCAACTTATGAACTTATGAGCAATTAACAAAGACTGACTGCAAATAGCTTGCAGAGATGAGGGTGACCGAACGATTACACAACTGTGGAGTGTCTGAAAAAAATACGAGACAATAGTACGTACTCGTCGTACTTATTCTACGTAGCATACGTACGTCGACGAATATCCAAATGACTATGCATGGAATTTCCGAATCAACAATTCTTAAATTCACGTTTTACTTTAATCGTATAAATATGTGTAGGTGTGTGTATTTTGGACGAACCAGCATTTGTGTAGGTAATTACGTAGAATAATAACTGTCTCTCTCGTTATAATTTAATGAAAATTTGAAAATGAAACGTTTTTTTGAAAATGAATACTCCTATATACATTTAGCAAACTGAGTTGAATTTCTCATCAAAGCAAAGAAATATGAAAATGAGAGTCAAGTCCAATATAAGCATATGAGACCGACAAAAGATAATATGAGATGGAAATGGGTGACATGAAAATATTTTTCTAAAGATAATCCCAAAATGTATTCCCAAGTACGAGTACGTACAACAATCGAAATTAGGCTTGAAACAGAAAGCAAGCTCGAAAAGAGCACGCCAATCTATGCGTGCTTCCTTGACTTATCTAAAGCATTTGATTTGGTGGCATACGATTTGCTGTGGGACAAACTAAATAAAGTTATGGTGCCAAGTTACGCCAACCAGAAATGGGCTGGAGATGGACTGACCAGTATAAACTGACATGCGGGGTGAGGCAGGGTTGGTCCTGTCCTCTTTAATTTGTATATCGACGAGTTGATTGGATAGCTGAGCAGCATGCATGTTGGATGCCATATTGACAATGCCTGCGTAAACAACATTAGCTATGACATGGTGCTGCTTGGACCCTCAATAAACTCCATAAGGCAACTGATTGTAAATTGCGAGAGCGACGCTGAACAACATGGTCTTGGGTTCAATGCAAATAAAAGTGAGATGGTGATTTTTAAAGCCCGTAAGTACAATCCGCAAAGTGTAGGTACCTTGTGTAATGTGGTACTTTTAGTGAACGGTGGAGGCACTAAAAGTGTCCAGTAAGTTTAAATATCTGGGTAACATAGTTATGGAGAATCTGGGTGATGGGGGATATCGAAAAGGAGAGAAGAGCCTCGGCAGGTAGGGGAAACATCCGTAGATCCGTAGATTCGCACGGTGTACAAGGGTAGTCAAGCTCACACTTTTTAAAGCCTTTCGTCTTTCTACACGTGAAGCCTATGAGGCATACAAAGTGCGCCTACAACGCGTTGCGTGTCCAATTTAACAATATCTTCAGGATGTTGTTCAAGCGTCACTGCAGTGCGCCAGGCATGTCTGATGGCTTCCATGCCATCATACGCAAGAGGGTCGCCTCGCTGCTGAGACGAGTGAGAGGAAGAACAGCATTCTGATGCTGCTGGGAGGAAGTTGGCATTGCCCTATATTAAGGTGGGCATTGTGACAGTGAGAATAAAATAATTTAGCATCGGTCCCTGCACGTTACAGTTCCTTTCGGCAATTAATGAATTAAATTATACTTAACAGTTATACACGGGTTAGCTTACAAAAACTTAGCTTTTAAATTATTGAAAGTACTAACAAACATATTGATTCTCTGTAATAAATGACTTTTTTATTTATTTAATTTAATGTAGCAAATTCTTGAATTTGAACCGTCTAATTATTTACACAATGCAGATAATATTGAATAATTTGTAGCAATATAATAAACCGTAATAATGATACTAACATAATTATGATTTATTGAATAATTGTAATTAGTGTCTGGCTCTACCATGTTATTTTGTGCGTTATTTATAAGTTCTTAAAAATAAATCAGCCTATATACATCCCACTGCTGGGCACAGGCCTCCTCTCATGGATGAGAAGGAACGGGCAGTAGTGCCCACGCTAGCCCAAGTTCTTATTATAAGTAAATTATATAAATTGGAGAAAGAATCTTTAAACTAAAATAGAAGAGTAAACGAATAAAATAGTTGCGGACTATCCTTTAGAATTATTTGAAATGTGTGCATTCGATAATTTATCTTTGGCAACGTTTCATGATGACACATAGAGCCACGTCCGGTCTAAGTACCTAACGGCCTCCGATAAAGCGATGACTATTATTGTATTGTAGACACTGATTTTCGCAAACCTGTATTACGGCGGCTATCAAATCAAATCAAATCAAATCAAATCAATTATTTATTCTGCAAATAGGCCACAAGGGCACTTTTACATGTCAAACGGTAATTTACAATAAAATAGTAATCTTGCACAATAATAATTTAAAATGATATATAAAAGGTTAACAAACTAAATGTCACTAAGTTAATGTAAACAAAACAAACTTGCAAAATATGACCATTACATTCGATATAAGATCTGTATCCAGCATTAACAGAAGTTAATGATATTATTCAGTATTCCAGAGATGTATAAGGTCTCTGAGCGTCCAAATACAATTAATAATTATTCTAATATTCTAAGAGATGTATACGGTCTCTAAGCGTCAAAACAAAAAAGGAACATTAATGTTATATTGTCAGAGATGTACAGGGTCAAT
Organism: Epinotia ramella; assembly: GCA_947578815.1. Taxonomy (NCBI): domain Eukaryota; kingdom Metazoa; phylum Arthropoda; class Insecta; order Lepidoptera; family Tortricidae; genus Epinotia; species Epinotia ramella. Next base: position 27,683,498 of record OX388205.1, read on the forward strand.
AACAATAAAACGTGTCAAGATCAGAATGATGTCTCTCGTCAATACGATAATAATAATAATAACACTAGTATTTAAGTAGTTAATTAGGTACTATGCCCTTGCAAGCATGAACAGTCCGGACTCCACAAAGAGCACCCGATCACGAGTATGACGCATATCTCAGCCATCGCCTCCCTCAACCATATATGTAAGGGAATGAGGGAGGGAATATGACTTTGGCAGGGGTGAGCGTGCGAGCGAAACATCAGAGCGTGGCCTCTCACTCCCACGTATGGCTCCGCTGCCGCTTCCGCCCCCGTTCGAAGTCCTGGCCCAGCCCCTAGGGCCGTTACAGAGCCGCTACCGCTTTTTGGCTCCAAATGTGCAGTTTGAGCGAAGCTCTTTAGTTGACGTAACTGCATTGAAACTGCACACTGACTACAAACTAGTTGCACGTTAGTGCAAATGACACAACTGCAATAGAACTGCCGAAAAACTTCCCTTTACGTCAAAGTTCCGTCGCCACAACTGCAGGCCGACCGCAAGCGTACTGCGCAGTGGGTTTGCAGTTACGTCAACTTCAAAAGAACTGCATTCAAACTGGAAGTGTGCGCATAAAAGCAGCTGAAATGCAGCCGCATGCATTAACAATTATATCAATATACAATTGAGTTTCAATATCCTATTAAGATGCTCATAATAATTTATAGGTACTAAAATTGTATCATCATCATCATCATCATTTTCAGCCTTTAATCGCCCACTGCTGAGCATAAGCCTCTCTTCGAGTAGGTACGCCACTTATCCCGGTCCCGTGCTAGTTTCATCCAGAAATGACTCGCGGTCTTGTTTACGCCGTCAACCCATCGTGCTGGTGCACGACCGACGCTTCTTTTTCCTGTAAGTGGCCACCACTCCGTTACCGTTTTGGTCCACCTACCGTCACGCTGCCTGGCAATATGTCCTGCCCAACTCCATTTGAGTTTGGTTATGACTTCTCCGACGTCACGCACCTAAAATTGTATATGTTTGTGCAAATCTCGATAGAATTATCGACCTTATTTAACGACCCAAACCTTGCCCTACTGGTTGCCTAAATTCGGTAGACTTTTTTGTACTAAAGTACGACATATAAGGCTACTCCAGTTATGTATGCTCTAAGGCGATCTCCGGCATATATCAGTGACTGATTCCGACTGTGTAAGGCGGGCCTTTACGTGTTGTCCATAGCACGGAATTAGTTACAGAGTACTTAAGTAACCATTCAGTGCGTCACCCAAAGAGCAACTCGTGGTACAATCAGCAGCAGGAGTTGCTAAGGGGTCCCAGTGCTCAAAATGATCTACACACGAACTCTAATATCAAAGGAATAAGGATCTGGGTAGCTCATTTTGAGCGTGTTATTTTGCTTAGCTACTTCTAATAATTTTCTGTGCGTGATCGCATCAGAAATGGGGCTATCCGCAGCAGAACCAAGGTAACCGATATAGGCCTCCGAATCGCTAAACTTGCAAGTGGCAGTGGGCGGGGCACATAGCACGTAGAACCGATGGCCGTTGGGGCGGAAAGGTTCTCGAGTGGCGACCACGTACCGGAAGGCGCGGCGTGGGTAGGCCCCCCACAAGGTGGACTGATGACCTGGTAAAGGTTGCGGGATTCCGCTGGATGCGGGTGGCGCAGGACCGGTCACTTTGGCACTCTTTGGGGGAGCCCTATGTCCAGCAGTGGACGTCTTTCGGCTGATATGATGATGATGATGACGATGGTTCAGCTTTCAGCCACTTTTTAAGTCAGTACAGTATCTAGGTACCACAAAAACTGTACCAACTGATGAAAACACGCAGATAAAGGGTTAAAGAGGTATTTCCCGTTGGATATATGGATACTTCGTATCATTTTATGATTAATATGTACCGTATCTCCACTACAGTTCCATAAGTCACGTAATATAGGTATTGAAGTAGAACTGTGTCACTTTGTAATATTGAAAAACTAAAAAAAATGTTAATGAAATTATTTTCAAAATTGCTTTTTTGAGGTTAGATATGAGGATATCACGTATCGTTGGTGATATATTGTATAAAAAAAATCAGCCATATCGTGTCTGGAGGAGCCCAAACTTGGTGTTTCGTTTTTTTTTTGGTTTTAATAAATAAAAATGGCTGAAACGTAACGATGTGGTATATGTTAAGAATCGCCTCAAAAAGCCCTTTCATATGATACTACACACGATAGGTTTCTGAAAAAAAAAAAAAAATCCCATACAAAAAATAAAAAGTCTCAGCACCCCCCTAAGGGAATTTATTTTATGAAGTGCGGATCAATTTTTTTTTTTGACTAGAGGTCAAAAAATAATTTTTGACCGTGTGCGTGTGCGCTGTGTATGCGTGTGCCAAACGGCTAAACTGTACAGCGATTTGCGGTCTTCTTTGAAATTGGGCTTGTAAGCTACCACTATAATAATAATCATAATAAAATGATTTATTTAGGGTAGAATAGTACAATAAGTGTCTATAATCTAATTAAGTTATTAACAACAAAACTTACATCTAGCAGGATTATTGATATTTTTGTAGTAGCTATTGACAGAATAACACTTCAGACTACTAAATTAGCTATTCGTTCTTTGATAAACATAAAAAAACTGTTATTAAAAGCTGTCCCAAGTCAATACTGGTACTAAAAATGTAAAAGTAAAGGGGAAAATTGTCATTATCTTTATTTCACTAATAACTCGAAAACCGTGGAACTTTTACTGAGGTCATGTTAGGCTGGTTAGGTTCCTCTTAAGCTGACCTAACTCCGGTGTCACTGTGGCGTTGTACTTCTGGGACATCCTGTACAATATTACTACGCCAATATAAGCTCAATGAGGCTTGTGTTGTGGGTACTATAGACAACGAATATATTTAATTGATATATTTACAATACATAGAAAACATCCTAGACTCAGAAATAAATATTCATGCTCATCTCACTAATATTTGCCTTCACCGGGATTCGAACCTCTAGTCCTCCAGCTTAGGCAGCTACCTACTAGCTAGGCTAACCGGCCGCCGCCGGTGCAGTGTATGTAAGTTTAAAGAAGTATGTATACTCGTACAATCTGCCTGATGGTAAGCGGACACCGCACAATCCCGTTGCCCATGGTATAACAACACAGGTACTCTCTTCCGAGACTCGCGAACCACGTGACTGACACAAGCCTACGTCATCATGCTGTTAAATGCCGTTTGATGACGTAGGCTTGTGTCAGTCACGTGGTTCGCGGGTCTCGGAAGAGAGTACCTGTGTTGTTAATTTGTTATACCATGCCGTTGCCGAGCCTTTCTTGATTAGAAGTTTCGTTGTGTCAGCTTGCGACCTTTTCTCAAACATTGCCAAAGTTGTAAAACGGATACCAGGAATAAAAGACCTTAAACGGTTAACGATTTGAGGTATGTTCTCCACTTAACTTCGTTGTATTTATTCTCAACTAGCTTCTCCTCCGCGACTCCGTCCGCGTGGAACTCGTTTATATTATCTCCATACAAACTTTCACCCCCCATTTTAGGGAATTGGGGGGTTAGAAAGAGACAAAAAGTAGCTGTCATTTTCTGTCTAGTAAATGTCATTCTCCATCCCTTCAACTACTACTACTACTTAACTAAAAAATCACGTCAATTCGTCGCTCCGTTTTGCCGTGAAAGACGGACAAACAGACACACACATACACTTTCCCATGTATAATATTAGTATGGATTTATTGTCCGCTTTGTGTGGGTGGAGCAGAACCAGTAATTGTGGCACTTTTTGGGGGAGGCCTAAGCCCAGGAGTGGACGTCGTTCGGCTGATATAATGATGAAAATTATCCGTTGGACCCAAATGAAATGGGGCACCCAGTATAATCGTTAACTAGGGAACTTTCTGAAATCGTAGGCATGGTCACTTCTTAAACCTGCCATTTTAGTTGTTTCATTACCTATTTATAAAGGGCTTTGCTGGAAATGTATGGGCAACTGGTGCCTTATTTTTTTGATGGCACACTATACAGGGTGAAAAAATAAGTCGGGCCCTGGAGGGAAACTACCTTAAATCCTTAAGTTGGCTCATTTTACTTAAAGGAGACATTCCTTTATTTTTAAAAAGAAACAAAACTGCATTCAAAGATTTTCGAAAACTCGCTCGCCTCGCCCGGGACTCGAACCAACTAAAATTTAAAAAAAAACAACACGCGCTATTTTATTACATTAATCGATAGGATTATTATTCAGAATAAATTTTCTCTAACAAACTTTTGGTCTTAAGATTAAAAATAGTCGTAAAATCTAACACTAACTTTATTTTATTATCAATTTGTTACACTTAAATTATTTAACTAATAAATTTTTAGAAATGAGCCCCCTCGTTCCGGATACACAAATTTAGTGTCCGTTGAAATTCATTTCGTGTAGCCTTCAGCAAAGTGTTGAGGTGTATGCCCCTAATAACATTTTCTACCGCAACCCTTAGCTCTTGCGCGGCTTCATAAAAGGTTTCATAAATATCATTTTTTACATGACCCTATAAAAAGAAGTCCATGGGCGTTAGGTCACGTTTGTACTAAATAGGTATTCTCCATGGATATCTTGGTACGACAAACGAGAGTAAGACCAAATGTTTGTTAGATAAATTTTATCCTGAATAATAATCCTATCGATTAGTGTAATAAAATAGCGAGTGTTGTTTTTTTTTAATTTTAGTTGGTTCAAGTCCCGGGCGAGGCAAGCGAGTTTTCAAAAATCTTTGAATGCAGTTTTGTTTCTTAAAAAAATTAAGGAATGACTCCTTTAAGTAAAATGAGCCAACTTAAGGATTTAAGGTAGTTTCCCTCCAGGGCCCGACTTAATTTTCCACCCTGTATACAATACAAATGCTCTTTATTGCACACCTCACACAAACAAAGCAGTTAGAAAGAGAAACAATACAATAATATGTTCCTTGCCTCGTCACATGCGTGTCAGCTTGTAGCGCGCATTTTGTCTCGCGATATAGACAGCGTTCGTGTGCCTTTTGTGGAAAATGCTTTAACCGAGTGGTCGGTTCGCTGTACTAGTGGTGAGCGACCTGAAAAACTAGAGGTGCAGAGATCGTGGGATGACATTTTGAGTCGACAAACTTATAACGAGTTGCTAGAGGGTGCTTCAGGGGTGGAGTTAGCTCGTCTTAAGGCCGCAGTTGAGCCCGAATCAGGAGCTTGGTTACATGCATTGCCTTCATCGCACTTGGGAACCTTATTAGATGATGATTCTCTGAGGATTGGCGCTGCTTTGAGGCTTGGGTGCAATGTTTGTGAGCCACACCTTTGCGTCTGTGGGGTGATGGTGGAGTCTAATGGGCATCATGGGCTAAGTTGTGTACGAAGCGCTGGTAGATTCTCTCGACACCATACTATCAATGATATTGTTCGTCGGGCTATGGTGTCGGCAGGTGTACCTTGCATTTTGGAGCCCCAGGGTTTGAGTCGGACGGATGGGAAGAGGCCAGACGGTCTTACACTGGTTCCTTGGGAGAAGGGGCGTAGTTGGTTGTGGGATGCGACTTGTGTTAGCACCTTCGCGGTGTCGCATCTTGCCCAAACAACGCGGGTGGCTGGCGGTGCTGCAGAAAATGCAGCAAGGCACAAGCACACAAATAATTCAAACTTGGAACCGGTCTATGACTTCGTCCCTCTTGCTGTCGAAACGGCGGGTCCGTGGTATCTAGAAGCGAAACGTTTTATACAGGCTTTAGGGAAACGTTTGCGAGATAGGGGTTGTGACCCAAGATCTGGTGCGTACCTTGTGCAACGTATTTGTTTGGCTTTCCAACGTGGCAATGCGGCCAGTATTTTTGGGACGTTTGTGCCAGGAACGTATCTCGCAAGACGATAGGGTTGGATCTAGGTGGTGTGGATGTATATGTATTATAGTTTTAGTTGACGATGCGTGTTGCGGATTGTGTGTTGTATCTATATTTTACTGACGAAACCTGCGCTGTGGATCTTGATGGTATGTAGTGGTTCGGTTTTATTATTTTTTGTGGTCTTTTTCCTGAATAAAATTATTTGATAATATGTAGCCATAGTAACTATTGTTTGTATGAAAGTACTCTACACATCTAACAAGGTTGCGTTAGTGTGCCATCAAAAAAAAGGCACCAATTTTGAGCAAGCAATTTAAGATTATTCAGGGAGTATGGCGAGTCGTGTCCCAAACGACTAGGGTGCGATGGCAGAGATCATTGCAACATATTTTACTATCACCACTTAGGTGGATGTCACACTGCGACGCGTCTCCGGACGGAGGTGCGTTTCTCGTTGTATGCAAGTACCTCAGTTTGTATATATATAAATTCCGTGTGGTACGACACACTGCAACGCACCTCCGTCCGGCGAAATTCGCATGCAGCTCCGCACCTCTGTCCGTTGATACGGCGCAGTGTGACGACCGCCTTACCCCGCAGCGGTATTTTTATTGATTGTTCATTATTTTGCAAAAGTTCGTCAGTTTGGTTACCAATCTTTTTTTAACATGTGCTGGCACAGTAGTTCCTTTTCATTACTAAATATCTCGAATGCATGTATATTCTAGGTTCGCTCCGTCACTGTCATTAAACCAATACTCATGTATGAATGTGAGACTTGGACGCTAACACTCAAAGAATAAAATAAGCTCGTGGTGGTGGAGAGAAAAAAAAACCGAAAGATACTGGGTCCGGTGAGAAGAGATGAAGGAATCGGCAGAGTTCGGAAAAACGCCGAAATCGAAGATCTTGTGGCCGCGCCCAACATCATCGGGGAAACGAAAGCTCGCCGTCTCCGCTGGCTCGGTCACGTCGAAAGGTTGGAGGAAGATCGGGCGCCAGACAGGCATATCTGGGCCGCCCAGCTGGGCAGCGACCGGTTCAACGTCCCAGGTATCATTGGAACGACGTCGTCGAATCATACCTGCGTGATCTTCAAGCCATGTACTGGCGAGACACAGCACAAGATCGCGACAAATGGCGACAACTCGTGTCGGAGGCCAAGACTCGCTTTGGGTCACTGAGCCATTACAGTTAGTTGGTTATTTATAATAACCTGGCCTGGTAACGGATGACCTAGTAAGGTCGCGGGATTCCGCTGCATGCGGATGGCGCAGGACCGGTCACTTTGGCACTCTTTGGGGGAGGCCTATGTCGAGCAGTGGACGTCTTAAGGCTGATTCATGACGATGATGATAATTTATAATAGTGTTAATCTTAAGACGCTGTCAGCACCCAAATGCCCTTGAGGATTTTGGATAGCGCGCACACTGTCTATTTGTATCGGAGTAAACGGGTGGATTATTTGGGAAATATGACTCGTTAGCGGTTAAGGTATGATTATGTTGACTTCAAGTTTTTAATTGGAGACCCATAAGTCAAAAAAATAAAGACATAGAACCGTTTAATGTGATTTTAAGACCAATATTTGCAATTATTTTCTATCGAGCCGATTTCGTCCAATTATGTATCGAGCCCGTCCACGGTCTTTGAAATGTGGTGAATATTAACATATATTTTATTTGATCTGCAAATGGTTTTTTTTTTAAATCTGATTAAATAACATCAATTTCACCAAATTAAGTCTTGTCAGCCTCTTAAGTATAAGTAATATTAAAAACATATCGCTTGGTAAACTTTGGAGATAAGGGGATGGATTCGACATTTTCTTTCATAAATCAAAATTTATGCACTGTAGAAAAAAATATAGGAGTATATGAAAGGGGTTGAGTTGTATATTCTGTCAAGTCAAGATGTAAGCATCAAAAAGTAACAGGCGGACAGCGTTACTTTTGCATTTTATGCATAATAATATTTATGTACGATGAGTATGGAAAGAAAAAGTACCGATGAAAAATTTAAATAAACACTAAGTTTTGCAATTTCTTATTTTAATACTGTACCTATTCGCTAAGTCTATGAAACTATTTAACATAGGTTGTATACAAAAATCTACATTTAAATCCTAAATCATACATACACGACACATAATATCAGCTTAAATTAAATAGCACACAACCTACAGAACGTATAGAGATATTACATTATAGATTCTAACTTGAGAAGTCCTCCATATCCATGTTGCTCTGCGGCATCCAAGCCGATCGATCAAAATATCGATGGACGTGGATTTAGCGTGCGATTTTACTAACTGCTGGATTTGCTGGCCATAATAGGACATAGACTTAAAATTTAAAAAAGGAAGAAGGCAAAAAATATGCCTAATGACGAAAATCCCATTCAAATATCTCAATAAATTACGAAACTACAACATGTTGCTTGTTAAAGAGAGAAAACGCTGGCAGATCGTGACGTCACGATCCTCAAGCGTCATAGTAAATGACAATCGTTTCAAATGAAGGTGCATTTTGCGGAAAAGAGACAGAACATACCCCCTCTTAAAACTTTGGCCACTTTTAACTTTGTGTTTATTCAACCTCTTGATTTACTTTTTTGTCGATTTGAACATTCTTAATCCTTTGTCAACAAAAAGCACCGCCCGCAAGTCCATTAAAAAAAAAAACTGTATTGATTATTTTATTAAGCTAATCCCTATTGCTAAAACCTCCTCTAAATGGTTCTGAATTAAATATTATTTTGGTAGCAATATATAACCCCTCAACATTGTTTTTTTTTTTTTTTTCATTTTACGACGGTGGCAAACAGGCATACAGTCTGCCTGATGGTAAGCAGACACCGCAGCCTATGGACGCTTGCGCATTGTGGCCAGGTGAAGACGTAAAATTGTGTACTCACCACGGGCGGTAATTCGTAAAGCCCCGGATCGCATATTTATGGCACAAACATCTGCGATCTGGGCCATTCACGAATTCACCGCCCTAGGTACGTAATGTACTATTTCATCACACTTGCTCGTCAATGGCGTTATTATACTTACGAGCGTACAGAGCAGTTAATAGCAGTTTTACCTCCCACGGGCTGTTAAGTTTAGTTTTAAAATATAGAACCCACTCATACTTCACTTTGGACTGAGGATGTTTCCAATCAGCCAAGGTGTATTTCATATCTTCAAAAGTTTGCTACAACCAACTTTTAATATGTAAAAAACATATAGGTATTTATATTAAATTTGACTGCAATTTAATGTTTATCAGAATTATTTACAGATTTAATATGTAGTTATTTAGTGTCTATGTATAATGTTTTTAAGTGTTTTCAAATCGTGGCTGTATACCGAAGGGTCTTTGCCATACGCGCCTCACGTCAAATTCAACAAAATGGACAACTGACATGTTGACATTATTACGATTTGTATTAATTTCATCTAAAATGTATTTGTTTCCTCGCAAATGTGATGAAAAACATTGTGTATAACACGGGCGTAAGAATATTGCACTTACGTCCCTCGTTAAACAATGTACTATTATATTTGGAATTGTTTGGAAGACAACAAAGTAACTCAGTCATTGCTGACATACACACTATTTTTAGTTATAGGTAAGTACTTGATAATGACATAATTATTATTTGTTTAGCTTGAGGATATAGACTTATAGGTACTTGTTAATAACATTGTTTCAATTTAATTATAACAATTCGTTACTTTCCTCTTCGTTTGCTCGATTAATAATGTAAAGTATTCGTTATGTTACAGGCTGATGCTTAAAGTTTTGCACCGATAACGTTAATTAGCTTAATTATTTCGTTTAATCGAACGCTATCGTACTTGATTTCTGTGTCGCAATAACATCGTGAACAACAAAATCAATCCCATTTGGTAATATTTAGCCGCGATTTTCAAATTAGTCGAATGTTTTGTGCCTATGTATCTTCAAAAACGGGTTAAGTGATATCGATTTTATCCAAAATGATTATATTAATCTCCTTAACTTTGGCAAAAGTTTACTAACATATCATTCTATTAGTAATTAGGTACTTTGTAATCGGGCATTGTAATCGTTTTTGTATCAGCGGGCCCGCAACTCCCACGCACTTCAACCCTGTCACGTCAGAGTGAGCACGCGATACAAAACAGCAGTTCAGACCCCGTATCATGGTCGGCCTTACCACGCGATAAGTGACAAGATAGGAGCGTCGGCTCGTTCTATCGAACGGTGTCAGCCAGTGACGGACGCTCTATCCTGTCACTTATCGTGTGATAAGGTCGACCATGATACTCGTACGGGATCTGTACATAAAGCGAATCCCCCAGGAGATTAGCACTACATACAACATCAACATCACATACAACTGACATACCTACTCAATGAATAGCAACAGAATTATTATAACCGTCAGTCTGCATCTTTTCGGAAACGTTTCTTCAAATAACAGACGCTCTAGTATAAGTTTTACCGAAACAAAACCTTACGACCGCGTTTGCGTTTAGCTGTCAAATCCCATACATTTTGAGGGTAAAACGCAAACGCGATCGTAAAGTTTTGTATCGGTAAAACTTATACTACTCGTAGAGCCTCAGCCCGTTACATTTTTTACGAGATTGGCTGCATCTTTTAGGTTATTTTTACTCAGAATCAAGATCTCTTTCCATCCCAATAGGAGAAAACATGTTTCATTTGTGAATTTTCCCATTCTGTTACCACCATATCACTACATACTTACTTAATATTAAATAAAGTCGCTACCCGCTGTCTGTCCCTATGTATGCTTAGATCTTTAAAACTACGCAACGGGTTTTGATGCGGTTTTTTTAAATAGATAGAGTGATTCAAGAGGAAAGTTTATATGTATAATATAGAACCCGTGCGAAGTCGGGGCGGGTCGCTAGTTTAGTATATAGGAATCATGGCCTTCTTATTTCACCGACAAACGGTACAACGTAACATTTGGTAAAAAATGCATGGTTTTAGCCGAATTTTCGTTTTATCTAATTTCTGGTACTAAGAAACCGTTAACTTTTTAAGTAGGTACAGCTCAAGGTAATTCTGTAGAACCTATTAGGTCAGGTTAGGTTTGTTTTATAACGTTCCTGAAAAGTTGATTCTGACAAAAATGGTTTTCTATAAATGAAAATTCTGCGAAACATACATTCGATGGGACAATTGTCGGTAAAACAAGTGTAGGTAAGGCAATACGTATATGGCTAAATGGCAACAAAATAGGAAAAAAATCTTCAGGACATTTTTTATCCTGTTAAAGTACTATGAAAGATCATGATTCGCAGTGGAAATAACATAAAACTCCTAGAAATATTTACATATAATAATAGTAGCATTTTTTTTAGAAACGCTCAACTACCCAACATCATATACAGTGTTCGGAATAACGATGTACGAACTTAAGGAGGTGATATACTGGAACAATAAGGAAGAGTTGAACCTTTGTTTTTAATTTCATACTTTGTTTTTAATTTCATTTTCTTATAACTCTTTGGTAATTAGAAAAAAATACTCGATTTAAAAAGAAACTATGACAGATTGGGCTGAGACATGTAAGGTTCAAACTTTTCCTCATAGTCCAGTCGATCACTTTTAGTTACTACATCGGTATTCCGAACACCCTGTATATATTCTATATTTATGTTAATTATCGAATGTCTTATTTGTATATTAGTCCCATTTACCTCATTTAATTTTAATAATAATCATTTGGCAACAAAATACCGGGAGGAATGGTAGGAGGGTTTCCCCCGGAAATGGAAGTTTAATGAGCCATTACTTATGTTTAAACAATTTTCATATTTTTAATGATTCCTCATTATAAAACAATTGGTATTGATTACAGTAATAATCCGTCTACACGTAATTCCGAAAGACCAAATCAGCAAAATAAAACTACCGTGAAATCCGGTTTGGGTGTTTTTCTGTCACCCATTGATCCATTTCTAAGGAAAACCCGCGTAATAAAGCATATCCTACGTCCATCCATAAATTCCATTGTATACACTGGTGAAAGATTTTTTTAATAAGTCCATGATTACCACTGATTACCCATTACATACAAACTTATAAACAGAGCCCGTAATTTTCATGCCGATGACATCAATTTGACGTCACGCTGCATATAGGTGATCCCAAATAGTTTTATTGTAATTATTAATCATTAGTCGTCAATCATTTTAATCATGTAAAAATGACTTCAAAAGTAATCTATTCATACGTGGAACAATTAATTGCAGAGTGACGTCAAATTGATGTCATCGGCATGAAAATTACGGGCTCTGCTTATAAACTTAAAAAGCTGCAAGCACACAAGCTTTTCCTCTGTATAATATTATAGTTTAAATGATACTTAACTGTCGCTATAGAAAACCAGTTCTCAATCGGTCTAAATCACACCAAACTAATTCATACCAATCGATGAAAGAAGACACAAAAACATTGGATTTTCTGGATGGACACGGCCTATGGTTTATCCGGCGGGTTTTCCTGCTAACTTTCCCAATACGCGGGCGGACCCATTGATTTTATAAAGTAAAATTGATATGCTATCCTTAGATATGAGTAAAGTCCGAGGGGGCAAGTGCGCCCCCGGGGTAAGTGCGCCTTTCATCAAACATATCGAGATCTACAGATATTCCACAAATAACGAAATCTTACATTCATGCAACAAAGTAAAACGAGTTTATTGCATGGATTTCAGCGAATTTATATTTATTTAAATGAGTGAATGATGAATGAGGCGCACACTCCCCGGTGGCGCATATACCCGAACTGACCTTACAGAAATTCCCTTGTTCCAAACCTCCATAGTCCTTTAAATATAACATTATTGCTATATAAGTGACAGTTATAATCAGTTACAGATTGGAAGAGTCCGGTGATAGGTCTCGTCTTAGCACAGTGTCTATCATTTTTGACGTTTGATGACTAAAGCTGTATTAGATTAGATTAGATTAGATTTATTTATTACACGATAAAAATTACAATATAAATTTGCATAAATGTCAAGATTACAAGAATTTCTACCATGTTCGTCAATTTTAATAATAAAGACTTTAATGAGTCAGTTGACTGTCAAATACAAAAATATTGAGATGACAGTCATCGGACTCTTCCAATCTGAAATAGATTGTAGCGTAGGTATATTTATTAGACGGAACTTGTTTTTAACCGACTTCAAAAAAGGACGAGGCTCTCCATTCGTCGGAATAATTTATTTTTTATATGGCACATTTGAAGTCAGTTGAAACATTGCTTTTAAAGTAAATTATTAAATAATTGTAGATATCCATTAATATAACTTCAATTGCTTTTATTTTGAACTCCAACCTACTGCTAATTACGTTGAAGTCGTGATGTGATTCAATGGTGTCTCTTCGGCTGCTGTCGCTGGTAAAACTGTAAATAAATAGTAATATGTATAATATATCAGCCTTTATAAACGGTGTTCACCCCGCGTGGTGTTGGGTTAGAATTTTACCACCCCCTTTCTTCTCGTGGGTGTCGTAAAAGTCGACTAAGGGAGCAGGGTTGAAGTGTGTTGTGGGCGATGGGCTAGCAACCTATCACTGCAATATAACATTTTGTCGATCTTTTATACCCACATTTATGCTAAAAGTGGCGCTGGAACATAAGTTTCATGTGCTCTGCCTACCCCTTTTGGGAATCAAGGCGTGAATGTATGTATGTATGTTATACACGGTGTTTCCCGGAATTTCCGTTAACTTCGGCATATAGCAGAGTTCTTTCACAGAAACAAATTAGCATAATTAGTTCATGAAAAAAATAATTAAAAAAACTTTTTATGTAAAATAATTTAATGTAGCATTAACGGTTATTGTCTTACTGTACAAGGGTCTTGAAAACACATGAAATAAAAAATATGTAACTCCGAGCCAGTTCGTGTCTAATATCGAACGAACTCACTTTGTAAACCTTATAGGAACCTTGCAAAATTTAAGAATTTGTTACGACGTCACAGTTAAGAGCCATTTACACTGGTTAAATCTGCATAACTGAGAAATTATCTTTATTTGATCTAAACTATGCCCCCTTGCAATTAACGGAAATCACACGGCTTGCAGTAGAGAAATAAACAAAATTAGAGATCATTCTCACACAAATCGAACTTGCCCCATAGCTCAATTAGACCTGTGTTATGGGTACAAGCCGACGATTATATTGAATAAATATAAATACAAAGAAAACGTCCAAGACTCAGAAACAAGTATTCATGCTCATCACACAAATATTTGCCCCTACCGGGACTCGAACCCAGGACCTTCAGCTTCGTAGGCAGCGTGACTACCCACTAGCTTCGCCGATCATTGTAAGCTCAATAACGACTTGACCCCGTATCATGGTGAGCGTCCATCACTGGCTGACACCGTTCAATAGAACGAGACGGACGCTCTATCTTGTCACTTATCGCGTGATAAGGCCGACCATGATACGGGGTCTGCTCTTAAATTCTTACCGTAACTGTTGGCTTGATGTCTGGTGTATATGATATAGCTGATCCAAATGACAATACCAGCTATAAGTAGAGAAAGCAGCAAATATAGGTAGATACTCCAATTTATTTTACCCTCTTCAGGTTTTTTGTTTCTGAAACAATATGCATTATATTTAATATCCTTGAGTGTAACGAATATGGAACATATTAAAAAAATCCGGTTAAGAGGAAACACTAAGGGCGAGATAATTGAGAAATAGGTATTTGTAAAATGTATTGCTGTCGCGCCAACCTCAAGCCTCCCCCCGCAGAGCGCGATAGAGACAACTACAGCTTGGACCGAAAATACCTATTAAAAGTAAATAAAATCAACGTTTCGTAGTCCCCTGATTTCTTCTCCAAAATTTGACCTATTTAACTATTTTTTATTAAAAATCAAAGAAAAGCTTTGGCCGTGTTCCTATGTTTTCGATTTTTTTAATAATTCAGTCAAAAATGTTTTCTGGATGTTTGAACACAGCGGAAAATCTGGCATTTTTTTTAGGTTTTTGAAGGTTAATATCTCTTTTAAGAATACATTTATGAAAAAAAAGGAAAACAGTAGACATGTTAATAGTAGCCATAGATTTATGGGAAAAAAAATATTGCTCTACTGCCATTATCTAGGGAGAAAACAGATGACTACCTTTCTATGCAAAAACGGCCCTTGTGTTTCCTCTTAAGTGCGAGTCGGACTCGCGCACGGAGGGTTCCGCACAAACTTGTAGTAGATGTAAATGGTCCGGGAATCGACAAGACAATAACTTTCCGTTGACCTAGAACTATGAAATTCGGCAAGTAATATCGGTTAATACTACAAGTACAGTGAACAATCTGAAAACCATTCATTTGTAGTTTTTTATGGAACCCTCGGTGACGTCGTCCGACTCGCACTTATCCGGTTTATATTTTTATTTTTGATACTGAACCCTAAAAAGGATACGGATAAATTGTGGTGTGTACTTACGAATAGGCTCCAGTAGATCCTCTGTCAACTCCTGGTGTCGTGGGTTTATATTCTCCTTCCACTGTAGCGGCCATGACTGTGTGTTCTTCAGTCACGGCTGAGCGTTGGCTTGTGATTAAGACTTCTTCTGTGCTTGACGTACCATCGCCTGTTACTTCACTCGAGTCCTCTGTTGTGCTCGCGGCCCCTGGGCTCCCTAATTTACTCGTGTCCTCTGTTGTGCTTGAGGGAACGGAGCTCCCTAATTTAATCGAGTCTTCTGTTGTGCTTGAGGGAACTGAGCTCCCCAATTTACTCGAGTCCTCTGTTGTGCTTGAGGGAACGGAGCTCCCTAATTTAATCGAGTCTTCTGTTGTGCTTGAGGGAACTGAGCTCCCCAATTTAATCGAGTCTTCTGTTGTGGTTGAGGGAACGGAGCTCCCTAATTTAATCGAGTCTTCTGTTGTGCTTGAGGGAACGGAGCTCCCTAATTTAATCGAGTCTTCTGTTGTGCTTGAGGGAACTGAGCTCCCTAATTTAATCAAGTCCTCTGTTGTGCTTGTGGGAACTGAACTCCCTAATTTCATCGAGGCCTCTGTTGTGCTTGAGGGAACTGAGCTCCCTAATTTAATCGAGTCTTCTGTTGTGCTTGAAGGAACTGAGCTTCCTAATTTAATCGACTCCTCTGTTGTGCTTGTGGAAACTGAGCTCCCTAATTTAATCGAGTCTTCTGTTGTGCTTGAGGGAACTGAGCTCCCTAATTTAATCGAGTCTTCTGTTGTGCTTGTGGAAAATGAGCTCCCTAATTTAATTGAGTCCTCTGTTGTGCTTGAGCGAACTAATCTCCCTAATTTAATCGAGTCTTCTGTTGTGCTTGAGGGAACTGAGTTCCCTAATTTAATCGAGTCTTCTGTTGTGCTTGAGGGAACTGAGCTCCCTAATTTAATCGAGTCTTCTGTTGTGCTTGAGGGAACTGAGCTCGCTAATTTAATCGAGTCTTCTGTTGTGCTTGAGGGAACTGAGCTCCCTAATTTAATCGAGTCCTCTGTGGTGCTTGAGGGAACTGAGCTCCCTAATTTAATTGAGTCTTCTGTTGTGCTTGAGGGAACTGACCTCCCTAATTTAATCGAGTCTTCTGTTGTGCTTGAGGGAACTGTGCTCCCTAATTTAATCGAGTATTCTGTTGTGCTTGAGGGAACTGATCTCCCTAATTTAATCGAGTCCTCTGTTGTACTTGAGGGTACTGAGCTCCCTAATTTAATCGAGTCTTCTGTTGTGCTTGAGGGAACTGTGCTCCCTAATTTAATCGAGGCTTCTGTTGTGCTTGAGGGAACTGAGCTCCCTAATTTAATCGAGTCTTCTGTTGTGCTTGAGGGAACTGAGCTCCCTAATTTAATCGAGTCTTCTGTTGTGCTTGAGGGAACTGAGCTCCCTAATTTAATCGAGTCCTCTGTGGTGCTTGAGGGAACTGAGCTCCCTAATTTAATTGAGTCTTCTGTTGTGCTTGAGGGAACTGACCTCCCTAATTTAATCGAGTCTTCTGTTGTGCTTGAGGGAACTGTGCTCCCTAATTTAATCGAGTCTTCTGTTGTGCTTGAGGGAACTGATCTCCCTAATTTAATCGAGTCCTCTGTTGTACTTGAGGGTACTGAACTCCCTAATTTAATCGAGTATTCTGTTGTGCTTGAGGGAACTGAGCTCCCTAATTTTGAGGTACTGTCTTCCGCTACTTCACTTGAGTTCCCGTATCTCTCTGCCGTACTTGAGCTTGTATAATACGCTACTGTAGTTGAGATGTGGTCCCCGGAGTCAGTTTTGTTGATGCTCACAACTGTGGCGAGTTCATCAGGAGTCACGTAACTGAAAAATAAAACTGTTTTCAATTCTCATACCCGTACAGTTCGTTATGCCCTCAGCCGTGACCACTTGAATACGGAGGCTTCAATCAATAAAATAATTTAAAATTAACTCATTAACTTCCTCGCAATTGAAGTAAAATACTGCATGCAAATCATTGCTGTGTTAAACAGAAATTGTCTTGGTCAAGACCAGTAGGTCGATCACGTAACGCATTGTACGTACGTTAGGTAGATCCAAAATATCCAAATGTCAATTTTTATATGGAATAATAACCGTTGGATCTACCCAACGTGCGTTCAAATTTTACGTGGTTAACCCTCTGTAGGTGATGTCATGCACTTGTTGTATAGTTAGTTTTATTTAAGTTGACGAAAATGCAGCAAAAACGTCTACTCAAAAAGCAACCCTACTTTCTAAGGTAAAAGATCCAAATTCCAATAACAGTATTATAAAATACTAATCGAATGTATAGGTACCTAGCGAAAACATACAGCGTTCGTACCGTTGTCTGAACAGCCGATTTCAAAGCAAGGAGTGGTAAACCAAAATGTGGTCTCCATTGAAAAAGTTTCTTTTGTCACATTAATAAACAAAAGAAAACCAACGTTAAAAATAAAAAAATATTGGCCGACAAGGAAACTGAAAATAGAGATGCATTTTCTTTTAAAAGGCACATTACAACCACAATTATCAATAAAAAAATACACAAAACATTGTCGGTCAGGTTCTTCTCACTGCCAAACTAACACTATAGTAAAGTCCTTATTGATGCCATTACCACGTATAAATATAATAATGCTGAAGAGGGTCGAAGGTCTGTACATGGAAGATATTCGAAAAACAGTTGGCTGGGGATACTAACAATCGATAATCTGTTATTTGTTATTTTTAGAATTTTTGTCTGTTTATAATATGTCATGCAAATCATTGCTGTGTTAAACAGAAATTGTCTTGGTCAAGTCAAGACCAGTAGGTCGATCACGTAACGCATTGTACGTACGTTAGGTAGATCCAAAATATCCAAATGTCAATTTTTATATGGAATAATAACCGTTGGATCTACCCAACGTGCGTTCAAATTTTACGTGGTTAACCCTCTGTAGGTGATGTCATGCACTTTTTGTATAATTAGTTTTATTTAAGTTGACGAAAATGCAGCAAAAACGTCTACTCAAAAAGCAACCCTACCTTCTAAGGTAAAAGATCCAAATTCCAATAACAGTATTATAAAATACTAATCGAATGTATACCCAGCGAAAACATACAGCGTTCGTGCCGTTGTCTGAACAGCCGATTTCAAAGCAAGGAGTGGTAAACCAAAATGTGGTCTCCATTGAAAAAGTATCTTTTGTCACATTAATAAACAAAAGAAAACCAACGTTAAAAATAAAAAAATATTGGCCGACAAGGACATTTTGAAAATAGAGATGAATTTTCTTTTAAAAGGCACATTACAACCACAATTATCGATAAAAAAATACACTAAACATTGTCGGTCAGGTTCTTCTCACTGCCAAACTAACACTATATTAAAGTCCTTATTGATGCCATTACCACAAATAAATGCACATTGAAGATATTCGAAAAACAGTTGGCTGGGGATACTAAGAATCGATAATCTGTTATTTGTTATTTTTAGATTTTTTGTCTGTTTATAATAGTAACGCTGTATGTATTCGCATAATTTCCCCAGACCAACACGGTTTTCTTCGTGGTAGATGTGTTGACACTAACCTCATTACTTTCTTTGATTTTGTTTTGAATGCCCTTGACAATGGCTATCAGGTGGACGCCGTGTATACCGATTTCTCAAAAGCATTCGATAAAATTGATCCTTCCCTGCTATTATATAAGCTATACGGGATCGGTATACACGGTGACCTCCTTAGGTGGCTGGAGTCATATATAAAAAAATGAAGCCAGGCAGTATCACTGAGAGGTTACACTTCTCGATTCTTGACTACCGACTCGGGGGTACCTCAAGGCTCACACCTGGGACCGCTTTTATTTATTTTATATATCAACGACATAGGGTCTTCGTTTACTAAGTCAAGACATCTCGTTTATGCTGATGACACGAAAATATTTAAAATAGTGAAAATGAAAAACGACTGCCTTGACTTACAAAAAGATCTAGAAAGGTTTGCCTACTATTGCGTTTCGAATCAATTACTTCTTAATCCCGATAAGTGTAATTGCATTAGTTTCTCACGCAAGCGAGAACCTATATTTTTTAACTATAACTTTTTAGGTAATACCATAAACAGGGTTAACCAAGTTCGGGATCTGGGTATTATATTAGAGCTTACTTTCATCCCACACATTGATCACATTATCTCGAGAGCGTATAAACAACTGGGATTAATACTTAGACTCTCAAAGCCCTTTAAGGACCTAAAATCCTTAAAAATACTATATTTTTCCTATGTTCGTAGTATCTAGAATTTGGATGTATTATCTGGAACCCTCAATATAATTTCCACAAAACAAGAATAGGGAATATTCATGACATTTTTTTATTTTTTTTATCTATTCTATAAGTAATTATATAACCGGAAAAAAATATAACACTTTCACAATATTATTAAATAAGCTAAAAAATAATAATTAAAATTACTATCATTTTCGGACGATCAAAACGCCACCATTTTGGCGCGCTCATTTCGACGGTCCCAATTAAAAGAGTCGGATCTGCAAACATTGAGATTTTGGCTTTTCAGTGGCTCAGGTCGTAAAAAACTCTAAATTTTAAAACCACATTCACAGATTTTAGTTTTTCTCAATACTTTTCGTAAAAACCAAGATAAAAATGTCGGATCTAAGAACAGATGACATTTAAAAACGTCGGTTGTGACAGTTCCGACATTTTTACGGGACATACAGTGAGTACAAAGTGTCGGATATAACACATTCTACTATTTTACACGGAAAAGTATAGCGTGTTTTTTGTTGTGTATTTTATGTAATTTACAGCCTGTTAAGTTATCAAGTAAATTTTCTCTGTATTAAATTGTTACATAAGAGTTTCCGTGCAACAATGTCAGTTCTGCCAGTTACGACATTTTTTGGAGTACCTTTTTTGTCGGATGTGGTACATCCGACATAATTATGTATACAATTTCCAGACAAAAATGTCGTATGTGGCACTTCCGACAAATGATGCTTAAGCTATTCCGGTTAAAAAAGTGATATAGGAGGTTCTTGTATTTTTTTGGAAAAATGGCTGATAAAGTATATGTATGCTCAACGGCTAGTAATAAACAACCTACTAATAAGCAAATATTCGAAGTTTGGTAACGATATTCCATTAATTATCAATTTTCCCCATACAATTTTTTTTCCAAAAACTTTGACAGCTTCTCCTAAAAAGTAGCTGTTTTGCAGATCCGACTCTTTTAATAGGGACCGTCGATTTGTGACGTCACCGTGCAGCTTAGTGCACGGCGGTTCTTAAACAAATTAACAACAAAGTGTTTGATTCACACTTTTAATAAATGTGAGTGATTAAAGCTTATAAGATCAACTTATTGTAATGGAAGAGCACACAAAAGCTTATTATAAATATTGTATTGTCCCTATGTGTGAAAATCACATTAAAACTGCAAATATTTTCATATGCCCAAAGGTGCAAATATAAGGATAAAGTGGTGTAAGGCGATGAGGAGAGATAATGTATCGTGCTTGAGTAGTTTATATTGTTGTGAAGATCATTTTGACGTGAGTATTAAATATGTATGTACCTAAAATCTTTTTTATTACAACTCGCGAACAATATAGGTAAACAATAACCTAACCTCAAAATTGTATTATATACTTATTCATAAAACTATTCTGATTCCCAATTTTTTTAGTGATTAATGTTACAAATATTATGATTTTTGTTGATCAACAGCTGACTACGAGTGTTGATTTTGATCAAGAAACGTTTTAGCTAAGTTTCTTTGTTTGCACTGTTGATCGAAGAAAGTTAAAAGAATTTAATCCTTTTTACTGAGTGACCTGCACAAATTTGTTTTATTTATAAGCCTTGACGAAAACAACCTAGTTTGTTAAAGTTCATAAAGATGTTCTCAACATTTAACATTCCTAATAGGTACCTACCTACATATCTTTGATTATATAATACTAGCTTCTGCCCGCGACTCCGTCCGCGTGGAACTCGTTTATACTATCTCTATACCAAATTTCATCCAAATCGGTTCAGCAGTTTAAGCGTGAAGAGGTAACAAACAGACAGACAGACACACTTTCGCATTTATAATTTATTATTAAGTAAGTATATATAAAATATATAATATAACTAGCTTCTGCCCGCGACTCCGTCCGCGTGGAACTCGTTTATATCGTAGCTCCCCCCATATCCCCCAAAGGGATGAAGTGGGGGTGAAAGTTTGTATGGAGCTACGATATAAATGAGTTCCACGCGGACGGAGTCGCGGGCAGAAGTTAGTATATATAATATATAAAGTTATAGTATAGTAAAATAGTATATAGTATGGATAAATATCTACTAGTTTTTTATTCCACTTATTTAACAAAGACACCTATTTGAAGTAGTTTAAAAGTCTAGCTTTTTGAATCGCCAAAATAGGTTATAATTATTTAATTGACCGATCTCACGAGTATAAAAACAAGGAATATGAAAATTTATTGAATATCTGTAACTTATTTACCTTGCAGCTTTTACTCCTCTTAGTTCAGCGGACGTAAAGTCACAAATATTTGCGAAGTATGTATTAAATTTAGTCATCATGAACACATCAATTTTAGGCAGATTATCCGACTGTGCCTTGACAAAACCGCCTTCAGTCATTGTGGCGAGTCTTTTTTCACTTAATAATTACCAAAAAACACTGATTATTTATCATAAACAGCGGCCAAACAATGCGAATAACTTTCAATAATCATACTAACGACCTGCACGGTGACGTCACGTTTCGCTCCGCCAATAGCGTTGCGTTTTGGAAATTTGCGAGGGAATTTGAAAAATAGTACTTTTAAACAATTTATTTTATCAATAGAAACATGATAATTTGAAAAAATAATCATGTGTGTATATTTATTAAGCAATATAGATTACACGTGATTTTTTTTGTCCATTTCTAAATCACATGCATATTCCCTATTGAAAGAATTCAGAACAAATTATTGAAGTCGCTTAACTACCACAGACAGTATCGCTAAAAGTCATTGTCTAGCTTCTCTAGACAAACGCCGAGTATTTATTGATCAAATCTTTCTTTATGGGCTATTAAACAACTACATTGACTCACCCCTTCTTCTTGGAAGTATAACTTTAAAATTGCCTCGCTGCATTCCCTGTCACTACCCCTTAACATTCCACATGAGACTTTGCCGTACCAAATTTGCCAAAAACACATTCTTTAGACGAGCATGCAAGATTATAACGCCAACTTTATTAGTTAAGATATTTTTTCTCTATCACTTGGTCAATACCGCAGCGCTCTGCTCTGATCTATGTACACACAATAGTTAACTAACTCCTAATTGTAGTGCGTGAATTAGAAACACTTAAGTTAATTAATAACATTTATTTGTATAACTAAATGGAACTATAGGTTTAATCGTACATCCTATAACCTAATATAATCCTGTAAACAACCGTTTTTTTCCTAAATAAATAAAAAATAAAAAAATAGTCTGTCTGTTTATGTGATCGCGCATCACGTGCTGAACGGATTTCGATGCAAATTTTTATAGTCTGTAAAAAAAAATCCTGGCCAGGTCTTAGGCTATCATTTTTTTAAAGATAAGGATGCAAAGGGTTTATAAATGGGGTTGAACTTTGTATGGGAACTCCTTGAATCTATGAACGACTTGAAAATTGGCAAGCAAAGTTGACTACAAAGTAAAAAGAACCCCATTCAAACATTTAGCAAAATATAGATAAAACGTGAAAAAACACGGGATGTAAAATAGTGCTAGGCGGCTAAAGACTTTATATATATTAACCAAAACTGGTTGATACCTCCACCGATAGTAACTGTTAGACATTAGAGACGCTTGCAAGACACCTGAAGATAATGATTGTCCGTAGGGGCTCACATTGAGAGCGCTCTCTAAAAGCATGCTTAGGGCCTTTCATTCCTACGAAAAGCTCAGCCCGCTTGCCTCCTCGTTTACCTTCAGGACTGCGGCCTCCAGGTTTCGCTTGCAAGTTACTCGGCCTCAGGCCTTAGGCACTCGGGCTCGCATTGAGACCACTCCCTGAAAGATTGCTTGAGGCCTTGAAATTACAATGAAAAGCTCGGCCTTCGGCCTCGCTTGACTTGCTGCTCACCTTCGGGACTTTGATCTCAGGGCTAGCTTGCAAGACACCTAGGGATAGTCCGTAGAGTGTCCGTGGGGCTCGCCTTAGGGAGCGCTCTTTAAAAGGAGACTTTGGGGATCTATATAATATTATTGACAACCAAGTTTATGAGGGTGTTTATTTAGATTTGAAGAGAATTTGAACTGTTTCATGCACAGTCTTTGGAAATGAAATCTGTATTTTCAAAGTCAGTATAGTATGGTTGCACATAAGAATATCATGTTTAAACCACAAATTTTACGCGTACGAAGTCGCGGGCAGAAGCTAGTATAAAATAAACATAAAAACCCCCGTGTGGTGTCGGGTTTGAATAGAAATGGGGAGGCTTTCTTCCTGTGCGTGTCGTAAGAGTCCTACTAAGGGAACTGGGTTGAAGTGAGTCGTAGGCGATGGGCCAACAACCTGTCACTGCGGTATCACATTTTGATGATCTTTCATACCCATATTTACGCTAAAAGGGGCACTGGAACTTAAGTTTCATGTGCTCTGGCAACCCCTTTTGGGAAAGAAAGCGTATGCATGTAAAAATAAAAACAATTTGAATTAATACATTCGCTGTTCGGTGACCATTTTTATGGTAACTTCAGTCATTTTTAATTATTTCCGTTTAATTAACAGGAAAATTCAGAATGATCCTCGTCATAGTTATATTTAACATCACCAATGACTATATTGATATCTATATAGTTTGAAAAATGACCATTTTCCTTTAACTACATGGTTTTTGTACAGTTAGCGTCACATAGTTAGTAGCAGCCAAAGTAGCCAAATATATCGTAACACATCCTTACTCTTATAGTAATAAAGACGTGTTCCGATATATTTGGCTACTTTGGCTGCTACTAATTATATGATGCTGACTGTACCGTACCACGGTATATCCATGATCTGTGTCCAATCAAACGAATCGAAATCTTTATTAAAAATATTTTAAATAATTTACTTTAAACAATAACAAAGATTTAACCGACGCGACTTCAATACAGTACATTAGTACCACAAATATTACATCGGCAATCTTCGTCCACGCCGACGAGTGCAGTACCGAATGAAATCGAACGTATGACCATTTCAATAAAGACCTTGTTGCACTATACGTAAGGTACAATACGCAATGACAGGTGAACTCGTGCTTTCCCGCTCAAGGCGCCAGACAAAATGGCGGGCGCTGGAGCTGCCGCCCTCGCGCGCAAAATTTTGGCTAATGGGCGTTGATGATTTTACCCGCGCCAACACGCTGCCTTGTGATTGGATAAAATGTTTTCAAAAAATGCTTTCTGCGTAGGTACATCGTTGTAACTTATATTTGCCGTACTTCTGTAGTTATTTGAAGAGTTCCCACAATTTCACCAGGATTCCTCATCAGATGGCCATGAGACAACCTGGGAAGGACCCTTTCAAACAAAAAAAGATTTTTCCAAATCGGTCCATTCGTTTTCGAGATTCAGTATACATGTAAATAAAAAGATTCCGTCGAAATTGAGAACATCGGAGGATGTTCTCAATTATGTTGAAGTCGGTTAAGGAGGAAGAATAGCTAGCAGGTCGCGACTGTCAATATAGGTACTTTTTTATTGGCCATTTCGGGAGGAAACGTTTTCCACTAACTATATAATATCACAAATCACTTTGATTTTGCTGCCGATCGCTTCAGCATGATATATTGTAGAAATGTGGAAATGTTCTCGTGGCTTGGCGAAGTACTAAATTGAAGTCGGTTAAAACTTTGTTTTTAAAGTAAAGTATTAGATCAGTTCTTAATTTAGCTGCGATAGGAGCCTTTCCGTCCCTCTTTGTGGGTGGCATCACTTATAGCCTGCCCAGAGTATTATCGGTCCATGATCGATATTTATAGGTGGTTTGTGGGCTTATGATGTCTATAGATATTATAGACAGCAGAATTCGACTTTTATATACAGGGTGTTAACGGGGTCATGATCCGGAATGACAAAAAGCGAATAAGATGATCATACTGAACAACCTTTCCCATGGGACCAACCACGAAATCGCAAAAAAAAACCAGGTATTCCATACATAACTCTCAATTAAATCGCAGTTAACTCACAGTTAACTCTTAATTGGCTCTTTTTTTTTGCGATTTCGTGGTTGGTCCCATGGGAAAGGTTGTTCAGTATGATCATCTTATTCGCTTTTTGTCATTCCGGATCATGACCCCGTTAACACCCTGTATATCATTCATCATTCGCTTGTCCTTATCCCATTTACTTGGGGTCGGCGCAGCATGTTTTTTTCTTCCATACCTATCTATCGCCCGTCAACTCGTCACACACATCTTTCCTGTTCATATCGTCTCTCACGCAGTCCATCCACCTTTTCCTTGGTCTACCTCTTACATCCCTCTACATTCATACGTATTGCCCTTGTAATAACATGACTATCATCCCTCCGCATAACATGTCCCACCGTAGACGATTTGCTCTCAGCTTTTCAACGAAAACTGACAAAACAATCTTGTCTAATTCATTTTCTCGTACATTTTGTACGGCGATACGAAGTTCGGGGGTCAGCTAGGTACACATAAAATACATAAGACATTTATTTAGCAAATCGTTTACACGTGGTATGAGGGCGGGTTGAACCAAACCGGCTGTACTTGTAGGTGGATGGAAAGTTTGTCAAGTTTCTCTGGAATGACAGCTCCCGGCGCCATATTTAACATTGATTGGTCTGTCACGCCCTAGTACAGTCGCCATCAGATATATCGGAGCGGCCAAAGTGCTCACAATTATCTGAACACGTCTCTTATGCCTACAATAGAGACGTGTTCAGATATTTATGAGCACCTTGGCCGCTCCGATATATCTGATGGCGACTGTACCGGCGACTAGGGCGGGAGGCTTTGCCTGTAGGTATCGCAGAAGATCAAATTACATTTAATTATTGCATGGATTAACACAAAATTGCATCAGATATTTATCGATTTAGATAATAATTTTGTTAATTTTAGGTTACTTTAGTCCATTAAGTTTTTACTTTAATCTTTTAATAAGTTCCTATAGTTAAATTGAAAATAATTAAACAATATAAGAATGCTACTTTAATAATTAATAAATGGCATAAAGTTAAAAAAAACCGTGTGAGTTTGTTAAAGTGTCTGTATGTGTGTGTATTACTTGTGTTTTTCCTCAGAATCTTACCCAGAATCTCTGCAATAGTCGTTCACATCCATTGATATTAATCTGAAAAATAATTACATTGTTTAAGAAGATGCATTGCAAAATAAAGACATTTTGGATATTCCTATGTTACAAATACAATTCAAATACAAATACTCTATATTGCAAATATCAATAAAATAACACTGTACCCATACTAATATTATGAATGCGAAAGTGTGTTTGTCTAGTTACCTCTTCACGCTTAAACCGCCGAACCGATTTGGATGAAATTTGGTATAAAGGTAGTTTGAGTCACGGGGAAGGACATAGAATAGTTTTTATCCCGGAAATTGTCCCCTAAGGGGGTCAAATGGGGGGTGAAAGTTAGTACGGAGGGAGCTACGATATAAACACGTTCCACGCGGACGGAGACGCGGGCAGCAGCTAGGACATACTCAATACAAGTAGACAAACAACGGGCAACAGCCAACGTTAATTGACGATTTTTTTTTATAGAAACCAATACCTTAAATAATCGCTAAAAGGATTTTTTTTTCTTCATCGCAGCTAACTTAAACGATACGAGTATAACAGTAGTTTATGCAATCGTTATTTAGTCGAGTACCACGTTTGGCAAATAATTTATGGTGTATGAATCATTATCATTAAAATATATACGGTAAAATATATAAGCAATCCGTAGGTTACAGCAAATTCATTTACCCTATTTTCATCATCTTCATGTCAACATTGTATGGCTTCGGGTCAGGCACCGCGTGAGCTACCTGTAAATATAACAAGTTTCTGTCAAAATTTTCATTTTTGGTACAAGCTTTTATTGCCGACTGTACTTTTCTGGATACCATCATCACCTACTCGTTGAGACGATTCTAACGAGCCCAAACTCGATGGGGTTATGTGGTTTTAACTATTACGGAGTTCCTATGGCCACCTTCCAGCTCCATCATCAGATCAGCTCCATGTCATCATAATATTGCATTGTCACGCGATTTTCATATTCGAGCAAAATTGCAGCTCAATCGGAAACCGGGAAGTGGATCAAAAACTTGCAAGATTTGATTACAGACAACGGACAGGTGAAAGTAAATAAAAGCCTGTAAAAAGTTTGGTATGAATTCCGTAATTGCCGCCTTTAAATAACCTCTCCACGTGAAGTCTCCAACCTTCACTGGGCCAGCGTAAGGGCTGCCCATTCCCTCTCATCCAAGAGACGCTTGTGCCCAGCAGTGGGACGCTTATGGCCTGATGATGACGATCAAGTAACTAGTAGTGTCCGGATCACACATCGGGCCGGCAAGAAGAATATTGTAAAACCAAACGTGAAAATTATCGTCTAATCAGACGTCAACACTGTCTTTGGCAAAGGCCCCTTCCACTTCATTATTAACTAAATCATATTATCGTCAGTAATCAGTAATGAATTCGCTTAAACATGGTACAAATAGGTGGTTCAATAATAAATACAGAGCTACATGTTTGGTCACAAGGACATGCAAATATATGAATGTCGTGTGTATCGCATGCATAAGTTGCTAATACTAAGAATTTGGTATTCTTGAACGGAGTAATAGGCTAACGGTGTCAATACTAAACTTAATTCAAATAATATCAGTACACTGCCGCATGACCCTCGGATACCTTAACAAGCCGAACGGCCAAGAGGCCTCTGAATTGAACCAGTATTTCATTTAATTATTCCCGACCGTGTCTATCGCACTTATAATACTCGGGTGACAGATATCCAAACAGGGCTCTTGTTCATGCCACGGAGCGAAATAAACTCGCTTCGTTAAGAGTCCGCAGTAAGCTCGATTCTCAATACAAACGTAGTTACGCTCTCATTTTAAAACTACGTGTTGGATTGTAACGATACTTTGCATGTACAATGACATGAGGTATATCCAGGTCTGTAATGTAGCTTCAGATACCATAGTAAAAAAAAAGTGAATTTAAGTTTTTCATACAAAACTTGTTTTTGCTGTATTTCGTTTGTTTTATAAACTGGAACCAAATAAACTAATTACAGACATAGATATACCTCATGTCATTGTATATGCAAAGTTTCCTCACAATCCAACACGCAGTTTTAAAATGAGAACGAAACTCCGTTTGTATGGGAAGGTGAAATTCGGCCGAGCTTACGGCCAAGAGGCCTCTGAATTGAACCAGGTATTTCATTTAATTATTCCCGACCGTGTCTATCGCACTTATAATACTCGGGTGACAGATATCCAAATAGGGCTCTTGTTCATGCCACGGAGCGAAATAAACTCGCTTCGTTAAGAGTCCGCAGTAAGCTCGATTCTCAATACAAAAATACAAACGTAGTTACGCTCTCATTTTAAAACTACGTGTTGGATTGTAACGATACTTTGCATGTACAATGACATGAGGTATATCCAGGTCTGTAATGTAGCTTCAGATACCATAGTAAA
Organism: Epinotia ramella; assembly: GCA_947578815.1. NCBI lineage: Eukaryota > Metazoa > Arthropoda > Insecta > Lepidoptera > Tortricidae > Epinotia > Epinotia ramella. The sequence goes on from OX388205.1 coordinate 27,712,569, forward strand.
AAAAAAGTGAATTTAAGTTTTTCATACAAAACTTGTTTTTGCTGTATTTCGTTTGTTTTATAAACTGGAACCATATAAACTAATTACAGACATAGATATACCTCATGTCATTGTATATGCAAAGTTTCCTCACAATCCAACACGCAGTTTTAAAATGAGAACGAAACTCCGTTTGTATGGGAAGGTGAAATTCGGCCGAGCTTACGGCCAAGAGGCCTCTGAATTGAACCAGGTATTTCATTTAATTATTCCCAACCGTGTCTATCGCACTTATAATACTCGGGTGACAGAGATCCAAATAGGGCTCTTGTTCAGACGTCACGGAGCGAAATAAACTCGGTTCGTTAACTGCGGTGTGAAAGGCAAGGAAACCAGCACACTAGGATTCCCTAAATTGGAATAATGGAAATACTGTAGAATACATTTTAAATTAAAGGAAAAATTCCGGAATTTTTACATTTTTCCTTTAATTGAATTTATAATTTCGTTGACAGCGTTCCTGCTTAATACAAAATTAATTACTGTAGTATAAGTTAGAAATACTCCACTTACAAGAGCTCTCAAACGTATATGATGATTATGATAATACATGGCGGCCACATTGCATGCAGAACCGATGGCCATTGGGGGGAAAGGTGCTTGAGTGGCGTCCGCGTACCGGAATACGCAGCGTGGGCAGAACATCCCCCACGATGACCTGGTAAAAGTCTCGGGAGTCATGATAGATCATTGTGGCACTCTTTGGGGGAGGCCTATGTCCAGCAGTGGACGTCTTTCGGCTGGTATGATGATGATGATATAAACGTAAAAGTTTGTATATTTTCATGTTTGTTTCATCACAGGATGCAATTGAAGATGGGAGTTCACACGGACAAAGCAGTGGGTAAGCCAGTACGTAAATCATCAAATCTAGGTTCAATACATTTCTAGATTTTGACCTAGGTCAGTATTATTGAGGCAGGCGTCAGGCCTAAAAAATTGTATGATTATGTGCGCAAGCGAGAACGTAGCAACCGACACGGTTCAAATCTAATCTCAATGCGTCATTAGTATGTTCCGGAACGACCTCCCAAACACCGCACATTATGTGTGATATGTAATATACCTACTGACAAAATTACGATTCCAACATAGTAATAATGGGTCTCTTTTAGGCACTGGTCTCACCGCGGGCGAGTAAGCGAGTGTTAACGTGCTACTCGCTCATGCGAGTAAGAATTACTATGAGAGTACTACTCGCCGGCGGTGGGACAAGTGCCTAGTCACGCAAGATTTGAATTAGAAAGAAAAGGTATGGACGTATTAGCAATCTTATTTTACCTCATCTACTCAAATGTTAACTGAAGAGATTCCTTGAATGGATAAGTTAGCTTTTTTACTTAACATCCCCTTTTGTTAATCATATGCTATGTTTATTTTGCACACTAAAGAGTTATACTACTATTACTACATTATTAAGAGCCTTGAGTGCCTTCTCTTTTTATTACATTGCAAGCTTTTATTTAGTTTCACATGTCCCGTTGTCCGTCTAGCTGTCTGTCTGTCTGTCTGTAATCAAATCTTGCACTACACTCTTCCAGGGTCCATTGTACCTTAGTTTTAAGTACTTGGTTGCAAATAAATCTTATCTTATCTTATCTGATTTGCACTGTAGCTTTAGTACACCCGAAGAAAAATATTATTTCCGGTAATGAGACCTAGCTATTTCGCCCCCATAAACTGTGTAAACGTTATCCAAATAATCGTAGATATCGAGAAACCGGTGACAAATAAATACTAGTGTTGCCCGTTTACTAGTAAAGGATAGAAATTTCATTATTTTAACCCGTTTCCAGCGGTCTTTTTTGTGCAACTTTGTTTGGAATATAAGTCCTCATTATAAGTGAATTGTACAAAATCTTATAGGTAATTATTTAAGGGCCCCTTCGGGACCCAACTTGAAAAGATAGGTAGGAAAAAAAAAAGAGTCTTGAGAATTTATCTTTTACTACCTACATATTTATTAATTATTATCTCTGTGTCTGTTAATATTTCTAAATACTTGATACATTGTGTAAATAATCTAATAATCACTACATAGTATAAAACAAAGTCGCTTCCCGCTGTCTCTCCCTATGTATGCTTAGATCTTTAAAACTACGCAACGGATTATGATGCGGTTTTTTTTAATAGATAGAGTGATTCAAGAGGAAGGTTTATATGTATAATAGTACCTATGCGAAGCCGGGGCGGGTCGCTAGTATATAAAAAGCGGCACCGCACCACCAGGACATAGAAGCTGCTTAAATCATCTTATTACAGGTGTACAAAACCAATAATGATCATGAAATAATCTTTAAAACGGTCTTACTCACATTTGCTCCCAGGTATATCGCCACCAACACAATGTCCCACATTTTCAGGGCGTCCAAACACTACGTATAAATCTGTGAACTGTACAACCTTTACGGACGGCGGCTGAAACTTAAATGTCACCGTTACAGCGGGACATTCAATGTCACCGTTACAGCGGGACATTCAATGTCACCGTGTGTGGTTGGACCGGGGAAAATCCATGTGGTTTCCTGTAAAGATAGATAATTTTCGGTTTGGCCAAATTCACGGGATAAAACCGTCATGCTAGCGCGTTAGAATCATTTGTGAGTGTTTTAAAAAAGACTACAGTCTGTGAAAGCTTGGAAAATATGTATTGCAATTCTACATTATTGTGTTTCAATCTGGTTTCAATAAATAATTTTGTCGCTCATGGCGGGACGTTATAATATTGGTTTTAAATGCGTGTTTTCAGGCAGAGGTATAATGTGTCGTACAAAACGCATAGTACAGTCAAGGGCTATATGTATACACCACACAGTCTCAAAAATATGTACGCAGACCTTATTTCTGCAACAATAAGGTTGTAGTATACATATTTATGATACTCCAGACAAAATACGGTTTTGAAAAACATTAATTTATAATAGCGTTTTTTTTGTTGATTTCATTTTAAAATGTTATTCTAAGATGATTAATTCAAGAATCCGACAAACTTTCCACCCGGAAGTAATTATGTAGATTTAAATGAAGCATGCATTGTCTTTTTTTGTACGATTTATCTTGAATATTATAGAGCAAATGTAAATGAACCAAAATAAAGACAAAAATATTTATTAATATTTTTTCTGACTTTTCAGAAGCTAGTTAGTTTATCGTTTTTTTGATGTCTGAAATTTTGTCGGATTTTGTCGCTGGGTAACTATTTAATTGATAATATATCCGTTACACATTAAAAATTAGCTATTATAAATTATTTCCAAATTTGACTTTTTTTCCATACGAGTTGTCAGTTCATTGGCTGGACTATGAAACTTTGAGTGAATACATATTGGTGCCCTTGACTGTTACCGAGATCTCATTTCAAAATTATTGGAACAGCAGAGCGTAACATGGCGAATTTTGCAGCGATAAAAACACGCGACTGCATCGCGACAGTATGCATCACCTGTATCGATACGGCCGCTTTTACGGAGGTTCGTAATCGTAAATGTAATGGATTTGTAAATAAAAGTATATAGTAAATAGTAAAATTAAGAGCATGTAGGTTAATGTTTTTTTTCCCCTTCGGGTTAGAAGGTCACATGGCAGTCGCTTTCGTAAAACTAGTGAAAGGCCAAAAATATTGGGATTAGGTGTCAAAGGCGGCACAACCGGGAATAACGCTTGGAATATGATGACGAGTAAAATTAAGAGATGTAAGTAAGTATTTTAATAGTACATTACTACAGAGGCCGGGAAGTAAGGTGTTGCCGGGCGAGTACATATAGACGGCCGAGCGTAGCGAGGTCGGATAGTTATGAGGCTGGCAACCCCTTTTCACGCCGAGGTATGTATAGTGCTTTTCTCAAACATGCAATGAAATAAATTAAAAAACACACTTTAATTTTCATGGCTGAACGCCGTGATCCTGTGCCACAAATTGTGGAATGGAAATTAAAAAAGACCATCTTGCCGGTCTAGGCCTCCAATTTTGTATGAAATGCCATTACGGGTCTCTCGTCTCGCTCCGCCCGAAACGTGACACTTCGAACTTCGAAGCCCATTATGAAGAACACAACGTCAATATTTCATTGCATGTTTGAGAAAAGTAAATAGGTAAACAATAAACATAAAGTAATACTTCAAAAAGACAATGCCTAGTATAAAAGAAAAAAAACTTATGAGAGACACAGACAACAGAGATTGTACAGTATCAACAACAAGAATAACATATACTTATGTGTAATTCCCAGAAAAGGTTTCTTACTGTGTAGCCAAGCCTAGAGCCAAACATCGCTACGGACACGGTCATTCTGGCGAATTCTCTAATGCCGGCTGTACACAACGAATGAGAACGAAATAAAGCCCTCTTCCTTTAACGCATAGCTGCATTCTGCTCACGCGCCAACGTTGGCCCAATGTGTACAGCCGGCAGAAACGGCGTGCGGGCGGCGGAGAGTGTCGTCGCAAACACTCCTGATTATTTTGTGAGCTTTACCTGTAATGGTCTTTAAATAAAAAAAAAAATAAAAAAAAAATGTTGAAATGGAAGTGGTCTGGCCATATCCGAGGAGATAAAAATAAATTAGGTAAAACGAGTTACTTTATGGTATCCTTGAGTTAGCACGGGGAGCAGACATATTGGCCGGTTCACATTATTCCAGTCCAGTGATCCAGCGGGCTAATCCAGTCCAGTGCTGGACTGGAGCATATCGTTTACATTATTCCAGTCCAGTGATCCAGCGGGCTAATCCAGTCCAGTGCTCACATTATTCCAGTAGCATTCCAGTCCAGCAATCCAATCCAGTGCTGCTGTCTAAAATATTCCAGTGGCGCTGGATTGGGTGAACTGGAATGAAAAGTTGACGGTCTCTCCAGTCACTGGACTGGAATGCTTACTGGAATGGGTACATTCCAGTGCATTCCAGTGTCGGTTCAAATTATTCCAGTAGCATTCCAGCACTGGATTGGATGGTGGATCTATAGGTGGGACGATGACATCTGCCAAGTCACTGGATTGACATGGAGCAGAGTAGCCAAGACAGAAACGAATGGAGAAGGCTGAAGGAGGCCTTTGCCGACTGACAAACATATGAAAAAAATACAAAAGGATAAATACATACATACATACATGCATATACATACATACATTCACGCCTTTATCCCTGAAAGGGGTAGGCAGAGCACATGAAACTTGTGTTCCAGTGCCACTTTTAGCATAAATGTGGGTACTTATAAAAGATCGTCAAAATGTGATATCGCAGTGATGTTGCTAGGCCATCGCCATCGCTCACTTCAACCCAGTTCCCTTAGTGCGATTACGAAACCCACGGGAAGAAAGGGGGTGGTGCTATAATTCTAACCCGATAAATAATAGAGTTAATATAGCCGATACTGTTGGCTGACGATGCAATATCTTATAACATTCGCCAGAATACTCATTATAAGTGAAGGCTCACATAAGGTGCCTTATACAAGTGTCATTATGTATATATATATATTAAGTGTCCTAACGTTAGTTACTGAATTAGTAGCGATATCTCTCGGAACCGGAAAGAGGGACTATACGTTGAATGGAACGCAATACTCACGATGGAATTTTGGCCCGATATCAGAAACATGAATCACTACCTGCCCGCGCGGCTTCGCGCTTGAATTGCAAACAACACAGGCAAACTTGCAGGATAAAATATAGGCTTAGACCATCCAGAAAGGCGTACACATAGGTGAGATTACTTCTAAAATCGGGTAAGTACCTAGTTCCCGAGATCCCAGAATTTTCTTCTTTGTATGTGAAACATGCCTACTTTGCCACCAGGGGGGTTGCCCAAAAGCAAATTTTAAACAAATCTGGTAATGAACGAAAACGCAACATATTTATGGCAACCTTACTATTTTTAGTAGCTACTAGATTATATTTATGACTTGACTTTGAGTCATACATGTCTTTAACTTCAGCCAGGAGCTTGCAGCAAATTGTGGAATGGAGGTGTATGGACTTGTGTTGGTTGTATGGGCAAAGATTGAAAATACCCAGCCTACCCAGGTAACATTGCCCATCTATGTATACTGTGTAAAACTTTTCGTAGTAAAGACCAAGATTTTATAATGGAACGCCATGTTTGCCCAAAATTTTGGACTGAGTCTTGTCTCAACGTCATAAGAGCTATAGTTGCGTCAATAATTCAACATGGAAAAGCATGGGCATGTTCGCAAAAGTCTAGATAACTTTACCCGCGATCAAAATTGATAAAAATTTGGAATAGATGTTGATTTAAAAAAAAACCTCATAAACACATGCGTTTAACTACGATTGATACGTTAAGAATAAAAGAATAACATCCTGCCATATAAAAAAAAATAGATATACGTGTTTTTCCGAAAAAAGCGGGCAAAGTAGGCATGTTTCACTGTACGTATTTATATTGGTATAAGCTACACAACATACTTGTATCCTCCCGGTTCCATAAAAGTCAAAATGGAAAAGAAGAGAGTTACATTTGTTTTGTTTCGTTTGATATTAAAACCAATGTTTAAAACAATGGTTAGTTAACGATTCTGATTCATTTATTTCACTATTCAAATAATATATTATTATTTCCGAATTTTATTTAGTCTTACGTCAGATCTTAAAAAAGCGGCCAAGTGCGTGTCGGACCACGCACAACGAGGGTTCCGTGCCTATTAAAAAGGTCGTATCGTTACTGAAATCTTATGGCACTTACGTCCTTTTCTTTAAGGAAGGCAGTTTTTTAGAAATATCTCAAAACCTTTGAACCGATCTTGTTCAAAACAATTTTCGCTGAGAGACTTTAATAAGCCCTATGAGCATGATTTTTTTCATATTTTTAAAATACACAGTTCAAAAATTAGAGCGGGGGGGACACAATTTTAGTGACTTTCGAGGAGATGATCTCCGACTCTATTCACTTAATCAAAAAAAATGCTAAGAAACCTTATATTTATTTTAAAAGGCCTATCGATTGATGTGCCACACGTGGGCTTGCAATGAAAAAAAAAATTGACTTTCAGTTTTAAGTATGGAGTGCACCCCTAAAAAAAATTTTTTAGTATTTTAATTACAAAACTATGTAGCGGTTAACAAAATACACCTATCCTAAAAAAAAATATTCAAATACACCTTATAGTTTTTGAGTAAAATGCCTGTGACATACGGACGGACAGACAGACAGACAGACAGACAGACAGACATGACGAATCTATAAGGGTTCCGTTTTTTGCCATTTGGCTACGGAACCCTAAAAACATTAATATCCCAAAATACTTACTTAAAATAAGTTTGTAGATATTGATAATGTTATCCCAAAATATATATTAGGTTATGTATGTTTGTAAAATGTATGCTCTAAACAGGTACCCTAAATGTCAAAGGCGGTATAGATAAATACATATAATTTAAGTTAAGCTATAGGTATGTTAGTCATACTCGTATGTTTCAAAGATATTTAAGAAGAAAACAATTGTTCAATAACATCCTTTTATAGTTATTACTTATTAAATTCGCATTAAAATTACTCAATTTTGTTAATGAAAAATATTAATAATACGAACGCAGTGCTGGAAACAAACAGAAAACATTTAGAACCATTAATTCTGGTTATTAGTTTTAATATGTTTATGTCATACTTACCTGGAATGGAACAGTCATCTTAACGTTCTCTTTTTCCGTGGAGACAACCCGCAAACCATACCCAGCTCTCGGGGGAGTCTAGGTTATGTAGTAATTCTCACTAAATACTGCACTTTGGACGCCATCTGCGCTAAGTGATTCGGAGGACTCTAGGATCCCAGGTTGAACGCAGGCTCGTCCTGGTCCTGGAAATCGTCGCCATCTTTGGGATGTATCCCAAAGATGGCGAATTACTTAGCGCAGATGGCGTCAGCTAAGTGGTGTGGCTCAGGGTAAAAAAATCACTGGCGACCCCGTTGACCCCTCTAAGTCGCCTTTTACGACGGTGGAGGTGACCGTAGACCTATTCTTGCCTGAGTCTACACACACATCCTAACCTAACGTATCAGGGGACTTTTCGGGCATGAACTTACACTCCGCCCCATAGGTTGCCTGGAAGACGCTCTTTAGCGATAGGACCGCCTGCTGCTTTAATTCTGACTGTGTGTCTTTGTTTATGACTTTGTACCTGTTGTATTTAAGATGCTCTCTAGATTTATCTAAGGTGATTCAAAATGACATGTAGGTATTGTGTCTAGTGATAGCAGTGGCGGACCTGTCAAACTAGTGGCTATGTACATTCTAGAATGCGATAGCCGGTATTTAAAAAAAATCTGGATGAGTGTTTTCGCGGCGGTGTCGCTTGAATCAATGCCCCCGCCCGTTCCGATACAGTTAAACCAACACACGAAACATGGCGCCCGTAGTTTAATACGTAAGTTGAGCCGTGTAATTATTACCCTTATGAGGACAGACATGTCTCACGAGAGTTTAAAGAATATTTTTCTCTTAAATTAAACAATTTCGGTACAAACTTTTATTGCCAACTTGACTTTTTATGTGCACCGTCATCACTCGTTAAGAGTGTAGTTCCAATGATACCAATATGAAGGGTTTATCAAGTGTAGTTTAAAAGGGCTAGTATTTAAAGGCGCATCAAACAACAACCTAAAAAATACTGATTTGCACATCTAAAATACTAATCGTTCATCATTTGGTTTTGATGTGCAATTGTTAAATTTTGATAGCATATAAATAGTTAAAGCAATAACGCGTAGTTTCAGTGTCCGAGAGGCAACCGGATGGCTCGCGGTATTTGAGCTCCCGAAGCGTTGTGGAACCGCCCTGTGCAACCCGAACCGAGCCAACTTGGACTACGCGTCATCGCTCTGAATAAAATTAGTTATAGCCAGGCAGCGGAACTTTGGTGCCGATGACATCATTATGACGCAAAATAATAGGGATATAGGATGTTCTTATAAATTATACACAACATAACTATTAACTTTTATCACGCTTTGACAGATGCAACAGTTGTCACTAGCTCGCCGAGTTAATAGCAATGTCAAACTTGATATTCAACCTGACTCAAAAAAACTAAGGAAAGTTTCGACTTGCGTGATTCGATGCATATATCAGTCGCTAGCGTTTAATCTGCGGTGCCTTTATATATTATCTATACGTCGTTGGCGAAAAAAAATGTGACAAGGAATGGTTTTTATCTTATTTAATATTATTTTTCAAATACAACATTTTACAGTATTTGAAGAGAAAAATATATTCACAAGAAAAGAAAAAACAACAAGTTGTTAGTGATTAATGATTATCTATCATCTAGATAAAAACACTCTGTGTACAGCCGCTACGAGTACGTCATGCGTCTGTCATCGGCACCAAAGTTCCGCTGCCTGGTTATAGCCAGTCAGTATTGTTTTGGTAAGCGCTTGAAATTTTCCCCGTTTAAAAGTAGTTGCACTCTCTATGATAAAATAAGCTCGATGGCGCCGTATACCTATAGCATTGTGACCGAACACACACAAATGTGCCGAATCTCAGATCAATCAGATACAAAAGAGTGGCTGCCAAATGGTTTACTTTTTTTTTGTTTGCTTAGTGAAATATTTTAAACTAGTTCCGTGAGCTGTAGACGTCACAAGACTGTTTAAAAAAAATGGAACGTAGTACTTACTTCCGTCGCTCGTTCAATAGAAGTATGTTTGTCAGTTTTCCATAAAATATGCAGTTTGAAAGTCACCGCACGTAAATTCATTTGCAATATTTGGAAACATGGAAACCTCGAAACCACATTTTGAGGTCATTTTGTTACCGTGAAAGAATGACTTTCAACATAGTATGTCGAATTAATGGCATAAATAGTCATAATATTATGTTATGTCTCATTTCCTAATCGGAGAATACATACTTTCTTCCCTCGGTGCTGCTCAACTCGTAGGTAGATATTTTAAATTAAGTCAAATCTAAAAAGTTCCTGTCTAAAAAGTGACAGAATTTTTGACTATATATCATACTCGTATTTGATAAACAGAGCCCGTAATTTTCATGCCGATGACATCAATTTGACGTCACGCTGCATATGATCCCAAATAGTTTTATTGTAATTATTAATCATTAGTCGTCAATCATTTTAGTCATGTACAAATGACTTCAAAAGTAATCTATTCACATGTGGAACAATAAATAAGTACCTACTTGAAGGAATTCTGTTTTCTAAGTAATTATTGAAATGTGGTAACAATACCGTTTAATAAAATGTATGTATAAAAACAAAACAAATAGTTTAATTTACGTTTTACGTATTAAGTAGGTATATATTAATTGTTCCACGTGTGAATAGATTACTTTTGAAGTAATTTGTACATGATTAAAATGATTGACGACTAATGATTAATCATTACAATACAACTATTTAGGATCATCCTATATGCAGCGTGACGTCAAATTGATGTCATCGGCATGAAAATTACGGGCTCTGTTGATAAATATCCTACACTCTTTTACTTACTTAATATTCCCTCTGTCTCCGTGTGTCCTTTGTGTAGTGAATAAATGTCTTCTTTCTTTCTTTCTTTACATACCCGTAGAATCGTGTCAGATATCTAAGTGTAGTTTATTGTCGCAGATATATATGCCGGCGACTGTAGTGTTGCTGTTTAAAAAAATACTGGGCTACATTTGCGAATCTAACTACATCCGGTGTTAAAAAAGGGAGATTATGAAGAAATCTGTTTAAAGGTCAATACAGCTTATCAGCCGTCATTAGCGAAGTCTGCAGCCGATAGGGTTACTTACCATTTTAGAGTCTTCTGAAAAAGTTTCTACCGATCGACTACTTTCCTATTTTTTACACTTTTTTGGCATCAAATGTGACTAAATACAGTTAGAGCACATTTCCTGTTAACCCGTGTAGCTAGTAAGTAAGTAAGTAAGTAGTTCTTTATTTATTAAACTTATTATACTGTAAGTGTTATGTTAGCCTAAGGAATAAATAAATAAATATTATAGACACGAAACAAGTTTCGGACAAAAATTTCATTTTTGGTACAAGCTTTTATTGCCGACTGTACTTTTCTGTATACCATCATCAACTACTCATTGATTCTAACGAGCCCAAACTCAACGGGGTTACGTCGGTTAAGTACTGAATTCCCATGGCTCCTTCTGTCTCCAGCATCAGATCAGCTCGATGGTACAATAATATTCAAAGTTTTTTTTATGTTCAAAGTGTTAGGTACTCATTAAAACGATTCTACAGAAACGAGTCAGAAATATTAGACTTAAAAACTGGTTACTGGGTAATGGTAACCCTATTTCTTGCACTTTACTATCTCGCTTCCAGAAGGACATAAGTAAGCGGGATATACCCTCTTCATATATGCTCTTTTTAGCTTAATGAGGTTTTTTCTGCCAGGGTCGTTCACCTCATGACCTGATTAACATATAAACAGTGCAAAAAATAATCGATTTGCGAAAAGATAGCTATATTATTTATTTATTAAATTAATTGCAAAGTGAACTAAGTAGTTTGTAAGCTAAGTAGTAAGTAAAACATACTTAATGACGATAGTTGAGCCTAGTTGGTAGTGGTATTAGTGACCCTGTCTATGAAGCCAGAGGTCTTGGGTTCTAAAACCGGTAACGGCATTTATTAGTGAGATGAGGACGAATATTTTTTCCTGTGGCAGGGTTGTTCTTTGTTAAGTATTTATTTATCTATAAGGTACTAAGGTAGGTGAACCGAGTAAGGCCGGGCTCCTAATAACCCACCCAACTTTAAAACTCGCAATTATGGTGGTACTTCAAATTTCGAGAGCACATGCGGTAACGGTCACAAACAATAGTACATTTCTGTTTTTACCCGGAAGCGCTGCCGCTGTATCATTTGAAAATGTGGCACATTTATAAAATGTCCAACCTTTAGGGCCACATTACGGCGTCGACGCAACGCATAATTTTGTATGAAAAACGTTCGCAAGACGCCGTAATGTGGGGGGGCCCTTAGGTAGGTACATATCATTTCAAAATTGAAAAAAACGAAGCAAGTTTTGTCAGTATTTTTAGTGAAATTAGGGGTTTAATCTATTCATCCAAGTATAGGTAACTACTGTAATTTTCAATATATTTATGTATGCTTACGAGACTTAATTGAAATTACCTATCCGAAATAATTGAGTTACATATGTAGTAGAGCAGACATCCTGTCACATACTCTAGTAAGAGTACTACCTTTGCATAGTCAAACCAAAAACACTCATCCTGAAGAAGAACTCCCAAAGAGTTCGAAACATGTCGCCCGTAGTGACATTGAATACGTGAGTTGAACCGTATAATTATTAGTATTATCACATATTTGTCCTTACCGGGATACGAACCCAGGACCTTCAGCTTCGTAGGCAGCGTCACTACGCACTAGTACTACAATAGTTAGTAAGTCAGTGCCCGAAATAATACTTATATGTATAGAACGATACCTATTGTATATATCGTATATTTTATTTTATTAAAGGCATTTCAAATTGTTTGGGTACTGTGCTAGATTTTGCCGTTGTTGCCTCTTCTTCTTCTTGTCGGTGGAGTAATTTCCAACTTGTTCTACATTCTGCCTTTCTTTTTATTTCTCTGTACGATGAAGCGTTTATTTTCTCTTTTATTTGCTCCATGTAAGATATCCTCGGCCTTCCCCATTTTCTCATTAGTTGCCTCATTAGTTGTAAATTTTAATTACATTATTTTTTTTCCTTAAGTGTACTATAATATCCTCATGATATCTTTCATAAAAAAACAGTTTTTATTTCCTTTGCTTGTTGAAAAACAATTATGAAAACCTACCTAAACCTAGCTAGTGACTGCAACAATATTCTACTTATTTTCACGAATACTTAATTTTATTTATTCAATAAAAAAAAACTAGCCAGCACCACCGGGGACCGAAGAGCTGGCGCTTCCTCTCTCAACGCATTAGTATTGCGATTGCGATACATAGGGGAAATGCTGGCACCTTCGGATCCATGCCGCGGGGAGACCCTTTATTTTAGTTATAAGTAGTAGTGATAAATCGGTGCCTTTTCATGAATAACTTATTGTTTCGTTTAAGAGGAAACCCAAGGGCCGTTTTTGCATAGAAATGTAGTCCCCTGTTTTATCCCTGGATAATGGCAGTAGAGCAATATTTTTTTTCCATAAATCTATGGCTACTATTGACATGTTCCTATGTTTTCCTTTTTTTCATAAATTTATTCTTAAATGAGTTACTAACCTTCAAAAACCTAAAAAAAATGCCATCCAATTTTGACTAGATTATTTAAAAAAAGGAAAACATAGAAACACGGCCAAAGCCTTTCTTTAATTTTTAATAAAATAAATAGTTAAATAAGTCAAGTTGTCAACAAAGATCTACCCTCATCTTTCTAATTTGAACGGTGCGAGCGAGACAAGAGACGCTCAGTCGCGCGCGATTCGACGAAATAGCAAGTTGTGCTAGACGTATTACTGGGCTCTTTTATTTAAGGCCGGGCGACTTATTTCATATTCATATTCATATTCATATTCATTTATTCATGTACCATGGTTTACAAAGGATCTTACACAATAATAGTACCACATGGACCCTGGTAGGGTATAACAAGGTATTTACCTATTGTATACACTTAACATGGAAAACCCCCGTGTGGTTTCGGGTTAGAATAGCACCACCGTTTTCTTCCTGTGGATGTCGTAAGAGTCGACTAAGGGGACAGGGTTGAAGTGTGTTGTGCCGATGGGCTAGCAACCTATCACAGCGATATCACATTTTGTCGATCTTTTATACCCCATGTTCCAGTTCCACCTTTAGCATATAAATATAAGTATATGTTAAAAGTGGCACTGGAATATAAGTTTCATGTGCTGTGCTTACTCCTTTTAGATAAAGGCGTGAATCTATGTAGGGATGTATTAATTAACAAGGAAAATAAAAACAATATTGAAAGTATGACCCAATCTTTATTTAGTTCACTTTCTGCTTATTGTAAAAGTAGTGCCCGACGAAAGCCAGTATGAGGCCGCCAGCAGTCACGCCGAGGACAATCAGGATGATGTTTCCCGTGGACATTTTCGTCGACGCCGCTCTGAAAAAATAGTTAATTATGTCACTAGGGCGGTAACGTGAACAATACATCGTGTGACATCCATTAGAACATACATTTTAAGTAACAATAGCTGGGAACAATATAACAATTACCTTTTTTAATGGATATTTTTTTTTTTTAATTTTCTGGACTTGCAATGCCGCTATACCATTTATTTGACGTTTCAGAGAGAGGTAGAGCTATTTTTTATAACTAGAGATTTACGTTCATTACTTTCAGCCCTTAAAATACATGTTCTTAGGCCACTGTATACCAAATCAGACATATTGTCCATCCAATTAAATGTAATTTTTCATTAACTCCTGCACCCCTGTGTGATAATAGAACGTTACTACAGAGGCCGGGAAGTAAGGGGTTGCCGGCCGACTACATATAGATATATAGTACGGATAGTTATGAGGCTGGTAACCCCTTTTCACGTCAAGGTATGTATGAAATAAATAAGAATAACTCCAAGAAATCAGACTTTCATTTTCATGGCTGAATGCCGTGATGCTATGCCACAAATTGTGGAATGGCAATTAACACAGACCATCTTGCAGGCCTAGGCCTCCAATTTTCATTATATGTACTACTATCACGAATTTTTTCACATCCCCGGTAGTAGCCATTTTGCCGGCATCGGCAGGGGGGGACACATGACTCGAACAAAAATTAGGGCTTTAATGCCCAAGATCTCGCAAACGAATCACTGATTTAAAAAATGTTATTGAAAAACCCATAATATTTTTTCATCACACTTGCTCGAAAAGGGCTTCATAATGCGCAGACATACAGAGCTGTAATAGCCTGTGTTACGCCCACGGGCGCAATGTTTTTTTTTTAAATTGTATCTGTCACTCATGGGGCAGTTACAGAGCAAAGAGGTTTTATATCAAATACGATGTCTGAAAACGTATTTATAAATAAATTTAAACTTAAAAAACTACTTAAACATGTTTAACTGAATTATTTACAGATTTAATATGTAGTTATTTAGTGTTTATGTAAAATGTTTTTAAGTGTTTTCAAATCGTGGCTGTATACCGAAGGGTCTTTGCCATACGCGCCTCACGTCAAATTCAACAAAATGGACGACTGACATGTTGAAGTTTTTATTACGATTTGTATTAATTTCATCTAAAATGTATTTGTTTCCTCGCAAATGTGATGAAAAACATTGTGTATAACACGGGCGTAAGAATATTGCAAACGCGCGTCATCAAAAGCCCTCCGCCTTCGGCGTCGGGCTTCTGATAGACTCTTGTTCGCAATATTCCACTTCCGCCCCTCGTTAAACAATGTACTATTGAACGAGCTATCCAACGATACCCCACACCATGGGTTTAACGAGAAAAAAAATACATCCCCGCTTTAGGTGTAGGGAGGTACCCTAAAAAAATTTTTTTTTCAAGATTTTATTGTACTGTTTTGTCGGCGTGATTGATTTATATACCCATGCCGAATCACAGTTTTCTAGTAGTAATAGTTACTGAGCTAAGCCGAAGACGGACGGACGGACGGACAGACGGACATGGTGAAACTATAAGGGTTCCGTGGTGACTACGGAACCCTAAAAATGGCGACAAATCGAAAAAGCTTTTCTCGTTTATTCTTTACTAGCTTCCGCCCGCGACTTCGTCTGCGTGGACCCGGGGAACTATCGTATATTTAATCCAGGCTATAAACTATCTTCGTGCAAAGTTTCATCCAAACCCATGTGATAATAATATTTGTGGTAATAATAAGGGATAAAGTCGCCCTGTAAGTAAAACATTGGAGACATTTGAGAGGTCCTGGATAATGCAGTTTTATTATTCCGAATACTTACTGTTTTGGTTCGTTTTTGGTGTTGATTTGGGGTTGCTTGGTGGTCGTGGTAGACTTAGCAGTGTTCTTGACGAACCTGCAAAAAAAAATACTACAATTACTGATACTTAAATGGTTACAAAGAAATCTAATGAGATGTGTAGTTAAACTAAAAATTCTGATTCAGCTGAGCAGCAACTAAAATGATAAAAGTTTTAAAGCCTATATTTGACTTTAACTTTTACTTAATTTGGCCCTGGACCAGTATAAAAAGAAAAAAACCTACTCTTGGAATTCATATAATAAAACCAGCAGATCCCTAATGACGGGTGGTTCCACCATTACCGCTATCAGTGGATGTCGAGCGAGTATTATTGGGTAGGCCATAAAAAAACTTGTTTTTTTATGCATATACTTAGACCGGCCTTGCACTGAAAGGAATTCAGTCACTGAATCATAATCTGAATCACTTGAGACCTTGGTCCAGATACTGGATGCAGTGACCGCTTCCGACTGTGACTTATTTGTGTGAGCCACCCTTACGTAGTTACACGACTTATTTGTGTGTGGCCACCCTTAGCTACACGACTTATTTGTGTGAGGCCACCCTTAGTTACACGACTTATTTGTGTGTGGCAACCCTTAGTTATACGACTTATTTGTGTGTGGCCACCCTTAGCTACACGACTTATTTGTGTGTGGCCACCCTTAGTTACACGACTTATTTATGTGCGGCCACCCTTAGCTACACGACTTATTTGTGTGAGGCCACCCTTAGTTACACGACTTATTTGTGTGTGGTGACCCTAAGTTACAGGACTTATTTGTGTGTGGCCACCCTTAGCTACACAACTTATTTGTGTGTGGCCACCCTTAGTTACCTGAACGGAATTCAGTCACTGAATCATAATCTGCATCACTTAAGACCTTGGTCCAGATACTGGATGCAGTGACCGCTTCCGACTGTGTGAGGTCACCCTTAGTTACACGATTTATTTGTGTAAGGCCACCTTTAGTTACACGACTTATTTGTTTGAGGCCACCATTAGTTACACGACTTATTTGTGTGAGGCCACCCTTAGTTACACGACTTATTTGTGTGTGGCCACCCTTAGCTACACGACTTATTTGTGTGAGGCCACCCATAGTTACACGACTTATTTGTGTGTGGCCACCCTTAGCTACACGACTTATTTGTGTGAGGCCACCCTTAGTTACACGACTTATTTGTGTGTGGCCACCCTTAGTTACACGACTTATTTGTGTGAGCCACCCTTACGTAGTTACACGACTTATTTGTGTGTGGCCACCCTTAGCTACACGACTTATTTGTGTGAGGCCACCCTTAGTTACACGACTTATTTGTGTGTGGCAACCCTTAGTTACACGACTTATTTGTGTGTGGCCACCCTTAGCTACACGACTTATTTTGTGTGGGTGGCCACCCTTAGTTACACGATTTATTTATGTGTGGCCACCCTTAGCTACACGACTTATTTGTGTGAGGCCACCCTTAGTTACACGACTTATTTGTGTGTGGCGACCCTTAGTTACAGGACTTATTTGTGTGTGGCCACCCTTAGCTACACAACTTATTTGTGTGTGGCCACCCTTAGTTACCTGAACGGAATTCAGTCACTGAATCATAATCTGCATCACTTAAGACCTTGGTCCAGATACTGGATGCAGTGACCGCTTCCGACTGTGTGAGGTCACCCTTAGTTACACGATTTATTTGTGTAAGGCCACCTTTAGTTACACGACTTATTTGTTTGAGGCCACCATTAGTTACACGACTTATTTGTGTGAGGCCACCCTTAGTTACACGACTTATTTGTGTGTGGCCACCCTTAGTTATACGACTTATTTGTGTGAGCCACCCTTACGTAGTTACACGACTTATTTGTGTGTGGCCACCCTTAGCTACACGACTTATTTGTGTGAGGCCACCCTTAGTTACACGACTTATTTGTGTGTGGCCACCCTTAGTTACACGACTTATTTGTGTGAGCCACCCTTACGTAGTTACACGACTTATTTGTGTGTGGCCACCCTTAGCTACACGACTTATTTGTGTGAGGCCACCCTTAGTTACACGACTTATTTGTGTGTGGCAACCCTTAGTTACACGACTTATTTGTGTGTGGCCACCCTTAGTTACACGACTTATTTGTGTGTGGCCACCCTTAGCTACACGACTTATTTTGTGTGTGGCCACCCTTAGTTACACGATTTATTTATGTGTGGCCACCCTTAGTTACACGATTTATTTCATCATGACAGTCCAAAAGGGAACTTTGAATTCGCAATTTGGTTAGGTAGGTCGCGGGCTTGTCAATTTTATGTCTCGTTTGGGTTGCTATCCTGTCAACTTTGGCCTGTTTTCAACTGTTTCGATACTTACCCTGCTTTCTTGCATAATTCATCGGTGGACATGGATGTCCTGTAAAAAAAAAATATGAGAATTAGTAAATTTTAAACTAAACTCACACGGTTAACGGTAACTCACGTATTTAATGTCACGACAAGTGACATGTTTCGAACTCTTCGGGAGTTGTTGCAATTTGTTTGTAAGATGTTTGTCTCTTGTCGTGGTGCAATAAAGAGTATTTATTATTTTTTATTAATACATTTTGAACATTACAGTAATTAGTAAAAAGGGACATGTGTTTAGGTTTGTGACAAGTTTACCGGGAGTGAGCGTCTGTCTCCCGAACTAGGTTTGACCCTGTGACCAGTAAAATAACCCACATTTACTTTTTAAAGTTGGGTTTTTAGTAGTTTTTTTTTTAGTGAGATCTCTCGGAAATAATTTCTGATTAGCTTAATAATCCACCGTTTAAGGGTGGGTTACACCAAAGCGTCTGTAATAGTAAGCGATGTTGTTTCTTTTGACAAAGTTTGAAAGTTCTTATGGAATTTCGGCTATACTGGCGCCATATTTACGTTAATTTGGTGCAATTCGCCTTTAGTTATTTACGATACAAGTGCCGAAAATAGGAAATTCGCAACGACGATAAATTAAAACACGACCGAAGGGAGTGTTATAAATCGACACATGTTGCGAATTACCTATTCGCACGTGTATCGTACAACGTTTTACTGTACATATGGCTCTTTAAAGTTTCGACATATGCACGAAAAATGCTCTTTTCCGCACTAGTGCGGGAAAGTAGCACCATATGTACTGTAAAATTATTTACAGTACATATGGTGCTACTTTTCCAGCTGGATGCGGGTGGCGCAGGACCGGTCACTTTGGCACTCTTTGGGGGAGGCCTATGTCCAGCAGTGGACGTCTTTCGGCTGATATGATGATGATGATTATGCTAAAAGTGGCACTGGAATATAAGTTTAATGTGCTCTGCCTACCCCTTTTCGGAATAAAGGCGTGAATCTTTGTGTGTATGTAGAAACTCGCCATATTATTTAGGTACCGTCTCGTAGGGTAGGTATTTGACGATTTGCGGTTGATTTTTTCCTGTTATTAGGAGTAGGTATCCGCTTCAGGAATGCTGAATCGTTTTTATAGCAGTATGTAACACGATTGAATTATTTTTGTTTCGTCTCATTATTCGAACAAAATAGTACATATTATCACGGATGGTTCGACATTTATTTGTATGCGATAGAGTTCAGGCACGCATACAGGAATATAACTTGTATCCTCGTCATCAGCCTTATATGTCTCCCACAGCTGGGCCACAGCGCTTGCAATAAGTAGCACTCTTTGGGGGAAGCCTATGTCCAGCAGTGGACGTCTTTCGGCTGATATGATGATGAAATACCCATGATTAAGAATCCAAATAAATTTAAACATAAACTTACACCTTTCCATCTGAATTTATAGAAATCTTGTCGTCGCAGACGGCATTTGTGACCTGAAAGTAAATTACATTTGAAATTAATTTTAAGACACAAAAATGTACAATCGTCCACAAATCGATTTAGCCCCATGTCAACCTCAATGGGCTTATGTGAGAGATACTAGCAACGATATACAGGGTGGAATCTTGTACGTGATCCAAAATAGCAAAATGTGAATCTATCCATGATTCTGAGCAACTTTTATTATGGGACCAACTTTGTGTTATGCCAAAAAAAACACAAGAGACATCAATGGTTATGTGAAACAAGCATGCGGCCTGCCTGAATTACGCCGTAACCTATATAGACGCTTACGACTCCAGGCCCCGTAGCATGGATGGCGTTATCACGCGATAAGTGACAGGATAGGCGCGTCGTCTCGTTCTATCAAACGGTGTCAGCCAGGGACGGAAGCTCTATCCTGTCACTTATCGCGTGATAACGCCATCCATGCTACGGGGCCTGTTCATACATTCTTGTCAGTCTAAAATGAGCAGAGTTGAATGAAATAGTTGGATTTTTTTGGCATAACACAAAGTTGGTCCCATAATAAAAGTTGCTCAGAATCATGGATAGATTCACATTTTGCTATTTTGGATCACGTACAAGATTCCACCCTGTATTTGATAGATATAAATACCTACTTAAATACACAGAAAATCTTTAAGAATTATGGGCTTTTAACACCCTGATTAGTAGTAACATTTGCTGAAAGTGCGAATAGCTTTTGTATACTCTCGCTAATCACTAATCAATGTGTAAACAGGCCCTCGGAAACAAATATTCATGCTTATCGGCATGACAATGATGTGACGTGATAACAGTCGATTTGACATAAGTATTACCACTGTTTAATCTCGCTGAGTCCCAGACCCATTAAGCCAGTGATCGTAACTTTTGTAGCATTTTTGGTGCAGCGTGCAGTTGTTAACGGAATTGGTATAAAGAATTTCAATATAACGTTAATATCAACCTTAATTAACAAATTTTGATTGATATTGTCTGCACCGAAAATGCTACAAAAGTTACGATCACTGCCCAAAACAAATCACTTTAGATTGTCTAGTAGCATAACTAGGTAAGTCACTAACGCATTTGTCAATATTTTTTTTAGGTAGTAAAGAAAAAATAAGGACGTGCGTGATACGTTACCTAGTTTTTTCCACATATTTATAATACGGATATAATAATTACTACATACGAAACCGCATCCATACACGCATTACAGTAAAAATTTGGCTGTATTTGTAGAATGGATCACTACAACGGATATCAAAATGTCATGTGATATTACAGCACGTGCGCCTAGACTACCATGGGTTAGCTATATATTACCTAATTTACGTAAATATATAGGTACATTTCACTAAAACATTGTAAGGAAAAGTCAACTTACCAGTATAGCAAAAGCTATGATGAAAAGGTAGCCGGTATACATGTTGGAATACTATTAATCTTACAGTAAATATTATATTTAAACGCTCACAACCAGCTGTGTGTAGATCACGTTCGGGAATAAATCGTTTTCCAGCAGTGACTGAAGTTGTTATCAGTATTCGTTCAGTTAAAGCTGCGGACATTCTATACCGCTGTGTCTACGGTGTGGTACACGAATTTAAACCTTATGCGCTAAACATAAGTTTCGAAATCGTATACGTATTTATAGAGCCAACTTATGGGGAAAAACATTTTTAAAATTGCTTATTATGTACCTATTTATTTTTTTGACATGGGCTTACTTCCCTGATTTTTCGCCGTTTGTTTTTAGCACGAATGGTAATACAATACTATAAAAACATAACCCTCCTCTCCTTCGGCAGTCGGGTAAAAACATTAAAATGCCTGTTTGATAATTTATTTTATGATAATTAGGTTCGAATTATAATGTACACATGATTGTATTTTATTTTATTACAAATACATTTAATAAATTAAAATGCCTCTTAAATATTTTATATAGTCGTTTATTACAGCGCCATCTAGCGACTACGTGACTATTTATTAGAAATGTTTAGAGTATAGTCAGTTCCTATTCTTAGCTATAGATGGCGTTGGACATGAAAAATTGACATGAGACAGTACTCCTATCGTATGATAGATTAGATTCATTTATCGCACAATTTAATTACAGGCCAATTTAAAAGAATCCGATCGTCAAACATTTAATAAAATAAAAAAATTATCAGAATTATGAAAACAAGACGAGTAAAGACAATCAAGACCACCCAGTCACCCAATAGGATCGTCATCATAATAAGTTTTTTTTTTGCACTGTTTAGCCTGCAGAGCGGCCAGTAACGGATATGGTTGTGGATAAAACTCTCTGGGGGCCTTATATTTGAAATACTTAAAATGTCAACACGAAATCTAATACAATGTCACAGTAAGTATACCATGTCATAGTAGCTATCATCATCCTTTCTAGTCCATTACTGGACATATAGCTTGGGCTTTACTGTAGGTAGTGTAAGAATTGGTCAGTAAATAACTGTAATCTTGCGGTCTTCTTAAAATATTTAATTAATAGCAAATTACATTCAACAATCTTTTCATTTTATATACCTAATATCCTATTTCCCCCTCTACTTTTTTAAACCCTCCTTTTTTTCTAAATTCCCCATTCCTAACCCACTCAGCCAAGTTTTCCCGCCAAAACGGCTGTCACGTGACAGACGGCAAGCCGGGCCACAATTGTTATTGAACAATTATCAAATGAATTACTACTTTAATTATGATAAATGATCTTAACACAGCCAGGATACATACAAAAAAATAGCTAAGAATGGAACAATATTATGCAACCTTACACTAGATACTTATAAGTTATAATCAAGTCAGACCCGCTCGCCGCTTCGACTAAACTCGACTCGCGCGCACCTTCCAGAGAGGCTACCTCAAAATGCAAACTTCGTTCGTTGGTGTACATCTATCTCTGTCGCACT
The DNA here is from genome assembly GCA_947578815.1 of Epinotia ramella. NCBI lineage: Eukaryota > Metazoa > Arthropoda > Insecta > Lepidoptera > Tortricidae > Epinotia > Epinotia ramella. Next base: position 27,735,296 of record OX388205.1, read on the forward strand.
TTCATATTCGAGTGACAGAGAGGGACGACACAAACGAACGAAGCTGAAGTTGGCATTTCGCGGTAGTCGCTTAGGAGAAAATCCGATCGCTATTAACTGCTCCATTATATCCTCGCAATGTCTTGACTTGTCTTGTACTTGGGATCATTAGGCCTGAATCACACTGGCGCGGCCTGCGGTGGCTGTCAATAGTAAACTTGTCATGTGTCGATGTCAGGAGCGCATTGAGAAGTGAGAGGGCGCGGGGCAACGGCGAATTCCTGAGCGACACGGTCCTCGACGACGGCACAGCCAACAAGTCGCGCTGTCGAGGTCTCAGGGCTATCCTCGGGACATCAGGGACATACAGTCGTACCAGACGCTCCACAACCTCGGGACAGTCCGACTCACCACGCAATATACACGATATGACGAGGAAGAAGTACTTACAGCTTATCGAGTTCACACTCCAAAAACTTTAGTTTTGTTCCAGCGTTTTCTTGGCTTGGCTAGGCTATCGTGGAAGTGTATGGGAAATTATAAAAAAAAACATTAAAAAAATATAGTTTTATTTGTACAAAACTCTATTTTATTGACTTTGTCATCGTTCTATTAATACTATATCTAAACACCCTCGGTACCGCAAACCATGGATTTCAAAAAGTTTAATAAAAAGCAATTAAAACATACATTATTTATGTTTATAATTACTAAACAAATACTGGGATGCAGAAAACAGGCTCATGTCGAAATTGAAAGAATTCGTGGCCTAAAACCTGCACAATTTTGGTTGTGTGTATGGAACATTTTAGAAATACCTCATACATTGACGTTGGTGTCGCATACTGTGAATTAACCAATTAAAGGTCCTGATAGACTTCAGCATTCATTTGTTATTAGCATTCTAGCGAATGTTACATTACAAAATAAACAGGAGCGTTAAACGAGCATTATAGAGAGCGTTATAGTGAGCATTCCAGCGAAACGACAGGAACTTGGAAAGATAGGTAGAAAAAAAAAACCGAAACGACAGTAAATTTTGTTATTTTCCCGCCCTCACTTTCCGACCACACCTCCTACCGGTTCCTAGAGCGTTCGCTGGAATGATTGTGAAAATGTTAGTAGCGATGATTGCTGTTGTTCAGTTCGATAAATTTAATAATGGCGAATTCTCGATGTTCTGACAGCCACGAAGCACGTCATGACGGGGTTACGTCATTGTCACCGACGTGGTATAAAAAAAAAAAAAATTGTGAAATCTCACAAAGCATCCAAAAACCACGCAATGTGAAAAGAGTAATAAAAATTGAGCATGGTTTTTGACTAGACCATAATGTAAGCAAAAATACATGAATACGAAAAAGTTCAATAAAGTCCCAGGTAAGATAGGTGCTTATAAAAAAGCACCTATCTTACCCACACTACAAAAAAAAGATTGTCATTTCACTTAACTTCTAGAAATTAATTAACAGTACATATGGTGCTACTTTCCCGCACTAGTGCGGAAAGGAGCACTTTTCGTGCATATGTCGAAACTTTAAAGAGCCATATGTTATGTACAGTAAAACGTTGTACGATACACGTGCGAATAGGTAATTCGCAACTCGTGTCGATTTAAAACACTCCCTTCGGTCGTGTTTTAATTTATCACCACTCGTTGCGAATTTCCTATTTTCGGCACTTGTATCGTAAATAACTATTTATTAACACCTATGTAAGTAGTTTTTGGTTCACTGTATTTTATTAGAATGAAATATACCTTTTCTCACTTTATGAAACTAAAGAGGAGATTGATATATTATTGAGAACTGAAACTTGCCTTTTTTGAAAAATTGGGCCTAAATTATCCTACTAAATCAACTTATAACATTTTATACATTTACAGGTGCATAATTTATACATTAATTAAAAACAAATCATTCAGAACATAGCTTTGCATTGTCCGTCTTGAATAAAACGTTTCAAGTTAATCAAACATTTACAATCAGCATTTCGTTAGCAGCGTAACTGCTTAATACAAAATTAATTTAGTATGGGGTGGCGCATCGTTACTGACGATTTCTCAATATAATTTGAGACGTTGGTGCCTTTAAGAAGCCTAAGTCTTCTGGTAGATGTCGCTACACGCCTCCCTAAGGCGTTGTAGGAAGGAACTGATTGAAAAATTTGGTGGCCGAACCGGATTGTTCCGATAGCTCAGTTGCTTAGTAGCGACGGCCGGCTCGGAGCATTAAATTTTTAAATTTTTCCTTTATTTAAAAATGCACCATAATTATGGTTTATCATGAAGGCCATCGTGTACTCGTTGGGGGCTAAGACAAATGGGTCATTGCGCCAGAGGAGTAAGTAATAGTGAGTAAGTAAGAGATGCAACACGAATATCTTGACAATTATGGAAGTGAAATTCTATTCCGCAAAACGCACCTTCATATGTAACGGTTGTCATTTACTATGACGCTCGAGGATCGTGACGTCACAATCTGTGAGCGTTTTCTCTCTCTACCAAGCAACATTAAAACGGTAGTCATCAGGCATATTTTTTAACTTTTTCTTTTGAAGTAATAATTAATGTTGAGTCTACACCCCTATTAGGGGCGGGTTACACCAACTTACGATTACAGACTGATTAAAGTTCAATATATACAAAAAAAAAAAAAAACAATATGGCGCTCCGGCAGCTGTCACTGCATAGAAACTGTCAAACTTTTCAACGTTCAGATTTTACGAACCTTACTACCGAACACTACTTGTAGTCCACCGTCAAGATTAAATACTGGCCGTGTCTTATCCAAACTCGACATTGGCGGAATCATCAAGGCTTTTATGGAGCCATATAGCACCAAAAATTGAATTGAATTGAATTGATTTTACGAACACCGCTATTACTCGTATTACAGACGGTGCAACCCACAATAAGTAATGATAAGTTTTAAACAACATTAGTTTCTTGTTCCAAGAGTGTGTCTGTGGGTTCCTCTTCTTCAACGAGTTCGTCTTTGCGGAAGAGCGTGTTTGCCACGGTGTAGGCCACGCTGCCGGCTCCTGAAAAAATTACGAGTAATAATTAAACATGACGTCTTAAGAGCCGCAGTAAGCTCGATTCTCCATACAAACGTAGTTACGCTCTCATTTTAAAACTACGTGTTGGATTGTAACGAACCTTTGCATGTACAATGGCATGAGGTATATCCAGGTCTGTAATTAGTTTATGTAGCTTCAGATATCATAGCGAATTTAAGTTTTTCATACAAAACTTGTTTTGCTGTATTCCGTTTGTTTTATAAACTGGAGCCATATAAACTAATTACAGACATATATATATATAATTTAATTGTGTATGCAAAGTTACGTCACAATGCATTACGTAGTATTAAAATGAGAACGAAACTCCGTTTGTATGGGAAGGTGAAATTCCGCCGAGCTTACTGCGGATTCTTAATTATTTATTTCAAGAAGTACTTAGAGTAGAAGCGGTGAGTGAATCAGCGAAGGAAACTTGCAGACGTTGTGCGAAGACTACCGCGAAACGGCAACTTCGTTAGTGTTTATATGTCGCCTGCAGACCCAAGTGTGTTGGAGATACGAACGAACCAAGGTAGCGTTTCGTACAATGGTGTGCAAAGCAACGACCTTTTGTTAAATTGTGAAGAAGTAGTTCATTACCAGCCTTTTCAACAATTTCTTCTTGGCAAATTTAAAATGAACGTTGCTGAATGTGTTCCTTTTGCCGTTCATATTTTAGTAACGTAAAATGGGGTGAGTAGGGTTCGCGGGGAGAGTTGGTTTATGAATGGGGAGAGAAGGGATGAAAAGGGGGTGAGATGAGATTTTAAGGCTACTGCTACAAAAATAAAGTATTCCAATTTAAAATGGAGATATAGTAATACTCATAATAAAAAAATCGATTCAACAATCTTCCAAAGTCACCTTTGTATGAAAACCCATCTCACCCCAATTACGACGGACTACGGGGTGAGGTGGGATTTCCTGTTTATCGTCAAAGTTATAAAATGGAACTACCCAAAATAAAATAAAAACTAAAATACAAACGTCCGGAACACTTATTACACCATTCAGTTTGCATATGTACAAATAAAATGCCATCGAGGTTTGAATGTCAGTTTTGCCCCTACTCACCCCACTTTACGGTAGTTTTTTTTTTCGGTACCAAATTGCTGATGTTTTTAAAGCAATACACGGTTCTTCTTTTTCATAAGAGGTACATTGCAGAATTATGCCAGTGACTTACTATCGTCCACCGCCTTCTGAGGGAAGTTCTTCCTGGTGTGCCAGAGCCGGCTGATGACCGCGAGCACTAGTACTGCCAGCAGCAGCACCACGGCTCCTCCAACCCACAACGTCATCTGGACACTGGCCAGCCTGGAAGAGATGATAAACGTTAGACAGAGATCGAATTATAGCCCTCTCCCTCTAACGCATAGCTGCCTTCTGCTCACGCGCCAACGTTGGCCCAGTGTGTACAGCAGGCTTTTAGACTATTGGAATAGGGGTGTAGAATAAAATAATCAATAATGTCATATTTTCTCGAAAAAGAATTAAAAATTTAGTCAAATGGAGAAAATATCAACGCGAGAGGTTAAATAATCACGAAGTTATAAATGTCCAAAGTTGTAAGAAGGGGTATGTACATTTTTAATACTTTTTCGAGAAAATATGTCATTTTTTTTATAATCTTTATTTAAAGAGCTTTATCGCGTTGCGATTATGACGCTCCATATGATCAACAATGGGTCCACCTTAACTTCTATTATTGAGAGCTATCCTCGCTAACTTAAATAGTGCCCTGGCCTCTTCCGACAGTGGAAAAGCCAGTGCGCTATTGCACCCACCAACATCTAACAAGGTGCTACAGGATGACATTATTGATTATTTTATTTAGTGTCTACATACAGCCCTATTCTTTGAGATATCTGAATGGGATTTTTTTGTCTTCTTTCTTTTGGAGTACTTAATAATAATTTTCGAGTCTACTCCCGTATTACCTCAAAAGGAAGTGACGTCTTGTGTCAGAGGGCAAGATTTTCATTTGTTTACTTTATCGGCCGTATTCATAAACGTTCTACAAGCCTGTTTTAACCAAAATGCCATTAAAATTCGTTTGTCCTTATCTGTCACTTTGACATTTGTGTTCGTAAGAAAGGGACAAAGCACATTTTATTTAGCAGAGGCATTTTAAGTTTTATGAATAAGGGGGATAGTATATAAGGTTTTGTTTGTGTGTACTGTCATTTCTGAGATTTTGTGAGCAGGATGCTACGCAATCTAGCAAGCTAAGTAGTGTAATATTTAAATCAGTGCTAATGCTACCCTGTGCCTGTATTTAGTTTAGTTTGTCAGCGTATCCTGTAATGCCGTGTACCTAAACACACCTTATGGCATAAAAAAAATCCGATAAGCTTGACATAATATGGAATATCCCTTGAGGTAAACAAGAAAATACTTAGGTAGTGAAGTTAAAAAAATCCCGCGAAATGGACCGATCAAGTGAGTTTAAGCGAACTATAGTTTTAAAACCACATGTATTTTTAACGGGTATGTAAAAAACGTGTTCCAATAGTAGTTTTGGTGTATTTATAATTGATATAAAGCTTACCCGGTCGTAGCCGTCTTTCCTGAGATTTCACCTCTGAAAATAGACAAAAAACATCAGTTATCGCTCGCCGTATTCAAAAGAATAGAAAAAAGTTAAAAAAAATAAACTTAACACTCATACGTCAGTTAGTTTTAGTCTAGTTTCATTGTAATTTTTCTTAACTTTTTTCTATTCTTCAATGTACCACCAACTCCTCTAGTTATGTTACATTAAATTCATTTACTAAACTAGTTTGGATGTAAAATGCAGATTTTAATATTTAAGAGAAGCAATGTTGCAATGATGGTCTTAGAATCAATCATCATAAAAACTTTTAAAGCAAGGTAACTTCAATAAGATACGGCTAAAACACAGTTCGTTTACGTCCAGAATGAGGCTATTCTCATTTTTGTTCTCCTTGACAATTGTGAATGCGATTATAAAACGCTAGTTTAATGGTCATTTGATGAAGGGAGTGGCGCAGGACCGGTGATTGTGGCACTCTTTGGGAGAGGCCTAAGGCGAGCAGCTGATCTTTCGGCTGATATTATAATGATTATGATGTTAATGATGGCGATGGTGGCGATGATGATGATAATGATGACGATAATGTTGATGATGAATTGAATGATGAATTTATTGTGCATCTAAGATAAGCACACATGGTAGTAATTACAGACATCCAAGGCTCTGACAGTGTCACAAAATCGGGAATCGCTCAGTCATACAAAAGCTATTGGATCAAAGATAAACTTACGGCGTTAAAACAACACAAGTGCCATTTATTAGTTCCATCTCAGCGTCGCATATACATTCTTTGCAGGTGCCATGATCGCACGCGCCACACGGCTTTAGGCATACTGAAGAATTCACACGAGCATATTCGTCCTTACAACTACATTCATTTGTCGCTAAGCACTCTCCGTTAACACATGGTTCCTCACAAGTTGGTATGCATCCTTTCTCTGGATGAGAGTAACCTTTGTTACATTCACATTTGTTTGGAGCTGTGCAGACTCCATGCGTACAAAGGTCACATCTAGGTTGGCAGGTATTATTGTCAGCCTTTTCAAACCCTACGAAACAGTCGCAAGTATCAGGCGCCACGCAAGCGGCATTGATGCAAGGTTTTACACAAACTGGCTCGCATTTATTTCCTTTCCTTTCGAAACCATGATTGCAGATGCAGACATCAGGATCTGAGCAATTTCCATTACTACAATCACTGCATTTGAGTACGCATGTTTCTGAGTGTTTTCCTTTACTTTCGTATCCCTCGACGCATTTACATTTATTGGGCGCTACGCATTTACCGTTTATGCAGGGTTTCTTGCAAACAGGCTCGCATTTGTCGTCATTGAGTTTGTATCCATCACTGCATTTGGGTACGCATGTTTCTGTGGTTTTTCCTTGTGTGTATCCATCAAAGCATTTACATTTATTGGGGGCTATGCAATCGCCGTTTTTGCAGGGTTTCTTGCAAATAGGCTCGCATTTGTCGTCTTTGAGTTCGTATCCAACATTGCAATCGCAGACATTAGGTGCCGAGCAGATACCATGGCCGCAATCATTTTTGCACTTAGGTCTGCAGTCTTCTTTAATCCCGTTCTTAGCTTCAAAACCTTCTTTACATTGACAAACATCAGGTGCTACGCAGTCACCGTTAACGCAAGTGTTATTACAGACAGGCGTACATTTATTATCTGTCCAGTTGTATCCGTATTTGCAAGTGCATGTATTAGGCGCAGAGCAGACGCCATTGCTGCAATCTTGTTCGCATTGAGGCGTGCACTGCCCATCTTTCTTAACGTAACCTGTATGACAGTTGCAGGTATTAGGGCTCACGCAGTCACCGTACGTGCAGTTGGTACACTGGGCGACACAGGTGAAGTTGTCTCTCGGTGTGTAGCCTTCGTGGCATGTGCATTGGTTAGTACCTGTACAGTTTGCGTTGGCGCAGGGGGTATTGCAGACGGGTTGGACACACGCGTGGACGGTAGCGGTGTCGTTCAGGATGAGCGGCGGTTCGCACATACAGATGTTTGGGGCATCGCATGTCCCGTTCAGGCAACCACTCTCGCAGATGGGTTGACATATTCTGAGGTCTACGTTAAAGGTGTACCTATCGCAGCAATCTAGTTCTAGTTCGTGGTAGACCTGAAAATATATGACATCGTATTTTACGTTTTTTTTCTTTAGCTCACGTGGAGATCCTTCTTAAAGACTGCTCCATTTACAAAAATAAAAGTATAGATAGCCTAGTGGTTCAGACATGCGGCTGCTAAGCGGCGGTCGTGGGTTCGAATAATCCCGGCTCGTACCAATGAGTTTTTCGGAACTTATGTACGGAATATTTACCGTTAGCTATTCGGTGAAGGAAAACATCGTGAGGAAACCGGTTTAATCCCAATAAGGTTTAGTTTTCCCTCTGGGTTGGAAGGTCAGATGGCAGTCGCTTTCGTAAAACTGGTGCCTATGCCAAATCTTGGGTTTAGGTGTCAAAGCGGACCCCGGGTTCCTTTAGGGGCACTATACCGGGAATAACGCTAGGAGGATGAGATATATAATATACACACACGTCATACCTTATATAATCAATGTAATCCAACCCAGTATTATTATCTGATATTGTTAACTTTTCATAATTAGGTACAATAAAACAAACCTGACTTACACTAGTGGTTCCTAGCCTAAAAGAGAGGAAATTCTAAGCGAAGACTTTCACAAATCATAATAATTAAAACGCTATTAATACAAATCCTTATCATTAAAGGGTCGGCAACGCGCTTGTGATTCTTCTGACCCCGTATCATGGTCGGCCTTATCACACGATAAGTGATAGGATAGAGCGTCCGTCACTGGCTGACACCGTTTGATAGAACGAGACGACGCTCCTATCTTGTCACTTATCGCGTGATAAGGCCGACCATGATACGGGGTCTGGACTCGCAAGCGTCCTAAGGCTACGGTATCTGTTTACCATCAGGCAGACCGCGGAAAATCGATTCTGCAATAAGGTATTTTCTTAATATTCACGGACAACCGGCTACCACAACAGACGCGCGCGGAATGTAAGTCGGAGTGCCAACTCGGAGTCCGAATTCTGACACGCGAAGTACATGCATTTGCGTGATCTATGTATATCTATATCTGTGAGACAGACCTTATGCTTGCTTTCCACCGTCGTAGTATAAACGACAAACAAATACAACTACAAATAACTGTACAAATTATTCTAGGGTCTCCCTACTAAACTGAAGTATGTATTCCATTAGATGAGGATCCACTACAAAAAATCTTGATTTATTATTAACTAGCTTTTTCCCGCGACTCCGTCCGCACGGAACTCGATTAAATCGTAGCTTCGTAGCTCCATACAAACTTTAAGCTCCTATTTCACCTCCTTAGGAGATGATTTCCGGGATAAAAACTATCTTATGTCCTTCCCCGAGCCTCAAACTATCTATACCTAATTTCATCAAAATCGGTTTCAAAGTAACAGACAGACACTTTCGCATGTATAATATTAGTATGGAGTACTTAATTACTAGGGGGCCTGTGAGCTGCAGAACATGTGAACAAACCTTTTTTTCTTTTTATTTTAATCTTTAAAATCCAAATCGAAAAAAAAATCGATATAATTAATTGGACGTAGTTAAAGGAAAAAGATCCAATCCACAGAAAGTTGAGCAAAAGTTATGGCGGTTTAAAGTTTCAACCGTGATTCCTCAAAACTGGTACATTTTTTTTATAATATATGTTTGGATGAAAATTGAGTTGAGTCGTGTATTATACATTCTTTCACACAGAATTCAGTTAAATGCTATATTTTTCAGGATTTCGACCAAAAGTGGGGTTGGATCTTTTTTTGCGAAAATACACTTTTCATAGACCCTTCCTTTTGTTTAATTTTGTAATAAGGATTCACGAAATAAAACTGGCATAATAATCATGTAAAACCATCTCTATACATACATAAAATAAAGCTGAAGATGGTCGAAAGTCTTTACATGGAAGATATTCGAAAAAAAGTTTGCTGGGATACTTAGAATCGATAACAGAACACGTTCCAACAGTTTTTAGAATTTTTGTCTGTTTATCTGTTTGTCTGCTTATGTGAACGCGCACCACGTGAAAACGGCTGAACGGATTTTGATGCAAACTTTACTAATCTGTTGAGAAAATCCCCGGCCAGGTTTTAGGCTATAAAAAATATTATGATAAGGGTGCAAAGGGGACCAAAACTGGGGTTGAACTTTGTATGGGAACTCCTTGAATCCCATACAAATCTAAAAATGCGGGTATAAAATTTGGACAAAACGGCATTCCGCGGAGAATTGAGTATATAGGTGCCAATTTTTTTTATGTAGAAAACTCTCGTGACACTGAAATATTATTGGGAGCGCATAAGGAGCGCTCCCTAAAGGGATATTTTAGGCCTTTCATTCCTACGAAAACCTCAGCCTTCGCTTCGCTTCTTCTTCGCTTGCCTCCCCGTTTACCTTCGGGATTTCGGCCCTTAAGTTTCGCTTGCAAGACACCGGAAGATAATGAGTGTGCTTAGGGGTGATTGCTCACATTGAGAACTGCTCTCAGAAGGGTTGCTTTGGGCCTTTCAGTCCAACAAAATGGCCTTGCTTGCCTCGCCGCTTACCTTCGGAACTTTGGCCTGGGATTTCGCTTGCAAGACACCTGGGGATAGTAAGTGTACGTGGGGGCTCGCCCTCAGGTTTCGTTTGCAAGACAACGGGAGATAATGAGTGCCCGTCCATGAGGGCGCATTTAGAGCGCTTTCTGAAGGAATGATAATGAGTCTTTCATTCCAACGAAAAGCAAGGCCTTTGGCCTCGCTTGCTTGGTGAGTGGCGAGCCGAGGTAAGTCCCGTAGGTGAGTGGCGAAGCAAGCGAGGCCAAAGGCCTTGCTTTTCGTTGGAATGAAAGACTCATTATCAATAAAAAATTGTAAGTGTCCGTGAGGGCTCGCTTGCCTCGCCGCTCATCTCCGGTACTTTAGCCACAGGTCGGTTTGGTCGTTTGCAAGACACCTAGGGATTGTAAGTGTCCGCGGGGGCTTGCATTCGGGTCTTGGGCCCTCGAGCTCGCCTAGGGAGCGGTCTCTTAAAGCATGCTAAAGCCTTTAAGTCCTACAGAAAAGCTCACCCTTCGCTTCGCTTGGCTCCCCTTTTACCTTCGGGAATTCGGGCCTCAGGTTTCGCTTGCAAGACTCTCGTAGATAATGAGTGTCCGTAGGCGCTCGCATTGAGAGCGCTCTCTAAAGGGATGCTTTGGGCCTTCCATTTGAACGTAAAGCTCGGCTTTTGGCTTCGCTGCCACCTGGGGATAGGAAATGTCCGTGTCCGTGAGGGCTCGCCGTCGGACTCGCATTGGGAGCGCTTTATAAGGCTTGATTGTGACCTTTCATTGTTACGAAAAGCTCGGCATTTGGCCTCGCTTGCCTGCCCACTCCCCTTGGGGACTTTGGGCTCCGGCCTTCGGCCTTCAGGCTTGCATTGGGAGCGCTTTCTTAGGGCTTGATTGGGACCTTTCATTGTTACGAAAAGCTCGGCCTTCGGCATCGCTTGCCTGCCAGCTCCCCTTGGGGACTTTGGTCTCCAGTTTCGCTTGCAAGACACCTGGGGACAGTAAGGCCTTCAGCCCCCGAGCTCGCATAGCGACCGCTCTCTAAAAGTATGCTAAGGGCCTTTCATTCCTACGAAAAGCTCAGCCTTCGGCTCCGTTTGCTCCCCGTTTACCTTCAGGTCTTCGGCCCTAAGGTTTCACCTGCAAGTTACTCGGAGGTAACGAGTATCTATGGGGGCTCGGCCTCGGGCCTTAGGCCCTCGTAAAAAAAAATTAAGACCACTCTCTGAAGGTTTGCTTCGCCGCTCAGATTAAGGGACTTTGGCCTCAGGTCTCGCTTGCAAGACACCTGGGGGATAGTGAGTGTCCGTGGGGCTCGCCATCGGGCCTTCGGACCTGGGGCTCGCATAGGGTGCGTTCTCTCAAAGGATACTTTGGGGATCTATATAATATTATAGACGACCAAGTTTATGAGGGTATTTATTTCGATTCGAAGACAATTTGAACTCTTACACGCACAGTATGGAAATGGAATGTTTATTTTCAAATTTGTCAGTAATATCAATATGGTTAAACATAAGAATATCATGTTTAAACCATAATTATACCTACACGTTGTGACGTCTGAGGGTGGTGAAAGGTATTTAAATAATAACCACTGCGTCAACAAAATTAAAAAAAAACTTTTATTTAAAAAAACCTAGTGAGCAGGGTCGTTTATAGGGGTCTTAAGGCCGGTCTGGTTCCGTGCGCAAAATGGTACTGCCCTGGCTGGTTATTGGTCCACGTGGGAGGTACTCGAGCCAGCGGTGATGAGGAGCAGGGGCGACGGTGGGCGAACGGCGGGCGAACGGCGGGCGAACGGCTCCAACCCTGCCATCGAGATGGTGTGCGTGTGCTGAGGCCTCTTCTTATTAAAAACGTAGCACCCTGTTGAATTTCACACAGCCTTAGTAAGTTGCCACGACTCGCTCTGCTATGTGAACACCCCGGCATGATGATGATGAAGATGGGACCATGATGAAGCCGTGCACCGAAAGCGAAAAGCGTGTTTGTGTTCACTAGCAGAGCGGAGTTACAAGAAAGCATGGGAAAAGCACAGAAAAAGGAAGAAAGTTCATTAAAATCAATAAGCGGCGGGTACGCACATAAAATATCGCGCCCAACCAAAAATAAAGGAATAAATATGCACAATCATTCTACCACTAAGAGCGCTTAGCAACAAATGATATGATTATTAAAGAATAATTACTACATTATCGATCGAATACGAATGAGCTACTTTGTCTACAAAGCTAAGCCACTAATATTCTAAATTAAAATTAAGACGTTCAACACTTATTCACTTACCAATATGTGGGTGCGAAAGGAGCTCGTAACGGACGTAGTACGACGCCGACGAAACAAATTTATAGAGGTGTAATAATTAGGTATCCGCGCACACCTAAATTAAATTAAATTTAATAACTCGCTCGTACGGCGCGCATGAAGACGCAATGAGTTGCGAGCGCAGCGGTACGTGGGTGTGTCGTGTGAAGGTGTGACGCGGACTGGCGGGGCACGGCGCGACCGCGGCACAGCGCAGGAGTCTGGTACTTTCCGTGACGTCAATACGAGAAACCGGCCCGGCCGCTGCAGGTACAGTTGCTTGCTTTAAAATGTGATCGCGCGGATATTAGGGAAATGTATTTATCTTAATATGATTAAGTATGTTAAAACTGAATGTTTTAAATATTTTTAATGTAAATATAAAATAAGTGGATATATTGGTAATAGTGTAAAATGGTAATAAAAATAATTAAAAAATATAATTGTTAATTGATTAAAATAATAAATAATTCTTGTATAATTTAGGTTGTAAAAATGTATAAAACAAGTTAATTTCATTAGTGTGATCAATTTAATAGTTAATTTTTCATTCTTTTATTAATAATTATTATAAATAAGTGTAAATATTCAAATATGTACGTGCAACGTTACAACGTACGAAGTCGCGGGCAGAAGTTAGTTGTTAATATAACCATTTTCCTAAAAATGGTTTATGTGCGCTGGATCGGATAATACATTTACGTATAATGATCCAAGACAATAATACTGACAGCAAATATCGTAATAAAGGCTGCTTTATAGTGAAAACTTCTTTTAATGATTAAAAATAAAGCTAAATGAATTTAAAAAATCAGATTAAAAAAAAAATATTGTAATAGGATCGTTTCTGTTGTTTACTAAGACACCATTGCAGGATTCAAAACAACTCAACAAAACTGATCCAAGTGAGTTGAATCTATTTTGTTGTATATCTAAAAGATTTAAAGAATCTAAATTTAGTTTTTCAAAAAGAATCCAAACGGATTGGATCCGTTTCGTTGAAAATATTAAAAGTAAAACGTGTGAATTGCATTTTATTAAAAATGGTCCAAGCAGGTTGGATTTCTTTTGTTAAAACAAATGTGAATCAATTATGTAACTGATCTAATATCACTATACGGTTCCAAGCGTTATGGGTCTTTATGAAGGATATCTTTTTTACTCCGTCATACATGTGGGATGGTATCCCATGTTGATTAAAATATGAAAACACTATGTGAGCGGGGCCGTCTTTTTGCTGAATGAAAATATACGCCTCAGAGACCTCTCTGGTATACTTAACTCATGTTTTGGTCATTCTGTGGATTGGATCCTTTTCCTTTAACTACGTCCAATTGAGCTTCCTCAAAACATTGTTCACTAGCTGAAATGGAGAATTTCGGTGACTCGTTTAATTAAAGTCGAGGATATCGTCAGTCGATTTGCCGGCATAAACCAATAGCGACGTACGAGCAAGTATAACTTACTCATGTTAATTAGTAATAATTACAGTTTTGATATCCTATCGCTGTTAATTAAATTGAAAACCGGCGGCAAACGCGGCTCCAAGTCACGTCCATTTAATGACGGAAATATTTGATAAAAAAACGTGTTGTGCATAGAAAAAGCCGGGAACATGTTATCATTTAGTGCTCACAAGGATGATTCATAAAAAAAACTTAAGTTACATTTATGGAATTGATAATAGGTTGCTGTTTGTTGCGCATTTGTTGCATAAAGGTCCATTTACATGGTGCAATAACTCGCATGCGAGTTTTATTACATTGTAGCGTTTGATTGAATTCGTCGTATTCCGCTAGCCCGCAGTCCCGCAATGTAATGGAAATCGCATACGAGTAGAAAGTTGCACCTTGTAAAAGGCCGTTAATTTGCAACTAAACTTTACACTAATTATGAAACCTGGTTAATCAAGACCTGGATGGATAATTGAGAAACCTCTACGAGTATAATTGAAATTTATGTTTGTTGTGCTCCACAAAGAGAAAAAAACTATAAATCCATATCCATACTATCCATATCCATACTATCCATATCCATACTTCCATACTATAATTGCGAAAGTGTGTCTGTCTGTCTGTCTGTTACCTCTTCACGCTTAAACCGCTGAACCGATTTGGATGAAATTTGGTATAAAGATAGTTTGAGTCCTGGGGAAGGACATATGATAGTTTTTATCCCGGAAATCATCCCCCAAGGGGATAAAGTTGGGGGTGAAAGTTTGTATGGAGCTACGATATAAACGAGTTCCACGCGGGCGGAGTCGCGGGCAGAAGCTAGTAAAACATAAAACGTTAATACTAGGCAGTAACATCTTCTCACTAAAGAGCGATCTCTTCCAGACAACCAATGGGATTACTACTACCTGTTAATGTTTAAGTCCTATAAATATTATAAAAAAATAATATGAATACGTAAACACGATCTGTTTTACTTTAAAACTGATATAAATCATCATCATCATCCACCTAGCGTTATTCCCGGTAATGCCCCTAAAGGAGCCCGGGGTCCGCTTTGACACCTAACCCCAAGATTTGGCATAGGCACTAGTTTTACGAAAGCGACTGCCATTACAACCCACAGGGAAAACTAGACCTTATTGGGATTAGACCGGTTTCCTCACGATGTTTTCCTTCACCGAAAAGCTAACGGTAAATATTCCGTACATAAGTTCCGAAAACCTCATTGGTACGAGCCGGGATTCGAACCCACGACCGCCGCTTGACAGCCGCATGCCTGAACCACTAGGCTACCGTAGCCCTACTGATATAAATCATGAAAATTAAATGATATTTACGGAGTAGTTTTTCTTACACAGAATAAATTATTATTTATAAAATGAGTGTTGAGTAATAAAATGAGAGTGTTCTCTTAAGTAGGTGCAAGTAAATTGCACCTACTTAAGAGAAATTTGCAGTATTACGATTTACGACCTATGTTTGAGGATCTTTATAAATGAGTCAACATTTTATTACCGGGTTAAATTAAATACCTCTTAATTGACGATACACTTATCACTGCAATACAAATATACTACCAATTATCCAGGTTTCAGTACTACAAAAAAAAACATTTCTCATAGGTTTTGCTTGATAATCGTACTAAGTTCGTGGGGTGGGGTCAGCTAGCAGACTATACCAGTACTTAAGGGGCTCCCATACGCCAATGACCTTCGATCTGAATCCCTTAATTTTCTAATGTTTTTTGTAGCTTATTATATTAACAACAACGGCTTTAAGCAATATAGTATCCCATATCTACTTCACAGTTCATTGTTTTCGAGATATTTGGCATCAAAGTTGAACAATTTTAGCCCTAAAAATTGGTTTTCTGGCCATAACTTTTGTGTTAATCGGTTTAAAATGAAAACCCTAGACCTGTTTTTTAGAGACGTCACAGACAAACCCAAATATGTAGATTTCGTATATGTTAGATCTTTCACGTCAATAGAGATACGAAAATAAGTGTTTTTTTAGACAATGTTTAAAAAAATCATACTTAATAAAGTATTCATTTGTTTCAAAATACGGTAGATGAAAATAGAGATAAAATATTGAAGAACCGATAGCCGTTTGATTTATAATTCTATCTGTAGTGCAAAAGTAGGAGATACGATTCAAAACTTGTCAAAAATCTATGAAAACCTCGGGTAGCCCCTTAAGTAGTGCCACGACAGTATAATAAAGAGTAAAAACGTTAAGGGGTTAAGTCAGGTTAGGTTATATAGGTCAGGTTATGTCTGTCTGTCTGTCTGTCTGTCTGTTACCTCTTCACGCTTAAACCGCTGAACCGATTTGGATGAGGTATAGAGATAGTTTGAGTCCTGGGGAAGGACATAGGATAGTTTTTATCCCGGACATCATCCCCCAAGGGGATGAAGTGGGGGGGTGAAAGTTTGTATGGAGCTACGATATAAACGAATTCCACGCGGACGAAGTCGCGGGCAGAAACTAGTAGTAAATAAATATTAGGGGACATCTTACACAAATCGATCTAGCCCCATAGTAAGTTCAATAAGGCTTGTTATGTTATGGGTACTAGACGACGATTATATATTTTAGATGTAATTACTTAAATACATAGAAAACAAGACTCACAAATATTCATGCTTATCGCACATGAGATTCAAACCCAGGACCTTCAGCTTCTAAACTTTCGTGAACCATGTTGAAATAAAGGTAATAATTAGACGATTGAATTGATTAGGTGCTCCAAGCGCTACCGCCGCGAAAAAAACGTGTAACAAATCGAGCATTAGGCGAAAACTTCAATTAAATAGTTCATACCTCTGTTTTCGTTTTAGTTACGGTGCATATTCTTTTTCCGCCTTTGCATGGCACCGTCTCATGGTATGTTACCGTTCTGGTATTGGGTACCCTGAAACAAATAAGAATCCAATTTAAATGTACACAGCATCAAACAACGCTACGGCCTAAACTTTAGTCTGCGCTAACTCAACTGGCGCCTGGGGTCATAAAAGAAGTGAGACACGCTGCGTAAGGGCCCGGAAGTGAGAAAGAGATAGCATTATCACCTCCATGTCAATTTAGTTTGCGAACACTATACTCGTAGTATGTACGCTCTTGGCTTAAACAATCTTTTATTTTTATTACCCACTAGCTTCTGCCCGCGACTCCGTCGCCGTGGAACTCGTTTATATCGTAGCTCCATACAAAATTTCACCCCCCATTTCACCCCCTTGGGGGATGATTTCCGGGATAAAAACTATCCTCTGGAAGGACCCCGGGACTCAAAATCTGTAGGTATACCAAATTTCTTCTAAATCGTTTCAGCGGTTTAACCATAGCTTAGGTACAGTCGCCATCATATATATCGGCGCGGCCAAAGTGCTCACAAATATCTGAACACATCTCTATTGTCGAGGTATTAGAGACGTGTTCAGATATTGGTGAGTTCTTAAAAAGAAACATGAAAACAAAAAAAGGAGAGTGTATTTAAGTTAAAATGTTTGAAATATAAGATAAGATCTAAAAGGTGTGTGTGTGTGTGACCAAACCATTAAAATTCTCGTTAAACAATTTTGACCAACAACACTAACTTGAAATTTAACACACGCACAGCCGTACGTCAAGTTGTCAACACTCGGAACCTTTTCCGTGACATATATTGACAGGCTCGCGGTCGTCCTTGGTTAACCCTTCGCATGCCTTAGCACTGATCAGTGCTATCGAAAATTTACTGTGACACAAGTAAAATGTATAATCCTTCACCACTGTCCGTGTTAAGGGGGTGAATTGGAAGCACATGGTGGAAAGGCACCCGAACGGCGTGATATTTTAAGAAACTTATGTAACACACTTTCATTAATTGGCTTACCATTTGCGCGAAATTCCCGAACTAAACTAATTTCTCAAATTATTCTAGTTTATACAAGTTGCTGGAGGTCGCTGGATGCGGGTGGCGCAGGACCGGTCACTTTGGTACTCTTTGGGGGAGGCCTATGTCCAGCAGTGGACGTCTTTCGGCTGATATGATGATGACAAGTTTATTCTAGGAAATCGGGAATTTTTCGCAGCTGGAAAGCCAATTTATGAAAGTGTGTTACATAAGTTTCTTAAAATATCACGCCGTTAGCCTGCGAATGTCGAGAAACGTTTTGTATGGTCGTCGAACCACCTTAATCAGCGTTTTTCTCTAAATAAAGAGTAAAATTACATTACCCACATGGCAGCTACATAAGGTGAAATTCAACCTAAATGTATTTAAATGTCATAAGGACTTTGGGCGGTTATTATCTTTTTTCATTATGGATGTGGGGTCATTGCACGGTTATAATACGGAAACATTTGGCTAGCAGGCTACTCAATAACAATGTAGGTATTAACATACTTAGTAAACATGTGTCGCGTAAATAGGACATACATACATATGCAATGTAAATAGAACACGAACGAACATAGTCATGGTTGGTGTTTATATGCCGTTTATTAGAATCTCTATACCTAGCGTATTCCCTTTTAGTTACGTAGGTACCTTATAAGGAAATTAGCAAATATGTTGACCAACCCAAAGTTATGCGATGTGTTTTTATACATATTTGACACCTAGCTGACAAACATGCGAACTTTTCAGTAGAACAGATCGTTATTAACCCCCGACGTAAAAAGAGGGGTGTTATAAGTTTGACGTGTCTGTGTATCTGTGTGTCGGTATGTGGCTTCGTAGCTCGAAGCCGATTTTAATGCGGTTTTTAGCTACGTTTCAACAAAATCGGCTCAGCCGGTTTTGAGATATTGAACTGTGAAATGAAAATGTCGGGGGGTTTGCAATATTTCTAAGTTAATTATTTTCCATATGAAAATTTACACTTAGATCTGCCTGACGTACGTACGTACTACGTACGAAGATTTACGCAATCGACCAGCTGCTATGATCTGCCAATAACTTTGGGAAGAATGAAAATGAATTTGCAAGAGTTCTAGTTTCTTCCATATCTCTTTTATTTGTTTGTAAATAATCAAAAATTTCATATAATTCTCATGACAATTACATAATGTTCTCATCTTTACCGACGGCCAATTCTCCACCTTCCGTGCGCCGCAGTGTGCTCTTGAGTTCAGTCTAACGGCGGTCGTGGGTTCGAATCCTTGCTCGTACCAATGAGTTATTCGGAACTTGTGTATAGATTATACTGAAATCATTTCATATTTCCCGTTAGCTTTTCGGTGAAGGAAAATATCGTGACGGAACCTACATA
The DNA here is from genome assembly GCA_947578815.1 of Epinotia ramella. Taxonomy (NCBI): domain Eukaryota; kingdom Metazoa; phylum Arthropoda; class Insecta; order Lepidoptera; family Tortricidae; genus Epinotia; species Epinotia ramella. The sequence continues at coordinate 27,754,531 of OX388205.1, forward strand.
CCTACATCGGCGAAGAAATTCAAAGGTGTGTGTGAAGTCCCCAACCCGCACTGGGCCAGCGTGGGGACTACTGCCCGTTCCCATGAGCCATGAGAGGCCATGAGAGGCCATGAGAGGCCTGTGCCCAGCAGTGGGACGTATTAGGCTGATTTATATTATTATATTATGTATTATTTTCTGGAAAAACATCCCAAATTAAAAATACGAAGGCCATCGAATATTTGAAAAGTTATCTGTAACCATAAACGGTTGCAGATTAAAATACAGTAATACTTCCGTAAAATATACGTCATACTTGATACATACAATATCCAAAAATAATTAAATAATTGTCTAAAGTCCAAATACAAGATGATAACTAACATTAACTAAATTAAATTAAAATAAAGTTAAATTTAAAAAAGCCCTCGAGGCATTGTAGCGAGGATGCTGGCGGCATTTCCTCGCTGAATTGCAATGCTGATGTGTTGCGCGAGAAAGCCGGCCAGCCCTTCGGCCACCAGTTATGTCAACCAGACGTTTCGCGATTTCCGCAAATAACTTAAATTGTTCTGATTGCAAAATGTATTAAAAGTCATCAACCCCCTCTTGACGACACTTGTTATATTCTTAAAAACAATCTATAAGGATACCTGCGACACACTCCACACGAGTTAATTCGCACTATTCCGGTTTTTGGATAATGATGGCTGAAAACCCCAAAAATAATTTAGAATAAAATCGGTAAATAACAGTTACAAATATAAAAGCCCAATTAACTAAAACAAGTATACGCAAAAAACGGCTTTAAACGCTGCCCTGCAGGATTTAAAATTGAATGGTGACATTCATTGAACATACCTATATCCTGTAATTTTGCGGTCGGAGATAAAAGACAGTACCCTGTTTGTTGAATATTTTAATGACCCAGGAAGAGGGACGAATTGTAGGAAAATGATAAGTAGACACCGCTGTTAACGCGAAGTGGTTACAATTTGATATGTAACCACTTCGCGTTAACAGCGGTGTCTACTCGACACGCGCAAATGCATACGAGTATGGCATGGCATATGGTATAGTTTACTTAAAAAAGCGGACAAGTGCGAGTCGGACTCGCCCACCGAGGGTACCGTACTTAATCACAAATGTATAGTTTTCGGATTTTTCCTTGCAGTTGTAGCCCGAGATAAAGGGTCTTGACAGACAGACAAACGGACAACATAGTGATCCTATAAGGGTACCGTTCTTTCCTTTTGAAGTGCGGAACCCTAAAAAGTTGCTAAATCCCACATAAAGTGCATTTTCGTAATTTTAAGTAAAACAAACTTTAACTGTGTATTGTATAGGGTGAAGGTACAGAGTACTGAACAAGGTCAACTAGCATTTCCATAGTTTAAAATGTTAATAGTATATTTTACTTATAAAGAAGATATTATTGTGTAACATAGACATTAGTTAGGTTAGTAGCATGATAGATTTAATGTAATCATGAATTTTAGATATTAAGCATTTATTAAAATTCGCACGCCAGGAAAAGGTGTATTATGTAGATCCACTATAATGTAATTTAAGACCTTTGTAACCTTATCAAACGCGAATAAACGATTTGTATGTGTATTTAGTACATTGTGATACAAGTGAGGTATGTTGAAAATTACATCAGAGGCGGAATTGTTCACGCGAGCCGCAGGTGAGCGTGATAAGAGAGCCGAGGATGTAATTATCAAAGCTCACGCGTTTCATAAAATCATCACAGAACTATTTAAAACTGATCTACTATCCAAAAGCATATTCGGAATGGCCAATAAAATATACAATAAGCTTCCAAAAACCATCCGAGATAGTAAGGACCTTTTACTTTTCAAAAGAATGTTAAACGAATTTCTGGCTAAAAAAGGCTACTACTCAGTACAAGAATACTTAAGAGATACCTTTTAGTTAGTAGAGGATAGTCAGTATTATAATTCAGTTATATATTTTTTTAGTGATAATAACTTTGACTTATAATTAATATGACATTATATTTCGCTGCACAGTCTCTCATGATAACTTTGTAGTACGTCTTTTCGTACAGCCATTTCACAAAATTCAGAGCACAAGGGTTTCTAGACGGAAAAAACACTAGTTTCCGAACGAACCCTCGGCCCCTCCCGCGGCCCGCTCCCCGCTGTCCGTCATTGTCTTTTTTGTGCGTGCAGCCAAACACAGTTTTTAATAGATAATTAATATAATAAAAGATAGAATAGTATATAGGTTGTTGCCGATATGCCGAAACGCCGAAGCAGTCGCTCGACCGAACGACTGACTCAAGAGATCGCGCGTTTGAAGAAGAAATTGCGTCGTCGTCGTCCACCTTCGTTATCATCGAGGTCGACACCGGACACCGACGCCAATGACGCCATGGCGGCGGCGTGGGGCGTGGACAAACGCGTTCCCGATCTTGGTCAAGAGGTTCATCAGCGTCCTATGTTTCGAGGCATTTGAGGAGTGCATCACCTCTTATTGTAATCGAGACCGAGAAGGACTCAGTGGAACCCAATAATATTATTACAGTATTCGAAGCGGCCAAGGACGTCGAACAGAACGCCATTGCTAGATGCTAGTAACCCTAACGCGACGCAAATCACATAAGGTAAGAATTGTGCAGGGTTATTTGCGTAATTTTTTAAGGGTCTTTTACTTTTATCAGAGTACCCTTATTATTAGCATGGAACGTAAATTGGGTACGTGAGATATGGTCTTCCTAGTGTGGCGTGCTAATTTCGCTCACCCGATTTAACCCGTGCTTGGCAATGTGGAATGTTATAATAGACATGTCTCTTTGCTGGCTGCACTTTACAATTGTGGTGTCACTGTTTTGGGTGCACTCTTTTGTTGCAGCATATGGTAGATATGGTCTTCCAAGTGTGGCATGCTAATTTCGCTCACACGATTTAACCCGTGCTTGGCAATGTGGAATGTTATAATGGACATGTCTCTTTGCTGGCTGCACTTTACAATTGTGGTGTCACTGTTTTGGGTGCACTCTTTTGTTGCAGCATATGGTAGATATGGTCTTCCAAGTGTGGCATGCTAATTTCGCTCACATGATTTAAACCGTGCTTGGCAATGTGGAATGTTATAATGGACATGTCTCTTTGCTGGCTGCACTTTACAATTGTGGTGTCACTGTTTTGGGTGCACTCTTTTGTTGCAGCATATGGTAATGTGGCCTATCACAATGGATATGCTCGTTTACCGATGGCACTGGGTGATGCTGATGATATTGCTCCATTCACTTCATATAACTGGTGGTATACAGATTTTTCTAAAATGGTGTACGGGCGTAAGATATCTGCAATTTGTTTTTTTGCGGATGCCCTGAGTGCTGTGATATGGTTACCTTGGGCACATTCATTACTCTCTGAGTAATTTAAGTGAAGCACCACCGGCTTTAAGTGAAGCACCACCTGCTATGTATTAAGGCACCTGTATTTCACTGCCTGCCTGCTGCCCAGTTGTGGCTATCCTGGGATTGCTGGGTTTATTCATTGCTCACCGAAGGATCACAGTGGTATAGTCATTACTATACCTGCTTATATGTACTTGCTCTATTTCCAGTTGATGAAGAATTAAGCGAGGAGGTAATGGCCCTACTGGTAGAGGCTCCAGTAGAGATCAGTTATGGACCAAGACCGCTTAGTCAGCTTTCATTTGCTGGCAGGACATCATAATAAAAGGATTAAACAAAGATGAAAAGGATAAGATTATCAAGAAGTATCCAGCTCCAGAAAATTGTTAAATCATAAACACGCCTGTGACTCCGCTAGACTATTATGTGATTATCAAAATCTGGAATCTCGATTGAGTAAATCGTTTATTATATCTAGTTGTTTAGTCTGGATAACAAGACAGGTCAGGGTCGCACTCAGCGACAATATGCCAGTCCTTCCAGGTAGGAATGTGTTACTCAAGACCAGAAATAATTTTCCTGGATATTGGGTTATAAAATTCCTTTTTTGACAATTCCCGAACAAGATGTTTTTCCAAAAAATTATTACTTTTCTGATATGGACAGTCAAATACTAGATAAACTAGTAAGACTTATTATGCAAAGGTGCTATCATTAAATGCATACCATGTAAGGGACAGTACTTATCTAGATTTTTTTCAGTGCCAAAGCCCAATGGAGAAAATAGGTTTATTTTGAACTTAACGAACTTAAACAAATATATTGCCACTGAACACTTTAAATTAGAAGATATTTGAACTGCTATAAAGCTCATGTCTCCAGACTGTTACATGGGGTCAATAGATCTCAAAGATGCCTATTTCTTGATACCTATACCCCCTAATCATAGGAAATATCTAAGGTTCTTATGGAAAACGGAAGTATTGGAATTTCAGGTGTAAACGTATCGCCGTATGTATAACAAAACTACTTAGATCAGTCATGCGATACTTAAGATCTAGTGCACATATATTATGTAATTACTTAGATGACATTTTAGTTGTCGGAAGGTCATATAATTAATGTTAAAATAGTATACAGGTAACGATTCATATCTTAAAATATTTGGGATTCCTAATATTATATGAAAAGAGCTCTTGTTACCTGACAAATCTCAAATTTTTAGGTTTCATACCAGATACAAACAATTATCATCTTTGTTTGCCTGACAAGAAGAGGTCCAAGATCAAACAAGAGATAAGATCTTTTTTAAAACTGTCTGTTTGTAGAATTAGAAATCTTGCTCATTTAACTGGCTTGCTTGTATCCATCTGCCCAGCCACAGAATATGGCTGGATGGATGTATACAAAAGAGTTGAAAGGCAAAAATACATTCATCTAAAGAGAAATAATGATAATTAGGATGGCAAAATGATGGTATCTTTAACTGTCAAAAATGAATTAATCTGGTGGTTAAATAATATAGATGAAGCTAGATGTAAATCGAAACGTAACAATTTTTGCAAGGAGATTTACAGTGATATCTCACTGAAGGGCTGGGGTGGCTCATGTGGAAATGAGACAGCTGCAGGATTATGGAACGAAATAGAAAGAAAAAATCATATAAATTACCTAGCTTGAACTTAAGGCGGCTTTTCTAAGTTTGAAACATTTCTGTTCCAATTTAAAAGATTGCGAAATTCTTTTAAGAATAGACAATACTACAGCTATCTCATATTATAAACCGCATGGGCGGTGTCCACTTTTCACACCTGAACTCAATAACTAGACAAATCTGGCAGTGGTGTGAAAAAATAAATATTACTGTATTTGCTTCATACATCAAATCGAAACAATATTACTGCAGACAGAGTCTAGAAAGGTTCATTCAGATATTGAATGTGAACTAAACGATAATTCTTGAAAAATCCTGCAATATTTTGGACTACCGGATATTGACTTGTTTGCGAGTCGCGCAAATGCTAAATGTAAACGTTACATCTCGTGGAAAAGTAACCCTGACGCATTTCAGATAATGCTTTCACATTTTCTTGGAATTCATATTTTTTCTACGCTTTCCCTCCTTTTGCATTGATACCAAAAATATTAAGTAAAAAAGATTATTTTGGAAAAATCAGAAGGTACTGTTGTCGTCCGTAATTGGCCGGCGCAGGCCTGGTACCCAGTATTCATGAAACTAATATGTATGTGTATTTTTGGGCCCCAGTAAAACTTATTCCAGCAACCAGCAGTTTCAAGAGCATCTTATCCTGGTTGCTGCAGTGCTATCCGGGAAGCGTTTTCGCTGAGAGGAGTGTCATCAGCTGTGGCCAATGTAATGCTGAAGTCGCTTACGCGCAACACTGTTAAGCAATATGACACACCTGAGACGCTGGTATTATTTCTGCAAAAAGTATCATATTATTGACTATTTGAAGGCATCTATTCCTGAGCTACTTAATTTTTTAACGGAAATTTGTGACACTGGTGCTAGTTATGGAAGCGTTAATAGCTGTAAATCAGCTCTCTCGTTATTATTAGGGTCCATTATGTCATCTGATGACAGAGATAAACGTTGTATGAAGGGTGTCTTTAAATTACACCCTCCTCAACCTAAATATAGTGTTACTTGGGACGCTCAGTTAGTATTAAATTACTTGTCATCATTGGCACCAAATAATAGTCGCCCATTGGCAAACTTAAGCAAGAAGCTAGTTACACTATTAGCCCTTACTACTGTACGTACGAGTGCAAACCCTGTCACTAATAAAAATGCAGAATATTTATAAATATCCTGATAATTGATAAAGTCCTCATAAAAATTCCAGGTTTTATTGGGACTTCAAGATGCCTGAGCTGTCTTTGCCATTTTTTAAGGATAAGCCTGAAATTTGCCCAGGCAAAACTTTATTGGATTATATAGATAAAAGATATTCGTGAAAATTATTGTAACCATTTGATTATCATTTGTAAGCGACCCCATAAGGAAGTTACTTCCCAAACAATTAGTAGGTTGATTAAAGTAATACTTAATGAAAGTGGTGTTTACACGTATGTATACCGCCCATTCACCCAGAGTGAATATGATTAGAAAAACTGGTGGTTGGTCCCAGTCCTCCAAAGTGTTTGCACAATTTTATAATAGACCACTGGCGCCATCTGGTGATTTCGCTAGATTGCTAATACAAGTGACAATATTTTTAACGATTAGGATTGGAAATATATGTAGTTTCTATATCTACATCTACACTAATATTATAAAAAGGAAAAATTTGATTGTTTGTTTGTGTGTTTGTATTGAATAGGCTCCGAAACCACTAGACCGATTTGAAAAATTATTTTACCATTAGAAGCCGACATTATCCCTGATGAACATAAGCCACTTTTTACCGCGGGAAAATGCTTAATTCCTACGGGAAAACAGGTAATCCTTGCGAAACCAGGCCGGGCTGCTAGTTTTATAATAAACAGCTAGCGCCATCTAACGGTCTCGCTGGTAATTTATTAATAGTTAATTGAAAAGTCTACGGGACGGTTACATGACTGATAGTAATTTAATGGATATGCTTGTAAAGAGATTTAAAGATGTTGGTAAATATTTTAAGAGAATACAGTGCCTTTTGGTGATCTCACTTGTTTACCAACAATTACTTAAGATTATTAGTATGTACCTAAGGCTTGGAATGAGATTACAATTTGTTTTATGTTTGTGTTCGATCTGGCTATCATGCCAGATTGTTAATAATTTTAGTTTACATAAATTAAAATGATTGTTTTCATTGTTTATGAAGCCAGAAATAAACTTTGATTACCTAAATTCTCTGAACATCTACAAAGTTATCATGAGAGACTGTGCAGCGAAATATAATTAGAAATTAAACGAACTTACCTGTAAGTGAAGTTCTATTCTAATTATGTGAGCTGCACAGTCTCGAAATGATAATCCCACCCGCCTCATACCCATATTGTAAGGATACAAGTCAGACTGTGTATAGAAGTGAATCAAAGTTTCTTTTAGACATTTCATATCTGGATCTGGCTTTGATGGTATTAAGTCATAAACATACAGGACAGGTTGTTGTGGAAATATATTTTCCTTTGCTACTCTGAACTAAATGACGGACAGCGGGGAGCGGGCCGCGGGAGGGGCCGAGGGTTCGTTCGGAAACTAGTGTTTTTTCCGTCTAGAAACCCTTGTGCTCTGAATTTTGTGAAATGGCTGTACGAAAAGACGTACTACAAAGTTATCATTTCGAGACTGTGCAGCTCACATAATTAGAATAGAACTTCACTTACAGGTAAGTTCGTTTAATTTCTAATAATGCATGATTTACCGAATATTATTGTAAGTTTTAATTTAAGTATTTATTTTTTAAATTTTTAATTTTTAATTTTAATTTGGTTTTATAGCTATTATTGTAATAAATTATTAATACGCCTGACTGTTTGTACGCCTCATGGCCAGAACATAGTGATCCTATAGGTACTAATTTCGTAACAATGTACTTGTACCTATGTTTTACAAACAATAAATGAATTGAATTTAAGAATGCACCGTGTCCATGCATACATCTTGCTGCAAGGTGCCAACGTGACTTATTCGGGATATAACACACACTCGTGTGTGTGTCGTAATGTTATAAAACACGCGTGTTTAATAGCCAGGATTATGAGCCTAAAAGCGACATAATAAGAGGTACTTTACTAGCAAATGTGTTGAAAACCCAATTTACACATTAAGGTACAAACAAACTTGCATGCAAATTTCTTAACAATGCGGGTTCATCTTCATCTCCTGTCGGTGGAACATTCATCATCTCATCTCTCTCATCTCCATTCCTCTTTATTCTCAGCTTTCTTCTTAACAATCGATACGACACGCTCTTTTTCTTTTACCTTCTCAAGCACTTCCACATTCGTCTTTTGTTTTTTCCACATTGCGGGTTACTGTTGAATTGATTTGTCAAATTTGTTTTGTCGATGTTGGGTTACAATAGTTCCCGTGGGAATAGGGTTTAAGTGTACCGTGAGCGATGTGCTAGCAAAATATCAGTGCAATATCAGATTCTCTATCTAATTAAACCTGAAATTCAATGCACAGCACATTAAATTAGTTTTTCAATACCAGTGGTTGTGATACTGAAAATCGACATTTTATGTGCTCGGTCCTGTATTTTCAAAATGGGGAGATTTGTAAAATGCAGGCGAGTGCTAATGTTTTATGTAGACATTTTTGTATCCTTTTATGTATTTAACTCTTGAAGCGTTGTTAGTTGCCTTATTTTTAAACGAGTGCCCGAAAACTGAGTGTACTTTTTTCAGGGTTCAGGTATATAATTAATAGTTAGGTAAGTGACTTTCTTCATTCCATCAGAACGCCACAAACGGTTTAGATGTGTGAGGTATCGCGTAGAATTCTGTCATAATCGTAGCAATTGGAAATCCGCGATCTGCCCACCCCTCTGGAAAACGGGCGTAATTATGCATTCTAGTAAAAATTATTATGAATAATTATCTAGGTACCTACTTGTCACTACAAACACCTGTATCATTTTCCTTGAGTTCGCCAGAACACACCACTAACAATGTCCACAAAATCCAAGAAGAACGCATCACGAAACATTCAACCAACCAAACACATTTGACGAAATTTTATTTAAGAAAATATCATTGGCCACTCGCAATTTAAATAAAATAAACACTAATGACTAATATACTGGCCGTTAATAATTAAAAAAAATAAAGCGTGTTACATCGACCACTGGCTGGCAGATAAATGGAAGCGACCTCCAATGCCTCGATACGCTATCGCTTCCTCCGCCCACAGAGTACACCTAGGGATTCAAACTTAACTTTGAACAATTCCGCGATCGTATTTTGTCAAACGCTATTTTTTTTTTTGTAATTTTGAACTTTATTTTCTTTGGATTAAATATTTGTTATTGCGTGCTGGCAGGCTGAATGCAGCCGACAGAATACCGAACGCGAAGCGATTGCAGAAATTAATAGTATTCAAGCTACAGGACGTGTGCATATATTCATTGAACAATGGCGGTGATTCCGATCTGTTTGGCTTAAGTTTACAGTCTATTCTCATGTCAACTAATAATTCATATGGGTTATAATCATGCGGTCACTGACTCTATTGTAATGATATGTTATAAGCTACGCATTACTCCAACATCATTATTTAAACGCATAGATTACGCAATATACCCAAATATGTTTAATAGTTATAATTATTGTGTAAAATCAATTAATCATCGTGGCGTGCCTAAATCGAGCATCGCCATTTTAAAATAAAAAATACTTCGCACGATATTCCTACAAAAGTAATTCGACAATCATATTTTATTTACGTATTTTCTATACTTATATTGAGAAACACTATTTTTGAAAATTAACAAAATATACAAATACCTAATAATAATTACACAGAATTATTATAATTTTACTATTATCAATTCAATTCAACAATAGGGATGGTGACACCAAATAAACATTCCAGTAATTTGTAAAAATGGAGTTTTCAATTTAAATTCAGCCATTTAAACTAATGAACTCCTCGCACTGTTTGTTACCTTTTACGCTTAATCCCTGAACGGATTTAGATGAAATTTTCCGTACAGATAATTTGACACCCTTGGAAGGATATAGTATAGTTTTTATCTCGGAAATCATCCCTTAAGATGGTAGAACTTTGTTTGGGTCTGCCATAATTAAGGTTCCGACTACAATAATTTAATAGCAATATTTTTTCTAAGACGGTAACTAGTTGTACGCGGACGAAGTGGCGGGCAACAGCTAGTTATCTTTATATATGACAGTTCTTTTAATATAATGGTTAGGTTTATGATTTAGTGTAAATATTCACCAGATGTGTGCTAACACGTGTTTTCAGCAGCTAGGTTTCAAATATTATAACCCTCACACTTAATTAAAATATTTGATTTTAACAAATATTGTTGACTTAAAATGGAAGTCCTGTAAAAGTGCTCACTTCATTTGTACCGATAAAAATCACTATCAATGCAAGGAAACTATCACTAGCAGATATTAACTTCTCTCAGATGTGGTAGAGTGTGCAACGACCTGCTCTTTTATATCGCCGACTGTGCTCGGAAGCTCGCCGGTGGCAGTAAAATTGATATCACCTGCAGTTACTTACGCGTATTGAATGGTCATAGGTAAACATAATGTTACTAGCGGGTATCCATTCTCCATACTAATACACTCGCGGTCAAAGAAACCGGGTCAGTACGAAAATCTGTAATATCTCCTAAAATAATAAAGCTAGGGACATGAATTAAACTGCATATTGTAGATAATTTTATACTGAATTAAATAACATCAAATGGTGGAATCGTAATTCTTTTGTTTAATAAAATTACATAGGAAACAAAAAATCAACCAATTTTACGTACAAAAATAAGCAGTAGGTACTTCACATACAACACAAAAAATAAAAATGAATACTTCGTATTGCCTCCTCGGGCTCTTCTTACAGCTTCTAGACGATTCGGCATGCTGTTTATTAAGTTCTTTATGCGTTCTTGCGGGATATTGTCCCATTCTTCCACTAACGCCTGTTTCAGGTCTCTAAGTGTAGCTGGGGCGGGGTTTCGAGCTCTTACACGCCTCCCAAGCTCGTCCCATACATGCTCAATCGGATTTAAGTCCGGACTCCTCGAGGGCCAGTTCATACAGTTGATACCAACCTCCAAAAAATAATCTCTGACAATTTGAGCTGTGTGTGGCCTGGCGTTGTCATGCATAAACATAGAATTTCCACCCATATTAATTAAGTATGGGCCGACATGCTCATTAAGAATCTCTTCTACATATCTTGCACTCGTTAATGATCCATTTTCTATTAAAACTAACTCCGAGCGACTCTCTGAAGAGATTCCAGCCCAAACCATGACTGACCCACCGCCGAACGCCACTTTTTCCTCAAAACATGCTGGAATAAAACGTTCACCAGGCCGTCTGTAAACTCTTTGCCACCCGTCATTTGCACGTTATCCACGTTAATCCCCTAGCCTGATCCCCCAGGGGAATTAGCGGCAATTATTTTATATTCAACTAGGAAAAAATGATAATGTTCGGTTATGGCGCTTCGCCGGACGCTACCGCGTCACGCTCGCTTCGCTCGCTCGGCTCGCGCGCTGTAGGGTCGCAGTTCAACTAACAACCTAACCGTTTTTTTCCCCTGGGGGATCAGGCTAGGGGATTAACGTGGACAACAGCGTCATTTGCATAGAGCATAAATCTGGATTCATCGGAAAACAAAATTCTTGCCCAATCTTCGTCACCCCAGTATCTGTGATCGCGGGCATAAAGTCGTCTTGCTGTTCGATGTATTCTTTCAAGTTTTGGGCCATTGGCCGGCCTATGTGGGGTCAAATTTGCTTCTTTGAGCCGCCGCCTGACAGTCCGCTCGCTGATGCCGTCTCTTCGGGTCTCTAAAAGCTGATTTTTCACTTCAACTGCTGTGAGGTGCCGATTTCGGAGCATGGTTGTAACAATAAATCGATCTTCTCTAGCTGTAGTACATCTTTTTTGCCAGTTCCTGGTCTTCTAAGGTTCTGCCCAGTTTGTAGGTAACGTTGGAGGACTCGCTGCACTGTAGAAAGTGACACACCTGTTCTTCTCGCTGTATACCTCTGACTTCTTCCTTCTTCTAACATAGTGATGATACGAGTACATTCATCTCGTGTTAGCGGCATGATAGACATTCAAGAATGACCACAAAATAAAACAATGACAGCCTTTTATCATAGTTCTTTGACAGATTGAAAACAATTGCTTAAAAACAAGCAAAAGTAAAACGAACGCAATTTCAAATAAGTACCTAATTGGTTTTTTTTTTCAATTAAACCTTTTTCCAGTTACTACGTAGAACATTGAAGGTTGGATTTAGAAGGATATTAAATTCTCTATAAAACAGAGTTAGTTTCATGCAGATACGACCAACGATTTACAAAATATTGAGGTTTTCGTCACTGACCCGGTTTCTTTGACCGCGAGTGTATTATAAATGCGAAAGTGTGTCTGTCTGTCTGTCTTTCTGTATGTTACCTCTCCGCGCTTAAGCCTTAAACCACTGAACCGTTTGAAATATAACTTGGTATAAAGATAGTTTGAGTCCCGGGGAAGAACATAGGATAGTTTTATCACGGAAATGATGCCCTAAGGGGGTGAAATAGGGGGTTAAAGTTTGTATGGAATTACGATATATAATATAGGCGGACGGAGTCGCGGGCTAGTGGAATATATAAATAGGTTAGGCTAGGTAAGTATTTTAGCCTGAATATGATGATGATTTATATTGTATTTTTTTATTATCTATTAAGTATGAGTATGATGATATGATAGATGAAAATACCCTATTCACCCGACCGCGGTTGACAGTGTCACTTATCGTACCCCGGTCGTTTTACCGCGATAGTTTCACGCAAACGCGACAACCCTAACCACTCGAAACGGCACATGCTACGCGGTAATACGAGATGCCCATAGTTTGAGTTTTTTTACCGTCAAACATCGATTTTGTTAGGCAGAGGCTCTTCTAAGTATTATATTTATTCTGTGGTTTATGGATCCGTTTGGTTTATATATGCAGCGTACGCGCCATTTTCTTTTATATATTATCGTTAAATATTTATTATACCACGCAGAATGCATTTGTACCCTAGATAGAATAATGAATGTAGCTGTATACAGTACAGCCAAAAGCAAATATCCGCAGTTTTAGAATCATTATCCCAAGGGTTTGATTTTTTTTATTGGTAAGAAAAGGACACTTATATTTTACAAGTGACGTTGGAGGTGTTATTACCAAACTCGAGTGAAGTTGAGCAGGACGCCTTGCCAGTGTGATGGCAGGTGGACCAAAATGGTGTCGGATTGGTGGCCTCTTCTAGGTGAAAGGAGCTTCGGCCGTCCACTAGATCGCTGAGTGGACGACATTAGGAAGATCGCGGGTCACTCCTGGATAAGATTAGCTCAGGATCGGGACGTGAGGCGTATTCGAAGAGAGGCCTATGCTCAGCAGTGGGCGATAACGGGGTGAAAATTATGATGATGGAGGACACTAGCAGACTTTAAAGGAAACTCAGCTTTAAGCACTTAACGATTTCACTGCCAGGAACCCGCCTAGCGGGTGCCTACGCCGTACCTATAGTCGTTTTCCGCTACATATGTGGAAAACCACGGGGTCGGCTACGAGCGTAGCGCATAGCGATTCTTGGCAGTGATTGTGTTAACAATGTTTTACAAGAGATGTTTTTGATCGAACCAGAAGGCGACCAAGTCCAAGTGAATTTTTCTACATATAAATAACGAGCGTTTGCCCGTGAGCCCGTGACAAACATCCAAACTTTCACATTTATTATATAATAGGACTTGTTTTCCTATTAAGCATGGATAAGGTTTTTTTGGTGACTTTGTGAAGTTTGTTCAAACTAAGTCATATACGAAACGTTACTTTTTTTAAATATTTTTTGTACAGTTTTGATTTCGTTTATTTTTTTGTACATTGTGATTCTAAACTTACGTGTCTCGGGCTCAGGCAGAATATCAGTGCTTCTGTCGAAAGAGCGAAACGTAATAATATACAGTTAGTTATACGCTTCGCTAACTCAGTAGCCATGAACCCTCTTGTTTTGCTGCAACGCGCGCAGCAATTGTATGTTGATTTTTTTGTTATGTTACTATTATGTCTATTCTGTTCCATATTGTGTATCGAATATCACTACATAAAACAAAGGCGCTTCCCGCTGTCAGTCCCTATCTATGCTTAGATCTTTAAAACTACGCAACGGATTTTGATGCGTTTTTTTTTAATAGGTAGAGTGATTGGACGCTCAGAGACCTTATACATCTCTGGAATACTGAATAATATCATTAACATTTGTTAATGCTGGATACAGATCTTATATCGAATGTAATGGTCATATTTTGCAATTTTGTTTTGTTTACATTAACTTAGTGACATTTAGTTTGTTAACCTTTTATATATCATTTTAAATGATTATTGTGTAAGATTACTATTTTATTGTAAATTACCGTTTGACATGTAAAAGTGCCCTTGTGGCCTATTTGCAGAATAAATAATTGATTGATTGATTGATTCAAGAGGAAGGTTTATATGTATAATATAGTACCCGTGCGAAGCCGGGGCGGGTCGCTAGTTTGTAATAATTTTGTTTTTGTACGATGTTGTTTCTGTGTTTGTGTGATTGTCGCAAACAAATAAATCTATCTATCTACTTTGTTGTAAAGAAAAACATTCATAGTTTGAAATACATTCAGGTCGATGTCCTCTCGGACGTCCAAGGTCCATTAGGTCTATCTCTGGAGCTCGCGCATCTGCAATAGGCAAGAGTTAGCGCAGAACCGGGAAGATGGAGCACTCTCGTGTCGGAGGCCAAGATTCATGTTGGGTCGCTGAGCCAACGGAGTAACTGAGTAAGTTTGTTAGCTGGGATCATAAGACACTAGTTAAATAATAACGAATTTTTCGCACGTATTCGGCTAACAGGCTTCGCCATAAACAAACTAGATTTTATGTGACAGCAATTAACTGCGACGCATACTAACCTAAAGTAATAAAATATCATACGCAAATATATTTACAATTTTGGGCTGCTATTAGAAAAAAGACTTTATCGCCGGGAAATAAGGACTTGATTCCTTTTCTCATAACATTTGCACCTTGATGGATGGATGGGCACAGGCAAAATTCAGATAGGCTATCTGTCGTTGCATATAATTAAACCTACTTGCATATTGTATTCATTGGTGACGAGCTTCGTGTACAAATTAAGGGGAGTACAGGCGTATAATAATTTATTGATAAAACTTATTGCTAACAATGTGCTTGCGTATTAATACATAGTACATACATTATTAAATGCGTCGGAACTAGGATGATCCTGTGTCTAAGACAAAGATAATAATTACAAACTACCTAATTAGTGCAATTTGTGTACAAGAAAGGTTTATAATATTATCGTTCATTTAGAAACAATTGGAATATAGAGCATAGTAACTTATGTCTATTTAAATGAAGAACACATTTGTCTTTTGACATTTTTCTTTTAGCTATAACCGTTTTCATTGGCTTACTATTCTTGCTATGGGGCTAGTTCGATATGTGTAAGATTGTCCCCTAACATTGATGTATCGAGCAAACGGAACAGTGTTCTATACTTCAGCTTGGACCGAGAATCGTTAGGCCCTAAGCAGACTGCGTTTTTTTCACGCGCCGCAGACGCGCGTTCCCCTACTCCTAGCGGATGGTAGTATTGAAACGCGCGTCGACGTCGCGTGAAAAAAACGCAGTCTGCTTATGGCGTTAGTCCGGCGTCCCGCTGTGCCGCTGTTCTCCTCTACAGGTTGCATTTCTCAACCGGTTCCGGTGAAATTTTGAGAGTAGGCTCAATAATTACCTATATAGATATTTTTTGTCGATTCACTTGCCTGTACGTTATAGTGCTTTATATCGCAGTTATTACTAACTATTATAATACCTCATGCCGCTTGCATTAAAATTAATCCGAACAGCATATACCTAACTCCAATTATATGACATTAATTAATTATATTCATAATACAGACACATACACATATACAGACATATATTATCCTAGGCAAACCATGCTACATATGTCATTCTTCATCATTGGCTAAATAACGAGGAAAACCGCTGTTCAATTATTTTGAATAAGGTAGGTATCCAATATATTTTGTGTGTTTTGAGTTAATAATACTGCCAAACAAGTATGGCACTGAATTTTACGAACAGTACGAGTATGTAGTTACTGAACTCAAGTTATTTTATAGAGATTGTTTACTCAGTCAGCATGCTTTGATGGTTTGGGCATCTAGAGAGGATGGATGAAATAAGATTTCTAAAGAGAGTGTATTAGGGAAAAGTGAATGGTACCTACAGTTGAAAGGGGATGACCTAGTGTTGTTAAAAGACTAGTCTTGAAGACTTTCGAACCTTAAAGACTCGCAAACCTTGAAGGTTCAAGCTTTGAAGACTTGAGCGTTGAAGGTTTGAGCTCAAAAACGGTTCAGAACCTTAACTACTTAAGCTTTTTATGAGCTCTTAAGAGTTAGTCTTTAAGAAGCCTCAACCTTTAAAAACTCATTTATTGAACGCTCAAGCCCCCCGAACCTCGAAGGCCTCAGTCAAGCGTTGAGAGGTCAAACACTGAGCGCTCTAGGTACAATTTCACGATTTTTAGTACGATTTTATCTCAAGTAGGTGTGATGTTCCTGATGTTAGATAGTAACAAGTGGTTTTACTAAGATTGCAAATACAACTACTTGACAAGTTCTTTCCCGTCCCGGTTGACTTAAATTTGGTTCAACTAATATCTTTACTTCAATTATATTGATTACGAACTTGTCATGTCGTATGGGGTGCCCTATTATCTTTCCTCTTCTGTTTTTTGAGTTTCTAACTAAATGCCTGGTTTACCGAGCCGATTTTGATGAATGAGTGCCAATCGATTCGGAATTATATGCTCCGGGTGATATGACATGCGTTGGCTACATTTTCTATTAAAAAAAAAAACTATTTTTGCGTAATTGGGACACAGTTTATGAACTTTTTACGTTTTATTTGATATTTAGAGATATATGTCATAGTTTTTGAACAAACAAATATGAATAAATAAATATTAAGGGAGAATCTTACACAATACGACCTACTCCCATACTAAGGAAAGCTTGTACTATGGGAACTAGACGACGATAAACATACTTACTTACCTATATAGATAAATAAATACTTAAACACATAGAAAACATCCATGACTCAGGAACAAATATTCGTGCTCATCACACAAATTAATGCCCTTACCGGGATTCGAACCCAGGACATCTTGCTTCGCAGGCAGGGTCACTACTGTCACTAGCAACTAGGCTAAAGCGGTCGTCATATATAATCGTATTACGTACGGTCGTAATATCTAGGATATTACTGTATGTAATTTTCAATTATACCATCTTTGAGTGTCCCATCACAAAATTTAGCGGGAATTCGGCTGATTTCAAGACTCTCTCGACGGATGCAGTTGCTTACCTTAAATCTAGCATCATATTTAATTAAGTAGAGAAATATTATGCCATACGATAAATAAATAAATTATAAATCCATAGCAAAAACAACTAAGCTAGGAATTTTCCTATGAACACATAACAATAGAAAACGTGATTAATATGTCACGTTACAAGCTGCAGTAAACAGGAACATACACAATCAATACACGCTATTAACGGGATAACGCGCACCAATCAAAAAACAACTCTACGTGGAAGAAACAGGGTTCATAATTGTGTGGAGTTTCTTAACAAGGATTGCTTTGAAAAGCCGCTAGAATTCTGTGAGTTTTCTAAAGCTGGGTAAACATCTAGGCGCCGCGCTGTTTTTGTCGGCGACCAATGGATGGTCGGAATATTATGAGGTGGACTGACCAATGACGTATTAATACACAGTACCGTGTACTTGGGTTACTTTAGGAAAAAATGGGGTTACTTTGATCATTTAGAATGTAGTATAAAAGCAGAACTATTTGAAATGAACGACATATTATTTAGAAAACCGCAAGATAGAATACTAATAGGTATATTCACTGCCACATTTCACCCACAAGTAAAACCAATTATTTCGAACAAAAATCTATTTGATCAATGTCGCCCCCGAATCAAAGCAACCCTATTCCAAGGTACATACTTTATTACATGCGTCTGAACTAGGATGATCCTGGGTCTCAGACAAAGATACAAATTACAAACGAATTAGTAGACACAATTTGTGCACAAGAAAGGTGTATAGCCAGCTTTAGGTCATATCACGGCTAGCAATAGGAAAAACAGTGGTTGAAGAAACCTTAGGTGCCTACTTCTTTATTTCCTGCCTAGGTGGTATATAAAAACTAGACTGAAGTATTTATTTTCACATTGATAAAATAAATGTGTATTTTTTCCTGTAATGTTCCGTCCATTGTTCATTATTATTGTATTTGCAAATAAAAAGTGAAATACATGAAGTAAGTCATTAAAATAAATAAACGTACATTATACACTAACGAAGCGAGTACATTACTAAAGCAAGGGGTTGCCGGCCGAGTACATATAGACGGCCGAGTAGCGATGTCGGATAGTTATGAGGCTGGCAACCCCTTTTCACGCCGTGGTATGTATAGTGCAATAATTAAAAAAAACTCCAAGAACTCAAACTTTAATTTTCATGGCTGAACGCCGTGATCCTGTGCCACAAATTGTGGAATGGGAATTAAAAAAAGACCGTCTTGCAGGCCTAGGCCTCCAATTTTGTATGAAATGCCATTACAGGTCTCGTCTCGCTGCGCCCGAAACGTGGCACATCGAAGCCCATTATGAAGAACACAACGTCAATATTTCATTCCATGTTTGAGAAAAAGAAGTTTACTTTTACATAAAAGACTGTCCTCCAGTGATTGGCCTAAGATGAAGCTCACTGGTTGAGTACCTGATAGTAGGCTTGTGCTTGCTCGTTCTTTTACGGGAGCGCTCCGATCTCGTTCAATCGGTTTGAGGAACTATTTCGGTCTTTTAGTTCCTTCGCTCTTTTAGGTCAGTGTGGGAGTGGCCGTTAGTTAAGCACTGTTTGATTCAGACGGTGCGCGCCCGCGCGATGTTACCCGGTCACGTAACCCGCATCTCGTTCCGTTCCACTCTCGCTCAGCTGCTGAACTAAAGACCGAAGACCGATTTAGATCGTGATTGACGAACTAGTTCTTTTCGTTCTGAGATGGGAATTCATTCCCAATAGTTCCTAGTTCCTGACCGACACAAGCCTACCTGATAGCTTCACTTTTGTTTTGAACGCACCTAGATCGTAGTTCGCAGGAAATACAGATGAAGGGAGCGAATTCTATTCCTTAGCAGTTCGCATTAGCAAATAGTAACATAAGCAACGAAGGAGTCCGCTTGATGCGGGTTACGCAGGACCGGTCACTTTGGCACTCTTTGGGGGAGGCCTAGGTCCGGCAGTGGATCGGCTGATAGGATGATGAAGCAACGAAACTTGAAGCGGAGACGCAGCAGACTTCGTTGATGGTGCGACGAGTTGGACCCCTTTCTAAAAGAATGGCCAGAGACTGCTCAGAATCGAGAGGGTTGGAATAGGGGGGAGGCCTTTGCCCAGCAGTGGGACACCACAGGCTCTTAATAAAATAAAAAATATAACCAAAGTGATGATGAAGTCATTGGGGTAAAACCTTAATGCACCATCCATCCGGTCGAGTGGTAACGGAATGGGTGTATGAGATAACGTCCCTTCAGTCAGCAGAAAAGGTAGTACGAGTCATGTCCTCCAAATGACTTAGGGCCTTATCACACTTGCGATTTGTGGGCGAGTTGAAAGCGAAGCGAGCGCGCAGCGAGTTCGCCGCGAGTGCGTAGCGATTTCGCCGCGAGTGCGCAGCGATTTCGCCGCGAGTGCGGAACGAATTCGCTGCGTACTCGCTGGGAAATTCCCTACTCTAGACGCGGCGAACTCGCTGCGCACTCGCGGCGAAATCGCTGTGCACTCGCGGCGAAATCGCTGCGCGCTCGCTTTGCTTTCAACTCGCTCACAAATCGCAAGTGTGATAAGGCCCTAAACTAGGATAAGGACTGTCTAAAGCATTTTGAGCGTGTTATTTTGCGCTATTTCTGCTCCTGACTGTACCACAACTATGCCTGAGGCCCTACCGCGAAACGAAAACGAATTTCGTTCGTGTAGCTCTCCCTCTGTGTTGCACTCGCTGGTTCGAGCGACAGAGAGGTAGATACTTGAACGAAGTTCGTTTTCACTTCGCGGTAGCTGTTCGTCTTGCAACTTCGGCTGAACTCGACTTAAGGCACACCGCCAAGTTGAAAATGATTTATTACCACCAAAAAAAAGTTACAAAAAAATAAATTACCTTAGTTAAAATGTAAAAAACAAATAAAACATAGTGACTCTATCCTTTTCACTTAATCGCACGGCCTGTGTTGTCACTGGCACTGTCGTATACGTAAACCAAATGACAACGGAACTTTAAAAACGCGACCACCCTAATCAAACGAGGGAGCGAAGCGAACGAAACTGTATGCTTCAGCCTGGACCGAAAATCCGTCTTTCCCGCTGTTCTCCCCTACAGCTCGCATTTCTAAACCGATTCTCGTGAAACTAGTAAATCGACGAAAGAGCGAGGGTACTAGACGAGAATACATAGAAAACTTCCATGGCTCAGAAACAAATATTCATGCTCATCACACAAATATTTGCCTTTACCGGGATTCGAACCCAGCACCTATGGACCTATGTAGAAATTTACAATTTCAGTCAGAGACAATCTTCCCGTTACGTTCCTTTTTATATATTATAGTGTTGTCCTTGATACCGGTTTTTATTTTCTCATACTATAGGTACTTAAAATAGATTCATCGAATTGGCCAAACGTAAAACGTAGCGTATCTGTCAGTTTCATGTAAACGAAAATTAAAGTTTTGAAAAAATCACTAGAAAAGGACGAACAAAGAGAATACAACACAGATTTTATAATTTATAAGAAAAGGTATGTACATTGTTAGTGGCATAATATGTTTTACAAGTATATTTAACTTAATAATTGTATTAACAAATAACTTGGATATTGTTTTACTTGATAATTGTAAGCTTTTTATAAATAATTGTGTAAGTACATTCTTTTTTTTATAGATGTCCGACGACGACGTCCCAGTCCCTAAAAACCTCTTCAATTAGAGCCCGCACCAACGGTTTCGTAAGCCGATAATATTTTTTTAAATTTCGCATCAGACATCGCAAATGCTTGCTCGTGATGAATTATTTCTGCGACGCCTACCGCAGCTGGATTATGTTGACGGTGAGGAACGTCGTCGTATTCGTCGCTGTCCGTGGCCGTCATCGTCATCATAATGTACTCCACCAGGCTTGCCATTTTTTATATTTTCAATAAATCGTCGCAGTTACAAATATCACAATCGAGCCTCGCTGCTAATCCTTCCGAAAATCATACTTTGGTACTTTTGGCAGGTGTCACATACGTCAACTGTCAAAAACAATCGCATGGTGATTTCAATTACGAGTGGGTAGGGGCACTCGTAAATCGATATCATAGGTATGACTAATGTAAGTCACCGACGAGTTTCAAAAATACGAACTTTCGGAAATCACTCACATCGGTGAGAATTAGTCACTTGGTGAGATTCAAAAATCGATCCGCAGGTTCTTTAAATATATTGATTTTTTTGTCCAGTCTCTTTTTTTGGAAATACATTTTTTTTAAAACGGCAGGCTCGTGCGTTTAACGGGTCACAGTGCCACTAGTATTTAGATGGAAAACCTTCTGTGCGTAAGAACTATTTATTTATTATGTCTTCTGTGCCACAACCGAGAGCCCTTTTCATGAAGCTACAAGGTACAGTTACTGGGCTGTACCTGTTTTGTTCAGACTTGCAAAATAGTAAATTGTTGCCAAACTAAACTTGTTGTATGCTTCATAAAATTGGCGCCAAAACGAAAAAAATATAACATTTAGCAACTTTTTAATTCGTGTTTTTTTCAAGGCTGTTTTTTTCGTTTACCAAAAAGTAGTTACGTATTTCATTAACTTAAATGAGAGTGCTGAAGGGGTGCAGACTGAATCAAAGAAGAGCTTTATTTTATGTCTGTCTGTAGCCGAGCCCGGAGGTCGTAAACTGGTGCCAATACCCCAAGACAAGGTCCTTTACATAAACAGTACGAGTATAAGTCATGAGAGGAAGCGAGAGCGTTTCTAGTACTAACTAGGCCTCATGGGTGATCACGTAACTTTTCGAACGAACGTTAGGACCACTCAACTCTCAATTTCCTACACAAAAAGTGACATTTAGATAGCTTAGCCTGATACCTGATAGTTTTATGGTTCCGTTTTATGTGACGTTTCAGTACATTAAGGTCGTAAAACGTGACCATAAAATCTATCGTGCCACCACCATAAAGCCACCATAAAATCTGACGTACGTAAAATGTGTTACATGACCGACTTGCAGTACTACATAACCAGAATAAACCAGAGTTAAATTGAGAAAAGCTTTCGATCTCAAAATATATGCATGACATTGACAAAAAACTTGAAACTATCATACATTCTTCGATTCTTTGACTTCTCGCATCGCTACCACTCTTCCTTTGCACTACCTCCAGACATGGTATCGGTTAGCGAAAGTCATCAAAAAAGCGAATTGTTTACATTATTTAGGCAGTTAACTAATTAAGTATCGACAGTTAAAGTTTTAAGGCTCAGAGGCAACACTGTCAACTTTATATCAAAAGTTATGTTCCAATCCTTTATGTATTTGTTGGATCTGACGAAACTAAACAAACGTGCCTATTCTCTAATTGCAATTCATATTCAGAAATCAAGTTTGTATCTTTTCATTGTCATCATATACAGGTTGTATCAAAAATGGGGAGTGAATCGATCAAGGGCATGTTCGCTAGCGTTTTGCTATTCCAAAAATGCTTTGTTTGTTTGTTTTTTTAATTGTTTTTGTTTAAATTGCAGACTTTGTATTTGTTGACATTGCTTGTATATGACATCAAAAACGTAAAAGCTGTCACCGGCGTGTCAAAAAAACATACACAAAACATTTGTTTTCATAATCATAACACAGCTGTGCACACACAGCGGTTGAAAATGAAATAAACCCTCTCACCCTTCACCCTCCCGGGGGAATGTTTTCATGCAAAAGCAATGTCAACAAAAACAAAAATATCAATGTAAACAAAAATATACAAAAAATAAAAAAATATTTGGAATTGCAATGCGCTACTGAATATGTCATTCTTTGGTTCACACCCCATTTTTGATACACCCTGTATATTAAGAGCTAGGCTCTTGTCGGTGGAATAATTTCCAAATCATTCACTTTTTCTTATATTTTTCTATATTATGATGGAGCTTTTTTTTGATTCATTGGTCCATGTAAGGTTTCTCGGCTTTCCGCTTTTCCTCATTCCTTCTTTTTCGTATCTTTCAACGATAACAAGTAATCATCGAAGCGAAGACACATAAAAAATACACCGTAATCAGTAGTAGGACCCCTAAGGGCGGTTACACACGCGATATAGTATCGATACAGGTGATTTTTGACAGGTGTTAATCCCATATTAGGTGTCAAAGAATGAAAATGACTCCTCCCCTCCTCCTTCCGTTATTCCTGGTTGTGCCCTAAAGGAGCCCGGGGTCCGCTTTGACACCTAATATGGGGAATTGCAATAAACCTACTAAATCATCAAAAAAAAAATTGAAATCTTTAGAAAAACAATGTTACATATTGACATTTGCCATAAGAATAAAATCAGCGACTGATTGCACCAACTTTATAAAGTTAACATATTAAGCATTTTCTTCTGCTTATTTAAGAGCTAAGCTCTTGTCGGTGTCGCTCAAAGTAGGCCCTCCATTTACTCCGATCCCAGCCAACCTCTTTGACATCTCGATACGACCTAACATCAACTCTCTTTTTGAGCTGCTCTATGGAGTTTATTCTATTTTTTTGTAAGCATTTTAGGACGCGATAAAATTATTTTAATCTTTACGCCCAAAATATTCAATTTATTTGCACCACTTTCCAAGCGGAAGGCTACATGGGTAATAAACACGGTAACACAAGCCTCGCTATTCTGTAACTTGTTTTAACCTCTCCTCGCTGTTCACCCACAAATGTAACTTGACGCTGCGGTTCGTAGTAAATAAGCGTAAGTAGAGGTCTATAGTTTCGTAAGACGTTTCGGGGGTGAGGTGTGGCTCATTGGCGCGTTCCGAATAACAGCCAAGCAAGCGGAAACGGATAGCACTATTTATGGGGGGATAGCGGTTCATTATTGAAGTTTTATACACCCTATACGACATGGAAAACTTTAAACTTGTTCAAAATTGTGTCCATGGCAATAGACTAACACCGCGATATAGTGTAACCAGATCATTAGGGTAACCCTTTAAGAGGTATAAGACTTGATCAAACGGGGTTTTCCGAACACTGGAATGGAGTCCCTATAGCCCTGCACGGCTTTTCTCGCACTATCCGTCTCTCTCTTGTTAGAAAACTTAGAAAGAGAGGTATACTGCGAGAAAAATCAGGAGAGGTCGCGCGACGTTTTGTGATAGCCGTGCTTTACCCAATAATTGGGCGAAAGCCTTCCCAGAATGCCAAGCCTTCTAACAAATTATTGAACAATTTTAGGTCACACGCCGAATGGGCCCGGAGAACAATCGCGCATAAAAATGAGGCGGAGGCAGATTCAACATACTTACACGTTACGCATTTCAATTTATATTGTTTTTTGAAGTGAAAACTTCTTTAGCGGCGCTGAGCACTTTTTGGGATGAGTAAAAATTGTTAAATACACGACAGAGTTTTGTGACGTCAGATGTGAAGAGGTCACTTTTTGCTGCTAGCCGATTCGACTTCATTCAAAACTGAACGCTATTCGTAAGGGTATAAAGCCGTTAAACACTTTTTGCAATAGCATATTCTGCAAATTTTGTAATAATACCAACGCGTCCTTCACCGTTTTGCTATTGAGAAAATTCGAATAGTTCGAATTTGGGCGTTATTCCTAAAGAGATAAAGCTTAGAAAAATATTTACCAACGGCAAAAACAAATTGATATTTTGGTCGCCACCGCCGTCTGCTGTTCTTGCAAATTCGAATAGTTCGAATTTAGACGTTATTCCTAAAGAGATAAAGCTTTGAAAAATATTTGGCAATGGCAAAAACAAATTGGTATTGCGTTTGCCGCCGCCCGTCGGCGCGCCGACGTGCCCGTCCGCCTAAGTAATTGATAAATTGTTTATAAATTTGCGTCAAATTCATTTTTAGGGTGACACCGTAAGATGTCACGTGACCTGATCGAAAAACTGTTACAATGTTATTGAGTTTTCACTTCTGCCGGTAGTCCCGGAGTGCAACCCGGTCTTTTTTATTCCACGTCGATAGCTGACAGCCATACGGCCCGCTTGATGGCAAGGAGACATCGCAGCCTATGGTTTGTGACCCCAGTAATCTAACACAACTTGCTGACAAGTCGCTTCGCGCGCGACTGAGCGTCTCCTGTCTCACTCGCGTATCAGAAAGAGGAGGGTAGATCTTTCTCGACTCGCGCTGCGGTGCGGCGTCGGTTGTGCTAGCCCCCCAGAGGAGTCAAGACGTCCGGTTGCCGTCTCTTGGGTACCAATGGAGTATCTTTTCGCTCCACCGCTCGTCAGTGGTTCTGGCCGTGTGTCCGGCCCATCTCCATTTTAATCGGCATGCCATCTCTGCCGCGTCAAGCAATTTGGTTCTATGACGAATTTCAGAGCTTTTAACTTTATCGCTTAGTCTTAGCCCCAACATGCTTCTTTCGGCCTTTCTCTGAAATATTTGTATTTTTTTCGTGACAGTCTTAGTCATCGGCCACGTTTGACATCCGTAAATTAAAGTGGGAGTTACGACAGAGTCCATAACTTTCTTTTTCAGTTTTGTATCCATGTTTGACTTGAAGATATGTTTGTATGACCAATATGCATTCCAAGCTTTTTTTATTCGTCGCTCTATTTCAGTAAACGGGAATCGATCCTTTAAGCTAATGTTTTGTCCGAGGTAGATGTATTCGGTTACATATTGTACATTCTTTGAGTTGATGGAGATAGGTATTGGGTTACTGTTGGTCATCACACAGGTCTTTTCTGAATTCATCTCTAGGCCACATTTTCTGCTTTCGTAGTCTAGTGAGTCTAGCATGTGCTTGAGATCTTCGTGATTTTCAGCCAATAAAACTATATCATCCGCAAAGCGTAGGTGATGTAGGCGCCTTCCGTCAATTCTTATGCCGCGGTTTGTCCATTGAAGCTTTCGGAAGATGTCTTCTAGCAAAGCATTAAATAAGTTAGGCGATATTGGATCGCCTTGCTTTACTCCACGTTTAATTTCGAATGTATCGCTCTCTCTTTCCAACTTTATGGATGCCTTGCTCCTTTTGTATATTTCTCTAATTACGTTGATATACTTGTTTTCGACACCTTGGTTTTTAAGTGCAGCCCATAAAGCTTTATGAGATATTGTGTCGAAGGCCTTAGAATAATCGACGTACGCTATGTAAATATTTTTTTGTACTCTTTAAATCTTTCTATTATTTGTCTTAGCGTGAAAATATGATCGATAGTAGAAAAGTTTCGTCTGAAACCAGCTTGTTCTATTGGTTGTTGTGAATCCAAAGATTGATGTATTCTATTGCGTAGTATGCTTGTAAATATTTTGTAAATGCACTGGAGGAGACTTATAGGGCGGTAGTTACCTATGTTAAACGGGTCGCCCTTTTTATATATCAGCGTAATCACGGATTTTTCCCATTGCTCTGGAATTACTTCTTGTTCTATAATTTCGTTGAAGAGTTTTGTCAGTATCGGTGTTAAGCGTTCTTGTATTGCTTTCATGTAAGGTTTAGTTTCCTTCAAATATGAGCGAGATGACATTCCTTTCCGCAAAAAAGATATTCTTCATTTAATTGAATATGCTGCGCGATCATTCTGACACGATAGCTCTGTCTCGTTCCCGCTAACCACATTGATATCAAATTAAAATCAAATTACACTGAGTACGGTCTTGAATCGGCCCTCTGGCAAAATAATTAATGAATAACGTTTTCCTCATCGAGCCAACAGAATCATTTGTAATACGTAGAGTAGACCGGGGTAAATAGTACCACGGGTCAAAAGTACCATCGCCTATAACTCTGCAACCACATCGAAATATGCATGTGTGTGTATACACCAGTGTGCCTTGAGCGTGTCTCAACCTGCTCACTAGTCGGCCACTTGCTGCCCTGCGAAAAGCATGTGCTATACGACGATTTTCATTTTTGACTGACCAAAGTATTTACGATTTACGTCGTGTACTAGTGTACATGTGTTATAATTATATAGTCGTAGTGTGAAAGTTGTACTGAATTGTGATCCTCTAGTTATTAAAATTTTTAATGTGTCACAGTGTGGGGGTCACTTAGATATAGAAATCGAGATTTGTGAAGGTTAGTGAGTGCGAGTAAAAAAGAACAATTGTACCACAACACTCGGGGTTAATTGTAACGTTACAATTGACCCCGTGCTACAATTGACCCAGAGTTTTTACAAGACTGCTAAAATAAGACAATTCAAACTAATTATTTTTGTAACAAGTTACATCTCGGGTATTTTATGTTATACCTATGATTCATCCCGACGATTGATACGATACTTCGGGATGTATATAAATTATAATACCCGCAATGCCATCCGTTTCAGTGGTAATATTTAAAATTTATTTGTGGTGAAGGATGGGGTTGATTGTACCAGGGGTCAATTGTAGCTGTATGGGATTAGTAATTGTTAAATAATTCGTTATTTTGTTGCATTGAGATGTTGTTATTGCTTGAAAGATGTGTGCTATGACTGCTTTAAGCACCTTAGTATTTTTTTAATAATAATACGGCATAATATATTTCAAAAACTTGGAAAATATTATGTTAATTTTACTTCAACAGAAATGTTACCTTTGTCTAGTGTAAATACGAGGCTCTATAATTAAGACTGATGTAACGTAACAGACTGATTCGTCTTAAGAAATTAACAATAATTACTGATTGATTAAAACATTATTTTGGGTTTTATTTGCCTCTGATTATCTGGTACAATTGACCCGTACTAGGGGTCAATTGTAACACAAGGACTTCATGAACAAAAACTCAATTTGCACCATTCTGATGCGATTAAATGAACATATTTTTCTAGATTCTGATAGCCAATGAAACTGGAATGTTATATCCTAAGCGATTTTTACGTTGTAGCTTTAGATTCTGAGTTATAGGTCATTATTTCTAAAGTGGTACCATTGCCCCCGGTCTACCCTACTATGAAAGTTATCTACCAGTTTTCGACTATTATTTGTAAATTAAGGCTCAAAAGTGGTTGACTATTTTCTTGGTTTACCTACGTGCATATCCAGCCAGATTGATATTACAGAAACCATTATGTCCTAACATTATTATCGGTCCAGAAAAGGTCAAGAAAATATTGATAAAAGGAGAGACCTGAAATTAGTCAAATGATATGCTTGGGATATCAGAGAATATCACTTGTTGATGCGTTGGCGTTGGCATTCTCATTTCAGTCGCAGGCTGGATAAATATGATTACATGTAGTATAAATACGTAGAGGTAATTAATTGTCGGTATGTTTATAATGCATGCGAATATCTAACTATCCTAGTAATTTTATAAACGTGAATGTTCGTACATTTAGTAGGTACTGCAGCGTAAAAAGGCTGCATGTTTATGTGTTTACGTCCTTATTTTCTTCTTTTTATACCGAACTGGCCGTTTGCTCTTTTCGTTCCATTTTTGAAATCTTGAACTTGAAGTGAAAATCGATCACTCAAAATGGGAATTTTTCCATGTGATTGGAATGAAAACCGCTTTTATTGATAAATTTGGGTTTAATCCAGTTTATTTAGTTTATTTGTGACCAGTTGTTATGTCAGTCACTTAGATTCTGTGCCCTATGTGTACAGTTATTTCCTGAATGCTGCGTGTTGCGCGCTATAGTATAGAGAACCGCCTTTAACATCTGCGGGTAAGTGTTTTTTTGGTTTATCTCTGCTGATCGCTTTATCCACTTGGGAAGCCAGGGGTTTGATTTCTCTTATCTGCGGGAATTTCATCTTCCAGTTTTTTTACGGTACCCCGTGGGACAACTGCGCCCATGCTGCAATTGTGGTAGCGCTCCCGGCTTACGACCCCGCCGACGCATAACCATCGGGTTACCTGGCTCGTAATTCCGCCTGCCAGTCGGGCGTGCACCGACACGAAGCAACCACGAGTTTCCCGTCGCCGAAGAACGGCGAGGCTGATTCACGGCGCGTCATCGGATGCCTCCTTTGTTACATTCCACGTCCAAATGCGCGACTCTCTGTTTTAACTCTATCCGGAAGCACGTCGGCGAACGACCGTTTTAGTTTTTATTCATAGCTAGTACGTAGTTTGTAGTACTTCCCCGGCCTTTCGCTCTATAGGTTAGTGTTCGTGACGAAAGATACCATAATATATATCTTTCAATTCTTAAGTGCAATTCACTCGCCATATCACCTTCACCCGCACACGACCATCGTCGTCTCGACTCACCTTCTTTTCACCCGCTCACCACCATCGTCGTCACTATTCATTTTTTTCACCCACGACGTCACCGTTACGTCACTGATCACATCAGTGATTGTGTAAATAGGTCGATACTGTTCCAGGGTTTGAGTACTTTTTTGTCTTTTTTTGATGAGTTACTGTTACTTTTCATTTAAGTTAAATAAATGAATTACTGATACTTTTCATTTAAGTTAAATAAATTATTTATTTAAGTGGCAGTTACTAGTTTTTTTATGCTACAGTACCTATTCAATAATTCCGGGCATTCCGGCTGAACGATACATACTTGTTATCCCTAAATCGTCCCCCAAAGGGATGAAATAAAATATCTATAGAAGTCGAAACGGGAGTTCACCTCGACCAAGTCTCGAGAAAACGCTAGTTACACAATAAGATATACACAATTAGTAATTATCAATTACACAAAAAATATCAAAATAACTACAACGGACGGTAAAAGGACCCCCCCCCCCACTCAGCATAATCACTACGAATAGGTCGGTACCAATCTACTTACGAATTTCAAATATCACTCCAAAACTAACGCTCCGAGGTTGTTTGTAAAATCTAGCTTAGTTTAGAATTCCTGCTCCGTCTTCGCAATCAAAGGCTTTGATGTGTCTTCTGGTGCCTCTCACTCTCATGGAGACAGCTCATATGAGTGAAATTTGAACTTTAACTTTTAGCCAGAAAATTAATTGTGAGTGTGGTTTTTCCCATTTGGATGATAATTTGGACGCTGTTTTTTGCTGCAGATTTGACATCTAAATGTCATACACAGAGCCGTTGGAGACGCAGCAGCGCGCTGGTGTATCAATGCTTGTTTGTGGGACAAGAGGTCAAACCAGGCGATATTGTGTAGTGTCACGCCTTCATAAAGTGTCTTTCTCCTAAGGTCTCGTCCTGAGACTGCTTTTCCCAGTTCACGGGGTCGATCTTGAAGCGGTCCTTAATATACTTAAGCTGGCAATATTTTTTCTTATAAGGCCTCTCACAGACTGGCGCGGACTGGCCGCGGCGGACAATAGTAAACTTGTCATTAGCTGTCACATTTACTATTGTCCGCCACCGCAGGCCGCGCCAGTGTGTTGCAGGCCTAATGGGGAAGATAACTGTCAACCTGAGAGCACCAATAATGGTCCTTAAAAAAGCTATTTGTATGGCGGGAAGTAGTTTTTATGTATTTTTGCGAAAATGACTTAATGTTTCTTCCAGAATTGCTCCGTTTTCCGAAAAATTATAAAAATAAAAGGTTGTAGATTAATGGTAACTATAATGGTTTCCGTATATAGTTAGGTACCATCGATCTTCTGTCTCTCTCTCTCTCTCTCTCATCTTATGGGTTCTAGACGAGCGCCATCTACAATAAAATTAGCTTTCACCGGTCTACCCCATTGGAATCCTTTCCAATAATTCTGAGCATAGTTTTACTTGTGAACAATTGCTCTTGTCGGAATGTGTTACACAGTTCATAAAAACTTGTAAAAACTGTAATCAAATTGACATGACTCGAATCGACTACTTCAACATTGAATTAACTATTTGAAATTAAATGATAATAATTTATTCTTGACGTGATTTAGTATTGGTCATCATTATCATGTTTAGTGTCGGCTTCATTTGCAGCCCTTTATCTGGCGGAATGTTATACATACATAACATATAATATGCCTAGTTTAAATATGGATCCATTGATATCGTCCATTGTCCGTCACATCCATCAATCACATGCCCCAGCGTAAAATTGCCTAGAGCAAAAAGGTAGTCAGGACCAACGCAAACATAGGGCTGCATCGATGTTTCCCCGATAAGGACCCCCAGGGAGGTTATCCCGCAGGATATCTGTTGCTGGCCGCGTTGCAGGCCAAACCAGGGTAAAAAATCGGCCAAGTGCGTGTCGGGCCACGCACAGTGTAGGGTTGCCTGTCTTTCTTAACTGTCTGTCGCCAACTAAATGGTTGCGTCGGCCGAATTTGTACGAAAAAGTTGGCCTTTCTAAGTACATTTTAAGTTGGTCGACTATTACTCGGTAACTAGTTATGCCTACTTAGCCGTGATAGTGTTTCTTTTAAATTCGTTATATGTACTACTGCCACGATTTTTTTCACATTCCCAGTAGCAGCCATTTAGCCGGCAGGGGGGGGGACACATGATCGAACAAAAATTTGGGCTTTAAAGCCCAATATCTCGCAAACGAACCCATAATATTTTTATCCAAGCTATTTAACGGTACCCCACACTATGGGTTTAACGAGAAACAAGTCTCTGACAAAAAATCAATTTTTGGTACAAGCTTTTATTGCCGACTGTACTTTTCTGTATACCACATCAACTACCTACTCAATGAGACGATTCTAACGAGCCCAAACTCGATGGGGTTATGTGGTTTCATTACGGAGTTCCTATGGCCACCTTCCAGCTTCATCATCAGATCAGCTCCACGTCATCATAATATTGCATTGTCACGCGATTTGCATAATCGTGCAAAATTTCAGCTCAATCGGAAACCGGGAAGTGGATCAAATGTAACTTGCAAGATTTGATTACAGACAACGGACAGGTGAAAGTGAATAAAAGCTTGTAAAAAAAAAAACATGCCCACCTTAGGTGTAGGGAACTGTCAAACTTTTCAATCAGGTTTTGACTGACGTTAACAATGACGTTAATTACAAGGTGGACTGATAACCTGAGGGGTAATCACTTAACGTTTCGTACGCGCGTTAAGGGTCCTTACGCCTAAAACGAGCGTATTTTGCAAAATGCTTGCTTTTTCATTCAAGATTACGACGTAACTATTAGTATTTATTCAAAAACTGATAACGTACTTAAATAATTATCTCTTAAACTAGGGGCTAACATGGTTCAAATTTTCATTTTCTGTTTCTAAACCTAAAATAAATGAGTTTTCTTGGGAATTTTTTTCAAATTTTGCAGTGAGAAGTGTCGTTTCGGTTCTCAATTTTACGGTAAACAAGAATCATTAGGTACATGAATGATTACAATTCACATCACCAGATCTTTTACGAGGGGCTGACATGATTGAAAATCAAAGATTCATTTTAAAAAGTTGATAAAACACCTTCCGAGTTTTCTTAATTTTTTTGGTGAAAACAGGATTACATTATATTTTTTTACCGCAAATTGTACTTTTATTTTGCCCTAAAAATAATATGACAGCAAATTATGACTTTATGTTAACCCATAAAAAAATAATCATAACTATAGGACCTGCGATGACGTAAATGTTTATTTTTTTAAAAGACGTATAAATCACGCTGCATGCCGCGCGCCGAAATTTATTTTTTAAAAATTATTAAGAAATTAAGAAATGATTATTTAATTACGTTATCAGTTTTTGAATAAATACTAATAGTTACGTCGTAATCTTGAATGAAAAAGGAAGTATTTTGCAAAATACGCTCCCGCTTCTGCTTATGTGGGCGTAAGGACTCTTAAGACAATTTAACTGACATTTAGACCGACCTAACGTACGTACAATGCGTTACGTGATTGACCTGCTGGTAAAGGTCGCGGTAGTCCGCTGGATGCGGGTGGCGCAGGACCATTCATTGTGGCACTCTTTGGGGGAGGCATATGTCCAGCAGTGGACGTCTTTCGGCTGATATGGTGATGATGATGAATTACAATTTACGACAAAGTTTTACTCATCCTCCTAGCGTTATTCCCGGTAGTGCCCCTAAAGGAGCCCGGGGTCCGCTTTGACACCTAATCCCAAGATTTGGCATAGGCACTAGTTTTACGAAAGCGACTGCCATCTGACCTTCCAACCCAGAGGGAAAACTAGACCTTATTGGGATTAGACCGGTCTCCTCACGATGTTTTCCTTCACCGAAAAGCCAACGGTAAATATTCCGTACATAAGTTTTTTTTTTATTTTTTTATTAAGGATAGGTACGCATTTGACCTCTATCTCGCCTGATGGTAAGTGATGATGAGGTCGAGGGTGTTACATGCATACCTAGATAGTGCCTATTCACTCTCGTCTTGAAAAGATCCAAGTTATATGTAACTGGGAAAAGGTTTGCCGGAAGCGAGTTCCACTCTTTGGCTGTCCTCGCGAGAAAACTGGAAGCAAAGCGCTTCGTGCGAATCAGTGGTAAGTCAACAACATAAGGGTGGAACCCGCGACCGCGCCTAGTCCCAAGATGGCGAAATGGTGAGGGCGTGATTAATTCGTGTAATCCTAGCGCACACTCTCCGAAATGTATCCTGTAGAACACCGATAAGCAGGCAACCTTTCTACGGTGTTCCAGTCTTTGCATTTTAGCCTCAGTTAAATTTAGGTCACCAATGAGCTTCCTGGCACGCCTATCAATCGAATCCAAGGCGGCTAGCTGATATTAAGCGGATCCATCCCAGAGGTGGCAACAGTACTCCATACATGACCGGACCTGTGCTTGGTAAAGCTGAAGAAGCTGCCTGGGTGTGAAGAAGAAGTTCCGAAAACCTCATTGGTACGAGCCGGGATTCGAACGCACGACCGCCGCTTGACAGCCGCATGCCTGAACCACTAGGCTACCGTAGCTCGACTCAAAGACGGACATTATATAATTCAAAATGTATCTCTTGCTCTTCTATTTTTCTTTTGCTGGAAGAGCAGCTCCATAGGGCTGGAAGATTGCTTACGCAAAAAATTGTGCCTAGCCAATACACGGGATTCGGTAGCAAGTGGACCCTAATTGGACACAAGGATGAAGGACTATTTCCACACAGGACTCAGTAGATAATGCCATTAAATTACCAATAATATTTACCAATTGCCATATTATTATTTTATACCATTAAATTTTCACACAAAGCAGCCATGATTTTAAATTCAGAGTCAAGCTTCCTGGTGACTTAAGCAAACAATATTAAACCTTATCACTAAGATACAAAGTAGTAATTAAACCACAATTCATTTGTAATTACAATAATAAGTGATATTGCCCTTTTAGCACCGAAGGGATACGAACGTCCTGCCGCGCTGATAACCGATAACCTCCAGGATGTTCGGAAGCTTGGGATACTTCAATCGGCGACTCTTGGGAGCCAAGTGAATAAAAAAACCATACTAACATTATAAATGCCAAAGTCTGTCTGTCTGTATGTTACCTACCTCTTCACACTTAAACCGCTGAACCGATTAAGATGTGGTATAGAGATAGTTTGAGCCTCGGGGAAGGATATAGGACAGTTTTTATCCCGGAAATCATACCCTAAGAGACTGAAAATTTGTATGGAGCTACGATATTAACCAGTTCCAGGCGGACAGAGTCTCGGGCAGGGGCTAGTAATAAATATTTGGGGATAATTTTACACAACTCGACCTAGTCCCAAACTAAGCAAAGCTTGTACTATGGGTACTAGACGACGATACACATACTTATATGGACAAATAAATACTTCAATACGTAGAAAACATCTTACGATTTCGGAACAAATATTCGTGCTAATCACACAAATATATGCCCTTACCGGGATTCGAACCCAGGGTCTCTTGCTTCGTAGGCAGGTTCCAGTACCAACTACTTAGGCTAAAGCAGTAGTGACGGGTCACATGTCAGTGAATGACCACACTGCGACTTTACGCTACCGCGATACATTACGAGTATCGATACACGTTTTGACAGGAGATCTAGGGCTTGTGTCGCGCAAAACCATGCGACGTGTGTTTGTATCGCTGCAATAATATGCTGCTCTCAATAACATTTCCAACGTGTTCAAAGAAGCTCACACAATAAGTATTTTTAGGTGTCGGGTTGATTCCGAAACTTCTTTAAAATGTACAATGTACAGCACACTTAATTAAACTAGGTATTATCTAAACACAAAAATACCATAACCAAAAAAAAATGTTTACCTACTCAATTTAATTTTTTCTGCACTACTAAAGGTTGTCTGAAAGAGATCGCTCATTAGCGATAAGACCACTTAATATTATCTACGTTTCTATAGCGTAGGTACCTCACGTTATAGTTGCTTTTTATAATAAAAAGAAAAAATATTTGAATTGTATTATAATCACCGATAACCTACGAGTAAGTACATACTTCCTGCTACTGGTGTTATCCACAAATTGCATCAATTCAGCACATTGACAAGTTAAGTTAGTCTTCTATAAGAAATAGATAGAACCAAGAGATACCAAACCGAAATACCTTAATCTGCAACTAATTCAGATTACTCACGTGATTGTCGTCAAGCAAGTCCCATCAGCTCTGCACTCGCCACAGCTGCGTCGACAAACGCTTCCATTCTTCTTCTCGAACCCCACATTACACTCACAAGTATTACGCGCTACACAACGACCGTTGACACACGGACGATCACACTGCGGCTGGCATGTACCATTAAGAATGTAACCAGGCTCACACACACATTCGCCAGGGGCTACACACTTCCCATCACACCCTCTACACTGCGGAACACAGCTCAAAGAAGAGTCCAACGCGAATCCATATGTACAGTTCTCGACGCAATGCGTCGCGTTGAAATACACAAAGTCTCTAACACAGACGCAAGTGTTGTTCGCTGTACACTGCCCATTTATGCACGCGTGGTCGCATACAGGCGTTAGGCATTTGTTTTTAGTGGTCGGGTCGAGGTATAGAGGGGGTGCGCAGTGGCAGACGTCTGGCTCCACGCATGTGCCGTTAGCGCAGCCGGTGCTGCAGACGGCGGCGCAGGAGTCGGTGTCGCTGGTGTACACGAAGCCTTTGCAGCACATCAGCTGGTTGGTGACTACTGTGTATTTCTGTAAGAAAATGACGGTGTGAGAAACATTGTTTAGCAACGTAGTTGCGGAATTAACAGGTATAGTACTGTCAATAGCAAGACACATGATCTTTGGTACCTACTTTATCGTTGGGGAGCGTTAAAGTTGTGAAAGTGACAAGGTACTAAAATGATCATCTACTTTTGTGGTCGCCTAAATATACTGTAAAGCCATTGAAATAAGTTGAAATGAAGCAAATATTTTCATTAGTCTTTTAAAGAGATATATAACTATAAAGGCTTAGAGTGGGTTTAAATTTTACGTCAAATCTGTGACACACTTTAGTATAGATGCCAATTCGCACTGAAATTCTAGATAGTATCGCATCATGCTGTGTCCTTCTGTAATTAATAAGGTACTTCGTTTTAATTTGTGCACTGAAGAGCATTATTATGTAATGGTATGCTTATTGTTGAAGGTCCTAATAAATAAATAAATCAGGAGAGTAGCGATGGCTCAAGAATCAAAAGAGACACGACCATTCATAACCACTCTACCAGGAGCGCACGACTAAGAAAAAGAGAGATTTTACACCTACATAATCATATTTTCTTAAATTTAGTACCTGTTTGCGTGTCTGCTTGACGGCACATTTCTTGGTGCCACACCATTTGCTCGTCGGGACTAGCACTGTCTTCGGCCTGGTCTTGGTTACACTGTAATTCAAAAGGAATACACTATCAGAAGGGTGTACAGTTGAGATGGTTGGGGCGTGTAGAGAGGATGGATGAATGAGATTGACACAGAGATGAGGAGATGGATGGAAATACCGCACCGAACTTTCTTAAAATGAATCGGGGCGATTCTAAGGAAATGCCAGGTCAAGAGTACCCTAAACCGACGACGACCATGTATTACTCCAGGCAAAATACGGTTTTGAAAAACATTAATTTATAATAGCGTTTTTTTTTGTTGATTTCATTTGAAAATGTTATTCTAAGATGATTTAGTCAAGAATCCGACAAACTTTCCACCCGGAAGTAATTATGTAGATTTAAATGAAGCATTATCTTTTTTTGTACGATTTATCTTGAATATTATAGAGCAAATGTAAATGAACAAAAATAAAGACAAAAACATTTATTACTATTTTTACTGACTTTTCAGAAGCCAGTTAACTTATCATTTTTTCGATGTCTGAAATTTTGTCGGATTTTGTCGCTGGGTAACTATTTAATTGATAATATATCCGTTACACATAAAAAATAAGCTATTATAAATTATTTCCAAAATTGACATTTTTTCCATACAAGTTGTCAGTTCATTGCCTGGACTATATGGGGAAAATGTTACAAAAGTGAATAAAGCAAAAAAGCCTACCCCTCCGGGATGGTGATGATAATTATTTAAAATTCGACGTCAATTTCAAGCGTAAAAGCGACTCACACCGTCACACCCGTTGTCGAGTATACGTCCTTCCATTTATCTAGTTGTTTCGCGAAAACCCTGGATTGAATCCGTATAACGCGAAAACGCAGATCAAATCAGTTGGATCGCGTAGAAAGCGCTTTTTTACGTTTTTAACTTTTACGCTATAAACCAATATTACGCGAAATCCTACGTTTTTGGCGAAAATACGGATTTTGCTATACTACAATGACTAATCTATATTCTTAGTATTCGCTGATAAAAGCTTTGCCATACGGCTTCAAAACTATATAAAAATTATAAATACAAAGAATCTTTCTCTGTAACCTGATATGATACTGTGTATAAGATAAAACATAATCCTGTTTTAATTTAATTTCCATGTACCTAATGTATTTTATATATTTGTATGTGCTTTAACAATAAACCTAACTATAAAACAGAGCTATAACCACGAACTTCGAAAGTCGAAGTTCGGGTATTTCCATCTCTATCGCACTCACATTACTCGAGTGACAGGGATGCCATGTATACGAACTTCGATTTTCGATTTTCGTGGTAGAGCCCCAGGCCCTTACCAACTTCTACTACAATACGTTTCGTTCGTCTCAGCATCGGCAGGATATGCTAAACCCACGGGACATCCGGTTAGGGTCATCGAACACCGAAGGCGCGAGTTATGTACGCATTTAAATATCATACATACGTAAGTGCATATCGTCTGAGAATCACTGTTGTGGCTATGACTAAAGCATTGTTAATGAAGTGAAGCGTTTTTAGGGTTCCGTAAAGAGATCACTGATGTTTAAAACTTATATGATGGTCACCCTGAGGCATTTTTTTAACCGACTTGAAAAAAGGAGGAAGCTCTCAATTCGTCGGATTATTTTATTTTTTATGCAGTTCCCCGATTTTTCGAAAACGCCTGGACGTATTTGGTTTTTTTTTTTTTAATCCTTCCCAGGTCCCATGGTTAGGGTCTGATTATTGATTATTTATGAAATTAATGAAATAAATGACTTTTTATTCTGCAAATAGGACGTAATGGCACTTTTACAAGTCAAAATTCTGCCAGCGGTTCTGAAAAAGTAGATCACTGTTAGGAATAAACGCCGAAACAAACTCAACAGTCAGTCATTTTTTGCCAAAAAAAGCTTATTACTATGATAGTTCTTAACCTAACCCTGTAAGCCTTTGACATCAATGCTTTTTTCAGGGTCAGGAAAAAATCACGACAGATTACGTTCTGGGGGCGGGGGTATAAGGAGACCTCACGTGTATTTTTCTACAGTGAACGAAACTAAGAAAAAGTATCTATGTACCACACGAGTAGCACTTCAAAATAGCGAGTCTATTTTACTGTTACACCTACAATAAATGAAATCTTATCTTATTTTATAAATATATCATCACATTCACAACTATTACATACAAAAATAAACAAGATTTACTATATAGGTACAATTTATCTTACAATTGGGTCGAATGAAACAAAATATGCGTGAGGTTTACCAAGGGGGAGGGGGGGTAAAAAAGTAGCCAAAAAAACCTCGCGTGATTT
Organism: Epinotia ramella; assembly: GCA_947578815.1. Taxonomy (NCBI): domain Eukaryota; kingdom Metazoa; phylum Arthropoda; class Insecta; order Lepidoptera; family Tortricidae; genus Epinotia; species Epinotia ramella. The sequence continues at coordinate 27,793,889 of OX388205.1, forward strand.
GTGCACAAGCCCTTAAGGGCATATGGGTGAACATCCACTTGCTGTTCGAGGCTGTATTTTCATATATTTAACACCTACCTGTCTGCCTGCGACGTGTCAAAAACATGAAATCACATCTTTGCACGTCTCTACGGGGCTAGTACAACTGACGCCGCGCCGCGACGCGAGTCGAAAAAGATCTACCCATCTTATTCTAATTTGCACAGTGCGAGTGAGATAGGAGACGCTCATAGCGCGAGAGGCGTCTGGAGCAGCAAGTTATGCTAGACGTACAGGTGGATATTCACCCTAAATTGTACGTTGTGTACGGGTCCCTAGATGTGTACCGACTCGCACTTATTTCGACGGTCCCAATTAAAAGAGTCGGATCTGCAAAATTTGAGTTTTTGTTTTTCAGCGGCTTAGGTCGTAAAAAACTCTACATTTCAAAACCACATTCACAGATTTTAGTTTTTCTCAATACTTTTTCTAAAAACCAAGATAAAAATGTCGGATCTAAGAACAGATGACATTTAAAAACGTCGGTTGTGACAGTTCCGACATTTTTACGGGACACACAGTGAGTACAAAGTGTCGGATATAACACATTCTACTATTTTACACGGAAAAGTGTAGCGTGTTTTTTGTTGTGTATTTTATGTAATTTATAGCCTGTTAAGTTATCAAGTAAATTTTCTCTGTATTCAATTGTTACATAAGAGTTTCCGTGCAACAATGTCAGTTCTGCCAATTACGACATTTTTTTGAGTACCTTTTTTGTCGGATGTGGTACATCCGACATAATTATGAATACAATTTCCAGACAAAAACGTCGTATGTGGCACTTCCGACAAATGATGCTTAAGCTATTCCGGTTAAAAAAGTAATATAAGAGGTTTTTGTATTTTTTTGTAAAAATGGCTGATAAAGTACATGTAAGCTCAACGGCTAGTAATAAACAACCTACTAATAAGCAAACATTCGAAGTTTGATAACGATATTCCATTAATTAACAATTTCCCCCATACAATTTTTTTTTCCAAAAACTTTGACAGCTTCTCCTAAAAAGTAGCTGTTTTGCAGATCCGACTCTTTTAATAGGGACCGTCGATTTTATCACAGCTACGTACGTACGTGTATATTCTGACAATGGCCCACGTGTCTCATAGTAGAGAGGAATATAGTGTGGCACTCATATAGTGAAAATACGTCTACTTTAATTCAGTATTCTTTAAATTTTAACTGCATAACTATGACGGCTCTACTCGAATTAACTTGGTTTCATACCATGATGCAGGCAAACGAGCGCACGGGATACCTCTAGTTTTTTTTTTTTTTTTATACACAAATCGACCTAGTCCCAAACTAAGCAAAGCTTGTACTATGGGTACTAGACGACAATAAACATAATTATATAGATAAATAAATACTTAAATACATAGAGAACATCCATGTGCTCATCACACAAATACCTAAATGCCCTTACCGGGATTCGAACCCAGGACCTCTTGCTTCGTAGGCAGGGTCACTCACTACCAACTAGGCTAAAGCGGTCGTCAACATACATTATACCATAAGGATAAGCGCGTAGGCGGCCTCTTATGATTTAAGGATTCACTGACGAAAACCTATATACCCTTGCTAGACTACGTAAAGACGTTGCACTGAATACTTTAAGTTTCATACTATCCAAAGTATTTAAAACGAAACTAATAAAATACCAGAAGGTCTAAAATTACAAGATATCTCATTATATAGTAGTTCATGCAATCTTTGTGTAATGTATGCTTTTTCAGTCGAGTACCACGTTTGCTTGCTGAGTGGCCTAATTGAGGTATGAGAGTTAAAAATTATGTAACTTGCATACAATACTTTTTCTACGAGTTAACGGAAATAATAATTTATGAAACAAACTTGGTATCTAATTGAAAATCGCCCTGCTGAAACGAAGTGCAGCCAACCGCTTTTTTATTTTTGCGCGTTGATGTCTTCTGGAAATCGAGCCTCGTGATTGGTCAAAATTCATTTTAGTTAAACACAGTCATCTTATGAGCCCAACTCAAATGAAGTTGATTTAGATATCGCTGTCAGTCATCTTAATATCAACCTTGCTAGATTCCAGTTAGGATAGAAGTGCTCGAGTAGAAAAAATATTAAATAGGTACTTACGTATGTTTCGAAACACAAACTCCTTTTTGAGAAGACTTCAGACCGGTCACAATAACGAACTCAAAACAGACGAACATCAAACAAAACACTACACAATGCCGCATCTTCGTTTTAGATCACACGCACGTTTAAAATTTCGAACACATTTAAATTTCGAATTCAACATTCGAATTTAGAATTCTTCAATTTTAATTATAAAGTCCGTTTGATACCCTCTTGTTGTCACGACTGATGCAAAATGGTGTGTCCGCTATCACTTAATGATATTTAAATACAAGTAGCCTCATTAAGTATTCTGATCGCGCAATTGTAGTTCCTGTTCTTATTGGTTTAAAAGCGCTATTTGAGTGTGGAGTGAATTGTTTCGTTTTATAACGATCATATGGTTTGCTGACAATGAATTTTCTGTTTTCAGCCAGTTTGAGGGTTTCACTAAGTGCTATGAACCATGATGCTCTACGTTGGGAAGAACACTTTAAATGCATTTTCGTAAAATGGTACCTATTCTGCGTATAAATATCAAATTATGAGGGAATTGTTATATCAGTTATTTTATATGGCATCTGGTTGACAGTGCTTTATGCAGGGTATTTCAGTTTCTTAATTTGACCATATGAACTATTTTCACTCATATTTTTACAAAACCGGACTTAATCGTGAGCCTTCTTGCGACCAAGGATGTTACGATATATCTGAAACGTCGAGGTACTTAATAATTATTATGTAGATCCAAATAAAAAAAACTTATTTTTATTTTAAATATATATTTTGGTTAGGACCCTTCTCGGCTAAAAGGCCTCCGTCCACCTCTTGCCATCTTAATCTGTTGCGATCTTAATGTATGTTTTACGTGTAGCAAAAAATAATCAGATCATCAGAAGCATGAAATAATTAAAACAACTCAAAAATACCAAAACATAGTACCTACATACCCCGTACATCTCTACAGAAGTAAAAGATGGCACTTATCAGAAGACGTCACCTCATCTTCTCTCCATAATTTATACCACGAACTCAACTTCTATTATAAAACGAAGTAATCAATCAAAACCTATCTATTGCGTATAATGACAACTCTATCACAAAGCCATAAGGGCTTTTTTGCGATGAAGCACCTAGTCCTCACTTGTTTTGTGGTTGCCGGCCCTTTGTTAAGTTATCAACAGCTTCCACATTCGATATGTTGGAGTGAAGTTAACTGATATAAGTTTAAACTTTGATTGTGGCGAGTTGGCCAGTATATGAATTGTTGAGGGAATATTAAGGACTTTATTTTATTACATTTAGGTTAGCACACAGTACCTACCTAATTTATTTATTTTTATACGACGATGGTGGCAAACAAGCGTACGGCCCGCCTGATCGTAAGCGGACACCGCAGCCTATAGACGCATGCAACTCCAAAGGAGTAACATGGGCGTTGCCGACCCTTGATATGTTTGAGGATTCGCCGTGTTGACAGCTGAAGGAACAAATTCCCTCGCTCTCAACACAACGCATCCTCGGGAGCTCTAGCGACCTTGCTCATCTCCAGGAACACAACACTACTACAGAGCAAGTAGTAGTGTTATTATGGCTGTGGTCTTCTGCAAGGCGGAGGTACTTCCCCAGTTGGGCTGCTCCAAATTCGAGCGGGATGACATTTCGCTGTGCCCTACCTAACGAACCTAATTGGACTGTTATCGACAAAATAATTCTGATCTAAACATTTCTTTCGTAATTTGACTGATTGATTGATTTTGAGCGGGGCTCTTATTTATACAGGCGGTTTGCCTTCTGGCATCTGAGGCTACCTAACAACTACCTTTCGCATTTCTATCCTAACTGGAATCTAGCAAGGTTGATATTAAGATGTTCCACTTACGTCGGCCGTGTTAATTTTCTGACCTACATGTAATTCCATAGTTAACTGGAAGCTGACTGGAATGATCCGCCCATGGGGGGCCGCCAGAGAACAAAAAACGCGAACGGAGCCGCGGTATTGATTTGAATGTAGCCACAGATTAAAGAATAGAAGTGATGTAGCCTATGTACCTACATCCTATATGCTGGTGAAATAATTTTTGAAATACATAATTATAGAATATTTGGGGACAATCTTATATACAAATCGAGCTAGACCCAAACTAAGCAAAGCTTGTACTATGGGTACTAGACGACGATATATGGTATAGATAAATAAATACTTAAATACATAGAAATCATCCATGACTCAGGAACAAATACTCGCGCTCATGACACAAATAAATGCCCTGACCGGGATTCAAATCCGGGACCTCTGGCTTCGTAGGCAGCTACGGTAGGAATATTTACCGTTAGCTTTTCGGTGAAGGAAAACATCGTGAGGAAACCGGTCTAATCCCAATAAGGTCTAGTTTTCCCTCTGGGTTGGAAGGTCAGATGGCAGTCGCTTTCGTAAAACTAGTGCCTAAGCCAAATCTTGGGATTACAAGTCAAAGCTTATCTTGGGTGCCTTTAGGGCATAACCGGGAATAACGCTAGGAGGATGATGAGTCAATCAAATGTGTGTATTTAAATTATGCATATTATGTACTTATCCGTAATGAGTAGATAATAGTCACTCAAAATCAGTCAGCCAAATATCACTTTATCACTTTTCGCTAACTGTTATTATATAACAGTTAGGTATACTACTTTCCTCTTTGCTCTGGATTTCTCGCGCTAATTAACTAATGTTTATTATTATTAGTACTAACAGATCAACCTTACGTACTGTAGTGAAAAATTCAATAAAAGGTTCACACAAGGATACGAACGTAATTTATTTTTTATTTTCCTAAAATTATTACATATAACTGCGGCATAGAAAACATCACGACCCGAACGCGATCAGGTTTATTAGATCATGTTAAATAACACTTTGCAATACAATACCGAACGTATAACCGTGCTCTGGCCGTTGCTGCGGCACACGATTGGACTATGATAGACAAAACATGGTGATTTACGGTCGACAAACCAGCACGACAATAAAAAGGGATGTAAAACGTCTGGGTTCGACGAGATGTTAAGTGTTGGTAAAGGTTGTGTGTTGATTGAGTGTATGGGGCCTAAATGAAATCCAAACGATCGTTCTGACAACTTCGGCGGTAAAGGGCCTTTCTGAATTTTGAGGGATTTACAGGAGAACGGAAGGCATCGATCCCATCTTAAGGTCGGAGGTTTGACAATCCAACGGGGGCACGGTATGGTAGAATATCACGGGTAATAGACACATTAAAAAAGGACCCTAACGTTGACCAAAGGTCAAACAAAAAGGAATACACGCCGAACTCTCGGGAGTCCTTTAAACGCGATTTAACTCCTGGCGGCGTCTCCGACGGAGGTTCTCCCGATCAAGAACCGGAAGCGCTGGTAAGCGGGACAGTCCGATCGCTTCTCCCTCCGGCTCACAGACTCCGGATGATGGCTCTCAGCGCACTCGAACTGGCATCAGTCCTCGGGCAACAACCACCGCGAACTTAGGCTTGGGGCCTAAACCCGGAAGCTATGAAACAAAATTTCACAATAAATACTTCTACTGTCTAGACTAAAAGCCAAAAATCAACCACAACCGATAGGCTAAAATGCTTACCCAGTGTGCTAAAACAGCACCCGGCCTTCAGAAAAAAGCGGAAACTCTTCCGTTTCCCTCTGTGTGTCAACAACCACAACTGGTTCCACCACCGCCCGGCGAGCTTCGCCTCAGGGCTTGAGAAAACGCTGATGCACTAGCGCGAAAACTGTTGTTCTTAACACAAAAAACTGTGGACGAGGAACTCGGGTCTGTACCCTATAAACGGTACACCATGCTTCACACTTTCAGCTAATAGACCAATGGAAAATAACAACACTTCACTCTCCAAGAACTATTCTCTTTGACTCCCATTTCTTTTCTGATGATTTGACAATAAACAAGAATCATTCTCGAACAATCAAATTCAAATTTCAAAAACTTCTTCCAATTTCATTCATAAAAACCAGACAGCACCAAAGCAGGCAAACCCGTCGGTAAAGTTGTATATAAGGAAAATGCACACCATCGGAAACGCGCCTTGTGCGACTACTGAACTTCAGTAATAATGCGCTAGATGGTGCTGCAATATAAGGCAAACAGTCATACGAATTTAAATAGTTCTGCAAGGATGAATGCAATTAATGCTGCAGTACCTACTAATTGACGAGAGTCACATCTAATTAAGTAACCTAATTTACTAATGTACAAATGAACACGTAATTAACGAGCCATTATAGCCTTATTTCGTTCTATTATTTAAAAGATTTGAGCAGCGAACGAAGAAACCATAAAGTCTAAGTAGCGCCGCAAAATGGCCCCACAGACTGGGTGTCATTGCCATTATGCGGGGGGCGGGGGGTCAAAACGATGCCAGGCAGCTGTTATTTCGAACATGCGCATACCGGTTTTTAGGTACGAGTTTGTCAAAGTAATGGCTTAAATTCGAATGAAGACAAATCCTCTTAGTTCGAATTTAACCCATAATGCTTTGACATCTGAGTGCCCATGCCATACGACAGCGAGCACTCGGACTTCTACCTTATACTAAGTTTCATGTTATTACAGCCTGCATTACGTTTGTATGGAGAGTAGAGCTTCCTGGCCAGTCACACCTTCACTGCCAAGAATCGCTACGTGCTACGCTCGTAGCCGATTCCCTGATTTTCCCGATATGTAGTGGCAAGCGCCTACGGTATAGGCGCCCGCTAGGAAGGTTCTTGGCAGTGGAAGTGTTAATTGAGGTAGGGCACCGCGGAATGTCGTCTCATCTCACTCATATTTGGAGCAGCCCAACTGCATTACTTCCACCTTACAGAAGCCCGCAGCCATGATAACGCCACTACCCTGTTCGGTAGGCATGTGGTGTGGTGTTCCTGGTAGTGAGTTAAGGTCGCCAGAGCTCCCGAGGATGTGTTGTGTTGTTTTAGTTAGCGCGTGTCGATGTAACTAAGACGGGCAACTACGGAACCCTACACTGCGCGTGCGCGTGGCCCGACACATATTAGAATGGTGTGAATGTCACTTTGACATTTGTGTTGGTTAGAAAGGGACAAACACATTTTATTTATCAGGGGCATCTTAAGTGTTATGTATAAAGGAGTATACACGGTGGAATTTAATCGGTGATCAGGAATCTAAAAATCTTAATTATCAATCTACACAGAAACCAATACGTGAGATCTCGTGCAATATAGCTCACAATCTAATTAATCACACTTAATTAACATCGGTAAAATGTACACTGACTGAATAAATGGACACCCTACTTTTATTGAAGGGAAGTTACTCGTAAGTGTACATACGTCAAGTGCTTGCTGGCTTTGGCGGGAAACTACACAGATCAGACGATTTGAAGCAATTTGTTATGAATTTGACAATGACAAATTGACAGCTTATTGCTCATTTATGTTTGAAGTTTCTATGGCTGATAGTTTGAAAAGAGGTATTAAACTTTTCAGACTAAACCATTAGTAGGGTGACAATAAATTTTAATTAAAATTTAATTTCAACTTAAAAATCAGTTATGATAAAAAAAAACTTGGTTCCACTTAAATACTACATAAACGTGACCGCCATCGATTACTGAATTAGAAAAATGGGTTCCTGTTCACCGATTAAATTCCACCGTGTATATTTTCCCGATCGCACCCAGCCAGGGGTCAGTTTTGGCCTTTGGCACCTAATAACAGAAATTTTATTCAGATAAACAACCGAGTTTTTGAAAGGTTACCATTCAACTTGCTATAATCCATACTAATATTATAAATGCAAAAGTGTGTCTGTCTGTCTTTCCATCTGTTTGTTACCGCCTCACGGTTAAGCCGCAGAACCGATTTAGATGACATTTGGTAAGGATAGAGATAGTTTGAGTCCAGGAGAAGGACATATGATAATTTTATCCCGGAAATCATCCCCTAAGGGGGTGGACGTTTGTATGGAGCTACGATATCAACAAGTTCGACGCGGGCAGAAGTATTTTATAAATCCATCGGATGCTGGTTTGATTGACGTCATCACTGACGTTTGAGGCAAACATGGCAGTGGCTTGAAATGAGTAATAAACTAATAAATAACATTAGTAAATAATTTAATTTCACATCGAATCCTTATTTTGTTATGAGTAAGGGTCTCTATGGACGTGTGCATTAATATTTAATAATATGAAGAGGATTATGTGTTACTGCCTTGCGATTTCCATGGTATGTACTTACTTATATGTATACCTATTTATACCTATTAAATATATCGTCTTTTAGATCCCATAAAACAAGTTATTAAGATTTATATGCCTAGTTCGATTTGTGTAAGGCTGTCCCCGAAATTATATATTTAGTAGTATTTTGCTTCACTTTTAAGGTTGCCTATACTAATTTTGTAAAATTTGTGAGTTAGTGACTTTGTAACGTGTCTCCTAAACTACTCATGCAATTAAAAAAAATATATAGTATGCATCTTGGAAAAGATGTTTAAAATAAATCTTTACCAGAATAGAAATACAAATTGTTTATTGTAAATATGAAAGTGAGTAATTAGTATTATGATTATTATATTATTATAATATACAACAACGGACTACCGGGGTAGATTTAGGCGGTCGTCGCACTGCGCCGCATCAACGGACGGAGGTGCGGAGCTGCATACAAATTTCGCCGGACGGAGGTACGCTGCAGTGTGTCATCCACACGGAATTTATATACAAACTGAGGTACGTGCATACAACGAGAAACGCACCTCCGTCCGGAGATGCGTCGCAGTGTGACATCCACCGTAGCTTACCTTAGTACTTAGTGATTAAAAAAAACTCAAAAGTAAATCTTTCAAGAATCACCTAAAATTCAATGACTACGCAATGAGTTTCATCATTCGGGTTTCGAAACGAAAATAATGCGAAATGAAAAACATTGACTTGTATGTATTATCCTTAGAATCATTACTCATAGAGTACATCGGAATGTCTGTCAATGTAGAGCTTGACTGGCTTACCACGAGGCAGCCTTGACCCTAAATGAAAAACATGCGAAAAATGTATTGTCCTTAGGAATGGGTACCTCGGGTAATACCTAGTATTTGTGTATTATTTTGTTACTCATTCACCTCGTTCGAATTGGCTGTTTCGTCGTACTCGTATGTAGTCATACTTTTAACAATAAAAGCACTAGTTTTGGATTATGATTATATTTCATAATACTTAAATTCACAAGCCATCGATCTTTTTTTTTTCTTCCATCGATCTTTAGCCTTGATGCCTCCAGTGTTGCCAACACGCCCATATTAATTAGGCGCGATCGGAAATGCCGCTACCAGTTAATACTGAACTTCTTGTTAATTCTGATACAGACCTTATATCGAATGTAATGGATAATATTTTGCAATCTTGTGTTGTTTTCATTTAGTGAGATTTAGTCTGTTAACCGTTTATATCGGTCCTTAAACTGATTTTTTTTTGGATTATTGTGTAAGATTATTATAATTTTATTGTAAATTACCGTTTGACATGTAAAAGTGGCCTATTTGCAGAATAAATAATTTATTTTGATAAGAGTTATAAGAGTACACAGCAAGTTTACCTCAATTCGACTCTCATACAAACGCAGTTAGGTTCTCGTTTTACGTCACTCTGGGCGGTAAGTTAGATTAACCGGCCTCGGGCGCAGCGGCAAATCTCACTTCACACCCAGGAGACGACGTAAATTGTGTACGCACCACGGGCGGTAATTCTTAAAGCCCCAGATCGCATATTTATGAACCGAACCGAAGGTGAGGGCCACAAACACCTGCGATCTGGGGCATTCACGAATTCGCCGTACTAATACACAATTGGATCTGCCATATCTAGGTCGGAAACTATAGTCTGTACTTTTAGGTATTTAAAAAAACGTAGGTAAACAAACAAAACCACGTGACTTGGTCATTCAGCCAATAAGATAATACCATAGATACAAAATGTTGCTATTCAACCTTATCCGCAGCAACATTTTGTATCTATGGTATTATCTTATTGGCTGAATGACCAAGTCACGTGGTTTTGTTTGTTTACGTTTTTTTAAATACCTAAAAGTACAGACTATAGATTCTGTCGCTATAAATTACAATTGAAAAAAATCACACTTGGAGACTTAGTATGAAAAACTGTCTACTCGCTCTATTTTTTCCTGGCGACCATTAAGAAACGAACATTTTCAGTTTCAGCACGGATCCTCAGAAATGGACTGTACGGAACCACAACTGTTAGTGAAGGAAACGTATTGCGGCCACGACAATTTGACGTCACTAACCATGTAAGTAGTTAACAAATGAAATAAAAAAATAAAAAAAAATCTTATTTTTTTTTCTAATATTATAGCCTACTAGCTTTGCGCGCAACTCCGTCCGCGTGGATCTCGTTTATATCGTAGATCCATACAAACTTTCACCCCCGATTTGAAATTATCATCATCATTTCATCCCATAGGGGATGATTTCCTGGATAAAAACTATCCAATCTCCTTCCCCGGGATTCAAACTATTTCCATACAAAATTTCATCTCAATCGGTTCAGCGGTTTCAGAGTGAAGACGTAACAGATAGACAGACTGACACACTTTCGCATTTATAATATTAGTATGGAACACAGACCACTAGGTTAAGTGGTCTGTGGTATGGAAGTATGGATTAGTATGGATGCCACTTACACGATAATAAGGACTAAAACGACACCTCATATGTCAAAATCCATGAAGCGGTTTGATCTGTAGCCAGTGAAATTGAATTCACTTGTCCCCATACATATGACACTAGTACATACATAAGCTCGAAATACATATCCCTCCTTCAGAGGCAGTCGAGTAAAAAGTCTATTCTACTCAAAATATTGATTTGTATGGGTATTGGGCCTCACTTGTTTTGAAACTTGGCTCGTTATACCACTTTTTTGACTATTTGTAAGGTCTATAAATATATGGGTGAAACTAAACGACCGGACCGTTCAGAAAAAAATCTATATACACTCAGAGGCAATGAAAACGGGTCACTTCCCTTGGATTACTTTACAAAGTGACCCGTTTTCATTGCCTCTGAGGTAGCGTACCTTCATAGTTTACATTGGGAATTACACTCAGAGGCAATGAAAACGGGTCACTTTGTAAAGTAATCCATGGGAAGTGACCCGTTTTCATTGCCTCTGAGTGTATTTATCTTAAACTATGGTAATGTCATAATCATATATTTTTTTTTTTTAAACAAAGTGTGTCAAAAAAAAATAGTCAACTTATGTGAGGTTTCCTCTGGACAATGATTTCTCCTTCTTCACTTCTACATTTGCTATGGGTACTTCTGGCTGACGAGGAAGGACTCTAAGTCATCTCGCCATTTCCATCTAAGCCTACCACAACAAACCATGTAGGCACCCTCGTCTGTCGTAAAAGGCGACTAAAAGGGGTCGTCGGGGGGGCCACAGTACTCGCCTAAAACCGTAAGGAGAGCGACGAAGATCTTTTTCGCCCTCGGACGAGCCAAGCGCGACGAGGGCTCCTGTGTTCAGTATGAGGTCCTGGAGTCTTCCGCATGAGAGCGTCCTGGAGTTTTAGTGGATGGAAATACCACATGACCCAGTCATTCCGCGATAGTGCCTGGTATCCGGACCTGGTTCGCAGGATACCTCCTCAAAACCGTCGGCTCGCTCCTCATTACTTGGTAGTTACATCAGCCCACCTATTCGGATGGATCCGACAGACGTGACCAATCCCTCAACCATAACCATTATTTCTGACAAGTTAATTGTTAATTTCAGGTACACATTGAACCAGGAATTTAATGTAAATGTAGCAGAAACATTAGCCCATGAAGGCTGTGGTATAGATTTTATTGAACCATATTTAAATAACACATTTTATATTGAATGTGAAATGGGAGAAACAAATTGCTATGATGAAGATTTAGATGTCGAAAAAGTTAAAAGAGCTGCTTATTATTTAGAGTGTGAGGAATTGGATCTATTTGACAATTATACTACGGTTACTTTTGCGTACAATGATACCAATGCTAGTGCAACAGAAATGGATACAATTCCAAATGAAACTACAGTAGATCTTGCTGTTGTATCCACTGATGCTACTGTAAATACGACTTATGCTGATTATTTCGGGAATGAAAGTTCTGTTACGGATGATAGTTGGTCAACACTTGATGTATTTGGAAACGAAAGTGCAAGTTCAACAGAAATGTATACATTTCCAAATGAAACTACAACAGATCTTGCTGTTGTATCGACTGATGCTACGGTAAATACGACTGATGATAATGATGTCAGTAATGAAAGTTCTGTAACGGATGATAGCTGGTCAACACTTGATGTATTTGTAAGCGGAAGTGAAACAATAACAGAAATTGAAGTACTTAGAAACGGAACAGCTATTTCATTGAAGGAGGTTGAGGAGGATTCGCCTGATTCTAGTAAAGTCATGCTTATTATTGGTTATTCTGCGGCTGGATTAGGATCAGCAGTCGCCATGGCTTTTGGAGTGCATAAATTAAGGATGTTGATACAGTCGGGAAGTTATTGTAAGTATAATTAGTTTTTGTACAAAATCAGATCAATTGTAGAATCAGAAGATAATATTTCTGATTACGGGCGGGTTGCATTAACCTTTTAGATTCCGATATACGTCAGATATGGCCCCGGCAGCTGTTATCCGATTGAAAGTCAAGTTTTCCATACAATCAAGTACTGCATTCGTACCGTTTTATTGTAAATGTTGGCGCGCAGTACAGAATCAGTACTGTCTTGACCACCAATATGTCAAATATTTTTTGACCTGTATGATTATAATAGTGTTTTCTTTTCAGTGGTTCCCAGTACACCCAGTCCACCAGGTTTCATAGAACTAGCATAAATTTATGACTGAGTTATTGATGCTTCAACTAGGTGGCAGATTTCTTGCTGGGTGACAATCAAACACACAGCCCACAGAAGGAGCTGCAGCTTGCTTCTAATCATGTTTCCAGATAATACATAAAGAGGAATGAATAAGAAGTATTCAGCTCTTTCTATAACTTAATCAATGGACTGCTTAAGGGGCTCCCATACGCCAATGACCTTCGATCTGAATCCCTTAGTTTTCTAATGTTTTTTGTAGCTTAATACAACAACAACGGCTTTAAGCAATATAGTATCCCATATTTACTTCAAAGTTCATTGTTTTCGAGATATTTGGCATCAAAGTTGAACAATTTTAGGCCAAAAAACTGGTTTTCTGGCCATAACTTTTGTGTTAATTAGTTTAAAATGATAACCCTAGACACGTTTTAGAGTCGTCATAGACGAACCCAAATATGTAGATTTCGTATATGTTAGATCTTTCACGTCAATAGAGATACGAAATAAGTGTTTTTTTAGACAATGTTTAAAAAAATCATACAAATTGAAGTATTCATTTCTTTCAAAATCCGGTAGAAAAAAATGGAGATAAAAGATTGAAGAACCGATAGCCGTTTGACTTATAACTCTATCAGCACGTCTAGCACACGACGGCCGCGACATACTCTCGATTTTTATCGCACTATACCTCTTGTTCTGAGTGGTCTAATAAGAGAGAGACGGATAGTGCGAGAAAAAAATGGAGACAAAAGATTGAAGAACCGATAGCCGTTTGACTTATAACTCTATCAGCACGTCTAGCACACGACGGCCGCGACATACTCTCGATTTTTATCGCACTATACCTCTTGTTCTGAGTGGTCTAATAAGAGAGAGACGGATAGTGCGAGAAAAAAATGGAGACAAAAGATTGAAGAACCGATAGCCGTTTGACTTATAACTCTATCAGCACGTCTAGCACACGACGGCCGCGACATACTCTCGATTTTTATCGCACTATACCTCTTGTTCTGAGTGGTCTAATAAGAGAGAGACGGATAGTGCGAGAAAAAAATGGAGACAAAAGATTGAAGAACCGATAGCCGTTTGACTTATAACTCTATCAGCACGTCTAGCACACGACGGCCGCGACATACTCTCGATTTTTATCGCACTATACCTCTTGTTCTGAGTGGTCTAATAAGAGAGAGACGGATAGTGCGAGAAAAAAATGGAGACAAAAGATTGAAGAACCGATAGCCGTTTGACTTATAACTCTATCAGCACGTCTAGCACACGACGGCCGCGACATACTCTCGATTTTTATCGCACTATACCTCTTGTTCTGAGTGGTCTAATAAGAGAGAGACGGATAGTGCGAGAAAAAAATGGAGACAAAAGATTGAAGAACCGATAGCCTTTTGACTTATAACTCTATCAGCACGTCTAGCACACGACGGCCGCGACATACTCTCGATTTTTATCGCACTATACCTCTTGTTCTGAGTGGTCTAATAAGAGAGAGACGGATAGTGCGAGAAAAATCGAGAGAGCTCGCGCGCCGTCGCGTGCTAGCCGTGCTGTAGTGCAAAAGTAGGAGATACGTTTCAAAACTTGCGTTAAATCGATGAAAACGTCGGGTAGCCCCTTAAGTACTTCGTGTACCGATACAAAATTCGATAACTACTTATACAAAGTAAAAATAGCAGTCAAGTGCGATTCGCTGATTGATAGTTCCGTACAAATCTGTAGTGTGTTCCTCGTTAATTACAGGAAGTCTCGAAGATTTCTTCCATTTAATTGAGGGCGGTGTCACACCTGTGCCTTCGCTTAACTTTGGTGTTGTACATTTTTGTTCCTATACCAATGTATAGGAACAATGCATAGGTCGAGAGAAGTTTACCAAATGCATTTATAATGGTTTTTTTGCAATGTACTTTTGAGGTACAGAAACTTTAAAATATACTAATCAAGCGGATAATTATAGGTCTCTCCAATCATTAAACGCACATGAATGAGTGAAGTTGATAGTTTAAGTTACCTCAATTCTAAGTATAACTAGGTTAGTAATAACTTATTTATTCAATGTGCAACTAATAATTACTTTTTATTATTTATTAAACATATTGAGTCAGTTATATTCTATTTTAATTTACTCCCTACATCCTAAAGGTGCAGATCCACTTCTGCTCCTGCACGGCCATCACAGGACGGCCCGCGAGCTTTGTCGCGGCGACATAGACTATCCGTCTCTCTCTAACCTTTCTAATTAGAAAGAGATGTATCTCGCCGCGTCACAGCTCCCGGGCCGGCCTATGATAGCCGTGCTGTACTTACATAAACAAGACCGTATTGGCTTCAAGCATCCTCGTATTGGCTTCAAGCATCCTCGTATTGGCTTCAAGCATCCTCGTATTTCCCATAATAATTCTCATTCGTCATCTTCGTTTAAAAATAAAGTCTGACGTACATCATGTCAAGAAAACTACGCGTGTAGTACCACTGCCTGCAATAAATATGCAAATTTTCCTTGTTTTATACTCGGATACATAAAGGTAAAATAGAATACCGTTCGAATCTGACACTAGCCCTATAGAGGTATGTGTTCTGAAGCCAATCGGCATTTGACAACAGCCCATATCATACGTAGTTTGTATCATCAATCATCAGCATCATATCACCCGAAAGACGTCCACTGCTGGGGACCGATTTTTGACTTGTTTACAATTTTGTTTTGTTTACATTAACTTAGTGACATTTGTTTGTTAACCTTTTATATATCATTTTAAATAATTATTGTGTAAGATTACTATTTTATTGTAAATTACCGTTTGACATGTAAAAGTGCCCTTGTGGCCTATTTGCAGAATAAATAATTGATTTGATTTGATTTGATTTGACTTTCGAGCGCTCGAAATCAAAAGCGAGCGGTAGAAAATATTCGCACACGAAGATTTGTCATTATTTTCGCATGAACCCAATAATAGCTATTTTTAAATACCCTTATCACGAAACAAATTATTTAATTAAAATATTTTTGTTTTCGTGTTCAACAAGTTTATAACACGATACAGAGAGGGCGCTAGTCTTAGCGGGAATGTAATTGAAAAATATACAACTTCCGTCACTGTCCTCGTAGGTCAGTTGGTAGAGCAGTCTAGCGTTAATAGAAAGGTCGCAGGTTCGAATCCTGTCGGGGGCTACAGACGAAGATGGTTTATTTTTCCATTATATTCTTTCGTTAATAGCTATTTTTGAAATCATCACTCGAAAGCTAGATTGGCTATCGATACTTTTGCATTCACACAGACTTCGGGAAGAAATTAAATATAGTCGTACACCAGCCAATCACTTAGCATCAAACCATATATTTTATTTAAATATATCTATCTTTTAAATTAATAGTCACTCCAAAACTAAACAGGTACGTAATAGAAATTACGTCACTCCGGGCGCAGCGGCAAATCTCCCTTCTCACCGAGGAGAAGACGTAAAATTGCGTACGCACCACGGGCGGTAATTCGTAAAGCCCCAGATCGCATATTTATTTATTTATTATTTATGACAAACACCCGCGATCTGGGGCATTCACGAATTCACCATTCACTATGAATACGAGTGGTCAAATACCACTCCTTTTTAAATTTTGTATCGCTCGTATTTCAAAAATAGCATTTCACAGTTTTTGACGGTTTTCGAGTGAAGGAGTCCAGCGCTCGAAAGTCAAAAATCAGTCCCCAGGACGTAAGCCCTCAAAGAGTGCCACAATGACCGGTCCTGCGCCACCCGCATCCAGCTGACTCAATACCACGTAGCGGCAGCCGCAGCGACTCATCATCATCCTCCTAGCGTTATTCCCGGTAGTGTCCCTAAAGGCGCCCGAGGTCCGCTTTGACATCGAATCCCAAGATTTGGCATAGGCACTAGTTTTACGAAAGCGACTGCCATCTGACCTTCCAACCCAGAGGGAAAACTAACCGTCGCAGCGACTATATCCTACTAATATTATAAATGCGAAAGTTTGGATGTTTAGATATTTGAATGTTTGTTACTCAATCACGCTTAAGAGTCCGCAGTTAGCTCGATTCCCCATACAAACGTAGTTACGCTCTCATTTTAAAACTAGGTACGTGTTGGATTGTAACGAAACTTTGCATGTACAATGACATGAGGTATATCCAGGTCTGTAATTAGTTTAGATACCATAGTGAAAAAAATACAGCGAATTTAAGTTATTCATACAAAAATTGTTTTTGCTGTATTTCGTTTGTTTTATAAACCAATATAAACTAATTACAGACATAGATATGCCTCATGTCATTGTATATGCAAAGTTTCGTCACAACACAATCCAACACGTAGTTTTAAAATGAGAACGAACAACCGTTTGTATGGGAAGGTGAAATTCGGCCGAGCTAACTGCGGACTCTTAAACGGCTCAACCGTGGGTAGCTGAGTAGACCCCCACACTCCACAAGGTGTATTCGTATGTGTGTTTGTATGGGAAGTTTGACAGGTATTTCCTCGGTTGCGGTTCTCGGAGTATAGGTACCTATGGTATGGCATTACTCTGCAGGTAAACGTCCGAGTGCTCGACGCTGTACCAATAGTATGGCACTCTATGTTAAAGTGACATGGCTTAAATTCGAATGAACAGAAATCCTCTTAGTTCGAATTTAACCCTTATTGACATTAAAAGTATTGTATCACGTATTTTCTGATGCACTTATTATTATAAAGAATGACGATACCTAGAGGTTGATATATACGTGTTCTGTTGCTTTTGATTTGTTCTTTCTATTTCCTTGTTATTATGTTCTTACATTTGTTGACATTGTCTTAATATTATATCTTTATTTGTCTCTTCTTTTTGACGATTATGATAAAAACTAGCTTCTGCCCGCGACTTCGTCCGCGTGGAACTCTTTTATATCGTAGCTCCTTAAATACAAACTTGCGCCCCCTATTTCGCCCCCTTAGACGATGATTCCCGGAATAAACACTATAAGTATGTATACCAAATTGAGGTCTAAACTTTAGCATCATAGCCTAGCGGCGGCTGCGAGTCGGTAACGATAACGCAGGTTAAGCAAAGATGGCAGCGGGCAGTCTTTGAATGGGTGACCGCCTGATGTTTTACATGACACCCTGTACGGGTATTGCAAATCCTTCGTCTTAAACGTAGTACACATTAGGAAATTAAACTAAGATAATCACGTTTACATCTAGGAAATCATTTGCTAAGCATGTCTGTGGTATCTATTTACATTGGAGAAGTCTTTCAGTGAATAAAAACAGTTTCTATTAAATATAGTGACTAAGGTAACGGCGCCTATTACCCTGGGTATCAAATTCGGCTTTCATTACCGCGGCATTTCAAAATACGCATTTTAAAAGCAAACCGTTCGATTTACAATAAAACATATTTTACACAAATGAAGCCTAATTTAGTTGACTACCGGTCCTGTTTACGCAAATGTGTGAATGAAATAACAAACTCGCAATTCGTCAGTTTTCGCGACGGCGGCGTAGGAAGAAGTTGTGTCATACAAACGCGTGGCGTCACTGATAAGTCTACCCGAATCTTATTTATTATTTCACGTAATAGCTATGACAATTGAAGTAATGCTATGGATTTTAAACGGTTATTTATAGTTTTCTGCACGACTTGTGCGTACTCTTTATTTTTTTTTGGCCTGGAAATGCATTTAAAATGGAATATAAAATACAGCGGTGATAGACGCCATTTTTAGTTGGGGAAACTAATACCGTGGCATACCACGGTAATAGTTAAGTCGGCGATTTGCTTCTTTATACTTTATCTTTTTTATATATCACCGATTATATAATCTGTTACAGTTATTCGAATCTTGATCTATTGACACTATTAAAGAACTATTTCCGTGGTAAGTATGGACAGTATTCAACAAACCCTTAATTTTTAACCAAAACTTTGGTACTGAATCTGCAGTTTCTATGGAAACCCTTATTTTGTCCTGTCGTTTAAATATTGTAATAATTAACAATATTTACTTACCAGTTATGTGGTTTTGGTTTTATACCAAGCTTGTAATATATATGTTTGATTTGTAAGGAAAATACAGTTGTTTCCTAAAGTTTTTATTGGTCGGAATTAGATTTTACAAAATTCCAAATTAAGTCTATTACCGATGGTATGATCCCATAAAACTCGGTAATAGTAAGTATGGGAATCTCTTACCGACCCATTCAATATTTGTTTGGGTCGGTAATAGGTTAAAAATAAGTATCTATTACCGAGTGACATTTTAGTCTTCTCTTAAAATCTAGGGTTCCGTTCGTACAATTTAATTTGGTGAAATTGTAAATTTCTATGAAACGTATTATTAAGATGTGTGGTGAACGGAGATGATAACATATCACAGCAAAATTTGTAAATTAAATAAAGATCTAAAACATTTGGAACCCGGGAACGACACAAGTATAGGGTTTTACTTACACAAAACGCAAAATATTTTTTTCGAGTCAGTTTCAGCCTATTAGTATGATTAGTAGTACTTATTAGGTTTTTTATAATACCCTGTATAGTGCATTTTCGAGTTTTTTATTTCGCAGGTCATAAATTGACGACATATTCTATAAATTTTGGTATATATAGTACAGGGGTTGGTAAACTGCGGCTGGCGAGCCGCATGCGGCTCTTCGGAGGGTCAATAGCGGCTCTTCAAGTTCCCCCAAAAAAAATTTTTTTTGATGCAATTGCGAGAACCTGAAAACTGCGGCTCTTTCTTTGACCTTCCGAAAATTCGATATTTTTCCGGCATGCTATTTTATTTCCCAAAAAACCTTGATTTATAATAATAATGTACGGAACCAAAGTCATGAATATTATTTTATCGCATCCATTACCACGGTAATAGAAGACTCTCCTTTCGTGGTTTCATTAATTATTTTATCAAATATAATAAACTAAAATTGGTTCAAAAAGTTACGGCCCTGAAAGTTCAATGAACACTCTTAAATAATAGAAATAATCTAGAACGTTAAGGAGCTTTCATACCCATCATTTATTATAATCATTTGAAAACTACCTTATAGGCACCGTTACCTTAGTGTTTTATTTTACATTTAAATGAATGTACTTATATATACAGGGTGGCCCATTTAGATCGGTCAGTATGGGAAAGTCTGAAACTATAAGACGTACAAAGATCTGTTCTTAGGAACCATGTCATCGATTTTAATAACAAGAAAAACTGTATTCGTACATTAAAAAAAAAGCGCCCAAGTGCGTGTCGGACCAAGCACAACGAGGGTTCCGTGCCTATTAAAAAGGTCATATCGTTACTGAAATCTTCTAGCACTTAAGTCCTTTTCTTTAAGGAAGGCAGTTTTTTAGAAATATCTCAAAAACCTTTGAACCGAACTTGTTCAAAACAATTTTCGCTGTAAGAATTTAATAAGCCCTATTAAACTGATTTTTTTCATATTTTTAAAATACACGGTTCAAAAATTACAGGGGGGGGGGACACAATTTTAGTGACTTTCGAGGCGATTATCTACGACTCTATTCACTTAATCAAAAAGAATCGCTGAGAAACCTTATATTTATTTTGAAAGGCCTATCGATTGATGTGCCACACGTGGGCTTGCAATGAAAAAAAATAATTGACTTTCAGTTTTATGTATGGAGTGCACCCCTAAAACATCCCTCCTAAAACTATGTAGCGGTTAACAAAATACACCTATCCTCAAAATTTTATTGAAATACACCTTATAGTTTTCGAGTAAAATGCCTGTGACATACGGACGGACAGACAGACAGACAGACAGACAGACAGACATGAGGAATCTATAAGGGTTCCGTTTTTTGCCATTTGGCTACGGAACCTTAAAAACCTGTAGGTACTCAGCTTGAGAATCGAACCCGGACGTATTGAAAAATAAAACTTAAACTATTTTTATTTAAATATCGATTGTGTAGGTCTTAAGCAGTAAAATTTACTAGTGGTTCAGGCATGCGGCTGTCAAGCGGCGGTCGTCGGTTCGAATCCCGGCTCGTACCAATGAGTTTTTCTGAACTTATGTACGGAATATTTACGGAGAAGGAAAACATAGAGTGGAAACCAATCTAATTCCAATAAGGTCTAGTTTTCCCTCTGGGCTGGAAGGTCAGATGTCAGACGCTTTCGTAAAACTAGTGCCAATGCCAAATCTTGGGATTAGATGTCAAAGTGGACCCCGGGCTCCTTTAGGGCATAACCGGGAATAACACTAGTAGGATGATGATTTATATATATTTATTTATTTATTAATACATGGAAAACCAACAGCGCAACATATTTATTTTTTCGTTCGCAGATTTATAAACACAATAATAAAACGATATAGCCAATTACAGGAAAGAATGAAATTAAAAATAAATGAAATAAACTAACACAAAGAAATCTATAGCCAAACTTAAAGTTACTTTTATACATACTCAAATAGTTATTATATTTTTTTACCTAAATAGATTTAATCATAAGTCAGGGTTGCCATTAAATGAATATAACCACAAATTACATGATAATTGGACATTTTATGGTTAATAATTATGAAATAGTATAAACATACATATGATGTAATGCTATTTATAATTGAATAAATCACAATATAAGTTCTTTAAATTGATATAATAAGTACTCTGCGAATATGAAATACAATTAAATCCTACCTACTGCTAATATCATTTTGGATGTTAAGTAATTATATAATATCGGATGAAAATTACTTCACTATTTTTTATTATACTTCTTCACCACGCCCTTCCCTCCCCCCCCCCCCCTTATATATTGATTAGAAAATAAATATTCCGATTGCCCCTTTTAGTTTATTTTGCCAACTAGCATAACGAAAAACTGCACAAAATAAAATCTGGGTTACTCGCTTCGCATCGTTAAATTCATAAACCACTCAGAGATGTACAAAATACTTTTAAAAAAGTATTTAAATACAAAATGCAAATACTTTTCTAATCTGATATTTCAAATGCAAAATACAAAATACTTTTGCTTTTTGTATTTAAATACTAAATACAAAATAGGTGTTTTCAAAATACTTTATTCCAATAAAATACTTTCAAACAAAATCGAAGTCATTCTCGTTAAAAAGCGGAGCGTAACGTCATGTTTCACAGATAATAACGTTCATTTTGTTTTAACTGTCATTTTGCACATAGACTTTCAAAGTTGCAGCGCCTCTAGTGGACACTTGAAAATTTGAGTGGTAAAGGCAATACTTTCGAAAATTAGCAGTAAAAAACTATTTTGCATCTGACAAATATAAAATACATTTCGAAAAGTATTTCAAATAAAATACAAAATACTTAGGCGACAAGTGATTAACGCCCAAAATAGGTTAATTATTCATATAGCTTATTCGTACATGTGTTCTTGTAGAACAACGCATTATGATGATTTTTTTCTTTGTATTTATATTTCAGGTTGACTTATTTTAAGTAGGTTAAGAACTTTGTAATAAGCTTTTTTTGGTAAAAAATGACTGACTATTGAGTTTGTTTCGGAGTTTCTTCTTAACAGTGGTCTTCTTTTTCAGAATCGCTGGTAGAATGTTGACTTGTAAAAGTGCCATTACGGCCTACTAGCAGAATAAAATTCATTTATTTCATTTATAAATTGCAACCCTGAAATCCTGCATTCGCCACTCAACAACACAAAGTCAATGAAACAAGAGATGTTTTGTATATTCAATTGACTCACTAACCACGGCTCACATAGGAAGCCATCGACACGAGAAGAAGAAGAATTGACGCATTTGTATTAGACTTTTCCCCTGACTAATATCGCAGACGACGGTGTATCTGCAGCCTTAAGAAATCTCTCCGCGCATGCTCCACCGAAGACCATTATAAGGAGGGCCCTTTATTCCGTAAGTTCCGCCTTGTTTCGGGCCACGCCGTGATGAGGATGGGTCCAAATTAAATGGTTTACGCTGCAACTTCACGCTGCAACCATGCTGATTTAAGAATTGGTAAGTCTATATGAGTCTCGTAGTGAGATGTGCTCTTTTGGTTTTGGTTGAGTGCTTCGGGCGAGTTCGGTGGTTTTCGGAAATGTTCGGATAGGGTAAACGTTTCTTTAACACATTCAGGGTTTTCACTATAATAAAATAATAATTATATTAAGTTTTGACAGGCTATCTAAGTTTTTGTTATTAGTAGGTAGGAATTTGGGTGTAAAGTGGTTGTCTTGCTTCTAAATTGTATTTAACTGAATGATTATGTAATATTGCAGCAATAAAGAGAACTAGTTTTATTGAGTAGGTCACAACCCCGTGCATAAAAATAAAGTGAGCCATATATTGAATGACGTTAACATGATTCTAGTTTCTAAGCCTAATGCAATAAGCAGTAGAATTGCGTGTATAAAAAAACTGGACTTGTGTTATTCTAGTTTTAGATTGAAGTTGCGATTGTTATTGAATTTGGCATAAATATCATGCGATTCCAAGGCAAAACGCCAAAAAGACAATTTAGGGGCAAACGTCTACGAACAGTCGTACAGTTTAGTTTTATAAATAATACTAAGAATTTATAAAACATGTAAATTAACACACAATAGATGATGATTTATTGACTATACTAGTATTTTATGCACCTGTTGTATAAGAAGGGTCTTAAAACGCGAGTGTCGTGGGTTTTTAGACCAGTAGTACACAGTTGCATACAATAGTTTATCTACGACGAATTTTAAATAAATTGCATTATTTAGACTTTTCAGACAGCAATTTTTCTATTCGTTCTTTTGCTACTCACGCAATTTCTTCAGAAGTTCAGTTGTTAATTCCTTTGACCATTTTAAAAAGAACGTACTCTTTTGTCTTCACATCAAACAACGCGAATAAAATCTTAATAGATCAGGAGTTATAGTTTATGATCTTTCGTCTTTTCATTTTGAACTGTATTTTGGTGAGAAATCAGAAATATGATACCTCTTGTTTATGATTTGTTTTTAATTTGTTTGCACTTTTGCACACATCCGAACCAAACCGAATCCTGACCCGAACCGAATCCGAACAGTTTAGTTTTATAAATAATACTAAGAATTTATAAAACATGTAAATTAACACACAATAGACGATTTATTATTATTTTAGTAAATAATTTATGATAAGTATACAAATGTTAAATCGTAAATAAAACCTTGTTATTTCGAAAAATTTGCTTATGAAGTTGGTACCACACAGCGGCCGATTAAAAAAAAAGGTTACATGCTTTGACGTCGTGGTAAACAGTGCTTTTATGAAAAATGTATGAACCATAAAAGTACGCTAAACAGTGCGTTTATGGACCATAGAGCATATAGTTTTTCGACGACTTATTATCGGTGTCATTGTATTTTAACTAAAGCCTTTATAAATGACAGATAACGGAACAGGAGTAGGAAAAGTACATAATAACATGGATCATTTTTACTCAATATACGATGACGTAACGTCTATTAAAATGTAATAAAAATCCCCCTTTTGATCACGAACGCGAACATTCAAAGCGATATATTTCCACAAAAATTAAATTGATAGTCACAAATATTTTTGTCACCTCAAACATAAGCATTTATGTAACGTCAACCTCAAAAAGCCCTAAAAATTATAAAAACACAAATCCTAGACGAGAAAACCCTGCACTATTTATTAAAAAAATTACCTACATTCGCACCTATACTATATGGAGCTACCAAGCGATTCATAAACTTCGTCTCACCTCACTATTTGTGGTGAGGTGAGACGACATTATAATTTGAGCTACGGCTTAGTAACAACTACAGGCCGTTGAAGTCATACTTACACTGGTTTCTAACGAGTTGTCGTTATGAGTACCAGCCCTAGTACCGTACCCCATCGATAGGGGTGTCACCACCGCGTCTGCGCGGAACGTCGGCCCGCCGCCCCGGACGCATCGCACGTCTCCGGCGAAGAATTATTTTTACAAATTTTCAAAAAAAGAACGCGCGGTATTACAAAGGAGTAAACGGTTTTGTGCCAGTGCTTACTGATGTGTGATCGAGTGATTTGAATTTCGAAGTGAGTTTTTTTTTTTTGAATATTAGTTCAATTATTCTCTATTGTTAAATGATAATTGTTTTAAGTGTGATGTGAGGATCTGTTACGCAACGATATCAGAGTAATAGGTGAGTGATAAAAGTATCTGTGTACTTACGTCGTTGCTACCGTGGTAAGGCTCGTACCTTTCATTACGAAACCAATTTCATGTCGAAGCTAAACTGCTTATGTAAAAACGTTTTTATATGAAAGTCTAGTGTAGGTAATGAATACAAGACTAAACTATAAACATCTCTTTTCATCTTTCCAGTTATTTTGTGTTGAGATCCTAACTGGAAAAACTACGCTTTTATGTATGGTTACGTGACTATTATTTTATTTCTTTAGTACTCAGCATTTTTCCATGTTCAATGAATGAATATTTATTTACCTACTCTAAACTTTGAAATGATATTAGGACAAACGGAAGATCTTTGTTTCCTTTTTATCTCGATATCATACATTTTGTATTTATAACCTATTTTTCTCCTTTACACGCTAATGCTGGGATTTTAGAATTTTTGCTTGTATTTTGCCATTATAAAAACCATGAAAGACTTTAAATCAATATGAAGGGTCCACGGAAAGAACATGTCTAGTCATTTTTTTTATTCAATATATGATTTGACTGTCACGTAATAGTACATATCGAGCTCAAAATAATGAAAAAAAAATTACAAGACATGTTCTTTCAGCGGACCCTTCATATAAAATGTACACCACACAGACCTAAAATCTTCTAAACACTAGTAGATGTAGGTACCTACTCGTAAAGTCGCCGTGCCATCGTAGCGAAACACCTAAGGTACATAAAGTGTCACACTGAAATATAAGACGAGTTGGTTATAATACAAAACTAGTGGTTCTGTGATAAGCAGAACCCGCATGCCTGGTTTTTTTTTTTTTTTTTTTTATTTGGGAAAAAAATATCGAGAAAAAAATCACAAACTTTCACGAGATTCGGTTGAGAAATGCGACCGGGGAACAGCCGGACTTATCCACATTCCCCCGGATATGTGAAGACATATCTACGGACATCTCTGGTGAATATTCACCCTTAAAAGGTCTGTAACCTTTTTATGGGGATACGCCCACCGCCCTTATTGAACCCCGTAGGTGGGTAGAGTCTGGCCAAGGAAAGATGATCCTAGAAAAGAGCGGCTAATTTCAAAAAACAGCGTGTTGCAAAACTGTGTAATGAGTATAACGCGATAAAATAATAATAATACTTCTATTATTTTTCTTAACGCAATGCAGCTGATCAAGCAGGAGGAAGTAAAGCTATATATGAAATAAAATTATTTAACTTCATTCTACTTTATATTTAAGAATAATCAAAACCATTCTCCAAAATTCCAATTTAACTTCTTATGATATTCTTGAATGTGAATAATATTAGCAGTACGGTGGCTACCCCGTTCATTCTCTTAATAGGCAAAAACAGTTCAATTTATCGAACAGTCACTTTCTTAGTTACCATATCAAGTATCAAGATTAGGACATCATACAAATTTAAGACGTTTGACACATTTGACAATTATACAATGTGTATTGCTTATACTTGATCAAACGAAATGTGCGGATACTAGACAAAAAAATATCGATAAAAAAAATAAAAAAAAAATAAAAAAAGCCTACCAAAAAAAAAAAAAGCCAAAAAAGTCTACCTCAAACTGCTACTTTTAAAGTTACAGACACTAATTTAAAAAAAGAATGTTCTTTTTCACAAATTTCTACTAATTACCTTTTTTTTTGTAGGTTTATGTTTGATATTGTTATTATTTTTTGGTTGGTCGATTAGCTGCATTTTGTAGCTTTAAAACAAGACTACTTTTGAGAAACTACACCGTTTAGACGCAAAGATATGAATTAAAAACCAAACTCGGAAATATTCATCAGAAAAAAATTTAAAACGCCTTAATTTTTTAAATATAATTTTTATTTTTATTTTTTTATCGATATTTTTTTGTCTAGTATCCGCACATTTCGTTTGATCAAGTATAAGCAATACACATTGTATTACTGTTGCTATATAAAAAGTTGCAATTTAAAAAAGGCTTCGATTTCCCTGGCCAGACTCTACTAAGTTTATAGACCCATGCTGCTCGGTGACAAGCCTTTTACACCATGGAAGTAACGCCTTCGTTTATCGTAATATTTATGTAACCTTTAGTACACCGTTTGAACCCGGGATTGGGGTCATATTATATCCTGAAAGGGGTATTATGTGTTCCCGTGTTTATTGCATATATTCAAACCATCGACGTATCCAAGGATATTTGGGGTTCCATTGTGGTGATGAAAGTCAAAGTCAAAGTAAGTACTACCATCGATTCGGAAAGAAAAAGTCTGCCACGTAAAAGCTCCGCGAAGTGTCATAATTTTTTTGATGTTAAAAAGTTTGAATAAAGTTTCAAAATAGGTCTCACTATTGAATATTTAGCCTATATTTTAAATACATTATTTTATTTAGGGTAACTAGTCACTAAATAAAATAATCAATGAACATTTATTCAAATGGAGAATAAAGCAACGCAAGAGCCCAATCACAAAGTTATAAGTGTCCAAATTTTTAAGAGCATTCTCTGTCCCATATTCGAAAACGCACCTTTATATAAAACGATTGTCATTTACTATGACGCTCGAGGATCGTAACGTCACGATCTGCTAGAGTTTTCTCTCTCTAACATGCAACATTAAAACGGTTGTAGCTTCGTAGTTTTTTTAGATATTTGAATGGAACTTTCGTCTTTAGGCATATTTTTCTGCCTTCTTTCCTTTGAGGTAATAATAAATTTCGAGTCTACACCCCTATTGATGAAATATTAAAATAGTTGGCACGGTTACGTGTAGATTTTTATGGATTTGGGTCCACCGTAGAGGAGGATTTAATGATTGAATGATAATAGAGGTAAATTAACCTGACGAAATTGAGAAGGACGAAAAGACTATAATACATCCTCGAAATCTCATGTCTGTATACTTTAGTCGTATTATATCCGTAACGTCAGTTTTAATAAAAACCATTGACAAAAAAGCCTATACGCGCTGAGCCACAGGAGATTTGATACTGTATACATCTCGTTCCCACTTGTGGTATTGTCTATGCTGACATCTTTGTCACACGTGTGAATGTGTGTGTGATTCCCGTTACTCTATCCGTACTCTATGGGATCCACCAAATTAAGGGGCTCCTAGCTCCCAATGACCTTCGACTTCGTATTAACAACAACGAGGTTTACCGAAATAGTATGGTGAGGTAGGGCACAGCGAAATGTCATGTCATCGAATTTGGAGCAGCCCAACTGGGGAAATACCTCCGCCTTGTAGAAGACCACAGGCATAATAACATTAATAACACTACTACTTGCTCTGTAGTAGTGTTGTGTTCCTGGAGGTGAGCAAGGTCGCCAGAGCTCCCGAGGATGCGTCGTGTTGAGAGCGAGGAAATTTGCTCCTTCAGCTCTCAACACAGCGAATCCTCAAATATATCAAGCGTCGGCAACGGCCATGTTACTCCTTTGGAGTTGCATGCGTCTATAGGCTGCGGTGTCCGCTTACCATCAGGCGGTCCGTACGGTTGTTTGCCACATTCGTTGTATTTAAAAAAAAATAGTATTTCATATTTACTTCAAAACCCACAGTTTTAGGGATATATGGCACCAAACTTTGGCAATTTCAGGCCAATAAACCAGTTTTTTGGACGTAACTTTTGTGAAAATGAGTTCAAAATAAAAATCTCTGGTGGGTTGTTAGAAACGTCAATATGGAACAGTTATATGTAGATTTTATATATACAAGGGCATAGACAACATACTAATATCGAAAATAGAGCTTTTTTGGACCATGTTGGAATAAATCATAAAAAAAAAAAATTAAAAAAAAAAAATAAAAAAAAAACTAGGGCCGAACCGCTTTCGATCGGGAGAACCGATAACTGTTGTTGCCATAAATATATCTATAGTTTTTACGGAGGAATATCAACTCAACGTGCGCTCGTGCGCCTGTAACGACGACTGTCTTGTCACTTCCATACAAATCAAACCTGCGCAGTTACGAGCACACGCACACATACAGCCGCGCAAAGATGATTTGAACTATAGGTAGACCGCTTAAATCAATCCTCGCCTACGCGGCGCGCGGGTGCAGGGGAAGGGAGGAGCACCGGGCTTCGCCTCCCGCACGTCGCCCGCGCCCCGTTGTTACACCCGCGCGCCGCGCAAGCGAGGAATAAGTTAAGCGGTCTACCTATATCTATAAGGCGATACTATTATCTATTCTGAACTACTATAACAGATAATTCACAAAGTGCATTGAGTAGGACGCCTCATATAGAACGTTCTATATTTACCTAAGTAATAAACCGTACCTTCGTTCCCTCGGCTCGTTTATAATTTACGATATTATAACCTGTAACATCCCGTAACTGGCTTTTACTTTATTTAACAGGAAATGGATCGTACAGTCGAGGGTACAAAAATATATAGGTACTGAAATAACATATCAAAAGGGCAATGGAGAGGGGTATGCAGGAAGTTTCTCTGCGTGATCGCATCAGAAATGAGGCTATCCGCAGTCTGCTACCAAGGTAACCTAGCCCTCCCACAGCCCACCGAATCCCTAAACGTAAGTGGCAGTGGGCGTGGCACATTACACGTAGAACCCATGGCCGTTGGGGTGGTAAGGTTCTCGAGTGGCGACCACCTACCGCGGCATGCGCAGCGTGGGTAGACACCCCAAAAGGACTGATGACCTGGTAAACGTCGCGGGAGTCCGCTGGAATCGCCGAAACGCTGACTGCTTCGAGAAGCTTATGGTCGAAAGATCTCGAGATCCCGAGGACGTTTCTACGTGGTGGTCGTATCTCGCGAAGACGACTGAAGACTGGTGTGCGAATACCTGATGCCATTAGGGATGCCGAGGACAGGACTTAGTGGGGAGGGATGGAGCAACGTGCGATCATAAAAGTGCTATTACGGCCTACTTGCAGAATAATACATCATTTAATTTTGTATTAAGCAGTTACGCTGCTAACGAAATTATACATTTTTTCCGGCTCGGAGCATTAAATTTTTAAATTTTTCCTTTATTTAAAAAAATACATCATTTATTTAATTTATTAAAGCCACCGCAACTGGACACGATAATCAGCAGAACCATAAAAGGTCTACACAATAAAGTTCACGTAGCCGACAATTTCTTTATATTAGGGGAGACCTAGGAGGATTGTGACAATGACATGTATACTTTGACGAACAGATTATAGCGCTAAAGAAAATTTCCACAATTATGAGCTTAATAAAAAACTGAAAATACTCTACCGCCTCGCCTAGATTAGCATTAAGCTGAGACCATGAGAGCGATAAAAAAAACCACCTATGGCATTCCTAGCACACCGCTCACAGCTCTGGGGAATCACCCTTAAAAAGTTGGTGTGCACCGTTTCCCTAAATGTACTTAATAGCCCAAAATACGGGTTTCTGCGTGTCACGCCCAGACATCTTATTAGACGCCCGAAGTAAAATGAAAGGACAAGGGATCGATGGCGGCTATAAATAGGAACGTTGCTGTGCTGGGGTCTGTCCTGACTGAACGGGTGTTGGAATCAAGCTGGTATTTTATACCACGATTTTATGCTGCAAGCGTCGTAGCTTCAAAGCGTCCATATGTTTGCGATTCTAGACGGGTAATCACGTAACGTTTGAACGCGCGTTAGGAAAAACGAACTGCAATTTTTCCATATAACGAGTGACATTTAGATCTACCTGAGGCGCGTGCAATGCCGTGATCGATCTGCAGGACGAATGCGTTACGGCTCCTCTACACTATCAGGGATTACAGACGATTACGGGCGAGCACGATCGTGTGGAGGGCATACTCGGCTCTACTCGCCGATCATCGCCTATGATCGCCTGCGATCCGGGATTTGTCGGTTTTTCAAGCGCATCGCCGACAATTTATTGATTTGAGGGTTCGATGCGTTGACAGCTACAAACAAATGCGGGTCCTTCGCTTCGAAATCAGAGAACGAACAAACCATAGAATGCGAGTTCCTTAAAAAAATGTATCAAAAACGTGCCTAAAACCCGGTATCTTGTTGCCCGGGCACATAATCGGCATCCAACGTGCCACCACTGGTCCGTTCTTGCCGCCTTTGTGCCATACGAACATTGGATTTACAGCGTCTAATTTCGTGCGAACCTGCCTACCTAACATTAGCGCCGCTGGACCTACTCCCGTAGTACAGTGTTCCGTATTCTATACTTAATATAGTAAAAACGTATTTAGAGCTAAGATAACATTACATTTTTGTCGTATATCGCTTTACGAATAACCCGCTTTACCGTACGGAACTTCTCCATCGAACTAAACGGCTGCCTGGCATCGTTTTAACACCCCGCCCCCAACGCCGCATATTGACAATGGCACCCATTTTGTGGGACCATTTTGCGGCGCTACTAGACTTCTATAGTTTTTTTTCGAGAGAGAGAGTCTAAAATGAACATAGCGCATCTTAGTTCAGTCTCACTCGCCTTTAAGAGGACATGGCCAGTGCTACCGAGGTGCACCGTGGGAACTCAGAATTATACCTAAACTTTGCGTACCGAGGCCGGTTCATTCAGCCAGTTGGCTGGCACACGCGCTCACGGCCGGACGCTGCTTACGCGCGCTGTTAGATATTTAAAAATGACTTCGTCACGAATCAATTCGGTTCACTGCAGTCTTGTGGGGTGTGAGAACCATATAACAAATAGACATTTAACCTTTTTCTAATACCTATTTCAAATACGTAATTAATTTGTAAGGGCTGCTTTAGTTTCGGTAATTTTGTATACCTACCCCGAGCCTCGGGCAAGTTTACTCCACCACTGCCATACTGTCCAAATTATTTAGTTGTTTTCGTAGATTTTATGTTT
This sequence comes from Epinotia ramella, assembly GCA_947578815.1. Taxonomy (NCBI): domain Eukaryota; kingdom Metazoa; phylum Arthropoda; class Insecta; order Lepidoptera; family Tortricidae; genus Epinotia; species Epinotia ramella. The sequence continues at coordinate 27,825,885 of OX388205.1, forward strand.
ATGTTTATCTCTGTCTAACAGCAATTAGTAGGTGTAATAGTTTACTTAGTAAGATTCGCACGGCAGCCTAAGAAAGGGCGTAAACATCGTCGTTGCTATATGGACTTATGACTTTTTGGAAGGGCTGGAATGCACTCGCGAGGATGAAAATTGAAAAAAGATAACAATTTAATTAATTTAATCCCCATATATAGGCATAGGTGCGGGATGGGGCCTGTTTTAGGGTTTTGTACCTCAAGTATATTTCAACACTCTCAAGGGAATCAAAATTTATAGAGTACTTTCCGTTGACCTAGAAATATGAAATTTGGCAAGTAATATCGTCTTATACTACATACAAGCACAGGGAAAAATCTGAAAACTGTACATTTGTAATTAAATCATAAATAAATAATAAATAAATCCTTATCCTAACTAATATTATAAATGCGAAAGTGTGTGTGTTTGTATGTTTGTCCTTCTTTCACGTCGCAACGGAGCGTCGTATTTATTTGATTTTTTGTATGGAGTTAGTTTAGAAGCTGGAGAGTGACATAGGCTACTTTTTCCAGCGGGAAAACATCTAATTCCCACGGGAAAATTCAATATGTTACATTTTCCTATAACCACGCGGACGAAGCCGCGGGCATCAGCTAGTAATAAATAAATATTTGCGGACAATCTTAACAAATCGACCTAGTCCCAAACTAAGCAAAGCTTGTACTATAGGTACTAGACGACGATAAACATACTTATATAGATAAATACATACTTAAATACATAGAAAACATCCATGACTCAGAAACAAATATTCGTGTTCATCACACAAACAAATGCCCTTACCGGGATTCGAACCCAGGACCTCTTGCTTCGTAGGCAGGGTCACTACCAACTAGGCTAAAGCGGTCGTCATAAAAAAATATGTACCTAAAAATATATATGTATATGTATAAAAATATGTGTACTTTGTACGGAACCCTCGGTGGGCGAGGCCGAGTCGCACTTGCCGGGTTTTTTTATTGGCTTTAGCTGGTTATCGTGTTTGCCTATGAGTGGACGCTACAATAGGAAGTATGATGCGGACTCTAACGACCAGTGTAAATGAGCCCAGCGACATCCTTACCGGGATTCGAACCCAGGACCTCTTGCTTCGTAGGCAGCGTACCACACCAACTAGGCTAAAGCGGTCGTCATATTCTTCTGTCGATTCAGTTTTCAGAAATTTAAAAAAGACAGGCTCTTGAGTTCTACAGGGCACAGAGCCACTAATCATTTTCCTTATGACTGTGATTTGGCGTATAGGTAGGTCCCATACAGGGATATCGCGGAGGCGGATATTTCAAGGCTCACATCAGCGGATTTAGGGGCAAACACTCAAAAACTTAAATAAGCAACTTCTATATTATGGTCACGCAAACGCGTTGCGACTGATTTACAATCGTTGCAAACCTAACGCATCACCTTAGTGAATACGGCGAATTGCCATATTACAGAAACGAAACGAAGATTCTTATTGACAAATGACGAATACACGGAACCTTTTTTTTGTTGCGAATTACACTACATACGCATCCGCATAAACTGGGTGCGTAACGATGCCTATATATTTTTTTTGATATAATATTAGCCGCAATAATGCTCATTTGTAATAATTATTGAGTCGTATCGTCAATTTGTGTAAGATTGTCCCCTAATATTTATTTATTTATATAAATAAATAATAAATAAATAAATATTAGGGGACAATCTTACACAAATCGACCTAGTCCCACAGTAAGCTCATTACGGCTTGTGTTATGGGTACTAGACGACGATATATATAATAGATATAAATACTTAAATACATAGAAAACTTCCATGACTCAGAAACAAATATTCATGCTCATCACACAAATATTTGCCCTTACCGGGATTCGAACCCAGGACCTTCAGCTTCGTAGGCAGCGTCACTACCCACTAGGCTAACCGGTCGTCCGGTCGTTATATAACTACACTTAATATATTTACATATGATAATCATTTTATATAATGATCATTTGATGTAAGTAATAACATTTAATATAACATACTTTATGTCTAATGTATATTTTCTATAATGAACATAATATGTATGATATAAAGTAAGTTTCTTCTAATGTACTCGTACAGTAAGCATAATATTTTTTGATATATTCTAAGGCAGGTAGGTGAAGGTACGACGACGAGCGAAGCGAGGAGGAGTGTTAGGTAGAATTGCGACCCTACAGCGCGCGAGCCGAGCGAGCGAAGGGAGCGTGCCGCGGCAGCGGCTGGCGAAGCGCCAGAACCGAAAACTTTTTTACTACCTAATACTGATACTATATAAGTACAATTTGCAAAGCGTAATGTTTGCTATACTTTCTTTACTTTATTACCATGCTGTTGTAATAAAACTACTTGATGGTTATATAACATGAGAAATATAACATGTTATGGTTATAATAAATAAGTGTTATACCAGACGATAGTTACACAAAATAAAGATATACATTTTGAAATTATACCAAACGTTTATTATATACAATGAGTGATTATATACTTTGAATTTTGATCAAATTTTATTTTATTGAATGAATTATATCATTTATTTGTATACCTATCATTACGCACCCGCAAAAACTCCGCATCGATTTTTGCGCGGTCTAAGGGATAGAATAAGAAATAGTGTGATAATAGAGAGATATGGAGTGACTGAAGATGTAGTGACGAAAATTGAGAAGGGCATCGTAAGATGGTATGGGCATGAAGAGAGGATGGATGAAAGAAGATTAACAAAGAGAGTGTATGAGGGAAAAGTTGATGGTACAGGTACAGAAGGTCGACGACCTCGTAGAACTTTTTCCGACCAAATCGGAGAAATCCCGAAGAAAGGTCAGGTCAAGAGTAGCCTAAACCGACGAGCATGAATGCAGAATGTAATGAAAGTGAATGAAGCAAGGAAGGTTTGTCAAGATCGTAGCAAGTGGAACCGTGATCTCTGCCTACCCCTCCGGGAAATAGGCTTGATTATATAAATGTATGTATGTATGATTTTTCCGGAACATCGGAACATCTGCGGTTGCGGAGGCGGATCCATATGTTGATAATCCTTGGTCTCTTACACATTGAATTGCCGTATTCTATATGTATTCAAAAAACCAACGAGTTTCCCGGAACTTGTTCATGGAAAATCATTTTACAGTTTCATAACAGATTCTGATTTCGCTAATTACATATTTCCGATTCCAATTACGCAACCAATTTGTATTAATGAGGTGTTCATTCGGATAGGCACATCACGTAATACATGTTCCATATTGAACCACGGCGTGGACAATTTCTCTTCACAGGCGAGTTTTGATCAGTGCTATAAATTTATAATACGCTGGATTTCCCGTGGGGCTGAATTTGGTGGCCATTTTGGAGAGTAATAAACAAGGGCTAAACAGTGTGTGTGTAGGAGACATGGTTTATGTGTATCGGGCACGAGATATGTATGTTATACTAGCTTCCGCCCGCGACTTCGTCTGCGTGGACCCGGGATAAAAACTATTCTAAATCTTAATCCAAGCTTTATACTATCATCGTGCAAAATTTCAATCAAATCGGTTGAACCATTTAAGCGTGATTGAGTCACAAACATCTAAAGATCCAAACTTTCGCATTTGTAATATTAGTAGTAGACCTAACCACCAAAGTCACTGACACCGGCAAAACGGTAGCGCAATTGAATTGGCGATGGGCCGGCCATATCTGCCGCAGGGACGGTGACCGATGGAACCAGCGAGTGCTGGCTTGAACCTCGGGCAGGGAACCGTAACTAGTCTGATGGTCGGGCGACATTAACGACTCGTCGATTTCATATGTAATGAGTTTGGCAGACCCCAAAGCGTGTCTCTTGGACCGAATGTAACAATGGATCCAATCGAAAACTTAAGAAACTTTGTCTAGCTTAGCCGTTTATGCATGGTCGATCGATGTACGACGCCATTGATCCAAGTACTACTATTAGGACTAGAATTAGCGGGAAAATTAGCGGATTCGCCACCAAACTCCAAAATCCAAAACGCCAAATTAAGGGGGTGAATTGGAAATTATCGCGTGCTTTGAAACGCCGTTCTGACTATATTAAGAAACAATAAGGTCTGATTTTCAGATATGATTCTTGACTATATGATTGTTTATCTGATTTAATCGATATTAATTGCGTAAAATTCAAACAATACATCATTTTACGACAGAAACAAGTTAATACTATAGTATTTTATCCCATCTAAAATCTCACTTAATGAAATATAATATAAATACAACTTCACTAAGTTAGGTATTTATCGAAATATGTCCCAAAAATCCATTCCCGAAGATGGACTTTCATAGACATAGGAATCGAAGTTAACATTTTAAAGTTTTTTGCTTGAAATGGCTGTCACTTGCCATTGTCATGCTAAGTTATGATCCTGGCGTGATTTGGCACGAAAACTTATGAGTTAAGTATAATGGTTTTCCGAAAAAAATGTATGGAGCTGGAACGATAAAACTGGATATCTCGAGAACCGCAAAAAAAACTCAAATATCCTTAGCCGGTTATACTACTAATTATTATTTTTTTGTTGACATACTACATATTTCAGTAGTAGGTGCGGTTTTTTTTTTAAACATAGGAACCAGGACATTGTTCTACTTTGACGTGAGGTAACCCATTTAAGTCGTAATTAAGCCGTATGTTGCGCACGTGAACGAGTTAACCCATTCGCCGCGGCTAAATAAAATGCGAGGTAGGACGCCCACGCCAAGCAAGTCTTTAAGTCTTCGTATGAAGTCGGTGGCAGATGGGTGGAAACGGTGACAAACTTGAGTTCGAGTCAGTACCGGCGAACGTGTTGACTCCCTAACCCTCTATCATAAACAAACAGAACTGACCGCTATAATATTATTCGTGAAATTCTAACATTTATTTATTATAACAACAAGTTGGTCATTAGCTAAAATTAAAAGGAAGCAGTGTTTAAGGAAATTGAATACTGATTCATTGTTTATGAGCGAACAGCGCGTAGAACTATTATATAATCTGTGGTAACGTGGTGTAAACGGTATAACTAGTTTGACTTTTCGACAAAAAAAGTACGAATCCTCAAATCAATGAATGGTTGGTAACGTTTAGACTTCTCTGGAGTCACAAGCGAGTTGCAATAAGAAGTTATACTGACGTTTTCTTTCACAATTTTAAAATATTAGGTTATCCCTAAGCAGAATCCTTAACCTTATTCAGCTTAATAGGAGAAGTGTCCCAAATTGTCATATTCCATTCCCTTACTTTTCCACACATGCTTATATTAAAGTAACGGGATAATATACTTTAAAAACAAAGTTAACTGACTTCAATTCAGTATAAAGTGCTCCGCTTCGAGTGTATTTTGAATAGTTTCCTTGATTTTTTCCGGCCATCATCCTATCTTAAGACCACGGGGCCACCTTTCAAGCAATTTTTTTATTCCAAATCCGCCCAGGCGGCGAATATACGTAAAAATTTAAAGAAGGTGTAAGAATAGTTTTTCTCCTTTAAGAATGAATATGGTTTTCGATTCTGCGTAGGGATAACCTAAAATTTTCAAAATTCTGCGAAAAAAGACAGTGTACATCTTTTTACAAAATGGCCCAGAACACACGTTACGTACGTTCTCATACGTTTACCGTGCCGCGGCCGAGGGTATGCAAGTAGACGGTGTAGATAACTCATCATCATCACATCTCAAAGGCTTGCAACCTTTCCCTGTCCCGTTGAGTCATGGTCCACGTTTCGCAGCCGTAGAGAGCAATGCTCCAGATGTACACCTTACCCAGTTTCTTCCGAGTTGAGCGTGATATTTTAGCTGTGAGCAAAGGTCTTTTTAAATTGAAGGCTTGCTTGGCCATGGCTATCCTGGCAACAATATCAATGCGTTTCTGCAGCGCATCGTCGATGTTCGCCGAGGCGCGCACAGACGGCTTTGACGCCTTCTGGCGCAAGAAAACGGCCTCGCTGCTAGACAGGGTGCGCGGGAGTAGCAATAGCATCCTAAGCATGATAGCTAACAAGCTAGAATGACTTCTGTTGTGGCAAATGGGTCAGAGGGCTAAATCTCTTTTTTGTGTAAATTATTAAGGAACTAACATTAGAGTAAGTAAATACTAATAATATTTTGGACCTTTTGTTGTCTTTAAATAAATAAATCATAATAATAATAATAATGTAGATAACTAGATAAGTAAAACTTAAGGTCATGGCTTAATCGCTTATCGTTTGACATCATGTTATACCTAATTAGTGCATGCTCCATCTCTCCTTGATTATATTTGTATGCCAAATGGCAAAACATAGTGAAACGAATTATTGTATAAGATCTATATTTAACCTATGTTTACAAATAAATAAATTTGAATTTGAATTTAAATCAAATGATTCAAGTCATAAAAAAGTTGTTATGAGGACACAGAGAAGAATCTGGAAATAGTCGAGTAAACCACACACACAGACCCTTTAACAAAAACACATCCACACTGAAGTATCTATATAATTAATTTTAACATCTTATCCAATTTTTGTTCTAAACATTTTAACCCATGCAATGTAAAAATGTAATTTGATCTTCTGAAATACAGGCAAACCCTAGTGCAGGGACCGTGTAAACGATTTGCTAAATAAATGTCTTTAATATGTCTAGATGACATCGGTGATATCTACGTCGCGGTGTCACATCGTAGTTCTAGCGGCACCTGCGAGTCGGAAACGATAACGCAGGTTAAGCAAAGATGGCAGCGGTCAGTCTTTGGATGGGTGACCGCCTGATGTTTTGAGTGGTTAATATAAATGAGTGCTTCCGTGCTTTCGAAGGCACGCTAAGCAGTTGATCCCGGCTGCTGTCTATGACAGTAGTCGTTAAGCCGAGTTAGAGCCGCCTTCGGGCGGCTTAAGAACTTCTAACAGTCGAGTTGCCCACTCACTTGACAAAGGGGGGACAACTGTTACTCGCGTCCGCAGGAGCTACCTACCACAACCCTGCACGTGTCCCCTGGGTGGTACTAAACAGTGACAAACTTTTAAAAAGGCCAAAAATAATATATGCCATACGATTAAATAAAACATCGTAGTTTTGTAAATCAACCTAAGGCATTACTCCCAATCTTCAGTAAACTAAAAGTTATCCATCCATCGAAAATGGAACTGTAACTAAGGCGTAATAATAATAACATAGAGTCCAAATTTGCATAAAACAAATGGTTATCACTGATCTGCTCCATCAAAAACAGAACTGTAAAGCCTTAAAAATAGAGTTCAGTGTTGTACAAAATACCTAACTACTTTATCTAATGGTAGTACGACTCAGAACATGCGGCCAACCAACACTTACAACTAGTAATAATCTTCGTCACGTCATCTATTTTCGTTCCAAATTACACCAAAATTACTTACCTACGAACGATTTTGTACTCTACCGCACTAGATTTAAAGTTCCGTATAAGACTTGGGATTTAAACTGCAGTGCAGTAAATAGCGCATTGCATCATGCAAGTTATAACGGGGAGGTTTTATGAATGGGAGCCTTAATGCGGCTTACGGAGGGGAAATATTAACTTTGTGTAAGTTATTATAACCTTTTGAGTTTCTGCTTTAGTGCGGAAAGTCGTAGGTTTCCCGCGGGTGTAATCCAAACTTCACGAGTAGTTCTGTTTTCATTCGTGGAATTGTAAATGAAAGAGTCTATTCTTTGGATTAATGAGTACTTGATTTACAGGACATATAAGATTACTCGAGATTATTTCAGTTGGCCAAATTGCATGAAAGCTGTTCATTTAAAAAACAATTCTAAGTAGAAATAGTCACACATATAATATACAAATATTGCTCGTTTAATAGTGGATGTATTCATGCCATTAGTAAATAAGCATCACTCTCCACCTTCGATTTGGGTCGGTCCGGTACGGAGTCATTAGCTTACTCAGCAACACACTAAGTTCCCAGAGCGGTAAAAATAACGCCTACTTAATCAAATGTACCTCTACCATTCTTATGTTGCTTTGGCAACAACGGCATTTATTCGAGTGATTAGATCAGTTCCCCAAACGCGTTAGTTCCGCGTAGCAGAATTTCCATTCGCGTTTGCCCCCACTCGAGTTTGTTTTCGTTCATTTATGTCACCATTGGCATAGTTCCCCAAACTCGTTAGTTCCGAGTACCACCATTTCCAGTCGCTTTTTTCCCCACTCGAGTTTGTTGTCGTTCATTTATGTCACCGTTGGCATACTTCCCCAAACGCGTTAGTTGATATGATAGACTGATTGTTTTCCAGTCGCGTTTTTTACTATAGGTATACTTTTTTTTTCAATCACACGCATTAATGCCATATATGCGCAAAACGACACATAGCCAAAACCGTTTTTGAACTGAGCATAACCAGAACCCTGATTCTACTCCAAGGCAGGTCGGTGTAGGTACGACGACGAGCGAAGCGAGGAGGAGTGTTAGGTGAACCGCGACCCTAAAGCGCGCAAGCCGAGCGAGCGAAGCGAGCGTGCCGCGGTAGCGGCCGGCGAAGCGCCAGAACCGACTTTATGGGAAAAAAAATCCGCAAAGTCGGTTCTGGCGCTAAGTACGGATAAGTACGCTAATAGGAAATTATGACACTGGCATTATTTATGAATGATAAAAAAGGAGAATGGGTAAAAGTTCGAGTGGGGAAAAAAGCGACTGGAAATGGTGGTACTCGGAACTAACGCGTTTGGGGAACTATGCCAATGGTGACATAAATGAACGGAAACAAACTCGAGTGGGGGCAAACGCGAATGGAAATTCTGCTACGCGGAACTAACGCGTTTGGGGAACTGATCTAGCTACTCATTTATTCAGATACATAAAATGCCATAGAACATAATTAAAGGGGGTTACTTACGAAATCCATAATTTCATTTGCCATAAAGGTAAGGTTTGCCATAATTACCATTTGCCCTAATTAGTTTCTCTCAGAAACTATCAAGTTTTCAAAATTGTTGGTTTTATCTCTTTCGCCGATACCCTAGGAGAAGAGATCTCTCTTCAGCGATAAGACCGCCTGTTGTCTATCTCTACCTACATGTTATTGTATTGTTTCTCTTTGTATCTGCTTTATTTGTGTGAGGATAAAGAGTATTGTATTGTGTTTGTATTTTTGCCACCGACTGTACCTTGGCATAAGGGTTAATTTATAAACAGGCATGCAATTTTAACTAAACATAAACGCTATCGATGTACCCATTAATGTAGAGCCTCGCGTGCGGGCAATCATACACGATCACTAATGAAAACCACGGCTAATTAAATTACCCATAAACCACCGTTCATTAAATGCTATAACATATTACGTAGTTTATTATATTACGTTAACAGCACACTGCTATATTTGTGTTTATCGGTTAGCAGGAAGCATGAAATAAAACTCAATTTCCGATTCCTATTGCTGCGACATTTCACGTTTATTTTTAGGAAGCTGTTTGTTAACATTTTAATACTTACACTGCCATCTAGCGACCGCCCTTCACTCTTCGGAAAGCGCTGATGCGCCCCCACGGAATAAAGAATCCATTTTCCATGGATTCTTTATTCCGTGTCACAGTGTGGGATTTTTCTTCAATTTTGTTCAATACCTTTTTATGATTTTAATCGCTGCTTAATACTATTTTAAAGTCCATAGTGAAACTCCTAGCCACCTATCACGTTTAGTTTTCAAGTAAAAAAAAAATAAACACCGATCAATGACGTCATCAAAACATGTTTGTGTTTTTATTTTCGTAATTAATGCCAAAAATACCCCAAACTTTTTGTCTCCAATTCCAGGAAACAATATTCAGTAACGTAAAGAAAATACAAGACTGTAAAGTTAATAATCCAGACGATAATCAATATTTTATTATTTTTTAAATAATTTTATTTTTTACAAAGTTCATGAACGGTTGCATTTTATTTTAGCTCTAAAAGACGTATGATGAGTGTACCTACCATGCCTCAAATTTTCACGATTTTACCTAATGAGATTTGGGATTTATAGCATTTCTAAGGTTTTGTTCCATTTCTATGGAAATAGGGTTATCATCACACACAAACGAAAATAATATCAGAGTTCAGAGGCGAGGGTTCGGTTCTGCTTACTTGACTGGCATGAAATCTTCATTATAGTCTTCGTTATTTTCGGGCGTGAATGCAGTACGTGGCTCAGTAGACTTTATAAGTGATAGAACTTAAGGCGGTATAGGTGATAGTTTTTGTTTACTATGGCGGTCTTTTAATGACAAATGTGAAATAAAAGGGTCCGAAGATTCGAGAGCTCGCCGAAAAAGGTCCAAAATTCTAGGGTCTATTTTTGCGAGTGTGATGTGGTGTGATGTTCACGATCATACTTCCAAAATTGGTTCGGGATTCACCGCAAAGAACTCATCTCAATGATTTGCCAATCGGGTTTTAGTATTTTGTGCATAGTGACTGACATATTAAACCAGCCACACAAAATAGACGAAATTCGTTTGTGTCGATTGGCAAACCACTTGAGAGAGCCACCTAAATGGTATGAAAATCGTCGACAAGCCACTCCTTGACATAAGAATAATTTTACTAGCCCAGTGAATCTTCTGTTATTTTATAATTTTAGTTATTGAAACATGAAACCGGCCCTTTATCAAATTTGTGAGGTGAAGAAATCAGTCGAGTATTTCGAATATAATATTTCTATTCACCGTCAAAATTTTGCTTGCGACTACTACTTTTCTATGAATGTGTATAATATCAATTATAAGCTATAAACTCATAAACTAATAAACTCATGCGCCCACGAATATTTATATTTTAAAACACACTTCGATTTTGCAACAAGTAGTGACACCAAATCCCAATTGAAAATAAAGTTAACCTACCTAGTGTGTGACAACCCTAACTTGAATATTTAAAAATTCATATCTCGCGAATCCTGCGATATTTTCATTTACTTTTTTTTCCTAGTGATAATGCTTCTTATAAGCTATTAAATAGTTGTTAAATATAATGCGACTGATGATGACTGATGAGTGTCCATAAAAATATATTTTTAATTTTTTAGAAAATTGATGATAACATCCTCTAAGAGTCATCAATTCAAACTTTTAGTGAATCATATTGGTATATCTAAACTACCTTTATATTATAATATAAGGATCTTTATAAAAAGAGGCACGAATTGTGAGTAATTACAGTTTTCATATTTCTATGGATGTCTCTATGGCTGTTTCTCGATTTATCGAAAATATCAAAAACTATGGGACATAGAACTGTGGGAGTTTCGATGTTCGCTATCATTTGATACAGTTCATAATTTAAACATTTAAGTAGACTTTCGCAAAATTGAGTAAAAATCCCACACTGTGCGTGTGCGCCCCAAACGCTTGACAAAACTAGACCTCTACTTACGCTTAATGGCGGCTTCAGGATATATTTGTGGGTGATCGGTGAGGTGAGCTGAAAACAAGTTAGAGAATTGCGGGGCGTCTTTCGGAACGCGCAGCGTAATATGGAAATTAGAAGGTTACACAGCACGTCTATCATGAGACGGCCGCGACATACTCTCGATTTTTCTCGCACTATCCATCTCTTTCTTATTAGAACACTTAGAACAAGAGGTATTATATAGTGCGAGAAAAATCGAGAGTATGTCGCGGCCGTCTCATGATAGACGTGCTAATCTGTGGTTTTAGGAAAAATACTACATACTAAAACGAAATAATACTTTACTCTACAAATTTCAGAAAAACTAAAATAAACTTACGTTGTCTTGTCCTCTTCCAAAAGGCATTGTGGTAATATAATACAGGAGGGGTTACGGGATCCCAAAGACTTGCTTAGTTTGGGAATAGATCAATTTGTGTAAGATTGTCTCCAAATATTTATTTCAGATTTCAGTATAATGCGTTACGTGATCGATCTGCCGGACTTCGGACTACACCCCGACCCAGCCCGGGCGCAGTCAGTACAACAAAAACAAAAGCTACGATAATGACGTGCTAATGAAGAAACTGAAATCTGAATCTTACTCGTCTCTGAACTCACAGAGGCGTAGTGAACAATGAATAAGCAAGTAATTAACGTGCGGATTCTTCAAACATTAAATTCGTCTGGAGGTCGTTTATGTTTCCATGTTATTGCCTTGTCTCAGTTTATAAGGAAATTATATGCAAAACTTCAATAACCTTACCCACTGGTAAATCCCACGCAAAGCCCATCGTGACAAATATCACGAGTCACGACTTCAATTAATCTATTTTTGACACCCAACTTTGGTTTCTTGGCGGAGCTACTGCAACCTAGAGACAAAGCACTAGACTTAAAATCTGGATGTCCTAACCCCTGCCCGGTTTTACAAAAAGCTTATGTACGACATATCACTTGGTTGGTAGGTATATTTAACAGTAGTGTTTTGTTTTCCCTCTTCATTGAGAGGTCAGATGGCTGTCGCTTTCTTAACACTAGTGTCTACGACACTCAAAAAAATATTGTGGCATCCCAAAAAAGACATAAACGAAAATATCTAAAATGTGTTAACTTTTACTGGACTAAAAAAAAAACAGCACCTGAATATAAAATCTGCTTATCGTTTCTTACTCTATAAAAGTAGAAAAACAAAGTCTTGAAAGGTAGAAGACGGGACCTCTAATAGTTTCTGAGAAACAAGATACCTATTTTTGGGTCCCATACAAAAAAAACAGACTTCATTTTTTTCTGCTGTCAATATGCCTTATTTCGCAAAAATGTATACCACATTTATTGTTCCTCATATAATTCTCTATTGGATAGCATTTTCAAAAAATGATTTTCTTTAAAAAGTGCGAATGTCCTCTTTTCGAGCCATCCAGCCCACCGTGCGCCAAATCTTAGAATTAGCTTCCACAGCGAACCCACTAGTCCTAATGAGATATAACCAAGAATAGGGTAGGATAAGCATATGGCCACGGACAGTAATCTGCTAAAGACCGCAATATTTCAATCACCCCGAAGACTTTCAACGAAGTAGAAATTGCTCTAAGCCGCTTAAAGGTTCACAGTCGATCCCAAATCCTGTTACTGAAAGGGCGCTGCGCTCGCTAAGAAGGTCGCTATTGTCGCTAATACTCGAGGTAAGTTGGGAGGCCAGTGTCTGGAGAAAAGACTAGATTAACATCAGCGGTCAGGATAAATAAATACAAGATGACTTACTATTACTATGTATAGACTGCCTAGACTGGCCACCTACAACATTTTCTTGTTATCTTTTATCAGGCCGCCACTTTCTTATTCAGTACAAGCAACCGCCGCCGGCGCCGCAGACTATAAAATAGAATAGAATATGTTTTTTTCAGGTCATAGACCCATATGATGTGTTAGTGACAATAATTATTAGTTACTTATGATAGGTTAGTAGATATAAACATTACGAGTATAAATGATGTGGTAATAATGCTCTTATTTGACTGGGCTTTTATGCATCAGTGCATCAAAATCGGGCAATCAAATCTGCCATCTATCATTTTTAGGATACTGTTGGGCCTCTTCCTGTCCCGGATCAGTAACGACGATATTTCTTCCGTATTAGTGCCATTGCGGCCTACTGGCAGAATAAAAAATAAAAAAGGAGGCGTATTTATTTATTTATTGGTATTAAAGATAACAACAGCCGTAGATAAATAATACATATTGGTAATTACATAATAGAAGGCCAATATAACAGTCGTCCATTAATTACTTACGTAACGATTAAAAAGGCAAAGTCAAATACAGTGAAAATGTGCACGCAGAAGGTTTTAAACTAAAACTAATAATCTAATAAATGAGATAAGTTGGAAAAAAAAGAACATGTTAGTCAGACACCAATAAGGCGTTATAAGCTCGTATTGTACCTATAGTTGACCCACATGCTGCTTGAATAAACCGATTGAAAATAGGCTCTAAAGAACCTCGTGCACCTGCGGTTGACATGCGCAACAAACCACTGATATCAAACCGCGAAACGGGTGAGAGGTGACAGTTTTCCTGTATATTTACTTCAATGTTTCTATGAGCTGACAGTTATTCTAAAAACCGGCCAAGTGCGAGTCGGACTCGCGCACCGAGGGTTCCGTACAAACCTATAATAAGAAAAGTTCTAGTATGTTTATTACTAAATAAAAATGGTATCTGTAACATTACAATGTGGAAAGCTAGGGGAGCATAAATTTCACTTTATCAATTTAGTAACCCTAAATATATATATATATATATATATACCGGGTGGAAAAATCGAATGCAACATGGATGGCAACTACCTTAAATATTGTAAATAGCACATTCTGTGTAAAGGAAACATTCCTTTGTTTTTAAAAACAATAAATTCTGCATTTAAGGATTTATGAAAAATCGCTTGCCTTAGTCGGGACTCGAACCGGTCAAATGTGACAAAAAATAACGTGCTCTATTTTATGATGCAGATTGAAAGGGTAACTGATAAGGTTCATTTTTCTCAACAAATACAATCAGAATAACGGAGTGCCATGAAAATTGAAAACTAAAAACTAAACCGGTTCGAGTCCCGACTGAGGCAAGCGATTTTTCATAAATCCTTAAATGCAGAATTTATTGTTTTTAAAAACAAAGGAATGTTTCCTTTACACAGAATGTGCTATTTACAATATTTAAGGTAGTTGCCATCCACGTTGCATTCGATTTCTCCACCCTGTATATTACCACATCATTAATTTTATAATATAACTGAAGTACCTACATTAGATTTGCAGCAGCCTGGCAAAACTTTTTTTATGAAAGTTGTTTATTTACAAAGTTTTTAGTCACTATCTTTTTAACCCCCGACCGACGCAAACAGAGGGTGTTATAAGTTTAACGTGTCTGTGTATCTGTGTATCTGTCAGTGCCATCGTAGCTCCCAAACGAATGGACAGATTTGAATGCGGTTTTTTTTGTGTCATAGATAATTTTATCCCGAGTGTTCTTAGCTATGTTGTATGAAAATCTGTTTAGCCGTTTTCGAGATATTGGACTTTGAAATGAAAATATTGGGGGTTTTTCAACTTTTCTACGTTGTAGCTATTATAAATCCGGTTTAAAAATACTAATTAACTGTTAAAGAAAAAGAAATAAACAAGATCTGTAAATGGTGACTGAAAAAGGTATGAATAGTACCACATTGAACATTGAAGTTCGAAAAACGCATTTTTAAGTTATTCGTTCATAAGGACAGGGGTAGTAAGTTTAAAATTATGAAAACTATTTTTATTATGCTGCGTTAGTGTGTTACTAAACATTTATGCGTTTTGCAATTTTACATTTATCTGTGCTATGAAGTTACTACATACCAAATTTAAAGATTCTAGGTCGACTGGAATCATCCTTTAGGCTTTGATTCCCTTGCGAGTAGTTGCGAACGCCAAAATAAGCGGATTACTTAAAATGCTGTTTCTTTTTATTGCGTTGATATAAAATAAAACTGAGTTCGCGGGAAGTACCTTTAGGTTTTCATACCCTTGAGATTACCTACTCAGTTTTAAATTATGCGACTTATATTGCTATTTCTTATGATTGCGTGGACTGGACATAAAAGTTTCGTTTTGCTACAGCTGAAGGGTATTATAGACCTGAGTATTTGATATGAACTTCAATTTTATGCCTTTACGCGTTTACGAGGAAAACGGTAGTCTGTTTAAAATTAAAAAAAAAAATTGTATGATTTTTCTAAAAATGTCTAAATGTCTAAAAATGTCTGTCTGTGTCTCTTTTTGTATTTTTTCCGTTGTCTGTGCTATATGAAGTTTCTTCGTGCCAAGTTTCAAGTTTCTGTGTTAACGGGAAGTACCCTTTAGGTTTTGAGTTTCTTGCGAGTACTCAGTTTCAAAATATGCGACTTAAATTGCTATTTCTTTTGATTGCGTTGACATAAAAGTTTGGTTTTGCTACATATGAAAGGTCCTAAGAGCATTGACATGAATTTCAATTTAATACCTCCACACGTTTACTAGGAAAAAGGTATTAAGTTTTTTTTTTTTTTTTCGTATGTTTGTACTAAAAATGTCTACTTTTCGTAATTTTTCCTTTGTCTGTGCTATATGACGTTGCTTCGTGCCTTTCAAGTTTCTGAGTTCTCGGGAAGTACCCCGTAGGTTTTGCGAGTGTCGAAAAACTCTAAATTTTGCAGCATATACGACTGTATCTTTTGATTGCGTTGGCTTTAAGTTTGATTTCATCACAGCTTGAAGGGACAATAGACTTGAGTATTTGATATAAATTTCAGCTTGATACCTCCACGCGTTCCTGAGAAAAATGGTCTTGACAGACAGACGGACAACAAAGTGATCCTATAAGGGTTCGGTTTTTTTCCTTTTGAGGTACGGAACCCTAAAAAATAACCGAGGCAGTTTCAATTGAAACTATAATAATTAATTATTTTTGCTAGCGTGACAACTACCAATATTACCTACCCACTAGCCTACTTATCTACATTTTTTCACACATTTCCTTAGAAGACTTCGTACCAATCTAACTTAGACAGTTTAGGCTCAGTTTTATTTCGCGGAATAGTTAAAGTTTGTCACGTCAACCTGTTGATTTTGGGTTACTTACAAATCCAGCCAAATAAACTCACTATTGACTAGTATGTCATGACCCATAGATTCATAAGAACTATGTGTATTCAGAGGACGATTTACACTGGACCTGTTTATATGCTTTGTGAATAACAGCCCTGAATTATAAATGCGCCATAAAATGTCCGATTTAAGCAATATCAAGCAATCGACAATCTCAGGCAATCGAGTGTGGCTGGAATTCCAATAAAGTTGTCTAAAATGTTAAATTGATTGATGTGATGTGTGTATGTTGAGATCAAACACTTTACATGTTACGATTTCGTGGAAATGTGATTAGGGTGTTGCGAACTTTTCTTTGCACGTAGAACCGATGGCCGTTGTAGCGAAAAGGTTCTCGAGTGGCGACCACGTACGCCAGGTGCACCGTGGGTAGACCCCCCAAAAAGTGGTCTGATGGCGCAGGACCGGTCATAGTGGCACTCTGCATTGTGGCATTGTGGGGGAGGCCTATGTCCAGCAGTGGGCGTTTCTTGGCTTAAATGATGATGAACTTTTATGTGATTAGAGTTCGCCACCTTGCATCGTCGAGTGCTTGGTTAAGTTTGGTGTTCAGTGATCGGTTGGGCTTACCATCTGATTGGACCAGCTTTAGAGCGTTTGCCTTCAATCTTTCCAGTAACCATCCGTTCCTGGAGATTGCGTTCCTCCTTGCTGGCAATGTGGCCAAGGAACTCCAGAAGTGGTAGGTCTTTACGTTTGGCTCTCGGAGAAAAGATACTTAATGTGGTTTTATTTTAAACTTACTTCCGCCCGCGACTTCGTCTGCGTGGGCCTGGGATAAATACTATCATATATTTAAATCCAGGCTATAAACTATCTTCGTGCAATAGTGTATCCAAATCGGTTAAGCCGTTTAAGCGTGATTGAGTAAGAAACATCCAAACATCTAAACATACAAACATCTAAATTTTCGCATTTATAATATTAGTAGGATTAGGATTTCCTAATAATTAGGATATATAGGAATAATTAGGATTGGGATTAGAACCCGTCTCCCTACGGAACAAACCTTGCAGCATGGCATCGTTGTTAGTTCGTTTGGTTTAAATGCACCTAAAATAACTTTATATGTATCCTAATACTATTTTAATTTGGTACCTATTCACACATTTGGATATGTGCTAATAAAACCATTTACATAGTTATGACAAATTTGAAATACTCAAAACGTGTTCCCCGTGCGGTGTCGGGTTGGATAGCACCTCCCCCCATTTTCGCGTATTCTATTTTGAGAGTTGCATATGGGATTATTGTTAAGGCGATAGGCTTCAAACCTATTACTTCAGTTCTCAATCTTTAAACCTACAATTACTAAGAGAGACACTGAAAATGTACTTAAATTAAATGTGCTCTGTCTGCCTCTTTCAGAAAGAGGCACAGGGATGATT
Source organism: Epinotia ramella (assembly GCA_947578815.1). Lineage (NCBI taxonomy): Eukaryota > Metazoa > Arthropoda > Insecta > Lepidoptera > Tortricidae > Epinotia > Epinotia ramella. The sequence continues at coordinate 27,843,890 of OX388205.1, forward strand.
TTACCTACGCACCTATTTATATGACGCATAAACTTTCATGCCTCTCCCAATTCCCCTCTACCCTCCTATCACTCACACTCAAACTAAACTCGAACAATACTCTGTCACACGACACAAAACAGCATTATTTTACACAAAAGTTTAGGTGATCAATAATAGACCGTATCTTCATGCAAAAAGGTTACAATAGTAGGGGTGTAGACACTAAATAAAATAATCAATAATGTCATCTTTTCTCGAGAAAGGATTAAAAATGTAGTCAAATGGAGAAAAAATCAACGCAAAAGGTTAAATAATCACGAAGTTATAAGTGTGCAAAGTTTTAAGAAGGGGTATGTTCTGTCCCTTTTTCGCAAAACGCAACTTCATATGAAACGATGACGCTGGAAGATTGTGAAGTCACTAAGAGACGGCTATGTGCCGCGCCCCGTCGTGTTCGGCGCTGCCGTCGACGCGGCCCCCCGGCAGCATCCCGTAACGTGACGTCACACACTGTTTGCGTTTTCTCTCTCTAACAAGCAATATTAAAACGCTTCGTAATTCTTTGAGGTATCTGAATGGGATTTTCGTCACTAAGCATGTTTTTTGCCGTCTTTCTTTTGGAGTAATAATAATTTTCGAGTCTACACCCCTATTGGCGTGTTGACGTTTGCGATCCTACTCGAATTGTTTCATCTTTCTCATTGCTCCTTAGAGCCGTTTTACAGGACATGATATCCGAACTCGAGCCGATTGCGATATAGACAGTAAGCCGACTCCCAATACACCTACGTCTCATGACAACATGATAAAATACATGGCAGCAGTACAATATTGCCCCATGTTTGAAAATCCTTCACTTCTGGTCAAAATTTGTATGGGTAGGTATATTTACGTATGAGACAACAGTATGAGACATCATTTAGCCCTTTAATCGTAGAGAGAGTAAAACAAAGTCTGTCGGTCCTGAAATGGCTGGAAGTACTCGGCACACGGCGTAAAAGTTGCCACACCTGAATTAATTAAGTACCTATAGGACTTATAGGCACTTCATTACTCCTTATAGTTACATCCTGCACGGCTAATCCCCTAATTAGGACGCTTAGAGAAAGACGAAAGGATCGGTCATTGTGGCACTCTTTGGGGGAGGCCTATGTCCAGCAGTGGACGTAGTCTATGTCACCACACACACCCACCAAAAGATCTTAGACTTTTACGTCGCTGGTTGCATCCTTTTCGCAAAACTGCAACCCATTGATATCATTTTCCACTCCTATGCCTACCTACCTATTTCATTATTTAAATAAACTCATTTATTGGCAGCTAAAAACCATCCAAAAAGTTAAATATCCACAGCGCAGGTTTCGTCAAAAATGAGCACAGAGCGAGTATCCGCAACAAACTTCGTCCAATCCTTATCCTTACTAATATTATAAATGCGAAAGTGTGTGTGTTTGTATGTTTGTCCTTCTTTCACGTCGCAACGGGGCGTCGTGTTGATGTGATTTTTTTATATGGAGATAGTTTAGAAGCTGGAGAGTGACATAGGCTACTTTTTCCAGCGGGAAAACATCTAATTCCCACGGGAAAATTCAATATGTTACATTTTCCTATAACCACGCGGGCGAAGCCGCGGGCATCAGCTAGTAATATATATTTACAACCAGTGACCAGCAACACGCTTCGTCAAGACACACCAAAAAAAAAAACAATATTACGTAATTGAGTAGCCAGGCCCGATAATGTGTGTATTATTTAAAGTTGATTGAAGACCTTACCGAGTTTATACTCGTACATATCTAAGAATTAAATGTATGTTATTTTTTCTGTAAAACGTTCATAATGTAGTAAATGTTCTTTTGATTGATGTATAATTTAGAATCAATACAAACATATTAAATACATTTTGGCTGGTAAAAGTGCCCTTGTGACCTATTTACCTATATCGTAATACGGACAGTTAAGATATTGTGTCACTACTATTAACTCGCACTTAGGTACACTTTATGTAACATCATTGTCTTCTATCTCGTAATTTCCTGCTAACAAATCTTTCCCCTTGTCCCAAAAACGACTTTAATCCGCACACAATAGGACTGACAATAGTAGATATACAACGTGTCCTTGGCCTGCGGGCAAATAAAGAAAACCCTGGGTAAATCTGAGACGTACGTGAATCGTACGATTCGATGTTATTATTTTAATCGTCTTAATACGGAAGTCGTTTTTATGTAACAAGATAATTGTGCTACGCCAGCAAACGCTACATGACTAGTATGTCACGTGCAGTCATATATTTTTTTATTTACCTCATTCACTGCTAAGCTACGCTCGTAGCGCTACGCCGTAGCCCGTAGCAGCTTAACACATTCACTGCCAACAATCGCTACGCTCGTAGTCGATCCGATAGTTTCCTCCGTATGCAGCGGAAAGCGACTAAGGCAATAAAAAAATTAACGCGTTCACTGCCAAGAACAGCTACGCCCTACGCTTAGCCGATCCCGTAGCTTTTCCGGTAAGAAGCAGAAAGGCAGTGAATATGCGGAATATAGCGGGCGCCTACGCCGTAGTCGCTTTCCGCTACATACGAGAAAAACCAAGGGATCGGCTACGAACGTTGCGCGTAAATATTCTTGGCAGTGAATGTCTTAAGCAACTGAACCGATAATTATAATAATACATTGTAAATTGATCAACAACACCAAGGCTTCACTTATCGACTCAACTCTACGAAAAGGTTATAATTTTAGATGAACCGCCCGCCCCGCCCACATGCCATACGTATATGTTTGAATTTTATTTCGACTTGCACCGCTCCGTGTCATATATATTTTTATGAGGTATGTCATACCTAATAAACTTTTAGGTACACGTTGCATAGAAAGAGACCTTGTTTGCAAAACATTTGAACTTTGTTCTCTTCTCTAGCACACAAAGCTTTGGTAACTGAAGTGTAAAAGAGAAACTAGGAAATATAAAGGTCACCTCAAACTCCGACGTTCTTCGGATGTTTCACTCTGAAACTTGATAGTTGGCTAACAAACTAGTAAACTAAGGCCTCGCTATTCTGTAACTTGGTTTAAGCCTGAAAACCTAAACCTGATTAAATAACACATAAAACCAGTTCAATTACTTTACGATGTATATTTATAGTTAATCTCTAAAGGGTAGCTGATTTGACTCGTTGGAAAACTAGCCTTCTTGTGTAAATTGTATTAAAAAGTCAGAAAGCTTAAATCATGTTATCACAAAGGAACAGTCCTGGTTGAAGTGGTTGAGAACATTCTCCGCTGAGACGTCGGTTGATTTTCTGATCGGGTGAGTGCTCGCCGCAGCTGTCGCTAGACGAATCTTTACAATAATAAGATTTACATAATCCAATTTATTTCAAATTTAGCAATACGGATTATTCAAATATGTAAAAAGAAGTGTTTTTTCAACGTGACACTGAATTACAAAAACGAGAAGTTAAACTGCTTGTGAAAATAAAACGCAACAAAAAATAAACTGAAATCATTTTTCTCATTTTGTTATTTTGCACCAATATTTCTTGTACTGCAAAAATACTTGAACAATAAATTGGTTACGCTTAATAACGTGCAGAGAACCCAATCTTCCGTCAAGTTCAAGTTCAAGTCCGTGAGCCCACTCCCAAAATGCCTACGTCGTATGAACTTGTCCTGAGCGAGAATCTGAAGATTATCGCACGTAATATTGGCCGAAAGTTTGATAAACCTTCACTGCAGGTAATTTGAGAAACAATAGGCACCGGAAGCTTCAGTAAAGTATGCCGAGACTGAAGCTACTTTTGATATCTAAGTTAGTTTCCAAGTATAAACTTTTCAATATGTACATTAGTATCATTTTTCCTATCTCTTATCTTCCTCCGAATGCAATAAATATCTAAGGTAACTTATTTCTGACAAGCTGCCCGGCCCGGCTTCGCACGGATTACCCGTTTCCCTGTAGGAATGAAGCATTTTCCCGCGGTAAAAAGTAGCCTATGTTCATCAGGGATAATGTCGGCTTCTAATGGTAAAAGAATTTTTCAAATCGGTCCCGTAGTTTCGGAGCCTATTCAATACAAACAAACAATCAAATTTTTCCTCATGTTAATATTATACCTAGTGTGGGGACCTCTGGTAACTAGGTATGTAACAGAATATGTTCAAATTAATGACTATTATTTATTTATTCAATCTTCATTGCACAAAAGAACAACTTATCGTACAAAATGCGATAGTCGGAAGTCGATAAATGAGAAGTCCCTATGACAGCTCGAAAGTGCCACGAGAATTCCGGCCTCTGTTAATAAATAACAACAATAGACAAATAAATAAAAATACACAAAAAAATACATACAAATATATATACGTAGTATTATTATTCCTTTATTTATATTTCATCTTAAGCTAGGTTTTTACAATAATTATATAAAAAGTAAAATATAAAACTATACATATAAAACATAAAATCATTATAAAAACCTAACCTAGGGTACCGCCGGCAGCGAGGCGGGGCCTAAGCTGCCGGTGGTCAGGGCGACAGAGACAGGAACCTCCTGACTATCCGCGCAGTATCCAGGAGTACCGCCTTCTGTATCTGACCCTTGATCCAGCCATCTAGCGAGAGTCTCTTGAGGTGATGGTCGAGACTCTTCGCTATTAAACCGTTCGCCGAAACGACTATCGGGACGATGATCGTCGAATCAACATCCCACATGGCGGTTACCTCGTGAGCCAGGTCTAGGTACTTGCTGGCTTTGTCCTTCTCGGCCTTCAAGAGGTTCTCGTCATGGGGGATGGTGATGTCGACGAGCACTGCCTGGCGTTTCGATCGATCTGTCAGCACGATATCAGGCCTATTGGCAAGAATAGTCCTGTCCGTGATGACAGATCGATCCCAATAGAGCGTGGCGTATTATTATTATTATTATAGCTGTCAGCGAAATGAAAACTGTCAAACCTCTCATATAATGAGACTTTAACGAAACAATCGACCCTAATTTCGATAATTATTAAGATAGGTAAAATGGAATTACGTTTCTCAACATAGGAATGCGTTTGATGTTATATTAGTGAACCTTTTCCAAAGGCTCCCAAACTTTTACGATCACTTCCACCGCAACGCTTTTGTATCGGATGGATTAAAGAAAAAGTGATTTATCAAACGGAATCCGCCATATTTGTGGAACGGCGTAAGTGACACCTTTGTTCAAATATTATACGGTTTTTTTCTGGAAAGAAGACAAGTTAATGGTAGCGTGGGGTCAAGACACGAGACATTTTGATAAAGAAGTAAGCGACGTGATTTTTCCTGTGGTATACGCTTTTTTGGGTCATCAAGGGAAAATAATTGTAGGTTGAGGTCACTGCTTAAAGTGTCGTGTTATACACATATTTTTGTAGGTATCTCCATACAAATGGCATGGTGATGCGCGGCACTTTTGTTTGGTTGGTTTAGTTTCTTCTTTTTTAGGGTTCCGTATCCAAATGATAAAAACGAGACCCTATTACTAAGGCTCCGCTGTTTGTCCGTCTGTCTGTCCGTCTGTCACCAGGCTGTATCTCATGAACCATGATAGTTAGACAGTTGAAATTTTCACAGATGATGTATTTCTGTTGCCGCTATAACAACAAATATGCTCTAACTGGATTAATATTCAGTTTGACTTATTTTAAGTAGGTTAAGCAGTATCATTGCAATAAGCTTTTTTTTGCCAAAAAATGACTGACTGTTGAGTTTGTTTCGGCGTTTCTTCTTAACAGTGGTCTTCTGTTTCAGAAACGCTGGTAGAATTTTGACATGTAAAAGTGTCATTACGGCCTACTTTCAGAATAAATTTCATTTATTTCATTTAATACTAAAAAACCGACCAACGGCGAGTCGGAGTGGGGCTCCCATACAACAAACGTGTTTTTTTTTTTCGTATTTAGCGTTCCGTACCCAAAGGGTAAAAACGGGACCCTATTACTAAGACTTCGCTGTCCGTCTGTCTGTCGGTCACCAGGCTGTATCTCAAGAACCGCGACAGCTAGACAGTTGAAATTTTCACAAATTATGTACTTCTGTTGCCGCTATAATAACAAATACTTACTAAAACAAAATAAAATAAATATTTAGGGGGCCTCCCATACAACAAACTTTTTTTTTTTACTGTTTTTATAGAATGGTACGGAACCCTTCGTGCGCGAGTCCGACTCGCACTTGGCCGGTTTTTTTATTTTATTTAGGGGGAATGCAAATTATTTGATGCTCCGTCCGCCCGGGGTGGGGGACCGGGCGGGTGTGCGGGACTCCAGGGCACAAGGCCACTACCTACTAAACCCCCAACGACTGTCCATCCATTTTGCTCACTAGTAGGTCTACTCTAAATATGAGCCAGATGACATTTCACTGTATTTACCTCTCTAGAAATGTAATGTATCAGGGAGAGTCGGCCACAATTCCATTCGAAAAGGACGTTCCCAGGATGTGTCACATTTTGAATCTTGAATTTAGTCCTGCTGTCTATGCTTATTATGTCCTGCTAAATCTCATTTTGTGTACGGGAAATAGACAGTTGATTTGTCATTATTGTCTCCATGCTCGTCCGAAAAGCCATGTAAATACCCCCCTGGATTCCTTGCCATGTCATTGAAACAAGTCGAATTTTACCACAGATTGGCGTGACCCGCAAGTCTTCGTTCGATAGTTCGTTATTAAGTCCACGAACGGCTGAATAATTAAACCTGTTTGACCTACTCCCCTAAAGACGCTTGATAAGAAACATTCATTCAGCAAGGCTTCAAGGGTAGTCACGCGACAATAGTCTATCTCTTTCTAGATGGTGTCACCACGACACATTTATAGGTAGTGCGAGTCCAGTGATGTGCCGGGGAATATTCCCGGGAACGGGAATATTCCCGTATGGGTCCCCTAGTTCCCGGGAATCGAAATACAAATAATGATAATTAAAGTTGTAATAAAAGTAATTAAAATGAATAGTGCCCCGACAAATAAAGTGCCATTCGCCAAAAACTGCATTATTGTACAAGTTCTGACTTTTTATCTCAATTACCATTTAATATGTGAATATTTTCATATTTTGTATTCGTACAAATTTTATTGTGATTTACTTCATTAACTTTGTATCGGTTTTGTTACTTGCAGAAGTACTTTTGTAAAATTTGCTTTTTTCGGCTTTCGGCCAATAACTTGGAATATTCCCATTGTTCCGGGGAATATTCCCAGGAACATTGGGAATTTACTTTTGCGGATAAATTACAATGGTTAATGTCTTGGTAGAAAAATCAAGGGCCCAAGTTATCATGGAATCCCTGATAGCAAGATATATAAACGTACACAATTTCAATATTCCCGTATATTCCCTTGTATGGGAATATTCCCGGGAATGCTCCCGGGGAATATTCCTGGGAACGGCACATCACTGAGATTCTATGGCCATTTTACACAGGCGTAATAGTGGCACTACAGTTGGCGGTATTTGCCCAAATATTCGTGCTGCATCTTTTTTCTTCCTACGGCAAATATAAGATATAAGATTGTTCAATTTGACGGCATGATTTTTTTAATAAACTGTGCCACAGATACAAAGCATTGACACCACAAACAAACGCTGCTTACTGTATATAGCCGGGTCGAAACGGCCGCGCGCGGCGGAGAGCATACGCTGCATAAGATAAAGCGAGATAGACAGCAGTCTATCCCGCTCAATCTAATAGCTTAAGTCATGTTTGCAGGCCACCCCGCTTGAACGTTTGGACGAAGCTTTAGACGGCCAAAGGCGCTTATTTTTTTTATTGATTGTGGATTCGGGAATGAAAAACGCCTAATATTTGAAATTTATCCTGATTGGTTGATTTTAATATACCTATAGCTGTATTCTGATTAGTTGATAGCAAATGCAAATGGATTTTTTAATACTTGTGATTGGTGGATTTAATACGTTGAAGTGTTTTGATTGGTCAAATCAAAATGTTTTAAAATCATGAATATGTTTACATATTTTCCCTAGGGGCTAAATGTACTACTTTAGCCCCGCTATCTTAACCTAATATGACACACTTTTCGAGCATGAGAAGTGAAAAGTTCTTTACGTCACACCTGGCCATAATGCGAGTTTTACCGCACGCTGCGCGTACGCTATAACTCGCATTGTGGCCAGGTGAAGACGTAAAATTGTGTATTACACATAAGTAAGAGTCGCCTTACTGCTCGCGAATCGACTGTGCCTACAACATGTCGACTGTGCCTAAACGCGGCCTAAGGACTTCCTTCACTACTTAATGTAACCATATAAAATAAAATATGTACAGTCAAGACTCGAGACTCCATCCGATTGTTTCAGCTATAACAAAGCTGAAAATATACTCATCCCTTTCTCGCTAGCTTACCCATTCAAGGCTATTGACTCATATGTGAGTCATGCTTCTACGAGCGATTTCCGCTACAAAGCGGAAAAATGCTACTACGTTAAGACCGGGGTAGCGTCTTAGCTACTCTTTCCAGTGACAGGCTACTTAACATTTTCTCTTTAATGTATTTTTTAAAATTGCTTAACAACATCCTAATTTATGTCTCGTCTATCTAAAGTATCTAACGCTAGTATATTATTACCGTAAAGAAAAAAATAAGTACATATTTTCAGATTCTTCCAATGTTTACAATCTTTGTCGGAAACACCATTTTGCGGCAGTCTCAGCCATCAGTGACCAAATGCCAACCAAATGCAAATGCATTTTTCTAAAAATCCCGTCCCGGATGAAAACCGTAATGACTCAACTCCATCTTTTGTTACACGCGATAAGGCACCTACTTACAACTAGCTTATAACCTAAAATAGCGCAAACATTCGCCGGCACTAATATCATTGTGGTTCTGAGCAGATTTTTGCACCCGTTTGAATATCGAACCCGGTCAACTATGCTATCAAGGCTCAGACAGCGTGACGGTAACGAACAGGAGACTAATAAAGAAAAATCGCTCTTTTTACCTCAATATAACTTCACTGTAGGGAAATAGGGTTCACAATTGCACCACTTATTTTACGACACTATTACCTGAGAGTGACTAGAGCCTACATGATAGGAGCGTCGTCTCGTTCTATCGAACGGTGTCAGCCAGTGACGGATGCTCTATCCTATCACTTATGATACCTACGGGGTAGTTTTGTGATTATTTTAATGATTAAATTGTATTAATACCTTGTGATACACGTCAATAAACCTTTGTGCATTTAAATACGTTGTTTCAAAGACAACTCTATTACATGAGATCTTTAATTAGTTAGGTACACCGACAACGCGAAAATGAATGAACTAAAATATATTTTTCACTGAAAACCTGAAAGCAATTCTTCATTGTCAACGACGCGCACACCAGTCAACCACCTTGATACACGTTGACAAAGACATAGTCACCCAAATGAAACGAAATATACAGTGTTTTTTTTAAATGGGACAGTATGGGGAAATCCGAATCTAAAGGAGATAGAGGAAAAGTGTCCAAGGAGACATTAGGTGTTTTTTTATGTTAACAAATTTGGCTCATTAAAATTTTTGGTCAAGCGTGAGTTGTTCTTAAAAAATTACAAAGTTGGTCAATTTTTTTTTGACGCGGGTCGGCTCTGTTTCATGTAAGGATTATTTCATTGCATGGAAAGAAAAAAATCTGAACAGCAGAAGTTGGTCAAATTTAATGAAAACTAATCTTCATACAATTGCAGTATTTGCAGTATTCGCCTTGCGCTTCTCCAGAAACTTCCTGCCTCGCACAGCTAAACTGTGGAATGGATTGTCGCCTGCGGTATTTCCGGACCGATACGACCTTCAAACCTTCAAGAAAAGAGCGTACTCCCATCTTAAAGGCCGGCAACGCACTCACAACACCTCTGGTGTTGCAAGTGTCCATGGGCGGCGGTAATCGCTTACCATCAGGTGATCCGTCTGCTCGTTTGCCTCCTATATCATAAAAAAAAAAAAAAAATGTCATCTCTTTCTTGCTTCTATTTCATTCAGAATTGTAAACTGCGCGCATACCTACCAACCTCCGCGGTGGACGCGCGCTGGCAGAGGTGACCCGTTGACAAGAACATAGTGAGAGCAAATAAAATTAAATATGTATTGCTGACATTCGAGTCTTTAACTGTTTCGGCAGTAATAAAGCTGAAAATAAGTGTCATCACGTCAAGTGTCTCATGTTCAAATTGATAACATAGTGATGCTAAATGGATAGTAATTAAACCATGAAATTATCGTAATAAAGTATAAATTATAATTAAAATCATAAAAAGATATGAACCTTGAAAGTTTAGAAAAAATATGCATTTTTTTTTATTGTCCAAGAGTAAATAAAAAGCTACCAATAGAATCCTTACGCTTTTCTAGAAACAAAATTGTATGACAACTATGTCACAACAATTTACCTGATTTTCCATACGTCACACTTGTATAGACACACAGTATGAAGAGTTTCGCGCTGCCGCCGGCGAGGTCATTCTTTATCTCTAATTTTTGGGTATTTATGTTCTTTAATTGTAGTTGCTCCCATACAAACATTTGTTCCTCTCCAAAAACTGGTTCGAATGACGTCAGAAAAAAATCTTAGTCATCATCCCTATTGTATACCGGTGCCCGCGTACCAACTCAAGCGTACCAAGCGCGCGTCATTTGTTTACGTTTGATTGATTTTCTTCTTCTCTTGTAAATTAGTTTCAATTTGCGTCCTGTATATTATTTACGCGCATATTGTAATGATCTCGTCTAAACAGTTCTTGTATAGTTAGTATATTATGTGCCTTTTCTTGAATATTACTTTGCTGTTATTGTGGGTAAACTGTGCAAAGTCGATTCCTAGGTGTTATTTCACCATCGTCGATCGCTTAAGCCGTCTGTACACATTGGCCCAACTTTGGCGCGTGAGCAGGATGCAGCTATGTACCTAAACTAATGAGATCGAATTATAGCCCGCTTTCTCTAACGCATAGCTGGATCCTGCTCACGCGCCAACGTGTAAGCCGGCTTTACATACAAGAATCAGCAGTACTAGTAGCACTATTTATTATTGTCAGTGTTTCTCATTTCACGAGACTCTTTTTTATCATAATATCCGAAAAAAATAGCGAGAGATAGAGTATTTCCGCCGTTTTTTTTTTCATTTAAATGGGAGCCTAACCATGGGGCGGGTCACTCCGTGATTTCGCCGCGCCGCTACATATACTACAAGCCTACCGGCCCCAGCCGGTATGTTAGCGCTGCTGCGACACGCACGCTACCCATGCGATAGAAAGGGATGGCCACTTTTAGGCTCGTTCGGCATACCTAAACAGGGGATTTGTTAACAGAGAACCTGTACGTAGTACTATTATTAATCCTGTGGCCAAACTATCTTTGTATGGGCAGCAGACTTGTGTCGAGCTTCATGGGGAATCTAATGTAAAAAAACAAAAAAAAACTGTACATCTTTTGTTCCAGCGCTGTGTGCGTGTCGCTTGTGATGTCGGCATGGAGGTGGTGGTCCTGGCGGTGGTCTGCGTGCTGGCCGTGAGCGGCGCCCCCAACGCGACGCGCCGCCGCCCCGACCCGACCGCCGTCCGACCCGACCTGGAGCCCGACGATGAGATCCATCTCGACTATTACGATGAGGAGAGAATTAATATATCAGGTGAGTGCGACCTGACACAGGATCTGACCAGACTGACACCCAACATGACGTGACTATATAAGCGCGGAACAAACCTACTTAACCCAATTTCCCAACCAGACCTGGAGTGTGACAATAAAATCGATCTCGACTTACGATGAGGAGAGGATTAATATATCAGGTAAGTGCGACCCGACCACAGCTGGTAAGACAATACACGGCGCGACCTTGACTAACTTGACCCTACTGACACCACCCGACCGTAACGCGACGCGCTCTCGCACCGACCCAACCGCCGTCCGACCCGACCTGGAGCCCAACGATGACTCCCATCACGACTTATAGAGGATTAACATATCAGGTGAGTTCATGACCCGTCCTTATCCGACACCCAACACGACGTGACTCAATAGGCGCGCCACCGCCTCGATCCGACCGCCGTCCGACCCGCGTGATTCAACAGATATAAATATAATCCAACAGTACGAGATTCTATAGCCCCGACATAGATGACGAGAGCAGATCCGACCCGATCTGCTCATGCCCTTCCCAGTGGGCATTGTAAACCGACGCGATTGTGATATTTGCGATCCAACATCCGATCTGGCACGACATACATATACACCTCACCGACCCGAGAGATATGATCCTAGAACTATTGGAATGAGAATTGAATAAAATAGAAAAACTTTATTTCGCAAATAACAGTAGGTAAGTACATTTTTACATTTACACTTAAATGCTATACAACGTGTTAATAAAATAACGCAAAACCTGAAAACCGTTTGTTCAGAATCGAACATAGAATGCGAAAAAAAAAAAAAAAAAATTTTTGACAAGATTTATTTTTTACATTTGTATGGAGTGTTGGCCGACTGGGGCGACCTGCTCCATACAAATGTAAAAAATAAATCGCGTCAAAAATTTTATTTTTTATTTTTTTCGCATTCTACTCTCGATTCTGAACAAACGGTTTTCAGGTTTTGCGTTATTTTATTAACACGTTGTATATTAAAACTAAGATTAGATGCAAAATCGGTGTCCACTAAGCATAATGTCAATCCACAGAAGGCGGATCGACGCTGGTATTATGTGGATCCAATTGAAGAACTTAGTAGTGCAATAAATGATTTTATTTATGATTGATCAAGCACCGGACCTGCATGTAATATTTACACGTCTTTGGTCCCAGAAGGGGTAGACAGTGCACATAAAATTAAATTTTCGGTGCCACTTCTAGCCATTGCACGTTTATAGACGGAGCAAACAAAATGTGATAGGATGACTGTGACAGGTTACACTTCAACCCTCCCGTAGTCGACTTTTGCGAGCCCCATGGGAAGAAAGGTGGGAAGGAAATTATGGTGTACGGGACACATTATGTAGTGTGTTATAACATTATAAAAAAAATAGGGTCCCTTCAAGTCCTTCAATTTCAACAATAAAAAAAATGTTATGAAATTACGAGTAACAAAGACATGTAACAATAACCTTGCGTCTCATTACCTTTAAGTCTGAATTTTTCTTGAAGCGAAGTAAAATAAAAGAAAAGAACTGTAATACTGAGAAACGTGAAACTGCAAGAAACTCTACGCTACCGTGTGCTGACATAACACATTCCCTTGTGCTCGAACTCTGACCTACATAAATAATACATATAGTTTTCTATTTGCTCTAGAGATACAAAGGAACGTAAAGACAATGCACAGAAATGGAGGGTGCAGAGAAATATCAACTGTTATCGAATGTATCTGAGACAATGGGTCTCCTAGGGTTACTGTCCATTGATTGCGACAATTGACGCACGGCAGGACCAAATTGTTTTTAGTGACGTTGCGTCGAAGTTAACTCAGACAAGCCGTTAATTATTGCTTATTAATTTTACAAGGGTGAAGCGCTACATTTTAAGACCTTCACGGACACAACACCCTGTACAGCCATGATTCCACAATGTCTCTCTAACCAGCACACGGACCACTGTCTATAGCAACGATTTGTATCTAGCTTCTAGCTTACTTGTATGTTAGGCTCTTTGAAAAGGTTAGAATTAGAACCTTAACCTACTTTACACTAATACAGTAATAGACATAGGCTACAGTAGATAGACGAGCCCTGCAGTACTAACAAATTCATGAAAATTTGAATATAAAGACAAACTTTATTCTGCAAGTAGGCCTCAATGGCAGTTTCACAAGCCCACCGAAATGATCGATAGCTGTTGATGAATGAGATATGAAATATCCAACGAACAAAAAGGTCCCTCCACACAAATATAAACTTCTATTAGCCTGCTTCATAGACAGGCACAGCGTTATAGCATTTCAGCTTAAAAAAAATAAGGTTTAGGCCCTAGCGCGCTTCAAAAAGTTCCGCATTTACCCTGCGTAACTACAAAAACTAAGCTAGTCTCAGCTGGGAACGTGTTTGACTGCAAATCATTTTTTTTCTGTTTCATGTAACCAAGTGCTTTTGTTCTTCAACTTTTGATTTATTGACTGATAAAAGTTTTGTATGAGACTTGGTTGAAAACCGATCCATATATAGCGAGCAGTAAAATCATCACTAGCACTAGCACTGAGTAACAGCTCATCATCATCATCCTCGTATATCAACCGTAAGACGTCCACTGGTGGACATCGGCCTCCCCTAAAGCGTGCCGATCCTGCGTCACCCGCTTCCAGCGGACTCCCGCGACCTTTACCAGGTCATCAGTCCACCTCGTGGGGGCGCCTACCGCTGCGCCTTCCGGTACGTGGTCGCCACTCGAGAACCTTTGCACCCCAACGGCCATCGGTTCTATACGTGCAATTTTCCCATTGCCACTTAAGTTTAGCGATCCGAGTAACAGATAAAAAGTAACATTATTATCTAATATTATTTTTTTTATATTTAATAATAATGAACCAGTAGCCTTTTCAAAAGTTTTGCTCACTGTAATCCGACCACTATATCAGTCCTGCTGTCAGCTGCAATTTTTACACAATGCCGATAAGCCGTTCTATTAGGGCCGCGTATCTTATCAATACTGGGGCAGTGCTTCCCTCGCGTTACCGAAACCCATTTGTTGGGTAATTTATAACGGAGCCTGGTCGGCTGTAATGGGGTTAGTAGCACTGGGATTGGGATCTAATTTCGGTGGTTTTTGGAGAACCGAAGTTAATACATATCTTGATGTCTGTAACTTGTTTTAAAACTTGCAAAGTTGGGAAAAATTTAATGTTTCAAATATAGGCTGAACAAAAATAGGTTTTCATAATATTAGAGCTTTGCTTTTTTGATAATTAAGTTGTTGGAGGCATGTTAAATAATAATTTGCTGGGGGCATACCGTATTTACCGTATACCACTACTATTTCTTTACAGTTTTCGGTTTTTAGAAATCTGGAACATTCTGGTAATTCTGCAGCCATCTTTATTCGAAGGGACCGTTTATTTGGTGTTTTTGAAATAGCACTTTAATTGTTGCTTCTATGACAAAATTGTCTAATGATGATACATGACTTTTGTTCATGTTTTTTGGGTCGGAAAAGTAGTAATTGTCCAAAATCTCTCAAACTAGAGTTTTTCGCGCCAAGATTTTAACGCTTCGGATTAAACATATCAAATTTAGAGTGGTGAATTGTTATTATAAGCAAATGCTACCAATGCCTGAAACAAATGCGGGTAATTTATAACGGCCTGAAGCTCAAAGCAGGAGTTTACAGTAAGTACAATAGGATCTCATTTGGGTGATTTTTGGGAAATGGAAGCTTAAAGTGATTGATTTGTATTATTTGTTACATTATACAAGGGCTGCGATTCCGTTTGTCTTAACTGACAAAAGGGGACAGATATTTCATCAGCGATATTTCACAGTCTCTGTTTTTTTTTATCATACTGGGAGAGGCAGAAGCGTGTGCGTGTCTAATTATTTTATACTGTTTAATGTCGAAAGAAACACCACCTTTATCAAACCATTGATACAAATACCAAAGCACAGATGTTCCCTTTAACGAACTGATTAATGTTAAAATGGCCGTTTTGTTTCAACTTTCTCAACCGTGCCTGAGTTAAAATCCGCTCTAGATTAAAACTGAAAATGGGAAGGAAATTATGTAGCTATCGAAGCGTACAAAATGCATTTTCTCGACGCAGTAACAGTGTGTCTATCTCCTTTTTCTTGGCACAACCTACCCCCGGCACTTTGAACCCCGCCTTCCCCTACGTCCTATTCTTTTTGATACCACGTCGCGTCGTTGGAGTAAATGGTTACCGTAGCCTATGAACCTTTGCAACTCCAGGGGACTCGCATGCGCGTTGCAACCCTAACGTTATGGTTTTCGGGATAATGTTACATTAATGTATAGTTGAGATTATTTAATGTGGTTGGTTTCTTATAATACTGTCATTGGACCAACTCAAATAATCTGAAGTATATATTCATTATTGCTATTATTTTTGTTCCAAATGAGGCCTAGTTTCCCCGCTGGTTTGCAATAGTAACTACTCACTTGCTTGTGGCAACCAGATTTGCCAATTGTTTCCGTAACTACAACTTAGATAAGTTGAAAAACCTCCAGCATTTTCATTTCAAAGTCCAATATCTCAAAAACGGCTGAACAGATTTTCATGAAACATGGCTTCTTAGCCATGGCATGGAGTGTTCTTACACTCGGGATAAAATTATCGATGACCCAAAAAAACTAAAGAAAATCGGTTTATCCGTTTGGGAGCTACGATACCACAGACAGATACACAGATACACAGACACGACAAACTTATAACACCCCTCTCTTTGCGTCGGGGGTTAAAAACGACTGCATTCGCCAATACTTGGGACTAGGTAACATGCGGACCCGGAAAGCCTAGGGGCTCGGGAGCAAGAGCAAACAAAAATGGGTACATGGGGTTTTGGATAGGAATCCTGTACAAACTGTGCCTATTTTCATCATAAGTATGTACTGAGGTAGGTCAGTGACTATGTCTTACCCGGCTATCGAATAATGCACCAGTATTAAGGCCGTGCCAAACAACCCCCCGATCAATAGCACCTTGGCAAGCTGCCACTGCCGTCTCACTACCAATAACGTCTAATGAAAATGCCTGATTGAAACCCGGCTGATACCAGTGTTTTCAAGTTAGAATAGAATATGTAACGGAAGACCAGCGCTGGCCCTCCAGCATTACGCTGAATTCAGACCATTTCGTGACATCTATTCATAATACAATTTCTTGTTTTGTTGTCACGAATAAACACTTTCTTTCTTTCTAAATCTTAATGTCTGTCTATCTAGACCAGCTTAATAGGTCGGGCTTCCCGTGAGGCGGCTTGACCCTTTTAAATTGGGTAAACTCAGTTTCCTAATTAGCCACAGGGGTATATTGAAAAGGTACCACCACCAACCACTAACCACTAACCACCACCACCCACCACCACACCTGCCACCACTGCACTGCTGGTAACCACTGCACTAGTAGGTACCTACACCGATTAAAATGACTCGGGGTTAGATGGCAGGCGGACCCGGGTCCCGAGTTCCTTTAGGATGCAACCAGGATAACGCTAAGATGATGAATGATGCATGCAGTTAGATATCCGTAAGGCCGTGACCGCATTTGGTGGGACGGAGGGAAGCTTACTGTAACTGCAAAAGTCGCTGTGTCTAACCGCTCGAAAATTAACCGAGATATTTTACTGTGCCACCTTAAAATGTAGTAAAATTATGTAGATGGTGTTGCAATGCCAAAATGCAGCAGAAAACGACTACATTTGTAAGCCGGGAAACTATTGTGTTGCAACTTGCAAGCGACGATTGTACCTAACAATTGCGCTTTATGTGTTCACATTTAGAAAAGTTTGTAGAACTGTTGAAACTGTTTGCCAACTACAGAAAGCGGACAACTAGCAGAAAATGTTAACGAATGTTGTTTTGCAGAATATTTCATATTGTAGAAAACTGTTTAATCGCTGTACATTATTATATTATTATAGTTAAAATGCATTTAGAATATTAACTCTCAGGAACAAAACAATACATTTTATTACATATTATCAAATAATTGTTGCCAGATTTACTGATAAGAGTTATTCGAAGCAGGGAGATGCAGTTATCCCTGAGAAAAAAAACAGAGGTACTTGCTCTGCTCAAATCAATAGTCGCTTAGGCACATTATGAAATTTATGAGTTATGTTATGGGACATTTAATTTTCAAAGCTATAGGTACCAGTGGGGAGCGCCCATAGAAGCCGATTCCCACCACTTTCATAACTTGTTTTGTTCCGGGTGTTAGGTTAGATTAGGTTAGGTATCATTCAACAACACTGTAAACACATTTTTTTTAGTAGCTGGTACATACACTTTTAACTTTTATATTGATCTAGTATTTCAGTCCTTGAGAGTTACAAACACAGTGAATTATATAGGTGGTACAGTTGCCATAAAACCCACACTGTCAGGCTACCAAAGACAAGTTCTTCACCGAAAACTTTTAGTGGCATTTGCTTGGATTATACTCGTAAATATGCACACAGAGTACAGAGTATGGTTAATATGTCTGTCGCCCTAGTTGTGGATTTGATAAAGTGACAGCGATTCACAAGTTCGCGTGATCGATGCCATTACGTTGACACTGTTCAAGTAGGTAAATACCTAGTAAAGATTCGTGTATTTGATGAGACTGAGCATACTAATGAGCATACATCGGGGTTTTCGGAGCGGGAACGTTTGACATTAGCCAAAGAGTAGGTATTTACTTAAAAACAGATCGTACCCTAGTAGGTTTCTACCGAATGAATAATTGATTGAAAAATAAATAAAGATTAATCATACATATAGGTACATATTTTATATTGGTCATTCATTATCAACCTCTTCAGTTAAGTCTATTCATTTATAAGAAAATGCTTCATAGATATCGAGCGTCAAGATTGACATTGTATTAGACACCTATTGTCAACCGTTACCCTTGCTTGTCTAGTAGATAAACTTATATGCAATTGTATTTTAAAAAACTGTAAATAATCAGTTAACACAAATATGCCTCCGAGAAAAAAAACTCGTTACGAGTTTATGCGTTCGTGGATAGAAAATAATCCAGAGATAGAGGTTCGAGATTCTTTATTATTTTGCACCAAGTGCAATGTGAGCTTCGCTCAAACGAAATCTAGTGTAACGCGACATGTCGCATCTAATAAACATACAGGTATGAAATATGATTTCAATAGTGAGCTCTTGAAATTTGTTGTGGGCCGTAATATACCATGGACGCAGGTAAACAATCCGATATTTAAAGATTTTATCGAAAATTGTGTTACCGGTAAATTTGGAAAAACTGCAAAAGTTCCTTCGGAATGTCAACTGCGACGGGAATATTTAAATAAAGCTTACGATGAAAAAATGAATAAAATACGGAGCGAGCTAAAAAATGAATATATATATGTGAGTGTTGACGAAACCACGGATGATTATGGTCGTCAAATAGCTAACGTAATAGTGGGAGCATTACGTGATGATCACATTGGCACTCAACACTTGATATCCAGTAAACGGTTAGACAGCACGAACAATGTATCAATATCCAATACGGTCACAAGTGCTCTTGATGTATTATGGGGTGCTAACCATAATAATCACAATAAAGTACTTTTACTTTTAACTGACGGTGTGGGCTACATGCTAAAGGCTGGAAGAAATTTAAAATGTATTTTTCCCAATCTTTTGCACGTCACATGTTTGGCTCATGGTTTAAATAGAGTGGCTGAACTAGTAAGAAAACTTTATCCAGATGTGAATGATTTAATCGCAAATGTTAAGAAGACATTTTTGAAATCTCCTAAAAGAATACAAAAGTTTAAAGAAATGCTCCCCGGAGTGCCTTTACCACCTCGACCAACAATTATTCGGTGGGGAACCTGGATAGAAGCTGCAACGTATTACAGCAAACATTACGATGAAGTGAAACGTGTTCTAAATACATTCAGTCCCACCAAAGCCCAGAGTATTAGAAAGGCAAAAAGAGCGTTTGGAAATGCAAATATAAAAAGCGACTTAAATTTCATAGCAAATCATTTGATGACTATCCCAAATGCTATTAAAAACTACAGGATGCGAAGCTGTCCATCAGCGATAGTTTAAAAATAGTTCATGAAACCTATAGAGATGTTTCCAAATTAAACATGAGCGTAAAAGGAAAACAGATTTATGATAAACTGAAGTTGGTGTTAAAGAAGAATTCTGGCTATAGCACACTAAAAATTATAAATGAGTTGGTACAAGGCAAAGAAATAGAACTTCAATCTCAAACTTCTCGTGCTTCAATTGATTCCTACAAAAAATTTAAATATGCACCTATTACAACTGTCGACGTGGAAAGATCATTTAGCTCCTTGAAATGGATATTTACAGCAAGACGCCGTAGATTAACTGTCCCAAATATAGAAAAAATATTAATAGTTTATTCTGAAAATCGTGTCAACTATTCAATTTACAGCAGGTAATTAATTAAAGTTATTTTAATTGTTACCTTATAAGTTATAAGACTTTTACGGAAATTAAAATAAAACTTTGTCACAGATTGTATACAACTCACAGAGAGGTAGTTATTCATTAGGCATAATAAGATATTTTCTTAGACTAACATATCTGTTTATCTCTACTCTTTCTCAAATCATTCCCGCTCCGAAAACCCCGATGTATGCTAATGAGCTGTGTTAACCGCATAATTTTTATTAATGTTATTAATGCGATAGTCCATTGCCATTGCCATGCGACAAGTTCGGTGACTCTTCAGCGGGCGTATGGAATGGTTGCCATACCCAAAATGGCCACCATGCTACGCCCGCGGACGACTGTTTAAGCGACTATTGCGAATCCATAGACGAATGATATGTCGCATGTAGATCGGGGTAACATTATCTTATCTGTCGCATTAGTCCTTGTTGACTACGGAACCCTAAAAAGAAAAAGGAATTCACAGCAATGTTTCAAAACTAAATAAAAATATATTGGTGCAAGTTTTCATTCATTAATAGTAAAAAACTGCATCGGTCCCTCGTGGAGTACTTACCTCAGGGACTTATTTTAGCCAGTCCTATTTCTTATTTGTTTACGGACAGTCGGACACTCATAATAATGGAAACGTAAAAAGTCGGACCAAGAAACAAAGTTAGACGGAGCATGACTGCATATCTTTTTTCTTGGTCTGAACTGAAGCTGACTGAAACTGGTGTAAATAGACTGTACGAAGTACATTTCCAAGTAACGAGTACATGACACGAGTTAAAAATTGACAACACTAAATCTCCAGTTTAACAACATTCGGTACTTACATCACCAAAGCGTGCCGAAAGTTTTAAAACTGGCAATTTATTTCGCAGCCAGATAGCCAGAACAATACATCAGCTGTGTCGTAAATAACTGGATATACATTGTATTAAATACCTACATAAAATGCTTTAACGGGGATTAAATCAGACTGGCCACCATTCGTTACAGTATGTGTTTACTAAAGTAAACACATACTGTAACGAATGGTGGCCAGTCTGATTTATATATATATATTAATACTAACGTATGTATCAAGCGGTAGAGAGAACTTCAAAATCTTCAAATGATGTATTGTGTTTTATGCTAAAACAAGTATACAGGGTGTTAGGTAACAGGATGCAAAGCCGAAAGTAGGTGATAGTTAAGGCCATACTGAACTATTTAACCCCGAAATCTCAAAAAAAAATTGTTCGTTTTATACATTTCACCCGTTCGAATGTCGATGTTTTGTATGAAGAGGACAATTTTTTTTTTGAGATTTCGGGGTTGGCCCCATAGTATAAATTGTTCAGTATGGCCTAAACTATACTTTCGGCTTTGCATCCTGTTACCAAACACCCTGTATTTTGACAACATTATATACTATAGATTGCTCAAATCATAAAGATGCCCCTCACTCCTTCTATATTATAATATGGATAAAACGTTTAGTTTCACAATCTATATAACCCTCCGAGAGTGAGTATTCACCCTTCACTGATTGATTACATCTACCGCAATAGAAAATGAATTCCCCAAGCGCCTACAAGAAAATTCATAGCAACTAGTCATTACAGCTGGAATTTTGCTAACATATTTTAGCAGGCGCCGCGAATTTAGTGCAGAAACGAATTAAAAACTTGAAAATTGAAGCGCAATAACAGTATATAGTGTGCCAAGGCTTGACTGCTGGCTGAGTTCCAACCGTCCAAGCTTGCAGATGTCACACCGCTACTTTCCGAGTTTTATTGTGGAAATGTGGGCTTTAAAAGGGGTCGTGTTGGCATATTGTTGATCGTTTTATGTTCGAAACACGACTCATGCTAGCTAAATATTAAGCTAACATAATCGTGTTTTTACACAGCGACAAGGGTTGCGGGCATTGTTTGGCATTTATTTTCAACGTTTCGCGACTTCACAGCTTGAATTCATATTTCAAGTTCTGTAACGCTGATCCACTTCGCCCCCATTTGGAGAATCACCTGGAACTTCAAAGAGAGACCTATATCACCTAGCTGTTAGAAACCAAAACTAACTCATTATTCGCATTTCCGTAAGAATTCCCTCGCCGTACCTGAAACGTGATACTTCGCAGCCCATTATAGGAACGTAACTTCAATATTTCATTGCATGTTTGAGAAAATGTTCTTTCACGTATGGAACAAACGTAATATAAAATATAAACAATCGATTCAGCACGACATTTCACTTCCGTTAAATACAGATTCCTCGAAAAGAAACTCGAACAACTATCGCGTAAAGAGTGACCCATCGAAGCGGGCATTTAAACTTGCAAGTTTCTCTCTTTGAGAACTTTCCTATTTTAACTTTGCTCAATAACTTCTCTAGCTAAGTTATAAGAAAGCCAGTTGCCGACTTAATCGCTTTTGACTTTTAACTTATAAATGCTTAAGGATTGTTTATAAAAGCGGAAGGATTTGCTGGATGTATCTACCTACTAATTGATGTCGCTATCGCCTTCTGCTGATTATACCTACAGTTCATGGTTTGCGTTTTTTCGTTGAACATTTGGTTTGGTGGTTGGTTGGTTCGAATTCCGGCTCGTAACCAATGAGTTTTTCAGAACTTATGTACGGAATATCATTTGATATTTACCGCTAGCTTTTCGGTGAAGGAAAACATCGTAAGGAAACCTGCATACAATCTGAGAAGAAATTCAAAGGTTTGTGAAGAAGTATGTGAAGTCCCAGATATATGATAGTGTATATTATGATGATTTAAACGTAAAAGGCTTTTTAAACTGCTTTGGTACCTATGGTTCATGTATAATTTTAAAACGTAAGAGATCATTGTACTGGAGCAACATCTGTGCCCTTTACGATGCTGTTTAAAAATCCCTGTATTCAATATTAAATACCAGACATCATTCCCTCGTTGTTTTTAAAAATAAGTGTTATAGTTAGACCAAGTGTTACCAGTACTATGGGTATGCTTGCTTGTTCTTGAATGGCACTGTGCTTCGGTTCTTAAGTAGGTACTTATATATATGTTGACTAATTCGGATCAATTCGGCTTAGTTTGATTAATACAATTTATTTTCCGATAATCGTACCTGCTCGATAACGGTACCGCCATGACATTGAATGTTTTGTCAAAATCCGGCAGAAGGGCCCTTGACTTGAGACGACACTTCGTTAATTTCCTAGATCTGCATTCGTTACAATTGCGAAAAGCTCAAAGTTATTATCCACGTAGGATTTAACGCCTACTTAAAATGCGAGAGCAATCTCATCGTAATTAGGGTCGGGTCTTAATCAGGAGCTTTGGCAACCACGAAATAATCAAATTTTCCTTGATCTCTTTAAAGCACCTGCTTAAAAGTGTAAAAAACGAAATCTATATTATTTTCTAATTTAAAAGAGATTATACCTTATGCCACTTCGTTTAACGGGCCACTTATGTTTAGGTAACCTAATTGGCTTTTAAACCAAACCGTCTGTAATCGTAATAGTTAAAGCAACGACGCGTAATTCAATGTCGGAGAGGCAACCGGATGGCTCGCGGTATTTGAGCTCCCGAAGTGATGTGGAACCGCCCTGTGCAACCCGAAATGAGCCAACTGTGACCGGTTTGGAAATAGGAGGGGTGGTAAAAAAAAAAAATATCGCGAGGCAACCGGATGACAAGCGGTAGCCTGAAAGTGTGTACGCTGTTTATATAATGAAATTTTTATGCCATCCCTCCTAGTGCGACCGGAGCCGAGTAAGCAAGCGAACAAAAAAAAATTGGCAGGCAACCGCTTGAAATTGTCTGTATGTGATGAAGTACAAGCGTGCCAATTTCCACATCACTTCGGGAGCTCAAATACCGCGAGCCATCCGGTTGCCTCTCCGACATTGAATTACGCGTCATTGCTCTGAATATAAGGAGTGTTCGACAAAATACGTGTAATGTTTGACAAATTTCTATGAAATGCCAGCTGCCGGCGCGGCATATCTAACGTTGATCGGTCTGTAATCGTAGGCTTGTGCAACCCACCCTTAATAATCTCAGACTCAACATCTATCTTGTGTCCTCAAATACCGACAAATAACAGCATTGCTATTAGAACCAGATATTTCCGCCTCCTTACGTATCTGGGACACGTCCAGCCTTTTTCTTTCCCGCTGTATTGAAATTTGTTACAGTTGTTGTGTACAGTTGGGTGCACCAGGCTTTCTAGGTCAGAGAGAATTTCACTCACTAAGAGTATTTTTCTTTAAACAATTGCTAGCACTCGCTAGCAATTGTTAGTTAATAGCTAATCAGCTATAATGTCAGGTACAAGGCAACTGATAGCTGTTGGTCCATGTAGCATTACACATAAATAATAGTACTACGTTCACTCTTGACAAATGACCTGTTTCGTTATGCCAAACTAGCCAAAACGTGGCCATCCCTTTCTATCGGATGCAACGCGCTGCGATAGAACGCGTGCGTGCCGTAGCAGCGGTAACATACCGACGGGGCCTGCTCTTAGCGGCGCGACGAAATCACGGCGTGAGCCGCCCCTGCCGGTATATAACTAGACTGTGATGCAATGAAAGTATCAAAGCTACATTTCACAAACTTTACCTCATTATTATTAGTAGATACCACTAGGATTACTACACTACCACTACTACTACTACTTCCCCTACTAGTCTGTCTCTACTTAAATCTTGAACGAGACTGCTGGCTCGGCTTCAGTAAGGGTTCGGGCAATTGCCTCCAGCCAGCTCCAACTCCCGGCTCCAAATAATTACCTAAACGGCCTGCAAACATCTCCCTAACAGCCCCAACTGTTACGTAAAGCTGACTAGGGCTGTCACACGACGATTTTGAAGTTTCATGTGTTTTAGAATTGTTAGGCTGAAACGGAGCGTTAGGATAGGAACAACTTAGTGAAAAAATCCCGCTCGCGGCGAATAACTTTTCACTTTGTTCGAAATTTAGAATTTCGTTAGCGGATGTTTACAACCTAGCTTCTATCTTTCTTTCTTGGTCTGAGGGCTTATCCTGGTAATCTACTGGATCTACGTAATTTACGTGTCATAACAATCCGCCCTAGACATACACGCATGTGTGGTGTTCACGTTACGAAAATTGTATGCCTTGTTCCTTGCAACGAGCTAAAAAACTCACCTCCCCTACAAAAACGAAACGTTCAAAACGATTATCGCTCTTATTCGGGGTGAGTATTCAAATTCATCTTAGCTGTGCGAAGTAGTCCGTTACTGCAGCAGTGTTTTAGGAAGAAATGCGCGGACTGCACATAACATGCGTAGGGCATTGGCAGTTCGAAGCAATATGCTGGCTCGCAGGTTCGCACGGTGTACGAGGTTTGTCAAAATAACTCTATTTAAAGCGTTTTGCCAGACTTTTTACACCTGCAGCTTGTGGGTCAAGTGCACGCAGAGATCTATCGATGCCTTACGTGTCCAATACAATAATGGTTTCAGGGTGTTGTTGGGATTGCCTCGATTTTGCAGCGCGTCAGGTATGTTTGCAGAGGCTCGTTTGATAGCTTTCAGGCAATAATGCGCAAACGTGTTGCCTCCCTGATGCGTCGCGTGCGGGACAGTACCAGCAGCCTCCTGAATACCATTGTTGACAGACTGGATTGTCCGATGGTGGGACGTTGGAATGCCATGCATATGGCTAAAAATCCAATAGTATTTTAAGATTTTAAGGATTTGTAATTTTAATTTTATTCTTATTTATAATGTACCTAATGTTTGTAATATTTGTAATAATTGTAATGTAATGATATGGACTGAAGGGTTCGAAATAAATGAATATATATATTTTTTTTTTAATTTATAACAGGAAGAGATGCGTGGCTAGTAAAGCTATTGGTGAATTGCTATAAACCATAGTTTAAGTAGCGCCGCAATATGGCCCCACAGAATGGGTGGCATTGCCATTATGCGGGGTTGGGGGGGTTTATAAAAACGATGCCAGGCAGCCGTTTAGTTCGAACACGCACATACCGGGGTTTAGGGACGTGTTTGGGTAAATTAAGGATCTCGCATTCTATGGTTTTTTCGTTCGTGTACACAAAACTCCTTTCATTTAATTGAATTTCAGACGCTATTAAAAAAGTATTGTATTCCAGAACACTCATAAACTGGCAACCCTACTCACTCCTAATGCACACGTCGTCAAGCCTTTTTCAGCTCGCAAACAAAGAAGTCTGTCGCTCGCTCAAATGAAAGCCTACCCCATACAAAGGAATTTAAAACCTAACCCCCGGTGTTAAAGCACACATTTGACTAACAAACACAATGGGACATGGTAATTAATTTCTCGCTAAGATCTTGGGATATACGAAGGTGTTTACAGCGAAAATGACGTATGCGCCGAGGAATTAAAACGCAGTTATACCAGTTTAGTGTTGAAGTTGCTGACATGATGTGTTTTTCTGAATGTATGCAGGGAATTTTTCATCTCAGTTTGACTTAGTTTACGAGTGAATTTAAAGATGGGAAATGCTGGAATTACGAGGTGCGTTTAGCTTTGTAAGAGTGCTTAGAAATGGAGGATTAGCTTTTTAGAGTTTTGTAACGAAAAGTTTTATTGTTGTAATGTTGACATTCCATATCTGTCTGATACCTACTGCCATTGTTACCGATATAGAATTCTTCCTCGACACTATCGCGATAGTACAATTGGATGGATTTTTTTTTTCACTTTTTTAAATAGAATAACTCATCATTCATCCTCCTAGCATTTATTTATTTATTTTTAGCTACTGACCTTGCTTTTGGCTTTTTGGCTGCTGCTGGATGCGAGTGGCGCAGGACCGGTCGCTTTGGCACTCTTTGGGGGAGGCCTATGTCCAGCAGTGGACGTCTTTCGGCTGATATGATGATGATAATGATGATGAACTCAAAGCCAGAATAAATAATAGTCCCAGAGGGAAATCTGGACCTTATTGGGATTAGACCGGTTTCCATGTTTTTCGTTCACCGAAAAGCCACTGTGAAATTAATATTCCTTACATAAGTTTTAAAAAACAGCCAGTGGTTCGAACCCACTACTACTCCAGGCAAAATACGGTTTTGAAAAACATTAATTTATAATGGCGTTTTAATTGTTGATTTCATTTGAAAATGTTATTCTAAGATGATTTAGTCAAGAATCCGACAAACTTTCCACCAGGCCTTTAAATAGCGCTATTTTCGTATAGCGCTATCATTTATAACGTTATTATTCCTTAAACCGCTATACTCAAAAACGATATTTGACGCGCTGTATAGCGATATCCATTATAACGTTATAAATCTAAACCATTAATATAAAACCGATACTTTTTTAACCGATATAATAATGTTATAACGTTATAGGAGCCTTTCTCGCATTCAGTATAGCCTACTCGTGCAATGTAAGCGATGTGATTACGTAACGTAGGTTGTTTGTTAGAGTGCACGACGTCATAGTAAAATACAGAATTTTTCGATTTGCTCGGCTTGTCGGCGCAGGTTGTAGCCTGATACGAATATCCTGACTAATCATTTTCAAATCAGATTGTCTTTAGCTACTCTGTGCCTCATTAATCGGAAATGCATCATCCCATAAAAAACATGCCATGTAAAATAGAGGTCAAGTCTCGAAACTCTTCCACCGTAAAAAGTTGTGAGATATTTCGTAGAGCCAAGTCTCAGGCATTCTTTTATCTTTATTTGCTTGCTAAATAAAATTTTGTGACTTGGCAATCACACAATACTACATAGCTTTAGGTATGCAGAAATCCATTAATGCAGGAAAGTTGTGTGATTGCCAAGTTACAGAATTTTATTTAGCAAGCAAATAAAGATTAAAGAATGCCTAAGACTTGGCTCTACGAAATATCTCACAACTTTTTACGGTGGAAGAGTTTCGAGACTTGGCCTCTTTTTTACATGGAATGTTTTTGCTTGCTAAATAAAATTCTGCAACGTGGCGATCTCACAACTTAACTGTATTTATAGATTTTTGCATACTTACCTAAAATTATGTAGTATTGTGTGATTGCCAAGTCACAAAATTTTATTTAGCAAGCAAATAAAGATTAATAAGAATGCCTGAAACTTGGCTATACGAAATATCTCACAACTTTTTACGGTGGAAGAGTTTCGAGACTTGGCCTCTTTTTTACATGGAGTGTTTTTTATGGAATCTCACTTCTTTTTGTAGGTTAATGTGTTATCCATACATACAAACTATGAATGCAGGCCCATTCTTGCTTTTGAATTTTCCCATTCACTGCAAATGTAACTTTGTAATCCTATATATTTGTATAGGATTACAAAGTAATGTATACAGTTGGTGTATCTAGAAAACTGGGTTGAAATAGCTATTTTTTATAGTTTTCCCTATATGTGGCCATTAAACCCTAACTCTGTACCAAATTTCAGCTCTCTGAGTTTATGGGAAGTACTAGTTCTATTTTGATGATCATGAGTGAGTGAGTGTCATAAATGCGAAACATTGCTTTCGCTTAACTTCGGAACTAAATGACCTACAGACTCGAAATTTTGGATTTTAAGTATGTGATTATAGCTTACTGGATGACGAAAATTTCTGCATTCTGGTCTTATTCAGAGGTTCTCAAATAGGGGCCTGAAAATGTGGCGAAATGGTTCCAGTAAAGGATGGTACGGCAGTGTTTGCTTCGCGCTCGACTTGGCGGGGGCACTGCCGTGCCCCCAGATATTAATGGCATTGTTATAACATGGTAAATTATTAATAATTTAAATGCCTGCATCAAATGTTTCTGCTTAGCCCGTTGGTTGACTGGTAGAGAATGCCTTATGGCATTAAGTCCACCATATATACTTTTTTTTG
Organism: Epinotia ramella; assembly: GCA_947578815.1. Classification (NCBI taxonomy): domain Eukaryota; kingdom Metazoa; phylum Arthropoda; class Insecta; order Lepidoptera; family Tortricidae; genus Epinotia; species Epinotia ramella. The sequence goes on from OX388205.1 coordinate 27,872,823, forward strand.
TATTGTGTCACAAAGTTTAAATAAATTAAACCGGTCTCATGGCACCAGCACGCACATTACGGATGGATGGTCAGCTAAGATGCTTAAAATGAGGTGGAGAGAATGAAGAAGACTTCCTGACTAATTCATCAACGCACAGCCGAAACTACTGGGACTAAAAAGAAGGGACAAGATGGAATTTTTGGAAATCCCATCCCTAAGGGGGTTAAATAGGGGTGCAAAGTTTGTATGAGGGAAACTTTTTCTTTTAACTAGAGACTTGAAACTTTGTAGGAAGATTACTTATTAAGATGCATAAAAAGTTCTTGCAGCGTTTAAGAAAATTCCACTCCTAAGGGGGTTAAGTAGGGGACAGGGGTGCAATGTTTGTATGGGGGAAACATTATTTTTTGAACTAGAGACTTGAAACTTTGTAGAAAGATTACTTATAAGAATAGAAAAAAGTACTTTCTGTGTTTTAGAAAATTTCATCCCTAAGGCGGTTAAATAGAGGTGCAAAGTTTGTATGGAGGGAACTTTATTTTTTGAGCTAGAAACTTCAAACTTTGTAGAAAGATTACTAAATACAATACAAAAAAGGACTGTCAGCGTTTTAGAAATTTCCACCCCTAAGGGGGTTAAATAGGGGTGAAAAGTTTGTATGAGAAACCTTTTTTTTGAGCTTGAGATTTGAAACGTTGTTGAAAGATTACTTATTAGAATAGAAAAACAGTTAGTAATTTTAACGTGTTAGAAAAATCCATCCCTAAGGGGGTTAAAAAGGTATTTATGCAAGATTAGGATGAGAAACATTTTTTTTGAGCTAGAGATGGGCAACTTTGTGGTACGATTACTTATTAGAAAAAAAAATCCTTTCATCGTCTTGGAAAAATACCACCCCTAAGGGGGTTAAAAGTGTTAAAACGGTATTCAAGGTTTATATGGAGAGCAAGAAAATATAGTAAGATATTTCTAATGTCAGTCTTAGTCTGTATGTTAAAAGACAACAAAACTGATTTCAGTGTTTTTTTTTAATTCATCCCCTATAGGCGTTAATGGGGCTTCAAAGTTTATATGGAGGGAAAAGTAATTTTTTAAGTAAGATTTTTTAATTTTGGTCTTAAAATAGAGAAAGCAGATTAGTAGATTTTTTTATTCATCACCTAAGAGTGTTTAAAGGGGATTAGGGACCAAGGCCGTATAGGGTCAAGACAATTTTAAAGTAAAACATTAGTGTAACTACGATTTTAGACGGTTTGTTTAAAACTAAAAAATACATTTCAATGTTTTTGAAATTCATCCCCCAAGAGGGTTTCTAGGGGGTTCAAAGTTTATACGAAGAGCAAGATATTTTTAAAATAATATATTTATTACTTAGGTTATGGACCGTTTGTTTAATGATTAGAAAACGATTTCAGCGTTTTTTTTATTCATCCCCTAAGAGAGTTAAAAGGTTTGAAGGTTGTATAGAGAGCAAGACCTTTTTTAAAGTAAGACTTACAGATTTGAACAGTTATCGGAAATGTAGGATAGGTTAGGTTAGAACTGCGATGCTCCCAGAATCGAATAGATTTAATCAACATTGGGTACTTATTATTATAACAGTAATGTAGCTTAGTAGACATATAAAAATATATTTTTCTTTAATACTGTATGAAAACGTCTGTTGATGATTCTTAAGATATTTATGTTTGTAAAAACGAAGTTTTCAATTTTTAGGAATTTACTTATTTATTTTCAATTTAGATTTATCAATTTAAACTAACGAACTCATCGCACTGTTACCTTTTACGTAGGTTTAATCCCTGAACGTATTTAGATGAAATTTCCCGTACAGATAATTTGAGACCCTTGGAAGGATATAGGATAGTTTTTATATATCTTTAAGATGGTAGAAGTGTGTTTGGGACAGCGATAAATAGCTTGCACCGAACATAATTTAATAGCAATATTTTTACTAAGACCATAAAAGTTCCACGCGAACGAAGTTGCTGGCAACAGCTAGTTATTTATATACATATTTAGTGACTAAGGATTAATTAGAAAAGGAGGATGAATCGTAAGAAAAGGAGGATCGATACATATTTATGTGTACCAACCGTCCTTGGTCTCCCCTATCTATCGCGAGCCTATCTAGACAGATTATGGCGAAGAACCGAAATCGAAAATTCACACATTCTTTGGTTTCATAATCAGATTTTATTTAACTTGTCGTTTTCGGAATGGCTCTAAATCAAAAATAAAATAAAATGTCGGAAACTAAAAGTATATTTTAATTTTATTACGATTAATGAACAAAAGCACATACCAACATACCTATGCATAATTTTTTGCTCACGGCAACACCGTCGGTCGTAGGGCTTGTTTGGAATAGGTCCTAATACTGGGAGTCTGCGATTTAGTGCCGAGACAAACAATTAACATAAAAATATATTGACCCTCTTACATATTGTAATAGTGTATACCTAGGGGCTATTAAGATTGGCACTCTTTCTTTTTATTTATGAGCAAGTCCACGAATCTGTGGACAGCGTTGCGTTTCCTGCGTCCCATTTTTATTCCGCCATTTATCGTCGCAACCAACCAAATATTCACAATTCACAACCAATTTGCAAATGATCGAGGTAAACTAGCATTAATAAGATTTAGAAGCTAGAACAACATAACGGCAACGTCGCACGTCGCGCTACGGCACACGTGGTGGCATGTTGGCATTGGCACAGAGCGGCAACGGCGCAGCCGTAGCGCGCGGCTCGCATTTTTAAACGATATTATAACGTTATTATATATCGTTCTGTTATTCATTCTGTTACGGTATGTATATCGTTATGGAGAATATTGGTTTTGTTATAACGTAATTTTCGAACACTAACGGAATATACCGTTATAATTCCGGTTCATTTTATAACGTTTTAAAGGCCTGCTTTCCACCCGGAAGTAATTACGTAGATTTAAATGAAGCATGCATTATCTTTTTTTGTACGATTTATCTTGAATATTATAGAGCAAATGTAAATGAACCAAAATAAAGACAAAAACATTTATTAATATTTTTACTGACTTTTCAGACCCCAGTTAACTTATAATTTTTTCGATGTCTGAAATTTTGTCGGATTTTGTCGCTGGGTAACTATTTAATTGATAATATATCCGTTACACATAAAAAATAAGCTATTATAAATTATTTCCAAAATTCACATTTTTTCCATACAAGTTGTCAGTTCATTGCCTGGACTATACCGCCAGATTTAAAGTCGCGTGGCTTACCGCTCGGCTACAGTGGGCAGTGGCTCGTCGTGAAATGAAAACACGCTCTTATGGCTGACTTCGCTGTACTAGAACTATTATATAATCTGTGGCTGTACATCGAAAATGGTATGCGATTCGGCGATCCAGATTGTCCACTCGGTAACGGCCCAGCAACGACTGCGAGCGGCGGCGGCGACTTTTCTAATTCATTGCGTGTGATCCCAACTAACCACAGTGCGTTGCACCTCTCGACCGCGCAATGAACAGATAAAACAGATAAATGTCGTGGCCGGGCCGTCAGTTGGGTTGGGATAAAAGACGCCTTACTCAGTCACATCTCGCGATATGGAAACAAAGGCAAACCCATTAAGCGAGAAACTTCCAAGGCGGTTCCGTTTCCGCTGCATTGCCAGATGCGGAAATTGAATACCTACCTTTTATGGCAATGTGTGCAGTTGTGTACGGTCGAGGTCATAAATACGTTTACACTTTTGCACCTTATTGCCTTGTAATAAGGTGCAAAAGTGTAAACATATTTATGACCTCGACTGTACATGCCTATTAAGAAGATTTGTTCATTTCATGATAAAATTACAAGATTGCAAGAAACATGTACTTGCGTTACCTGTGCGGGAATCAGAGGTCTAGTTTCGTTAAGTGTGACTGGGGAGATTTTTTTATACCACGTTGGTGGCAAAAAAACTGATTGTAAGTGGTTACCGTAGCCTATGGACGCTTGAAACTCCAAGGTGTGTTACATGTGCGTTGCCGACCCTTTATAAATGTATGCACTCCTTTTTTTGAAAAACCCCATACAGTAGGGCACGTTAGCACCTGGTGAGGACCATTAGCGCGTTCCGAATAACAGCCCTGAAAAGAACAGTCGTAGAAGTACGAGTAGGAAGTAGGTACCTATATGAAAAAACTCTAAGACTTACCCGTCAAACATAATCGAAGTAAAATTTGCCTAAAAACACATTATTATAGCACAAATCACAAAACCTGCAGATACCGTAAATACAATTTCGCCAACGAAATTGCCAAGAGCGGTTATTTCATTTTTCATTTCATTTAAAGCAATTTCCTCCAGAGCCTTATCGCCGGAAACGGAAAGAGGTGGCGGACAAAATTAAAAGCGAGTGGAATTGATTTAAATCGCTCAATAATTACAGGACAAAGTTTTGGGTTGGTGGATTTGTAAATAAATTGTTGCGTTGCCTTGAGGAGGGACATGAGTTAGGTTTAAATCGCAGTTTTTAGATTGAATATATACCTATGAGAAACTAAAACGAATGCGAGGAAAAAACTTAATAACATTGTAACAGTTTTTCGATCAGCTCACGTGACATCTTACGGTGTCACCCTAAAAATGAATTTGACGCAAATTTATAAACAATTATCAATTATTTAGGCGGACGGGCCGCGGGCGCGTTGGGTGCGACGGGCCGCTCGCCCGTCGCGCGTCGGCGGCGGCAAACAAAATACCAATTAGTTTGTGCCATTGCCAAATATTTTTCAAAGCTTTATCTCTTTAGGAATAACGTCCAAATTCGAACTATTCGAATTTGCGAGAACAGCAGACGGCGGCGGTGAACAAGATATCAATTTGTTTTTGCCGTTGGTAAATATTTCTCAAAGCTTTATCTCTTTAGTAATAACGTCCAAATTCGAACTATTCGAATTTGCTCAATAGCAAAACGGTGAAGGACGCTTAGACAAAATTACAAATTTATTTGAAGAATATGCTATTGCAAAAAGTGTTTAACGGCTTTATACTCTTACGAATAGCGTTCAGTTTTGAATGAAGTCGAATCGGCTAGCAGCAAAATATAAAAGTTTGTGACCTCCTTCACTGTCGCGTATTCAGTAATTTTTCCCCATCCCAAAAAGTGCTCAGCGCCGCTAAAGAAGTATTTCAGTTCAAAAAACCTACAAAAACTACATCATAATTATTTGCAATCGATTTGTCGGAACAAAACCATACATCCTATCTCATTTTAAATAAATAAGTATTACGCATTTGTAGACTGGCAGCATCAGTTGCAGAATTAATATTCGAGTTGATAATTAAATAATGGTGTAAATCGGTCAACCATTTCTTGTTGTTACCTATCCTGTTCCGTTCGACAATATTGCAAAGTTTCTTTCAAAAATTGTTATAACTGGACTTCTAACATCCTTATAAAATGGATTGGCATCAGTTATCCATCAGGATGGATGGATAAAAAAGGAGTTGAAAATGTCAAGAAAACCCGGTTTATTTAAATCCACCATCCATCAGTCGTGAATTTAAACTTAGTGACTCAGGAGACGTAACCATGGCAACTTGACCCAAATTGTACAATGCATAACACCAGCCATGCTGCTTACTACCGGAGGGGCGAGACGAGACGAGACGATGCGAGAATTGAAATCGTATGGGAGTTACTACCTATTTCCACCGCGCGCGCGCGCGCGCTCGGTTCTAATAGGTAGTAAGTCCCATACGAATTCAATTCTCGCATCGTCTCGCCTCGTCTCGCCCCTCCGATGGAAAACCAGCTCTAAACGTCTGTTAGAAGGTCGCCAACAAGCCCCTCTGACCGAGCGGCCTTGGTCCGGCCGAGCGTGTTGACAGTTGTTTGCAGCAAAGTTTCATACGTTACATATGGTCTAGCAGACGTTTTACTGCGAAGACTTCTCAGTTAACAACAAACGTTTTTCATTTCCAGAAAAGGGCAAGTACCTGGGATCACCGTGCGAGTTCACGTGTAACCCGAGCCTCCTGCACGTGCACTGCGACCTCGCGTCTAGCTCCTGCCAGTGCGACCCCAAGCACCCAGTCAACCTCGGGGTCGCGCGCGGCTGCGCTAAAGGTACCACACAGCACTTGAGATATCGATATAGTAATTTAAAGCAATGTCACTCTTGGCATCACGCCCATCTGTCCTTTAGGGATGAGAGTTACTTCAAAGTTCTTGACAGCGTTCCGAGCGAGCTTGAAAGAGCTCTAGCTCTTTAACACACATTAGACCACCAGTCACCACCACCACCAGTGGTGAGGTAGGGCACAGCGAAATGTCATCCCGCTCGAATTTGGAGCAGCCCAACTGGGGAAGTACCTCCGCCTTGCAGAAGACCACAGCCATAATAACACTACTACTTGCTCTGTAGTAGTGTTGTGTTCCTGGAGGTGAGCAACGTCGCCAGAGCTCCCGATGACGCGTTGTGTTGAGAGCGAGGGAATTTGTTTCTTCATCTGTCAACACGGCGAATCCTCAAACATATCAAGGGTCGGCAACGCCCATGTTACTCCTTTGGAGTTGCATGCGTCTATAGGCTGCGGTGTCCGCTTATCATCAGGCGGGCCGTACGCTTGTTTGCCACCGTCGTTGTATTTAAAAAAAAAAACCACTAGAGCAATTCAGAGCAAGTGAGAATTGTGAGAGCGCTTTAAAGCAAGTTAGTGTTGCTTTGTAAGCCGTGTTGACGTGTAACCGGAGCCTTCTAAGTACACGTGTACTGTGACCCCAAGCACTCCGTCAACATTGGGGTCGCACGCGGCTACCCTACACTGTTTCAGAACACTTTATACACATTTGAGCACGGTTTTCGTTTTGTGGCAGTTACAGGGTTTTCCGTTTTCATTATCTTCATACTTACCAGTAGTTTATGCGAAGTAAACGTCTTTATGTCTATAATAAACACTTAACGACCTTTAATAATCAGATAACCCCAACTTTACTACCCATTATTGTTATAATATAAGTAATATAACCTTTAGTGGAACCCACAATCTTTCATGCATACCTTTCCTCCCAGTAAAATAGTGTAGGAGTGTAGTCAACAACATAGGACAACTACTAAGTTAGTTAGTAGTAGTTATACTAACTGCTCTGGGTCTACTCCCGCGTATGTCGCGAACAGTCACTTCGCGATGATTTCACTTCTTTTGGTTGTCCGGAGCAAAGAGAATATAACCACTACGTGTCTGGAGTGTCGCGAATTGTGGCAGTTGATGATATCGCAATGTCTTTAACTCATGGTCAGGGCGTGTAATACCCCCTTATTTATTTATTTATTTATTTAGAAGTTCAACAGCATTCACAAAACATTTGACAGAACTCCATTGAAAGTTATACAGTATTAGGAGTGTGGACTTATATTGATTATTCTGTTTGTATTGTTATTATACAATCTATGTAAATAAGGGTAAATTGATAGTAATCATTAATTGTAAGAAATTGGTTAAGAGATTATTTACCCTGGCAAGATTGTAGTACGTATATTTGTCACTGAGGTGTATTTAAAAGTTTTACGCCGTTGAATTGAAGAGATCTAATATTATTGTCTAACAATACGATCATCTTGTACGGCATCTGATTGTGAAGTAAGCTGAAGTGTGGAAGGACTTTAGCCCCTGACCTATTGACCTTGACGAGGAAGGGGGGAGCTGCCCCCCCACTACTCCCCCCCCCACGGAAATGCCTAGTTGCTGAGATATGATTTTTTTAAAGTTTTGAGGTTATGTTGTTAAATTTACTGGAGAAATTTAGTGTTTTTTGACCTTGACCTTCACGGAGGAGGGAGGGTAGCCCCCCGATGCTAGAGATTGAACAAATTTTCGACCTAATTATAACTAATTCGGTTTTAGTAACCAAATTAACCTAACCGTACCGCGTCGGCACGCCCTAGCTGCGGCTACTACGGGGCTTCGGCGCTGCCACCGCGCTACTGTGCACCTGCGCTCGTCGTCTTCGCAACCTCGGCCACTACGGCTCGCGCGGGTGCCCAGCAGCGCGCGGTCGCCTCGCCCCTCCGTGCCTCCGGCTTATAAAAGACACTCTAGAGCCGTAGCGACAAGACTGTGTGGAAGTGGGGTGCCCCGATTCGGTTTTGCATTCTATTCGACCTAACCAGACTGATTCGGATTTGCATTTGTATTATTTGTACTTACTATCTACGTACCTCTAATGCAATCCCAACTCCACATTTCAAGCACTTCACTTGAATATAAATGTTTGCGTTTTGCTACTTGGGGAGCAGCAGCAGCTTTAGCCCCTGACCTATTGACCTTGACCTTGAGGGAGGTGGGAGGAGGGTAGATGCCCCCCACTAATTCTCATATTTTCAAGTATGCGTACACCGAAACGTAATGTATTTTGTCACGTTATTTGCGTTTCGTTAAATATATATATTTTTTTATTATAACTTAAAAACTATTGAGCTCCGTGACCTGAAACTTTCAGAAAGATTCTTAAATGACCGAAGCTTTACGCCAAAAAAGTTTGAACGCCCTAGCGAGTAGGTCAATAATGGGCTTGCTGTATGCATAATTATGTAGCAATAGCGACGCGTAATTGATTTCGATTTGTTATGAAAGAGAGTATATTAAGTATGGGCTTGCCTAAAAAGAAATGTTAAACAAGCCGGTGGGAATGAATTTGACTACACTGATATGTATGTAGGATATAAAATGTGTTTGTCGCATCAAATGAAGACGTAAGAAGAGAGACGACGTTTATGCCGATTAAGAGTCCAATCAAAACTCAGGCTCTATAGCGGTACTTATAGCCCCCATATTTGACAATTTCCACAGGAAAGGTACTTAAGTAAACCTGATGGCCACTGTCAAATCGCTCATGATGCTTATGACCAACTTTCCCATTCCAGCGAAAAAGCTCGGCGAGCAATGTTTCTACAGGCAGACGTGTCGCGCCTTCGACCCTCACGCGTCGTGCGTCCAGGTTAATCACAACGCGTTCTGCCAGTGCGACCCAGGGTACCACAGCACCAGCCATAGCAGGCCTACGCAGAGAGTGTTCTGCACTGAAGGTAATGTACAAACGTCTTATCTCTTGGCTACGTTGAGAAACAGCGGGATAGTAGTGTGGGGAGACCTATGTCGTCAAGCAGAAAGGGCGCGCCTTGGACCCTCACGCGTCATGCGTATAGGTCAACCACGTAAATTTCGTTCTGCCAGTGCGACCTAGGGTACCAAGCACCAGCCGCAGCAGGCCTACGCAACGAGTGTTCTGTACTGAAGGTAAATTACAACTTTCTCTCTAGTCATGGCTACGTGCTACAGAGGGCGATGTATGGCACGTAACGTCGAAGTTAGAGAGGTAGGGCATGGCGTCATGTCATCCCGCTCATAATTGGAGCAATCCACTGCTAGGACAGTACCTATACACCTTACAGGAGATCGCAACCATAACAACGCCACTACTTGATCTGTAGGTATGTGGGGTGGTGTTCCTGATGAGTGCATGCGTTTCTAGTAGTAAATCAGTAAATCAACGCAGTGATTCATCTTGGCTCCAGATGAATCACTAGCGTTGATTTACTGCAAGAGTTCATGGGCTACGGTGTCTGCTCACTTTTAGGCAAGCCGTATTCTTGTTTGCCATCGTTATAGTTTACGGCAAAACAACAGTCTTGAAAAGGGCAGACTAATTTTGACAGACGGTTTTAGGAAACCGTAAAGTACCTATTAGGTTAGAGAAATAGTCATGCCCTTTACGAGTGATTTCCACTACAACGCGAAAAAAGCAGTGCTCTACGGCGTAGCACACGCAGCGTGCTTGGCCTTAAATGGCTAAACCTAATTAGTTGTTTCTCTCTCCAGATCTGGTGCTGCTGACAGCGGATATGCCGACGCTGCTCGGCGTGGCGTCGGGCATCTTCGTGCTAGCCGGCCTGCTGTGCATGGTGCTCCACCTGTACACGCGGGCGCGGTATCATCCCGCGCACCTCGCTGATGCGAGGCTGACTCCACCCTGCCTGTACTCGCTGAACGATACTGGTATCAATGTTGTGCCAAATATTCTACGGAATATGCCGTTCGGGCAAAGCCAAAGTTCTTTATTCTTCAATTTAGGCATTACTTGCACCTATGAATGTCGATAAACTACCATCGGCTCGGAAAGAAAAGTAAAAAAAGTAAAGGTCGCGAGTGACTGCAGGTCTCCACGTTAAGCCGAAAGACGTAGGCCTCCACTGCTGCACAAAGTTCTGCTCCAAAGGTGCTACAATGACCGGTTCTGCGCCACCCGCATCGAGCGTGCTCCCGTGACCTTTACGAGGTCATCAGTCTACGTTTTGAGCGGTCTACCAACGCTGCGCCTTCCGGTATATGGTACCCAAAACCTTATAATCGGACTATGCAATCAATTGGTCAATACTTGTTTCCAGGCGGCACGCTGAGCGCCACCCGCGCGTCGTCCCGCGCGTCGTCCCGCAGCGGCGGCACGGGCGCGACGCTGGACTCGGCGTCGTCGCGGCGCGCGTCGCGGCGCGGCGTGCCGGTGTCGGCGTCCCGCGCAGGTGCGGCGCGCACGGCGGCCATCTTGCTAATCTCGCGCCACCTGAAGGCCGTAAGGCGGGACGGCGGCGCGCACGCGCCAAAGTGCGCCGCCAAAGGTGATAACGATGTATGCAGCGCGCCTTCCCATAATGCACGTTCGGTGTGGCGGCGGGCGAGTGCGACCTGGCCAACTGGCATGACTGGTTTTATGGTCATGATCTAGAAGTTTTGGGTCGTAAAGCTTGACCATAAAATCTATCGTGCTAGATGGGCTGCTAGCAGAACTGACCGCGGTTTCGCTTCTCGTGATACCATCCATCTCTCGCTGATAAAAGGGTCCATCCAACGGCCTTGGATCGTTGACTCGTTGGCAACGTGGGTCATCCACGTGCTGATTTTCCATACGAACGAAGTGAATACAACACAGAACACACCAAAACAAGCGAGCTAATTTAAGTTGATGACTAGATATCCCAGCACGGTTGAGCTCCGTTGGCACGTGAGCTCGTCGGTGGATGGATGAGACCCATCAATGGATCATTGCTTCAAGAAAGATGGAAATGTCACGCGACAAAGAGGCGCGGACTGTTCTGCTGGACCGAATGAGCGCGGATGTTCTACAACTGGTATTATAGGTCCTACCTGCTCCAAAACAGTCCAACCAGTTCCATGCAAAATCGGTCGCAATTGGGAATCAATTTAGATAGATAATAGATTAATCTGACCCTATACCCAGACATGATGCAAAGGAGAACCAAAGTGACAGCAGTAAACTTCAGAATCAGAACTGATTAGCTTTGAAGTCAATCGGATGTTAGAAAATTCGCGGTGTACAATTACTACACATATATTGACAATGGATGATGATGGATGGATAATGGTACTATTGTGTACTCATAAATTCAATCCAATCTAGGGACATCTATGGTCTAACGCGTGTTACTGATTGCTGATAGTTGATTGCAGATCGAGTATGAATGAATAGAGTTCATATCGACCACTTAAGTTCTCTAACAGCCACGGTTCAGAACAATTACGTGACGATAGATGAATGTTGTAATTTGATTGTCAATTTTCAACAGCAGGACAAACAACATATCGGTTTTAGAATATTCGCATACTCGCTTGAAATGGTCCAACTGAGGGGCTCTCGAATTTCTACCATCGCACCGTATACAGATGGCCTACTTAGTCTTGGAGCATGTTATTGTAAACCAGAATACACGTAATACTGCCCACCAGAATATCCCAAAGCCGTATGCAGGCGGTCCTGCGCAGCGGACTGCACGGGCGGTACAGAATTATAAGATACAGAGCCAGATGCGGCTACGACACCAAGGTCAAGGTCACCAAGGTTATATTCCCTGTCTCGCCCTATCTTAAAACCTCGTACCGCTCATGTAAGCAGTAGCGGTACACGGACCGTCTGAATGCAGTTCAAGTACCTAGTGTTTAAGCATACACATGGTATTTAGTAAAACCTTTACCGACCCGACCTGTACTTTGAACTTAGGTAGTTGTTGCATTCAAAATTCCTAACGTACACGTGTCGTCTTTCTTTGTGATATATAGCGTTTCTTTAGGAACTCATTCAGTACATGTCTATTTACTGTGGGAAGAGGATTAATGTCCTATATTTTGACAACTGCTAAAGAATTTGCAAACCTGAAGACCAGAAGGACTAGAATCTCAATTAAATTATCCAGTGGAGAGAAGTTAACATTTTTGAATGTGTCGTTAGCAATAAAGCTCAGTTAGAAAGTGCAGCAGCACAACAAGTAGAAGATCTAATCAGTTATAGGTATCTATACAAATTTATAATACCACAAAGACACTCATGATAGATTTAGGAAACATCTAAAATTAGGAAATACTCTGAAGTTCCAAAATCGAAGCAACAAACCATATAAAAAATCTAAAGAAGCATCAACTGAAGAGGGAACATAGAAGTGATAGAAGTCGTTTCGATTATCGAAGTTCGGAGAAGAAATTCGAGAGTCCAGCACTCGCCCCGCCGCGAGTGTTGCATGGGACGTCCCGTTAGATGTTGCTGGTGTTAGCGGCGCAAGTTTCGACGACACACAATGCTCCAAATATGCCGGTTCCTTCTTCCCCTTCCTTGAAAACCTGACGAGATGGCACTCTGGTAATTACTCTTGTTCCGTCCTTTTCCTTCTCAAAAACGAAGTGAAAATGCTCCAAATGTGTCATCATTTCCTTCCCGTTTCTGAGAGGTACCTAATGAAGATTCCTCAAAACTGGTTCCATTTTTTACTTCCCCGAAAGCAATGAAGTTGAAGCTTCAGAAGTCAGACTAAGAATCAAAAAGCAATGTTCTTCAGTTTCAAACCTTTCTAAAATTTTCTGGTCATACTCTTTCTTTAGTTGAATCTAAGCTGATCTTACTGTTTTGTTATTATTATCCAAATGCTCAAAATATATATAGTTTTTCTCGGTACCTCCTATACTTATTCCCATTACCTCCATAATTTTGAAAGGCTCTTCAACTTATAGCAAGGCTTTTTGTCAAGAGCTGACCAGAGTACTTAGCTAGTTACAGTTTATCTGATAATTTAAGGGAATATGACCAGGATCTTTAGTCTTCGGGAACCACCTACATCACAAGTGAGTACCTTTTACAATCTCCTTTAATTAAGACTCGTGATTGTCTTAAACCTCCTACCGTAATATTTGTATTTCTTTCCCTGATTGATTTGTGTGAGAATATAAATATTGATTAATTTTCTGTTCTTTATTCATCCTTTTTCTATCCTGCCATTTTCCCAGTTTCCAGGCTAGATTCGGTGTTTATATCCTTATGTCTTCTTAGTCCGTTTCAATAAAGTATATATCCTTACTGTGCTCAAAACCAGTAAAATCATCCATACTGGCATATTTGGACTCATCAGTGACGAAAACGAAGAATATACCGTAAATGTGAGCTTTATTTGTAAGTGTGGCGCCATGTTTGAAGCTTTCTTCGTTAGACTTAATTCCGAAGTTGGGGAGGCATGTCTTCGGAATGTGGTGTCAGTCGCGAGACCTATCGAGCCTTCCCGTGGCGCGAGCAAGATGGCCATGGTCTTTCCTTCTATCTCTTTCTACCACACTGTATTAGTTATGCCACTGCGAATGTATCTCCAATGATGGAAATAACTGTATAAGATACATTTACAGTGCTATAACGAAACGAGGTAAAGTTAACCTTACTTACACACACATTGGAACCTCACATTGGTTTGAATTTGGAACAATTGGAACACAAAAAGGCTGAAATTCTACACCAAAGACACTTGAAGCAATCCTTTTGAAATTGTCTGTATCTAACTACCCATCTATATCTGCTTAGTATTTCCATAAATTATCGTTGTCCCTTGGGAGTAATTAGATGATCCTCTTTAAATGTGTGAATGTGTAGTCACAGGCAATTTCAAATAGAAAGGGATAAGGTGAGCTAAGCCTCAGTTTCAGACGCACCTCGCTTCATGCTTCCCAGTGACGTAACTATAAGGTATCGCAAATTATACACTACATTACCTATAGCAGAGACCATAGGAATCTCTATAGTTGAACGTAGTTGTTTAGGAATATTGTTTTGGACGCACGCTCTTCTCCAGAGTATTCAAATTCGAATCAGGAACCAGCGCCGGTCATAATCAGGATCACATACAATACATCAAAGTGGCGTCATGTCGCCTTCTGCCGAACATAGCGAATGGAATTCCGCCCCTGGACTCCGTTAGAACAACATCTAAGTGCGAGAGAGATAATCGCATTATGTCAGCAAATGTTCCATGCCAAAATGTAAGGGCGAATGTACATAAATTGTATTGGCAAAAAAGGAAAGATTCCTTATAACATTTATGCTTGATAAAGTCTACAAATACTTCTAGACTTCTGAAACATGTGTTGTATTATGGTTACGCTGCTGTACTTAAACACTTGCATGCTGGCATTTGGTTGCGATCGCAATGTCCATGTCACCATTTACATGTCGTGTTCTACATCTCATAATGTATTTAGATATGTGCTGTCCAAAGGTCGTGCCGAAGAGGTTGCTCTGATTGGAGGAGTTTCAGTTTCGAAGTTCTTGTGGCCTCTGGCTCTGTATCTCTGGCCAGCCAGTTACTGCTGAAGTATTTTCTCAGTCCTGTGTTTTTAATGCGGGTAGTATTTGATGCTTCGAGACTGGAACTCCTCAGTTAAACATATTTACACTGGCTAAAGTGGCTAAGGACCAATCTAATATTTTAAACATTGGAGGAGATGCAAACATGAACATTGTCATAAGAATATAACCTCAATCTTCCATGTTTAATATATATTTATCGAATGTTCATGCTTATTTGCCAGTATGCTTACGCTTTAATGGCAAATACATTCTAAAACCTACTACTACCTACATAAAATGTAATTTATAAAGAATATGGATGCGTCTGCCTGTCATATAAGTAGATATAAAGTACGAAAACAATTTAAGCCTATCATTTAAGCACACTCAATTTTATACAGCAACATTAATTTATCACGAAACAAAATTTCTTCAAAAGCTTTCAAATCACTCGTTTCGAATATTTGCTGAACAATAACTTGGCTTTCACACTTTTTCTACACATTTATTTTCTATGCATTTCAGACACAGCAAAGCGCATAGCATGCATTCACAGTTTTTACGAAAAGTCTGTCTAAATGAGACTGTTATTTTTGTATTTCAGGTTCCCGACGTCCAAGTATAAGTTCAGTACAAAGCAGTTCATCCTCCGTAAGGAGCTACAGCGCTAGACGTTGGGAGAAGGAAAGAGAGCAGAAGGAGAGGCGACAGATGAGCATGCGTCTCGCTCAGTTGCACGACAAAATGTCTACGGGGAGGGAGATACCCAAACACGCCCCGACTCCGTCGCCGCGTTCGCCCAACAACTCCACGGATGGACTGCTGCCATCTGTATGTGAAATTAGAGAAGTATGAATGTTGTTCCTGGTCCTTCCAAGTGTTGCCATGTTTCTGTAGAACAACTAATAACCTTTGCAAGTAATACATTCACCCAGTTTTTAAGCATCACAAAATACGATTACGTAGTATCTATAATTTCGGAAGAGGACAAAAATAGAAAAAAAACTTGCTAAAGTTACCCAGGTGTCATGTCGACAGAAGATGCTGCATCACTTTACCTATTGTTTGTACATATCTTTGTTTGTGCATGTCATGTGACCATGTCGTCATACAGTTCAGACTGATGCGATTTATCAGCCGTATTTTATCGATCCATCTTAAAGGAATCGATGAGAATCGCATAAGTTTTGACTTTGCTTCCTCACAACCATCCCTTGATATTAAATTAGAAACCTATTTAATTTTTATATTGTACTAATAATAGTACAATACCCTCTGGACTATACAGTCTCTGCGACAATCCGTCAAATGTGAGATTAATGGCCGGGAGAATTGGTGGATTTTCTTAAATGATGGAGCTACGTCTTTGAGTTTGATTCCGTCTCTGAGATTTTGCACTTTCTAGCTGTCTAGCGTGTACAGTCTATTCTTTAATCAGTTTTGACAATAACTTTTCCAGCTATCAACAAATCCTGACCAACAAATGCGAGGAGTCGACGGCCCGTGTTCCAGCACCTCGCTTTACTGACAGCAGCGTTCCAAATCAGTGCGTCGTTCCCTCGACTCACTGTCTTCCGATGGATCCCCAGCATACGCCTGGATGTAACGGTTCTCGGAAATGCAAAATCCGAAGCTGCGCCCTTTAATAATCAACGCGGCCGTAACGACAGCTTCCAATTTTGGAATTGAAACGCACCCGTGCGTGAAAGGAATTTTAATTCCAAATTCAAATTTGGAATTGGTTTATAAGTACTGGCTGAAAAGACTGCTAATGTTCGTCGTGAACGTAGTGAAAATTAAAAAGACAAAGTGAGTTTGTAAGCCATTTGACATTTGGATGTTTGGCTTTTAAGCTAGGTAAGTGTTGCTGTATGTGATGCTAAACTAGGTACGATGTGTTAAAATTTTGTGTGTAAAATATACGTCGACAGTTATCTGATTGTGATGAATATCGATTGCTATTACGATATCATAAACCTATAATAATATCCACTACTTAGTACGACAGGACACCTAGACTAGACGTGCCGAATGAGTACGTAGGGTAACTGGGGGTAAGTTGATAAAAAAGCCAAACATATAATTGTATTCAAAATTAAAGTCCTTAATTATAATAATTAGCTTTCCCTCAACTTATCCTTACCTATGTTATGTATCTACACAACTTTATCCCGAAACACAAAAAGAGAAATTAAAAAAAAACGAGCTGAAGTAGGACTTTTCAAGCTGTTTATGGGTACAATTTGTGCTTGACATATAAATTCATTATAATGTCTAATGAATCGTAATAGCAATTTAAAACGAAATATACCTTTACTTGTAAGCCGATTATAATCCCATATTTACAACCGGATTAAATATAAGCACGTGAATGCCCATACAGATGTTTCATTTCGGGAATATTATAGCATATCGTTTTTATTAGTGATGGCACTTATAACCACTAACCTAATAGCGAAACATTAGAAATAAGAATAGTTTATTTGCCAGTATACGTTTACAAGGATCTTACGTGCTACATAAATGCGTCTCAGTATTCAGTCGAACATTCGACATGCAAAGTTACGAGTGATACCAGAGATATGTCACCTTAATAGCAAATTAATGATTAAAAATAATATAAAAATGTAGAATTATAAATGTCAATTTAAGAGTCGGCAAATATTATTATACATTAAAAGTCAGATATTCATTTACACTATAGAAACAGTGTCACAAAAGCCATTTTGTTAATTTAGTTTTGAATTGCGTGCCTTCTACTGTTTTTAAATCGTCTGGGACCTGATTGTATATCTTTATTCTCATATTGTAGGCATTTTTCTTATAAATATCTGTGTGACAGGCTGGTTTATATAACAGATTTTTGTACTGCGTTCGTATTTTGTTAGCAGTAGTACTCGACCGAGTTACGAAGTAATTGGGGTTCATTTTAACAAATAGACAGACTTTACGTATTGTACATACTTATGCCAACGGTAACATGTTCAGTTTCTTGAAAATAGGCCTACAACTAGCTAAGAACCAAGTATTAGAACTACCATTGCAGTTGAAACAGCGAACGAAAAAATCTTAGAAGTAGCGCCGCAAAATGGCCCCACAGAATGGATGCCATTGCGCGATTATGCGAGGATGGGGGTGGGGTGTAAAAATGATGCCAAGCAGCCGTTAAGTTCTAAGTTCTACATGCGCATACCGGGATTTAAGCACGTGTTTAGGGTAGAAATTTGTAAGGAGCTCGCTTCTATGTTTTTTTCGTTCGCTGGATTGAATTTATAATTTTTGGTTTCATTTGATAATTGTCATCTAGCTCGGCAGCAGTCTTTTTGGTTCTTCACGAAGGTAAAAGTTACAATTTTACCAGTTTAAACTGGCTACACTTGGCCAAATAGCTTGTATTATTAATCAAGCGCAACAGTGTTGCCAGTTTAGACTAGAAAAATTATAAATTGTACCTTCATGAAACACGCTGCTTCGATCACCTGCGGCGATTTGGACATGCTGAGCAGGATTTACCAAACCGGGTTCAGCTTTTTTACCTACATAGTTATCACTTGAAATTGTCTCAATTTCTTGGAAAGCTCGATTATTTGCGACCAGCATCTTGAATCGAGGTCTCCAGTTACACATTATGAAGTTGTCGAGTGCTGGCGGTAGTGTATCTAATCAATAACGAATTACTGTTTTATGAATGAAAGTTTTCGAAGTGCAACATCTGTAATATTATACAATAGTTAATATACATAAGTGATTAAATGGAAACTAGATAAATAACAAATCTGAATAGTATTCTTCTCAGTGCGATGGGGAACTTGGGGAAACGCTGATTTATTTTTAAGAAATATATTTCTTTTAATAATTTCATAAGCTGCGATACGATGTCATAATGTATGAAAACACACACAATAGTGAATGAAAACAAACAGATTATCGCAAAACTCTTACAAACTTATTTAAGTCCCTTGTTGAAGAATCCGCCATCGTGCATTATTATTATTATTAAAATGTTATTAGTCAGTTCGCCATCGCACTACCTTTTGTCTATTCTAACTCAACTTATAAATAATAGAACTTTTTCTAGTCTTAAAACTAGACTCAATAGCACTATTACTCAATTACATTTACCCAAATGCCTTACCTCCGCCCTTGCAAATTACTCCTGGAAATACACTTTAGCCCTTTAACAGAAAAATAGGGTATATATCCATCCTCAGTATACTCCTTTAAAGAAATAAAAAAGCTAGGTTTTCAATTGATTGATTCTGAATTTATCATGCTTCTTACTGGATTTTACATTTTTCCTATAAAAGGTTAATTAACCAGTCGCATTCAATTTTGAATAATTTGACTCTCGTTCAATTTGTTTCCATGAGTATCTCAAGTGAAGGTGGGAATAAAATCCACATCCAGTACAACTTAATAAGATACCTTCACGTAGACTTCCATATTACGATATTTCCGGTCCTAAACAATTTTCATATGATACGAGTATTGCTTATTTTTGTAATTAGGTATTCCATACTGTAATCGCTATACCTAAAAACTATAATAAGAGACCTAGGACCCTTAATCTAGTCTAGACCCCACAAATTTCGACCATCATCGGCTTAACAAATTCAATGTCATGGCTTAAGTCAAATCTCAATTTAAAGCTTTGCCTAACTATAATGTAGTTGTAATTTAATTCAAGGACTTATTCAGAATGATTTATCACCCGATGGTTGAATAAAATTTTGAAAACATGTAATATTGACCACCTATCGATTTGTCCGAATCTGCCAAAAACCGATCAATGATTCGATCAAGGAGCACAGAAACCACCAGTAGGTAATGAAGGCAAACAAAGTGTAAAGCATTCAGAGTAAGCCCTTTCGCGATTGGAAGAGTCCTAACGCATACCAATGAGCTTAAAAGACTGAATACGAGGCTATAAAGTACCAATAATTATAATAGTTGCTGAAAACGCCCCTGATCACCTTCTAACCTAAATGTCCTAAGCAACTTTTGGTTCCTGTTGAGCTAATCTAGACAGCAAAACGGCTTTTTTAACAACAAACGATATTTGTCAGTTCAATGTTATGCCGTTTGGATTAAGTAACGCGAATGGGAAGTAATGTGGTCAGGAAGCTTACGCTATCAACTCAGCAAAATGTTAGGAGGATTCTTCTGATCGTCTCGATGTAAATCTGGTTAAGGATCGCGCATGAGCTCCGGAAATCTAGAGACTTATAAAATTACTTCGACATAATTTTGCGAAATAGACGAAGGAATTCACGGAGCTGACGTGCGGAGTAGTCAACATATCAAGGGGAATGGTTTCGTGACAATAAAACTCTAAACCTTAATTTCTCTGGAGCGATTATTATTAGTTATTTAAGTCAAAGCTCTTGCTGTTATTTTTATAATCTTTGGTTGTACTGAATATCTGTATATATTTCTCTAGGCGTCTCACTGTGGACAAAGATATAGTAATTTCCGTAACCTAAATAACGGTTTCTATTAAGAAAGCTAGGATTTTAATGTTTCTGCAAACTTTTCTAGGAAAAACCATGAACATTTAGACGGAAGTTGCGAGTTTAACCAAAGAACAATTTCTTAGAGTAACGCCTATTCGTTACTCTAATTAATTTTAGAATCTGTCAAATCATTCCCTTAAAATGCTTCATTCCAATCGGTTTTCCGGCAGCGGAGAACTCAAAAAGTGACATACGATAGTGCCGTGGTTTGTTCACTCTCTGGGAAATGGATTGGGTGAAGTGCTGTTTGTAAACATACACGATTGTCCATTATAGGTTGCAGCCATTCACATCCCGGTGAATACTTCGAAAAAATAGATAACTGTAATAAAGAATAAACTCTTTAACTTTTGAGTATCTAACTTCTTTTGGCATGACCCTCGTATAGATTATAGACATGGCATAATTTCAGTCGAAAGCTGTTATGAAGAAACTTTATAAATCCTGTCATACAACATAAGAAATAACTTTCATTTCATTTTGATACTTTATTTTAACTTTGTATTATATTTATATTTATTAAGACTAAGATGTATAAGGGGTGAGATGAAGATATTAACAAAGTCGTGAATATAATGGACTTTCATGAAACAAACTCTGCATATGTTGAAAATAGAATTAGCTACAGTAGAAGATATGCAACATAATAATATAAGACTAGCTACCTTTTCATTCGAAATGATATATTACGGAAGCTGAATCATATAAAACATACAACGACGACGCATGTCAAGAATTATACGAAAACTACATTGATTATATTATTTTAATGAATTAAATCTATTATCTGTCTGACCTTGTTTTGACACTTGACGGTAAATAATTAGGCCTCCAATGCTAGGGTAAAATGTAAGTCGGCATTTTATGTGGGGGAATCTCAAATATTTAGTTAGTGTTCTGAGATCTAATTACATTTTTCTATCCGTAACGGTTACGTTAGGAATTTGACTTGATTTTAATAAACAATTTTGCTGAACGGTGATTATAGCCCATTACGATTACCGACAACGAAAACCCAGAATATTCATGGATCCAATCACTGACTGATTTACCCTGCTGATAACACACGTCCTCATCCTAAATTCTTAAAATAAGTTGTCCTTAAGCGTGACGGGCAACTAAGGTCTTATTTTATTTTTACAAGCTTTTATTTAACTTTCAATGTATGAAAATATGTTTATTAGGGTTGAATTACGTGCTCTTGTTCGAGCTGAAAATTTGGGTTTAATTATAGTTTAGATAACAAAGGCTTCCAAGTACTTCGAGCTAAAAGACACTACTGTGAGTACTGCGAGTGTGCTAAGTATCGGTTTTTTACGATGTTGCACACCTTCTGCATTGTGTACCTATATTAAATTAAAGTTAAGATTAAGTCGGTTTGCATGAAATGTGGCTTAGGCCAGGCCTTATAGTTCAGGTACCCTGGACGTGCGAGCGATATAGATAGTATCATGGACTCATTTTGTACTCGTTACTGTAATGTATATAGTTATAAATGTAAGGAATAGGTATTACACAATAGGAAATAAACTGGTTCTGAGATTCGATGGTGATTTTATGTGAAATCTAGGTATAAAATGTATAATTCTGAAATCACGAAGGAAAATGTTATAATATTATATTACAATGATTCTGAACCCGCAGTTTTCAAGACAATAGTAATGATAGTTATTTTAATAGTTTCATTTCATGGCACTTATTTCCAATTGATCATTTCTAAAATGAATGGAAGTAATTATTTCATAAAATTCTTATTTTTCTTGCATTTCTCGGTTATTTATTATGTTAGTGCATGAGACAGAAAATGCAACCATTGAACTGTACAAAGGATCTTTCCTTATGTTTAATATTTTTTATAGTTTTAATTATAAATTGTTCATGATAACCATAATGTCTTCACCGAATTTCAGCTCCAGCCAACGCTTGCTGAAATGGTTATTTTAATTATAGTTAATTGACAAGAATCGATACCTGCATGTAATCGTGATATTTTGTAGGAACGTTCGAATGTCCCGTTGGTTTGTTATAGCACAAATTATGTATTAATAAAATGTTTAAATAGATATATTTTTTTATTTAAGTACCTATACAGAGTGTTTTTTTTAAATGGGACAGTATGGGGAAATCCGAATCTAAAGGAGATAGAGGAAAAGTGTCCAAGGCGACATTAGGTGTTTTTTTATGTAAACAAATTTGGCTCATTAAAATTTTTGGTCAAGCGTGAGTTGTTCTTAAAAAAATATAAAGTTGGTCAATTTTTTTTTTGACGAGGAGCGGCTCTGTTTCATGTAAGGATTATTTCATTGTATGGAAAGAAAAAAATCTGAACAGCAGAAGTTGGTCAAATTTAATGAAAACTAATCTTCATACAATTGCAGTATTCACCTTTTAATATTGTTACAAGTGCCTAGGCGTGTAAAAAAATATTTAAAATTATTCCATTTTTAAATTTTGATAATCGATAAGAGCTCCAGATGATTCAAGAGAAGAACATTTTTTTAAGGAACTTTGGTAAGATAATCTACCAACAAGATGGTGCACCAGCCCACAACAGTAGGGCAAGTAAACTGTGTTTGGACGAGCAGTTTCCAAACCGTTGGATGGGTACGAGTACATATGGGCCGATAAAGTAGCCCCCACGATCGCCCGACTTAACGCCATTAGATTTTTTCTTATGGGGTTACCTTAAGGGTCGAATTTATGAATCCCGATACAACTCCGTACAAGAATTAAAAGATGCTGTTTACAACACTTTAAACACAATTCACCATAAGTCTCTGTTAAATGCAACTAGAAGTGTCTTGAAGCGTGCTCGTACCTGCATAAGACAAGACGGCGGCCACATCGAACATTTACTCAAGTAATAAACCAACTGTATGAAGATTAGTTTTCATTAAATTTGACCAACTTCTGCTGTTCAGATTTTATTCTTTCCATACAATGAAATAATCCTTACATGAAACAGAGCCGACCCGCGTCAAAAAAAAAATTGACCTACTTTATAATTTTTTAAGAACAACTCACGCTTGACCAAAAATTTTAACGAGCCAAATTTGTTTGCATCAAAAAACACCTAATGTCTCCTTGGACACTTTTCCTCTATCTCCTTTAGATTCGGATTTCCCCATACTGTCCCATTTAAAAAAAACACTCTGTATATTCTAGAATATTAAAATTGGTTGAAAAGTTCTATATTTTAATCGAAAATTTGATATGACAATTGCAAAATGTGAAAACCTTGCTTCGTTACCGGTTACGATGCAATTATCATTAAAAAAAATGTGCTCTCAAAAATAAACCTTCACTGCGGGTAAACACCTATGAGCACGATAAATATCCCCTCAACTGTGGGAGATAAAATGGCAGATAACCCACGTCTGTGGAAGCCCGTGGGGCCTGCTTCACGGACAGGATTTCCAAGTCCATGTGCAGGTTGAAAATTACGTTTTATTCCGTTTTTTACGCAGTTGCAGTCTATATTTTGGAATATATCTGCTCTGGATTAAATTATCTAACTGTAGCTATGTATTACCATTACAACACAGGCGTGAAATAACTACACAGCTGGGTTCATTGTAAGGGTACCAAAATTTATCTCATTTACCGATTTTAAATAAAAATAAACAGTTTTCTGCCTTAGCTATGTTTTTAATAAGTAAATAATTGTATTATGCGCATAAAAAAACCATAAAATGACAGGCTTATGAGTAAAATTTACAATATACATAATTTGGAAACTTTACCAAAATACCGCACGTTTTTGACTGACGAAAAAACGACTATTTCCACCGTTGAGCATTCAAATGTTCGCTTGCTAGCTGCCTTGCTTAAAACGAGATAAATATACGTTTCACTGATATTTTACGAAAAGTATAGACCCGTTTTGAGCGGTCCCGGCGGGTCGTGCCACAGATTCAGCGCCATTACTACTCGGGCCGAGGGGCCTTTCCACAGCTGAGGGGTTAAAATCTTATTTGAGCACAATCAATATAATCTTATTTTGGACGTCACCCACCATAAATAAGTTTCTAAATGTTCTCACACTAAATTCTTAAATCGTTTCGTAACCAACCGATGTACCTATCTTATCCCAAGTTCCCCAAAAGAACAGAACCATTTTTAAAAAGTACTTCAAAAAAGTTTGTTAATAATTATGTCAGACTTTAAGTTTTGCTTTTTTGTTAACAAGTTTTGAAATATTTATTATATGAACTTTAAATACCTATTAGAGATATTTTTTTTGATAAATAATGAGGTTCTGTTAGCTAGTTTTGATAGCTACGGTAGCCTAGTGGTTCAGGCATGCGGCTGTCAAGCGGCGGTCGTGGGTTCGAATCCCGGCTCGTACCAATGAGTTTTTCGGAACTTATGTACGGAATATTTACCGTTAGCTTTTCGGTGAAGGAAAACATCGTGAGGAAACCGATCTAATCCCAATAAGGTCTAGTTTTCCCTCTGGGTTGGAAGGTCAGATGGCAGTCGCTTTCGTAAAACTAGCGCCTATGCCAAATCTTGGGATTAGGTGTCAAAGCGGACCCCGAGCTCCTTTAGCGGCATAACCGGGAACAACGCTAGGAGAATGATGAATGAGGTTCTGTTATATTTCACTCTAAAGAATCTCAAAACATTGTAGACAGCACTAGCAGGCATTAGAAATTAAGTAGGTACGTAGGTATTCTGAACAAACTTTTTTAGAAATGCTCTTAATTAGCGTTCCTTACCTACATCTTAGTTCCATTAAAATAGATAACACACTTACCTACTTTATCAGGGAAAACAATTAGCTAGTGGAAATAAATAAAATCGGTAATTAGTACCTAACAGATCATAACAAACTGTAATTCAATCGATGTGATACAATATCGCAACCTTACACAAGGGCAGACAATAAAAGATAGATACATTAACTACCTATACATAATTATAAATTCAAAAGTGTGTCTGTCTGTCACCTTTTCACGCTTAAACCGCTGAACCGATTTAGATGAAATTTGGTATAGATAGTTTGAGTCCCATGGAAGGACATAGCCGATAGTTTTTATTTCGGAAATCATACCCTGAGGGGGTGAAATGGGGGGTGAAAGTTTATATAGAGCCATTTATTTATAGACACGAAAAATAACAAAAAATGTAACATCTTATATAGAGCTATGATATAAATAAACGATTTCCACTCGGACGGAGTCGCGGGCAGAAGCTAGTGCCTAAATATAATCACGGTGTGGTGCCAGTTAACTAGGATTGCCTCATTTTATTTATAACCGGCTCAACTAAACTGTAAATAGATTCAGCGTGTTCCAATTCAATTTTAATTTTTCCAGCTGTTTTCTAAGATTCGTATGTTTTCGTTTAAATTCTACGAAAATAAATTGACATTTCAACTGCTTGTGTGGAATTCGCGGTTGTAGTTATTAATAAAGTTTATTGAACTTATTACGTTGTGAACAGAACGAACCACTTAAGTACTTAACTCTTTTTTGTACTACGAAAGTGGCGAACGAGCATACGGTCTGTCTGATGGTATGCAGACACCGTAGCCAATGGACGTTTACGATTCTAGAAGAATCACAAGAGCGTTGCGGACTCTTTATTGATTTAGTGGATTCGTTGTGTTGATACTGTTGATAGGTAGAGAGAGACGGACGCGGGTCCCTTCCTCCCTTCACTCTCAACACATCACATCCTCGGGATCTCTGGCGACCTAACTCTCCACCAGGAACAAACCCCACGTTATCATCAGGCAGGCTGAGCTATGCCGCAGAGGGACGGACGAGCATAGCGGTACTATAGGGGTTCCTTGTTGACTACAGAACCCTAAATATCATGTTTTCTTAGCATAAAAACAATCGTACCTGATGATGATAGGACTAGACATGTGCGCCGCGCCGCCGCGCCGCCGCCGCCGACGATTTTTCCACGCCGCCGCCGCCGATCAAATTGACCGGCGTGAAATCGGCGTGGCGTAATTTCGTTTTTGATGGAACAGTGTTAATTATTATATGCAATTTATTTAACTCATTTTAATTCTAACGCCGAACAAGGACTCTTTACAGCACGTGTCAACTCTGTAATGTTCTACATTGAAGTTTGATTTAATTCGCTTCGCAATAAAATAAAAATCGGCAATTCTGCAGCGGGACATGTTCAAACGAAATGAATGCCCTCACGTGGTTTACATTCGTGCTATATACATGCATAATTATAATATTAGTGCGAACATTCTAAAAGTCTAGTCACAAACCTAATTCCATTTTTCAAATCATGCTTTGACTCTTTTATACAACTCAAAAGTTAATGTCATCAAAAAAATTGAAAATAAAAAACAAGACATGCTACTTATTTAAAAAAATCTAAGTGTATTTTTTAAGCGGATATGATGACTTTTTTAGGTACTACTACTGCAAATCTTACTTTTTTCGTATTTTTTGTTGTGATGTAGATGTAACCGTGAATACTAGTTTTTGGACATCCTGTAAAATTGGCTCAGATATTAGGGGACAATCTTACACAAATTGACCTAGTCCCATAGTAAGCTCATTAAGGCTTGTGTTATGGGTAATAGACGACGATATATTTAATAGATAGAAATACTTAAATACATAGAAAACATCCATGACTCAGAAACAAATATACATGCTCATCACACAAATATTTGCCCTTACCGGGATTCGAACCCAGGACCTTCAGCTTCGTAGGCAGGGTCACTACCCACTAGACCACCGGTCGTCGATTGAGTGAAAAGGTTTGCGACTTTAGCCGACGATAAGTAAATGTGAATTCCTTTCTCTAGCACGTCCATCCTTGAGCACGTGACCTAATTTTATAATCGACTGGGTCTAATTCCGGTAACAAAATATTTTTAACTCATTCCATGAAGAAATCTGTTTCCTAATTCCTCTGGGTATACAACAAAGGGCAGATTCCACTGTTATCCCACTACATAAGAAAGACTCTTCCCGTAAATATGACAACTATCGAACTATCTCTTTTATATCCCATGCTGGTAAAGGTCTATTGCACATTCTGAACAAACATTTGGAGTACTACATACGCAAAAAAATCACAATAGAGCAAGCATGCAGTTAAGGGTAGTGGCAGAATAGAGCAGATCCTAAATATCAGGCAGTTAATTCAGAAGAGCTGAGAATTTAACATACACATGGCCTTATGCTTCATCGATTACACGAAAGCGTTTGACTACATAAATTGGCGAAACATGTTTGAAGTTCTTGGGGAAATGGGTATACCTGAACATCTGTCCTTTTAAGTGCAAAACTCCTACCGTCCAAATCTCGTGTCCGGCTGGAAGACATGGCTCAATGGCACACACGACCATAAAAGGAGTCAATGAGGCTAAGCTAGCTACACTTCTAAAGAAAGTCAAATTGATCAGTGCACAATATTGCCCCTCCACATCAACAGGAAAAAACGAAGTTGATGTTTATAGGTAGAGATGGGTTGATGCAGAGGGCATGGGAACTGCGAGACCTGAGGGGAAAACACGTAACGTTTTGAACGAGCTTTAGGACAATTCAACTGTAATTTTCCAACACAAAAGTTGACATTTAGATCTACCTGACGCGCGTGCTTTACGTAATCAACCAGCTGGACTTGGTACAAGACATTATGTTAAGTACTTGGGCTGACAGATCTTCAACGACGGAAACTGTATGAAAAAGGTCATCAGAAGATCGCGCTTGGAAAAGATATGGAGGAACAGCAATATCCACTGCAACACCAAAGACTGACTTCGTGCACCCTTATCTTCTCTATTTTTCTCTATGCCTCTGAAACATGGACATGGAAGCCGCGCGTGAAATCAAAAATAGATGCATTTGTCACATTTTAAATGCATCTATGTGCTGGCCTTAAAATATCCTGCGCATCTGACCGCTCCCGTTAACGGACTAACGCTAGATAGGAGTCGGAGTGGTCGCCAAGGCCGAAAAAGGTCGGACAGATCATCATCATCATCATGTGCTGGCGTAGAATGTCGGGCATCTCATGTATACAACGCCGATACTCAAGGAGCCTTCGTATTAACACCCAGGTTTCAAATACATGCTTCCAGAGAATGATGACATTCATGGACTACGTGGCTCGCCGAGACCAGTCCAGCTTGGAGAAGATGATAATGGTTGGCTGCGTCGAAGGAAAGAGAAATAGAGGCAGAGCTCAAGAAAACAAAGAAGATTATCAAGATTCCTGCTTGATATTTCTTTTTAGTATTTTTGATACAATTACATTTCAGAAAATGTGTCATAAATGAGATATTACGCTATACATATAGTTATTTTTCGATACTCCGGGAAAAAAAATCCACGCCGATTTCACGCCGATCACGCCGCCGCCGCCGATCAAAATCCCACCGGACGCCGCCGCCGATGATTTTGGCATCGGCGCACACCTCTAGATAGGACGTATTCGACGACGGCGACATCCTCCCAAAATTAATCTAAGTTTGGGGAAAATGTACATAGGTATGTGCTTGGGTTAGAGTGTGACTTGCAAAACAGTTGGTTTCAATTAGGTACTCTTCGGTAAACGCAGATCTGGCGGGCAGTAGGGTCATTTCGATGGTTACGCGACCACCTGAAGGAGAAGGTTTTTTCTATTGAAGATAACATCAATTCTAAACACCCTATTGAGACAATTACTTGTACATGCATTTTTTTGTTGTTTTAGAATAGATATCTACTAAAAAACCGAGAAAATATCCTTTCAGTTCACCAACTCAGCTTAAGTGGTCGCCTACCGGCACATTAAATTAGGTGGTCGCTAACCGGCGAAATGACCCTACCTACGATACAAGGAGGTCCTAAAACGCCAGTTGTCTGCCATCATGTGAATCGTAGAGGTACCATGTGTAAATCAAACCTCATGTTACATACCAACTCGTAATTACATCGTATTAGGCACCTCACCAGACCTTATTAAGAACATATCCATTTTTAGGAAAATAATTCCTCTACGGCGTTCAGATTCGCTAAATAGGCCATTGTGTGAGCGCCTTGAGGTACATATCAGTCGAGGCTGGTCGGTTCCTTATTCAGGCGTGAACTAAGGTTGTCTGCAGTCTGCTTATTACGGCGTTAGCCAAGCAAAGAGATCATACAGATAACTACCTTTCTTAGTACAGCCATATATATTTGTTGCGTACCTACACCTACTTCTCTCTCTACTACTCCTACTACTCTACTCTCTCCTATAGGATAGGTATTAGAGCCTCCTAGAGCACGTTACATCCACTATTAGTGGCCGCCACTAAACGCAGCAACACTACCCACTAACCCCGACATAAACTTAAAATGCCTCTGCTAAATAAAATGTGGTTTGTCCCTTTCTTACGAACACCAATGTCAAAGTCACGGATAAAGACAAACGAACTTTAACATTATTTTATTTAAGGGGATGCCTTGATTCCGGTCGACCACGCCCCCTTGACAGAGACACGCTTATGCCTTCCGCGCACGAGTCATTTACTATGACGCTCGCAGATTGTGCCGTAACTAACTGCGAGCGTTTTCTCTCTCTAACAAGCAATATTAAAACGGTTCTAGCTTCGTAATTCTTTGAGATACTTACTAGTTACTTAAAAAGTTACGAATTCTGTCGTTGGCATGCATGTATATAAGAAAAGTCTGCTTACTTGTAAAAGACCGCCCAGGCTTATTCAAAATGAGATCGGAATTTCATACATTGAAACAAAGCGCAATATCAAAATCTATTATATCAAGCCTCGATGTCGATCAGCAATTTATAGGAAAAATTGTTATAATATGTGCATAATTTTATATAATAGTTTACCTGATAATATTAAAGTAATGACATCAACTGATTTTAGGAGAAATTTAAATACTTATTTATTACATAACTGTTTTTATAGCGTTAAGGAATTTACCGAAAATAAATAAACAGCATGGACATTATACCCTTGCCAAGACTGTGAAACAAGTTTATAATTCGATACAGAGAGGGCGCTAGTCTTAGCGGGAATATAGTGGAAAAATATACAACTTGCGTCACTGTCCTCGTAGCTCAGTTGGTAGAGCAGTCTGGCGTTAATAGAAAGGTCGCAGGTTCGAATCCTGTCGGGGGCTACAGACGAAGATGGTTTATTTTTCCATTATATTCTGTCTCTGTATCATATCGTTTAGCATGGACATTCTTAAAGATTGAGAGCATATTTAGATTAAATTTTAATTGTGTAATTGCATGCGCGTGTTACGATTATTATAATATTTGCATGTCGTTTAATTACGATAGAATACTGTACCACTATTCACAAGAACACCCCGTAACTAGAAATAAGTATTCTTGCAAATAAACATATACTAATTCTTACATTTGATAATTTCAATCTATGAACGCTTGTTCGTCTCCTCGCTGCCGATGCCGGCTGGCGTCCAGGGGACCGATTTTTGACTTTCGAGCGCTCGAAAATCAAATAAAAGTAAATACGATTGTGGTGTCAAAATGGCAGGCACTAACTTTCTACCAATAGAATTTAATACGAGTGGTAAATACCACTCGTTTTTAAATTTTCTATCGCTGTTTCAAAATAGCATTTCATAATTTTTGTCAGTTTTCGTGTGAAAGAGTCGAGCGCTCGAAAGTCAAAAATCGGTCCCCAGACCGCGGCTTAAGTCCATGAGATTCGTAACATTTTATACAACTGGCGATAGTCGTTGCCCAGTAACCTGTTGAACTATCTGTCGTGTAGGTACTAGTGTGAGAGCGTGTTTCACATTACCCAGTACGATATCTGTGTACGTTTCGACCTGGATAGTGTCGAAGTAGTAGCCTGCAGCGGCTGCAGGTGAGCATATTCTCTATACTTACATACTATTCCCTGTAGATCTATCTAAAGATTCGACAATGCGCATGTGAAACCCCTGGAGTATACTATAATCAGAATGTCATTTATTGTGTATCACAGTTCAATACAGATCTTACAAAGGTCAGTTCTCTGTGACAGGTCGTACGCTACGACTTACGACGTACAATAATTTGATAATAATAATAATTAACGATTTCATGCAAAAATTAAAAACAACAATAATAATCTATTACTTACTAGCTTCTGCCCGCGACTCCGTCCGCGTGGAAATCGTTTATATCGCAGCTCCATACAAACTTCAAGCCCCGATTTCATCCCCTTAGGGGGTGATTTCCAGGATGAAAAATGTCCTTCCCCGGCATTCAAACTATCTCTATACCAAATTTCATCGCAATCGGTTCAGCGGTTTAAGCGTGAAGAGGTAACAGACAGACAGACACACTTTCGCATATATAATATTAGTATGGATGGATAGTATGGATGTCAAATAATCACATAAGCACATTTATATCAAATTGTACTTATAACATCAGGCGGGGCGTATATACGCTCGTCTACAACCAACGTGGTATGGTACTCAACAAACTTTACTTGCCCCGATACCGTACTGGATGATATGAACACGCTGATACGGTAAGGAACGTGCCAATTGAAAATGAAGTCTCCATGACATAATACATCAAAGTCCAGTAGATAACTATATAGTAGTTAGTTACCATGCACTGATAACATGATATCATTATCTAGGTATTTTAACCCTGACAGTGAATTTTATAGAACAAACTTCCATTATTTTATCAGGTCCATAAAACTCGTGTAACTACATTAGATTATAACAAGATAGCAATTTTATAAGTACCTATATTTTATCGTTTTAGTGACCGTGTTAGGTCAAAGTTCTATGAAAACTTCCTCTGGTGATCTCGGTAAACCGGTCTTGCAAGTAACATACGGCTAGCCATGTTCTTTACCTGAATGATTAGTTAGATTTTTGAACAGGTCCTTTATATAGAAACTAGTTTTTGTCTGCGTAGTATTCTCTTTAGCTGGTCCCAGGCCACGCCTCCTGAGCAACATTCTATGACAATAGACAAGCGAACAGAGTTTTTGAAACAATATAATGCGTCTGTTTATAATAATATGGTTTCAAAAAAATACGAATAGTAATCTTGAGGCTTTTCTGCAGCGATATCAGTGATTCGAAACATGATTAAGCAATTTTCGCTCGATAGAAAAGAATCACGAACATAGCTCTAAAATACACTTAAAATATTCGTAACAAATTATGCACAAAAACTAAAAATATTAAAATTGCTTCTAAAAATCGGCAACATCTTGTTTGAGAGAACTCAGTGATTATTTATTTATTTAAACGGCCAAAAAGTTAAAATTAAAAAAACATGATATCCGCGCTTCCGAGCACGCACTTCCATGCTCAGTGAGAGGGAGAGAAGACCATGAACCTACGGCGCCTTAAGGGGTTCGCAGTTCGCACTTCACAAACCACTCGGACAGTTATAATTATAATTATGTTGATACCTACCTCAATTCGGAACCAGTCAGCGGTGAAAGGTTACAGATATACATTTGCATTCATAAAAGTATGGATATGCTATTGTGGACCGTGAAACACTAGTAGTTGGCATCGGTATTGAATTATTGGCTAAATGCCAGCCCTTCATTGGAATGCATATTCTATCACGCCTACGTACAGTAACTTCAAGAATATCTTCAGTATTTTAATTAATTGCGGGCGGTAGGCTTGGCAATAAGGAAGATGTTTTCGTAGCTGTGTTGCAGCATTAGACTGATGAACCAGATGAATTGATGCACTTTTTATACTATACGATATCTAGGGGCCCTTTCTCTAAATCAATGTTGTAAGAGGGCCTTAATTATTTGGGCCATCTTACGGAAAATTAAAATTTTGATATAATCGGGTTTTTTCTACTCAGAATCTAGAGCACTTTCGAACCTAATAGGAGGAAAAAAACTGTCCAAAATGTCACATATAATTTTAGGTTTTCCGTTCCGTTACCACCATACAAGCTTAGTATGGAAAGGTAACGGAATGGAATAAAAAATCTTGGGACACTTTCTCGTATAACATTCCGAATATATCAAAATTAAAAACGGTTGAGTGTACAACTTTCCGTAAAATGGCCCATTTGCAAGGGCAATTCGTACACATCGGGGCCCAGAGTATATACTACAGTACATAAAGTGCTCAAGTTTTGTCAGAGGAGCTACCAAAAGTGTCAAGAGGACGATTTGCTACGCCAACTTTTGCTAGCTCTTTATAAATAAAATAGAAAGAAAAGTATAGTTTCAATCGTTTATTCGACTTTTATTAAGTTGCATGGATGGAAATCGCATGTGGAATGTTTAGTCGACCTCCTCGATGGTGGGGCCGGCGCCGCCTCCGGGCGCGGCTCCACCGGCTCCCGGGGCTCCGCCGGGGAACCCGGGCATGCCGCCGGGCATGCCTCCCGGGGCACCGCCCGCGCCCTGGTACAGCTTGGTGATGATCGGGTTGCAGACACCCTCGAGCTCCTTCTGCTTGTGCTCGTATTCTTCCTTGTCGGCGAGCTGGTTCGTGTCCAGCCACTTGATGGTGTCGTTGCATTTGTCGAGGATGATCTGCTTGTCGGAGTCGGCCAGCTTCTCCTTGAGCTTCTCGTCCTCCATGGTCGACTTCATGTTGAAGCAGTACGACTCCAGAGCGTTCTTGGCCTGGATGGTCTCCTTCTGCTTGTCATCCTCGCTGCGGTAGCGCTCGGCCTCATTGACCATGCGCTCAATGTCCTCCTTGGACAGACGGCCTTTGTCGTTGGTGATGGTGATCTTGTTCTCCTTGTTGGTGGACTTCTCGATGGCGGACACGTTGAGGATACCGTTGGCGTCGATGTCGAAGGTCACCTCGATTTGTGGAACGCCACGAGGCGCCGGGGGGATGCCGGTGAGCTCGAACTTTCCGAGCAGGTTGTTGTCCTTGGTCATGGCGCGCTCACCCTCGAATACTTGGATGAGTACACCGGGCTGGTTGTCGGAGTAGGTGGTGAAGGTCTGGGTCTGCTTGGTGGGGATGGTGGTGTTACGCTTGATGAGGGTGGTCATGACACCACCAGCGGTCTCAATACCCAAGGAGAGAGGGGTGACGTCAAGCAGAAGCAAGTCCTGGACTTCCTCCGACTTGTCTCCATGCAGGATGGCGGCCTGTACGGCCGCGCCGTAGGCGACAGCCTCGTCAGGGTTGATGGACTTGTTCAGCTCCTTGCCGTTGAAGAAGTCCTGCAGGAGCTTCTGCACCTTGGGGATACGGGTGGAGCCTCCGACGAGGACGATGTCGTGGATCTGGGCTTTGTCCATTTTGGCGTCGCGGAGGGACTTCTCGACGGGCTCCATGGTGGAACGGAACAGGTCGGCGTTAAGCTCCTCGAAGCGGGCGCGGGTGATTGAGGTGTAGAAGTCGATACCCTCGAACAGAGAGTCGATTTCAATGCTAGCCTGGGTGGATGAGGATAGAGTTCTCTTCGCGCGCTCGCAGGCCGTGCGCAGACGACGGAGCGCCCTCTTGTTGGTCGTAAGGTCCTTCTTGTATTTCCTCTTGAACTCCTGGACGAAGTGTGTGACCATGCGGTTATCGAAGTCCTCACCACCCAAGTGAGTGTCTCCGGCGGTAGACTTCACCTCAAAGATACCATCCTCGATGGTCAGGATGGACACGTCGAAGGTGCCGCCGCCCAGATCGAAGATAAGGACGTTGCGTTCGCCACCGCCCTTCTTGTCTAAGCCGTACGCAATCGCAGCAGCAGTCGGTTCGTTGATGATTCGGAGTACATTCAGGCCAGAGATTGTACCAGAATCTTTTGTGGCCTGTCGCTGTGAGTCGTTGAAGTACGCCGGAACCGTGATAACTGCGTTCTGCACCGTTTTGCCAAGGTATGCCTCAGCTGTTTCCTTCATCTTTGTCAGCACCATCGAGCTGACCTCTTCTGGGAAGAAAGTCTTGTTTTCGCCCTTGTAAGCTACTTGGATCTTTGGTTTGCCACCATCACTGACAACGTCGAAGGGCCAGTGTTTCATGTCAGCCTGTACAGTGGCATCTTCGAACTTGCGGCCGATAAGTCGTTTGGCATCTGTAACAAGCACAAGACAACATTCAGTTTTTGTCCAATCAGGATAAACTATTGCGAAAGAGTAATAAATCATCAGATTATTTTTATCATTCAATATGTTCAGAGACTCTAGTCTAGTATATTGGGTTTCATCATGAAAATGGAATCTTAAATATTTTTTTACTACTATCATAATAACTGCTATAACCATATAATTAAGTACTAAATGAAAAGAAATGAAAACTAACTTTAATCCAATTCAGAGATGATTCTCAGGTTGAAAGCACAAATCCATTTAGAGAATATCCAAATGACCATCTTCATAGCTTCCTTATTCTTCTATACTAATATTATAAAGAGTAAAAGTTGGTGAGGCAAGTTTGTATGCATCGGTAATTTCCAGAAACGTCAAAAAAAAGACGTACAACAACACGTCAAAATAAGCATCTTTTACTTGCAAAACTTTTCTCTAAATTTAAAAAGTTCCAAAGTTTGTCTTCTAACCTATCGGTCGGTTTTTGCCACCTTTAAGGCGCTCTTACACAGGCAATTATATCAACCTGAGAAAAAGGTCAAGTAATAAAACATTCTTATTTTAACGGTAGGAAAAGAAAATAAATAATAATAATACAAAAAAAAACAAGTCCAAAAACTTGCCCCACTTTTCTATACACCAAGTCCCCAACCATAAGCAATATTTTATACCGCGGCGTTGCTTGCGTTCCGTACAACAACCGGGCGAAACCGCGCAGGCAGCTAGTAATGTATAACGAGGTAGATAAGCAAGTGATAGGCCATACCAGGTAATCAGCAAGAGTATATGAGGATTATGAGGAGCATAACCCAATGTGGGAATATTTCAGATCCCGTAGACAAAGGATGGGATTATAACGGTAACATTTTCTTTGTGCTTTGGATTGAGAGCCTCCTCAGTTTTTAAGACCAATGAAAACTTTGCTCCATAAATAACAGGAAATATCAATAGCTT
The DNA here is from genome assembly GCA_947578815.1 of Epinotia ramella. Lineage (NCBI taxonomy): Eukaryota > Metazoa > Arthropoda > Insecta > Lepidoptera > Tortricidae > Epinotia > Epinotia ramella. The sequence continues at coordinate 27,908,906 of OX388205.1, forward strand.
CCATTGCATCATTATGTCTTAGTCATGATAAACAAAACTAAGATTAAGAGCACTATCACTATGACTCATGAATGTACTGTGTTATACTGGAAATTTCAAATAATTTCATCGCCATTAGTCATCCACTAATAAGACCCACCTACATACAAACTTAACCTGTGACAGCTTTGAACAAAGCATACTTTGACTAGTGTGGGTTGGTTAACTATAATTTAAAACATTCACAGTAGTCTCTAAACCTCAGTGAATTGTTTCCGTATTACTCGACACTAATTTACACTGTTGTGTACATTATAAGTATGAACAATTTTGCTGTTAAACTGACCTTATAAAAGATTCATGGAAAACAATTTAATATCTCCCAGTTAACTCCGAAACTTACTAGATATTAAAGCTGTGCTTTGTATTTAGAATAGCGCCTTGTCTTCTTTCTAACAATATATTACTGCAGAGAGAGCTATAGAGAAACAAATTAGTCTCATTCCAAATTTCCTTTTTTAACTGCAGAAGTGAGAAATTGATATTGATAAATTGCTTTTGGTTTAATTCTCAATAAGCTCAATAGAGAAATGGGAATGTGTAGTTAAGAAAATAGCCTTAATTCAGACAGTACCTGATTATAATAGATTATTTTCAGATGGAAATAATTTATGCATGTGGTTTCGACTGATAGCATTATCATAACCAAGATGGCCGCCGACAACACGCGACCCAAACGTGGTTGATGTGATGGCCCTTTGTTAGGCGTCCTAGATTCCAGGCATGACCTAGTTTGCAGGGCTTGGTCTAACCTAAATATTGATTCGTTGCAAAGCGCATCGGCATAGAAACTGATTTTTAGACTATATTACCGTTATAGTAGTTACTAATGATTATAGCTTTAAAGACTGAATTTTAGGTCAATTACCATTAAACTGCAGGTTTAGTGATACGATAGAAATTTCGAGAAGCGTTAGAAAAACTATTATAACCTCAAAAACTCACCGAAAATGGTGTTGTTGGGGTTCATCGCCACCTGGTTCTTGGCGGCATCTCCGATGAGACGCTCAGTGTCGGTGAACGCGACGTAAGAGGGCGTCGTCCTGTTGCCCTGGTCGTTGGCGATGATCTCCACCTTTCCATGTTGGAAGACACCCACGCACGAGTACGTGGTGCCCAAGTCGATTCCTACTGCTGGTGCCTTGGCCATCTAAAAAAAAGTTAAAATCAGTATCTATGACTCACTAACTAACTGGAGAATGGATTGGAAATAGACAAAACGCCCCACGCGCGGCCGCCATGAGCCGACCGGAAAATCGATCGAACGTTCTAGACTGCAAAGTGTAATTTTCTCAAGGAAACTACACATGTACAGTTTTCCGAATGCATAGCGTGTTAGCAGAAAAATAACTAGGAATCGAGGACCTTCCAGTTAAGGCGAGGTCAGAGACCACGTGCTACAGCAATGCAGGTGGTGCACCAGATGACAAAGGAAAATTAAATAGTTTAATTAGTTCTACAAATTATCGCTTGAAACTGTAATACTCGAGTTCAAATAAAGTTAAACTTATCATGAAATGAACGAAGAAGTCTGGAGAAAAGAAAAATTAGGCATCCACCAAGTCACCAACAAATATGATTAAAATGTATAATAAAAGTAAGAGATTTACAAATATCACAATTAAATATACACTTAACAGGTATAAAGAATACTCACTTTTTATAAATTTAACTAATACTTCAGTCGTAGACTTATTTAGATGAACAGCTTAGCAAAGCGTGCGCGATTGACGGTTTCTTGTCTTGAAATAATAATATGCCATATGGCGGGGATCGCGCTCAATAAATTTATATGCGTGCGCCACTCCACTCGACGTCACTGGGATATTCTGGAATGTTCCGTATGACGGACCAATAGGATTAATTCCCTCCTGACGCGCTTCTCTCCGATTGGTTGAAATTTTACATCAGCAGCAAATTTGCCGCAAGGCAGTGTCATGACTAGTGATGTGCTGTCGCCGAGTCCTAGACTATCGATATCTTCGTTATCACATCACAATGTGCACATTTGCTAACGATTACAATATGATTAAGTGAAATATGATAAAGATACTAAATTGAATTAAAACTCGATCAGCCCTGCTAACCAACGTATAATCTAATACTGTATGTGTCAATTTGTACGTTACTTTGCTAGCACGGTAATGACGTGACGAATATGTATGCTCTGGAGTGTAATATGCAGTGATTAGTTAAAAAAAACTGGCCAAGTGCAAGTCGGACTCGCGCACGAAGGGTTCCGTACCATTATCTATAAAAACAGTAAAAAAAAAAGTTTGTTGTATAGGAGGCCCCCTTAAATATTTGTTTATTTTGTTTTTAGTATTTGTTGTTATAGCGGCAACAGAAATACATAATCTGTGAAAACTTCAACTGTCTAGCTATCGCGGTTCTTGAGTTGAGATACAACCTGTCGAGAGACAAAACGGCAAAAAAAACAGGTTTGCTGTATGGGAGCCCCCCTTAAATATTTATTTTATTTTGTTTTTAGTATTTGTTGTTATAGCGGCAACATAAATACATCATCTGTGAAAAATTCAACTGTTTAGCTGTCGCGGTTCTCAGATACAGCCTGGTGACAGACAGACAGACGGACGGCGAAGTCTTAGTAATAGGGTCCCGTTTTTACCCTTTGGGTACGGAACCCTAAAAAAGACTAAACAATCAATCCAAGCTCTAACTGCAGACAAATATTTGTTTGGACAGAATTTTTTACTTCAAATTAGGCGACTGCAATTAAATTTTAATGTGCTAGCGTACTAGCTGGGCTGGAGTGTTGTTTGTGGAGGCTTGAGTTTCATGTTCCACTTTTTTAAACTTACTTTAAAATAAAAGGATGTAATTAGACTTTAATAGTCCACGTGCATGTGTTACTCATAGCAACTATAAAATTGTTGTATTTTATTTATCTGATAAGGTGTTAAGTAACTAATTTTGGTAAAATGTATCAATAACTTCCAAGACTACACTAAGTCAAATTAATATATTACTGTGACAATATACAGACATAGGTGGTATGAAAAGCTTCATACAATTAGTAGGCGATGAAGAAAAGCGTAATTCAATTAAAAGTAAAGTACAATATAAAGTTAAAACGGTAGTCCAGTGAAAAACCATTTTAAACTGAATTAAATTGCAAATTCAAGATAAAACAGAAATTGTTAAGTCAGGCCTGTGAAATTGATACTTGATAATATGTTTTTTTCTTTAGTAGTTATCGATTCGATTATCGCATCTATTGTGCATCACTAGTGTACCAATGTTCTCGACCTTTTTAATTTTACACACCGAACATTCCACTCCGCGCCCTCCACGCGACTGGAAAAGTGTTGCCACTTTGTAACCTTTACCATTATTCAGGGAAAAATAACTTCGTGAAAAATTACATTTAGGGTACTGATACACATGCTCTTTAGTGGCACGAAAGCATGCTAATTTGGACCAAATAGCATGTGTATTTGGAAAGTTGCTAGTAAGTAGCATGCTATTTGCATACAAAATTTTCATTTCATTTCAGCATTTTCTCAATGATATGTCTGGTTAGTTTAGTAACATAGTTTTTTTAGCACTGGGTACGCCAAGTAATATTCATGTATGTATATTATATTTTTGTATTTAAGTATGTAAGTAAATGTATTTATTTATTATATTAGGAAATGTATTTTCATTAGCTACCTATCCTTTTAATTTGTGTTTTTCTTGGTCAACTGCCTGCACCTATAAGCTTTTCTGTTTAGCCCTTTGGTTGACTGGTAGAGAATGCCTTAAGGCATTAAGTCCGCCATTTGTACTTCTTATCTGTGCAATAGTTTAAATAAATAAAATAATTGAGCGTGCTCAAATAAGCATGCTACTAAAGAGCATGTGTATCAGTACCTTAAGGGTATGCGCGCACGAGCAACTTTGTCGCCGGCGACAGTACATCTGTCTCTTTCGGACGCTCGAAGTGCACTACACTAATAAGGATCATACGTTGTTTGGATAAATTTACATAAGCTCTAAGAATTTATATAAGTAGTTCGAATTGTGTTGTATTGTGATGATTTCTTAACCTAATGGAGGCTACGGTAGCCCATTGGTTCAGGCATGCGGCTGCCAAACGGCGGTCGTGGATTCGAATCCCGGCTCGTACAATGAATTTTTCGAAACTTATGTACGGACGGAATATAATTTAGTCCGAATCCGTTGGCTTTTCGATTCATGAAAAAAAACATGAAATCTGCAAACGTCTGCAAATATATTCAAAGGTGTATGTAAAGTTTCTAACTCGCACTGGGGACGCCAGGCCGTTCCCTCAGCAGTGGGATGCATATAGGCTGATTTATATTATATTTTATTTAAAAAACACAGTTGAATGTCGCTTATTAACACGTAATGTCGCAGCTGCTGCAGTACAGTTGCACTGACCTTAAACTTATTAATTACGTCCCTACGTCGCTCGTACATATTCATACTTATAAGGTACATACAATACGGTCGTCGCGGTTCGGAGCAGGATAACTCACGAGCATGTCAACAATAAAATTTGAAAAGTATCGTTGAATATATTTTATTCATTAATGAACCTGCTCCCAAAATTTCACGGGAATCGGTTGAGAAATGCAACATGTAGAGGAGAACAGCTGAACAGCGGGACATCCGGAAATTGGAATTTTGGCCCAATCTGAAGCATAGAACATGATAGAACTTCCTTCGCTTCGCTCGCTCGTTTGATTAGACCACGATTTGACCGAAATGAACAAAATATATGATAGGTAGCCGTTGTTTTAAGCTTGTAAGAAACTTTATAGAAATCTACGCACTTGGACTTAGGTAGTAGTAGTGGGCATACGAAAGCAAAAATGTTAGAATAAGTCGTTCTAGTCGTTTTCGCGATTATCTTGTCCAACATGCATTGTGACATTTCACCGCCCCCTGAATAATGCAACGGATGCGTTTCTGCTGCACTAAATGTACAGTGTACTAAATCATAATTAAAGTGTACTATTTGAATTACTTTGGCAACATTAGGTATCTGGTAAAAAAAAAAAATATGATGAAAAAAAAACTATCTATCACCACTACTGATACTTGCATGAAAAGTTTGCAGAATTAAGTATTATCACTTATTTGAAAACGGAAAATATTTCATATTCTATTTCAATAATAATGGATGACTTCAGTTCTTTCCATAGTCAATTTTTTTTTAATAACGAAAGGTATATTTAAAAAAACTTACGCTTTCGAGGAACGATCGGATTCCATGCAGTTTTAGCGCAGGTAGAACGTTTTATACTTTCATATATGAAAGTAATCTAGTGAAATTGAGTTAAACAACGTAGGTTTTATATTGTTTACATAGAGTAGTAGTATTTTGAGTTGATAATAAACGAACACCACAACCTAACTTGGCAAAATATCTGAACGCTCCATCTATAATCGGGGTCGGCCCAAATGTCAAACTTGTCAACACAAAACATCGGGAATGTTTAGAGTTTTACGTTTTTAAGCCTAATAAAATAATAAAGTAAATATATAGTTGAAACCCTGCATTTGCAAGCAGATAACCGTATCTACTAAACATAGCGAACTTCCACTACGCCAAGGCGTAGCGGTCGCGTTTTCACCACCGTAATGAGCGCGCGCAGAAAGATCGCATTGTTTATTAATTTGCGTATTTTGTGAGAGTAGAAATGATCCGTACGTACACGCGCAAGCCGCAGGAGTGCCGGTACATCGAGGGCGTGATGGGGCTCTGCCGGCTGTGCCTCGGGGCCGCGGAGGCGGCCGTGCCCATCTTTACCGAAGACCCGGATAATATCTGCTCTACGCTCGCAATGAGGATCATGATCTGTGTTGGTTTGGATGTAAGTACGTTAACAATTAACCTATGTTTAATTCACATTCGTATATATGTTAATTCCAAAGAGAATTGTAACAAAGAAAACTAAAAATCTGACAAAAGTCTGTAGTATGCTGTCTCTTACCATCTCATCGAAATAGGCATAAAGACTGCCTGACTTCCTGTATTTCACTTCAAACAGTAGAATAGTATTTTTTTATACCTTATGGTTTTTGAATATGTCATGCTCTCTTAACCCCTCGTATGCGGATGTCAAAAATTGCTGATCAAAATATGACCTTGAGATTGAAAACTGTAGGTTCAAATGCTTGGCACGGATCCGTGTCTAAGCATACGACGGGTTAAAGGGCTTTGCTTACGGTGGCGTCGTTGATTGGGGCGCCACCTTCCCTAACATATGGTTGAGGGAGGCGATGGCTGAGATATGCGTCATACTCGTGATCGGGTGCTGTTTGTGGAGTCCAGACTGTTCATGCTTGCAAAGGGCATAGTACCTAACTACTTAAATACTAGTGTTATTATTATTATTATCATATTGACGAGAGATCATTCTGATCTTGACACGTTTTATTGTTATTGACCCTGTACATCTCTGACAATATTACATTAATGTTTTTCTTTTTTATGTTTTGTTTTGACGCTTCGAGGCTGTATGCATCTCTAAGAATTATAAAATAAGTATTAATTGTATTTGGACACTCAAACCTTATACATCTCTGGAATACTGAATAATTATCATTAACTTGTTAATGCTGATACAGACCTTATATTGAATGTAATGGTCATATTTTGCAAGTTTGTTTTGGTTTCATTTACTTAGTGACATTTAGTTTGTTAACTGTTTATATCGGTCCTTAATCTGCAAATTTTTAATTATTAATGTGTCAGATTGTTATATTTTTATTGTAAATTACCGTTTGACATGTAAAAGTGCCTTTTTGGCCTATTTGCAGAATAAATTATTGATTTTAATTTGATTTTGATTTGAATTGGTAGATATGGCAGTGCAAATTTTACACAGGTTTACTTTTTACGAAGTAATTTTTATTTTATAACTGCTCAAATCCTATTTTCCATAACTCCAAAGTTGTGGTGATATCCATGTAATTTTTCATTGACCCACAGAATATTGGATTGATGCATTACTTAAAGAACTAAACTAAGTCAAGGCACAATCTGTCTAAACAGGTGAAACGCGATGACAACCTCCCAAACCTGGTCTGTGTGACGTGCTACAAAGAGCTGGAGCACTACTACGCCTTCCGTAAACGATGTGAAGTCTCGTACCAAAGGTTGAAGTCTCATCTGCTGGCATCTCGTAACCAGCCAGCCGTCGAAGCAATCACAGAGCAAAATGATGAGATATTAAAAGAGATTGGTATCAATCAGGACGAAAACATGAACATCAATGATCTTGGGCTGATGATGGGAGAGGGTGCTCTGAGCAACAAGGCGCCGGAACTTACACCTGATTCCATGCCTATGATAAGTGACGTGAGTAGATATTATAGCATGTTTTTCAGTTTTAAGCTCTCTTATCACTCGCACATCTTGAAAACTATATAATTTAATCTTTGCTGATACTGGATTTCTGTTTACAGGTGCATTCAGTAAATCCAGACAATACAGTACTTGCTCAGGCAGAGGTAAGTATCTAGACTAGAACTTTTTGCAATAGACATATTTGAGCAGATTTATTATACAGGAGAAGTTAATTTGGAAGCTTTCACTAATATTATTTGGTTTTCTATTCAAAAGCCGAATAATATCATAATAGTGTATTCAACTTTATTCACAGTTTCCTGTCCTGCGAGTCAAATATCAGTCATCCTTTACATTTTTCTCATATCAACTGTCTGTGATATAATAATAATAATAAGCCAGGGGGTTGTTTGTGGCGAGCTGACAGTGAGTGGCGACACCCTAACCTCAAGAGGGCCTGATTGATCTGGCCCTCACCTCTGTGCTTGCCTTAGCCGGCTCAGTGGAGTCGCAAGAGCGGAACCTATGCTTCAAGTGGGAAGTGAATAATGTCGTATCGCCGGCGGCCCTTGAACAGAACTCGGAGACACAGTATAGGAACAGTAAATAAACTTCGAACAAAGGTACATCGCACGGCTGCCCACATGCGCGCGTGTTCGGTACGCACACACACATAGCCTTCGGGAATGATGGACAATGCTTCAGTCGGGGCCGCGCCGTTGCCGTGTTCGCTCGCTCTCACTCGCCACGTCTAATGCCTGTTACAGACCATCAGTTTTAACTGCACAGTTTTAACTGTTCAGTCAAACTGTTCAGTTAAAACTGATGGTCTGTGGCCCGTCAGTTCAACTGCACAGTTCAAAAATTTGCCTACAGACCATCAGTTTTAACTGAACGGTCTGACTGAACAGTTAAAAGTGTGCATAAGGTGTGCAGGCATAAGGAAGCGGCCTCGTAGGTATGAAGACAGCGAGCCGCCAGTGCCACGATATCAAAAGGTGCCGAATAGGCTTGTAACTAAGCACCTACCAACCTAGTGCAGTTTAGCAACTATTATACTTACTAGGAAATATTTTAGGTATAGTATAGTGGTATTAAAATATTCGATGAAGTGGGGAACTAAAAACATAAACCTAACTAAGTATATTATAATATTATTACTTTGTGTATACAATACTGTCTATTAAACTGTAACAGAAATACTTTGCATACTTAAAAGCAAAATTAGTATTTTAGGTATGCCAAGCCACAAACGTGACACAGCCCTGCGCATCGAGCGAAAGTAGGTAACGAACGCTCCTAAACGGCCTCTGATTAACTACTGTATTAGTCTTCTATACTGTGTCGGTTTTCTAGCTCACCAAAGCCACCTCTCGAGAACCTCATGCCGCTCAGAGGTGTTGCCCCATTAGTCCAGGCAATGAATTGACAACTTGTATGGAAAAAATGTCAATTTTGGAAATAATTTATAATAGCTTATTTTTTTTGTATAACGGATATATTATCAATTAAATAGTTACCCAGCGACAAAATCCGACAAAATTTCAGACATCAAAAAAATGATAAGTTAGCTGGCTTCTAAAAAGTCAGTAAAAATATTAATAAATGTTTTTGTCTTTATTTTGGTTCATTTACATTTGCTCTATAATATTCAAGATAAATCGTACAAAAAAAGATAATGCATGCTCCATTTAAATCTACATAATTACTTCCGGGTGGAAAGTTTGTCAGATTCTTGACTAAATCATCTTAGAATAACATTGTCAAATGAAATCAACAAAAAAAACGCTATTATAAATTAATGTTTTTCAAAACCGTATTTTGCCTGGAGTACATTGTCACACTGTGCGTGCTACTGTTTTGTGGGGCCCACTTGGCGAGCTGGAGACGTCACCGCCTGCCTTTACACAATTTTTTGTTACGGCAGGTGTCCGCTATTCAAATTCCATGCCCTTTATCCAGTCCAACCAAGATTCAATTCGATATCCCATGACCTTAGTTTCCATCGCACACACATAACGCACTAATGACCTGATGATGCTAACAGGTTTTTATAAAAAAAAAAAAAAAAAACCAAGTCATGTTTCGATTTTTCCCTATCTTTCGCTATTTCAGTTCAGTACCAGCAACCCGCCATTTTCTTTATATCATCTACCCAGCGGTCCTTCGGTCTGCCTCTTGTTCTTTTGCCTTGTGATATAGGGAACCTGTTTGTAATCCTACTAATATTGTAAATGCGAAAGTGTGAAAGTTTAGATGTTTGTTACTCGATCACGCTTAAACGGCGCAACCGATTTGGAAGAAATTTTGCACGAAGTTAGTTTATAGCCTGGATTAAAATATAAGATTTTATCCCGGGTCCACGCAGACGAAGCGGGCGGAAGCTAGTTTAATATAATTAGTAGGGTCATTATACGAGTAACTGGTTCTCATTTAATTGAATCTCGCATTCATTGTATCATATTTATTGGAGCTACTGGGACAAATTATTATCAAACGCTTGCTACACAGACTCTGTTGCACCAATAGGGGTGTAGACACTAAATAAAATAATCAATAACGTCATATTTTCTCGAAAAGGGATTAAAAATGTAGTCAAATGGAGAAAAAATCAACGCAGAACGTTAAATAATCACGAAGTTATAAGTGTCCAAAGTTTTAAGAAGGGGTATGTTCCGTCCCTTTTTCGCAAAATAAATAAATAAAATAAAATAAAAATCGTTTATTTCAGACCTTATTTGATCCATACATTTTTGTTAGTTTTAATCTTACGAACTAAGTTAGGTATAATTTAAGAAAAAGAAATAAGTAAAGTGTGTGCTATTGAGAAAGCGAAGAGAGTTGGTCCTGTCTAGTTCGCTCTCCCAAACTTCATCTCGCAACTTCATCTTCATATGAAACGATGACGCTTGAAGATTGTGACGTCACTAATAGACGGTAGTGTCGTGTTCGGCGCCGCCGTCGACGCGGCCCTCCGGCAGCCACGCGTAACGTGACGTCACACACTGTTTGCGTTTTCTCTCTCTAACAAGCAATATTAAAACGCCTCCCTAAGGCATTTTAGGACCTGAACCTGATTGAAAGATTTGATGGCCGAACCGGATTGTTCCGATAGCTCAGTTGGTTAGTAGCGACGAGCCATGCCTGTGGTCACCGGTTCATATCCAGCTCGGAGCATTTCAATTTTTCCTTTAATTTAAACTTTAATATTAAAACGGTTGTAGCTTCGTAATTCTTTGAGATATCTGAATTAGGGCTCGCGGTATACGTGTAAAACGCCAAACCGTGTGCACGTATCCTTAAGCCCGGCGGTACTAAGAACCCGAATTACACGAACCCGCCAAGATCCGTCCCGTCCCGTTCCGTCCCGTCCCGTCCCGTCCCGTTTCCAAGAAACGTTTCTCATCTCGGCTCCGCTCAGGTAACGGGCAAGGCAACTCGACCCGTTCGCGCCAGATTCTGAATGGGATTTTCGTCACTAGGCATATTTCCTTGCCTTCTTTCTTTTGGAGTAATAATAATGTTCGAGTCTACACCCGTATTATGCCAGTTCAGTTCAGCAGAGGTGTCGCATGACCATATTTATAGTCCGCGCCCAGCGATGATGGTACGGATGTGATCTACACTTATTATTATTAATATTATTATTATAGCTTTATTCCCACATTAGTGGTCCCCAAGGCTAAAAATTCCATTATTTTCCACTTTTCCTTGTCTGTCGCAGTTGCAGTCCAGTCTTTTCCTGCCGTTTTTATGATGTCGTCGACGCATCTTTTTTTTTTTTCCAGCCGGGCCCCGCCGTTTCGTTGTTTGGAACCATCTTTCATCTTTATATACGCTATTTGGCCTGATGCCCATCTCCACTTCTGTATTAAACTATACGTGTTTTTTAACCGTCTTAGAGCCGAAGCCCACTTGTCGTCAAGTTCACCATATACTTATAGATGGGCTGGCGTCTATTTGGCTTTAGTAAATACACATACAGATACCTATAACCTCATAGGATGGCCTGGATAGCCGGTGAACCGACGATATCGTCCCAGTACTGATCCTATTACCATCGACACGATATGTTAAGGGAGCGTTGTCTGAGTATCCATGTACCTTCGCATAACATCACATAGGCTACCTCTCACGGAGCTGAACAGTTAACAGTCGCCTCCTCCACCCCTACTAGCGACCCCTTCCCTCACATTAAAGTTACCATGATCAATTCATTCAGCTAAGGTTTCTCCGCTCCGCTAGGCTAACTCACATGGATACTCACCACGCAATTGTATTCCCGTAACAACACAGGGGAAACAAAGTATACAAATTATCTGAGCACTCACCATAGATTTGTCCGCACACAACCTCTCTTCCCGGTGCCGTTCGCCCGTCTACCCTACCTTAATGTTATTAGTAAATTCCACCCGATGCGTAATCCGAGCTAATTCGTGACTCCTAGCGCCATCTATGATGAAACCCCAGTATTTTCAAGATGGTTCGCGATACTTCGCGACACCACTTGAAGTATCCAAAACGTACTAAAAATTCGTGAAAAAAATAAATATTAGTTAAGTTTTTAGTAATAAAAGGTAATTCAGTTTGAAAAATCCTGTATGGCGCGCGGTGCAAAGTTCATTCACCCGGTTAGAGTTCGTACCTATCTAAGGTACGAACTCTAACCGGGTTAGCTCATAAGATGGCGGCTAGCCGTCACTGCGGTCACTCCGCTGGATGATTAAAATTAATATTAATACAAAAAAATACCTATATTAACACATAAATAAAAAGACCGGGTTGCACTCCGGGAGTGCCGGCAGAAGTGAAAACTCAATAACATTGTAACAGTTTTTTGATCAGGTCACGTGACATCTTACGGTGTCACTCTAAAAATGAATTTGGCGCAAATTTATAAACAACTAGCTTCTGCCCGCGACTCCGTCCGCGTGGAAATTGTTTATATCGCAGCTCCATACAAACTTCAACCCACCATTTTATCCCCTTAGGAGGTGATTTCCAGGATGAAAACTATCCTATGTCCTTCCCCGGGCTTCAAACTATCTCCATACCAAATTTCATCGCAATCGGTTCAGCGGTTTAAGCGTGAAGAGGTAACAGACAGACAGACAGACAGACAGACAGACACACTTTCGCATTTATAATATTAGTATGGATTATCAATTATTTAGGCGGACGGGCCGCGGGCGCGTTGGGTGCGACGGGCCGGCTCGCCCGTTGCCGGCGGCGAACAAAATACCAATTTGTATCTGCCCTTGCCAAATATTTTTCAAAGCTTTATCTCTTTAGGAATAACGTCCAAATTCGAACTATTCGAATTTGCTCAATGGCCTTCACATCTGACGTCACAAAAATCTGTCCCGTATTTAACAATTTTTCCCCATCCCAAAAAGTGCTCAGCGCCGCTAAAGAAGTTTTCACTTCAGAAAACAAATGAAAAACCTTATTTAAGGTTCTTTGTGATGTATACATTAACTGGTCTTCGGCTCTAAGACGGTTAAAAACACACCGTGTATTGAAGAGCATCTGATATCTTTGATTCCCGTTTTGTGTATCTACACACTTAACAATAACTAATTATTTTCCAACAGGAGCTCCGTTCAATGCAGCCCGAAGAGCTGTCCACCCTAATAACATCGGTTCTGGTGAAGCTCGGCATCCTGGCTCAGCGGGGCCCGTGTCTCGCGGTGCAGCGCACTGACGTGTCCAGACTGCAGCTCGAGGCAGGCGGGGCTGTGCTGAGAATGGAACTGGTGGAAGAGGTTAGTTGACAATCGTGTGGGCTAATGGATGCATTTTAGAACAGAAAAGATTTATGTTTTTACATTACCAAATCGTGATTTTTTTTCTATCGAGCGAAATTTGCTTAATCATGTTTCGAAGCACTGATTTCTCTGCAGAAAAGCCTCAAGATTACTATTCGTATTTTTTTGAAACCATATTATTATAAACAGACGCATTTTATTGTTTCAAAAACTCTGTTCGCTTAACTTCGCTGAACCTACGGCGCCTTAATTAGAATATTTAGCTATTATTTTAGCCTTTATTTTTAAAGAAGGAAGATATATAGGGTATGGGTGCGCATCTCGTTACGTTCCACTCTCGCTCAGCTGCTGAACTAAAGACCGAAGACCGATTTAGATCATGATTGACGAACTAGTTCTTTTCGTTCTGAGATGGGAATTCATTCCTAATAGTTCCTAGTGCCTGACCGACACAAGCCTACTTTTAAAGATTTTCAAATGTATGACGAGTAGACCTTGATGACAGGGCCTGTCCCCTTTTGTTACTTCTGATAAACTCTGCTGGCATGTACCTCCGAGGACTGTCTGACACTACTTATTAACCTCCATTGCGTACTGAAATCTCGTTCGAAATCTTGATTATATAAATCGACCGAATCGAGATTGAATCTCAATTCTGCGCCCTTTAATTCAGTGACCTTTTTAACAAAGACTTGTTATTAGGGGAATATTATATTTTCTCAAACATGCAATGAAATATTGACGTTGTGTTCTTTATAATGGGCTTCGAAGTGTCACGTTTCGGGCGCAGCGAGACGAGAGACCCGTAATGGCATTTCATACAAAATTGAAGGCCTAAGCCTGCAAGATGGACTTTTATAATTTCCATTCCACAATTTGTGGCACAGGATCACGGCGTTCAGCCATGAAAATTAAAGTTTGATTTCTTGGAGTTTTTTTAAATTTATTTCATTGCATGTTTGAGAAAATAATATAAACAAGTCTAATAGAGAAAATAATATATACATACCTCGGCGTGAAAAGGGTTTGCCAGCCTCATAACTATCCGACCTCGCTACGCTCGGCCGTCTATATGTACTCGGCCGGCAACTCCTTACTTCCCGGCCTCTGTAGTAATGTTCTATTGTTTTTCAGGATTGCGAGGATGAAGTTGAAGCCCTACTGCCGAAACAGGAGCTGTTTGTAGAAGAGGAAACTTATGTTCCCGAGGAGTCGAAGCCAATCGTCGAGCTGAAACCGAGTATCGTACTACATAAAGCCAGCTTTGTGGAGCCCAAGAAAAAGTCGCCCAAGATGTAAGTACATAGTTATTAGTAATTAGTAATATAGTAAATTGTGAATTTTCGTAACAGCTTTAAAGTTTCAGGAACAGATATTTAGTAGACATGTTTACTTTGATCTCTTTTAAGGGTTCCGTACCCAAAGGGTAAAAACGGGTCCCTATTACTAAGGTTATAAGTAAGAGCAAGAGTGAATTAACACTTATAGGTTATAGGTGTACGCGGGCTTGGTTTCCGCAACTCGACGTCATAATAGCGCCTATTTTGCGTATGGTAACACAAAGGTGAGAGCAATAGTGTTATTTCACTCTCAGCTAACACTTTAACCGTTATTACTGTGTTTGTAGAGGGTTGGTCAACACTATGGGTATCAAATAAATTCCATCCATCCATCTAGTGAATAGTTTGTCTTTAAGTTATTAATCTTTCTGTGCACACACTGTTTAGAATTGTAGTCCAGATCTAGACAGTAAGTTTTTAATGTACTGAATGAATGACTGTAATTTGTTGTGTGAGTAATAAACAAAATAAATACATAAATAAAAAACTAACACTGCTCTGAAGGCTTTCTAAAACTTTTACCTGTAAATCGTGGGCCTCTTTCGTGGTTATAAGGGTGTTTGCTCTAACACCTTTTTTACAGGCATTATGTGCTAGTTGGACAGGTCTTTGGAAGCTGCAAACTTCGATATACGGTACTGGTAGTGGTCCTAACAACATATTAAAAACACAAAACTAGCAGTTAGCTTTTTGAAGTGAAAACTTCTTTAGCGGCGCTGAGCACTTTTTGGTATGGGGAAAAATTGTTAAATACGCGACAAAGTTTTGTGACGTCAGATGTGAAGGAGGTCACTTTTTGCTGCTAGCCGATTCGACTTCATTCAAAACTGAACGCTATTCGCAAGAGTATAAAGCCGTTAAACACTTTTTGCAATAGCATATTCTGCAAATAAATTTTTAATAATACCAACGCGTCCTTCACCGTTTTGCTATTAAGAAAATTCGAATAGTTCGAAATTGGGCGTTATTCCTAAAGAGATAAAGCTTTGAAAAATATTTGGCAGTGGCAAAAACAAATTGGTATTGTGTTTGCCGCCGCCCGTCGGCACGCCGACGGGCGAGCCGGCGGCCCGTCGCGCCCAACGCGCCCGCGGCTCGTCCGCCTAAATAATTGATAATTGTTTATAAATTTGCGTCAAATTCATTTTTAGGGTGACACCGTTAGATGTCACGTGACCAGCACGTCTAGCACACGACGGCCGCGACATACTCTCGATTTTTATCGCACTATACCTCTTGTTCTAAGTGGTCTAATAAGTGAAAGACGGATAGTGCGAGAAAAATCGAAGGAGCTCGCGTGCCGTCGCGTGCTAGCCGTGCTGATCGAAAAACTGTTACAATGTTATTGAGTTTTCACTTCTGCCGGCACTCCCGGAGTGCAACCCGGTCTTTTTATTTTATTTATTGATACAAAGGGGCCCTTAGCTTCCGATTTTAATGTTCGATATTACTGTCCTATTATGCAAGGATTAAAATGAGACATAGTGGACACGGATGATGAATGATTATATTGTTACCTCTTAACGTCTCCAGCCACACGTCGACGGGCGCCATGGCGTGCATGACGTGCGGGCGCGTGCTGGCGTCGCGCTCGGCGCTGCTGCGGCACGCGCGCACGCACTCCGGCGAGCGCCCCTACCCCTGCCCGCGCTGCCAGCGGGCCTTCGCGCAGAAGGAAGTCATGCACCGACACATGCTCGTGCACGAGGGTAAGTGTTAGCGTTAGGGTGGAAAAGCCTAATTTATTTATTTTAATTTTATTATTTATTTAACCCTAATCTTTGCAAAGTAAGACAAAAATCGTGCGTTCAAGTCTCGTTGTATAAAGCGCAATTAATCGTAGAAAAAAAAACAAAAAGCTAACTAAAAAATGTGTGCATTTTTATATACTCGTACCTACTCTGTCAGTTTTAGGGTCTCAGGCAACAAAGGCCCATGTTTACACATACCTTAAGCTGGGTCCACATTTGTATCGTTTTGCGGATCACGATCACGCGTATCGTATCGAGCGCGCGTATCCTAAGTATGGACGCTCCCTTTGGGCGCACCGTATCACTAGCTCCGTCGCGTGAAAAAATGCTTCCATACTAACCGTAGCGTAGCAGCGTATCACATACTCCCGCGTTCTTTGGTACATTGGCTCATTACTTAGCACAGGGGTCGCCAAAGCTATGGCCCGCGGGCCAAATCCGACCCGCGAGCCCTTCTAATCCGGCCCGCGGAAAAAAAGCGGAGAGTCCGGCCCGCGATAGCGATGCAGTATGGCTTGGTCATGACCAGCCATAAAACCAAACTCTTGGCCCGCACGAATTTATATTAAGTGCACTGTGGCCCTTGAGTCAAAAAGTTTGAAGACCCCTGAATTTTAGCATTAGCGAGCGCGCTAAACATTGAAGATCGGACGCGCCAGTAGTAAATACATCACTGTAATTATTTGTGTACAGCGGTGCGTCCACACAAGTGCTCGACGTGCAACAAAAGCTTCACGCAACGCAACGCTCTCGCTCTGCACGAGCGGTCGCACCTGCCGCCGCACGAGCGGGCCTTAGCCTTGCACAGCTGCCCGCACTGCCCCAAGCTGTTCCTCTACTCCTCAGGTACAGTCGTCATCATACTCCTAGCGTGTTCCCGGTTTTAACTTAAAGGAGCACCTTAACCTAACCTAACCTTAGTTGGTCTCGCAGAGCATTTTAATCCTTGATAGAAAGTCAAATCTATCAATTCTCTCGCTGACGGTACATTTTACCAAAAATCAGTGAATTGTCATCACTTAAAAAGTTAGTAAAGCTCTCCTAAGAGCATTTTCGCGCAGCAGCAAGGGAGCAGCTTCCCTGCCCTTACTGCTCTCAACTTTCCACCCTGTCTATTCTCTGTACAGGTCTGTCTCGGCACATGATGACGCACTCGGGGCGCGTGTACGTGTGCGGCGCGTGTCGCCGGCAGTTCGCGGACAAGAGCTCCGTGCTGCGCCACCACCGCGCGCGGCACGCGGGCCGCCGGGAGCCGGGGGACGAGGACGAAGCGAGCGACCAGGGGGTGGTGGAGAGCGGCAGCTAGAGGAACCCTTGCTCATGTCAGCTCTATCGTCGGCTGTACCTTATGCTGGGGCCACACTAACGAGAAATGCCATTAATTATCGCGATAATGGACGTTAAAGGTACGGCCACACTACGATTATCGCGATAATTAATGGCATTTCTCGTTACTTCTTTCGCGTATCTGCCTTACAACAGTCCTTGCTGAGCTCTCCCATTCTACCGCAGCCGCTTAAGAGGGAAGTATACCTTTGGAATACTACGTATTCGTCCATACAAAAAGAGAAAACGTTTTTCCTCTTCTATAGTTATTTACGATACACGTGCGAATAGGTAATTCGCAACTCGTGTCGATTTAAAACACTCCCTTCGGTCGTGTTTTAATTTATGACCACTCGTTGCGAATTTCCTATTTTCGGCACTTGTATCGTAAATAACTATTACTGTACATATGGCTCTTTAAAGTTTCGACATATGCACGAAAAGTGCTCTTTTCCGCACTAGTGCGGGAAAGTAGCACCATATGTACTGTAAAATATTTTCCAATCTCAATGATTTTTTAGTACGTTATTAACACAATCAAAGACTAGGTTTATAAGTTTTTTTTTTTTTCAAAATTTGCAATAATGAAATTAAAAAAATAATTTAGGTGCCTATCCAAAAAAAAAGTTTTGTGTAAGCGAAACCTATAAACCTAGATATTATTATGCTGGAGCGATCGACATCAAAATCAAAATGAAGTGATTGGCTAAGATTTAGTTAGTAGAAAACGTTTTCTCCCGAAATGGAAATTTCATATAAAAAGTACCTATTGTCAGTCGCAGGTTGCTAGCTATACTTCCCTCATAAAATAAACTGAGGCTTGGAACCAGAGCAACGGCGAGGTAGCGTACATTTGTACACTAACCTTGTTTGGTCATGTAATTTCATCTGCGGCTCTTAGGAACTTCTTTAGGGTATCTGCCTTATTAACTCTTGTTCTTAGCTTGGTTCTCCAGCTACAAAAATCAAACGCTTGGAGCCTGATTCTATAGAACCAGAGGACGAGGCAGCGTAGCTTTGTAGCCCTAGTCACCGTTAATTTCACAATACCTATGACACAATTTTTCCCTGAGTAGGGTAGGGTATAGGTTGACTGGGATTGGAGCAAATGGAGGGATTGAGTTACACCGACAAGAGCTTAACTCTTAAGGGGCTACCCGAGGTTTTCATCGATTTTTGACAAGTTTTAAATCGTATCTACTACTTTTGCACTACAGATGGAATCATAAATCAAACGGCTATCGGTTCTTCAATCTTTTATCTCCATTTTGACAGACCGGATTTTGAAACAAATTAATACTTAATTTTGTATGATTTTTTTAAACATTGTCTAAAAAAACACTTATTTCGCATCTCTATTGACGTGAAAGATCTAACATATACGAAATCTACAAATTTGGGTTCGTCTATGACGTCTCTAAAAACTGGCAGAGGGTTTTAATTTTAAACCAATTAACACAAAAGTTATGGCCAGAAAACCAGTTTTTTGGCCTAAAATTGTTCAACTTTGATGCCAAATATCTCGAAAACAATGAAGTTTGAAGTAAATATGGGATACTATATTGCTTAAAGCCGTTGTTGTTAATATAATAAGCTACAAAAAACATTAGAAAACTAAGGGATTCAGATCGAAGGTTATTGGCGTATGGGAGCCTCTTAAATAAGAATCTCTGGAGTCGTGGGGTAAGACAGAAGGAGGGGCAGAGCGCGTAGTCGTGAGGTAAGCGTCAGTCTAAAAAGCGAACTTACAGCCCCGTTAATCAGACTCTATAGAAACAGAGACGA
Source organism: Epinotia ramella (assembly GCA_947578815.1). Classification (NCBI taxonomy): domain Eukaryota; kingdom Metazoa; phylum Arthropoda; class Insecta; order Lepidoptera; family Tortricidae; genus Epinotia; species Epinotia ramella. The sequence continues at coordinate 27,928,239 of OX388205.1, forward strand.
CCGAGGACGTGTGAGCGTAGATTTGTTGCTAACCGCTCACCAGTGGATCCAGGAAGGGTTAAGGGGCTCCAATCCGTTAAAAACAACCGAGTCCTTGCCATAATCTAATCTCAGCGGGGTCAAGCTCACACACTACATACACACTATAAAATGTAGAATTGTAGCTAGTCGTTCGTCATGTCATCACGATTGTCTGCTGCCCCGTTTCTTGAGGAACTATCTTCTATCGATCAGAAATTCCAGTCTCCCGCAGTAGTTACAATATGAAGCTTGGAGCTTGAGACCAGGGATGTCACGAATGTCAGTTCTAATGCGAATATTAAGGAAGTACACTAAAAACTCAACGTAAGTAATCACTTTTTAATCATTTTATTTAACAATCACAAGCATAAAAAGCAATCTCAAGTCACTACCCAAGAAAAAGTGCTTTCTATTGGTCAAAATTAATCACGTGATACGGGTTGGCGCGCTTTGCGCATGCGCGAGTCGGCGGCAGCCGGCCGGCGCGGGCGCAACACGCCACGACGCGACACATATTCGCATTCGCAAAACAGTCCATGTGTCAACGAATGTTGATTCGAATATTTAAAATGATGCGAATATTAGTATCATCCCTACTTGAGACTACAAAATTAAAGAACGCCGAGGAGCAATTTGTAGCCCTAGACAGGGTTACGTTCAGTGTGACACGATTCTTCCCTAAGTTATTATAATTAGTATAGTTTGGCAGCTTTAGTCGTGGGGTAAGGAGCGTCAGTCAGAGGGTAAAGGAGCGTTAGTGGCGGGGTAAGAGCGGTAGTCCAAAAAGCGAAGAAAAGCGAGTGTAGATAGCCAGAAATCTTCCACAGCTCTACGGGAAATGAAAGAGGTAGAGTAGCTTTGTAGCCTTATGTCATCGTTTCGTTCTTAACAGGACATCATTCAATAGGTATCTAGTACCTGATGAATTAATTATTAGTTGATACAGAATTCAATAAACACGGGAGAAAGCCTTTCGTCATGCTGTTTCTAGGAAAACCATTTACAAACGCGGAAACATTAGTGTTGTTATGTTTGAAAGCACATAATGTAATGATCGAAATAAGTAAAGCTAGTTCGGTATTTCCCTATGGTATCCTGGATAAACGAAAAAACGTAGACCAATTTGACCGTTAAAATTCTAATGTTATTTGCAGAGCTCGGAATTTCCACGGCAAAACATAGGACTGTCGCAATCTAGCTAAGGTTAGAAACATTTTTTTCATCACACTTGCTCGAAAAGGGCTTCATAATGCGCAGACACAGAGCTGTAATAGCCTGTGTTACGCCCACGGGCGTAATGGTTTTTTTCTTAAATTGTATCTGTCACTCATGCGGCAGTTACAAAGCAAAGAGGTTTTATATCAAATACGATGTCTGAAAACGTATTTATAAATAAATTTAAATTTAAAAAACTACTTAAACATCTTTAACTGAATTATTTACAGATTTAATATGTAGTTATTTAGTGTCTATGTAAAATGTTTTAAGTGTTTTCAAATCGTGGCTGTATACCGAAGGGTCTTTGCCATACGCGCCTCACGTCAAATTCAACAAAATGGACGGCTGACATGTTGCAGTTTTTATTACGATTTGTATTCATTTCATCTAAAATGTAATTGTTTCCTCGAAAATGTGATGAAAAACATTGTGTATAACACGGGCGTAAGAATATTGCAAACTCGAGTCATCGAAAGCCCTCCGCCTTCGGCGTTGGGCTTCTGATAGACTCTTGTTCGCAATATTCCACTTACGCCCCTAGTTAAACAATGTACTATTATGTATGTCAATAATTATTATTTACATGAAAAAAATAAACTAGGTGTTTGTAATGAGATATAGGCGAACATTATACAACAAAGCTAGTATTTCATAATATTTCCCTCTGGAGTGCTGGTGTTGGCACAAAAAATAGAGACTCTTAACTTAGCTACCTTGCAGCATATAGGATTACATTCACTTATAAATAAATATCTGGTTTGGTATATGACAATACAATTGAAAATGTATATATGTGGTTGGTCATTGGTAAAAAATACAATATAGTCCGGTACGCGAACACTGTAATGTGTCGTCAAACTAACATAACTCCCAAGTTTGATTTTTTTTTGTTATCAGCGAGAGTACCTTAAGTACTAACAGCGAAAAATAATTTCTAACAGTTTTTGATTTTGGTTTACGAATAATTAACTTTTTTGTAAGGAACACTTGTAAAACTTTGCAAAGATTATACAAGTTATTGTTTTTTCCTATAATGCATCGCATTTGATTATTCAAACCTTACTTATCGTTTTCTAATAGTTTTGTCAAGAGATTACGTCAGCAAAAAAGGATACGATTAAAAAAATTATAAATCTCCCGAAAGAATATTCAAGTGACTAGTGGCTACTATAGTGTATTCAAAACTACTAAAATATATTGCAGCACAAATTTCTAACAGATTTATCAATAGTCTTTTTTTTTATTAGGAATTAAATCTTGAAACCATTCTCCTTACCATGAAAGAAATCTCATAAATTCTCAAGTCGGCGTAATTCATTTCAGTTCTATCGAAGAATATATAAACACAAATTCTAACGGATTCATCAATAGCTCTTAATTGCATTAGCTTATCAGTTATTATCCGCAATTTAAATCTTTCGCGCGCGACTCGCGCGATTCGTGTGCAGCGTGCTAGCAGCCGAGTACCTCTCCAAGGCCGTGCCGTGCGTACGCTCAAACTTGTAGGTACAAACTTTTAGTACTTGATTTTACTTTATATTTAGTTACTAGTTGTTTTTCGGTTGCAATTATCTATTTTATTTTCCAATAAAGAAAGTTATATAGGGTTATTTAGTATTAAACTTTAATTAGCTTAAATTTACTAGTCGCGATGTCATATCTGATGTTACTAATATGAAGTAGATACAGAAAGTATATATATACAGGGTTATTAGTATTAGTTATGTCTCTAAGTAGTAGTAGGTAGTAAAATTAGGGTGTAGGTAGGAGGTAAACTCCGAAAGTTAGGTACTCAAGAATCTTTCAAATTCCGGTTCCGATTACCGACAGAAAAAAAATGTTGTTCATCGAAGCGGAAGAGGACTTTTTTAATTAATTAATACTAAAAATCCGGAGTTATTGAAATTATAGAATTTCGATCCATTTTTCTTACTAGGGAATGCATACAATGCATACCGGTTAACCGGTCAATTTTCTGAGTATAAGGCCGGTTTAAAACCGGTAAATTTAAATCAAAACCGGTAATTTACCTAAACATGAATTATTAGTAAAATAATATTTTTTTACAATTATTAATACTTGATCGTCATGATTATATCTCAATAAATACCCTCCTTTTGTCATGTAAAATGACAATTGATTAACTGGTTAGCGTTATAGTACCAAATTAATACAATATCGTTTGCAGAAGCTTCTTAAAATACAAACACGGTTCCGTTCTATAAAATATGAATAATGATCTGCTTGGATAAGTACGACAGAGAGCGCCTTATTTAACATAGTTTGTAGGTAATAGGTATACTAATCATTTCATTTTCAAAACAAGGAAATACCTCTCTTTGTCTTAGTGAAAGATGAACGGCAAAGGCATCGAACAGAGGTGTGCTGGTGCTTTTCTTTAAAAATGGTGACAACACCCTGCTTAAGAAATACCGACCCATCTCACTTCTGAGCCGTGTGTAAAAGCTGTTTTCGAGAGTAATTACAAATCGTCTCGTGCGCAGGTTAGATGACTTCCAGCCTCCCGAACAAGCCAGTTTCCGAAGAGGCTTTAGCACTATAGATAACCAACTAGCTTGGATACCAGGGCACGAGGGCTTCATCGGCAACGAAAAAGCAGATGAGCTTAAAGCAAGAAGGGGTCTACAAATTACTTTTCTCGAACATGAAATTATATATTGACGTTGTATAATCTGCCCTTTTGCTTAGCGTTTTTGGACTAGGATTCAATCGAAACCTGGGCTGTACTACAGTTTCTCCAGCGTTGCCAAGTATTTTATATTTCAATTTTGTAATTCAAGGCCCTGGCATGGCTCGCTAAGCCAGCGCCATTTCTCAGCCACGACACATGGCTTCTTTAGAACGTACTTCTTGCATGCTTTCTTTAGATATGTATATTATTATTATTTTCTTTTACCTTTATTGTTTAAATGTCGTATTTTATCAATGCCATGTATGTTGTGGGAATGAATAAAGTTTTAATCAATCAATCAAACGAGAATGCCACTTCACTGTGTAAATCCGACTCCAGAATTGGAACGCGAAACCTATGCCGCTGAAGCGAGTCGATCAAGGAGATGTTATTTCTCCAAAACTGTTCACCGCTGCGCTGCACTGGTGGATGCTTTAAAGACTGGACTGGAGAAGGCGAGTATATCACTCACCTTCGGATACCATGGAGGACTTGAATACTATAAAGCCTCTGAGTTAACATGGATAAGACGAAGATCATCTGATGCCCATGTATTACCGACTCTCATTACAATCGGACGCTTTACGCTCGAAGTTGTAGACGATTATATATACGTAGGACAAACTGTCTCCTGTCGACTCAGCTGGGTAGCGTTCGTTCGGGAAGCTACGACACATCTTTTCGTCTAGTATTCCGAAGTGTCTCAAGACGAGAGTCTTTGGCCCATGTGCGGTGCCAGTGATGACATATGACACTGAAATGTGTTCGCGCACTATCGGCCTCAATAGAAGGCTTAAAGGGCTATGGAGAGGGCTATGCTGGGAGTTTGTCTGCGTGATCGCATTAGAAGTTAGGTTATCCGCAGGAGAGCTAGGATACAGAAAGTATACATACAGACCTAGCCCCCCCAAATCGCTAAACCGATGCCACAATTTGGAACCCCATGAGCAACAATACCCGCTTTTCCTAGATAAAGTTAGTAAACCATTTGTCCGAACCCTCTTTAGTAAAATGTTCGGTTACTATTAGTACCGTTTTCTCTATCTTTTCGCTCCTGGTATGGTTGGTTACGTCTTTTGAACATTCCTTAGAAACAGCTATTTGGTAAAATACTTTTTTTTACTACTACGTGGGCTTGTAGTCAACTAGTCAGTTTGTGTTGTATTATTTCATTGTTTTTTTATTCAGTAAATTATTGTTTTTTAGGATTGTAAATCCGTAGGGTTGCGTATCTGTAGATTTAGGAGTCAAAACAATGACCGAGGGCACTGTGTGACCCGCCGACGCCAATGATGGGTGAAGGAGAACAGGCAATACACCATAATACTAATATTCACGTTAACCTTCGTCACTCCATATTCACTACTGGTACTGTTTTGTATTGTACTGATACTAAGTACTGATGTTGTAATGGTAATCTGTAAAACTGGGACCAATTCCTATTCCTACCGACCTGTTAATCCCCAAGGAACGTTTTCAGTTGTGTTTTAGCCTTCCTACCACGGAGCAAGTTTTAAATATTAAAGAAAATGATTATTACGACATTTACGGAACATGAAACTACCTTTTACTCTTTATTACCTTTTAGCTTATTTTTACGATAAATAAACATCAAATAACGCTACTTATAAACCAAATTGAAATTACCGTAATTTAACGGTTAATAGGTTTTGTCCTACTCAAGTCGGTAATTTACCGGTTTTGAATTTTGCTCGGTAATTGCATATTGCATTCCCTATTTCTTACATACGTTACGTAAACGCTTGCTTTTAGTTTTGTATGTTAAGTTAACATACACATTGTATCATATTAAGGCGAAACATTCTCTTCAATCATATTTAAGGCTAACCTTACCAAATATAGCAACGAAACCAAATGGCTATACTATGATTACATACATACGCTGGACAAAGAAAACCACTTATTTGGCTGGGCATAATTCATATTTATTTCAACTTATGTAATGCCGTCTTCTCCCTAAGGCGTTGTAAGAATGAACTGATTGAAAAAAAAAGGTGACCGAGGTGGATTGTTCCTATAGCTCAGTTGGTTGAGAGTAGGGAATGCAAAACCGGTTTTAACCGAAACCGAAGAAACCCGTTAACCGACTGTAAGAAATCGGGCCGCGGCTGGGTCGGCTAGAGATCTGAGGGGTAATCACAAAACGTTTCAAACGCGCGTTAGGACAATTCAACTGTCGTTTTTCGATATAAAAAAATACATTTAGATCTACCTACCGGTCACTCATACGTTGTTTCAGTGGGTCAACCTAGCTTGTTAAAGCTACACAATAAGTTGATTATTAAATAAGTAATTGCATAAGTACGTTGATAGTTACTCTTTAGGTTGATGAAGCTTATGAGTGTATAATTAATAGACGGAAAATTCATCATTACAAAGATTTATTTATAAATTAATTAATCATTCATTACAAAGATTTATTTATAAATTCAACACTTACTATAAATGAACACAATCGTAAAATCAACATTCTTTCATTTTGCGAGTCAGCTGATCAACAGGAGGCTACCGCGTAGGAAACAAGCAACGACGGCGTGCTGTGATTGGTCATGACGCTCTCGCCGTCGGCGCACTAGACTCGCGCGCAGTTCGTCGTGCGTTCAAATTTAAAAAATAATTGATAAATGAATACAATGTGGAGCTATTGATGAATTACTTAGATTTTTTATCAATAGATGACTATGATAAAGCTGGATTATACGTGTCGACTTGAAATTTTTTGAGATTTATTTTAAAATAATTAGAAGGCTTTCAACATTAAAGTGTTCATACAAATTTAACCTATTGATAAATATGTTATTAATTCAAACTTAGGTTATCTTTGATAGTTTTTAATAGTATTCAGTAATCAAAACCAACTTGTATAATCTTTTAGAGGAAATATATTTTTTTTATTCGTTTTGGATTATACTGACGTAAGCACTTGACGAAAGTTTTAGCAAATTAAAGTGGAGATTATAATACTAAAATGCGATAATCTATTTAAGAAAAATACCACTTGTATAATCTATCCCTGGATTTACAAGGGTCGCTAAGAAAACGCTGTGTAATACCTAAAGCAACGTCAAATTTCCCTATCTTTTTTTACCACTAGTAGTACCGTAAAATGCTGCAACTTTGCCTGGATTTTGACGTTTTTTTCTTATATCTGTGAACCTATTTTTCATTATGAGTTTAATGAGTATTAGTCGGAAAACATACCCTATGTCTTGCCAGATAAGACTCAAATCTCATTACCTAATCATACTGTATTTCCGATTTACAAGCAATCAAAGTGGCAGGCAAAGTTGTAGACCTAAGACGTAACTTTGCCTAGGCGGATATCTCAATAAATAATGTGTTGCTATTTGTAATAATATTTACTCGTGTGCATGAGACATTGGGCTTGTCCCTGGCAGTCAAATTATTGCCATAAGCTTAATACTTTTTTTTTCACAGGCAATAGGTAAAGTTGTAGCAGGTTCCACAAACTTTCTATACAAAAATATTGTTAACTGTAGGGTTGTGCCAAAAAAAAGATCATTATTTAAATATTTTTTTTTTATTTTTAGTTACAAAATAATCAACAAACAATAATACTTACCCATTTTTTCCTTATTTTTTTTAAACGGAATAACGCCTAAATAATTGATAATCGTTCATAAATTTGCGCCAAATTCATTTTTAGGGTGACACCGTAAGATGTCACGTGACCTGATCGAAAAACTGTTACAATGTTATTGAGTTTTCACTTCTGCCGGCACTCCCGGAGTGCAACCCGGTCTTTTATTTATTTATTATAAGTACATTGCAAGTACACTTTTTTGCTAATTCACAATGCATTATTATAGTGTAAAGTTCTATTTCATTGTAAAGTTCTAATCACCCATCACCTTTAAACTCCAACTGTAGGTAATCGACCTGACAACCCATTTGATAAGAAAGATAACTGCAAGACAAATCAAACGAGCCTAAACACAGTGGGTTTATTATGTGTTGTTTAGAAGTTTCTATCTTCGGTCTCCATTATCAGACCATCTCGATGGTACCATAAACATTGCACTGTCACCCAAGTTACATAAGTACGTTAAACACCTCAATTGGTCGCTAATAAGTGGTTGAAAAATTTATTGCAAATCTTGAACTAAAAGACAAACATACAACATAATTATAATACAATAGATATACAATTTGCCAGTAATTACAATAAAAATAACTTAAGTACCTTTAAGTTTTTTTTGTTAACGTTAGTTTATTTTATTACTGCATTGTCAGCAGATCTACCCACACTGAAAGTTGGTGAAAATCGACTAGCAAGATTTTTTTTAAACCATTTGATTAAACCAACAATAAAAAGCTTGTAATAAATAAACTCATTTAAGCAGGCTTATTTTTACTATTTTCTGTACATTTATAAAACCCAGCTAGTGACAGCCCTAGACCCAGGCAAAATTGTGTCATTCAAGTTTCCAAAACACTGCCCAATATTGCCTAGTACGTTATTATGCTGAAATCATGTCCTTTTCTTGAAAATATTAAACTTACGGAAAATAGACAGTCTTTACTTACCCTGGGACGTTACCACTTCTCAAAAAACACCTTTTTTGTAGATAAAAGTTCAAAAGTTGCGAGACACTAAAAAAATGCTGCCACTCACTCCGACTTATGATGCGTAACTGGCGGAGCAACAATGGAGTTACCATTGTAAAAAATTAAATATGTGTTGCCAGAATAATGAAAATTCCTACCAAATGGTAAAAAACAAGAAAAAACTAAGCAAATTCGAGAGGTCATAATTGAAACGAAATAGGCAAAATTGAGTTTAAATGGCAAAGTTGCAGCATTTTACGGTACTCATCATATTCTAAATATTAAAAAAAAAATCGCGACCTTGGGAATTATCGAAGGTGCATTCATTTTACGTACCGTACTAATAAATGTGCAGCGAAGCATACGCATAATGTAACAAAATATATATGTATAGGTAGCGTAGTGTTATACACATTATAATTAAATCAATTGTGTCAAAACTTTATGAATTTCACACATGATATTTAAGATAAGACTGAAAATGTTTCTATTTATTATTTATTAATGTTCATTTTAATACATATATTTAATATAAGCACGGCAATGAAACAACTGTTTTACAATAGATTTCACGTTGAACATCGACACAACACAAGCACATCATAGATCAGAAACTATTTTCTGTTGCTATAAATTAGACATAATAGAAAAAAAGTGGTTAGAGACTTAGTATGAAAAACGTTCTACTCACTGTATTTTAATTTCTAGCAACAGAAACTGGTTTCTGTTCTAGATATGGCGGCTGCCAATATGTATACAAAGTTTCATGGGATGGGGTATACATATTATTTGATGTTACCCCAATTTGTCAGTACAACATGTCGAAGTCATAATTGGGTGTGGCGTACTGAGGGGCTACCGCGAAGTGAAAACGGTCGTCGAAACGTCGTTCGAGTATCTCCCTCTCTGTCGCTCGAACTAGCAAGTGCAACAGACATGGCGATAGATACACGAACGAAATTCGTTTTCGTTTCGCGGTAGGGCCTCAGGTGTATTGCAATGCAATTTCCCAGTACAACTCGTTTGACAGTTGGATCAGCAGCGCAACATGGCTCCAGACTTCAGACAGCTTCTAACAAATTGGGGCTGGCAAATCATGAAATGTATAGACCCCATTATTCTAGCATGTTTTAAAATGACACTTCGTTCCTCACTAGCAAGTATTCCAGTGCGAGGGGGACGAATGTTTTATGACTCCTCGTGGTCGTGTTAGTTCGTATACATCCATCCCTGTCACTCGAGTATTGCGAGTGCGATAAAGATGGAAATACCCGAACTTCCGATTTCGAAGTTCGTGGTTATAGCTATAGAGCTGAAGTCTGAGATAAGGCCGCAAGTGATTTGAAATATTTTCTAGAAACTACTAAATCTTAAGCAGTGTAACCACACGACGACTTTGCAGTGCTACAGTATCGATACAGCACGTCTCTTTCTAGTTAGAACGCTTAGAAAGAGACGAATAGTCTATGGCGCCGCGACACAGGTCGCTGGCTGTCTGGTGATAGCCGTGCAGGTGATTTAGACAGGTCAACTGTGGCTAGTGTCATGACTCATTATACAGTCGCATGTTTGTATCGCTGCAAAATGTCGCCGTGGGTATAAGAGTGCCCATAGTAAATATAGTGTGGCACGCTCATTTCTTCCTTGCGTTGAAATTGTATGAGCACTTTAAAGTTAAATAACCCAGAGAATACATACAGTTTAGTTATCAGTTAGACAGTAATAGCAAAATATGTACAGAGTTGAATTTTATTTGATATTAGTTCTAAAATAATTTTATAAAACCGGACCATTGGAACAGCAATACGATGATAGTATACGCTTACTATATCATTTGTATATATGTATCTAGTTTTGTTTATTCGCTTTTCTCAAGTAGCTCGGGTATTGTGATCTAGTCAAATATGTTCTTAATTCTATGTTATTTACTGTAAATTAAATAAATTATGAAATTCCCACCAGGCTCTTATTTCACAAGTGTGACGAAATAGAAAACAAAAATGTACAAGATTATTTAAAATAGTCGACGTCGAACTTGAAAATAGTCGACGTCGAACTTGAAAATAGTCGACGTCGAACTTGAAAATAGGTCCAAAGCATACACATAACTTTTGACAAGTAATAAGACGAGACAGCGCTATAATAGGCGAAACATGCATTTTTTTGCCAATGGCAACTCTTGTAAGTCACATTCTTGAAATAGGTGCCAGAAACGTAACTAAAGTTGCTAATTGGCAGCTTTCTAAGCAGCGTTGTGTCCATGGAACCACTTTATTTAAGTCACACTTAATAAAATTAAGTGCATATGTGATAATGATAAGTAATGAAATAAAACACAAAGTTTACTTAATCGTTTTATTGGAAAAAAATTCACAGTAGTTGAAAGGCAACATGGTATTGTATAATTTTAGAAAATAATGACAAGATATAAATAGTAGCGCAACCGTGCCGCCGGTCGCATACGACAAACGCAGCGACCACGACACCTAGTCGGAATATGCGTCGGATGGCACTTCTAACAAACAGACTTGCTAGTAATTTGGAAAAGCTCACGCCAACCGCAGTAACTCATGGAATGCCTTTTACACTTAACAATTAAACATACTAAACTGAAGCTTTTCGAATTTTGTTCAAGAGACCGCGAGGTCGGACAGGATACGGATACGATAATTACACTCGAACCGATGTCTACGGCTAATTATAAATGATTATAAAAATAAATAAGGGGCGCACCCCCGCGGTCGCTCTCGTCCTCGAGCAACTTGTTTACTAAATCATCAAAACACTGTTCCTGCCGAGAGCAACCGCTACCGAACACCGGGCTCTCTCACTCACCTCGCGAGCGACAAGGACGACCGACTCGTCGGACACCGGACCCGACACCTCGACCGCGTTCTCTCACTCGCCTCGTGAGCGACAAGGACGACCGACCCGTCGGGCACCTGACCCGACACCCCCATCCTAGCTATACGAGTACCCTACTAGTCAACAGGCAATACATAACATACCTAATATAACACAAATACTAACATACATTACTGTCGACGTACAGAGCTTTTCATGACTCACAATTTCCCAACAAACTCACCTATCAGTTAGAAATAAAATCCAAATTATTTTAAAAAATAATTATTAATTATAACAAGCCGTGCCGCCGTGGTCGTTTGTAAATGTTACTTTTAAAATATGGTTAAAACGTGATTCTCTTCAAGTACAATGTATACATATTCGGTTATAGCACATTATGGTCTAAAATAAAATTACTATTAAGTAATAATCAATATTTACATATAGTCCCGACTGACGCCGCGAATAGCGCACCGGAGTCTCGCCCCTGTTGCTATAAGAATAAGGTTCAAGTTGGAAATGCTAAGGGCTACTCGGACGGTTGCGACCTCACTTTAGCGACGATCTATCCCACGATATTCATTGGATTTTGATCCAAAATGTACTTGGAAACTATTCGTTTCGGAATCGACCGCGCCCTCTAATACAAACACCTTTACACCGTTACAATAAAGACTATTATTGCATATACTTAAAATAGTCGATTACAATTTATAAATCGAGAATAAAATTCTCTAAAAATACAGACGGACCATACATACAAATAGTTCATACAGTTCTATACAATTACATCTGCAAAAATTATAGACTTGTGATTGTAAATAGGATTTTTGCTTGATTGATTTGATTGTGATACTATTGAAAATACCATGATTTATGTATGTAATCGGGGAATACTTTTGTCTATACTTTTGGCAGATTATTGTCTGACATTTCTCAATAATTTGTGTATATTTTACTCAAAAGTGGCAGCATTAGGGTAGCGAATGTTCGCTGCTTTCCTCCGACGGCCTAGCCGTACTTAACTAAGATATGTTTAACGCTTATTGGTCCAAACCGCAGCTTGGTGGGTTTCTGCTCAATATTATAACCGTCCAACTTCGAGACGCTAAACTAGAGCTTTAGTAGCAAAAATGGTATATTTATTCTAATTCTCCTTATATTAAATTGACCGCAGTTTAACGAAATTTGACTCTAGTTCAGTTTCTACGCTAGTGGTGGACCCTACACTTTAAAAACGGTTGCAAAAGGTCAGACTTCCTTTCAAAACTTACAGTTAAACTTGGGAGCTTTTAAGGATCGTCTGGTTCTAGAAATAGTTCGCGCACTCCGCAAGCGTGTTATAGTACAAAAAATAGTCTTTTATATAAGGCAGCTCTGAAACGCTTGCGAAATGCACGAAATTATTGATTGAACCACAATTTACAATGTTCCACGACGAATCCTGGTCACGGCGAATAATGTAACAATCCCAGTCAACATAAAAGTTAAATGTTTTTGAATCCACGCGGGCCCTATCTCAAAAAACTTTGTTACATCGACCAAATACCGTATTAAGTAGAATAATATCCATAGTATGTCACTTCTAAGTTATAATTGTAAGTTTTATGCGATAGGGCCCTGCTAGTGTAAAGGTCCCCACGGAAGGCTGCAGCCCACCTTGGAGCAACACATTGAGCCACTAGCGGCCGCCACATTGTGGACGAGTTATTTATACATTTTGTAAAGCATCGGGCGTGTGTACCGCAAGCTGCGGCCCGCGCACGCTATTCAACCGCGATGAGTTTGGCATTGGAATAGCACATTCATATAAACTTTGACGTAATTACATGGCAAATTGCCTCCGAGTCCATTCCGATCGCGTTTGATAATACTAGATAATCGCTTAGTGGTCACTATTGGCCGTGTTGTGCGCCCGAGTGGCCGCGTTGAACAGCCACTAGTGGCCGTGATGTGTCTCGTACAGTTTACATGTTCTCGAACTGGTCGACGCGACGCTTGGTGTTGCCCTTGCGTATCTCGCGCAGCGTCTTGTACTTGTCGCGGCCCTGGCGCACGTTCTCGCGGTGGATCTTGTCCATGGCGGTCTCCTTGGTCTCGTCGCGAGACTGCGCCAGGTCTTGCTTCAGGGCCTGCGGAGAGAGAGGGGTCAGTTTGGTGTTTTAGTGTGATGTCGTGATGTCTATACAATTTATAACCTTACCACACAATAAGTTTCTGTCAAAAAAATCATTTTTGGTACAAGCTTTTATTGCCGACTGTACTTTTCTGTATACCGTCATCAACTAGACATTGAGACGATTCTAACGAGCTCAGACTCAACGGGGTTACGTCGGTTAAGTACATTCCCATGGCCACCTTTTGTCTATCACACACCCTTTTATCAGATCAGCTTTATGGTACCATAATATTGAATTGTCATCCAAACTATACTTATACCCACAGCTCAATCGGTCACACTCGGGAAATGGGTCAAATTTAACTTGCAAGATTTGTCCTTCACTAACAAACTGGCAAACTACCAGGTCTAGTTAAATAAGAGGTTAAAATTGTCCTGAGATGGCTGCTGTCATAGGGATCAAGATTCGCAACGATACGTATAGGTAAGATTTTTTGAGTTTGCAAACGTAAAATAGCGTTTACGTCACACTCGACCAAAGCGGTAGCTACAGCCAGCTGTGATGTGTGCTGCGCTACACGCACACCCACAATTTAGCGGTAGTATATTGTGAGAGCTTATTTAGAAACATTATATCTCCCAACGTCAACACTTGTATTACTACGCCCATCCTTACATGGCGACCCTGCCAGGAGGTGTGCGGGAAATCCCACTGTAGGCAATGTAAAACTGTGACCCCACAACAGCCATCAGAATTTTAGTTTTTTAATGATTATCAATCGTTTAATTTCATCATTTTAAATAATTTGCACAAATTAAAGGGCGGACTTAATGCGACGAATGGACGAGTCAATTGTAGGGCAAAATTAAAACTTGCTAACCCAGCTTAGCAAGTTTTAATTTTCCAGTGAGAAAGAAAACATGAAGAGCACTACTATATCCGCATAAAAAAGTTGATAAACTAAACAAATGTACTAACAAGCAGTGTGGGGCAAAAGTAATTGCATTACTAATTACAATTACAAAATGTAATTTCAATTATTGCATTACATTTTTTTTTTGTTATTCTGTAATCACATTACAGATTACATTTTGTGGATGCATTACTTCGTAAAATTATAAATTACTTTTATTTAATAAATTTCCGTTGGGGGGTATATGAAAAGGGGGCCGGTATGTATTACATACTAATAATAATACCGTAATGTATTACATTTGTAATCGCATTACATGTAATGCAATTACGTGTAATGCATTACTCGTAATTGCAATGTAATGCGATTACGAATGTAATTCATTGCTCGTAATTGCATTACATGTAATTCGATTTGTAATGCGATTACAAATGTAAAGCATTACGCCCAACACCGCTAACAAGTATACATATAAATTCATACTTAATTAATAAATACAACTATGTCAACTAAACTAACTAACTATGTGTACTATATAAATGTATATGCGTATAGTGCATAAGTGCTGCGGGTACTGATTATTTTCCGCTTAACTTGTTCTAGCAGGTGCTTGCAGAGCATACGTTTGGTTGCGGCTGTGTTGTTGGTTTTGTGTGGGGTGTGCGTGTGTGTGTGTGTGTGTGTGGTCACCTTGAGCTGGCTGTGCAAGCGCTCGTTCCGCTCGGCGAGCGTGCGGCGGTCCTCGACGGGGTCCACCAGGTCGTCGGGCGCGCCGGCCAGCTCGCCGCCGCCCGCGTCGGAGCCGCCGTCCGAGCCCGCGTCGTCCTTGCCCTCGGCCACGTGGTGGTGCACGGGGGTCACCGCGGCCGCCAGCAACGCTGCCGCCTCGTCCTGCACAAATAACAGTGTCACTACATATACAGGCAAGTCTTTGAACCTGTTTAACTCCCTAAGGAAGCCTGCAAATGTCCCTAGGTTAAATCAAAAATAACGAGGCGCGAGATTTCATTCCCTGAAATCCTCCGCGTGACCACCAATGTACCTTTAATCTGTTTGGTGCCCCAACAAAGACTACGAAGTGTCTTCCAATAATCACCTAAAATAGCAAAACGCTTATCATGAGTTTCTGAGCTTTTACATATAAAGCTTTCATATCCTAGAAATATGCTACATAAACATGTTTGCATTTAATAGCAACAACTCAAAGAAACACTGCGAAGTACTCGTATCGCCCAAAAATATTCTATAAATATATACAAAATTACTTTTTAACCTCATCTGATAATTAAAATTCTTCTGACTTGACAGTTACGAAAATAAGATGACTAGAAGAAAAGTAAGTAGGTATAGGAGAAGAGACTACCTATACTTACTTTTCTTCTAACTTTCCGTCGCCAACACGCTGGACAAACATATTAAAAAAGGCCAAGGAGACCATGTTCGGGCCGCAACCGCGCGTGTATACGGCCCTTTAGAATTTAAAAGTAAAATGAATGACACTCGTGTCAATGGGACAGTCTTGTCGATGTCATGAACTTGCTTATTAACCTCACTTTGGGCAGCGTGTTATGCTGGGGAGAATTGTTTAAATAATTGTTAGAATCTGTATGGAAACCTAGTCCTGGGTTCAGAATGTTCAGATATAACAAGGACTGCCACTTATGAATCCGAGATTCCAAACTTTTTAAGCGTCATATCTGACCTCTATGGTAAAATTTGAACTATTTTTAAATACTAGCAGCCGCTATCATTTTTTTCTCATGTACGCTAGTCTTTTGTTTTTGGGGGTTTTTAAAGTCATGTCGTTGCAAGAATGGAACTTACTCGTGAAAATATTCGTGCTATGATTTATTACGATTTTCGGCGAGGCTTAACGCAACAACAGTGCATAGATCAACTAACTTCAACTTTTGGTGACGAAGCTCCGTCAAAAATGACTCGTTTAGTGAGTTCAATCGTGGACGTAGTATGCTCACGGACGAAGTTAAGGAAGGTCACCCGAAACCGGTCGTTGTACTACAAAATATTGAAGCTGTGCGAAAACTCATAATGCATGACCTGACTCACGTGACTCGAACAAAAATGTCAGTTTGAAAGCCCAATATCTCGCAAACGAATCACTAATTGTGAAAATCGTTTGAAGAAACCCATAATATCTTTGAACAAGCTATTCAACGATACCTCACACTATGAGTTTAACGAGAAAAAAATGACATACCCACTTTAGGTGTAGGGGAGGTACTCGAAAAAAAAAAATGTTTTCAAGATTTTATTCTTTTGTTTTGTCGGCGTGATTGATTTATATACCCACGCCGAATTACAGTTTTCTAGTAGTAATGGTTACTGAGCTAAGCCGAAGACGGAAGGACGGACGGACGGACAGACGGACGGACGGCCAGACGAACATGGCGAAACTATAAGTGTTCCTTGTTGACTACGGAACCCTAAAAAGGAGAAGACTAGATTTTTTAAGATTTAACCTGATTTGAGACCTTTATTCTGCAATGTCTCTTAAGAAACAGGTTCGTGACGACAGAGGCCAAGGAGTTCGTCGTCAAGTACACAACAGCTACAAATTGCCAATCGGTGAAGTAAATGAGGGAACACCTGGACCACTTTAAACTTTTTTATCGAATTAATACCTTTGTAAACAAGTTATGGCGTAGGTAGTTAATTCATTTGATAAATTTTCTTTGATATTATGGCAAAATTGGCCTAAAACGGAATGCATAACCATTACTTATATTTTTTTACATCGTTATCATGTTTGCGAACCCATCCCTATCATTTTAGGATCGAAAAATACCATTTTAATTAGGTTTTTTTCCTTTTAATTTTTTAGCTCGGTCAACAGTTTTTTTGTACTATACCCGTACGAAACATTTTAATTTGACACTACATTTTTTTATAGTGATCGAATAGCAGGGTTCTCTAAAGCATCTCTTTTTTTTCTACATTCATAATAGTTTTTAGGTTATGGAATTTTTCGTTGTAAAATAGGGAGTTAAAAAAACAAGATTTATTTTATTTTATATGTTTTTACTTTGGAAAGGTGTCAATATGATACCATAAACGAATTCGGCATCCCCAATTTATACCAAAACGATACCCAACTTGGCTTAGTAGCTTAAACGATGTAGATATAAAGATAAAGTTGCCCCCCCCCCCCCCCTAAAAATGTTACATCAAAAATCTTGGTGGCTCCACTTCTAAAATCCATCCTTGGGTCCTAAGGACCATTCCCGCCAAAGGAAATGTTTGGTTCACGAAACGCCGTATTTCATCTGCTACAACTGCCACTATATGGATCAAATCGAATGGTGCAAGAAAATGTTGAAGAAATATAACTGTGGTGACTCAAAGGCTGTTTATAATTATAATATCTACACAGGTGACGAATCCTGGATCTATGCGTATGATCCCGAAACTACACAACAATCAACGGTGTGGGTGTTTCTACATGAACCGAACCCTACGAAAGTTACTCGTGCAAAAAGCACCTTGAAGCGGACATTTAGTCATATACGTTTGCATATTTTTCTATTCCGGATATACAACGTGTTAATAAAATAACGCAAAACCTGAAAACAGTTTGTTCTTACTCATTTTCATCATTTTTTACATTTGTATGGAGTGTTGGCCGACTGGGGCGACCTGCTCCATACAAATGTAAAAAATAAATCGCGTCAAAAAATTTATTTTTTATTTTTTTCGCATTCTATGCTCGATTCTGAACAAACTGTTTTCAGGTTTTGCGTTATTTTATTAACACGTTGTATAAGTAGCAGCCCTCGTAGTATTATTTATTAGCGCACAAAGCGCGAGTGGTGAATTTTGTATCCAGTAAGAGTCCGCGAGGAGTGAAACTTCCTCGTGGCAGCGGCGGGCCTACCCAGCCCTACACGGAGCACTCGGGAGACCTTACTTGACCTTTTAACTTGACTATTCACTGATAAACTGCCCGTCTTGAAGCAGAAACGCCGGGGCAGTCAGTAATTGTTGAACTGTTGTTAATTTTAAGTTTCTAGATTTAAGTGGTATTATAAGACCCACGATAACGTGTGGCGATATCAAAAGACAGCGGAAGGGCGTTTTGAACAGACCAGCATAGTCTAGTGCTCCCGCAGTGCCACAAATCTGAAGTGGCGCGTCGTAGTTAAAGCTGCGACCATTAGCAAGAGACAACACCTATGGAGACCCACCGAGTACACCATAAAAATGACTACTACCACTCTGACAAGAGTGTACGAATGAGAAGAGGAATGAATACCATCTATAAGCTACAGGGTCTGTTTAATTAGTTAGTTACACTGGGCGTTTCCGCAAGTCGACATCCAGTGTGCCTATTTTGCGTGAATCGGTGAGGTAGCGCTACTCTAACCACCCCAGCTCCTCCAGAAAGTTTGTGAGTGCCTTGGTGTTGCTGACTGCGTCCCGTAGTGTGTCCGGAGACCCTAGGTATTTTTTCCTGTATACCAGCTTACAGTCCAGTAGAATGTGTTTGGTTGATTCTTCTGCTTCCATGCACGCTCTGCACATGGGGCTGTCTGTGATACCCAAGTTGTATAGGTGTCTGTTCAAAGTGTTGTGTCCTGTTATTATTCCAACTATCTTGCGTAGTTGGTTTCTATGTGCCCTCAGTAGTTCGGTTGTGAGTTTGCTGTCGCGTTTCGACATAATCTCTTTAGTCTGTGTGAATGTGTCAATACGGGTTCTGTACGAACCTGTTGCCTGCGCGCCTCCTCGACCTCCTCCTGCAGGCGACGCGTCTCCGTGTCCTTCTCCTCCACCTCCTGCTGGATGCGGGACACCTCCTCCTGCTTGGTGCGGATCTCATCTTCAAGCTTGGCGCGCTCTGCTGCTTCCATGTTCTGCAATTATAATGATTCGTTAGTTTAAGTCGGTGAAGTGCTGCAAATGTTGGATGATGATAACTGAGGACCTCTTGTGTCGTACTTATAAATTGTCGCTAATATTTATGGAAATAATTCTTGGTGGCTGGTTAAATTTTTGTACGTTCTGTAGGAATTAATATAATGTTTTGCATTAAAAAAAATTGAATGGGTCATGATTGAATAAAACAAAGTGTGGTCAATAGTTAAGGCTTCCTTCCATATAAAAATTACTTGATTATATAAAATCGTATAAGAGGTAACGCCGTTTAAGCGGATCAAAAGTCCAACCAAAACTTAGGCTTAACTTTGGAAATATCCACAGAAGGGACGAGACCTAAATATCTGTATCACCTGAATATTATCTGTCAAGATGATGTTTAAAGAAAAAACTGTCTGTCTTAATTTTGCAAGAATTTCAAATAAGCCCAGTATATCTACTTTCGAGCTGTCTACCATGTTGTCTAACAACAGTGCAACGGACATTACAAAAATATGGGAAGGTGGAACTGTATATAGAAATCCTCATGAGGGTAGTCCTACGAGAAAACGAGACAGCAAGAATCTAAGGTGTGCTACATTTTTGATAAAAATCCGTCGATGTTACTCCGAGATGTTGCAAAGAAAGTAGGTACAAGTCCGTCGAATATTCAAAAGATGTGGCATTGTGACTTACAAAAAGCTAAAAGCTCCCAAAAGAACCAATTAACAATATAATCGTGTGGTTCGACGTTCAAGATGTTAGTGGAAAAAAAAGTTGTCTAATTATTGACGATGAAATCTATGTCAAGGCAGATTTCAAGTCCATACCAGGCAACCATAAATCCATTGCTAAAAGGATAGTAAACCATCAAAATATCGTAATAAAGTATAAATTATAAAGTATAATTAAAATCATAAAAAGATATGATCCTTGAAAATTTTTTTTTTTTTATATGATCCAAGAGTAAATTAAAAGCTACCAATAGAATCTTTACGCTTTTCTAGAAACAAAATTGTATGACAACTATGTACTTAAACGCAGTATTTCGCGACCGAAACAACAATTTACCTGATTTTCCATACTACGATTAGTACAAATGTACAAATATGACGTCATACTTGTATAGACACACAGTATGAAGCGTTTTGCGCTGCCGCCAGCGAGGTCAATCTTTATCTCAATTTTTTAGGTATTTATGTTCATTAACTGTAGTTGCTCCCGTACAAACATTTGTTCCTCTCCAAAAACTGGTTCGAATGACGTCACAAAAAAATCTTAGTCATCATCCCTATTATAAGCGGTGTTCGTTAAAATATGAATGTATGAAAATTTTGACAAGTTTTTATGCAATGACAGCTGCCGGCGCCATATTTAACCGTCAAAAGCCAGGGTGCAAACCAAAACGCTGCCTACCTGACGCCAGTGATAAATCAGAAATTACGAGCGAGTATGAAAATTGACTGCACCAGTAAGTCAATGTGGAGTATAGCAGCTGTAGGGCTTATAAAGCCTGTCGGGTACCTTGGTCTCCTCGAGGCGGGTCATCATGGCTTGCAGCTCGTTCTGCCGCTGCTCCAGCTCCTCCTTGGCGGCCTGCAGCTGTCGCAGCTGTTCCTCGAGCCGTCTGATCATGTCTTGGGCCTCGACCAGGTTCGCCTGAAAGAACAACATAGTAGGTCAGGGTTCGAAATTATCAAGATAATTATCACCAGTATAAGAACCAACGATACTCGAGTTCGCTCAAGTTTATTCCCTTTAGGTGGCCCATAAGGCCCCCAATGAGGTTATACGGGGCTATCGTCGCCACCAACCTACGGTCCTGTGGGTGCGAGCTTGCGCCGCCAGCTGGCGAGTCCCGTGACGCGCACGGTGCACGCCGCGAACGCACCCACCTCCCGGGCCATCTAATAAATTGACTATATAAATGTACTCATATTAAATTGCTAGTACTGCTGGTTATTTAAATATGTTTTTTTTTGTTGACGGATTTTCCCGACGGTTTGGGGCTATTCCGTCAACCAACGATTTTTCTTGTATCGTGACGTATTACAAACATATACTTCAAGTGAACAAATACTGCTGAACTCTTAATCGAAACCAAACTATAGCGAACTAAATTTAAGGTTTATTTTAGATTGAAATGACAAATATATTTGTTGGGGCAATTCCAGCCTATTTTTATAATCAGGAGTAGTAAACCTTTTAAATCAAATTCCCAAACCCTAGGGAAAATCCATCAATTGACATAATGTTTTTCAAATAATGGGCTAGGTACTGTTTTTGTTGGCGCCACTGTTGAGTTAAGGTCCGTAGTACAGTGTCAAACTCATTGTTATTATGGGCACGACAATATTTTTAATTTCAAATCATATTTAATAAGTAATTTGGACAGTTCATAGCGAAAGTATTGAACGACCAATTTAGCTAATACCCTAAATGGTCAACAATCGAAGAGCGTGATTACCATCAAACTGCTTTTTTGCCTTTATCGATCAAAATTAATTATTTAACTTTGGTACCGTGTACTTAACATTCTCAAAAAAAAATACAGAGTACAAAATCAACAAGTTTAATATTGAAATCGTATTTAAAGATATGGACTAATTAACACACGCTAAGACGTATACACACCAGATGTGTACGCGTAGACAGGCATGAAAATGTAACCGTAGCTATCTTAAGTATTCCCTCCTAATACACTGCTTGCGAGACGCACGCGTGCTCACGTCACACAAGCGGTAAGACCTGTCCCACGGAAATTTATACCGTCAAATGCAGTAGGAAGCGCACGTCTAATACATCTGGTGTGCAATGCCTTTACACATAACAGTTTTAGTACCTACTGATTTTCAATCAGGACTAATCTCAGTCTTCCGAGTTGAATAACAAATAAAAAAATCAAGCAAAAATAAAAAAAATAAAAAATTTGCTCCACTGCAAGTTAAACTAAGAATCATTAAAAATAAATTATAGTTTAATAATCATAGTTATTATTTAATTACGTCAAATCAAAAAGGTTGGCAATATATGAAATAGGAAAATTCCGGCGCATGGCGCACAATTGACGGATTTGTCTACTCGATCATTTCGTTAATACCAATATTTAACCACCCATAGTTTCTCACCAACAGATTATAATTGAAAATTCATAAAACTACCATCAAACATGCATATTGAACTATATAATAAACACTCCTACTAAGCCGTAAACTTACTTTTTCTCATCGCACTGTCACGAAACACAGCAGCACACTACACTCGGGTTCGAGTTCGAGTTCGGAGCGCAACTAAACTTTAAAACCGGGGTTTTTCCGTTCACTGGCTAGACAGCGCCATCTGTTTTTGACTGCGGTTATACAATTTTCTTTCTGCTTTACCGATCGAGTCAGTAAGCGTGTACTGTTGTTTAAATAGCCGCAAACGCCGTTTGACGGAAATGCCCCGCTGACGGATTTGGCCACCCTAACCTTACTTCGAATACAGTTCACTTTCACGAGTGCAATTTTTTGTTATTATCATTCGATAATTATCCATCTGTTATTATCACGATAATTATCATGATAATTATCATTGATAATTATCTTTTCTAACCCTGATAGTGCTCAAGGTCGGTTTGTGACTATGACAATTATAACCTCATGCAGTGAGGAGTACCGAAAACAAGTCATGTACGAGTTATCGATATCGCAGGACAAATAGAAAGAGAAGCATGCTTTATCATTATTTGGGTGTATCAACTTTTTTTCCGCCCTAGTTGCCATGGATGCCTACATCTTCTGCCTCCTTCCTTGGTGGATTTAAATGCATAAAATCGCAGTTTCATTAGGGTTTTGTTGAAATTCTGTCCCGCTTTTGAGCATGTTCCAAGTCCAAGATGTAATATTATTTCTATACACTGTCATGCCTACTGGCTAACAGGACCAAATAAAAAAAATAGCTGGTCGACCCATTTCTAAAAAATCACTTAAACACGAATGCTAATTTATTTATTTATTTATACTACTAATGATAACTACAACTTAGAAAAGTTGAAAAACCCCCGACATTTTCATTTCAAAGATCAATATCTCAAAAACGTCTGAACCGATTTTCATGAAACATGGCTAAGAACATTCGGGATAAAATTATCTATGACACGACACGTCAAACTTATAACACCCCTCTTTGCGTCGGGGGTTAAAAATAAATGAGTCCAAATAATCAGTTCAAAGGTGCTAACCATTCAAAAGTTTCCCACAAACTTTACAGTTTAGACAATAAGGTTCAAAATGTACCTGCGAGCGCTCCATCTCCTCCTGCATGTGTTTGAGGCGATCCTCATACTCCTGTTGCTTCTTCTCCGCGCGCTCGCGGGCCGCGATCTCCAGTTGCAGCTTCTCTCTGTAGACAGACAAACATACATTATTCATCATAATATTATACATGTTTTTCAACGACCGGTTTAATCTCAGTGCGTAGTGGCTAACGAAGCTGACGGTCTTGGGTTCGAATATAATAATAAGGGCAAGTATTTGTGTGATGAGCATGAAGATTCCTTTCTGTCTTGTATGTTTTCTATGTATTTATATATATGAAATATATCGTCTTCTAGTACCCATAACACAAACCTTATTGAGCTTACTAAGCGGCTAGATCGATGTGTAAGATTGTCATTTAATATTTAGTGTAATATACCGGCTCCGTAGGGCCTCTACGTGTTGGATCTATATCCCCACGCACGTCTTCCAAATGACCGGGGTACGCCCATGAATTTAAATCGGAGATACATAATAATAATACAATTTAGGCCAGTTTGAACTTTACAGTCAATTATAATAACGTGTATACCTATTAAATAATAATAACAAAAAAAAGACCGTGTTGCACTCCGGGAGGTCAATGAAATCGTAACAGTTTTTCGATCAGGTCACGTGTCCGTCTTACGAAATTTGAAGCTGTCTAATCTTTGACATCATACGGTCACGTGACTTGTGGCGAGTTTAACAATTTTTACCCATCACAAAAAGTGCACAGCGCCGCTAAAGAAGTTTTCAATAAAAAAAACTAGCTGCTCGGCCCGGCTTCGCGCGGATTACCCGTTTTCCCGTAGGAATGAAGCATTTTCCCGCGGTAAAAAGTAGCCTACGTTCATCAGGGATAATGTCGGCTTCTAATGGTAAAATATTTTTTCAAATCGGTCCAGTAGTTTTGGAGCCTATTCAAACAAACAAACAAACAAACAAACAATCAAATATTTCCTCTTTATAATATTAGAGTAGATAGTGTACCCTAAACCGACGAGCATGTATGAGAAATGTTATGAAAGTGAGTGAAGCGCAAGGGGTTTGTCAGGATCGTAGCAAATGGAGATCCGTGATCTCTG
Source organism: Epinotia ramella (assembly GCA_947578815.1). NCBI lineage: Eukaryota > Metazoa > Arthropoda > Insecta > Lepidoptera > Tortricidae > Epinotia > Epinotia ramella. Next base: position 27,952,877 of record OX388205.1, read on the forward strand.
CCTACCCCTCTGGGAACAAGGCGTGATTATATGTATGTGTATGTATGTAGTGTAGATAAAGTGACTTGTGGAGAGTTGTTTGGACCGACCTCTGCGCCTGCTTGGCCAGCTTCTCCTCCCTCGCCTGGGCCTTCATCTGCTGCACGTCGATGGTGTCCGGCTTGCGCCTGCGCATGTAGAGCTCGTGGTTGCCCATGCACAGCGCGAGGATGCGCTTGTTGACGCGCACGCGCGGCGCGAAGAACACGAAGTCGGGCGCTTTCTTGTCGATTGGTTTGATGATGAACTTGCGGTCGTTGAAGGATATGTTGCGGATCTCTGACCAGGGGAAGCCGATTTTGGGGGTCAATCTGGAAGAGAAGGTTATCATTGTGATGAGATTGATGAGTAATTAATAAAATAATAAAAAAAATATTTATTGTCTTCAAGTAATTGTTACACGTAACTAAAGTTCGTACAAACAAATCTTAATATAAGTGGTCGAGCTTTCGTCCCCTAAACTAGGTTTGAAAGCACAGCCTGTGCCTGTGTTTAGGGGCTTGAGTTCGTCCAAAATTAATGTCTTAAATCAACACCAAAATGCCCTTTAGTATTTGGGATAGCGCGCGCACTGTCTATTTGTATCCGAGTTAAAGAGAGCGAGTATTACTGGGCGGCCCGGTTTTTGAAGACAATATATATTATAGTAATAGTACATAAATATTAAAATAAAAAAAGTGTGAATTATTTGTGAAATATGACTCGCTAGCGGTTTATGTATGAATATGTTGACTTCATGTTTTTAATTGCAGACCCATACGTCAAAAAAATAAAGACATAGAACCGTTTAATGATGATTTTAAGACCAATCTTTGCAATTATTTTCTATAGAGCCGATTTCGTCCAATTATGTATCGAGCCCGCCTAAGGTCTTTGAAATATGGTGAATATTTACATTTTTTTTTTTGATGTGCTAGAACAAATAGTTTATCTTATAAAACTGCTTAACATCATCAATTTCAACAAAATTAGGTCTTGTCAGCCTCTTAAACAAACATGTACTTGGATAATGTAACCGCAAACAAATTACTACTGATAATAAAATATATGACCGGAATGAAGAAAACCTCAGTATTATGCAAGGCAGACGCCCAGGTGCTTGACACCCTCCCAGTAGATGATATCGGTAATTTTAAGTCATTGGCAATGGGGGCCTCAGGCCGACGGCCTTTTTTGAATTGGATAGTAAATTTAACATTTAAAACATCCCCGGGACAGAAAAAAGCGAAGTAACAACTCGAGTTAATGTCGCCGTCAACGTGACTAATATTTGTGTGGATCAACCTTTTTCTATTTTTAATTTATTTATTTCGTCATCATAGATAAAAAAATGTGACAATGATGCAGCATGGTTGTGCCTTACGACTCCGTCACTAGATGCCATGGTGAAGTCTCTTGGGTAACTTTTTTAAACTGTGATTCTACGGGTTCAAATCCACCGCTGTAGAATATTTTTAACCCCCAACGCAAAGAGAGGGGTGTTATAAGTTTAACGTGTCTGTCTGTGATATCGTAGCTCCCAAACGGATGAACCGATTTTCGTTGAGTTTTTTTTTGTGTCATAGATAATTTTATCCTGAGTGTTCTTAGCCATGTTTCATGAAAATCTTTTCAGCCTTTTTTGCGATATTGGACTTTGAAATGAAAATATCCGGGGTTTTTCAACTTTTTTAAGTTGTAGTTATAAAATAATTTAAACCCTTTTTATGGGCCGTTTTCTAAGTATGCGAGAAGTCCATGTTGTAACATTTTTTTCGAGAAAATCAGTCATCTTGCATATGCAACATGTATGGCATATTTTTTTCCATATCTCTTATTGAAACCTCAACTTTGTTCTGTAGTGTATGCCTTATCTGAATAAACGGTTTTCCATTTCATACTATACATATATTATGTCATACTCACTTATCGTCCTTCTCATAAATATTCAAGCCCAACGCATCAACGCCCAGCCACAGCTCCGTGGTCTTCTTATTCCTGATCTCGAAGTAGTTGACTCCGTACATCTCCAAGTCTTGGGCAATCTTCAGGTATTCCATCATGGCGTCCTCGCGCAGCATACCGCGGTGCTCCTGCCACCAGTTGGTTATGCTGGACTCCCAGTCCTCGCGGGACATCTGGAGAAGACATGTGCTTGGTTAGTGACTGTATTTTGAGTAGAAAAGCAGAATAACTAGTAAAACACGGACCAATTGACGATTTTTTATAAATTCATCATCTCATATATTTTGTATGGCGATATGAAGTGCACTGTCATCTGCAGGGTAAATAATTTAATCCTAATAAAGTCTAAATACCTAACTGGGTTTGAAAGTCTAGTGGCAAGTGTCTTCGCTGTGTCTTTAAAACTTAGGTATCGTTTATGGACGCATGCCGCGCCGCGTGAAACGAGTATAAAAACGCTTCCAACTGTTTCGGCATACGCTCAGTTTATCCATAAACTAGACTTTACGATATCTCTTTCAGTCTTGGGTGATGTAAGATCTCCCCTCTCACCTTGTGCTGGTCAGTAACACGCTGCGGCAGCAGACGGTCATTGGCGAGGAAACCAGGTCCGTGCAGACCCGGGTTGTGGTCGCCGTGTCTCGCTTGCACCGCGTACGATGCGAGCAGGACGGACGTCTCGGGCGGGCAGTAGATCTCATCTGACAGGATGGCGTTCTTGACCTGGAAGATACGGAGAATAGGATTAATAACTTCTGGGTAGTAATTATTGTGCAAGTAGTAAATGGTACAGCATCAGCCAAGAGACCTATCATGATGCTCAGCGGATTCGGTTTTGGAAATAACTGGCTAAATATTTGATAAGCCCTACACAACTACATCTTCATTAATTTGGAAGTTTAAAGTTAAATATGGCGCCGGCCGGCAGCTGTCCCCCATATAAAAATTAAAACTAACCTAACCTAAAGTTCTCATCCAATCAGACTTTAACAAAAGCTTTTATTCCAGTTTCGTCCAATCAGGCCTAAAGCTAATAATAAACTTAATTTAACACTTTAAAGCGGGAGTCCGCAGGACCGGTCATTGCGGACCTCTTTGGGGGAGGCCTATGTCCAGCAGTGGACGTCTTTCGGCTGAAATGATGATGATGAACACTTTCAATTTCTTATCAGTTATCACAGTTTCCGCTAATTTAGAATGCAGATTGACCTGGCTGGTTGCCTAAAGTTATCACAGTTTCCGCTAATTTAGAATGCAGATTGACCTGGCTGGTTGCCTAAAGTTATCACAGTTTCCGCTAATTTAGAATGCAGATTGACCTGGCTGGTTGCCTAAAGTTATCACAGTTTCCGCTAATTTAGAATGCAGATTGACCTGGCTGGTTGCCTAAAGTTATCACAGTTTCCGCTAATTTAGAATGCAGATTGACCTGGCTGGTTGCCTAAAGTTATCACAGTTTCCGCTAATTTAGAATGCAGATTGACCTGGCTGGTTGCCTAAAGTTATCACAGTTTCCGCTAATTTAGAATGCAGATTGACCTGGCTGGTTGCCTAAAGTTATCACAGTTTCCGCTAATTTAGAATGCAGATTGACCTGGCTGGTTGCCTAAGGCCACTTGCCCTTTATACTTGAATTTTGGGAAAGTGTTTAGTTTTAATCATGACCGAGCTGCTTACGCAGTTCCGCAAACTTGACTAAGCTAGGTTTTAGTAAGGACTCAGACGCTTTCCGGGGGCTTGAGCCCACCCTGAGTTTGCTAGTGAGAAGCAGGCAGTTCAAGTACCTGTAGATAGAAGAGCTTGAGCGTGATCTCCTGGATGAGCTCATCAGCGACATCCTCCGGGTAGAACTTGGCGCGGAACTTGAACTGCAGCGGGTTCTCCTTCTTCACGTCCTGCTGCATCACCTGGAACAAACACACAACAGGTTAGACATCGGTCATCATCATTAGCCTACGTCCCACAGCTGGGCACAGGCTTCTCATGGGTGGAAGAGATAACTTTGTAGCTTGTCTTGAAGTATCAGAAACATAATACTGCCGGTTTCATGCTTATCTGACGGGACGCTCTCTGATGCGCTCTGAAGCCTGGCACAGCAGCAGAATGCATCAGATGAGAGTGAATGTTTAACTATACTAAATGTATGAAAACGATATATCGCATGGCGACTCGCATCACGGCAGGACACGTCAGATAAGTATGAGTCCCGCTTAGCATCATGGTCATAGGTGTCACCTATGCGGGGCGCGGGCGACTTGCGAGAAGCGAAGCCGGCGTCTGCACGCCCCCAGCGCCCCGTTATCGTCCTACCCCCGCGCCACGCAGGCGAGGACAGAGTTAAGCGGTCCACCTATAGATGTAGGACTTGCAAGACGTCACGATCACGGCACGATTTCGCTACATAAATTTAGGCAAAAAAAATCATCCGTTTTATTCCTTAGTTTTCAAATCGGCAGGTTAAAAGAAATCGTAACTTGGAAAATAATCTTTGTGTGGATATTATAAATAGAGAAATACGAAATTAAAACCTTTCAGAAAACAAGGAAAACACTGTCCTCGTATTTTTTTTAAATCAAGGGAACCAACGTACGGCGCCATTACATAAGAAATAAACTTTGATGACAGAGTCAATGTTATGTAATGAGCAAGCAAGGTCATTCTGTGAAAATGATCAAACCATTAGCGGTACAGTTGAAACGAGTGAATATATGATTAGTTATAATTGGAAGTTCCATTATCGGATACCGTTCGTTTTAATCGATAATACGATAAATATAATAACTTGTAATAACGTTAAATATATTCAAATAACTGTAATTAGTTCTAATCAAAGCCGACTCCAAAACAACTTCAGTGCACACTACTAGCACTAAAATAATAAAACAATAATACATTACTGCAGAGGCTGGGAAATAGGGATTGCCAGATATGTCTACATATATAAGGTACGATGCCGGCAATCGAGGAAACAAGAGGACTTAAGGACCAAAATTGACAAGCAAACCAAAAGGACTACGATCATGCAAGCCTTCCTTACCCATCTGGAGAAAGGGAGCGACCCTGACTTCGCGGCGTGCCGAGGTCCAGCGAGAGCGTTAAAAAGGCAACAGTTAATTACAATTCAGCACCGGTCGCAAACAAGTACACGGCCCACAACCATAGCAATGTCAAATATTAGTAACACTATACAGGATGTTAACGGGGTCATGATCCGGAATGACAAAAAGCGAATAAGATGATCATACTGAACAACCTTTCCCATGGGACCAACCACGAAATCGCAAAAAAAAACCAGGTATTCCATACATTAACTCTCAATTAAATCGCAGTTAACTCACAGTTAACTCTTAATTGGCTCTTTTTTTTTTGCGATTTCGTGGTTGGTCCCATGGGAAAGGTTGTTCAGTATGATCATCTTATTCGCTTTTTGTCATTCCGGATCATGACCCCGTTAACATCCTGTATATACACTTATGTTGAAATGTTTACACTTTATTAAGGCGATTGGTGTAAACATCTGTTTCACGTCGACTGTACACAATAGTAAATCATTGAAATCACTTAGGCCCAGTTTTATAAAGATGCGTTAAACCAAATGACAGATTCGGATCAAATTTTAGTAACCCGTTACATTTTTTGACATTACTTAAGGACATAAGGTCTAACGAATTTTTATAAAACCGAGGGTTAATATACCTCATACTTTTAGCGCATGTACTTAGCAGTTAGCTTACGATTTTCTTCATTATCTAGCTAGATATACTAAAGTATGTAAAATGCACTAGCATGCCGTTTTAATAGCAAAGACGCCTACGACAGAGGCTTACAAATATACATAAGGATATACTTATGTATTCGTAGTTAGCTTGGTTACAATTACTTACATTTAGTTAATTAATTCATGATACAAAATACATCTTAACTATATGAATACTAGCAGATACTTTCTTAAAACTATGTATAATTTACAATGTTAAATATACGCAACAGTGAAAAAACATTTGGAAGGGATTCTAGAAAGTCATACGTTTTCGTAGTGTTGATGTGTAAAATGACAGGCAAGTGTCAGCAGCATCAAAGACGAATAATATAGTATAGTATTACTTTATTGGGCCCCGGGCCCTCACGACAGGGTCTGGGGGGTTAGCTTTCTAGTTAGATTATGCTGTATGATTGCTATTCTAGCTAGCATGATCGCGATTATGTCGGACATAAAGCATTCTTCTCTCAGACACTTTTATACTTTGTAGTAAGGGACGGCGAAAAGTGGCCACAATCGCTTTCGCCAGACGCGCCTGCAAAAAGTCGCCGCATCTGTGGCTGCTTTTGCATACAAGTAACAATTCATTTCGCGGATTTGTGCGAGAACAGGAAGCCTAATCTATGCTCTGGTGAAAAATATGGTTTACATTCTATTCTTTCCGTTTCGCAGATCTCGTGTACGCATAATTGTCAATCAACGCACCATCCGTGATGCAACAAGGTTACGAGTGAAAGCTGGTAATTGTTACGTCAACGTACTTATATTTGTGCGATGACAGCGGTGCCATCACGCCTCACCCGTGCGGTGCGAATGTTCAATAGTGTGGTGCAACATATGGCGTAGAATGGCCGAGAACTTCGGTAAAAATTTGGGTGATTATGTAAATCTGAATGCAGCAGTAGCACTAGTAGGTACTAGTAGAACGAAGATAGAAATCTGGTAGGGTTCATCAGGTATCACGGAGTCTCGGTTCTTAAACTGCAGTGTGGAAGGTAAGGGGGAAACCGCCACACGTAAATTACTCCGCATACTAAGGGTGGTTGTAGATGGCTGATGGGCTCTTTGGGCATCTTATACATGAAGAGAAGGATAGTTATTAATTATTATAATGCAATGCACTTTTTCATCATGTACCTTCTTTTAAATTGGAGGTTTATACGTTTCGTTTCTTCAGGATGCGAAGCCAATCATAATTTGAGTCGCCTCTCGATTGATATGACCCGAGTTAGTAAAGTTGCGAAAAGATTCGTCACTCCTCGTCGCGTCATTTTCATTCCTCGGCTATAGGTACCTACATTACAACGAACTGTTGTGTGTAGCTTGGTCTTATTAAATTACAACAAAGTCTAATAAAGAGATCATTCAGTAGCGACATCTACAATGTAACTCATTAAATGAATCGTCCCAAAGCGCGTCACCAACGGACAAAGACTGATGTCACGTGTGAACAACCTCTGACTCATTAAACTACTTACTGAAAAGGATCTAACTGCCATACAAATTCTAATGAAAATACAACGTTTTAAGAACAGGACTTGGACGGTTATGATTAGCCAACACAATTAAAAAGTGCAAGGAGACCAGTTAGTTGAAATTTAAACCGTCAAGCGGCAATTATAAGGATTCAAATGAAAGAGACTAATTATGCCACTTGGTGCTCGGTGTAATTAGAGATTAAGGGCATCAATAAAACGGTATTGAGACTATTGAGATCATGAAGGGTCTCCACGCTCTAGGGTGCGGTTAATTATTAAACCCATATATAACTATAGATATGCTATAATCATCATCCTTCTAGCGTTTTTCCCGGTTGTACGCTAAAGAAGATAGATATGCTATTATACAAGTTTTTTGACAAATATTCTTTTCCCCGTCTAGTTACTAGCTAGGGATAAAATCACACAACCCCTTTTCACGTGAGTGACAAAAGAGTCTACTATGGGATTCGTTTTAGAATCATGTTGTGGGCTAGCAACCTATCGCTGTAATATTACATTTTCTCCATCTTTAAAATGAAAATTAAATCTAAACCCCTTTATTGTGTATGTGTTATTTCATAGTTTGTGCGTTACCGTAACTCAAACAATGCCACTTAACTTGATACTATCAATACAGTAGCAATTTTTACTGCATTCAATATTGCACCGGATACGGGTGACTCATGCCATGGCAGCAATGCTTATCAAAACTAAATATAACCACGTATGCTAAATATGATATTTATTCAACGTGTCTATTTAGTAAATGTAAAATTGGTATATACTAATTCTACAATGATAAGTCTAGTGACGACGTAAGAAAAGGTGATAAGTTGATGATATTTAACGATAAGACACGGAGACTACATAAATGTAACGACGGAGAGTTTTGGCGTTTTCGCAAGAATTGTCGAAACTGGATTCAGTCCAAACTGTTCTGCAATTTGGGTACATGAAAACTTGCGAAATAAAAGATTGAGATACACACGAACCCTTGTGTATTACGTTACATTAAACAGTACTCAGCAAACACGCCAAGTGCTGGTGAACCATTGCAATTAGTTCCAACATCAGATAGATCCGGGATTTCACATCTCACTGAAACTCTATGGTACCCGGGTTTTTCAATTAGAATAACGTTACTGAGAATTACTTTAAAAAAAAACTAGAATTACAGGAAAGAGTTGTCGAATGACGAAGTCGAAAAAATATATATTACGTATGATTCAGGTCAGTTGGCAGGCGCAACGCAACAACATAACGACAGAATATGATAAATACTTGTACTAGTTAACTAATGGATAATTTACTTTACAAGATCTGCAGTACGTAATCTTACAACGACGGATGATTGTTGATCTAGCTTACACTTAAGATAAACATTAGCGTATTGCCTGTAACTAGAACACTATATTGTAACATTACTTTCAAGTGCTTCACTATGCATGAATATCCGCTAGAGACTTGAAGATATGCTTTCATATATTTGACTCACATGCTACAACTATATGAAAACACAGATTCGTACATCTTTGATGGACCACCCTAAAATATCGAGTGCAGTAATTACATATATCGTACAAATCGAAAAATGTCTATATAACCTAGTGCCCTTAACATTTGGGAACAGATTTAGTTTTCTAGCGACAGAGCCTTATTAGTGGCCCCTTTTCGCAAAGCTACAACTTACGATTTCAAAAGTCTAAACGACGTCACTAATCCAATGGGCAGTCGCTGTTTGTCAAGCTGAGTTGTCAGTTAAGAATCAGTTAAGTTTAGGACATGTAGCTTTTTGAAATAGGATCCTGCTAGCGTTGGTACTTAACCTGGTCTTACCAGGTCGTCCGCCCTATCGTAGGCTGCTTCCTCGTCGTCTTCTTCAGGTGACATCAACTTCTTCACCCCCGTGGATACGAAGCGAGCAGTCTTCTCCGCTATCGATTCCGGCTTGCAACATTATACGTGACACTATTTTGCAAAGCTTATGTTGATACAAATTACTTTTATATTACCTAGTTATAACAACAGTTGTGATTAATTGATTATCAATGTCATCGTTTCAGCTTCAAAACGTCTAACGATCGAGTGCAGAGAATTGATAAATTTAAAGATTACACTATTCAAGTTTTATTTGATACGAGGGCTGCCTTTTAAGTTCTGTCGTTTGCAACCCTCCCGTGATTGCATAAAAAAGAACTAGTGTCACGTTAAAATATTTGAATTTAGAATTCGAAAACAAAAGAATGTTTCGAAATCGGCCCAACCGTTTTAGTACAGCGTTCGATCAAAGTTGACAAGTCAGTTGTGAAAATGGAAATTTCGAAGGAAAATTTACGTGCGATAATTTTTTACAACTTCAAAAGGGGCTTAACGCGACTTCAGTGCTTCGAAGAGTTGACTACGGTTTTCAATGATAAAGCACCATGCCTTCGGACTGTGGAACGCTGGTATTTAGAATTTCAACGTGGTTGCTCTAGTCTTGGTGATAGACATCGTGAAGGTCGACCAAAAACAGCCGTAACCCAGGAGAACATTGATGCTGTACGGCAACTGATCATCGAAGATCGCCATGCGACATACCGTGAGATAGAAGCTTCCTTAAGTATTTCAGGGACCAGTGTTCACAGTATTTTGCATGATCACTTAGGCGTAAAAAAGTTGATCTCACGCTGGATACCACATTTACTCAGTGAAGACCAAAAAACGGCTCGCGTTCGATGGTGTCGCAAAACTCTGCGGCAATTCAACCGAGGAAACTCGAAACATGTTTACGACATTATCAGTGGTGACGAATCTTGGATATATGCCTACGATCCCGATTCTAAACAGCAGTCGACTGTTTGGGTGTTCCAAGATGAGCCAAAACCGACCAAAGTAATACGCTCACGGAGGACTTCGAAAAAAATGGTCGCCACGTTTGTGGCGAAAAGTGGCCACGTTGCCACCATCGTGCTCGAGGATCGTAAAACGGTTAATGCTGACTGGTATACCACTGTCTGTTTACCAGAAGTCATCGGCGAGTTTCGAAAAAATAACCCAAGACGTCGTATAAGACTGTACCACGATAATGCGAGCTCGCACACCGCCCGGCAAACTATTGCGTTTTTAAAAGAGCAAAACGTCGAAATTCTGGAACACCCGCCGTACAGTCCAGACTTAAGCCCTAAGGTTTTTTTTACTTTTCCAAAAATCAAGCAACGACTTCGTGGTCAACGGTACCAGACGCCTGAAGAAGCGGTTGAGTCATACAAAACGGCCATTTTGGAGACCCCGACTTCGGACTGGAATAAGTGTTTCGAAAACTGGTTCGATCGAATGAAAAAGTGTATTACATATCACGGTGATTACTTTGAAAAACAATAAATACCATTTAACACTTAAATTGTCTTTAGATTTTCCAAACGACACAACTTAAAAGGCAGCCCTCGTAAATGTAATGGTGAGTTTAGTTAGACCTAAATAAATGATAAGAAATCTGATCAGATCATATTATTAGGATGTTCGTTCGTTTGGAGCGAAACTCCAAACCTTCTTTCGATAATGGTCTACAGTTTACTCTTGTGTAGGGCATTTAAATTGAGAAGCCATTTCAACAGACATATCAATTATAAAACGTTACCTACTCAATTCTGGACATACAATTTCAAAACCTCATGTAATAGATGGCCAGTAGTTTGTAACATAGTATATCGGTGTTCAGATAAATCTCCGTCCACAGGTGGGTTCGATGCAGGTGGCATTGGCTCGTAGGTGCTAAACAGGCGGCGGAGCGCTAAAATGTACACATGTGTGTGGCCACGTGTAATCTAATCGAGTTAACAATTCTGTTTTATTTTTGAGATTTTAGCAACGGCAAATTTTGATTTAATTTGACCGATACTATAATTTCTACAGTAAGGGTTTTCCCCGATTCTGAGCCTGAAATGAAGAGCTCAGACATTACTCGGGTGAATGATAAAGGCAATCGGTGATAGTAAAGACGATAAGGGTCTTCTCCAAATAATGAAGCGAGATATAGAATCCGCTCTGCAGCTTCTAGTTTCTGAAGAATATCTAATATCAGCGACCGTCTCTGTGTTAAAGAATATGCCATCGCGAGTATTTACTATCAGATGAAATTCACATTTTGCGGCATCATTTGTCATTAAATTGATTTCGTCATAAACTAAGCAACACTTGTACTATATGGGTATATTGACAAATCAATATTTAAATGCATATTTAGAAAACCAGGGTTCAATTAAAGTTGTGTTCATTTTCCCCGAGTGAATCCCTTCCTTATCGGTATTCGAACCCGGGACCGCCAGCTCCCTACATGTCAACCGCGACTGAAGGACTCGTAAGATCTATCGTATGTTCGTGTAGTTAATTAGCGAAGTCTTAGAGCCCCCGTGACTAAGATTGAGCAACGCCAGGCAGCCGTGGGAGCGGCGAAAGTACGGTCAACGACCCGGCCGCGATCAGCGCAATCAGCTGTTCTCGTGCATGCTCAAAATTATCGCTTTTCTCTCGATCCGATGCTGACGTCAGACTACGAGTCCCATTGCGTGATTTGCTATTGAAGAATTAAAAAATTGGTTCACGATGATTTTTACATTTTTAAGGATCAAGGCACCAGCTTGATAAGGAAAACAGACAGACTAAGGAACCATCGAACTTGATTTGTTCTAGGACGAACCATCGGATAGAAGTTTGCTCCTCAAAGGGCTTGCTACGTTTGCAGGTCCTAGTTTACTAAACCGCTCCTACAAAATCCGAAATAGTATTCCTGAAACCAGTAAGAATTTATAAGATCCACATATCATCGCTGATCCTGATATATACTCTGCTCAAAGTTACTGACCAGAATTACCTGAACATTTAAAGTAGGCGGTGCTTTCCAAACGATGTTATTGGGGTTTTGCACTAAGAGGGACAATACCGTCTATCAAGCATAAGATGTGCAGGTATGTGCCGATAGGCGAATTCCGTTGCGTACATGATTACATCAAACATGGGTGAAACCTGCGAATCGTCTGCGTCTGAGACATTTCTCCTTTCGCGCGACAGAGATGACCGGACGCCGTCTCGCTCGTCCCAGTTCGCCGTACCTTGCGCGACCCTTCTCTTAACTTACGGCAGAAATCATTAAAGATAATTCATCATTAACTGGCTGGTTTGCACGCACGGGGAAAATCTGGTGTCCTTATTTCCCAGTAGCGTTTATCTGGGAGTTAATCAAGCGTTGAGAGAGCGATAAACAAGATACGATCGCGTTAGGAATTTCTAATGGCGTTCAATAGAAGCGTCCGAAAACGTACACAAACCAATACATCTTTTAAATTCATGAGCAACTTTTGTAAGTAGCTATCTCGTATTCAATTGTATATATGGGTCTAAAGCTTCTGTGGAAATGCGAGCTGACATCTTTGGCCAACAGATATGTTGACCAGCATTTTAGTAAGAACCTGTTCCTAAGAAGCAAGGCCGCAGCGCTCGATACTGAGCTATGTTGGGGATATCCGAACGAAAGGAGGTCAGCAAGGTCATCTGCAGACGCACTTTCACCAGCCGCTCCTTAGACGGCGACGGCAGCTGACTTCCATGTTGAATGTTACGGGGTGTCCTATTGTTGCAGAATGACGCAGGACTGACGTCATGAGCAGTTTATGATCGCGATTTGGCAGCGAGCACCTCATTGTATGCCGTGACGCCTTCCGATCGACATCGAAGCGATCTAACCAGTCTGGTTATGGGCAAGTTTTGTGAGGTAAGAAGGAATCTGGCAGTGGCCTGATGTTTTAACATTTGACGTCTGCGAGGTACATCGTACATCCCAGTCAAGGTTCCTAGCTGATCGTATTCGTATCTGGTTATAGTTTTGTCTACTAGAGTTACCCGGGGATTATGTTGTAGATAGATAGATGAAACATTAAAAAAAAATATCAATATATTTTATGACCTAAACGTTGTACTTACGTACAGAAACATGGCACCTTACGAAATAAAGACCTCAAAGACCAAGAGAAGCATCTGATGCAGCAACGTGTCATGTACGGCTAAAGATTTTAGGGTACTTGACATCACGTCAGTCAGCATCGCCCGCTGAGATTTTACAACATGCACATCGCCTGACGCGGCGTCGGTGGGTCTCAATATATTGGTACTTGATGGTGCATCCCTCAAGGGTCTACAAGGACCGCCCTTCCATGTGGTGTCAAAACTAGACCAGTCAAGGACGGCTGCCAGAGGTCGGCGGTTGTGTGGGAACGGGGTCACGCGGGCGCACCGTCTCGGCTCGCTGACCGCGCTTCCTATGCCGAAACCCGACAACTACAGGTGTTAAGAGGGGGCGCATCGCCAGGGAAAAATCAGAAATCACCCGCGCGCCCCGTACCTGCCGCGCTGATGCGTCTATTGCTGCCCCGCTCCTTCTCGCATACTATATGCCCCGACAGTCAGATGAAACATGATGAATACCTATAGATAGTTATAATAAGTGGAAATAAAGACAAAATCTGTAAGTACCTATATTTGAAGATATAATTTTCGCTAGTAGCTAAGTCAGTTTCGAGAGCTATAACTGAAATATGACCTTCCGTTTTTTTACTAAATCACGTAAGGGTTGTAATTTAGCATAATAATGTCTCGTAAAAGGCTAAAGCAAAAAAACAGCTATAATCGAATTTAAACTTTTGACATATCTAAAATACTACTAATAAATCCACGGTTAAAAAATTAACGTAAATTTCACGGCAGGCGACATGTTTCGAACTCTTCGGGAGTTCTTCTTCAAAACAAACATCGAAAACACTAATCCTGAAGAAGAACTCCCGAAGAGTTCGAAACATGTCGCCTGTCGCGTCATTTAATACGTGAATTTATTAGTAGCATTAAAAAAAAACTAATTTATTATGAAAACTTCGATCATGTTTACGAAAGCCAGATTTTTAGGCCACTGTGTGGCGGCCAAATTTTTCAATTCTGACCCCGTGTCATGGTCGGCCTTATCACGCGATAAGTGACAGGATAGAGCGTCCGTCACTGGCTGACACCGTTTGATAGAACGAGACGATGCCCCTATCTTGTCACTTATCGAGTGATAAGGCCGACCATGATACGGGGTCTGATCTCGGATTCGTACTTGGAGACAATGGAGACGCTTTGGCCCTTTAGTTATCAATTTTGAACATACTCGTATTAAAGAAAAACTGCAAAATTGTGTTCACTTTTTTTAATATAAAAATGTCCAACTTCGCAGGCAATAATTCGGGTGCAGACTCGAAAATTATTATTACTCCAAAAGAAAGAAGGCAAAAAAATATGCATAGTGATGAAAATCCCATTCAGATATCTCAAAGAATTACGAAGCTACAACCGTTTTAATATTGCTTGTTAGAGAGAGAAAACGCAAACGGTGTGTGACGTCACATTACAGGATGCTGCCGGCAGGCCGCGTCGACGGCGTCGCCGACCACGATGCGCGCGGCACGTTGCCGTCTTCTGTGACGTCACATTCTTCCAGCGTCATCGTTTCATATGAAGTTGCGTTTTGCGAAAAAGGGACAGAACACATCCCTTCTTAAAACTTTGGACACTTATAACTTCGTGATTATTTAACCTTTTGCGTTGATTTTTTCTCCATTTGACAATTTTTTTTATCCTTCTTCGAGAAAATATCACATTATTTTATTTAGTGTCTACGCCCCTATTGTTGGAATCTAAACGCGTCATCCGTGATGACTTTAAAGAAAAAAAATGACAATAATTACACGGTTCACCCACGTATTAAACGTCACTACGGGCGACATGTTTCGAACTCTTCGGGAGTTCTTATTCAGGATTGAGTGTTTTCGCGGCGGTGTCGCTTGAATCACGACAAGATTCAAGCGACACCGCCGCGAAAACACTCACTTTATAGAGTGCAAATTACTTTAATTACCCAAGGAATACCACTACCTACATTTTGTTGCTTAAAAAACCATCGGAGCTATAACTGAAATATGGCCTTCCGTTTTTTTACTAAATCACGTAAGGGTTGTGAGCTAGCATAATAATGGTTAATTTTTATTATTTTTTGCCTAAAGCAAAAAAAAGCTATAATCGAATTTAAACTTTTGTGAGACATGTCTAAAATACTTACTACTAATAAATCCACGGTTAAATTCACGCATTGAATGTCACAACAGGCGACATGTTTCGAACTTTTCGGGAGTTCTTATTCAAAACAAACATCGAAAACACTCATCCTGAAAAAGAACTCCCGAAGTGTTCAAAACATGTCGCCTGTCGTGTCGTTTAATACGTGAATTTAACCGTGAATTTATTAGTAGCATTAAAAAAAAACTATAATATATTATGAAAACTTCGATCATGTCTATGAAAGTCAGATTTTCAGGCCACTACTGTGTGGCGGCCAAATTTTTCAATTCTGATCTCGGATTCGTACTTGGAGACAATGGAGACGCTTTGGCCCTTTTAGTTATCAATTTTGAACATATTAAAGAAAAAGTGCATAATTATGTTCACTTTTTTAATATCAAAATGTCCAAGTTCGCAGGCAATAATTGTTGGAATCTGCACTCTCGATAACCCTAAAAGCTACACCCGTGATGACTTTAAAGAAAAACAATGTCAATAATGTCACTACGGGCGACATGTTCCGAACTCTTCGGAAGTTCTTCTTCAGGATGAGTGTTTTCGCGGCGGTGTCGCTTGAATCACGACAAGATTCAAGCGACACCGCCGCGAAAACACTCATCCTTAAGAAGAATTCCCGAAGAGTTCGAAACATGTCGCCCGTAGTGACATTTAATACGTGAGTTGAACCGTGTAATTATTAGTACTGTTTCAACACGTCTCACGAAAGTTTAAATTCGAAAAGCAATGTCCGCCATCTTGGAATTCAAAATGGACATCATTTCTAGAATCTTCACCCTCGAGAAGCCTGCCAATGTATGTTGTTCTTTAAAAAAAACGCGCATATTAATTTACTACGAATGTTTCAAAAATTTTAAATAATGCGACCACTTTTTGAAATATTTCTGACTATGAATTCGTATTTAGACCTCTCAGACATCGATTTTGAACATAACCGGATTTATTCTCAACTAGCGATCCGCTCCGGCTTCGCACGGATACTATATTATACATATAAACCTTCTTCTTGAATCACTCTATCTATTAAAAAAAACCGCATCAAAATCCGTTGCGTAGTTTTAAAGATCTAAGCATACATAGGGACAGACAGCGGGAAGCGACTTTGTTTTTTACTATTTAGTGATAGTGATAATCTTTCATAAAGTAAATACACGATCGACAGAAAAATGTTCGTCTAGTTTTGCATGTACTGCACAAATTATTCTAAGAAGCCGGTCACCCGCCGATCGCTGCGTAATCTTATAGTGTATTTTGAACTTTAAGATCTATATGTTAAGGTCGACTTTTAAATATATTATTTCAAAATGTAGCAAAATATCTACTGGAATGTAATGATACGTTCATTCACTGGACGAATATACTGGGTCACAATATTATTGAAATAATTATGTTCATCGTGCTGTCGTGAGAGCACAGAACGTAGTCCTCTCGTCTCAGCGGAGCGATTACGACTGACTCCGCCCGCGAACGGCAACAAAAGATATACAGAACCGCACGAAACACGCGACGGGAGAAAGGGTATCGCGCTAAATAAAAAAAGGCCTATACGCCAAATACGTTTCACCTCAATAAGTCTGAAAAGGGACTACATAAAAATACCCCGCTAGTACTTTCATTAGGTAATGTGAAAAGCTATTATACACTCAACTTTTACTTAATTTATATGCACGGGAACCTCACACTATTGAAATTGAGTAAAAATTAGACATGTTTTGGCGGTTCTTTTCTATCGAGGCAATTTTGGTTTTGTATGGTTTTGTTCAGACGATTCAATTGCAAATATGATGTAGTTTTGGTATGTTCTTTTTCCTGGCATTCGCTTTAGTTTGTCATAGGTAAATATTCAATCTAAGAACCCCGATTTCGCGGAGCGCCCCCTCTTAATGTCAATGGAATCATGAACGGCAAAGCACCCGTCGAAACTATTGCCACCGGAGTCCTTTTGGGAATTAGTAAATATTGGATCAGTGTTGACATCGGCTTTATCACTGAAATCCAAACAAATCTATGCATCTATCGAGCGTCTTTGGTAATAGCTTTCCTCGGTGCTCTTTTGTTTTAGGCGTCATGTGAATTGAAGTGAAATCGGAAGAAGAAGCGGCCCTGTCACTAAATTGTGTAAAAACAGCAAGAATTCTATAGAAAATATGAGCACTTAGGCTTTTGTTGAAATGATTGATTGCAAACATAGGTAAACAGTTGTCGAAGCCATTGAATGCTGTTTAAACTAGGTCAGTAATAGTCATTAGCTTGCTGAACAGTAATGATGTCTTTGGCCGAGTGTTGGATTCCAAAAATAAAGGTAAAAGCAGAAACGGGATTGCCTATTGTCGTAAATTTTTGGGTTAATGATCTGCAAGTTAACATGCTTGACATTGCACGCGACTGTTAGCGATTGAAAAGAACAGTATACATATTTGAATGCGAATACTTCAGACTCTGAATAAGTTAATGTTGGGAACGTCGCATCGCTTTCGCTTTAGGTACTCGAACTTAACATCATCACCATCCTCCTAGCGTTATTCCCGGTTGTGCCTTAAAGGAGCCCGGACTTTACATGGGTTATACATTTTAAATGAAAGGGAATAATTCAAAGCTCCAAGCAAGATTACATATTTCCCTTTAATTTTAATTATAAATTTCATTTGCAGACGTTGCTGCTTCATACTACATTTAGCATGGGTTATTCAGGGCAGATGCCACGTTGCTGTCAAGGAGCGTTAGACTGTATCTGTTTGCATTGAAATGATTTGAATCCGATCAGGGGACATTATTCTTTGCAATGGTCGTTTTCTCAGATGTGTGGATTGTGAGGGCCTGATTGCCGTTAACGAAAATTCTGTAAATTGGATATTTGATCTTTGGTCTATAGTTTTTATTTTCACTAGTGTATTTATGTGGAACATGTTTAGTGGTTGCGTTTTTTATAATTTCATAATTGTTGTTGTTATTATTGCTCTTTTTAGAATAACATCTTGAGTTGCCACCAGATTTGCATACTGAGACTGTAACATTAACATTGAACGATGTTTTACGAGGGCGACACTGAAAGTCTTTAGAACTGGCCACTTGTAATAAATATAATAAAAAATAAGTTCAAAATTTGAAAATAGAACTCTTTCTTAATATTTTTGTGTACGAATTCCACTAGATTGTCATTTGTTTTACGATTTGGCGGCAAATTGAAAATTGTGTGTACTACGTGAGCATGAATTTAACGCGAGAAAATTGTCGAGCAATGATTTTTTACGACTTTCGATGTAATTTAAGTCAACAAGAAAGTTATGATAGACTTCGATTGGCCTTTCACGATGAAGCCCCATCTCGTGCTACTATTTACAACTGGTTTAATGAATTTAAACGTGGCCGCACTAATCTCACTGATGATCTGCGTGAGGGCCGGCCTTCTACGGCGACTACTGAAGATAACATCAGTGTTGTTTGGCGTATGATAGAGACTGACAAAAGAGTAACCTATCAGCAGATTCGTACAAGCTTAGCCATTGGTATGAGTCAAGTCCACAAAATCCTCCATGAACATTTAGCGGTGAGGAAGCTTTGTGCCCGGTGGATACCTCATAATTTGACAGAAGCCCAAAAAGTCCGTCGTGTTGATTGGTGCCGTGAAATGGGTCAAAGATTCAACGGAGGTGACTCAAATGCTGTGTTCGACGTAGTTACGGGTGACGAAAGCTGGATTTACTGTTATGATCCTGAAACTAAAAGACAGTCTGCTGAGTGGGTGTTTCCTTCCGAGGAGTTGCCTACTAAAGTGAAGAGAGGTCGAAGTGTGGGAAAAAAGATGGTGGCCTCGTTCTTCGGAAGGACTGGTCATTACGCAAGAATTATTTTAGAGGATCAAAAAACAGTTACTGCGAAGTGGTACACTAACAATTGTTTACCACTTGTCTTGGAAAAAGTTCGAGAAAAACGGCCTCGCAGTAGGATCCTGCTTCACCACGACAACGCCTCATCGCACACCGCCAAGCAAACGATCGACTATTTGGCGACGGCAAACGTGGAATTACTGGGTCACCCACCTTATAGCCCCGACCTTGCACCTTGTGATTTTTCTTTATTCCTAAAAATTAAAGAAAAACTTCGAGGAAAACGTTTTATGGACGCCGACGAAGCAGTGGCTGCGTTTCAAAAGGCCGTCGAAGAGACCCCTAAGGACGAGTGGGCAAAGTGCTTTTCTCAGTGGTTCTATCGAATGCAGCGATGTATTGATGTGAAGGGAGGCTATTTTGAAAAGATATAATAAAAGTAATAAGTTGCTTGATTGCTCAGTTTTTGATTTTCTAAGAACTTTCAGTTTGACCCTCGTATGCTTGATCAGGATCTAAAACTTGGTTGTAGCAGTTCTAATCTGCGGCCACGTTATGGAATGCGAGTGGAGATAACGCTAGTACGTGACGCAACACCGCGTCACCGTCAGGTATCGGGGCCATGTTCGGTCTGATTCTTGCATTCAGTACTTTAACTTTAAATTCAATTTCAAAATGTCAGATCCTCTTGAAGGTATATATATTCATTGCAAACATAAAACATACAGAATAGGTAAAGCTAAAATGAAATACTTAAAACATTTAAAATTGTTTATTATTTGCTCTACATGGAAGTAGCTTTATAAGTCATGGACGTAACAATACGAGTTTTAAGTTAATTGATGATTTAGCAGCCGTTTTTGTTTAATTCACCTTCTTATGTCTAGTAAGTCAAAAAACGAATGAAACGGGGCTGCTTATGGAAAATGCAACAAAAGATTTTCAGGGATAAAATCTGGTTGTAGATTGATACGGGATTGTAAGTTTGTGTATATAGAGCCTGTTGAACCACTTATCCGATTTCAAAAAATATTTCGCCTGTGTATAGAACTGACTTTTTGGATTATATCTCGCGGGTTTGCCTGTGTTCTTTGCAATACGCGAGAGGAGCCACGCGGGCCGCTAGTTTAAAACAAAATTGAAAGTTTTTGGACATTTCAATCGTGAGGATGAAAAATTCACAATTTGTATCTAGTAAAACTTCATTCCTAATTCTCTTGCAATTTCCGATACACACAATCATGAAAACAGCGCACCAGATTCTATTGAAATACTGCACCTACGATAACTGTGCACGCCTGTAGCGATAGGCGTAATTATCGTGACAAAAACCTACATTCCAGCTCAGAATGAGATCGCGAGCGGGCAGGTAAAAACCAATTCGCAGCCGGCCGACTTATGACACAGGTTGTGTGAAATTTTAATGGCGGCGAACTATTATTGCTTGCCATTGACAAATAACAGTGAAATGATTTAGTTCAATCAATAGCAAGTACGCTGACAGCTACTTCTTCTGATTGTAATTGACATATTAATGGTGATGTGTCCAAGAATTATAAATCCATTAATATAATTGTGCAAGAGTAGTATTGTTAATGTTAGACATATCATAGCATTTTATATTCTTTGCTATTCTATTATTCTTTCAATTATCTGAAATGTCCTTTTTTCATGTGTGATAAGTGCTTATCGACTAAGGCCAAGGTTCGTGCGGTTGGACAAAACATATGAAACCGCAAACGCTAAAACTCTACGCACTATGCGGTTGGCCGCAACCGCATGCGGCCAGCCGCTAAATGCGTACAGTAGAATTATTTTGGGTTTACCACTTACAGATAGTTTGCCTTCATTTAATTTTCAACTTTAACCTCATACATATTAAGTAGTTATTTCTAAATCGGTAGACGTGGGTAACAGTATTCTGAAAATTGCTGACATTAAAGTTGAAAATTAAATGAAGGCAAACTATCTGTCAGTGGTTAACTAACAGTAATCGTACTGTACGTAGCCTTAATCACAACTTTTTTTTCAAAAAATAATCTACTTACCATTATTAATATTTTTAGTTTCAGTAACTTTACACGTGCCTTAGTAGATTTGAAATAATTTTTGCACATACGCATGAGCGTATGGCTATGAAAAAAAATTGACGCAACGCAAACGACAAACGAATTCAATTCCCATATTGTCAAATGACGTCACAGACAAGGTCGTTTATATGGTATTTCCGGAAGGGACCGCTTCGGCATTTCCTAGATTTCATCACAAACAGGTAGCGCCAACATCCTCGGTGGAAATGTGGAAAGTAGTTAAGTAACCGATTCTAAGTTGCTAATGGGCAGAACGACACAACTGTGTAATTACGTAATACATGAACCATTTAAAACTAAAACGAAAATTATTAATACAAATTACGAAAACGTTTACAAAGACGTCGGGGAGAGCTGATGTAATGTAAATAACACTGCGGTGGGCTTTTATTTGTTATACAAAATTGGTAACGTCCAGATTAAATTGATTCATCACATGACGAAGAAGATTACATCATTATGTACTAAAGATGAATTAGCGAGACAGAGAATTGAGTTTGTAGTAGTATCAAAATAACTAGGAAGACTTGTTGTTTTGCTATGACGTAACGTGTCTATTCGTCTTTATACTTGTTCTAATATTACAAACATAATTTTACTGCTGATAATACAATGAAAGTGAAATTTTTAATTTGGCAAATAATACCACAACACATTTTATCTACAGGTACAGACATTCATCTGTAAACTATTTATATTTTTCAAATTCGTGTCATTATAATACGGATAATTTAAAAAGAAGCTATACTGGTTTAAAAGCGATATAGAATGAGATGTTAAATAAGAAGCCATTGACATTAAAGAGTCATAGTTACAGAGCAAAAAGCGCCGAGGTGATCTCACCAACATGTGGGCCAGACATGACATCGCGCACCAATTTATTAAAATAAACACTACCGTACTTGGAATTTGCATGAAAAACTTTACTTGGTAACAATGAGGCAGATACAGTGAGTCAAGCAATAGAGGAAGCATCATTTATTTCAAGAATATTATGTTGTTGCAGCAGAAGCTATTAAAGTGCGACGTTAAATGCATTCATTATTGGAAGTCATCTTTAAGCTGTAATTATGAATACGCAAATTACACATAAACATACTTGTCTATTACACACTTGCTCAAGACTAGGAATGACCAAGACGAGACTTAGTATTAGTACCTACAATTATATAACATTGGTATAGCAATTACTTATAGACGGAGCATATATTCATGAAACCAATGACTAAAATGAGATTGTGAGATTACTGAGATATCTCAATCAATACGGATTTCTACAAGTAGATAGATGGTTATTTATTTTTCATGCCACTGCTCGGAAATGTGGCAAAAGATGGTTAGAATTCAGGCTTCAAAGCTGGGGTTAGATGGACGTCGCACGAACAGACCATCTATGAGTTCAAACTGTCCAACAATGTTTTTGTAGACCAGTTTGAACAGCGATTCGAACAATCACAGCTCAGAAAAGCACTATGTAATGTCTCGGCCAAAAGTGCAATAGATGGACTCGTCTCCTTCGAGGTCCTCACCTAGGGGCTCGGACCTCGAACCCACTCGTCCATCTATTGCCTACTTTCTAGCCTTTACAACAATGTACTATATCGTTACATCCATTACTATACATGTAATTTATGAAATGTATTTTCTTACGGTTTTGGTAAATTGGCGAATCGTTTCATCGGACTTATTTATACCACTTTTTTATACACAATAGTATTACATTGTCCACCCACTCAGATCATTTATATTATATGTAGGTATAACAACATGGACATAAAAGCGGCAATACAACTTACTTGCAGAACATCTTACCAGTAATTAAGATCGTGTAAAACACTTATTGATAAGGCAAGCTAGCGACTATAAAGCATTCGACCGTGACATTTTACATCCATTGAGGAGATGGGAACCGTTCGTGTGGATAAACAGAAGATACGAAATTAAACGATCAAAAATGCGAATCATGCTTGTAGCTTGTATGTATGTACATGCCCATTACGAAATGCTTTTGGCATTCACTGATAAAGTGAAGACAGCGAAGAGATAACGTGTATTAAGTTTTAAATCCACGTTTTAGTTACTTAGACAAACATTACGATAGAAATCGGGTGTCTATAATTTACTTTAAAAACAAAGTTTTAACCGACTTTAAGTTTAGTGTGCATAAGTATACAATTTTAAGAGTTCCCTCGATTTCTCCAGGGTCACATCATCAGATCCTGATCGGATGACCATGGGACCATCTGGGAAGGATATACCCTTTCAAACAAAACATAAATTTCCAAATCGGTCCAGGCGTCTTCGACTAATCGGGGAACATACATACAAATTAAAACATTCGTATTGAGAACCTCCTCCTTTTTGAGGTCTATAAAAAAATCTACATTGAGAAATACACTAAAATTGTTTTACTAATGTTGGTTTTTTGGATGAATTCGCGCCGCAACAAGAATATTAAAATGAAACAAGACACGGAGAGGTGAACGTGTTTATGGTTTTCATTTTGATCGTAAACCTGCCACCATTCATCTCTTCGCGCAGCCCGATGCGCATCACTTGGCCGGAACGACCTGTAATACCTTTAAACAACTTATAATAACAACTTATAGAACCGGATTGACCCTTTTAAAATATCTAGTGAACACTGTATTCGAAGCAGACTTGTTGGTGGCGTCATCATCAAGGTTGGCGTTACTCATCATTACAATTCTCACGAGTAATCAGGATTATTATTTCGTACATAACAGGAAATTAACTGAACATTTGAACGCTCACTACCGGGTCTTAATGGGAAAATGATCATGAATGTAAAGGACGACGTCCGACGCCGGTTGTGAATGTTTGAAAAACGAAATTATTATCAGACTACAGTTATATCAGAAGTGTGCTTCAAGAACTTATAATTCTAGTATTTTTTGTATTCCAAGGTCGCCGTCAACTTTGAGAAACTAGATTATAATTTATTCAGATTTGTCATACGCGTTAAGATCACCTTGCGGAGTTCAAAGTGACAAACTCCATGAGTATGAAGGTGAAACCTCTATTTGATTGACTGCCTATATAACATAACAAGTTTTTAAGTAATTTTAAAATCAGTACAATACACATTTTTCTACACTTTTTGAGTTAACATCGGATATTTCACTTCTACTTGTGATCTGAGTGAAATAACAACGAATGTTATTTTATGATAATTCATAAATGCACCACCGACGAATTTAAGGAAATGTTTGAAAATCGATGAAAAGAAACGCAAAATATCATCATTCATTGTGGCCAGGCGCTCTCAAGTAGTAGTTATGTTAATAAACAGCTGGATGGCCACGCAACGACTGAATCCAGCAATTAAGATGCCATAATTCTCAGCTATGCCATAAACATCGTTTTAGTCACACCGGAAATTGCTGTGAGTCAGCAGTATGGCGATGGCGTACTCAAAGATGTTGAGACTATTTACTTTCACTTAAAACTGTCTATGGAATTATATTTGATTGGCATTTGAAGTCAGCAAATTAATTTATGCATTAGCATCAATAAAATTAATACAAAATCTGCCATAGCGACATTCAAATCTGTAAGTCATTGCACATTTTATCTTGCTCGATCTAAGGTCATGTCATGTATGTGACATGCCATAACGTGAAATAGGTAAATTTGTAGCGGTACTAAAGTTACAAACATGCAGTGAGTAAGACCTAGGCTTCGATAGTAAAGCGATTGCGTCAGAAAAATTATTTGATACTGCATTTCTGCTCTATGCGTAGTACATTGACTGACTGTTTTTTCCATAGAAATACTTTAGATACCTACAGCAACTAATAATGCACGTGCAGATTTTAATTACTCAAGTCGTAAGGCACATCATAGTCAAGACAGAGATCTTTGATACTGTACGTCCGTCGTGGCAAAGACGTAACCACAGACGTTGGGAATCTTCACGCAAGGCTGCGGTGACGATGCTAAAATGTCGGCAAGGAAACGCCAGACATAGATCATTAAATACATACAATTATCATACTGTGCACGAGGTATTATGAAACCGACGTACTTGGTTGTCACCTGCGCAACGCCGACGATAAAAGAGAAACTGGTGATATTCCGCACGAGATACAGGGCTGATAAGTGATTGCGTCAAATACTACAGCCAGATATCAATGAACTTCTAATTCCATTACTTTGAGAGACGTATTTAGACAAGAAATATATGCGAATCCTTTTTGGAAGATAGTAGATGAGATATATTAAAAGCAATCAATTCTTTAACCGAGACATACATAACCATTTACATACATATTATTTATTTAAAGAAATATTAAACGTCTAGCAATCAATTGGAATTGAAATTCTAAACGTAGCCCAAAAAAAATGTAGTATCACATTGACACATTTACAATCAATACGTAGGATTAAAAGATAGTAAGCTACATAAAATACTGGGGAACTACTTATAGAGAACCGTAGTAAATCATGTTATCGAGTACTATCGATCACATTAATCACTTTATAATCACATTCCATCGTGTGGTGTGAGACGAGCGAATGGCATCAATGTAATTTGCATTTACAATAGAAAAACCTGTTCTAAGAAAACTGCCTATGGTGCGAACGCAACCCGTATCATTGTGCAGTGGCAAAACTCGCCCGGGTACGATTTGCATGAGAGGGGCTTTTGAAGCATCAATAGTTAACGCTTCACATACGTATTATCACTTTTATCCCTACCCAAGTAAAATACGTTAGCATACATTTATACAATCTTGCGATTATTCTATCTTAGACTTTCTATACAAATATTTCTGCATATGTCTTTCGGCCGACTATTTTTGTAACCAGAACTTTTTGAAGGTATTTAACTTTCAACTTTTCATCGAAGTTTTTTTTTGTATCGTCGACTTCCATGTATCACCGGCATCAGCGCTTAAAGTTTGTATGTAGATGCTCTCCGAATAGTCAAGTCATAAGATAAGATAGTATATTGTTAGATGTATTTGACGTTTCACTGATGTCAAAGGAAGTAGTAGACGTTGCAAAATGATAAGATATTACAATATGTGTTGTGTCGTTGTGTGGGTTTCCAACATTTTTTAAAAAGGAAAATTAATTTCTGTCTTTAAATTAAATCTCATCTCATACAATAATAAATAGAGATTTTATATGACAAATGAACACATTAACTTAATGACATATGACTCATCTTCATATCTCTTATCAAAACGCACTAATGCAAGTAGGTATTGAAATACATGTAGTATAGTTGCTTTAAAATACAATACGCAGAAAAAATAAGAATGGTACAGACTGGAAATGCATTGTATTAAGCCTCTTCGACAAGATATGATTAGATAAAATTGTGGAAGATATTTGAGATGTCATTGGATATTGAATCTGTATTTAAAGACTATAAAGTGAAAATAAAAATGCAGGTTGTGATGGTGTGCAATAAAGAGAATTTGTATTGTTAAGTATATAGTATATAAAACGTCCATTGCCTAAGACACTAATAACCATACGCTTATAAATTGATAATCACTAAACAGGAAAAAAAAGTTGAATTCGGCATGCAATTCTCACTCAACGTAAAACAAGCAACAAAATTGATTATGAAATTTATGAGGATGCCTTTATACTGTAATAAATTTATGAGATTAACCAACGCAACGCTTGCTATATTCGTGTGAAATGTGAAATACAACATGTATCACAAAGTGAAACATTACATATTTCTGAAGCGTTAATCAAAGAAATGATAAAAGAAACTCCATTTCACTGTTTATATTCTACGCAATGCAATGCTAGCTTTCAAACAACGGAGGAAATGTCCACGTGCCCGAATGTAAACACGCTCGTTGGCGGCGTTTCACAACCGGTGTTAGTAAATATACGCGTTTGTGATCCCTTTCAATTGCTGCTACATGAGAATTAGCAGATTAACAGTTCGTAGTTGATATTAACTAGCCCTGTTTGATCCTAATACTTGCGAAAATTAAAGCGTGTTTGAATAAGGCCGTGTTTGATCTGTGTTGATCATCGGCATCAAATTTACATTTTGTTTCATCGGCAATAGATAATATGATTACAAATTCTTTGATAGTGACAGCGCATGTTAAATTCTGGACTATCATCTTTACGACAATTTCACAGATGTAAAGTCATCGTTATTCAATATGTGGCAATTAAAGATTGTTTGCATATTGAATTTCTAAATTGTGCAGTTGAGAACTTGCGGCCTTAAGACAGAAACACAAACATCATATTATATTAACGACCAAGATTGCTAGAGTAAACGATAAAAAGTTTCTGTCAAAAATTAGATTTTTGGTACAAGCTTTTATTGCCGACTGTACTTTTCTGTATACCATCGTCAACTACTCACTGAGACGATTCTAGCGAGCCAAAACTCAACAGGGTTACGTCGGCTAAGTACTGAATTCCCATAGCCACCTTCTGTCTCCATCATCAGATCAGCTCAATGGTACCATAGTATTGAATTGTCATCCAAACTATACTAATACCCAAATTTTTCAGCTCAATCGGATAACGGCAAGTTACTGAAAAATGGATTGCAAATTTTGACTTAAGTGTGTAGCCAATTTTTCTTTTTAGCTGTCTCTGTCATCAGTATAATCACGTAAAAAGTACTAAGAAGTCCGATTCAATGAATAACAATAACTCAGTGTCCTAGTAATGAAACGTTAATATTCAACGAAGTTACGTGCGAGGAATCTTATCGCAGTCATGAAAACCACTAATGTCTGATAATGTAACACTCCCAAATCCGGTTTCGAAAACAAAGTGCCTTGAATAAACAATATACAGAAGAAATTAAACCGGTACTATATGACATCCTAAGTTGTCTATTTGAGGGATTGTATATCAAATTTTACAATAAAATACAAGCTTTAGAAATTCTTTTCGATGGAAAATGAATCTCACTTAAAACAGACAAATATGAAAAAACTCGCTTGAAGATATAACAGCTTGTGGGTAAAAGTCGTAAACATTTAAGTAGATCATAGAACCGGGGTTCAAAGTAACATTTTAAGTTGAAATAAAGCTTTCAAAAGCGGATTAAACCAACAGATCAGTGGCATACCAGTGTAGAACAGGTTTGTCGAAAAAGAAATTCGTCAGCACCTGTGTCGAGTGCAAGTCGAAACTGGCTGTCCTCAATCCTCATTGATAAGCAGGTACAAATAGCATAATAACACGCCTCGCAGACACGTTGGCATTGCTGGATTGGGTCAATGTCGGTTTGGAGGAAAACCATTTCACCTTACCTTTGGTACTGAGGACATTTAACATTGGCCAATTTATTTTGGCACAGGGAGATTTCGTCGCCGACTCAATAGTAAAATAATGTGAAGTCTGACGGAGACTACAAAGGTATTACAGGTAAATTCGATTGGGTATTTTTATTTCCGTCATTGGCCAATTTGCATTTACTTTAGGAATTAAATTACATTTACAATCAGCAGCAAAAGTACCTCGTTTGTTGTACACTTGCACAACTTGTTAGAGGAAATGTTTACTTATTTGGTTTGTTTGTTACTAAATATATAAAAGGAAAACCTGTCTCTAGAATTCTCGATTTTCCGTTCCTCACCTCAATGAGTCAGGAATCTGCATTATTCATTGATGGCTTAAACTGCCACGGTTGCGTCCGTCAGATGGCATCATCAAAGTAAAGGAGGATTAATGATTTCAGCTTTAAGATCTTTTTAAATAACATATTGAACTTGGTTATTATTGCCCATTTATTGCATTTAAAATTAGCATATCGCTTTGAGATTAAGATATTTCCATACAGTTTGGAATTTGCAATGTATCGATAGTAGTAAAGTTGCTAGTTGATTTCTTCTGTAAGTGCTACCTATAATGCTCTAAAAACAGAAGCTATGGTACCTGGAGACACCCACTATACGGGTTGTACTTCAAATTCAGTTGAATAATTACAAGACGTGGGCGAGGCAATTTAAATACACCTCTACTGTGGTTACTTTCTAAATAATGAGCATTGGTTCAAGTTGGCGTAGAGCGCCAATAACCTTTGTGAATAATCACGGGACATAAATGCAATATTTTTTAATGCCGAGATAAAATACGACAAAGGTGGTATACAAAAAATCTTAATAAATAATAAAGATAATTATGACCGTGTGGAAATTTTGAATAGGTCTGTGTTTAGAGAATACAAAATGCTTAAATCTTCACGGGTGTCCATCACCCCGAGGTCTTGAACATTAATAACAGTTACTTTCACAGATTGGCAAATTTAATTTATAGCGTGCAGATCAAAGTGAGAGTGGAACGCGAGTCCATTTTGCTGGTGCTAAAAGACCACGAAAAGACACAGACAATTCAAACAATAATACGCCTTTTAGCGGGACAATAAGAACTAATATATGTTCATGTGCTGTTCTGGTATAAAAGCAAAGCTGGCTCGTAAATCAAGCGAGCACACTCCGATCATACACGTACAAATTGGTGCAAAACAAACTTGAACTTCGTCGAGGTGCGCTTAAAATATACTGTGTATGGTTGGCTACGCGCGGTAATGTGTTGCCGTTTTTTCGCGGTACTGTTGAATTGCTGGTAACATACATATTGGACATTGTTCGTGGAGTTTTTTTTACTGTTGAAATAATAACAAACAATACAAGAGTTATACTGATATATGACTGTGTAAATTAGTGGGGTAGGTGAAAATCGATTATTTCATAAATTAGAAAGATCTGGTATTGATTGAGATCATGGCGGTGGGTCGAGGCTCGCTCTTAGTTGTACATTGACCTTAAATTATGAGGTCTTTAAATTACATCATGTCTTCTAGTAAATAAGTCAGGCCTTGTAATTAATTAATGATACTGAAGTACCATGATATCATCAATACGGAACCATTCATTTCATGAGCACTATATTTTACATTTCGTCAGCTTCTCTGATAAGATTATGCTTAATCGACATTCAGTTATAAGAATTATAAATTAGATTACATAATTAACGCGCAACTCACAATGAGTCCACGATATTGGTTACAATTTATATCGAGGTTCCTAATATCTTAGCAACTAAAAACTTATAGAATCTGTAAGAAGAGTTGCAATAACTGCTGTCTTGTCTATTTCGTATGATAGCGATCAACAAATATCGTAGATTTAATAGCAACAATTAACCTGAAACAGTACTAGTTTAGAAACGGATTATGTATTAGTAAAATAATAAACCACCATCAAGTTAAACTCAAATACCATGAAAGTCAAGATAAGCTAGAATCCAATTCTCGGTGTCATTTTTAAGGTAAATTTCGAACGAATCATTTTTAATCTTTAATAAGATTTCGATCCGAGAAATGACTCCCAGTAATTGATTGCCATTATAACCTAAGATAAAGTTCGCGCTCACATGCTTATCAAAAAGGAAAAAAAAAAAAAAAAAACAAGTAGCCTGTGGCCTATTTCACGAAGCTACAAGTTACAATTGTAATTATTGTAAGAAGGCAGTCTTTTGGCCAAGCTTTCAGTATCCTTTGTATATTAGTAGTCTTGAATAATTGTAACTTGTGATATGAAATGTGCCATTGGCCTGCGACCGATTTTCGTCGTCTGTTGGCTTTCGATCTCTGTAATTAGTGTAATTGTTAGTAAGGTTGCTGGTGGAACTAACCTTCTTGTAAAGCTTGATCCACGTGAGATCTCCCTTGGAGTCGGTGTACTGCAGGCCGAAGAACCAGACCTCGCGGAGGCCGATGGTCTTGACCACCTGATCGAACAGCTGCTTGCCGGTCGTCGTCTGCTGGATCGCGAACTCCAGCTCCGCGTCCATCGTCGTCACGCGGACGTTCATCTGGAATGAGGACATGGTTTTGTAGAACAGTTTCAAAAAATTCAATGCTTCTCTTGTTTGTAATTTATTTAGCAAATCATTTGCTAAGTGAGCGTCAATATTTGAAGGCATTTTAATGCATGTTAATTCAGGGTGAGTAATTGTTTAATAAACCTCTACTTTATCTGTGGAATTACCTCTACTTTATCTGTGTAATGATATAAGATGGTCCGTTGTTCTAGTTAAGGTTCATGGAAGTCTGTGGAATCAGAATTCCCGACCGTCTTTTACTCCATGTGTGTTATGATATGATCTTATGATGTAATATTGAGTGCCGGACTGCCCGCCTAGTTGTTTCATGAAGACTGCGGAACCGGAAATCGCGACGCTTTGTAGAAGTTTTGGTGAAAGCCCAAGTTTAGCAGTGGACGATATGATCATGTTAAGTATGATGCAATGGTAGTTGACGAACAATGGCAATACAGGTAATCAACCGGGACCTGCCTTACCATCCCCTGCCTGGTGGGCCATCACTAGTATTGTATATGAGTAATCTTCACTACGTCTTAGTAGCCTACATACTGGAATTTAAATAATTGTCTAAATACTCTCAATCTATAAATGAAAACTACTATTAAACTACTAAATGTACAGTTTTAATTATGTTTATCCCACTACGACATTACAAGTGCCGACATACAGGCCGCCGAGTCTGATTAGAAAACGACGATAAAATTAGTAGGTCCGTGGAAAGTGTGAACTTTACGTGACTGAACTTTTGAGGTTGTTTTGAGATACGTCAAGAAAACAACAAATTAGCTTAAAAATGGGCGACATTGTCTATCCTTGGCGAGTTTACAAGAACTCGAACTACAGGACATACATTAAAGAAAAATAAGTAGATTCTGTAATTAAAAGAGAAACGAATCGTTGCCAAAATTTGAAGGCCGTGATGTTATTGGCAAGTTTCTTGTTTTTTCAATGTCAATGGTTTCTACAATTGCAAATGGAGCACTGCAGACAACATATTTAATGAGAGTGAAAGCTACAGGCGTTTCGCCGAACGATAAAAATGAATACTAATGTTTTAATTATCAAATACAGGCTTATCAATATACTATTATATGCTAAAGGGGTCAAATACGAATAATGAATATGCAGAGGAATGTTTACAAGTCCTAACTTTCCCATTTGTTAATCCATAAAACAGCCTTTTCCGGACTTTAATAAAATACATAGAAAATCTAAAATTATGTTGGTAGAACATTAGTAACACAGCTGATGTCTATCAGAAAATTTAAATGTACTGTGTATGTCTGTTTCTATGTAAATGCTGATATGGCACAAATAAAATGCATACGATATTAAATTGAATACGTGACGCCAACTAACATTCGGTAAATGCATATGGTTGCAAATATTAGATTGTACATCTTGTCAAAATACTTGACTGGACTTGCCAAAACGATGGCACGAATTTCTATAAATCTAATTGTTCAAATAGTAAAGGAAGATATTCAAGTGATTCCGTCAAATGTCATGAGATGTCTGGTCTAAAATCCTTGACATTAGTATTCAGATATAATCGAGCACCTTGTCCGCTTACTACACGCCTAATGGGGCTTCACATACACCTGTAACGTGGGTAATAATTTACAGCAACTGACCTCTGTGTCAGCACATAAGGCTGTAAGCTATAAGGCCAGAAATTACATTAAACCTCGAGGAACATAAATAGCTCAATTTATTTGAAAGACCGCAAAGGTTAAAAGGAGTCTTTGATCACTAGAAACCACACGTTGTAAAACTTGCAATAACTGATAGAGAGAGGAGCTGTAAAACTAAAATAGCAAAACTCAACAAGCCAGCTAACAAGAGTAGTCCGAACGAAATTAATCATAAAGAAGTTATGGACACAATCCAAATAAGAAACAGCTGTTAATAGAAAGTGATTAATTGCCACAACAAATGGATAAATGTAATAAAAATAGACGCGTAAATCCGTATCTCTGTCCAGTTAAATTTAACGTTGAAGCTGCGCCAAGCGGATGCGATCTTCCGGGGATATTATGTCACTGTTATTTACTGAAGTGATAGTCATTGCTAAGGACAAACGAGTTGTTTTTGTTCGTGATGTACTTCTAGCGTTGTGCGATGAAAACATTGAAGTAACAGTGTAATTTCTCAACAGTTTTACATTGGATAACTACCGCGAACTCAATGAGGCGAGGCGCTTATATTACGTATTTACAAGCGGGCTTAAATTGCTTGGACAGTTACTAAATGCCCCTTAACAGCATATTTCAAAGTAGTTCTCCAACTAAGAGTGCCATAAACGACAATTACAGCAAATACCAACAATTCATAATACCAGTCGCTAGTTACTGTGATTTTATCAGAAGTAAGATGCTGAACAATGGTGTACGACGAGTCATAATTGAACAAGGAACTGATTCAAGCGATTATGAATCTTGCACTGAAAGTTTTAAGGTGTTATTGGCGATTATGCCGTGACCCGTTGTACAATGCAGAGAAGCGTTCATTCATACCAATTTCGAGGTCGCAGTTCAGCCTTGATTCCTCCCCTATTGTTTAGCATTTATCCACTTACAGCCCGCATCAGTCTTGACTATGGATATTAAACAATCATTACTTAGCTATCAACATGCGTGCAAATTACCTTAAGGAACGGTTTTAGCATACGAGTCCTTACTGAGTCAGAGTACGGCGAACCCCGGAAACTGTAGCCTTGAGTTCTATTTACGTTAAACCATTCGGAGCTCACATTAACTACAAAATTATGTTTCGTAATATTCTAACCGTTTTAAAAGGTAAAGCTTCTAGAAGCTAGAAAGTGAAATCGTTGCAAAATTTTCAAAAACTATCATCGGCTGCTCAAAATTCAGTGGAGACATGTTAATGATAATAATTAGCTTATCATAATCGTAACATGAAAGCGGTCAGGTTGCTTTAATCTGCCGCCGCTGAGTCAGTTTGCAGAACCGTGGTGATAAGCACGGTTATCGCAAACTCAGCGGATGTTTGTGCTCGTACTTACATAGAAACTTAGAAACACGCTGAGAATTGAAAAGAACTATGATAGGGCCAAAATCAACGTGCCAAGAAATAAACCATTACGCCGAACCTCCAGAGTGACTCTAACGGCCGTATTCATAAACGGTCAACAAACCTATTTTAGCTAAAGAGGCGCCAAAATTCGTCACTTTGACATTTGTGCACTTTTTGTGATGGGGAAAAAAATTTAAACTCGTGACAGGTCACGCAATATCAATAACAGTTTTATTAAAAGTCGGACACATTCAATAATTTCAACCATACATCTCCATCGGCCGCTATACTCGGAACAGGGATAATCTGTGCTCTAACAGCGGGCTATTAATTACACTGCTTTAAATAGGATACTGTTAACGGCAATAATGTATCGTGAAATCCCTATATCAGCATAGGAGAAAGACACTTTAAAGGACTTGGACAGAAAAAGGTATCTCTAACTGGTAACATGGGGAATAACATAAACATCGTTAGTTCATCGTAGGACTGTAGCTGTAGCTCGTGGATATATTATTCAATAACATGTCCACGAGCTACAGTCTTCTTACCATGTTTATTTTAAAATGCGAATTAATTGCTACTTGAACCGAATTTTATATTGCGTTATAAAAAGGAAAGAAACGGATTCTGATTTTATTCTAATTTGCTTTGTTAATTTCGTAATACATCTAATATTGAGTACATGTGTACAATAGGTACAATGTTTTCGATCCAAATTGGCATTTGACGACATGTGCAACATTCCAGTTCTTATTTTGTCTGGCCATTGGATGACGATAGACATTTTATTAGGCGGTGAGGGTCCATTTCAAAGAATGACAGGATGATAATGGGGGGGGTCAAAAATCGTCGTTGATTTTGACGCTTAGCGATAGTTCTGTTTCTTAGTGCTAAAAAGCGGCATTTGCGCGTAAGTTAGGCAATTTTTGTTGAGGCAGTTTGATTGCTTCCGGATGGGCAGATTTTATGGATTGCCCACGTAATTCTAAATTACTGAATGGTTTCCTTTCTCGACAATATACAATAATTATGCATAGCAATATTAGCAATGTCATTTCGCTTAGGTACATATGAAATTGTTTAGGTTTTACCTTTTCACTTTTCTCTACGTGTACGGTCGAGGAAATTGAATGTTTGGCACATGTCAACTCTATTAGAATGACGTTAAGGTCCAAAAGTGCTAAACATTCAATTTCCTCGACTGTACATTAAATTGGCATTGGCACATTTGAATTGCAGTAAGAATAGCCGACAGTGAAATTGTTGTCACGTGCACGTCAAGGGGACATGGTAATGATATCATACCGGCGGCCTAAAGTGTACTGTGTCAAGGGTGCTGACATACGGGCGAGGCCTTATGTTGAGAGGACGAAAAATTTTGTTCTTTTTGAGTTTTTTTTTCCTCATTCTGATTATTGCCTAATGTTTTGTACTTCCCCGTGAAGGAAAATTATAAGACGCAAGAAATCACATGGGAAGCTATTTAAGTGGCAAACCGTACTATGCTAGCCCTAAAGGCATAAAAAGATACGATGAAAATTGACAACGGTTAATGATATTGATGGAACAGTTCCTCTCGCACTTTATTCAATTAATTATTCGTGACAAAAAACCGTTTTTAGTTGGACGAGAGATGGTTAAATAACTGTCCGAGTAAAATTTACTTTCCCGACTCAGTCTGGTCGCCTAGAAGCCTGATACCTGTGTTGCAACGTCCCTATATCAAAACTAACTGCATGATATAGATAACATTGAATATAAAAGGTCGTTTGCGCAGTGCATCTCATAATTTCGAGCGCAAACAACAAATGACATCACTCTATGAGTCCCGCGATAGTATGTGTGCTGGCTTCTATTAATATGTGTGGACCTATTCAAGTTATACTTATACATGATTTTGTTACGCCAAGCGGGTTTGTCTTCAATATTTTTAACCTTAATTTGTGATCAGAATGCGTTTTGCCTACTAGAAAAGAAGTCTCCATATGATGCACATAACACAGTCATGTTCCCTGATTACTATAAGTTTTGAATAGGATGTTTTCTGACCAGACTAGTGATGTGCCGCCGAGAAATTACGCCCTTACGGTAATTCTCATTGCGTAAAATTTCCGTAAATTACCGAGAATTCTCGGTAAAGTTCTCCGCGAGTAATTTTGGTGCGATAAGTTGACTTTGAAAATGGCTAACAACGCGTTAGTTTTTAAGATATTTTATTATAAATCGTGTTCATTTCAGGTTTGAGCGTTATTTTGCAAATAGGTAAATCCTTATCAGGGTCGTATTGTATTCTAGCAGGTACTTAAAGGAACCCATTATGACTAAATGGGCATTATCTAAGTACACTATGCCAACAAATTGGAACCTGGGTCCCAGAATACCTGAATTGTAATGGTTCCTGATTGGCCCTTACCCTTATCAGTTAGCCGGTGGTAGGGAAAATATGCCCATAGCACCGGCTACATGCTACAGTTTAGTTTAGTTCATATTGAAGTGAGCTATTGTGAATACAAGAGTGTTATTGACAGTAGAAACGCTTCTTCGCCCGCCCTTGAGACGGACTCTGCGATTCCTGTCAACGCGGAGTGGAACCACATCAAAATGGCCTATGTAGAGACCAGCTCCGTCGTTCTTGGACATAAAACATACACACGTGAAGACAGGATGTCACAGAGAACCTGGCACCTCATTGAAGAAAGGCGCGTACTCCATCTTCACCTCCTGACAACCAACGATGCGGCGGTCCGTGAAGACCTGAGGCTGCAGTATAGACAGATACGCAGGAACATCTACCGCAGTACCCGCCACGATCGGCGAGTATGGGCGGATAGTGTGGCGGATTGCGCCCAACGTTCTGCTGACTCCGGTAATCTCAGAGAGATGTACAAGGCGACTAAGACCCTAGCCGGGAACCGGAACCAGAGGAAGAAGAAGCCTTTAAAAGACAAAGCAGGCAAACTAATCGTGACATCGGAGGGGCAGCTTCAACGCTGGCGGGAGCATTTTGAGGAGATCTTCCGAGTCCCAAACGACCCCGTTACTACGTCACCTGCTGTCAGCCTGCCCGCACAAAGCCTCGACATTGACGTGTCTCCCCCCACTGGAGAGGAAGTAGTGAAAGCCATCCGATCACTCAAGAACGGCAAAGCGCCAGGAGTCAACCTCATCACGGAGGAAATGCTGAGAGCTGACGTGCCTACCGCCGCGCACGCGCTGACACCCCTCTTGCGCAACATCTGGTCAACCGAAGAGCTACCCGACGACTGGAACAAAGGCCTTCTCATCACCGTACCTAAGAAAGGTGACCTCAGTGAATGTGGCAATTGGAGAGGCATCACTTTGCTCTCTGTCTAAGGTGCTCTGCAAGACAGATTATCGAGGGCCATTGAACCGCTTCTTCGCAAAGAGCAAGCTGGTTTCCGACCCAACCGATCGTGCATGGACCAGATCAATACCTTGCGCATAATCCTCGAACAGACATCAGAATGGCAGAGGGAAATGTATTTGACCTTCGTCGACTTCGAAAAGCCGTTCGTTTCGAAAGAGTCGATACGCTGAGGTGGAGTTGCATCTGGGACCGATTGCGTGAAATTGGGGTCCCCGAGAAAATAACTAACATGATTAAGGCCATCTACGGGAATAATTCCTGACACACGACGGCCTCGTCGCGGAGGACATACCGGTGCACTCGGGTGTACGACAGGGGTGTCTTCTCTCACCTCTCCTATTCCTTGTTGTTCTCGATGGCACCATGAGCACTACAATAAGCAACAAGCGCCGCGGCATAGAGTGGGGACTATCCAGCGTCTTGGAAGACCTGGATTATGCCAATGACCTATGCCTGCTGAGCCACACACGCGCCGACATGCAAGCCAAGCTAGACGACCTACAACGAGAGGCAAAGGAGACGGGATTGAAACTCAACACCCGGAAGACCCAGGAAATGAGGTGCGGGGTAACAAGCGCTTTGCCGTTGCTCATTGGCACAGATGCTGTGGAAAGGGTCCACAAATTTACTTACCTCGGTAGTGTAGTGTCGGAAACTGGAGGGACCGAAGAGGACATCGCTTCGAGAAACGCCAAGAGCAACCTTCGCACAGCTCCGCCCTGTATGGCAATCGCGGAAACTGACTAGGAGAGTTAAGCTCAAAATATTCCGGTCCTACGTAAAAACCGTGTTGCTGTACGGTTGTGAAACGTGGAAGGTTACAAAGGCCGCAAGTGGAACTGGATTGGCCACACGCTCCGAAGGGACCCTGATCACATACCGAGGCAAGCCCTGGACTGGAATCCACAAGGAAAGCGTAAAAGTGGCCACCCTAAACAGACCTGGCGGCGGACGATCATCGCAGAGGCGAAGACCATAGAGAAGACTTGGAGCGAATTCGAGCGCGAAGCTCAAGACCGAACGGGATGGTGGCGCACTGTGGACGCCCTCTACCCCATCAGGGGACACAGGAACATAAGTCAAGTCATTGACAGTAGAACAATGAGGCCAAAATGTAAAGTTTTAGAATATTTCAGAGAAACGATCGAATTAAATACCATTCCTTGATTTTTGATCATGTGTATACCGCCAAAAATGTTACTGGTTCCGCTCAACATTTGGTTAAGAACTGCCAAAATTGCCCTGCTGATGTTAAAACTGGGTTTACAAAAACCGTCCCACAGAACAATTCTCCTATTAGTGATATTAACAGTTCTGTATCCACAGAACGCCCCGATAATTCAGCTGTTGATGATGTAAGTGTGTTTTGCTCAACTTATCATCAGAATTACATAACCATATTTAAAAAAATAGATGTGAAGACAAACTTTAAACTTGTTTCATAAAATAAACCCATTTACGAATCTACTTAACTGTGTATTATTATTCTTGCAGAATATATAATTATATTTTAAATATACCAACTTATAAGTTTTTTTTTTTCATTCAAGCACTTACATCCTAAGCGTTTATATAATATGGAGATTCCTAACGGAAATATTACCAGAGAACGTTCTCCGAGAACATGCTCGGTAATTTACGCCGGTAATTTACGGTAATTTTGGAAATATACGAGTTCCTTTAGTATGACTATTTTGATTTTTTTTGTGTAGATTTTCATTACTAATTGTAGTAGAATCACGATAAAAAAACTTGAAAAAAATTAAAACTTTGACTACTTTCTCGATAATTACCGTTACGGAGAACATTACCGAGAACGTTACCCCAAAATTCTCTCCGTTCTCGTAATTTACGGTAACGGCACATCACTAGACCAGACTGACGGTACGACGGTTCCAGGGTTTGGTATTCTTTTTGTCAGCCATATTGGTACCGGCGCGGGAACATCAAGGATTAATCTCTATCTCATTATACCACACACGATGAATTCTAGCTGGCTTGATAACAAAATTCACAATAATTGCATGCGTAAAACTACGGTAGTATTAAATCGATCCGAATAACCCACAACAATAGATTTGAAAAGCGTTTTGTGTGGAGCCAGTATTCACTAGAACATGGACGACAATGAGACGTCCTTGCCAACGTACTACCAATTCGACACGAATTGACGCGCCAATAGGGCAGGCGGCAATACAATACTACTTTAGACACACTTGACTAAACCTAACACCAATGTTTTTCAAGTAACTGCTAACTAGAAAGCATATGTGACTAAAAGTATGTCATAAACATAAAACCTTTACTTTGTTACTGGGGCACTAAGCTTATTCGTGTTATTAAAGGAAAATTAAAATCAGTTCCGCGTTGTTTTTTTGACGGCAGTGGTTAAGCGGAGTTCGCTTCTTGCTGAGAAAATTTAGACAATCTGTCCATTCACTTGATAAGTTCTAACGTTGATAAGGTCTAGTGCCTCCTCTGGGTTGAAGGTAAGATGGCTGTCGCTTATGCAAAAACGAACGCCTACTGCTAAAACTCGGAATGAGGCGGACTGACATTGAAAAACGGGAATAAGGCCAGGACAAAGATTGTTGGCGTTGTAGTTGATTGTGACCCTTTTATGGTAGGACATGATATGCACATCAATGGTATTCGCAACGCTAAGTGACAACTTTTATGTAAGGGTAATTTGTTGAACCTCATAATTCATCTTTCAATGGCTGAATGTGTTTGCTGATCTATTTCTAGCTGTCGTTGTCCATATCTTTTCCATGCAATTTTGTAGTTTTACTTTTTTAGTAATAGGGTCTTCTAGCAGAGATGCCATCATTGAACTGAAAAGAACATGTCTCCAGTCGTTAATCTGTATTCGTTGACTCCTTGATTCATCAATTTCATCGCTATCTTCTTATCTAAGCGTTTTACACGCGTTATCTCTAATGGATAGCTGATGAACTAGTCACGTGTAAATTATGTGTAATAGCTTGATGACAACCCAGCTCGGAAGTGACTATGAAATTAGTGCCTGCTCAAGGCTGCTTCGATGATAATTACATCACTTGTAATACTGTAATATTATTACGGCCAACCATTCTTGTAATGTTCAGATTAACATGAATAATCCCTTTAGCAGAACGGCCAATGTCATAGCCTTTTGATGTGCTATTATTATAAGCGGTGTGTCTAGTATGTTACAGTGTTGATTTGCGTGTGTTTCATTTAACAATTGGTTCTTCGGTTCACGGTTGTGGTTAGCTGCAGTAAATGCAAGCCAAGCTTGGCTAGGATAATGAAATGTACAATTTATTACGATGATCTTCCTTGTGGCCGATGAGTGCATGCAAGTAATATAATAAATTTCAAAGACGAGCAATGCTCTTCGAAGATATATGCTACTTATAACGTTGTATCTAGAGAGGAAAACAATACCTTGTTGGCATGTTTCAGTTTCACGATTAGAGCTTCACAGATCTCGATACTCAAGTTATAAGAGAACAAAGGAAATTTTGATGTGCTTAATGCATTTAATCAAATGGAAGTCCTACTCCCTTAAATTAAGGTGAGTTTTTTGATTGCTGATACTTAGGGGATGGGGTAGAGCAGGTGCGACGACAGGTGGGGTGGGTGTGTAACGGATTCTAACACGTGGCCTCGACAGACACGTGGCGTGAGTCCCCGCTCATGTTTTGTTTCAGATACTCAAATGACTTCACAAAGCCCAACTCCAGTAAGACCTAGTTCGGACCAGGTTGAAAGGCGGATGTTAATTGTTTTCGGAAATAATACCTACAACTGATGGAACCTACAATCGAACGGGAATTATAAAAGCTAGTCGGAGAAAACTTTATTTCCTATTTTAGGCTTTAACGAGATACATTTGAAACAATTCTTTACACAGGTATTATGTAACTGTCACTTCAGACGATGTCATATATAATTGTCCATCACATGGAAATGACATGACACACACATCGCGCCGACATTGTCATTTTTCCATTTTATTTTAATGAGAAAACAATTATAATATAATAACTATAAATAGCAATGACATAATATGCGCTGCCTACTAAATATGGCTTTTGATCAGGAAATAAGAAGTGAGAAATGTGAAATGATTTGATGATCCTGTTTTTGCACAGGATTGTCATTATTGTCAACCCCGACAAGGCCAATCCTAAAACAAATCCTGTAGCACTTAAATATATCCAACTTCGGAAGTAAGAGGATAATTAGTGAACAAATACAGAGATGTTATAAAATCAAATACCTTCGTAAAGTATATTGCGGCACAAATACGTATAGGCACCATCTTCATTTTTAAAATAAATACTTATGTTAGCTCTCGAGTTAGCAACAGGTTAGAGGTTCTCGATCCGAAATTACCGAGAATTTGAAGTTATCGTATTTTTATTATTTCAAGGAAGCGACAGAGGACGCGGGCGAAGTTCAAACAAAACTAAGGTCGCCATCGTGTCTTACCATTTTGTGAATATATTACTATTTTTTTGACTGCGTGTTAGATGACACTGTATGATAAAAATTAAATAAAGGAGAAGCTATTAAGTAAAATACATGTACAAAGAGAAGTATTATGAAGATCAGTCAACATGGGTCTAAAATGATCTTGACGAGTATTAGGATGCGTTTGACAAGAATCAATCGCTATTCTGATGTGTACCTTATATCGATAGAAAGTCTTAACCTAAGAATACCTGTGATTGACTAACAGGAAACTCAGATTAGGCGCTGAATATACTGCTGAAGAAGACTGCAATGTGGGAGTTCTAATTCTTACGAGGTTAGATAAAATGAATCACTAAAGGGATGAAATTGGGGACAAAAAAGGTTAGTAGGAAGAAAATTGGTTCGAAGCAAAAATGCGACTGACCAAATTTCGCATTATAAGGTCCAATAACAAGGCAAAGTTAATATAAAAGTTTAGAAAGAGCAACGAAACCTTGGCCAAGGCAGAGAAACGTAGAAATCGTAACGTGAAACGAAGTGCGACGGCGCCACATAAGCAGCCAGCATGTCGACCGTCAATTTGGTACAAGTGCAACACGTGCTATGACGTCGGTAGATTGGTTTACTTCTGAAGAAACCTATAGCGACGCTTCTGCCACCTGCTGTTCTACTAGATCTATGCTAACCTAAGCAATGTTTCCTAACAAGGGACAGCTTATCTTTTCCAATTTTAGCCAATTTGTGTATATCTTAAGTCTGACCGACTTTTGGGTCCTAATGAGTTATATGGTTTAATTTTTGTATTTCGGAACATCTATGCGAACCTTCTTGCTAACTTCCGTAGTTCGGTGGGTAATCTTAAACATGGCAGACGAAATATGACACTGAACTAAGTCTATAAAAGGTGACCAAGACGGATTTTGAAATTCGTTTTTATCTAAGGGAAGGGGACTGTAAAGCTTTATAGGACAACCGGATTGGCTACAAGAGGACAGTGCCGACAAAATACTGTATTGTCTGTACTTTTTTGCAAGTTGTGTTGTTTTATTGCAGCGCACGAGTATTTTTTTACAATAAAGGTCTTGTGAAGATTATTCCGGCTGATAGATGCAGTAAACGCAAGCTTAAGTAAACAATTAGAAACCTTGTATTATTGAGATAAGATCTACAAATGATCGGTTGTATGTCTGAGTAATTCTTAGGCATTTAAACCGCCAGTTTTGTCGTATATTTCCCGAGTTAGAGATCATGGAAATCAACACTACTTAGATATGACGGGAAACTACTAATGCCATCAAGATGCTTGAAATCTGTTAAGTAAAAAGTGTTAAAACATATTTAAAGAGAATGGATAGTCTTTGTGTACATAGGAGAACATAACCATGGAGTTAAACTAAAGATATCGTACTCGAGATAGAGAAGCGACAGATAGCAAACTTGTGTTGATTCCCGCCATGGCCGCGATATAACAGTTTCACTAATGGCACTTTCGTGTATACAACTGTCTTGAGTGGTATGTCACAATTCAATAACAAACATTTGTTACACCTTTCTGAAGGAAAGTCACTTAAAAGCAACCGATAGGTGTGATTCGAATTTGTTACACGGTGTTTGGATATTAAAACTATGGAACAGGTACATTGGTCAAAATGCTCAAGAAGGAACATACTGATAAGGACCGGACTGATCATTGTTTCCAAACTAACGTAATATAAAGAAAAATATGCCGAGTTGTAACCCAAGGGACTGTCTTAGATATCGATGCCCAAAAGTTACGATACTATAGAACGATATATAGGTAAAGCTGGGAAGGTTTCACGTCGGAATTTTCTTATTGACGATGAATCATCCGATCCTACCTGTTAGGAATTGGAGAACAGAGTTGATTAAGGAATTAGCCCTTTCATAATGTCGACTAGCAAAATACCATCTTATTTCTAAAGCACTAGAGACTCAATTGGAACGGCAGACGATGGGACTGAGCATCTCACCTTGATGAATGGAAACGTTTTTATGATGATTCTGCCGACAGCTTGCTTATTTCTAGGTACCTACCATTCGTTCAAGTGTTCTGCCATTCGATTCTTTTGTAACTTTAACTTGTTGTGACATGTAAATTACGTGTTACCAGGCACATGAAGCTATTTTTCAGTAACGATATGTAAAAATATTTTTCATTCATTTCTTCGCTTGCATTGACGTTTTAATATTCTATTGGTTTGATGTGTGCCTTTTCTATGCCGTTACAATCAGAGATGTGGCAGGTGTTTGTATAAAGTACAAGTGATAATTTTAATGAAAT
Organism: Epinotia ramella; assembly: GCA_947578815.1. Taxonomy (NCBI): domain Eukaryota; kingdom Metazoa; phylum Arthropoda; class Insecta; order Lepidoptera; family Tortricidae; genus Epinotia; species Epinotia ramella. The sequence goes on from OX388205.1 coordinate 27,997,205, forward strand.
GCTTATCATTGCAAACATATTTATGGCATAGTAACCATACATGTTATAGTTTTGTAATCAGCATCGGAAAAAGAAAACGTGCCTTCAATCATACTAAAGAGCACGTATTAATTAGCTTTACAAGTAGCGTTTCTTTAACATTAATTATGATTACTGTAAGAAGTATAATGTGTCTGGTAACAGACGATACCTATTTTTTACCGCAAACGACGCCTCAAAATCCTTGAGTGACGCGGATCAAAGCTAATGATGAGGCAAATTATGATTACAATACGTATAGGGTTTTCCACAAGGCTTTGTGTTAGGTACCAGTTGTTAAATTTTAGCGCTAATGTATTCACATTGTACACGTATTGTGCACGGCCACATTCGATAAATATGATAAGATTGTGAAAGGAATTTAATAAAATCATGATTTTACAATCCCGCGATAATTCGAGTGTAATAGAGTTGTAAGCTATAAAAAAGGCCTGGCGATAAGAATATAGGAGCGTAATGTAAAAGGATTACATCACGATGGTGAGGTATGCAACTGTGAAATACATATGCTATTTCTATGCAAAGCATGCATTGAATCGGTGTCCACCTCATTAGAGCTTCGAACGCAGTCGGCTTAGTTTATGTTTAAGTCTGCACATACATAACTATAATAACTGGCAGTTTACTGAGGCGGCCAAATATAAAAGTTACAAGGACCACAGCCAGATCAGACGAGACTTTATCACGGATCGTTAAGAGCTAATATCGTCTGGGTTGTCTTCTTCCTGTGACCGGACTATAAGCTCTTGCCGGGGCTGTTCCTGTCCCGCTCCCGAGCCCTTGCTAGACAGGGACGCACAAAAAGACGGTTACGACCGTTTGCACCATGCAAAGTAAATAATAAAACCGACCCCATCTTGAATCCGCGACTTGGGATGACATCACCGTAGCTTATGATTTGAGTCAACATAATCGAAAACCTGTACGAATAATATATTCGTTTGACGAGCGTTTAGCGGAATGACGAACACTTGTTGCTATGTTGTATAACACGTAACGTAACACAAGGGCAAAGTACGTAAATTATGTCGGAAGGCACCGATGCAATTTATGACAGAATCCAAGCGAGAAATTACTCAGTTCGTTACGTTGAAAAAGCTAGAATTAGGGAGTGTGTAAAAAACGCAGAAAGTAACTGGCCTCACGCTCCAATTGACAAAAAGAAAAAGTTTATTTTCTTTTCCTATTAGCACAAATCCTTTGCGCTTAAAGCTAACATGCAAAAGATACAGCTCCTCTCACGGCTAGCGCTAGTTTCGTCGATAAGTACCTGTTTTCCGCCGGCCACCATGATGTCGGTTATCACAAGCACTGGGTCAGAATAGAATTCAGTGACACAACACTAGGGTGCACACACTAGCCGCGTCTGTCTGACGCGGCGGTTGAGTTTAAACTGAGCGGCCATTGCTGCGGGGATGCGCGCGCGCCGGAGCCTTCAAGGCCGCGCACCTGCGCAGGGTTGGCAGTGGCAGGACCTGCTGTTGTTTTTTTAATTTCGATTTAGCTGATATTAGCACCGTGGACTTTTTTTTAATCTTGATGGATTTCGAATCTTTTACAAACTGAGAAAGACAGTCCAGCAGGCCTGTCAACGAAAAAAAAAATTTTTTTTGATAGCCGGTGGCAAGGCCCGAAATAACAGTTATTGTGGTACTAGAAATTTACCTGTAGGTTCCGTTTGAAGACTCCGTTTAATGTCAGCTTTCGGTTTATGAGTCTGATAATGGAGGAAGTATTGAAATGAAAGTAGACCTGTAGGCTTTAGGACCCGTTTGTAGACTTATAAAGTCAGCATACAATTTACGTCAGTGTTGTATTTTAGTTTAACACGGTGAAAACCGAAGTTTGAATTGAACTTAAACTGTTTACTTCGCTTGTAAAGTATGAGATACACAATTTTTGAAGCTCTTTTTCCTTTTTCGCCAATTTTTTTTTGCTCTAAAACTAGGCTTAATTTTTATTTTATTTGCGAAATTAATTCTTAAGGAAATGAAGTTAGGAGTCTATCCATTCGGTAAATTCATTTCATACGCATTGTAATAAATACTAGTTAGTACATTGTTCAGCAATTACCCAGTGACTGTAACTGACATAATAACGTATATCCTATCCAGTAGTCTCGTGAGCTCGTGACTACCACTTGCTACTCGCACGTTAAGTTCTGGCAATTATCATGTCAGTGCGACGCGGCATCAACGGAACATCGTCATAAATAGAACTTACGAAGCCCTTACGTAAATGTGGTTTTTCCCGAAGTTTCAATTGACTATATCCAGGACTCTTAAAAAGCTTCCATGACGGTTGAAATAATTACAGGAAGGTATCATCGAACATAATCGTAATAAGGAAATGAATAGGAAAATATAGCAAATGTGTACACACGTATGCGAACTTTTTGAATGAGTAAGATAAGATCCTGGGCATATCCCACCAAAGCTGTGTTTGTTTCTAAGTATTTGCGCATAGTGATAGAAACGAAAATTGGAACGATATGATTTAACTATGTACTTCTAATGTACATCTATACCCATATTCCGCCTATATCTGGCCTTATATCATCGATTGAGATAGCCATCAGGGGCCCAAGAGGGCAATTAAAACCATTTCCGATTTTTGTTTCGGTAGTTTTTTCGAACAAACGAAATTCTACTCTATTTCTTACAACAGTTGATTCAAATATCAATGCTATTTTGTAAGTATTGTACGGTGGGCCTTAGGAGAATAAAGTCTGTAGTCCCCACGGTCCATCAATTTGTGTATGAATTACGAGGATTTAAGATAGGTACCTACTTTCACTGTTGACCATTGCCCGTCTGTACATTTCACCTCTTTTTTTAAATCGAGAAAAGCTATGGTATCTTCACAGTTGATCATTGATTGACTGCTCTTGCAACATTTTTTTTTGGCATTTAAAGAAAGCAAAGGTTTGTCTTTTCGACTTTCTGTTGAGCGATTTGGTCAACATGATCTCTACACGTCTTTTAATGACGATAGTGGCAAACAAGCACACGGACCGCCGAATGGTAAGACACCGTAGCATATGGACGCTTGTGACTAGAGGAGTCTCGAAACTTTATTGATTTGAGGGTTGGTAGTGTCAAAATCTAGGGACAAATGTAACTCGCTCTACACACAGTACATCCTCAGGAGCATCTTCATTGTGAAACAATATTTTGTGCAGATAATTTTGGGTACAGTCGCCATCAGATATATCCGAGCGGCCAAGGTGCTCACAAATATCTGAACACGGCTCTAATGCCTCAACAAATAGAGACGTGTTCTGATATTTGTGAGCACTTTGGCCGCTTCGATATATCTGATGGCGACTACAGTCAAGGAATTTAATTTCCAACCCACCTAAGGTTCAATGTCGTATAGCAAACTGTCACCATAAGAGCTAGCTAGAGAACGACGTTACTTTGACATATCGCATGCATTGTTTTATGTTAGTAACTAGGCAACAGATTAACTACGTTGACGTGGTGAACTGAACTTTTGAACGCTTTTATCTCATGAATCCCTGTTCCTTTCTGATGTAATTTTACAATTTATAGCTCTTAATAGTTCAAGGTTAGCGGCAGGCATTTAATTTTTCAAAATTAGAAAAGCAAATCATAACTTTTTCGAAAAGAGGTTATCTTTAATATGAAGTGACAAATAAAACGTATTGACATTTCAATACTAATACTGAAATGGAATTTTCGACCGTTATGCATTGCGAATGTTTTACGACATCCAGATTTCAACGAAATGGGTCGGGAATTAAATTCCGTGACTGTATACTTCGCACGGGTAGGTACTGATATCTGCTTTAGGCTATATACCTAACACTAGACTAACCGCAATAAAATGTATGAACTCTTTCACTAACCCTATCATTTACTGCGTCGCAGTACGGCTGCCACAGAGCTATAACCATCACGAACTTCCAATTTCGAAGTTCGGGTATTTCCATCTCTATCGCACTCACACTCGAGTGACAGGGAAGCATGCATATAGGAACATTAGGGAAGAGCCCGAGCTGTGTCGCCGCGACATAGATTATCCGTCTCTGTCTAAGCGTTCTAAATAGAAAGAAGCGCTGGCCTTTATATGCACGGGAACGGCACACCATTGAAATCAGGTAAAAATAAACAAGCTTCTGTCAATAATAGTTATTTATGCTACAAGTGTGGAAAGTAGGTGATTTCCGACGAGTGTCATTTTTATACATGAGCGAGTGAAGCGAGCGAATGTATAATTCGACACGAGTCGGAAATCATCTTTACGCGCGTGTATCATACAACGTTTTACTATGCCTTGTGTGAGGAAATATATTAAATGTTGAAATGTTGGTTTAAAATAGATCTAGGTTAAAATTGAAGAACCCAGGTAGATTGTCAGGTACCTACTTATTATCTGGAATTGCATTTAACAACTTCTCCACATCTTTTGCTGTCAAGCTTATTCACTTAAAAGTTAAAACCATTGTATTGTGGTTTTGGAACACAATTAATTTTGAGTAACTCAATATATTAAACAACAAAAAGACGCTGTACCGTCGTAGTTCTAAGAAACATACTGACACTATTGAAAACGCAATATATCATTATTATTATTGATTACTCACTTTCACTCGACCTTTTTAACATAATATATTTACATAAAATAACTACACAAAACTGACAATAAACAACAATGGCGGGCTTTTAGATACATCAACGGCGGTCAACATATGCGCATTGCGCATGTGCAAGCCGCCATACTGTCTTAAGTATTGTAAAAGGCATAAGAAAGATGCGTTCAGCCAAACACATTAAGTGAATATTTAAAATTAGTTTATTTATTGACCAAATTCAAAATTCATAAATATTAATAAATCATTTTATACGTTATTAGTATTTATGTAGGTACCTTTTATATGAAAGAAAACGTGTAATTGAAATATATGTAAAACTTTTCTCGAGTAATAAAAACTCTTTGTGTCGGGCTGACGACGGACTTGAAAATTAAAAAAAAATTGAAAAGTAAAAAGCACTAGTGCGAAAAAGTGGCACTTTCCGCACGATTTTAGTGCTTGGAAAACGCTCTTTTCGAGCACATGCATTGCAAAATCATTTTTGGTACAAGCTTTTATTGCCGACTGTACTTTTCTGTATACCATCATCAACTATTCATTGAGACGATTCTAACGAGCCCAAACTCAACGGGGTTACGTCGGTTAAGTACTGAATTCCCATGGCCACCTTCTGTCTCCATCATCAGATCAGCTCGATGGTACCATAATATTGAATTGTCATGCAAACTATACTCATACCCAAAATTTCAGCTCAATCGGTCACCGGGAAGTGGGTCAAATTAAACTTGCAAGATTTGATTACAGACAGACAGACAACGGGACAGGTGAAACTAAATAAAAGCTTGTAATAAGACATGTTTTGGCGATGTTTTTCCATCGAGGCAATTTTGGTTTTATACTGGCTTTCGCATTAATTTGTCAAAGGTAAATATTCAATCTAAGAACTCCGATTTCGCGGAGCGCCCCCTCTTAATCCATGCGTCTGCGCATTTTACGATACTATGGAAAGTGCGGGTGCGTTCTCAGAAGGGTCAGATTACTTTTCTTTTAGCTTTCACACTCCGGCGCACATTAACGGATTATCGGGAGACATTGTTGTCTATATATCTTACGTAACAGGTTTTAAAAAGTCCGACTTAGGTCTATTATATTCACGGCGAGCTCAAACATTTCTAGACTATTGGACGATCTTAACGCATGTGAATATCCTACTAATATTATTAACCTTCTGGATCCCCCGGTCCTCACTTGAGGACATCACATTTAAAAAAATCTGCAGTCGTCAGAACGTTTCCAAACGAAACTGTCAACCTGAAAAATAAACAACGAGTCACAAATGGGCCAATCAGTGATCAGTTTTGCGAGGGGAAAACTCCGTGTTTTTTTTTACTAATTTTCCGACGTCAAGAAATGTATATAAGTTTTGGCACAATCGATATCTCCAGGATCCAGGAGGCTAATGAGAAAGTTTAGATGTTTGTTACTCAATCACGCTTAAAAAGCGCTACCGATTTGGATGAAATTTTGCACGAAGATAGTTTATAGCCTGGATTAAAATATAGGATTGTTTTATGCCGGGTCCACGCAGACGAAGTTGCGGGCGGAAGCTAGTGTTGTATTATAAGCGTATTTTAAACCAGTTTTTATTTTTTACAGTTAATCATCATCAGTATCACTAGGCCAGGTCAAAAGTACCCTAAACCGACGAGCATGTATGAGAAATGTTATGAAAGTGAGTGAAGCGAAAGGGGTTTGTCAGGATCGTAGCAAATGGAGATCCGTGATCTCTGCCTACCCCTCTGGGAAAGAGGCGTGATTATATGTATGTATGTATGTACTACATAGTATAAAACAAAGTCGCTTCCCGCTGTCTGTCCCTATGCTATGTATGCTTCAGTGTTGCCAGATGACTAACTTATATTACCCCCAAACCCGACTCATAATCCCCTCAAAAATTAAGGATTTTGTTCAAAAACCCCCCTAGTAATTTTCTAGTTTCTAATTACGTTTTTTAAGTAAAAAACATGAAACTTAAGCTTGATCATAAATATAATTATAAGGAATTGCATTACAACTCAACTTTTTGCAAGGCTAGCCAAGTTGCAATGAACGAATCATCACCGCAGTAGTACCACCGCGACCGCGTGAGCTTTGCTGCTGGCTGTTTTGTGTTGTGTAGTGTAAGTGTAACGAAACGCAGGTCGTCCGTATGAATAGTCTGCGGCGCTACCACGAACTTCGAAAGTCGAAGTTCGTGATACATGCATCCCTGTCACTCGAGTGAGGGAGTTCTATAGAGATGGAAATACCCGAACTTCGACTTTCGAAGTTCGTGGTAGCGCCGGTAGGTGAGGTGAGTTTTTCTACTGGGATTGCGTTTCGTTATTCGCAGAAAAAAAAAATTATTATGTTTTGCCTGTGTTACAGTCAACTATTTGATTATTCCTTAAATACCCCAAAAGACCCCTAACTCATTTTTTTCTCTCCAAGAAACCCCCCAAATGTTTTATCCCCCCGTTTTTTCCCCCAAGCCTCCAAAAACCCCCCACATTCGGGGGGTTTACCCCCAATCTGGCATCACTGGTATGCTTAGATCTTTAAAACTACGCAACGGATTTTGATGCGGTTTTTTTAATAGATAGAGTGATTCAAGAGGAAGGTTTATATGTATAATATAGTATCCGTGCGAAGCCGGGGCGGGTCGCTAGTTTGTTATATTTTATTATTGTATCATGATCATGATTTATTTATATTTTTAGAAACATGCCTTTCTTGTAACATTTTTAGATCTATCAATAGTGTTATTTGGAATGCTTAATTTTGAACTACTAACCAGTTTTACTACCTTTAGGCACAAGATTTTTTTCCCAAATTTTAATTTCGCCTAAGGTTTATTTCCCATACCCACTTTTTTTCTGAAACCATAATGCTTTCACGATTGTCATAGAGGCATTTAATGCAAAAAAAGTCCTGTAAAGTTAACAGATATATTTAGGAAACAAAAAATATTATCATGAATATAAACGATTTCCTACACAATTCAACCATTTACCAGATAAACGTACCAGTGCCAACCCTAGATATAACTTTTGCATATTTTTAAATACCTACTCGCCTCTAAATTGAATAGTGAATATCGTGATCCAACCGGTAAGCTTTCAGTTTTTTTATGGTTGAGATTATTCAATGAGGCCGATGTTTTATACACCTGTCTTTGGAATTGGAATCTTCTACCTTGAACGTTAGAGCTGCTATTTGAACGGACTGCTTTGATGCAATTCGGCCAACTGACATAATCCCAAGTATACATTGTCTCACAGTATTGCGATGTTGACTCATGTTGAATATCAGTTAAATCACATCTGTTGTCATGGGAAATATAAACATTACAGTGCAAATTTTCAGTTTTTTTAATGCCACGATGGTGGCAAACCACTGGCAAATTGTCGTAACCTAGGCCTGCTGGTAAGCAGACATAGTAGCCAATTGACGCTTGCAACTCTTTAGAAGGACGATGTTTGATCTGTTCCCAATTCTACAGATTTCCATTAGATCCCTAAGTATCTCTACATTCGTAATTCCATAGATCTTAATTAGACATGACAATTTGTAGAATTGGGAATCTGTAGACTATTTGTTAGCTCTTTCCCAAATACACATAATTTCCTATTTTTAAAATGTAACTCGCATACTTATGCATACTCGTTTTTCAACATTTTTTTTATTCGCAATTGAACAGTGTCGACGGAGCCCCGCGCATATTTCTTGGCAGTTTGCTCTTCGGGCATCTGAAGAATTCTAACGAACCTACTCTTTCGCGATTGCAACGAGTTTCCTGTAAGGAGGAAAAATTGAGACTTAATAAAATACGATACTGGAGCAACACGAGTAAGAACCGAACCTGCAGTGGTAAAAAGCGACCAGAATAATCGCGTTCGGGACAAAATGCGAGAAGAAAATTAGCTACAAATAAAAATTGCGTTTGGGGTAAGCGATCTAACAAACCTCTTATATGTCAGTAACAAGCTGCCCGCTTAAACATTAGCCGCGGCATAAAATATAGCCTATAAGCATTGAATAAATGAATCTCACTATTCATTCAGTCCAGCATGGTTTATTGGTCTCTCAATGTCACGTAACAAACCATTGTAGGCCTTCTTATGTACATTAGGAAAAATCTTAATAGCGCCATTAATAATTTACTTTAAAAACAAAGTTTTAACCGACTTCAATTTAGTACTCCGCTAAGCCTCGAGAACATTTCCACATTTATTTTGCAATTTACCACATGTACTGATTTCCGAGAGCAAATGCGTTGATTATTAGACAAAAAAATCCGAATCGCTGTATGTGGGCCGATAATATTTGAGGACTTCCGTCGATTCCAGAAGGATCACCACGTACTTCATTAGTTGCTATTTCAACGGAATCTTATCAGAATCTGTGACGTCCTTTTGTACTTTTAAGTACATAATTGAGGAATTCCATAAGTCATCTGTGGTCTTCATCATCAATTCCACTCCACCAAATTTATGATTCCCGGGTGTAAATACACGAGATATAATAGAAAATACCAATATCACTACACGCGTGCCTAATATAATTGAGGAGTTCCCTCAATTCCTCATGGATCCCATCATACAACTGAATTAAAAAAAAATGGGACCCACCTGGAAGCATATACAGTCAAACCAAAAAAAAATTACGAATCGGTTCATCAATGACGGAGTTCTGAGGTAACAAACATTGAAAAAATAAATAAAAAAAATACAACCGAATTGAGAACCTCCTCCTTTTTTTTGAAGTCGGTTAAAAAGAGAGGTCACTGACATCTAGCTTGATATCGATACACTAACACTATACGGGTTATACAGCCATCCAGACAGTCCATTCTACGAATTTTTGAAATCGAATAAGCGGTTCTGGAGATTACTCATAAGTATTAGCTAGTATAGCTTAGATTAAATATGGATAATTTATTTCTACTTATAATTTTCCCTATACTTCATAATGACACAAAAAGTAATCGATAAGAGGGACCTTTAGCAATCGATAAATCGATTTGTAGTAGATAACGTTACGCAAAATATCTAATGATTACATGATAATTGATAAGTTACATACTTCAGACGCGTGTACTATAAAAATACTATAAAATACTTGAGTACATTTTGAATATGAGATAGTTTTGTAAGTTATGGAAGTGCGTATGTAACACTAACACCCCTGGAGTTGCAAGCGTCCGTTGTGGCAACCGCTAATCATCAGGCGGGTCAAAGCCTTGCTGGCCCGTGGTATAAAAAAAAATGAATGAAGTAGAGTTCGAAGCTGGTTGCCGAGCCCAACATCATCGGAAGAGCAAAGCTCGGCCCCGTCGAGAGAATGAGAGAAGATCGTGCCTAGGGCGCCCAAATGGTCGACGTCCAGTCGGCCGACCAAGGTGGATTGACGAAGCCAGCTTCAAACTGCCGATCATGATTGGCGGCAGGCTATGGGTAGCCTACCGTCCTGGCCTGGCCTATCCATTCTGGCCCCATAATTGCCGCAACTAGGAAAACGTTCATAGGTACACGAGAAATTCAGTGGAGTAAGAGCGCCTTTACACTGGCGATTTTTCGGGCAATTATTGCTCGGCGACACGTTGCCGAAATTAATGGAGCCATTAATAGAGCAATATGGGGCAATTTATAGAAATTGCGACAATATTTCGGAAATGATTTCTCGAATTGCTCCATTCATTCCATGTTGCTCCATATTGGCGACTACAATTTGTTTCACTGAATTTCTCGTGTATGAACGTATTGCCTAGTCTCCCGAGTTGCGGCAATTATGGGGCCAGAATGGCGCCATACTGGAGCAATAATCGCCCCATTTTGAGCAATATTCGAATTGCTTGAAGTGGCCGTGACGTCAAAATTGCTCCGAATATCCGGCAATTCGCCAATTTTTATCGCTCGTGTAAGAGCACCTTTACCCAAACGCAATTTTTCTTTGTAGCTAATTTCCTTTTCGCATCCTCCTGCACGACTATCACAAGACCGCGCGAGCTATCTCGATTTTTCTCGCACTATCCGTCTCTCTCTTATTAGAAATCTTATAAAGAGACGTAGTGCGAGAAAAATCGAGAGCTCGCGCGCCCGCTTGTGATAGCCGTGCTGGGGGACAGAGGGGACACAGTGGCGCGTCTTAGTGTCGGCGGCCAAGATACACTTCGGGTCACTGAGCCAGCGTAGTAAGTAAGAAAGAGTTTGATAGGCCGCGGACTGGATGCCAGAGCGGGCAGCGGGGCGACCAGCGGCAGTTCGTACCTTTGAGCGAGTTCAATGTATGGGCAGCCGCTCGTCTCCCCGCTGCCCGCTGGCGTCCAGTCCACGGCCTCACATCACAGCTAATTAGAGCCACCCGGCACCCGACCCGCACCGCCTCGCCTCGGAATTGTACTAACTACGGAGTTGATGTAGTAAGCGCATGGCTCGTACAAATCCATATAAAGAATACTAACCGCTAGGGCGAGGCGGTGCGGGTCGGGTGCCGGATGGCTCTGATGAGCTGTGACTTTAGGATCGTAGCACGTGGAAATCAGTTTTCTCTGCCTACCCCTCAGGGAAACATTGTGTAGAAATATGTACTATCGGCTGCAATAATGCATGGACACCTTACGGCCCAGTTTCGCTTGCATCGTTTGACGTCTGCTGCTCACACAGTTGCACGTGGTGCGCAGTAATTAAACTAGATGGCGTTGTTGGCGCTACTATTTAGAGATACCGCGGAAAATAAGCACTATACTAGGCACATTAAATACCTATACATTGACACCTGTTATCACCAGAAATATTCTCATATTAGTATAATTATTAAAAAGGCTATTAAATGCTAAGTTATAATAGCTGTATTTAAGTGCGATACCACTGGTATGTGAATGCTATATTTCCACCATTACCTATAATGTTGAGATAGCTCAATGGATTAAGACATGTGCTCTTGGCTCAGCGGCCTAGAACGATCGAGGTTCGAATCCCAGCTAATGGGAGGTTTATGTTTTTGTATTTTTTTATATTTGTTCTATTTCTATAGATGAAAGTTTTTTATATACAAATATTAGTCATAAAGAAAGTTATATATTCATAACTTAAATAATTAAAACAGCATTTTATGTTTTAATATGTTTATTTTGTTCACTACAGTTCTGTTAAAGCAAATTTTATAATACTACTTAGTAATAGTTACCTATCAACTTTTTAACATTTTTATTGAGGTAATAGCTTAAGTTTCATTTCCATAATTGGAAAAAGATTGAAGCTTCACCCCAATAAATATAATATTGACAATATTAGCTTACAACCGGGTTATCTAACATTCAAATCAGCAGAACGCATTAAGGTTTTAATTGCCATAATATATCTTTACCTATATGTGAGCGTTCAAACCATGAATTATTGTGTTATTGATTTGAAAATAATCATAATAATTTTATTTGGGCTTTCACCGTTACTTACACTTGTTTGATCTTATGAAATATCACATTTTAAATAATAAAGGAATATAAAAAAACAAAGCAAACGGCATATTAATACCTACCTACTGAAACAATATATATTTTTTAAATTTATTTAGGATAACCCGGTTTATAGAATATATAAATCTTAACGTAATCCGTACTCTTTGGGCGACAGCATCTGCTCTTTTTCTATATTAGGAACTACGCGACCATTATCACGGCGCGTTTTATTATAACACCATAAACTTAAATGGCCCTGTTGACTGGATTTTATACACTTCACTTTTTCACTCTTCACTTCAGACAGCCATATCATAGGCCAAATGACAACCTTGTTTTCTGGCCTTCCGTTAGCAACGACGAACTGGGTTTTCGCTTGTGTGGAATGTGGGTTATCCGCTTAAACAAATTTTCTTCGTATAGGTCATCTTCACAGCTTCATAATGCGCGGCATCAATGAGACCTGGTCTACGACATCCTTCCTCTTGTGCCCATAAAAGAACCGTTTTTCGCTGTAACAACTGTATTCGTAAATACACAATAAGAACAATGTAAGATACGAGCATGTAGTAAGGTATAATATATATTACAAAACATATGTAAACACTATATACTTACGTTTACATTATATTTAACCAATTAATTGTGATCTTTTAACTAGATCAATCGAGAACTCATTGTTATGGTTGTATAGAAGGAAATCGAATCGTAAATGGCCGACAAACGAACAAGAAGTAAGTGCCATAAGAAATATAAGAAATTGGATGGTAGTTATGTATTACAATACAGTCTACCCTCCTCAATTATTCGTAGTTGTGATGTGACGAATATTTGCAAACAAAATTAAACTGATGACGAATTTCAACCAATCTTTCGACTATCATAATGGCCCAATGGTAACTAGACAGGTTTACCTCGACCTAAGTTATCATCACTGGAAGGTTCCGAGTTCAAATCTGCGCCCAGCCAAGTTATGGTGGGAATCAGTGTTTTTGTAATTTATTCGATGTTTGAATATTTCCTCGTAGCGCAAACATAAGAAAAATATGAATAAATCCACAAAAAGGTGAGTGACAAACAAAAAAATTGGCAACGCGCTGGAGTTGACTTGATAAATATAATGTAAAAATAATAGGTGGTAACCCACAAGAATGCAGTTTTAAAAGACAATAAAAACATCAATTTTATTTTTTCCAAAAAATTGCTTACAACGCCATCTAGTGAAATCTCGCTAATAGTCGTGCGTAGTGCTCATAGATGGCGTAGGATCGGCGGACAAGCGATTCTGTTTCTGGAATGACCATGCACTTATGCTGTCTGCTGTACGTATTTTATAGGGCAAAACCTCTGGGTAGATTGAAAGAGTGGACTGTGACTGTGGCGGATAGGGTTGGCAACACATGTGACCCCCACACCCCTAGAGTTGCAAGCGTTTATAAGATAGAGTGACCACTTACCATCAGCGGGGCGGGGACACTTTTAACTCTACAAATATCGCTCTAACTGGTTTAAGTCTTCTAAAGCCTCAACAACACCGAACTTAAAGTTAAAGTTATTTATTCTTTCATTTGAATCATCATCATGCTCCTAGCGTTATTCCCGGTTGTGCCCTAAAGGAGCCCGGGGTCCGCTTTGACACCTAATCCCAAAATTTGGCATAGGCACTAGTTTTACGAAAGCGACTGCCATCTGACCTTCCAAACCCAGAGGGAAAACTAGACCTTATTGGGATTAGACCGGTTTCCTCACGATGTTTTCCTTCACCGAAAAGCTAACGGTAAATATTCCGTACATAAGTTCCGAAAAACTCATTGGTACGAGCCGGGATTCGAATCCACGACCGCCGGTTGACAGCCGCATGCCTGAACCGCTAGGCTACCGTAGCTTATTCTTTCATTTGAATGAATGTATCATATAATAAACTACCACCCGTTCGGGAAGAAAACCTCTGCCTCGAGACGAACCGGCGTAAAAACTCGGCAAGTAAAGGTGTTTTGGTTTAAAAACAATATACAATGAATAATTTCAATATCACAGTATCATAAAATTAATAAATAATAAATAAATATTAGGGGACAATCTTACACAAATCGACCTAGTCCCATAGTAAGCTCATTAAGGCTTGTGTTATGGGTACAAGACAACGATATATATAATAGATATAAATACTTAAATACATAGAAAACTTCCATGACTCAGAAACAAATATTCATGCTCATCACACAAATATTTGCCCTTACCGGGATTCGAACCCAGGACCTTCAGCTTCGTCGGCAGCGTCACTATCCACTAGGCTAACCGGTCGTCATTGCTACAATAGAAAACCCATTTCATTTTGCGATTTTACTCGTGCAAAGCCGCTTCATCAACTATTTCTAAAGAAGTTGTAAAAATCTGGGCTGCTTTAAAGCACCAATATCGAAAATCTAGCAAGCAAGTTGCGAAATCGAGAGAAGTCTCGAATTTGTATGCAAGGTCGCCAGAGCTCCCGAGGATGCGTTGTGTTGAGAGCGAGGGAATTTGTTCCTTCGCGGCGAATCCTCAAAACATATAAAATGTTACTCCTCTGGAGTTGCATGCGTCTATAGGCTGCGGTGTCCTCTTACGATCAGGCGGGCCGTAAGCTTGTTTGCCACCGTCGTTGTATAAAAAAAAAAAGAAGTAAAATGCGCGGTTTATCGCTTCGCATTTAACCGTGATGTTGGCACTACATCGTCAAAGAAAAGGCCTGCTCGTTGTGTCAACGCGGCGCAGGAAGGAAGTAGGGAAGTGGGACACGTCGTTATCTGGTTAGCAGCCCTGTAAGTCCATTACACATTGCATTCATGCAACTGACCCAGGCTTATACTTCAAACTTAATGTATTATTACACATTAAGTTTGAAGTACATTAGGTATGTGTACCCGATATTAATTTGCCTTTATTTCTGACAGCCCGTGTGGTGTCAGTCAGGTTAGAATGGACCCACCCCCTTTTTTCCCGTGGGTGTCGTAGGAGTCGTACTAAAGGAACAGGGTTAAAGTCAAGGGTCATCTAAACGCGATTTTGTGCTACTTATAAGGTTTATATGTTGATATGTGTTATTTTGGAGGGAAAAGGGGCCGAGAAATAAACTAAAAACCACTGTGCAAGGCGACCCTTATACAATAACCACTCCTGTTCTTCGTGATTAAACACGGTCAAAAATCCAACCGACATTTTGGCCATTATAACTGCACGTAAAAATCACTAAAACACGCGTTAAGATCGTAAACCACTCGTCGCCACTGTTATTTTGGAGCGAAAAGGGGCCGAGAAATGAGACACGGGCGTACTATCGAGGTGCTATATTCCGACTACCTATCTATGTCGCCGGGCGCAGCCGGCTGGCGTTCCATTCTCAAAACTACCCTCTATCTTAAACCTAACAATATGTATGTTAGTATGTAAGATATTTGTAAATATCATAATCATAATAATCAATCATTTATTTGCTATAAAACACATTTATAAATGCATGCAAATATAGTTTTAACATACAAATAAAAATAAAACTAACAAGCAAGTACAAGATTAAACAAAAACAAATATTATTAACTTACATTAAATGTCACAAAAGCATAATAATAATTTTACAATTTAAATAATAATAATAATAATGCAATAAGAGGTATTAGTTCGGATAATGAAAAAAGGTAAAACAAAAAATAATTGGATCATTAAATGTCACGAGATTTTGTAAAAAATTCTGGCATAATATTCTCTGATTGAGTAGAATGGACGGGTCAAAAAATATTCCTTTACTTTTTTGTCAAAGGATCTTAACTCTAGAATATTTTTTAGGTCATCAGGAAGTAAATTGTACACTCTAATGGCAGTATTATTCAAACTTTTGTCAAAATGAACATAATGCACATCATTTAAATGTAGTCTATTTCGTTGTCTAAGATTATGATTCGTAGTCTTGCCCTGCTGGACATACATGTTTCTATTGTTAAAAACATAAATACATAAACGGTACAAATACAGGGAAATTACAGTCAAAATTTTATTGTCAACAAATATACTACGGTGAGAGTCAGGAACATTAGCACATTTTTCTATTAATCTCAGAGCTTTTTTTTGTTTGAGGAGCACTTTGTTTATGTTAGTTCCATTTCCCCAGACCTCGATACAATATCTTATTATGCTTTCAAAATATGAAAAATACGTGGTAAGTAATACTTCTTTGGTGGCTATGTTCATCAGTGATTTCATTGCATAGCAAGCACCTGCTAGTTTCTTATTAACCTTATCGTTCTGGTCATTCCACCTCAAGTATGGGTCAAGATCTACACCTAGAAATGTTGTACATTTAGCTTTACATATTGGTATATTACAGTCAAAGTCAGGACTAGATGTACTTCTACGAAATGTCATGTAAAAGCTTTTGCTACAGTTCATGTTTAGCCCGTTGGCCTCAAACCATGTTAGGAGTTGCGTCCAGGATTCTTGCATATGATTACATAAGACTAAAGAAGATGGTGCATTTAAAATAATACTAGTGTCGTCAGCGTAAAGATAAGGGGTTCCACAGCTTAAAAAGTCTGGTAAGTCATTAATAAAAATTATAAATAGTAAAGGTCCCAGGACTGACCCTTGTGGGACTCCAAATTTAATATATTTTTCAACAGATCTAGTTGGATACTTAGATGACTGATCACTAATTTCCACGTATTGACATCGATTAGACAGGTATGATTTCAGCAAGGCCAGAGCATCACCACGTATACCATAGAAATTAAGCTTGTTTATGAGAATTCTGTGATCCACACAATCAAACGCCTTGGTCAGATCACAGAAAATTCCTCCACAGGTAAGACCGAGATTGAGATGTGTCATAACTTCAGTTACCAATTTGCTTACAGCGGCTAACGTGTTTCTATTTTTCCTAAAACCAAATTGATGGGATGAAAGTAGACCATGATGTTCAAAATAACCTTGTAATCTCATGGCTATACATTTCTCGAAGACTTTAGCTAGAATTGGCAATAATGAAATGGGTCTGTAATTATTCAAATCAGTTTTGCTACCTTTTTTATGTATAATAATAACCTTAGCTCTCTTGAACAGCTCTGGGAAAGTTCCATTAGATAAACACTCATTGAAAATTATACAGAGAGGTATACACAATACATCGATATGCATTTTGATTATATTAGTGTCTAGGTTATCAGGTCCCGTTGAGTACGTGTTTTTAAGATTTTTAACTATCTTAATGACTTCTGGTTCAATTATTGGTGATATGGGTTTCGTTGCCTGAGATAAATAAATAAATAAATAAAGTGTGTTGTGGGCGATGGGCTAGCAACCTATTACTGCGATATCACATTTAGTCAATATGTTATAACCATATATAAATTATAATATGTATATATTAATAGTATTTTCAGTATTTGCAGTTTGTGAGGGCGCTATAGGTTTATAATAAGTGGCTCTGGAACATAAGTTTCATGTGCTCTCCCTTCCCCTATTGGGAATGAAGGTGTGAAAGGTGTGTGTGTTGCACCGGTCATGATCGCAGATTTCATGATGCGCAAGAGTTTAAAGTATTAATGTACGTTTCCACTGAAGAGTTCGTTTTTACGGTTCCGTAGTCAACAAGGAACCCTTGTAGTTTCGCCATGTCCGTCTGTCTGTCCGTCTTCGGCTTAGCTCAGTAACCATTACTACTAGAAAACTGTGATTCGGCATGGGTATATAAATCAATCACCCCGACAAAAAAAAAAATTTTTTAGGGTACCTCCCCTACACCTGAAGCGGCGATGTAATTTTTTTTTTCTCGTTAAAGCCATGATGTGATATAGATCGTTGGATAGCTCATTCTAAAATATTATGGGTTTCCCCAAACCGTTTTTCAAATCAGTAGTTCTTTTGCGAGATATTGGGCTTTACAGCCCTAATTTGTGTTCGAGTCATGTTTTGATTTAAGCCTGTGTAAGACAGTTTAAAATTAATTTAATTTCCTTACCTTTAACTGTACGACCTTAGAAACTTGGCCGAGAAATATTTGATAAAAAAACCAATGTATCAATAATAGTATTAATAGTATTACCTTAGTAATCAGAATACAGGCTAGTCATTATTACTTACATTACATTTACGATACTATTTACAAAAAGAAATGCTGGTGTAATATTACTTAATGATTTTTGACTAATATATATGTTTCAACAACAACAGTAACACTGAAAAAAAAAACATAAAATCTGGGCTAATCAGTAGCAAAACAACTCAAACAAATAATTGAGAAAAACAAGGTACAAATTACAAAGTATTAATTACCTTTACTTCTCAAGGGATATACCAAGTGGCAAGCTCTGCATATTAAAATTAATAAAAAGAATTTGAAAAAAAAAGATTTAGTGGTCTTTGGTGAATTTGGTATTTCTGCCTAAACCATTATGATATAATTTTGCTAACTTTTGAATACCATTTAAGCCTTAAAACTGTTCTGAGTATGCCACTGGGATACCTGATGCAATAAAAAACTCCATATCAAAAAATAAACTACAAAATCCACTCTCAAAATTCCACACTAGCATGCTATTCTATTCAAGGATAGGACAAACGCCCGTCATTTTGAAAACTTAACCCTGTTCTGTCACGTTATCCACGTTAATCCCCTAGCCTGATCCCCCAGGGGAATTAGCGGCAATTATTTTATATTCAACTAGGAAAAAATGATAATGTTCGGTTATGGCGCTTCGCCGGACGCTACCGCGTCACGCTCGCTTCGCTCGCTCGGCTCGCGCGCTGTAGGGTCGCAGTTCAACTAACAACCTAACCGTTTTTTCCCCTGGGGGATCAGGCTAGGGGATTAACGTGGACAACAGCTGTTCTGTACAGTAGAGACTTCCTAATGATATTTAAAATTAAAATTAAATAATTATTAATTAATTTTTATTTTAAAATTTGGAAAAAATTGTGGTCATTCTTTTCCATTGGCGAAAGTGATTTATCGCCTTAATCATCGTCATTAGAATAATTTGTCACTGGAAACATATAAATTATGGTACTTAAAATAAATTTATAAAACATTACTTTTGTCCTTTGTTTTGTATTGTCACGAATAAACTATTCTTATTCTTATTTAGTACCTAATTTTTTTTATTAATATAAGGAAGTCTCTACTGTACAGAACAGGGTTAAGTTTTCAAAATGACGGGCGTTTGTCCTATCCTTGATTCTATTCAAGTAGCGACTTAAAACAAAAACGAACGCTACACGTCGAAAACCGTGACTAACCAACACATTGTCACTGCCGCCTAGGTCAAGCGCGTTGCTTATATAACCAAGGATCTGGAAAACATAATGCTTGTGTGAACACAGCTTTACTAATTTACTTTATATAAAAGTTATAACCAACTTCAAATCGCTCACGTTATCCACGTTAATCATCTGACCCCGGTCACCCAGGGGAATTAGCGGCAATTATTTTATATTCAACTAGGAAAAATGATAATGTTCAGTTATGGTGCTTCGCCGGACGCTACCGCGTCACGCTCGCTTCGCTCGCTCGGCTCGCGCGCTGTAGGGTCGCAGTTCCCCTAACAACCTAACCGTCTTTTTCCCCTGGGGGATTAACGTGGACAACATCAAATCGCTTTAAGTGTATAAAATTTGATAAGTACCCTCGATTTTGCGGATCCCATGATCAGATCATGACCTGATAACCATGGAACCACCTAGGAACCCTTAAAAAAAAAGAATTTTCCAGGTTGGTCCAGCCGTCTTAATATATATATATAACATAATAATAACAATAAATCAGCCTATATACGTTCCACTGCTGGAAGCCTCATGGATGAGAGGGAACGGGCAGTAGTCCCCTCGCTGACCCAGTGCGGGTTGGGGACTTCACATACACCTTTGAATTTCTTTGCGGGAACAGGAACTTTGGCGAACATTCATAAAGAATAAAAGATTGAGAGAAATAGAGAACCCCTCCGTTTTTTAAGTCGGTTAGATTTCATGGATTTCTGATAATATTTGGGGACAATCATTCACAAATTGACTCAGTCCGAAGCAAAACTTGAGTACTAGATTACAAAATACATGTAGTTTGAAACAAGAAATAAGTTAGAAGAAAACACATAAACATATACAGTGTCTTATCATTTCTTTATGGTGTTCACAAATGTTTGGTGAGCATGTAGTTTTTTATTGTGTAATGTTAACATGTTCCCTGTCCGAGCGCCTCCAATGATGGGTCATGCACCTGCTTTTCATAAGTCAGTGCATTCAGCACTTGACAGGTTAACATTGAAAGCACTTGTGAAATTAAGTTGAGTGCAAAACTTGTCCAGTTAATAATAAACACTTTTTACTGGCGGCTGATAATGGATGATTACAAATAAATGTAACTAGTAGTTAAGCCTGTGAACGACAGGCACTCAGGGCGGGTTACACCAGCTGTCAATTACAGACCGCTCAATGTTCAATATGGCACAGGTAACTTTCATTCCATACTTGGCAACACCGCTTATGATTTCATGTGTTCGTTGTACAAAACCAAATGTAAAAATATAAACAATACTTCATTAATTTAATTCTTCTTTAAAGTAATAAAACTGCATGTTCATACAATTTCAACTTGATTATATTTTACAATTATTGTACTTGATGATTCATTCAACTAAATGATGTCATATTATGATTTATGATTAACTATCAATTATTAGGAATTCACTTGTTACATGTTAATAATAAAGTGTGTAACATGTCATAATTGTATTGTATCAGCAAATAAAGGCTTTGAAATTGAAATTGAAATAACAAGTCATGGGGAAATAACAGAAAACATTAACGGGTATGGGGCAATAACAGAAAGCAGTAACTGGTAATTTGACAGGTAAACTGTAAATTATAATATTTGTATTATTATGATTCATCATGTATGAATGTTATTGCCACAGGATGCACTGATAAAAAAAGTTTGAATTACATGATAATAACTAACTTTGTTTATGGTACCAGAACTATAATTTGAATATAATTATCAAGTATATATATCCAGTTTTTAAGGGAAATATTTGGCATATCATAATAAAATTATCTTGATCTTATCATGCTTCACACAGATAACCAAGAACCTAGTTACAACATTTATTTTGTTATCATCCATTAGCCACACTTGTACTTTTAACACCAATAAGAATCATAGAAAAGTTTAGAATACACCAAGTTATGGTTGTCAGTGTACATACTTAAAGTTGTTGTTTACATTAGGAATTTAAGTGTGTTAGTGGTAGTACTGTCGCTCGATCACATAGCGATGGTGAAATCACGATTACATGCAGCCAGCACTCATTGGCCGTCACTACAACACTCGTAACCTATCCTATTCTACTCGTAAAAACGAACAAAAGTGCGACTCACCGATTTCGGCATCTTGGCGGTTTAGGAACACTATCTGCAAACACAGAACACACGTTATAGAAAATACGCCGCCTATATGCCACTACAAATAGTGCAAACTAAGCAGGCGACATGTACCTCACCGCGTGACATGGACTCGCTATATTGTGGATAACTTAGCGCCTACGAGCGCGCGCAGCGCACTTTACACGCTGCAACATTATCTATTCTATGCATTTTCTCAGAATCAACTTGTATTGATGCGATGACAATAAAATTATAGTCACCGGCGGTCGTGTAATATGCACAGAAAAACTTCAAGTAGAAACTGGGGTAACTTAATGGATCCGAAAACTAGCACTTCACACGGATATCGAACTGCGTAAATGGAGTACTTACCCGGGAAAAGGAAGAATATCACCTAATTTTCCACATAAGTAGCACAACACATAAAGAATGCACACACCCTAAACGTAAAAGAGCCACAAAAATATCGCGATGCGATGTGACAGACAAGACAACTGCGTGACGTGGTAACCGGTGTTGTCATATCTGTCAACTGGCAAAGTTAGGGTTACACTTTTTAAAAGTTTGCCGTTACCATGTTGATGAAATTTTAAAAATTGTATTTTTTGTTAACACAAAATTAAAACCGAAGGAAACGATGAAAGAAAAGTTAACCATCACAAAAATGTGCATGCCTGCATAGATTTAGAATTAATTACGGTTGAAAAATAATGCTAAATCCAAAAAAAACATGAAAGCTGTTCGAGTTATTAATTGCTTTATGGCTAAACCTTGTTTGTGGTTTGATCCTCGTTGCCAGTTTATGGGTTTTATGTAAATGTTATTTTATTTGGGTATTATAAATTACAATATCGAACAGCACGGCTAGCACGAGACGGCGCGCGAGCTCTCTCGATTTTTCTCGCACTATCCGTCTCTCTCTTATTAGAACACTTAGAACTTAAAATCAAGAGTATGTCGCGGCCGTCTCATGCTAACCGTGCTGGAACATTTAAATTAAGTTTCGCCTGGTACTAAAAGTGAGAGTATATTAATCCAAAATTATTTATTTTCACTGAAAACCTTGTGATTTTTGTTCTTTTGTTAAATAATTCGTTATCTTTTGGATTTAAAGATCTGGTAACATAATATTAATGACAACTGTCATCATCTCATCTAAAATAACTGTTGACACTTGACAGTTGACAGATATCATGCAGCCGCCGGTTGGTTACTTGCGTGTTTATTGTTGAGTGATGTTTTTCGTATTTTTTAAATTACGATTTACAATTTACTCATAAACATTTTCGATTTTCATTGATATATATGAGAGGAATGGATAGGTAGCATACAAAGCAATGCTCCTTAATTAAAATTCATGGTTTATTCCAAGACAAAAACCTAACATGTTCGGTTCCTTACGAAGAATCTTCCATTGGGGTCCCCTTTGTGTTTTAGGTAAGTAAATCGTTATGAGATAGTTATAATGGCCCTTGCTAACATTATTCCAAGGCGGTATTAAAAGAAGCACCTTCAGCTAAACTGATGTATATTCGAATTAAAAAATCTGTTGATTTTTTGTAGTCTATTTTTAACTTGTCCGAGAGTCGAATTTTGGCATGATGTGATAAAGATTAACGTTTATAACGGTAAAAAGCATTCTGACATATTAAGCGCCCCATACATGGTACGATTAATCGCTTCGACAAATCGGATGAAAATCGTCGCGATCGATCGCTTCGAAATTGGCAGCCACACACGAAGCAATTGATCGTTACGATCGAGCCATACACGAAGCAATCGATCGTTACGATCGATCATTTGCTCGTTGGACATGGAACAAAAAGAGCCACACAAATTCGAAACATTGTTACGATAGTCATGAAAAACACCAACCGACAGCAGGGAGTAGAAAATGCCACATTTATTTTGTAAAATGTTACAATGTGATTTTATTATATAAGTATATTATACATGTATGTATGTATCAGGTATCAATCTGTATTTCTAAATTAAGTCATGACTGCACAGGTTTTTGCTGCGATTTCCGATATCGTCTTCGATCTAGTAAATCGTTTACGATATTGAAATACACTATCGATCGGTCGTTTCGATTGGTTTGTAACGATGGATCGCAAAGATGAATCTTACCGTGTATGGGGCCCTTTATCTAAGTAATTTCAAAATTGGGGTGGGAGGGTCGTCTGACCGCTGGATGAGGGTAGTCATTTTATTAGATGGGGAGGGTCCGTTCAAGGAATTAACAGGATGATGATAAGTTACAAAAGAGTTTAGAGAGTTGAATTATAACCATTTTTTTATTTATTTTTATTTATTAGCCTTTATGCTGATGTTATATAATTTTTAAAATTTATATTTCACTCTTCAATTGTTTCTGTATCAGCGTGTCCAGCAGACACAGGCCTCCTCTAACATTCTCCATTTTTGTCTGTCTTTGGCCAATCTTGTCCATAATGGCCCAGCAATTTTTTTGAAGTTCCAAACTGTAGATGGTCAGATATCTACAGTTTGGTTTTTCACTTCTTCTATTGATCTCAATAATAACCATAGGCTTGCCTAAAAATAAATTTGGTCCGCCTAAAGCACGCAAAGTGCGCGGGCGCGCGCAAAGTAAGGACTTAGAAAATTTTTGATCCAAAGTGAAAATTGTATAGGAATCATAAAATACTTAGGAAAATTTTATTCAAAACGCTAAAATAAGCATGTTTTATAGAAAAAACTTTTTCTCTAAAATCAAAAATGGCCGAGATATTCGCCCTCAAAGATTGATGGTTTTCAAGGAATAGTGACTTTCCCTATCTCCTCATGTCTTTCTTATATTGTGTCAGACACTGCCTTAGCTCCGGCGCTGCGGGAAGTGCAGCCCTTCCGCCCTTGCGTGACAAAGCACGGTCGCCCGTACTCCGCTTCGCAGCTTCGGCTTGTTGGTCGCCTTCGGCGACCAGCCTCAGCCGCTCCGCTCCGCACGGCTCCCGAGCTTTGTCACGGTGGGCGAGGGCTGCTCTCCCTCCGCGCCTCCGGCTTTTTATATACACTCTAGGGGTAGGGCAGACAAGACCACGTGGAATCGGGGTTGACAGCTTCGGTTCTGTGGCAAGTCTTATGATAATGCAATGCTTATTTTAGCGTAGCGTTTTTTAGCTAGATTCGGACTTTCGCAGCCTAATATTGAATACATAATATTGCATCATTGAAAAAATTACATTTTACAATCCGTCATGTATCTTGGTAATTATCAAGTTTAGAGAAAAGTTGCCCCAACAAAACATGCTTATTTCAGCGTATTTATTACGATAAAACAATAATAAATAGGTGTTAATGACACCAACATCCATTGAAATTTTTCCAAGTCCTAGCTCCCTTGAAACTCTGAGGGCGAATATCTCGGCTGTTTTTGATTTTAGAGAAAAAGTCTTTTCTATAAAACATGCTTATTTTAGCGTAATCTTTACGATAAAACAATAATAAATAGGTGTTATAATAACACCAACATCCATCGAAATTTTTCTATGTCCCAGCTCCCTTGAAAACCATCAATCTTTGAGGGCGAATATCTCGGCCATTTTTGATTTTAGAGAAAAATTGTTCCTATAAAACATGCTTATATTAGCGTAATCTTTACGATAAAACAATAATAAATAGGTGTTATAATGACACCAACTCCATCAAAAAATTTCTAAGTCCTGCGCCCCCTTTGCTTTAGTCCAACCATAAATTTTCCTTGTAGCCACTGTTAGGTATATATAACACTAGTGCCCATGGCCTCAATGTTGTCAGGTATAATAAAGCTGGTGTCATGGTCGATGGTGCACCTCATCGGCATGTGGTGGCCGCCCGGGGGCTCGGCTGGCGGCGCGCTGCACGCGTGCCTCTTCATGTTCCTTTCGCTGGGCACGCTCTACTACTTCCTGCAGTCGCTGCTCGAGGGGCCGGGGTATGTGCCGCTGGGGTGGAGACCGGTGAGTGGTATTTTTTATTGTGTAGTAATGAAGTCGCGATGTTGCCAAGATCGACGCCTTCGAGATTTGGTGTTGGCCAAGACTACTCTGTATACCGTGGACAGGCAGAAGAATTAACCAGTCCATCTTGAGCAAGTTGAAAGTGTCAAAACGACTGTCCACTATATGCCATGAGCTTTTTCAGACATATTATGCGGTCCACAAAGCATCTATAGTGGCAGTGGCGATGAGTATAAAACTGTAGTAAAGCGTGTAATCAGCCATATTTAGTGAGCATTTGTGGAAGTGTAAACGCGGAAATGGGTGTTAAGTTTGGTGAATTTGACATGGCACATGGGTGCTGGGAGAATTACTTCACAAGGTTTGAATTTTGCCTAAAAGCGAATGATATTGAGGAGGAAGACAAACAAAAGGCAAATCTATTGGCGGTATGTGGCTTCCAATTATTTGATTTGATAGTATCTTTGTCATCTCCCACTAGTATAGGTGAGATAACATATAAGGAAATTTTGCAGAATTTGAACCATCATTTCCATCCCACACCTAATGAAATTGTGGAATCTTAAATTCCATTCAAGGAATCAAGAGGAGGGGGAAAAGGTACGGGATTATGTTGCAAATTTAAGAAAATTAAGCATACATTGCAATTTTAAAGATTTAGACAGGACTTTGCACGATTGATTAGTATGTGGTATTAAAAGTAAAGAAGTTCAAAAGAAATTATTGCAATGTGAGAAAATAACTTTTACCCAGGCAGCTGAGATAGCGTTTTCGCATGAGTCTGCTACATTTGATTCCAATATCATTTTAGTACCGGGACCTTCTACAAGTAAACAAATGTTGGAGGTCGATGAACCCATGGAAGTGAATAAACTCACCAATAAGAGATTTGACAGGCAGAATAAGTCATGTTTCAGATGTGGTAGGCAACATAAGGGAGAGTGCAAGTTTCGCTGGAGTAAACGTAATTTTTGTGGTAGAAGTACCCTCATTTTCCAATATACTACAATCTGGATAGGCCATATGGATGGTAGGCGAGCCCAGGGTGGGGCACCAACGAGATGGTCTGACACCATTAAGAAGGCAGCATGCGGCAGTGTACAACTTGCAGTCCACACGACCTATGACCGTATGTGGTCGCGATACTCAGCAGTGAGGGTACGAGGAAGAGGAAGGAGACTAATGAAGTCTGCAATTTTATAGTACCGTAAAACGGGGTGAGTAGGGACAAAACTGACATTCAAACCTCTATAACATTTTATTTTTACATATATTATGCAAACTGAATGTTGTAGGTATATAATAAGTGTTCCGGACGTTTGTATTTTAGTCTTTTTATGATTTTGTGTAGTTCCATTTCATAACTTTAACGATAAACACGAAATCCCATCTCACCCCGTAGCCCCTCGTAGTTGGGGTGAGATAGAGAGAGGTTTTCATACAAAGGTGATTTTGTAAGATTGTTGGATCGTTTTTTTTTATTATGAATATTACTATAGCTCCATTTTAATTTTAAATTGGAATACATTATTTAGGTAGCTTAGCCTTAAAATCCCATCTCACCCCCCTTTCATCCCTTCTCTCCCCATTCATAACCCAACTCTCCTTGCGATCCCTACTCACCCCATCTTACGGTATACTAGTTTTTGCCATAATCATCATTTGCTTTAAGTAGCTTAGCAAGAAAACTTCATTACAAAAAAATATCTACGACCACAACAAGTACAAATTTTATTAATATTTTATTTCGGTTATTATTTTGAATGGATGTATAATTTCTCATCTCCAGCTATTAAATCGAATTTAAATAAATTAAAGAATTAATGAATCAATTAATTAATTTTGAAGTCATGCCCCATTATAGTTAAAAAATATCTTTCCTGGGATCCACTTATTTTACCGACCAATGTTTCACCGAATGCTTTGTTTCATCGAACTCTTTCTCAGTACCCTTTAACTTTTTAGGTAAAGCTAAAAGGAAAGGTAATTGTGTATTACCCATTAGGTAAGGTTTTTGTATAACAATCCTGAAAAGTTTACCGTTTCTGAATAAAATTGTTTTCACCTTTATAATGAAGCAAATTATTTAATTAAATATTTTTGTTTCGTGTTATTTTTAACGAGGAAGTTACCCCAATCATTTTTTAAACGATACGATACAGAGAGAAAGAATATAATGGAAAAATAAACCATCTTCGTCTGTAGCCCCCGACAGGATTCGAACCTGCAACCTTTCTATTAACGCTAGACTGCTCTACCAACTGAGCTACGAGGACAGTGACGGAAGTTGTGTGTTTTTCAATTACATTCCCGCTAAGACTAGCGTCCTCTCTGTGATCTCTTGAAAAACTTGTTCACAGCCTTGGCACCACTCTAATGGGCGAGCTATGCGCCCGCTCCATTCCAAACGAACCACATCAGGTAGTTTCGGATTAGCGAGAGACGAAGATGGTTTATATTTCCATTATATTATTTATCTCTGTATCATATCGTTTAAAATTGTTTTCGTTCGTAATCGTAGCTCCATACAAACTTTCACCCCCTTACGCCATGATTTTCGGGATAAAAACTATTCTAAATTAGTTGTAAGTATGAATTATTTGTGGCAAGTTTTGAAGTTTGAAGTTGAAATCGGGTCGGCGCTTTAAGCGTGGTAACATACAGACAGACACTTGCGCATTTATAATATTAGTATGGATTTTGACATTGGTTTGTATGCACTACTATTAAGGTTGACATCATTTTTACTGACTACTTAATAAGGTCTCATTTATGACCACAACTCAACATATTTTTTTGGGAATACCTTCCATATCCATAATACATAGTTATTTAAGTTTAATTGTTATACTAACATTTATGGATTACTTTGTCTGAATCCAATTCTTTCTATTTTTAAAAAAATATTTTGCTATAACGCTAGTGTTTACCATAAAGTTTATTTTTCTCTAAAACCGTAAAGTTTTCAGGACAAATTATATAAACTTTGCATAGAACCCTGTAAGTTAGGATAGGTTTGTTTTAACTAATTAATCAATCTATCTGCTGTATTTTTTTTGTTTTGTTTCTGTTTTCATTATTACTATTGTTACTAACATAGGGTTAAGGATCTATTGTCTATGTTATTTTGTCACTAACATAATATGGATCAATGGTCTGAATTAAAACATTTTTATTTATTTATAAGAGATAAGAGATAAAGACGTTTATTGTACAATAACAAGAAATTTACAAAAAATACAGAACATGACATGTAGAGGAACGTACAGTCTGATATTTTCTTCACAATTTGCACTGGTTCCTACACTAGGCTAGGCCTGTCCCGTAGGTAACCAATTCGAAAGAGGATCATCCAATTTCTGCGCGAAATCTTAAATGAGACAGCAGTATTCTATACGAATCCTGAGTAGTTGTCAGTGGAAAATGATGATGGCAAATCAGGCAAACATTACATTTATAGCAAATTAAATTATAGATTTAACTAGTAAGTTAGTAACCAAGCTACGGTAGCCTAGTGGTCCAGGTATGCGGCTGTCAAGCGGCGGTCGTGGGTTCGAATCCCGGCTCGTACCAATGAGTTTCTCGGAACTTATGTACGGAATATTTACCGTTAGCTTTTCGGTGAAGGAAAACATCGTCAGGAAACCGGTCTAATCCCCAATAAGGTCTAGTTTTCCCTCTGGGTTGGAAGGTCAGATGGCAGTCGCTTTCGTAAAACTAGTGCCTATGTCAAATCTTGGGATTAGGTGTCAAAGCGGACCCCGAGCTCCTTTAGGGGCATAACCGGGAACAACGCTAGGAGGATGATGATGATTAGTAAGTTAGTAACCCAATTTTTAGTGCAGCCTGCGCCACGCGATTTCCCACGCGTCCTAAATGAGGGCGAACTGTTTTCCAATGTCCCAAATTGTTTATTTGGCAGGTTGACGAGAAGGACACGGATAAGTTGCAAGCCTGCACAATCTGCGATGGATACAAGGCTCCGCGGTCTCACCACTGCAGTAAATGTAAATATGTATTTCACATTCGTAAAGACACAAGCTACTTGCTTATAACAACTTGCTATAGTCAGAGCAGAGGCGTCTCTAGCATGTAGTGCCCGTGTGCAATAATTACCGTAGCGTCCTCAAGCATCCCCGCCCTCCAGCGTGCGCTAGCGCAGTGTCAGCGCGCCCGGCGCCCCCTAGGACCGTGCGCCCGGATGCAACGCACCCCCTGCACTGTAGGTAAACCCGCCCCTTAGTTAGAGTGAAAAGTGTTTCTGTCTCATTCCAACTATAGAAAGTTGCTGTGACAAATACGGGTGTAGATTCAAAATGTATTACAAAAGAAAGAAGGCAAAAAAATATGCCTAATGACGAAAATCCCATTCAGATATATTGAAGAATTACGAAGCTACAACCGTTTTAATATTGCTTGGAGAGAGAAAACGCTCGCTGATCGTGACGTCACGATCTGCGAGCGTCATAGTAAATGACAGTCGTTTCATATGAAGGTGCGTTTTGCGGAAAAGGGTCAGATTATACCCCCTCTTAAAACTTTGGACACTTATATTATAACTTTGTGATTATGTAACCTATTCCGTTGCTTTTTTCTCCATTTGACTATCTTTTTATTGAGTGTATACACCCCTAATCGCAAGGTATGCAATGCCAATTGTGTGGTGGCCTTTAAACGTATTTACTGAGGTCTAATAAATAGACACTAGCCATAGATCACCTGCATCGATACTGGATCGCTGCAAAAACTCGCCGCGTGCGCTTTCGTCTACATCTCTGACCGAGGAAAAAGATAGACAGAGCATTACGAAAAACCTAGTGAAGCCAGTTCTCAACCAAGCCATTTGGCTTGGTAAGTAAGACTGAGACTGACAAGTGACTTGGTGTAAGTTTAGCACTCGGTCACGCACACACATATACAAACAGAATTGCACTAAGCTCTTCAGCACGTGTCGCACTGCTGTCAAGATCACATATTAAGCCTGACTGTGCTATCCTGGTACACTGTGCGGGGCTGCACTCTCCCACCAGTGTCATACGATGGTAGTCTATTAGTTTTAATTTATTTATTTTTTATTCTATGTACCTAAATATGTGTCCCTGTTACATGAAATAAATGATTTTGATTTGATTTTTGATTTGATTAGAGCTTAGTGCAATTTAATTAGTTTATATGTGCGTGAGCGTCTGCTAAACTTATTTGGCTTGGTTGAAAACTGGCTTCATTGGTAGAACTTTTTCTTGGTCTGAGCTCTACATATAGGATTTTGCTTACGAGCGTAACGCTACGAAACCGTTGGCACTGAACGTGTTAGTCAATTTATTTACCTAAGTTTGGTACGCGTTGCTACGAAAAAACCAACAGATGCGGTGGGTATCCACATTCTGAATCAAAATACGTACGAACGTACTCGACAAAATTTCCCTAATTGATAAATGATAAGGCACATCAATAGTTCATTATTAGAATAATGACCGTAAACCAGGTCATAAAAACGATCGTGCTACTTTACAATAGGCATGCGGCCTCATGTTCAAATTGATAACGTAGTGATGCTAAATGGATAGTAAACCATCAAATTATCGTAATAAAGTATACTTAAATTATAAAATGTAATTAAAATAAAAACAAGATATGAACCTTGAAAGTTTAGAAAAATGATGCATTTTTTTTATTCTTCAAGAGTAAATTTAAAGCTGCCAATAGAATCCTTGCGCTTTTATAGAAACAAAATTGTATGACAACTATGTACTTAAACGCAGTATTTCGCGACCGAAACAACAATTTACCGGATTTTTCCATACACCGATACAACTACTTTGTACAAGTGACGTCATACGGGTACGGGTACGTCATCAGTATGAAGCGTTTTCCGCTGCCGCCAGCGACGTCAATCTTTGTCTCAAAATTTTGGGTATTTATGTTCTTTAATTGTAGTTGCTCCCATACAAACATTTGTTCCTCTTCAAAAACTGGTTCGAATGGCATCGTAAAAAAATCTTAGTCCGCATCCTTATTGCAAACGTAAACAGCCGCCATAACTCAGATATACCTATTAAATAAGCTGCTATGAACAATCATGCATGATAACGACATCATCATAAAATAAATAAAAATCATTTAAATAGTCGTATTATTAGTAGGTATAGTTTTTTGTTTATAAGTTCTTATCTCTGTTCTAAATCACTTTATACTTAAGTTTTGTCATGGCATATACGCCAATAAAGGTCTTCTTATCTATCTATCTATCTATCATTGTATCCTACAGGAGCCAACGGTCGCTTTGGAACCTAATACCAAAATTAGGCGTGAGCACTAGTTACGAAAGTGATTCCCATCTGACCTTCCAACCCACAGGGAAATCTAGACCTGGAAATAGAACGGTTTCCTCACGATGTTTTCCTTCACCGAAAAGCTACTGTTTCGTATATAACTTTTAGGGAAAAACCTAGTGGTACAATCTGGTGTTCCAAACCAAGATTAAAAGTCGCGAGCCTTACCGTTATGATATGAATCTAATGTCCATCTTCATGTCATTCAGGTGGGCGCTGTGTCCTAAAAATGGACCATCACTGTCCGTGGATCAACTGCTGTGTGGGCCACGCTAACCACGCCTACTTCACACACTTCCTCCTGTTCGCCGTGCTAGGCTGTTCCCAGGCTTCCATTGTAAGTGGTAGATCGATACTACTAATTATAAAGGGGTATAGTTTGTACCTCACAGACCTTCAAGATACGGTTAGGCTGTCTCGCCGCGATAGAGCTCGTGTGCGGTCGTGCTAGCTGTGCAGTAAATTGAAGGGACTGACGGGATGGAAGAGCCCTTTTATATACTGTAGGCGGAGAGTACTTTAACTTTGGAGTTTAGTTTGCTAAAGCCTCTCACTCTTTGTCTACTTAGACCTGGAGGTCTGGAATACTCGCATGCAGGTTTTTTCATGTCAATAAGATGTTTGTGTTATTTGCGGTAATTGGAGCAGCCCAACTGGACCGTACAGAAGACCGCGGCTAAAATAACACCACTACTTGCTCTGTACATATGTGGTAATCCTGGTGGTCAGCAAAGTCGCCAGAGCTGTAATGTGCCATGCAATGATGACGATGATGTATTCCTGGTATTCCTCATGCATGAAGGAAATAGGGCTCGCAGGAAAGTTCTCCATTTTACACCATCTTGCGCGACTTCTTCTAGCTCTTTCCAGCCGAGACCAGTTGAGCCAGCCTCTTTCTCAACTGATCGCCTCCATGTATTCCGCCAGTAGATTGCAAGCGGAAACGCTGCTTGGGCAAATGGTTATCCGTCCGTTGAAGCGTGTCCAATCCATCGCCATTTCTGTGCCAGGATTTCTTGGCTTACGGGCTTCTGGTCAGTAATCCGCCACGTTATGATTCGTGGCCAGAATACTCAGAGAATGCGCCTCAATAAACTATTCTAATAAATTGTATACGTATTGTGCGCAGGTGCTATCAATCTGCATGTACCACGCCCTGAACCGCTCGTGGTACGTGCAGAGCGGCTCGCCGGCGCCGCGCGTGCTGCTCACGCTGCCCACGCTGCTGCTGACGCTGCTCGCCATCGGGATGTGCGTGGGCGTCGTGCTGGCTGTCGGCGCACTGCTGTACTTACAGGTGAGCTAGCCCTAGCCCCTAGCCCTCGTGCAGAGCGGCTCGCCGGCGCCTCGCGTGCTGCTCACGCTGCCCACGCTGCTGCTGACGCTGCCCGCCATCGGGATGTGCGTGGGCGTCGTGCTGGCTGTCGGCGCACTACTGTTCTTACAGGTGAGCTAGCCCTAGCCTGAGGTCAGGGTGGAGCGAGATTGTCTTTGGGCGCCCTTTGACGCTTTTACTTCGTCTGATCATTTTTATCGTTTGTTTTTTTCCGCCTTTTTGTCAGTATGGCGCCTCTTGGTGTATATTGACTTGCTTTGTGGTGAGAGTTCCAACAGACCATCTATAGATTCACCGTTCACTAAGGAATAATTTTCGCCAAAGGGATTCAAGTTCCGGCGTTATCGCGCCACGAAATTGCTCAACACATCGCAGTAATAGTGTTTGAGTTGAATAATAAATAAATAAATAAATAAATATTAGGGGACAATCTTACACAAATCGACCTAGTCCCATAGTAAGCTCAGTAAGGCTTGTGTTATGGGTACTAGACGACGATATATTTAATAGATAGAAATACTTAAATACATAGAAAACATCCATGGCTCAGAAACAAATATTCATGCTCATCACACAAATATTTGCCCTTACCGGGATTCGAACCCAGGACCTTCAGCTTCGTAGGCACCGTCACTACTCACTAGACTAACCGGTCGTCAAAACCGAAAAATAATGACTGCCACAAGCTGCGAACGAGTCCTTCACTTTGTGTATCATCGGCGCACAGAATGTATAGATTATTAACAGGTCGTCTCACACCTCTCCTGGAGTTGCAAACTGCCTTAGGCTACGGTAACAGCTGTGTGATGTAATCACTTTCATATCGGCAAGGTCACCCTCCAGGGGCGGCTTTACCTATAGTGCAGGGGGTGTGTTGCACCCGGGCGCACGGTCCTAGGGGGCGCCGAGCGCCACTCACATGGCGCCACTCGCCTCGACTCGGGCGCTAGCGCGCGCTAGGGGGGTTGCTATAGGGCGCTACGGTAATAATTGCATCCGGGCGCGACATGGGCTAGAGACGCCTCTGTCACCCTCTTAGTAAATTCCATAGGGTACAGCAGTCAGCCAGATCAGACTGATCTAGAATAACATAACCTTGTGATGACGTGGTGTGGGTGATCATATAGACTGGTTAAACAATCAGTCAGTCAGTCACTTGAAGTATCCTTCACCTGCGTGTAGAATAGATTTTCTGGATGGTTATAAGCTATTTTTACATGTTCGTATGTAAGTATATAAGTATGTAAGTTGGACAATAAGTCAAAATTTGCAATCCATTTTTCCGTTCAAGTTAAAGTGGGACTGGGCTGGTCATGTCTGCCGCATGCCGAATGAGTTGTGGGCCAAAGGAACCACGGAGTGGAAGCCGCAAAACTCAAAACGGAGACGCGGTAGACCTCGTCGGCGATGGCGTGACAACTTGGACTCCTTTTTAAAACACTGGCCAGACATTGCTCAAGACCGCGATGATTGGAAAAAGAGGGGGGAGGCCTTTGCTCAGCAGTGGGACATAACAGGCTCGATATAATAATAATATAATATTTTTTCCGTCACTTGCCGTTATCCGATTGAGCTGAAATTTTGGGTATTAGTATAGTTTGGATGACAATTCAATATTATGGTACCATCGAGCTGATCTGATGATGGAGACAGAAGGTGGGCATGGGAATTCAGTATTTAACCGACGTAATCCCGTTGAGTTTGGATCGTTTGAATCGTCTCCATGAGTAGTTGATGATGGTATATAGAAAAGGTATAGGCAGTAGCGGCGTTAGGGTAGGGCGCGGTGGGGCGACCGCCCAGGGCGCCGGACATAAAGGGGCTCCGGCGCCCCTTTATGTCCTCTCGCTCATTGAGTTAGGGGGCACCCTAGAAATTTCGCACAGGGGTATAGGGTTGATGGTGAGTTTGCCTGAGTTCTTTACAATACGCGGGTGAAGCCGCGCAGGCAACCAATATTCAATGAACTCCAACAATAAACCGTCTTCCCCAGATGCGCAGCATACTCCGCAACCGCACGACCATAGAAGACTGGATCCTAGAGAAGGCCGTGTGTCGACGCAGCGAGGCCGGTTTACCGCCCTTTGTGTTCCCGTACGACCGCGGCTGGCGGGACAACTGGCGCACCGTGTTCCGGAGACATTTGTATGACGGACTGTCGTGGCCGGTCAGGGATGGCTGCGGACCGTTTGATCTCACTGTAAGTAATATCAATCACCATCATCATCATATCAACCGAAAGACTTCCACTGCTAGACACCGGCCTGCCCCAAAGAGTGCCAAAGTGACCAGTCCTGCGCCACCCGCATCCAGCGGACTCCTGCAACCTTTACCAGGTCATCAGTCCACCTTGTGGGGGGCCTACCCGCGCCGCGCCTTCCGGTACGTGGTCGTCGTGGCACTCGAGAACCTTTCCGCTCCAGCGGCCATCGGTTCTACGTGCTATGTGCCCCGCCCACTGCCACTTAACATCATTCGTCGTCTTATTCATTATTATTCGTCTTAACGTCGTAAGACGTGATTTAATATCATAAAATTAATGTTGTATTTACAGTAAAACCAGTAAAATCATTTATGAGCATGTGACTATGTGACTGTTATGTATCCTGGTCACGGCACCAAACTGTAACTCACTATGCAACCAGCATAGCACGACTTGCTGACAAGTCGCTTCGCGCGCGACTGAGCGTCTCCTGTCTCACTCGCACCGTGCAAATTCGAAAGAGGAGTGTCAAAGTCCATCGTCTGGAAAGAGTTGTTGCATTTTTTTTTTTTTTTATACAATGACGGTGGCAAACAAGCGTGTGCGATGCGTTGTGTTAAGAGCGAGGGAATTTGTTCCTTCAGCTGTCAACACGGTGAATCCTCAAACATGTCAAGGGTCGGCAACGCCCATGTTACTCCTTTGGAGTTGCATACGTCTATAGGCTGCAGTGTCCGCTTACCATCAGGCGGGTCGTACACTTGTTTTCCAACGTCGTTGAATAAAAAAAAACCTTCAATTCCAGCTAGAACAACTAGCTCAAAAGGCGGACAAGCGCGTCCGCTCCCGGCTGTACACGGCGGTGGCTCAGTTCTCCGGCCGCTGGGTGCCCGCGTGGAGCTGGCCGCGCGCCGCCCTCGCGGCCCCGTGCACCGACGAGCCGCGCCTGCCGCTGCGGCCTGGTGACGTCATCAGAGCCACTAGGCAGAGGAGGTGAGCACTGTCTAGACTAGATCATCATCCTCCTGACCCCGTATCATGGTCGGCCTTATCACGCGATCATTCATAATTCATTTATTGCATAGTTATCATGTGGTACAAATAGGTTCACACTGCTAGGGCACAGCAATATTTCTTAAAATTAAAGCTACTACTAGGAGAATTAAAGCTACTACTGCACACACATCCATTAAATTAAATTAACCGCATTCTGGCACTTATGTTCGAGGCATGTGATTAGAAGCTTATTTATCATTTTATTATGCTACTAGCTTCTGCCCGCGACTTCGTCCGCGTGGAACTCTTTTATATCGTAGCTCCTTAAATACAAACTTGCGCCCCCTATTTCGCCCCCTTAGACGATGATTCCCGGAATAAACACTATATGTATACCAAAATTCATTTTAATCCGTTTTTGCGTGATTGAGGTTGAGGTCCAAACTTTAGCATCATAGCCTAGCGGCGGCTGCGAGTCGGAAACGATAACGCAGGTTAAGCAAAGATGGCAGAAGGCTAATGTAAAACTGTAAATGTTTCTAAGTATAATACCATACAATATTTCCGTAACTTCGCAAACAGAACATTTTATCAGTTCATATTTTAATTAAGTTTGGCCCAGGTTGGGGTCATGTTGGAGAAACTCGGCATAAATTAAAAACGCTAAGACTGCATGAATGCATTCAAATCCACCACCGTCGATATTGTTATTAATGCTTAAGCTTTGTTTTTTCCGGGGACCGAGTTTTTCTCGGCTGTAAATACGAAAAATTGATTTCTATTCAAAATTAAAAAAAAAACAATAACTAATCGTTTACCAAAAAAAAAACGAAATAAACTGATAGAAAGAAAAACCTCATCGCTGGGGTTCCAACTCGCAGCCATCAACAAACCAACCATTGGGTAACCATTAGTCGTCATCGAAGAGTAAGCCTGCCTTTTGCGAGAGAATACGGAAAAAACTAATTTTCTCGAAAATAAGACGAAGCTAGATCGGTCTCTCGGCCCCGTAAACCCCTATACTGCACATTTTACAAATACAGAGTGTTTTTTTTAAATGGGACAGTATGGGGAAATCCGAATCTAAGGGAGATAGAGGAAAAGTGTCCAAGGAGACATTAGGTGTTTTTTTATGTAAACAAATTTGGCTCATTAAAATTTTTGGTCAAGCGTGAGTTGTTCTTAAAAAATTATAAAGTTGGTCAATTTTTTTTTTGAGGCGGGTCGGCTCTGTTTCATGTAAGGATTATTTCATTGTATGGAAAGAAAAAAATCTGAACAGCAGAAGTTGGTCAAATTTAATGAAAACTAATCTTCATACAATTGCAGTATTCGCCTTTTAATATTGTTACAAGTGCCTAGGCGTGTAAAAAAATATTTAAAATTATTCCATTTTTAAATTTCGATAATCGATAAGAGCTCCCAAGAGAAGAACATTTTTTTTAATCTTCGTAAACATCATGGCACGCGATAGTCTTGAAATTATAAAAAAAAGAATTCAAATTTGGAACGTTAGTTATTTCTGCAGCAAAGAATTCAAATTTGGAACGTAAGTTATTTCTGCAGCAGATTTTGTTTCCAATCAGTTCATGCTTGTAATTTTTTTTTTTTTTTTTTCACTTTAATCACAATTCACCATAAGTCTCTGTTAAATGCAACTAGAAGTGTCTTGAAGCGTGCTCGTACCTGCATAAGACAAGACGGCGGCCACATCGAACATTTACTCAAGTAATAAACCAACTGTATGAAGATTAGTTTTCATTAAATTTGACCAACTTCTGCTGTTCAGATTTTTTTCTTTCCATACAATGAAATAATCCTTACATGAAACAGAGCCGACCCGCCTCAAAAAAAAAATTTACCAACTTTATAATTTTTTAAGAACAACTCACGCTTGACCAAAAATTTTAACGAGCCAAATTTGTTTACTTAAAAAAACACCTAATGTCTCCTTGGACACTTTTCCTCTATCTCCTTTAGATTCGGATTTCCCCATACTGTCCCATTTAAAAAAAACACTCTGTATATATAAACAATTTTACATGCCGTGTTTTTTCACGTTTTATCTATATTTTGCGGAAAGTTTGAATAGGGTTCTTTTTAATTTCTAGTCAAGTATATGCTTGCCAATTTTCAAGTCTTTAGCTCATAGATTCAAGGGGTGCCCATACAAAAACCCCTTTGCACCCTTATCTTTATAATTTTTATAGCCTTTTGCGTGGCCGAAGATCCATTGAACGTTTTAGTGAAAGTTGCATATTAATCCATTCGATAGTTTTCCCATGATACCCGGACAGAAACAGACAAAAAGAAGACATAACACTCCTTTTCGTTGGGCTGTCGTAAGATGGCGCTGTTGCGTAAAGACGATTTCATACAAATCTTCTCAAATTTGGCCTGTGGGTCACCGAACTCCATCAAACTTTTTTATACGTTTAATATGGTTTGTTGGAGTTCAGACGCCGACAAAAATCTGGAGAATGACCTTTTAAATGCGTGGAACGGTTGGTGAAAATTGGAAGTGCATTGACAGAAATGCATGGCCCAAACCAGAGCCCAAAATAGCTTAATCATTCACATAGCTTATTCGGACATGTGTTCTTGTACTCTTCAACGTACTATGATGATTGTTTTTCTTTGTATTCATATTGACTTTGACTTATTTTAAGTAGCTTAAGAACTATCATTGTAATAAGCTTTTTTTGCCAAAAAATGACTGACTGTTGAGTTTGTTTCGGCGTTTCTTCTTAAGAGTCCGCAGTAAGCTCGATTCTCCATACAAACGTAGTTACGCTCTCATTTTAAAACTACGTGTTGGATTGTAACGAAACTTTGCATGTACAATGACAGGTATATCCAGGTCTGTAATTAGTTTACGTAGCTTCAGATACCATAGTAAAAAAAATACAGCGAACATAAGTATTTCATACAAAACTTGTTTTTGCTGTATTTCGTTTGTTTTATAAACTGGAACCATATAAACTAATTACAGACATAGATATACCTCATGTCATTGCATATGCAAAGTTTCGTCATAATCCAACACGTAGTTTTAAAATGAGAACGAAACTCCGTTTGTATGGGAAGGTGAAATTCGGCCGAGCTTACTGTGGACTCTTCACAGTGGTCTTCTATTTCAGAAACGCTGGTAGAATATTGACTTGTAATTAAGTGCCATTACGGCCTACTTGCAGAATAAAATGAATGAAT
Source organism: Epinotia ramella (assembly GCA_947578815.1). Lineage (NCBI taxonomy): Eukaryota > Metazoa > Arthropoda > Insecta > Lepidoptera > Tortricidae > Epinotia > Epinotia ramella. The sequence continues at coordinate 28,036,741 of OX388205.1, forward strand.
GTAATAATAGATTATATTGAATGTTTAGTTCCTGTTTCCAGACACTGGCTGTTCGGTTCGCGGGAGGTGGACGGCTCGGCGCGCGGGCCTCGCGGCTGGTTCCCGCGCGCCGCGGCCGTGCCCACCGACCTGCTCAAACACAAGCCCGACTAGCGTGCGTGTGCGTGTGCGTACCATGTCTACTCTTCATTTACACCTGTAGTTACACGTGGAGACTGAAAACATACCTCCTATCTATAGGTAATTGTCAATCGAAAGCAGTGTTCACACTTTCAGGGTGCGACCCTTTGAGGAGAGAACTTATATTTTTGAAGTGAAGACTTCTTTAGCGGCGCTGTGCACTTTTTGTGATGGTGAAAAATTGTTAAGCTCGCCACAGGTCACTTGACCGTAAGATTCGTAAGACGTGAGATTCGAGACAGGTCACGTGACCGTAAGATGTCACGTGACCTGATCGAAAACTGTTACAATGTCATTGAGTTTTCACTTCTGCAACCAGGTCTTTTTTTTAGTATCAAGTTGTTCCTGTACTATAAACATACGAGTAACTACGACCCCTTTCAAGGGGCTTTGAGGCGTAGACCCGGTGGGTCGCGGCCAACTGGTTGAAAAACACTTATTTAAAGGATTATAAATATTATAATTAACTACAGACAGTTATAAATCGTTTTTTCTACTCCTGTACCGTTATCTGTCATTTATATAGGCTCTAGCTCAAATACAATGACACCGATAATACGTCGTCGAAAAACTCTATGCTCTATAAACGCACTGTTTAGTGTACTTTTATGGTTCATACATTTTTCATAAAAGCACTGTTTACCACGATGTCAAATCATGTAACTTTTTTTCAATCGGCCGCCATATTGCAGTGGTACCAACTTCATAAGCAAATTTTTCGAAATAAAAAGTTTTACTATCAAAGATTTGTAGAACATAAATTATTTACTAATATAAAAATAAATGATCATGTATTATGTGTATACATATTTTACCAATTATTGGTATTATTTATAAATGTAAACCGATCCGATTCGGTTCGGATCCGGATTCAGTTTGGTTCGGATGGCAAGTTCAAGGAAATTAAAAACAAAACAGACCATAAACAAGAGGTGTCAATGTGTCATATTTCTAATTTCCCACCAAAGTTCCAATTCAAAATGAAAAGACGAAATATGATAACTATTCGTTATTTATTACTTATTAAGATTTTATTCGTGTTTGTGAAGTGAAGAAAACTGTGTACGTTCCTTTTAAAATGGACGAAGAAGAAAATAACTGCACTGCTGACGAAATTGCGTGAGTAGTTTAGAACTAACGGAAAAACTACTGCCTGAAAAGTCAAATGCTATTTATTTAGAATTAGTCGTAGAAAAAATATTGTACGCAACGGTGTTAACTTGCTCTTAAAACGCTCGTGGCGTCTTTAATTGCGATGCTCGCCAGGGCTCGCATCGCAACTCACGCCACTCGCGTTTTAAGACCCTACTTATTCAACAGTTGCATAAAATACTATATGGGGAATGTTTCGTTTCGCTCCCCATACAAACGGACAAGAATCCTTCATTACAAAAAATAATACTTATTATTATTTTACTTAGCCAGCCACGTTAGTGACGAGATGCAAATACACGTATGCGAAAGTATAGTGATATTTCAACAAAAAATATCGAAAATGTACTTTACTATATTTTTGCATTATTAGTTCCGTATGAGATGTTTGAAACTCTCTAATAAAATAGTACCTGTTTATGGCGGTTTTATGAGTGATAATAACCTGAATTCGTTTTCCACACAAGCAATGTATTCCCGAAAACCTTTGTATGCGAAATGCTACGTAATGCCAACCCTAATCGACAAAGAAGCCACTCTTATGTGAGCCATCAATGTCAAAAATACATATAAATTTTACACCTTTTTACTATAGAATAATGTGTAATAGTGTTAACATATCTGTAACGTCGACTGGACAAAACAAATTAAGAGTCATATTTCTTAATAATGGGTCGCTTATTATACAACATTTTTCTAAAGTGCAGTGCTCAAATTATAAATTACTCTGTGCAACTCAAATCTTCTGGAAGTTCCTGACGCAAGTAAATGTTACATTTTAAAGTACATATTTGTAGAATGTTTAATGTACTGTACGACAGAAAGTCTATGTTCGCACAAGTTATTTTATGTACTTAGAAAGGAAATTACTTATGTTATGTAGTACACTTAGTTTTATAGATCAATCAAGAACTTTAGTTGTTTTATATATTTTGTAGAGAGATTAACGAGCGGCGCAAGTCTTAAGTTATCAAACTTGTTATCACTTTAAGTTGGCACCACTTGGGTAAGGAACGCAGTTGTGAAGAGGAATCAATAGAATTGTGCAATGTTTTAAATGAAACAGAAGAATTCTTTTTACATGGTTTATTATTGAAGTCAAAACAACAAACACTTTCTTATTAAACATAACATAATGCTACATAATGCCAACCTTGGCGATTTTTCAGATATCACTGCTGGCGTCAAAAGGAAAATGTAATAGTTTAAGATATTCAGTGCCAACTATTGCTGCACGCTACGCTTGTAGCCGATGTGATTTTCCCGGTAAGTAGCGGAGAGCGTCTAGAACCTAGGCGGCCGCTGGGTGGCCTCCTTTTTGGTTTTGTTTCATAACCTACATTTTTTTCATATCTTCTCATTCTGTGTCTCCGAATCGATGAATCCGAGTGTTCTTATGTTATCTACTCTTATATCAATGGAAACTATTTTGTCCTCGCTGCATAGTAAGCATTCAATCTTACCTTCGGCTGCGGCCAATTCTTTCAACAAAAGCCCGCTGTATCCGCGTAAGTTGTTAAATATTATCAGCAAAAACGATGGAACGACATTGTTCAAATCATAACTGAGTGCTTCACGTCGTTTTCCTGTAAGATGACAGTCATCAAGGCTATAATTATCTAGCGGTTCTCCACAAATATGATGTGTTTCAAAGTCTTCCTCCATCAGTCTATCCATTTCCATAAGACGGTGGGTTGCCGAGAGTATGCGACTTATATTTCCGGCATCGATGTATAAATGTTGAACGAATTTCAGGACACAATCTTCCCCGCTATATGTGACAAATTTCGATAAGCTTTTGTCATAATCACAATGAATATAGTATGAAAAACTGTAAGGAATGTGTTGGCTGATATTAGGTGCGTGTTCCGTTTCGCTTTTTCGATCGGCCGATATTGAGTCGAAGTTTTCGTATATTACAAAAGGGACTTTCATGTCTTGGTGTACATTTTTAAACTTTTTTACGTTTTCTGTAGGAAGCGGGGCGTTTTCACCACAGTCCACTTTTTGATGGTACTCCAGTTCTTCTGCAGACTTGAAACATTGCAGGTCTTCGCAATAATGCTTTTCTCGACCGTTTGCCTTTGTATATACCAAACGTGACAAGCTATTTATCGTAGAATAATGATTTTCATGAAACAACAAGTTGACATGTCGTGTTTTGTCCACTAGAATCTTTCGTGAAATGTAGAGAGGCCCAATCAGTTTCTCTGCATCATCTATACCGTATACGTTGACACGCAATCGTCAACATCGTATCGTCGTATTTATCGTTATTCTTCTCAAATTGCTTGATACGTTTGAAGTCCGTCGGAAATGGGATTCCTTCCCAGTTGAATAGCTCTTTGTACTGGTAGTACCTGCTCACTCTCGCCGCGTGCTTTTGCTGTGGGAAAAGGCCTGCAAGTGTCGCCCACATGAAACTAGCGTCATCATGATTTTTCACATTAACACAGGATTTTTTCCGCATAATCCAATTGGGAAGACGAATGTATGAAGAAGTTTTCAGCGACTGCTTGTTGATGTTTAAATCGAAAAACAATATTTTTTCCAAGTGTCCGTTATCGCGTTCTTGAAACTCCTTCATCTTGCGAACGATTGGCGGTACCGTCACTTTAAAAAACGATTTGGATCTAAACGCAGCGTCCAGGACCATATTTTTCGCAGCGAAGGATTCACGTTTGATTGTATAACAGTTTACATCACTCTTTTTCATGAACACACACATTAATTCAGCGTTGACTTTTATTTGTTTATGAGTTTTCATTTCCATTTTCAAAAGTTTTTTGATTCTTGATTTGTGCGATGTCAGAAATGCTTCAGGGTGCAGCAGTTTTTCTATTTCGTTGAATCTGTATGTGATAGTTCCGCATTTAAATGCAGAATCAACAACATAAGGGCCGCCATTGGTAGTAGGTTCTAGAACACATAGTAATTTATGTCGTTTGGTTTTCGAATGAGGAATGAGGCCGTTGGTGGGAAGATCTTCATTACAGAACTGGCAGTGGTAAGTCATATCGAATACTGAAGTAAACGGCATGAGTACGGTTAAAAGTGAGCCGGAAGGGAGGGGTTATCACAGGAAAAACACACACACACACACACACACACACACACACACACAGGTTACAGGTTACAGGTTAGGTTAAGGAAAAAAACATCAAAAGTCGTTACAAGAAATACAAGGATAGATTAGTTTAATTGGCGCTTATTCTTGGAACAAATAGAGGTTAACAGAATATCGGTTTCTAAAAACTCGATTCCAGGGTTTAGATTGATTTTGATCCCACATGCAGTCGATGTAGAAGCTTAAACCACTGGTCAGTTTTATTAAAATTCCTTTGACTGTAACAAAAGCGAAGATTGCATCACTAGTTGCCCGCGCGGCAACGCAGGCAACGTCGCGGGTTAAAATATAGCCTATGTCCATCTAGCAATCCATTCCATTCTATACAGCGGTGAAACAGTATTTTAGTTCGGATAAGTGGTTCCGGAGAATACCTCCTCTTTGTTACTTTTTTTCATTATTCAACAGCAAAATACATTTCATGTTTTTTAACAATTAAACAATAATGTACAAGTCTCGTACACAAACTAATTCATTTTATCCGGTCATGGTATAAGTAGTTCTATAGAAAATAACAAAGTATTAATTTAATTAGTGCTTATCAGCTTCATTACTTCCTGTGTTGCGACCGCCATCAAATCAAATCAAATCAAAAGTGTTTATTTGTTAAAACATAGGTACATTCTGGTTACAGTGAACCATGAACGAGCAACTCGTCTTATTTTATAACAAGACTATCTGCCCTCGCGGCTTTGCCCGCGTATTGCAATAAAACCCACGGGATACAATATAGCCTATAACAGGGGTCACCAATTAGTTTCGCTCAGGGTCCGTTTTAAGAAATGAAATGTCCATCGCGGTCCGCATAACATTTTACAGAAAAAAAAATGCGGGAGGATACATTTTTATTTAATTACGTAGGTACTCTGTAGTGCAAGTTGCTGTGTTCTCGCGGTCCGCACAAAACGGGTCGGCGGTCCGCGTCCGCCATTGGGCCTTTACGCATCCCGCCCGGCCGGGGATGCACGATCGGGTATGTCGGACTCCCGGAAACCGTCCGTACTACCGACTAAAACCCCACGGTGTTCCTTCTCGCTGCTTGTGGCGGAGCCACGGGAACGCTTGTGCACACATCCGCGACTCCGCCAGCAGCTGTCCTTAATTTGGACCCATCACAGGGGGGGGATGTTGACCCAGCCCCAGACACACGTCGTTAGGAGCGTACCTGAACACCGGCACGCTCTCCAACCCGGGGACCTCTTCCATTTGGGTGATAAGCGTCCCCACGCCTATCACCCGGAGGACCTCGCTAGGGCGGCAATCGGCGATCGTGGGCCAATCGCCTGCGCCCAGCTTTCTTGCGCCGCATCGGGTGGGCATCCACGTCTTCCTCCCGTGCGCGCTCGGCTGACTCCTTTTCCGCCATAACCTCTTCGCAGAAAGAGGCTACTGCTTGCCAGCACCTATTTTCTCTCGTCATTGCCGCCGTTATTGTTGGCAGTGACAGATCTGCCCCTACTATCGCGGTCAGATTGCCGCGTGGTTCCGCCCACGCAGGGCACTCGGCCAGTGTGTGCAACGCCGTATCGTCTGCCGCACCGCAGTGATGACACGCTGGCGTGGGCTCTCTCCCGACCTTGCACAGGTACTTGCCAAAACATCCGTGGCCCGTTAAGACCTGTGCAAGGCGAAAAGACACAATGCCGTGTCCTCTGCCGACCCAGTCCCTTACGACCGGCTGTATGGCACCTACTGTCCAGTGGCCCGCACTGGGGGCCTCCAACCGTTCACTCCACTTGTTGAGGAGTATTGCGCGGGCATCGTCTCTCCAGCGCTTTCTCTTCTAGCATAGGCCCGCCCTCCGGCTCTTGCCGCTGCTATGCGTCTGTAGACACTAGCGAGCATCTCGGCATCTAGGTCCCAAGGTGGGGTCCCGGCCAGTGCACAGGCCGCCTCAAAGGAGACGGTCCGGTAGCCTCGCACCACCCTGATGGCCATGACCCTTTGCGGCCGTCGCAGAAGGGCCTTGTTTTCCGCGTTCAGTGCGTCCACCCAGATGGGGGCGCCGTAAAGGGCCATTGACCTTACCACCATTATGTAGAGCCGTCGGCAGCCAACGTTCGGTCCTCCTACATTGGGCAGGAGCCGGCTCAGCGCTCCGGTAGCTTTGACTAGCTTCGGAGCCAGTCGCCTTAAATGCTCCTTAAAGTTCCACCGGCTGTCGAGGACGAGTCCCAGGTACTTCATCGTCGACCCGACGCCGATGGAAACTCCGCCCACCACCAGTTGAGCGCCAGATGGGGGTGCTCGCCGGGGCCCATGGAAACAAATGGCCTCCGACTTATGGAGGGCGACCTCCAGACCCAGTCTCTTGATTTTGCCCACCACATGGGCCACTCCCGCCGTAGCCAGGATGGATGCGTCCCTGAACGTGCCAGCCTTCGCGGTAACGAGAGTGTCGTCGGCGTAGCACGTCAGTTCTATCCCCCGTAGGTTCCTGCCACGTAGCACCCAGTCGTAACCGATGTTCCACAGGAGTGGCCCTAGGACCGACCCCTGCGGGATACCGCACGACACCTCTTTTGAGCCCCAACCGTCGGGCACCGGGTACTTAATCTCCCTCTGCGATAGATACGTGTCAATGATATCGCGTAGGTACCTCGGCACGCCGTAGAATTTCAACGCCTCCCTTATACATCCCCACGGCAAGGTGTTAAAGGCGTTGGAGATGTCAAGGGAGATCGCAGGAACCACACCTTTGTCAGAGACCGTCTCCTCCACTAGGCTCCTGACACGAGCGATGGCATCTCCACGCACGCGGAAAGTAGCCCTGCTAAATAGCGCCCTTACGCGCGATTCGAGAGGACCCAGCGCCACCACCCAAGCCCGACCTGGTATGCCGTCGGGGCCCGGAGCGGTGTTCTTCCGCTTCATGCGGAGCAAGGCCGCCCTTAATTCACCCTCCGTGACCTCAGGTGCACGCTCGGTACCGACATCGTTTGGGGCACCTGCCGGCGCCATGGGCGGCGGCACGTGTTCGCCCCTCTCTGGAAACAACGTGTCGACCACACGCCTCAGGGTCTCCGGCTGGAGCGTCTGGGTCAGTGGGGGAGCCCACGGTCGGAGCTTGCACCTCACCATTTTGTAGGGCTTTGTGTTTGTCGTTGTTGAGACTCTCCAGCATCTCCTGTTCGGCGACCTCCTTTGCTTTGGCGATTGCCACTTGCAGAGCCACTACCTGTTCCCTGTATGCGGCATACAGCTGGGCCTCTTCTTGGACGTTGCGTCTTCGACGTCTTCTTCTTCTGGTGTAAGAGCGTCGCGCTGCTATGCATGATTCCCGCAGTTGCGCGAGCTCAGCGGACCACCAGTACACCTTACGCTGCGGTGTTTGTGGCCTGGCTCTAGGCATGGCCGCGTCGCAATTGTCAGTCATAGCTTCCCCGAACCATTGGACCTCCCTTTGGATGTTTAAGGGGCCTTCGGGTACTGGCAGCCATGCCTTGACCAATGCAGCCTCCTCCATCACTTCCCGATCGAGGCGCTTCAGCACCCACCGAGGGCCGTCACCTCGGACGGATCGGCTCTGGGAAGCTGCTGCGGCTGAGAACGCCGAGACGCTGTACCGGATATACCGGTGGTCAGAGAGCGTCTCCACGTCTTCGAGCACATGCCACCCCTGGAGACGACGGGCCTGAGCGGCACTGGCAAACGTCACGTCAACGATGGAACCTCCATTGTGCCGCACGCACGTGTCGACCGACCCTTGGTTTATCACGACTAAGCCCGTTGCTATGGCCCATTCTTCCAGCTCACGCCCCCGCACGTCCGTTGACGGGGATCCCCACGCCACGGACTTGGCGTTGAGATCCCCGGCAACGAGCACAGGTGTCGGATGACTTCGGTGGATAAGCGCCCCCACGTCCGTCAGGAAGGTTTCGAATTCAGCCAGGGTCCTGTTAGGCGAAAAATATACACTGACTACAAGGGTGCCGTCCAGAACCCCAGCTACAAATCCTCTACCTTTTTCCGTTCGTGTAAACGGCGGCGAGCCAGCAGCCGTCTGCGTGACTATTGCCACCGAACCGTCGAGGTCCCCAGCCCAGTTATCCCTTAGGGGGATAGAGTAGGGTTCGGAGACGATAGCCACGTGCGTCCTCCACTCCGCCATGCCACAGATTAAAGAATACAAGTACAGATACCCAATCCCATAGAGCAAAAGCGTACCGTCCTAATGTAGGCAATTCTGTATACAATTTTAGTCTCGTAGCTACACCAGTAGATGCCGTATCCGAGCTACCACGGCTATGACGCTGTCAGCCTTTAGTAATACATTGAGATATCACCAGATGGCGTTGACTTCCCGGGCAACAAATACAGTATTTTTGATTTTTTCGATATGAAAGTAGTATTTTAGAGACAATATTACACATCACACAAAAATATACATAACCAAATGCTTAGAGCCTGTGGTTCCATAGAACTTTCGCGACCCGTGATGGCGCCATCTAGTGACAGTACCCAGTAATACGTAGCAAGCTTGAAAGCTGACTCGTATAGTACGAGTTACATGGATTTAGTATAAATTTTATTGCATTTACTAAACTTATAAAATATACCTTTATTGTATGTGCGAAAGTATGTTTGTGATATAATTAATGTACGTTGAATTTATTAAGGTGTAAAAATCATTCTATCTTCACGATTACTGGTTCAAATGTTTCGCTCGGTATCACAAATAATGTATGTATGGCGCGTTATTACAGCCCCATTTACTGTATGTAACGTGTGAGTTTTGTACATATATTTATGTAAATAAACTTTAATCGAATAAATACTTGGTTTCCTTTTAATTCTAGTGTGTTTTGGACCCTAAACATGAAAGCTGGCAAGTTAGGTTTTTTAGAAAGACTAAACGGGACCTAAACGTGCATAATATATTATACCCGTGGGGTATCATACGAGTAATATGGCGATAATTGGCCCTACAGCAATAGCCTATTTAGCCTACTCAGGCGTTGAAGAAGAAAAAAAGAAAGAAAGATATATTTATTCACAAACACACAGGACACACTTATTAAATCCATACTAATATCATAAATGCGAAAGTGTGTGTGTTTGTTTGTCCGTTTTTCACGGCAAAACGGAGCGACGAATTGACGTGATTTTTTAAGATAAATAGTGGAAGGGATGGAGAGTAACATAGGATAGTTTGTATCCCCGTAATCATCCCCTATGGGGGTGAAATGGGGGGGTAAAAGTTTGTATGGAGCTGCGATATAAACGAGTTCCACGCGGACGGAGTCGCGGGCAGAAGCTAGTAATAAAATAAACAAGAAAAGCATGAAACAAGTGTGTCTCTGCGGCAGTGAACCGCACACTGGCTCAGCATTATGCTGAGGTGTCAGACACCTGCAGCGCTGATTTTCAGCCAGCACCGTTGGTGACTCACAGAAACGTCATACAATTTCATATATAAACTAATATACTATTTGGATAGACGAGAGAGAAATAAATATAAATAGGTACCAGGTGAGATGTAATGTAGGCCTACCTACATGCAGCATCAATACAGTAAAATAAGAACACCTACATTGTAATTGACAGGTACCTATGCAAAATTAAATAGGTAATAAAACACCTATAAATGTGTAAAAGGTTTATTGTGCATCAAAAACATTCGTAAACCTACGTACAAAATTACTTCTCGACCATAAAGCTCAGAAATGACAGAACCCACAAATAAGTTAGCTCTAGCATAAAACTATATTAAATCCAATACGTTATTATATTATCACGGCTTATTATTATATTAAAATTAATAAATGCAGTTAAACAAACATACGGACACTCGAACTTTCATTTTGAAAATATTTTCAGAAAGTTTGTACTGTTAGCCATATCAGTGAAGCACGGACTCTTAAAGCTACCTTAATTAATTAAAAATAATATAGATTGACGCCAAAAGAAAGGAACATTAATATTGGAAAATTGACAAGTTAATTGGTATCAAATTGGATTCATAATTGCTGGTTAATAGGGTTAATTTCCTCCGTTACTTTACATAATAGTTATGGGTTTTAAGCGTTGACTAGGTAGGTATGATTGACAAATCAAAATGATAACTTACTAAGTTTACACCATATACTAGGCCGGCAAAGACACAAAAAATCCAACGCTGCTATGCAAAATGAGACCACTAAAGGCAAAAGAGCAGATTTTCTGGAAGAAGAATTAGATTTCTCCGTTCAGCGATACCAAACGTCTCTGTATTTATATTTATTAGTAGCTCCATTCATTTCCTTTCTGGTGGAAATCAATAAGTAACAGTTCTGTTTAAAAGCCGCATCAAACAACAATTAACTCGTATTTCATCAAGGTGTCCACTTTAAACTTCACTTTTGATTAAAGTCTCCAGCCAACGCTCACCCCTGACCCCCTAATACTCGTTATCATCATCCAGCTCTCCCTCCGTAGAGTCCACTCCGACCTCCTCATAGTCCTTCTCAAGCGCCGCCAAGTCCTCGCGGGCCTCGGAGAACTCTCCCTCTTCCATGCCCTCTCCCACGTACCAGTGGACGAAGGCGCGCTTGGCGTACATCAGGTCGAACTTGTGGTCGAGTCTGGGAACAAGTATATAAGTGGTCATTAAATTGGTTTTTGGAAAATTGAGCTCGAGTGGACGAGTATCCAGTGTATCCACTTAGAATAAGTAGCTAAAATTATCCAGCGGGATAGCGCGGAGCTGTATGCGAGGAAGAAAACACCAATATCATTGCTATCCTGGCACGCTTTTCTCTTCCTATTAGTGGTTTTCTAGTGATGAATAAGATCCCCAGTGACGAGGAGAATTCGCTGTGGGATTTTTCCCCTCAAATTAGGTTGATAACATAGCACGGAGCTGTATGGGGAGAAGAAAACACCAATATCATTGCTATCCTGGCTCGCTTTTCTCTTCCTATTAGTGGTTTTCTAGTGATGAGTAAGATCCCCAGAGATGAGGAGAATTCGCTGTGGGATTTGTCCCCTCAAATTAGTTTGATAACATGATAACTAGAGCGCTGGCAGTTGTATGCTCATACGAGTTTATATTCCTCAAAACCTACTGTAACTTCCGGAATAGCAACTATACGCAACCTGTTTGGGCTGGTTTTTTTAATATCACGTAGGTGGCAAACCCACGGTCCGCCTAAGCGATCTCCGTACCCCATGCTGGCCTCGTGAAAACCTCGGCATAGCTCGATCCACATCGGGTGCGTTCGACAGCGTTCGTAAATGTCGACTGTATGTAAGGCATACGAGCACGTACCTAGCCCAGGCCTCGGCGATGGCGGTGGTGTTGGACAACATGCAGACAGCGCGCTGCACCTTAGCCAAGTCCCCGCCGGGAACAACTGTGGGCGGCTGGTAGTTGATGCCCACCTGGAAACCGATTATAAACATTAATCAACGCTCGAAATTATTGACACTAAGGGTGCAGAAAAATCAGCGTTAAATATGGCGCTGGCAGCTTTAATTCTATAGAATTTGTCAAATTTTCCATACATTCAGATTACAGATTACGGCGAACACCGCTTACGATAACAGACGGTTTGGTACAGTCACCCTAATTAGTACCTAAGCATAAGCACTAAGAAGACGAAGGATCTGGACAGATATGAAACAACAGTTTGTAACTAAATTGTGTTTAGTTCAGGGAATGTGCTGGTGATTTTATACATCAGAAAAATAAGACCTGGGTCGAGTTGAGTTGTACCACCTGCTTCCTGCGATGTGTTGCTCATTACTAAAGGTCGTGGGTCTCCCGCTGAACCACCTACGTGTTACAATTTCCCTCCATAGGGTTTCACGATGCTTCAAGCTACTATTTTGCAAGTCTAAAGCAACACAGGGCAAATGGGCAGTTACTTCTTCCGCAAGAGCGCCTCTATGTTGCTTGTTTGGACTTGTAGCTTTGTGAAACGGACCACAGTTACATTCGACACCAACAGGCAGTTACACTTGACATTCGAGTTGCTCGTTTTTTCTTGTTGGATGATGATTAGTTATTACACTTAGATAGGTTGTTCAGTCGAATTAAAGCTTTACCTTAAATCCTGTGGGGCACCAGTCCACGAACTGGATGCTCCTCTTAGTCTTGATGGTGGCGATGGCCGCGTTCACGTCCTTAGGCACCACGTCTCCTCTGTTCCCGATAAAACAAAATAAGTATTAGTGGATTTAGTGGAGATGTCTACAGTAGGTAAGTAAGTATCTTCTAAGAGAATTCTACAGAGAATTCTGTATCTGGGACTGAAATAGGCAGGAGCTCTGGTTTCTAGTTAGATACTTGAGTGTTGTCTTATGGTAGTGTTGCTATGTTGAAAATGCTTTACCTGTACAACATACAGCAAGCCATGTATTTGCCGTGGCGCGGGTCGCATTTTACCATCTGAAATTAAAGAAAATGTTGCATTATAATTTTGATGAGTACCCCAAACCCCCAAACACATGTAATATTTTCGGAGAACAGCTCCTAAGTGTTCCCTTAGTGCTCTACTTTAAACGTAGATATATGTATAGTAATCAACTCATCTGAGCCCACTCAAGACGACGGTTTCCCTGCGAGATCGAATCAGAAACGATCTGCATCAGAACCAAGGTAGCAGACAATCTGAGAGACGCAGCTTACGAGTACTTAAGTGGGCATCTTACCAACTAAACCGACGGTTGCAGGAGTTCAAATGAGGACAGTTATTATGACGTTAGTTGATAATAAAGATGACTAATGGCTCACCTGGTTGGCGGGCTCAAAGCAGGCATTAGTGATATCAGCGACCGTCAACTGCTCATGGTAAGCCTTCTCCGCGGAGATGACGGGCGCGTACGTGGCGAGCGGGAAGTGGATGCGCGGGTAGGGCACCAAATTGGTCTGGAACTCGGTCAGGTCCACGTTGAGGGCGCCGTCGAAACGGAGAGATGCCGTGATTGAGGACACGATCTGAAAACAGGTTTGCAGTGCAGATAAAACAAGTATGCTACAATCTCGTGAAGTTTAGAACATGGATCTTAGTTTGGCCTATGCTATAATGCTCCAAACGATTGCCTTACTTGATCACCATCCTCAGCATTGAGGGACCGACTGATGAAGATATTGTAGAGGAGTCAACGAAAATTTGAAAAACTGATTGTGGTTGGGAACGCCTAAAGTAAAAGACATGTCGTCTGTGATCAAATTCTACACGGTCGTACGGGACGCGCGGGACAGAAGCCGGTGGAGGCAGGCCATCCGCTCCAGATGCAACCCTGATGTTGACCACGATCGTGAGACACAAGGGACCGACGCAGAGTTCTGTTTGTTGATTACCTGGCCGATCAGCCTGTTGAGGTTGGTGTACGTAGGGCGCTCGATGTCCAAGTTGCGACGGCAGATGTCGTAGATGGCCTCGTTATCGACCATGAACGCACAGTCCGAGTGCTCAAGGGTGGTGTGGGTGGTCAGGATGGAGTTGTACGGCTCCACTACTGCTGTTGACACCTGGAGAAAACATTGAGGACATTATTCATTGACTGAATTATCGACGACTTCGGCTAAACCACCGAACTACGGACTTCTCTTCCTTGTCCTGTTCTTCATGGCTGAGGGACGTGACGGCTGTGGGCGCTCTTCACCATCACTATGAACACACTAGGAACACCTATGGATGGAACTATGGACTACGGGGCTTTAAAAGCAAAGTTGGCGAAATCATCAGAATTTGGAATATATTCGCAATCGTTAGTCGTACGGTTTTGTTTTTCTGTCTCCCTGTCATAACTCTAGGTACCTGAGGCGCTGGGTAGATAGAGAATTCGAGCTTGGACTTCTTCCCGTAGTCGACGGAGAGGCGCTCCATCAGAAGCGAGGTGAAGCCCGAGCCGGTGCCGCCACCGAAGGAGTGGAACACCAGGAAGCCCTATAACAGAACACATGGTTGAAGTTTTGTTACAAAGGAAAAAGAGAAACATTCGGTTGAGGTCGCCCGTAGTCTGAACTGTAAGTAGACAGATCTTGGACAACACTACAAAAAAACTGCAAGGTTTTACGAATAAGTACCTGGCAGGCACAGGTTTTCAACCCGGGTTTTAACGCACTTTGTGTGATGTGTGTGAATCAAAGATCTTCCATGCGAGGCTGGTTCTCTCACCTAGATTATTTGACTCGTTTAATTTAATTTTAGGCAGTCAGTTATCTTATATTATTCACTCAATGTATTCGTACCTGAGAACCAGAGAATCGGTATATAAGGTACATTCTATTTTAACACGACGTCAACTACCACCTCCTCAAATGATTTAGTGACCGCTATGCGCGCTAGTTCTAAGTTGCTTTCTCGAGTAACAAGTTCTCTCCTGAAGTCAGCTCGGTAGTCAGCCAGTCTCTGGTAAATTTCCTAGCTTCTAGTCTATGAGTTATCAGTGACTAGTTGACTGTTCTATGTCACCTGGAGTCCCGTGCATTGGTCGGCTAGCTTCCTGAGCCTGTCGAGCACGACGTCGACGATCTCCTTCCCGATCGTGTAGTGTCCGCGGGCGTAGTTGTTAGCCGCGTCCTCTTTGCCAGTGATAAGTTGTTCTGGGTGAAACAGCTGCCGGTATGTGCCGGTGCGGACCTCGTCTGCGAACAAAGAAGGTATGATTAGAGTTGGAGATGCTCAATGCGTCATTTAAATTGATTTCGTGAACCGCGTCTTAGCAAATGTTAAAGAGACATCGGTAATGGAAATCTCGCTTGAAGCCAAAAACACTTCAAATAGCATATCGCGAACAACCATCGTATCGCGTAAAACGAACTGCTGAAGAAATGTCGTGATTCATCTCAATAAAGAGAGTACGGAATTTCAAATATTTTACGCGGTTCCTAGAGAGTAGACACTTAGTCGGGCCTTTCATTTCGGCCAAACTCGACTCTCGCACAGCGCCGAGCAGCATCCGATCGCGCCTGGAGCGAAAGAGTACGTACCTACTGTGCGGCGAGCGTGTGCGAACGGGATGCCATAATTACCTAGAACGTTCTAGCTGCCAAACATCGGTTTTATTAGGCAGAGACCCGTCTGTGACTTAATATAAAAACCCTAAAGCGTTTTATGAAGAAATTACCGGATTCCAAACTAAACACGAGTACGGCGTAGGTAACCAGTAACGTCCATAAACCTCTAACAGTAAACAAGCCCCAATCCCCAAGAAGCACGATCTCAAGTTTATTGGAGTTGAGATTGGCATCTTTATTGAGAGCACTCATAAGTGAACGTCGATTAAACAGACGTCTGTTGTCTTAAATTACTTAATTGCTATTTGTAGTTCATTCACCACGTACTGCAATGACGTTGACCGTTAGTAAGTGTACCTACTTGAGCTGATTTGGTTTGGCCGAATTGCATCAAGATGGTCCATTCAAAAAGCAATGCTACCGTTCAAGATCCGTACAGCTATATAAAAGTCCTCCACAACAAATAATTTTAATCATAATGCAGAGCAAACATTCCGAATACTTCAACATTTTGTATCTTTTACGTCTGAACTGAAAATCAGCCTCACGGCTTGTGTCACCGTGCAGGATGGTGTCCTTTGGCACTGCAACCTGCTTTACTTTTTCGTTTACTTGTAACTACTATGTTACAGAGACTGTAGGTACTACT
The DNA here is from genome assembly GCA_947578815.1 of Epinotia ramella. Lineage (NCBI taxonomy): Eukaryota > Metazoa > Arthropoda > Insecta > Lepidoptera > Tortricidae > Epinotia > Epinotia ramella. Next base: position 28,052,797 of record OX388205.1, read on the forward strand.
ATTTACTGTTCTATTAAACAAATCTTACTTAATGAGAAGTATTACGTGGGCTTTATGAGATCATATATTTCATATCGCAGCACCCAGATCTCAGATCGCATTCATTTCTTTACAGTGGGGAATCCAGCTTAGGTTAGATTTTATTTAGGACTTAGATTATTATGAAGGGAGTGTGATCCCTAGTGTCTCTTAGAAAGTGGTATCTATTGTAATTATAATATGATCCTACCTTTTGATCTCGTTCCAAAGATGCAGCCTTGGGGTAATGCCAAGATAGGAGCAAGATCGACATTGGTTTTGTATTAGATACACAACAAAAAAATGCGCACCAGGTAAATACTAAGGTACTTCATACTTCCAAATAAAACTGAACCATGACTAGTCAGTAGCCGGATCGCAGCCAATTATAACGGTACAAAACACTCATCTTCAATTACAGTCGTGTTACAAAATTACCTACTCGAGTATCGTGCATATTTTTTGCATTGAGCGATGAGTGGCTACACAGATGTTATCGCACTTGAGATATGAAGGGGTTATTATATTATTTATCAAAACTGAGATATATTTTAGTCAGAAATGTGATCTCTAAAGGCCGTGATTATCATACATCGGGGTTTTCGGAGCGGGAATGATTTGAGAAAGAGTAGAGATAAACAGATATGTTAGTCTAAGAAAATATCTTATTATGCCTAATGAATAACTACCTCTCTGTGAGTTGTATACAATCTGTGACAAAGTTTTATTTTAATTTCCGTAAAAGTCTTATAACTTATAAGGTAACAATTAAAATAACTTTAATTAATTACCTGCTGTAAATTGAATAGTTGACACGATTTTCAGAATAAACTATTAATATTTTTTCTATATTTGGGACAGTTAATCTACGGCGTCTTGCTGTAAATATCCATTTCAAGGAGCTAAATGATCTTTCCACGTCGACAGTTGTAATAGGTGCATATTTAAATTTTTTGTAGGAATCAATTGATGCACGAGAAGTTTGAGATTGAAGTTCTATTTCTTTGCCTTGTACCAAGAGCTCACTATTGAAATCATATTTCATACCTGTATGTTTATTAGATGCGACATGTCGCGTTACACTAGATTTCGTTTGAGCGAAGCTCACATTGCACTTGGTGCAAAATAATAAAGAATCTCGAACCTCTATCTCTGGATTATTTTCTATCCACGAACGCATAAACTCGTAACGAGTTTTTTTTCTCGGAGGCATATTTGTGTTGACTGATTATTTACAGTTTTTTAAAATACAATTGCATATAAGTTTATCTACTAGACAAGCAAGGGTAACGGTTGACAATAGGTGTCTAATACAATGTCAATCTTAACGCTCGATATCTATGAAGCATTTTCTTATAAATGAATAGACTTAACTGAAGAGGTTGATAATGAATGACCAATATAAAATATGTACCTATATGTATGATTAATCTTTATTTATTTTTCAATCAATTATTCATTCGGTAGAAACCTACTAGGGTACGATCTGTTTTTAAGTAAATACCTACTCTTTGGCTAATGTCAAACGTTCCCGCTCCGAAAACCCCGATGTATGATGATCATACGTCGGGGTTTTCGGAGCGGGAATGATTTGAGAAAGAGTAGAGATAAACAGATATGTTAGTCTAAGAAAATATCTTATTATGCCTAATGAATAACTACCTCTCTGTGAGTTGTATACAATCTGTGACAAAGTTTTATTTTAATTTCCGTAAAAGTCTTATAACTTATAAGGTAACAATTAAAATAACTTTAATTAATTACCTGCTGTAAATTGAATAGTTGACACGATTTTCAGAATAAACTATTAATATTTTTTCTATATTTGGGACAGTTAATCTACGGCGTCTTGCTGTAAATATCCATTTCAAGGAGCTAAATGATCTTTCCACGTCGACAGTTGTAATAGGTGCATATTTAAATTTTTTGTAGGAATCAATTGATGCACGAGAAGTTTAAGATTGAAGTTCTATTTCTTTGCCTTGTACCAACTCATTTATAATTTTTAGTGTGCTATAGCCAGAATTCTTCTTTAACACCAACTTCAGTTTATCATAAATCTGTTTTCCTTTTACGCTCATCTTTAATTTGGAAACATCTCTATAGGTTTCATGAACTATTTTTAAACTATCGCTGATGGACAGCTTCGCATCCTGTAGTTTTTTAATAGCATTTGGGATAGTCATCAAATGATTTGCTATGAAATTTAAGTCGCTTTTTATATTTGCATTTCCAAACGCTCTTTTTGCCTTTCTAATACTCTGGGCTTCGGTGGGACTGAATGTATTTAGAACACGTTTCACTTCATCGTAATGTTTGCTGTAATACGTTGCAGCTTCTATCCAGGTTCCCCACCGAATAATTGTTGGTCGAGGTGGTAAAGGCACTCCGGGGAGCATTTCTTTAAACTTTTGTATTCTTTTAGGAGATTTCAAAAATGTCTTCTTAACATTTGCGATTAAATCATTCACATCTGGATAAAGTTTTCTTACTAGTTCAGCCACTCTATTTAAACCATGAGCCAAACATGTGACGTGCAAAAGATTGGGAAAAATACATTTTAAATTTCTTCCAGCCTTTAGCATGTAGCCCACACCGTCAGTTAAAAGTAAAAGTACTTTATTGTGATTATTATGGTTAGCACCCCATAATTCATCAAGAGCAATTGTGACCGTATTGTATATTGATACATTGTTCGTGCTGTCTAACCGTTTACTGGATATCAAGTGTTGAGTGCCAATGTGATCATCACGTAATGCTCCCACTATTACGTTAGCTATTTGACGACCATAATCATCCGTGGTTTCGTCAACACTCACATATATATATTCATTTTTTAGCTCGCTCCGTATTTTATTCATTTTTTCATCGTAAGCTTTATTTAAATATTCCCGTCGCAGTTGACATTCCGAAGGAACTTTTGCAGTTTTTCCAAATGTACCGGTAACACAATTTTCGATAATATCTTTAAATATCGGATTGTTTACCTGCGTCCATGGTATATTACAGCCCACAACAAATTTCAAGAGCTCACTATTGAAATCATATTTCATACCTGTATGTTTATTAGATGCGACATGTCGCGTTACACTAGATTTCGTTTGAGCGAAGCTCACATTGCACTTGGTGCAAAATAATAAAGAATCTCGAACCTCTATCTCTGGATTATTTTCTATCCACGAACGCATAAACTCGTAACGAGTTTTTTTTCTCGGAGGCATATTTGTGTTGACTGATTATTTACAGTTTTTTAAAATACAATTGCATATAAGTTTATCTACTAGACAAGCAAGGGTAACGGTTGACAATAGGTGTCTAATACAATGTCAATCTTGACGCTCGATATTTATGAAGCATTTTCTTATAAATGAATAGACTTAACTGAAGAGGTTGATAATGAATGACCAATATAAAAGATGTACCTATATGTATGATTAATCTTTATTTATTTTTCAATCAATTATTCATTCGGTAGAAACCTACTAGGGTACGATCTGTTTTTAAGTAAATACCTACTCTTTGGCTAATGTCAAACGTTCCCGCTCCGAAAACCCCGATGTATGGTGATTATACACGGATGGACACGTGCCTTTAAGTTTTTTTTTTCTTTTTTAAATTGCACCACTTGCAACGTTATCGTGTTAGCTATATTGAGATTGAGATTGAGATTGAGAGATTTTGATTTTTTCTTTCTTTGGACTTAAAACAAGTCAAGAAAAATCTGCACGGGTATAGGTACTACTATATACTAAGCGTTCTAATTAGAAAGAGACGGATAGTCTACTCGCCGCGACACAGCTCGCGGGCCTTCCTGTGATGGCTGTATCTACTGTGGAACGACTTGTAGTGTAGGGAAAGGTGGAAGGCAGGTCCCAATGCGTTGGACCGCGACCTAGTCAAAACTGCACTCAATGGTATACTCCGCGAAGGTACAAGAAGAGCTAGTACGGGAGGAGAGGCAACGGATGGTGAACAGGCCTTTAAATAGCGCTATTTTCGTATAGCGCTATCATTTATAACGTTATTATTCCTAAAACCGCTATACTCGAAACCGATATTTGACGCGCTGTATAGCGATATCCATTATAACGTTATAAATCTAAACCATTAATATAAAACCGATACTTTTTTAACCGATATAATAATGTAATAACGTTATAGGCTACCCCTTTCTCGCATTCAGTATAGCCTACTCGTGCAATGTAAGCGATGTGATTACGTAACGTAGGTTGTTTGTTAGAGTGCACGACGTCATAGTAAAATAGAGAATTTTTCGATTTGTTCGGCTTGTCGGCGCAGGTTGTAGCCTGATACGAATATCCTGACTAATAATTTTCAAATCAGATTGTCTTTAGCTACTCTGTGCCTCATTAATCGGAAATGCATCATCCCATAAAAAAACATGCCATGTAAAAAAGAGGTCAAGTCTCGAAACTCTTCCACCGTAAAAAGTTGTGAGATATTTCGTAGAGCCAAGTCTCAGGCATTCTTTTATCTTTATTTGCTTGCTTGACGACCGGTTAGCCTAGTGGGTAGTGACGCTGCCTACGAAGCTGAAGGTCCTGGGTTCGAATCCCGGTAAGGGCAAATAATTGTGTGATGAGCATGAATATTTGTTTCTGAGTCATGGAAGTTTTCTATGTATTTAAGTATTTATATCTATTATATACATATATCGTCGTTCGTCGTTGGCCTCTTTTTTACATGGAGTGTTTTTTATGGAATCTCACTTCTTTTTGAAGGTTAATGTGTTATCCATACATACAAACTATGAATGCAGGCCCATTCTTGCTTTTGAATTTTCCCATTCACTGCAAATGTAACTTTGTAATCCTATATATTTGAATAGGATTACAAAGTAATGTATACAGTTGGTGTGTCTAGAAAACTGGGTTGAAATAGCAATTTTTTATAGTTTTTCCTTTATGTGGCCATTAAACCCTAACTCTGTACCAAATTTCAGCTCTCTGAGTTTATGGGAAGTACTAGTTCTATTTTGATGATCATGAGTGAGTGTCATAAATGCGAAACTTTGCTTTCGCTTAACTTCGGAACTAAATGACCTACAGACTTGAAATTTTGGATTTTAAGTATGTGATTATAGCTTACTGGATGACGAAAATTTCTGCATTCTGGTCTTATCCAGAGGTTCTCAAATAGGGGCCTGAAAATGTGGCGAAATGGTTCCAGTAAAGGATGGTACGGCAGTGTTTGCTTCGCGCTCGACTTGACGGGGGCACTGCCGTGCCCCCAGATATTAATGGCATTGTTATAGCATGGTAAATTGTTAATAATTTAAATGCCTGCATCAAATGTTTCTGCTTAGCCCGTTGGTTGACTGGTAGAGAATGCCTTATGGCATTAAGTCCACCATATATACTTTTTTTTGTATTGTGTCACAAAGTTTAAATAAATTAAACCAGTCTCATGGCACCAGCACGCACATTACGGATGGATGGTCAGCTAAGATGCTTAAAATGAGGTTTAGAGAATGAGAAATTTGATTTATCTATACAACGTGTTAATAAAATAACGCAAAACCTGAAAACAGTTTGTTCAGAATCGAGCAAAGAATGCGAAAAAAATAAAAAATAAAATTTTTGACAAGATTTATTTTTTACATTTGTATGGAGTGTTGGCCGACTGGGGCGACCTGCTTGCTCCATACAAATGTAAAAAATAAATCGCGTCAAAAATTTTATTTTTTATTTTTTTCGCATTCTACTCTCGATTCTGAACAAACTGTTTTCAGGTTTTGCGTTATTTTATTAACACGTTGTATATGTAAAAGAAGACTTCCTGACTAATTCATCAACGCACAGCCGAAACTACTGGGACTAAAAAGAAGGGACAAGATGGAATTTTTGGAAATCCCATCCTTAAGGGGGTTAAGTAGGGGTGCAAAGTTTGTATGAGGGAAACTTTTTTTTTAACTAGAGACTTGAAACTTTGTAGGAAGATTACTTATTAAGATGCATAAAAAGTTCTTGCAGCGTTTTAGAAAATTCCACTCCTAATGGGGTTAAGTAGGGGACAGAGGGGTGCAATGTTTGTATGGGGGAAACATTATTTTTTGAACTAGAGACTTGAAACTTTGTAGAAAGATTACTTATTAGAATAGAAAAAAGTACTTTCTGTGTTTTAGAAAATTTCATCCCTAAGGCGGTAAAATAGAGGTGCAAAGTTTGTATGGAGGGAACTTTATTTTTTGAGCTAGAAACTTCAAACTTTGTAGAAAGATTACTAAATACAATACAAAAAAGGACTGTCAGCGTTTTAGAAAATTCCACCCCTAAGGGGGTTAAATAGGGGTGAAAGGTTTGTATGAGAAACACTTTTTTTGAGCTTGAGATTTGAAACGTTGTAGAAAGATTACTTATTAGAATAGAAAAAGAGTTAGTACTTTTAACGTGTTAGAAAATTCCATCCCTAAGGGGGTTAAAAAGGTACTTATGCAAGATTAGGATGAGATACATTTTTTTTGAGCTAGAGATGGGCAACTTTGTGGTACGATTACTTATTAGAAAAAAAATCCTTTCATCGTCTTGGAAAAATACCACCCCTAAGGGGGTTAAAAGTGTTAAAACGGTATTCAAGGTTTATATGGAGAGCAAGAAAATTAAGTAAGATATTTCTAATGTCAGTCTTAGTCTGTATGTTAAAAGACAACAAAACTGATTTCAGAGTTTTTTTTTAATTCATCCCCTATAGGCGTTAATGGGGCTTCAAAGTTTATATGGAGGGAAAAGTAATTTTTTAAGTAAGATTTTTTAATTTTGGTCTTAAAATAGAGAGAGCAGATTAGTAGATTTTTTTATTCATCACCTAAGAGTGTTTAAAGGGGATTCGAAGGCCGTATAGGGTCAAGACAATTTTAAAGTAAAACATTAGTGTAACTACGATTTTAGACGGTTTGTTTAAAACTAAAAAATACATTTCAATGTTTTTGAAATTCATCCCCCAAGAGGGTTTCTAGGGGGTTCAAAGTTTATACGAAGAGCAAGATATTTTTAAAATAATAGATTTATTACTTAGGTTATGAACCGTTTGTTTAATGATTAGAAAACTATTTCAGCGTTTTTTTTATTCATCCCCTAAGAGAGTTAAAAGGTTTGAAGGTTGTATAGAGAGCAAGACCTTTTTTAAAGTATGACTTACAGATTTGAACAGTTACCAGAAATGTAGGATAGGTTAGGTTAGAACTGCGATGCTCCCAGAATCGAATAGATTTAATCAACATTGGGTACTTATTATTATAACAGTAATGTAGCTTAGTAGACATATAAAAATATATTTTTCTTTAATACTGTATGAAAACGTCTGTTGATGATTCTTAAGATATTTATGTTTGTAAAAACGAAGTTTTCAATTTAGATTTATCAATTTAAAATAACGAACTCATCGCACTGTTACCTTTTACGTAGGTCTAATCCCTGAACGGATTTAGATGAAAATTCCCGTACAGATAATTTGAGACCCTTGGAAGGATATAGGATAGTTTTTGTATATCTTTAAGATGGTAGAAGTGTGTTTGGGACAGCGATAAATAGCTTGCACCGAACATAATTTAATAGCAATATTTTTTCTAAGACCATAACAAGTTCCACGCGAACGAAGTCGCTGGCAACAGCTAGTTATTTATATAAATATTTAGTGACTAAGGATTAATTAGAAAAGGAGGATGAATCGTAAGAAAAGGAGGATCGATACATATTTATGTGTACCAATCGTCCTTGGTCTCCCCTATCTATCGCGACCCAAATCGAAAATTCACACATTCTTTGGTTTCATAATCAGATTTTATTTAACTTGTCGTTTTCGGAATGGCTCTAAATCAAAAATAAAATAAAATGTCGGAAACTAAAAGTATATTTTAATTTTATTACGATTAATGAACAAAAGCACATACCAACATACCTATGCATAATTTTTTGCTCACGGCAACACCGTCGGTCGTAGGGCTTGTTTGGAATAGGTCCTAATACTGGGAGTCTACGATTTAGTGCCGAGACAAACAATTAACATAAAAAAATAATTACCCTCTTACATATTGTAATAGTGTATACCTAGGGGCTATTAAGATTGGCACTCTTTCTTTTTATTTATGAGCAAGTCCACGAATCTGTGGACAGCGTTGCGTTTCCTGCGTTCCATATTTATTCCGCCGCATTTATCGTCGCAACCAACCAAATATTCACAATTCACAACCAATTTGCAAATGATCGAGGTAAACAGGCATTAATAAGATTTAGAAGCTAGAACAACATAACGGCAACGTCGCACGTCGCGCTACGGCCCACGTGGTGGCATGTTGGCATTGGCACAGAGCGGCAACGGCGCAGCCGTAGCGCGCGGCTCGCATTTTAAAACGATATTATAACGTTATTATATATCGTTCTGTTATTTATTCTGTTACGGTATTTATATCGTTATGGAGAATATTGATTTTGTTATAACGTAATTTTCGAACACTAACGGAATATACCGTTATAATTCCGGTTCATTTTATAACGTTTTAAAGGCCTGATGGTGAAGCTTGCCAGTCTTGCCACCACCCCTGATGTGACGACCACGACCACGCTGTCAAGAGCGTGATGACGAAGAAGAAATGATATAAAATCTCTGTCCCACGTAAAATTACTTCGCGTTTTATTCCGGAGCATAATATATTGCGTCGCCTCGCTTTGCCGCTACCACGAAATCGAAATTGGAAGTTCGTACATCTACATCTCTGTCGCTTGAGTACATAACTGCGACAAAGATGGAAATATCCGAACTTCAACTTACGAATTTCATAGTTGTGGCTCTGGACTGGTGCATGGTGATCAGGCACAGGGTGGCAGTCATGATCCACTGCAATTCCTAGACTGCTAAGTAAGTCCGCATGCGTGTTTTTTTTTTTCAACACACATGTTACTTATTCTTCCATTCCAATTAGTACTGTATAAGGAAAATTATGAAGGCGTTAAACCAACGCCTGGTCTCTACAAAAAAGGTAAAAAAAGTGAATACGAGAGAGACATATTTATGGCCAAAGCAACACCGTTGATGTATCACAGAGTGACCATGCGTGGCGCTCAGGTTTCTAGTTTTCTAGTTCACAACGCCGCTATTCTAATGTGTTAAGTGGTATTTTTCAATGGCAAGACAGTAGGGTCAATTTGAATAGGACATAGACGGGTAAACGCGTTGTATGCAAATAATTGTTGCTTTCTTTCTTCAGTCAGCTATTAGAAAAACGCTGATTAACACTCACCGCCAAGAACCCCTAAGGTAATAGGTAGCTACTTAATGTAGTTCTAGAATAGAGCCAAACATTAGTACTTAGTAGGAGTGGGCTGTCTAATGTAATTTATATTCAAAATTCCCGAAAGAATCTTGAAGAATCTTGCGCTGTGTTGTGTCCTAATGGTGAGTGTCGTGTCGTGACTGCGGTCGCAGGAGGATGCGCTGTGTTGGGAGTGAAGGATATGCATTTATTTGTATCAAGCTGTCAACACAACGAATCCTCAACTCTATAAGGGGTCGGCAACGCGGCTGTAATTCTTCTGGAGTCGCACGCATCCATTAAGCTACTCCACTGAGAGGCTACTGACTTCAGCGTCAAAGTACTCACGTCACAAGGTACGTTGGCATAAAGCTGAGTGAAGGCCATTTTAGTGATGATTTAAAATTCTCACAACTTTTACTTCTCTTTGCATTAGCCTAAGTTTAAAAAGACATGAATAAACTTATTTTCTTTCTTTCTAATTATAGTTTTCAAAAAGTTAGGACTTGAAAAATGGGAAGAAGCTAATCAACAAACTGATAGTAGATTTATTGTGCGACGAGCATTGTAGAAACTAATATTAGGCTTCACCCAACTCTGTGCCTAGCGGTCTAACAATCCATAACGACAGGCTGTAGTTGTGTACGGGGTCAATGGACGCGGCATACCGACTCAGCCTTCCGTTAATACCTAGTTCGAGCCTAAGTATAGAGGAAATCGGCATTCACTTTAAATATTTGATGAGATAGAAATAGCAATTATGGAGAGGAAATAATGTTAAAAATCTTAATCCTTGTTGCGCGAACTCTCGCCAGGAAGTTGACATTTACTTAGGCTTTGTATCCGTGGAAATAAGTAAGTAAGAAAGGAGTAAGTAGGTACGAACGATTCCGATAGTGTCAAAGTAGTTTATTAGAGACTTTGGAGGTTATGTCGTGGTCCTATATAATACCTCAACCAATCCAACCAATCTCAATTTTTAATTTCAAACAAGCTTGCACTGGGATTCGGTATAAACATTAATATAGTCTGTTACCTGCCTAATATCATGGTCTATCAAGCGATAAGGAGAAGGCTAAGCAACCGGGGCTCTTTATCGATAGCTGCAAGAGACACATCTTTATCGCACGATTGTTCAAGTCCACGATTTGTGGAAGCGGCCCAGCATAGTCAACTGCAAACCTCGTAAAGGGTTAAATTCCGAACATAAGCGGCGGCACAGCGCAGGACCAGTTTGGAAAAGTCACAAGTCTTGGAGAAGATGGTAACTTACCAACAACAATAGGCGCCAAGTCTACAAACACCGCCTTAGCCACATGCTTGCCGGCGCCGGTCTCACTGAAGAACGTGTTGAACGAGTCGTCTCCGCCGCCCAAGGTCTTGTCTGAAGGCATCTGGGCATTACGCTGGATGCCGTGCTCCAGGCAGTAGAGCTCGCAGCAGGCGTTGCCGATCTGGACTGAGACGATAACTTACCAACAACAGTAGGCTCCAAGTCCACAAACACCGCCCTGGGCACATGCTTGCCGGCGCCGGTCTCGCTGAAAAACGTGTTGAAAGAGTCGTCTCCTCCGCCCAGGGTCTTGTCTGAGGGCATCTGGCCATCAGGCTGGATGCCGTGCTCCAGGCAGTACAGCTCCCAGCAGGCGTTGCCGATTTGGACGCCGGCCTGGCCAATGTGGACGGAGATGCATTCCCTCTGGAAATAAATGGATTCGTTTATGATGGTAATCCATGTCTCTAAAATAAAGGTAAGTAGTCAGCCAAGTGTAAAAATGTTGAGTGCATCCTTTTTTTCTAAGAAACCATTTGGTATTGTCTCCTGGCAATACAAAAAAAACAACAAGTCAGGAGTCTATTGGGACTGAATCACAACAAGAACTAGTTAAGCAAGATCCCAGACAATCCCAGTGTTTATCAATTAAATTAAGATGGACGAAAGCTACGTATAGGTAAGTAGGTAATATAACCTTTGTAATTTAATAGTATGTCACGTCACTACCACCAGTGCTGCAGAGCTTAAAAAACTTGTAAAACCTCAAAAAGCTGTATTTCAAAGCAATTTCACCCGCTATTCACAACTAATCAAGTTTTAACACTCAACCGATGACTGGCTATTTCTAGACTGAAAGCAAAGTCGTGAGTCATCCTGAAAGCATTAACTATTGAAATAGTTGCTTATGCTAAAACCTTTAATAGTGGTTTATACGATAAATTGTGGTATAATATCGTAGTTCATGATATGGAATATTAAAAAATTTGCCCTTTTTTTTAAAGTTCCGAATAATTTGATGTATCGCAGTTTCAAATTCTTACTGCTAAAGCCATTAATGACTTATTTACAGCTAGAGTTCGGAGTAACTATTAATTAAGTACATTCAGTAAAATCAATAAAAACCTTAATTTTACATGATTGTGAAACGTATCACATCCCTAGTATTTCTTTAAACTTTCGACAATGCAAAATGCAAACACAGAGATATTAACATTTAGTAGATTGTTTCATCATCGTCCTAGCTTTTTTCCCGGCAGTGCCCTATCCCTGCGTCATACTAATACTGTTCTGTGCCAGGGTCGGCTTTGGCACGTAATCTCCAAGATTTGCGAAAATGCGAAGTCCCTAGTTTTACGAAAGCAACTGCCATCGGACCTTCCAAACCAGAGGGTAGACTGGGCCTAGGTTTAGTCTTTTGTTTAGGGTGGAGGACGGTCCAGTATTCAACTAAGCCAGAGGATTCACGTGTTTCGATTCTCAGTTTACCCCACAAGAGGTTTATACACAAATAATAGAACTAAGCAAAAGCCAATCTAAACTTACCTTCAAAGTTAGGAAATCAGGTGCCCAAGTAAGCGTAGAGTATAACTGATGACCTTATCTAGCCTTCAACTCAGCCTAACTTTGATTAATACCTACAGCAACTTTGATTCCCAAGTTTCGTACAAGTAACACGATACCTACTAAACATAGATAATGATAGTCCCAAACTCAGATTTCGTAACTAAGTAAGATTAATGTAATGAATAGTAATGATGGTACTATAATGCCTTGATTTAATGCAGTGAGTCTGTATTTTGATCTTAATAGTTTTCGATACGCATGAGTTGCGAGCGCTCGAGTTAAGGTAATAAGTATTAAGTAGATTTGGCTAGAAGATTAATACCTAATATAACGAGCAGGTTTGTTTTGTAATAGACATTTAGAAAATTGGGCAAATCAAACTAAAATAAGGATATTTTTCATCTTCGCGTTAATCCCGGTTCTTTCGAAGACCAGGGACACCAGGGTCAGAAAACGAAGATGAGGACCACTGATTAAAAAAAACATGGGCGCTTGATTTCTCTATATATTTATTACATGACAACGGGCGTGCCTGCGAAACTGACGGCTTGGTTTCAAATCCCGGTAAGGGCAAATATTTGTGTGATGAGCTTGAAGTATTTGTTTCATAAAACACAAGCCTTATTTAGCTTACTCTGGGGCTAGTTCGACTTGTTTTTCCATAGAAACGTAGTCCCCTGTTTTCTCCCTGGATAATGGCAGTAGAGCATTTTTTTTCCATAAATCTATGGCTACTATTGACATGTTCATAAATTTATTCTTAAAAGAGGTATTAACCAGTAAAAACCTAAAAAAAACCAGATTATCCGCTGTTTTCAAACATCCAAAAAACAATTTTGACTAGATTATTTAAAAAAGAGCGGCCAAGTGCGTGTCGGACCACGCACAACGAAGGGTTCCGTGCCTATTAAAAAGGTCGTATCGTTACTGAAATCTTATGGCACGTACCTACGTCCTTTTCTTTAAGGAAGGCAGTTTTTTTAAATATCTCGAAAATTTAAACCGATCTTGTTCAAAACAATTTTCGCTGAAGCTCCGCTGATGTCCATGATTTTTTTCAAATATTTAAAATATACGGTTCAAAAATGAGAGGGGGGGGCGGACTCAATTTTAGTGACTTTCGGGGCGATTATCTCCGACTCTTTTCACTTAATCAGAAAAATTGCTGAGAAACCTTATATTTATTTTGAAAGGCCTATCGATTGATGTGCAAAACGTGGGCCTGCAAATATATTATTTTTTTTACTTTTAGTTTTATGTATGGAGTGCACCCCTAAAAAAAATATTTTTCGTAATTTTATTACAAAACTATGTAGCGGTTAACAAAATACACCTATCCTCAAAATTTTATTCAAATACACCTTATAGTTTTCGAGTAAAATGCATGTGACATACGGACGGACAGACAGACAGACAGACATTTCGAATCTATAAGCCTTTCTTTGATTTTTAATAAAAAAAATAGTTAAATAGGTCAAGTTTTGGAGAAGAAATCAGGGGACTACGAAACGTTGATTTTATGTACTTTTAATAGGTATTTTCAGTCCTAGCTGCAGTTGTCTCTATCGCGCTCTGCGCGGGGAGGCTTGAGGTTGGCGCGACAGCAATACATTTTACAAATACCTATTTCTCTATTATCTCGACCTTAGTGTTTCCTCTTTATTGTGGAAACTTGATGGTTTGCGGCTTGGTACGGAAATCAACGGGCGTGAAACACATGCCTTATTACCATTTAGTTCTTTATTCGCAGCTTACACCATAAAGCAGAATTCACTGCATCCATTTTTAGGGTTCCGTAGTCGAGTACGCTCGGTACCTGTGTCGCCATCTATGAGTTACTTTTTGTAATAATTATACGTTGTTCGAGTTGAGCAGGCGGAGGGCATGCCTATACGTAAACGTGGGGAGTGTTTTTTTTTTCATTTCAACCCTAACGTGTGATATATTGTTGGATAGGTATTTCAAAATGAATAGGGGTTTACTAAAATATTTTTTTGATAATGTTAATATTTTCGGAGATAATCGCTCCAGAAGTAAAAAAAATGTGTAACTTTTGAACCATAAATTTAAAAATATGAAAACAATCTCAAAAGTAGAACTTTATAAAAACTTTCTAGGGAAATTATTTTGAACTTAGATTGAAGTTTTTGAAAAAAAAAAAAAAAACTACGGAACCCTACACTGAGCGTGGCCCGACACGCTCTTGGCCGGTTTTTATTTGAAATCGGTTAAGTGGTTTATGAACTTACAAAGCTAAAGCTACCAGACTTTTCCTCTTTATAATATTAAATGTGGACTATCACCAACATTAATATATGCCACAACAAAGTGGGTATAAATATCTGTGAGGTTCTAATAATGACTCTAGAGATAGAGTCGTGTCAGATATTTACGGTGACCGTAGATCAAAAAAAAATGCATTTGCATTAATTGGCTACATTTAAAAAAATATTTTTTTTTAGGATCTGTTTTCAGCGGAGTGTATCATTATTAGGCGGTCTCCACGAAATAAGATACTTAGATATAAATGAACGTTAAGAGTCCGCAGTATGCTCGATTCTCCATATAAACGTAATTACGCTCTCATTTTGAAATTACGTGTTGGATTGTAACGAAACTTGGCATGTACAATGACATGAGGTATATCCAGGTCTGTAACTAGTTTATTTAGCTTCAGATACCATAGTAAAAAAAATACAGCGAATTTAAGTTTTCATACAAAGCTTGTTTTTGCTGTATTTTGTTTGTCTTATAAACTGGAGCCATTAAACTCATTATAGACATAGATATACCTCATGTCATTGTATATGCAAAGTTTCGTCACAATTCAACGCGTAGTTTTAAAATGAGAGCGTAACTACGTTTGTATGGGAAGCTGAAATTCGGCCGAGCTTACTGCGGACTCTTATCGACAATAGCCTTCACGATACGATAGAACACGATCTGAAAAATCAGGCCGATACGGGTTGGCACGGCTGTAATGAACCATCACCATTTATCAACTAACCTATGAAAGTATGTAGACAGCATTCACAAAGTCGTACCCCTGTGTACCCCCGTACAAACGCTACTTTATCTTCAAGCGTTAAAGTCTAAATTTCAGTGACATTACAGTTGTAGTGCGTACTATGAAATTATGTAGACGAGTTACTTGCGCAAAGTCATACACCCGTTTTTACGAGTTCCACTTTACTTACAAGCCTTAAGGTTTATATTTCAATAACATTAGCACTGAGTGTACTATGAACTTATCTAGTTACCTTTACAAAGTCGTACACCCATTTCGTTACAAAGTCGACTGTATAACGAAGAGTTAAGGTTTTTATTTGCATGTTATAATGACTGCGTGCATGATTGGCAGTAAAGCCTGGATGGGAAGGCTGTGTTCATCGGGTAGCGATCAGCAATCACCTGGATGGAACAATCAGTGATTTATCGACGTTAATGGTTGCTTTTGGAACTGGCTTAAGGTAATTGTGCCGAATGCCGATACACAACTGTCGGCTAAATTGATTAGCTTGTGTCTGACGCAGTGAAGTAGGTATTGGCAGCAGGCCTGTTCCTCCTGTCGGCTAAATCCGGCTATCGCATCGCACATCCGAGGTGCAAATTCTGCCGGACATAGGATATCCAACATGTAGTTTACAACACCAGTAGTTACGTACCCATAGGTCAACATGGAGACAAACAACCCAGTCTCAATGTAGGATCAAATATAAACTTGAAATAAGTAATGGTGATAATAATTAACAACTTGGAAAAGTTGAAAAACCCGCCGATATGTTCATCTCAAAATGGGCTGAATCGATTTTGGTGATACTTGGCTACGAGTAAGAACCATCTCGATCACGTCAGCTTTCGGACAAAAAAGCCGCATTTAAATCGGTCCATTTGGGTCCATTCGTTTAGGTGCTACGGTGCCACAGACAGACACACAGACACGTCAAACTTATAACACCCCTCTTTTTGCGTCGTAGGTTAAAAATCGTTCACGCCATAATAGGCAGATAGAATATTATATCTACAAAAAAAATCTTTACATTCTGACAGCATAATTCCTTAGGAACCTTAGTTAAAGATAGTTCACGAAACAATCGAACAATGGCTTTAAATTAAAGTATACACGGTGAATTTGAGTAACCCGACAGATTTTAACCATCGCTTCCAGAGCCTAATAGGAGTAAAAAAAGTAGTATAACTAATGGTCTAAAACGGCCTAGTTTTCGAGATATTAATTATTTAAAAAAAAATACACTTCAAAAATTGTCTTGTATAACACACCCTAAGGACGTGACGTAGCCAGATGGATCTGACACATTCATACGCAAGACTACTACCTGCTGATTTCCGGCCAGTCTGTTAACAAATCAGTGAGCTTAGGTATTTAATTTTTTTAATTTTTAATTTTTTTTATTTTTTAAATTTTCTCTTTCACTCCTTTAACTAAAGATTTGTTTACAAGAGAGTAGCATCGGTAATAGATTTTTTTTTTTTTTTTTTTGCCGTATTTGCCCTATGTTCATATAACATTATTTACTCGTAATATCATCAGGAATTTATGGTTAAAATCTGTCGGGTTACTCAAATTCACCGTGTATAAGTTCGAACGACGAACATTAACTCCAAACACGGCAAGATTTATGGTGGATTTATGCACCATTCTGATCGCGAACATAAAATCAGAATCGCAACGCATCATTAGTTCATCCGACATCTTCCAACCATTGTCTCTGAGCCCTAGTGCGGAACGGCAGCTGTTTAGCCATCATACCCTACTAATTTAAAAAGATGTGTAACTTGACTAGTTTTATAGTGCCATACGACTTATGGACATAGGACGGTTGCAGGTTTCCATTTGTTGCCTGCTAATTGAGGCAGCAATTCTAAGTTTAGCTTTTGTCGTGGGTGTTTTAAAAACAGATACAAAAGTAGGTATGTATTCCTGAAGTGGTGCTAACTTTGAACATCATACGGTCTCACTGCTGGGCACAGGCCTCCTCTCATTGATGAGAGGGAACGGAAAGTAGACCCCACGCTAGGCCATTGCGGATTGAGAACTTCACGACACCGTTGAATTTCTTCGCAGATACAGGTTTCCTCGTTATGATTTACTTCACCGATAGTCCCGATAAACTTATTAGTAAGAACCGGGATTTGAACCCACGACCGCATATGACAGCCGCCTTCGATGTTTATGTGATTTTTTTAAAAGTTTTATATTGATTCCACTTCTATTTAACTATGCAACCTATTGTAATCATCTATATTCATATGTATGTGTATGTAAGTATTAATAGCTAGGTATATATTTATATATCATATTATATTATATTGTATTGTATTCTACTATATTATTCATCCCATTTTTAGATAAAGAGTTTTTGTTTTAAATTAAGTTGCACTGCCCACACCTTATCTGCTTTGCCTTAAGGTTGACTGGTAGAGAATGCTTTATAGCATTAAGTCCGCCTTTTGTTCCATAAGATATTCTTCTGTGCAATAAAGATTAAATAAATAAAATAAATAATCAATTCATCATGATTTCAAATTGTCATTAAAGGGCCAGACCTACCTAAGTCAGAAATGTGAAACCAAACCCTTTCTTTAGTCATAATCATAACATAATTTCATCAAAAATTGGGTAGGTAACCAAGGTAATCTCATAAATACCTCTTCATCGCATTTTAGTTAAAATTCGGGCATGTAGGCCTTAGTTCTCAATTTCAAGTAGGTATAGGGGGTACTACGTCAACCAAGTAGGTTTCAAATGTTAAAGTTGTAGCGACCAATCAGGCAGTTACACAATTATAAGCCCACACTAACAACTCCAGTCCAACTTTGGAAAACATTTATGGCCCAATTTGGTATTTGTTGGAGTAGTTTATTGGAGATCGATTCCTTATTGGCTCCGTGTTTGTTAATTGAAATAGATTACCCGAATTAAAGCTAATTGAAACCGACGTAGTTTATTAATTGCCGTTTTATTTCCTTGTACGGAAATGGTTTGTCTCCTTGTTTAGGATGTGTTTAGAGTGTAAATCGTGCTTGCCTCCATTCATTTTACCCGATCCGAAAAGCTTTGATAATATAAGTACCGGTCATAAAGTACCTAAACTTGATTATAAGTAGGTACTCGTTAATCAATAGGAAAGTGCCAGGTCACTTTGTGTTACGAACTAGAACATTTTTTTTATATCAGGCGTGCAGTGCGATTCATTGTAGTAAGACTGTTGTGTAGAACTAACACAAATCCATACTATATAATATTATAAATGCGAATGTTTGTCTGTTATACCTCTTCACGCTTAAACCGCTGAACCAGTTTGAGTCCCGGAGAAGGGCATAGGATGGTTTTTTTTCCCGCAAATCATTCCCTGAGCGGTTGAAAGTTTGTATGGAGCTACGATATAAACACGAGTTCCACGAGGTCCACGAAGAGTGGATATAACTTGTCTTATCGACTAATAATAGAATAGCCATGTGACTTAGGAATTTCATTACCCTGTAAACCACCCCATTAGTCTAGACTTCCGACAAAGCCACAAGCCCTAATAACACCTAGTATTTCCGCCTGACGGGTGCTTCCGTTCTACCGGGCTCTGGGTGTTGGGTTACTGGGTTGTATAAATTAGCCTGCCACGAAATGTCCATGAAATGCGTAGCATACCTTATCTGAGGTACAATCAGTGGTGAATTTGGATACAATTTTAAGCAGTGAACTGAGTTCCAATAAAATTTTATGTCATAGAAGAGAAATTAAAGGTGGCAGATCTTTATTGGGCAGGGTACAATCGGTCAGGCTGCGTTTTCACTTGTTCTTGTGTTGTCTGATTTTATTTTACCTTTACCTTTCTATGATTAGATATCTGTTATGCACGAAAACAAGTGACAATAGACAGAAACATTGTATGTACCTACGCACACGTGTAAACGCCCGCGCCTGTACAGCCAGAAAACGTCCAAATTAGTAATCAAACTCAAACTTAAAATTATCTTTATTCATACTTGAATAAAGATAATTACCTACTGGCCTAGTAACAAGCACTTTCAAATCGTCAGTTATTTTTTTAAAGTAATAGAAACATAAAAAATAAAAAACAATTTTATATGAAGTAAAAATTGTATAGAAAATACTAGTGAATGTTTCTAGAAAATCAATCTAATGTCAAAAAACAAAATATAACGAGAATTAAATAATTAATCTATTGATTAAAAATTCAGTCACAATAAGTTCCATGGAGTTTTATCATTCATGTAGTCTTGTGTGCTATAATAAGCTTTCGAAATAAGTTTACGCTTCACATAGTTCTTGAATTTATTGATAGATAACTCAGTTACGTTTCCTGGAAGTTTGTTATAAAACCTTACACAATTACCCATGAATGATTTTTTTATTTTTGGAGCCGAGTGGTGGGCACCGCGAGCTTATGCTTATTTCTAGTATTAATATTATGTATGTCACAGTTTTTCCTAAAATTGACAATGTTTTTATGTACATACACAATATTTTCATAGACATACTGACAATGTAATGTCATTATATTAATGTTTTTAAACTTATCTCTAAGTGAGTCTCTATGTTTCAATCTATATATCGCCCGAATAGCCCGTTTCTGCAAAACAAAAATCGAATGAATGTCCGAGGCACTGCTAATAATGCTATGGAAGTAGCTAAAATATACTAATCGAGCTGTTTTGACGTCTGTTAATTGACGGATCTTGCTCACTGCAAATGCTGCAGAACTCAGTCTATTCGAGAGATTAGCAATATGGGGACCCCATTGCAGCTTAGAATCTAACGTTAAACCAAGAAAAACTGTACTATCAACTAGTTCCAATTCCTCATCTTTCACAAAGACACTCCCTTGCTCGTGCGTAACATTTAATATTTTTCTCATTTAACAATAAGTTATTAACATTATACCAATTTACTACTTTAGAAATAGCATTGTTTACATCATTGCAAGCTTGTTGCTGTCTTGTAAGTTTGAAAATAAGTGAGGTGTCATCTGCAAACAATACTAATCATGGTGGGTCTTTACTAGGTATGGCAAGTCATTTATGTAGATAAGGAACAGGAAAGGCCCCAATATTGATCCCTGCGGTACACCCATCGAGACCAATGACCCCGGTGATCGCTTTCCATTCACTTCGACCCTTTGTATTCTACCATGTAAGTAAGACTTAAGTAAATTCAGTGATGATCCTCTTACTCCAAAGTAGTCATCGAAAATGTGTTTAATTAGCTCGACACCAGCGTCGGCTGTCGAGCGACCCCGGGTAAATCCAAATTGCATGTTATGCATCAAATTGTTTACATTAAAATGTTTTATTAATTGCGACAAAACAAATTTTTCAAAAATTTTGCTAAATTTTGCGAACATTGATATTGGTCTGAAGTTAGTGGGGTCAGTAGTGCTACCTGATTTGAATAACGGAGTGATTTTACTATGTTTCATTAGATCAGGAAACTCACCGCAATCGACACTGTTGTTAAATAGGTATAACTGCCAACTCAGGCGCAACGATTTCTATAATGGATTTGAGTGCATGAACAGAAACTCCCCAGAGGTCACAAGTTTTTTTGACATTAATTGATTTAAACGCCTTTACTACATCTGAGAAACTAACGTGTTCAAAATTAAGATTTGTATTACATTCTGGGGCGTTTTCTTTCAACAATGTAACGGCAGAGGAAGGTGATGAATTTAAATTCTTAGTTGTGGAAACTAGTATCTCAGTAAAGAAATATTCAAATTCAGTAGCTACTTCCAAACTAGAATCTACAATTATCAAACTATATAGACCAGACAGCCAGCATTGATTTCAGGGAACGACATTTCTAACTTCAGATCTAGACAAAAAAAAACGGAAAAGTAGACTGATAAACAGACTAGACCAGATAGTCAGAAATCGCGAAAATGACGGTAATTAGACCAGACCGGCATTGATTAGGTACACCATTGCATACATGTAACAGCGCCTAACAGCGGTCGTTGACCGCGGCACAAAACGTCATAAAAACCAATGCGAACACTGACGAGAGGGAAAGGTTCCGTACCTACAGAAACAACCAACTACAAATATATATACACACACGTAAAATTATCATATTATACAGTTTTATTTTATACTAGCTTCTGCCCGCGACTCCATCCGTTTATATCGCAGCTCCATACAAACTTTTACCCCCCCATTTCACCCCCCTAGGGGATGATTGCAGGGATAAAAACTATCCTATGTTACTCTTCATCCCTTCAACTATCTACACTTAAAAAATCGCGTCAATTCGTCGCTCCGTTTTGCCGTGAAAGACGGACAAACAAACAAACACACACATACACTTTCGCATTTATAATATTAGTATGGATGTATATTATAATTAACGATTAGTTTTGCACCTTATCCAGTTATAATAAGGCGAAAAATATATAAGTAGGTTCATATCATACACAGACATAAATAAAGTATGCATTACAAATGTCGCTCGTTTTATAGATTACTGTCTCTGAGCTGTACGAGTAGAACGCGCAAGCCTGCATTATTTCAAAATATATATTTTTTTCATATCGAAAAAGTGACAACAAGAAAATTCTGTATAATTAACGAAACTGCTCCCAAAATTTCACGAGAATCGGTTGAGAAATGCGACCCCGTATCATGGTCGGCCTTATCATGCGATAAGTGACAAGATAGAGCGTCCGTCACTGGCTGACACCGTTCGATAGAACGAGACTGACGCTCTATCTGCGATACGATGATGCGAACGATTTTCGGGCCAAGCTGAAGCGTAGAACTTCGTTCGCTTCGCTTGTTCGTTCCAAAAGGATTTCATTAGATTGCTTTTGAAAGGAGGCTCTCCTTGCAAAAGGTGTAACCGGCCGTTTGTTGCGGAACCCTAGATCATAAAATAAAAAATAAAAATAAAACGCAGCAGCTATTATCAGAGTCACGGTCGCCACAGCTTACTACAGCGAGAGCAGTTGGCTTTAGCCGTTTATGGCCGGTTCCAATAATCAATCCACCGATAGTTTTCCTTACCAACAGTTAAATTTTGACACATTTTCTACGGATAATCTGTCATAATGTAACTGCCGGTAAGGAAAACTATCGGTGGATTGATTATTGGAACCGGCCATTAGTCGTGATTTATCAGTTTTATATATCACGACTGGAAATAAATGACTTTAGCGTTCCACCCGCCGATTTTTCGGATACGCATTTGACGAGGAGAAAACATATTTGTATGTGATGATGTTAACAAAGAGTTATTGGGTGAAAATTTGAATATATTATTCGTTTTGATATTTTGAGACAATAAATATATATGTATACTCTCTCAATGAGTCAAGAACCAAATGTTGTGGGGAACAGTCAACTTGATCGCTTATGGGTATACAGATTATGTGATTTTACCCCCAATTTGTCAGTACAAAATGTCGAAGTCATAATTGGGTGTGGCGTACAGATGTAACAATCCGACCACATGTGCATGCAATTTCTCAGTAAAACTCGTTTGACAGTTGGATCAGCAGCGCAACATGCCTCCAGACAATAGCGATTAGTCAGCCCCTGATAAACTGGGGCTAACAAATCATGCCATACCCATTACGATACGAGTCTCAACTAGCGGCGTTTTTACAAAGTGTTATTTCTGACATTACTTCTGTGGCTACCGCAATTTATCGCTGCAGGAGTTCCAACTATTGCTACCGCCTTCCAAATGTACCCGTCAGTCAATTAATACCATCAAACAGTCACTCAATAGATCGTCCTGCTGAGCTATTCACCGCTGTCTAAACTAGCCAGTCGTTCCTAATACAACTTGATCTCCCGTCGGTTTAATTATACCACCAAGGAAGGTGGCAAACAAGCTTACTTGCCTGATAGTAACAGGACGCCGTAGCATATGGATGCTTGCGACTCCAGAGTAGTCCAGAGGACGTTTCCGACCCTTTATCTCCCCAATAGGCTGGTGACCTAAGATTTATTTACGACTAGCGACCCGCCCCGGCTTCGCACGGGTACTATATAGCACATATAATAAACCTTCCTCTTGTATAACTCTATCTATTTAAAAAAACCGCATCAAAATCCGTTGCGTAGTTTTAAAGATACATAGGGACAGACAGCGGGAAGCGACTTTATTTTATACTATGTAATGTACCTAGTGATGATGCCACTCGAACCAGTTTTTGGAGAGGAGCAAATGTTTGTATGTGAGCAACTACAATTAAATAACATAAATACCCAAAAAAATGTGTTAAAGACGGCTCGCTGGCGGCAGCCGAAACGCTTCAGAATACTAATTGACGTAAAAGTATGACGTCATACTTTGCAATTTGTACTAATCGTTGTAAGGAAAATCAAGTAAATTGCTGTTTCGGTCACGAAATACTGCGTTTAGGTCCATAGTTGTCTTACAAATGTGTTTGTATAAAAGCGTAAGGAGTACTATTAGTAGCTTTAAATTAAAAAATCTTTTTATGACATTATTTTTTATTTTGTAATATATTACTTAATTACAATAATTTGATGGTTTACTATCCATTTAGCAACACTACGTTAATTTTAACATGACGCAACTACCCCATTGGGTTGCTCCAAATATGAGCGTAATTAATGTACAGTCAAGGAATTTAAATACCTACCCATTTCGTTGAAATGTCGTTAGACATTCGCAACGCATTAAGGTCGAAACTTCTATTTCAGTAATAGTATTGAAATGTCATATTGTCAATACATATTTATTTGTCACTTCACATTACAGATAACCTCTCTGCGAAAAGTTATCATTTGCTTTTCTAATTACGAACATGTGTCAGTGTCAATCGAGAAATCTGAAAAATAATTTTCAATTACGTTATTAATTTGAAAAATAAAATACCTGCCGCTAACCGTGATCTATTAAGAGCTAGAAATAGCAGAGTTACACCAGGAAGTGGGGATTGAGGAGATAACACGTTTAAAATTTCAGTTCACCATGTCAACGTAGTTAATCTGGTTGCCTAGTTACTAACATATAACAATGCATGCGATATGTCAAAGGAACGTCGTGCTCTAGCTAGCTCTTATGGTGACAGTTTGCTATACAATATTGAGCCTTAGCTGGGTCGGAAATTAAATTCCTTGACTGTACCTACCTACTTAATGATATTATTCAGCTAATATGCTCTAACTAAACACTATCGGAGGTCCCTTATGCAGGTCAGTGGTGATATGTCGGCAAGCATTGTAAACTTGCCTTTATAGACCAGCGGTTGAACAAAAATGGGTTATTACAACATTAAAGTTTTTTCTTTTTTGATATGTCGTTGGAGGCATGTTAAATAATACTTATGTAAAAAGTTAGAAAATTTTAGGTGGAGCTTTCGGCTATATTGAAATATTTTAGTTTTTGCCAATAACTATGTCAATATAGAATTAGAGTTTCAAAAAACTGTAACATATCCAATAACACTTTAATTTATATACGATGTTCTGTTTTTAGAAATCTGGGACTTCTGCATCCTGGTGAACGTAAAAATGCAAATAATTTTGTAAATAAAGAATTAGAGTAGCTGATATTGCAAAGTTACGATATTGTCGATCCACTTAACATACTGGAAAAAAGTTAGAAATGTAGACAATCGGCTTGTCTAGATATTGATTTCCGGTTAAACAGTATAGCCAATATTGAATTAAAGTTTGTAGAGTTAATAGTAAACGATCATGACAATGATATCAGTTACCAAACAAAAGTTAAGAAAAATAAACTTACGGCGACACTAAATATTGATACCTAAGTACTCCGTGCGTAAATGAATACATTTAAAAAGCGCGGCATGTATGCGCGCGCCGCGCTGTGCGCTGTGGCAGCAGGCAGCGATCAACGCAACGGTAGAGGAGTGCCCTTGATTGCGTCCACGATCCATAAAAAAATCCACAAAGAATAAATATCAATGGCAAAACACATGTTATTTTGTTATACGTACGTTAATGGAATTATATATTTATTACCAACTATACTAGGGATTGCCCGCGGTTTCGTCGAACTGGTTATCGCGTTATACACATAATTTAAAAATATTTTAGGGATCGCCACTTATACAAATGATCACTCTTCCATGTTTTGTTACTCCTTTAAGCCAGCTGCATAAATACCTACTAACAAATAACCTACATATATTTTTTTGCGACGTGGTCAGCAGTTTGCTATAGTTAAACTCAATTTACCTTAGATGAAATTGTATATTTAAAATGTAGGGTAATTTCACCGGTTAGCGACCACCTAATTTAGTGTGCCGGTTTGCGACCACTCGGGAGTAATAAATGGTGAACCGAGAGAATATTTTCTCGTTTTTTAAGTAGATTCCTGCCTAATATCTGCTTTAAAAATTGCGTACGTACCGAGGCATTTTTACAGCCTGTTTAAATATTATTATATCTTTAATTGAAAAAAAAACCTAGTCCTTAAGGTGGTCGTTAACCGAAGTTGGTCACGTGACCGGCGTAATGACCGTATAATATGGTGGGGTAAGTATAATACATGACGGCGAATAGGACTGGACAAGATATGACAATAGGAACCAGGATAAACAGAAATAATAAAAATTGTTGTGAATAGCTCGTATATTTTTATTACAATAACAGTAAAAAAAAATAATTGTAACTTTTTTCACATTATAATATAACTGACAGCGAACTTTTATTAATACAGTATAATCTCGATTATTCGAAGTGTCAAAGAATAACATTTTCAGTCGAAATATTATAAATTTTCGACGTTAAGTCCTTTATAAAGTAGGTACTTATTGTTTTATATTAAAGTCAGTATGGATGGCTAACACAATACTAAAAAATTACAAAAAAATACAACCATTTACGACAACATTATAATAAAATTGCAAGTAGATATTGTATAAGTATTAATCATTCATATTTGTTTACACCTAATGACAATTCTAAGTGAACTTCTGCGACTTCTCATTATTCTGTGCAACTTTTTTCACAAAATAACTAATGTAATTAAAAGACGGAACTTTTTTTTTCATTATTATTAAAATTGAACTTATTTTTACAGTCTAATCTCGATTCTTCGAAGTGCAATAGAATAAAGTCTTCAATTCTAATCTTACAACTTTCTAGTAGTAAGGGTGACTGAGCTAAGCCGCAGACGGACATACGGACATGGCGAAACAAAAAGGGTTCCTTGTTGCCTTCGCAAACCTGAAAAGGCTACTGGCGATTTTTTTTTTATTCTGATCGAAAAAACACCGCACACCTATGGCAAAAAAGAACTGAATATTTTGAATAAAAAAAAACTATTTTGTGTATTTAAGTATGTTTAAAAATAATGAAGGTACAAAAACTTTTTAGTAAGGATTATTTTTTCAATAAAATATATTTTGTGAAAACTGTTAACTGAACCAGAATTGAACTTCATAGTAAAATGTAAAAGAAAATAAAAGTAAGTGGTTAGATTCTTCCTACTTTTACCAGTAAGATTTTTTTTCAAGTTGTTTTTGAAACGATTCTTATGACATACATTATTTTCATTTCAATCTGACCACCTTTTTTTTGTCTTCATACATTTTACTATACAGCTCAAATCTGGGTCACCATTCACATTTCTTTTCCTCAAAATGTAAAGGTACTCACTTTTTTTGAAATAATACACATTAATACGCAAAATAGTTTTTTCAACAAAATTTTCAACTTTTTTTTCATCCTAGGGAGCGTTGTCCTTTAGAACTTCGTTAGCAGACGTTTCTGCTTAGTAAACCTTTAATTGTCTCGAATATTCCTAACAAGTAGGGTAAATCGTTAATAACTGGCCACCTCATACTATCTATATCTATTCTATTATACGTGAATAGAGTTAATTTTTAGTATGAGGGGGGCCGATTATTCAAGGGTGGCCAGTTATTGGAGATTTACCTTGCATACAAATGTACATCACGCCTATTTCCCGGAGGGATAGGCAGAGATGACGGATTTCCACTTGCTACGATCTTGACAAACCTTTCTTGCTTCATTCACTATCATTACATTCTGCATACAAATAATATTTGTAATCAAAGAATATATTTCTCACTGTTTTGGTTTAAATTATGCTCTACTTTCTAAGTTTTCTTTAATCAGGTACTATAAGAGCAGAAACGGCCTATTTTAAGTGTTAACGTAAATTGGAATGTTTAATTTAATAACGTTGGGTCAATACGCCGCCCCGGTTACGCGACCAGCTTCAGTTAGCGACCACGTGAAAGACAACGTATTTTTTTTTCAATTAAATATACCTAATAAAATGACATTACAAAGCACTCTAAATAAACCGTGCCCCGCATGTATTATTTAAAGTAATTATTAAACAGGAATCTATTGAAGAAGTATTTAAGGTAAGGACCGTAGTATTTGGCGTTCCTCAGTCTCTGCCTACCCCAATGGGATACGGGCGTGAGTATATGTATGTATGTATGCAATCTATTGAAAAAACTGAAAGGATATATTGGCGTTTTTTGCGGTAGATTCCTGACACCAATTGAAATGAGTGGTCGCAAACCGGAACCATAAATTAGGTGGTCGCTAACCGGCGATATTACCCTGCAACATCACCCTGGTGTTCGTAACAGCAATCCGTAATCAGGGGCAAACTAACATTGGTTTGCTTGCGGCGAGCAGCTATAGCTGCGTTTAACAACATCTGTGTAGTACATTTCTTTATTTCGCTGACAGTGATTCTGACTTGAACAGGGCGTTTGAGTTGACCCTGTTTAAACACTTCGTTGGCAGCTTCGTTGCAAAAAAAACCAAAAGTTTTGAAAATCAAAGCATTCCTCATCGTCACTAGGCTGTGCTACTGGTGCCTCCATCTCCATTCTCCTTTTGTGCGCCGATATAGCCTTCGAATCAATGTATAGTAATCTACACAACGACGTTTTTTAATACAGTTGCGAAAAAATAAGAAAAACAACAAGTAAGGAATTCGAAACTTTTATATTATTAATTCTGTAACGTCATTGTAATACAGTTGAAAAATGATGAAGTTCAAAAATCATTTTATTTAGTACAGCTCTATCTTATTTATTTTTGATTGACATAATAATTAATGGTACAATTTGTACGATTATTGAGTGCGAAAAGTGAAAAGCACTAGTTCGTGAAAATCAACTTTCCGCACGCTAAACAGCTACCTACGTAAAAGTAGAACTTTTTGAGCAAATGTATTAAAAATTGCATCTAATATGTGCACGGTAAACAAACAAATGAATGATTTGAAAGACAACAGCAGCGCTTGCGCGGTAATACGGGGAGGGCGGGGCGAGATATCGCTCGCTAGGTCGGCTACATGAACCTATAATTTAGTATGGACAGGCTATGGTAATAATAATACCACGTGCGAGCGAGCTGGTAGCATACAAATCTCGATAAGTGTGACAGACAGAGATATATCATTCGTTATCCTTGTCATAGTTCCACTTTTTTTCTATTTGGCACAACAGTTGTGGCATACAATGCTGTCAATGCTCGCGCGTGGCTGCATACGAATCCGAAATATTTAATATTATTGTGAATAAAATAGTGTCCTAAAAGTAATTTACGCACGATAAGGTATCTCGTGTTCCGTCTGTGCCAAGAAAATGGTTAATTGTTGCGTGCTTGGCTGTAAAAGCCGGTCGGAACAATGTGATGAAAATATAACCTTTCACACGTAAGTAGAACATCTTTCACTTTTCTGTATACGCAATACGTAAAAATAGCATGGTAAAATTACATTACGCTCAAAATCTTGTAAAATTTGACGATTACAATAGAAATAACATCATTGTTTACATTGTACAAGAAAATATTTCTTGACAAATTATCCGCCCAAATTACGTAGATTGTTTATGGTAAGCTGCGAGAGGTGTTAGAATGTCTTCTCGATTTAGCTTCTTTGCAATCATTTTAGGGATACCAGCCAATACAACTTAAAAATACCCGATTTCTCGGGTAATTTATACTCTAACAAAATTCTCGTACTTGTTATTACATAACATTCGTATATAATGGATGGGATATATTCTTATATACGTATATTTACTCTGTACTCATAGTAAAGATAAGCTTTTATGTAGCGAGTAATCTCGGACTGTTCATCCGATTTCAAAAATTCTTTCATCTGGCTTTATTTAATCCTGCATCTGCGCCTCCGCTTGTGTTCTTTCTACTACGCGGGTGGAGAGGAGACGCGTGGACAGCTAGTAATAAGTAAAGACGATCGACGGTTTAGAATGAATCATAATTTTCTAAAAGCCCTTTGCTTGAAAAATTTTATGTAAAATAATATGTTTTTTTTTTCTAGGTTTCCACTAAATGAGGATGCGCGTGCGCGTAGTATTTGGGTTAAGGCTACATATATATATTTGTGATCGCATTCTCGAAAACAGTTATTACGATTTTGATAGCATTTGCAGTATAGGGGTTTATGGGGGCGAAAAATCTATCTCATCATCATATCAGCCGAAATGGCCGGTCCTGCGCCATCCGCATCCAGCGGACTCCCGCGACCTTTGCCAGGTCATCAGTCAACCTTGTAGGGGGCCTCCCACGCTGTGCCTCATAAAAAAATCGATCTAGCTAGGTCTCATATCTGGGAAAAATCATTCTCAGCATATTTTTACCCGAGCAGAGCTCTTTATCATTAATCTGTAATAATTTGAATATTTGAATAGTAAATGTTTTTTAATATGGTTGTGTCTCATTTCGGTATTTAGTGTCATTATTTTTCCCGCCTTAAGCCTGCATCGCGGTCAATAGTAAATTTTACAGCTAATGACAAGTTTACCATTGATCGCCGCGGCCAGGCCGCGCCAGTCTGTGAGAGACTTTAAGCCTCTCACCGACAGGCGCGGCCTGCGGTGGCGGTCGATAGTAAATTTGACACTAACTGTCAAGTTTACTATGAACCGCCACCGCAGGCCGCGCCAGTGTGATTCAGGCTTTATAATAATTAAGTAGATCAGCACGGCTATCACAGGACGCCCCGCGAGCTGTGTCGCGGCGAGGTAGACTGTCCGTCTCTTTCTAGTTAGAACGATTAGAAAGAGACGGATAGTCTACCTCGCCGCAACACAGCTCGCGGGCGTCCTGTCATAACTGTGCTGATAAGAAACTACCAGGTAAGCCGCTTGCACAAGGACTATTAATTACCTACATGTCATGTTCTGTTACTAGAATCATATTTCATGTTATTAAGCTGAATATTACTAGTGGTTGCGAACAGAGCGCCTGCTAGGCAGTGAATGTGTGTAAAGCTTCAGTAAAAACTACTTACAATAAAAGCGCATTATTTAAAATAAACATATGGAAGCGATGGGGTAATTTTTAGTTACATGGCCACCCCACGGGAATCATCTACTTTGTTGCCGTCCCTCATTGTGGCGACACTTACGTCGCCTCTGTAGGTATATACTCTAAGGTCGGCTACGATCGGCCCCCGCGCGCCGCCGTTGAAGGGCCAGCGCGGCGTAGTTATGAATTTCGCGCCATTTTAAATAAATTATACTATTATTAATGCAAGCAATACACAGAATTTTCTTACTTTTCATAATATGGTTGCATATATTATTTTATAGTATTAGACTTATTTTTACAGACTCTAATTCAATATTAGATCTTACAGGACAAAAAACGCATATTACTTTTATAGCATGTATCCTATTCTTCTACATTTTTAGCTTTGTCTATTAACTTAAGAAATTAGAGATATTGTTGAGGATTTTTAAACTTTAATTCAATATCGACAAAGTAATAACCTAATTCTGGTTTGACAAAGAAGCTGCGTAAAAAAAGTTCTACAAACTTAATAACATATAGCGTCATACATATTATAAACGATGAAGCTAAAACTTTGCACTTTAATTCAATATTCACAAATTATAAAGAAAAATATATAAATACCTAATTTATACCTAACGCTCGTTCTAACTTTTCATCATATATTGCAAATATACTTAAACGTATGTCCGATGTCATATAAGCATCACTTTTCCATCTTTAGAATTATCAAAACTTTTAGGGCAAAAATCCGGTCCCACTATTGATCTATTTACTCTTAGTCGGATAGGTGTCGATGACGTTGATTGAAAGGCGGCAAAAAAGATACCGTTTTGTACAAAAAGTTCTCGTCTAAGTATTATGTTTTTGTCGTTTTGGGTCGCTTTTCGTGCAGTTACTACTTAGTTGCATTGTATCACATTGCCTCAGTTCAAAGATGCCTAAAGGCATACGGCTTGCCCCTGTATTTGCCTGCTGAGCTATCAACACGGGTTACTCATTGAACCATTAGAGGAGAGGATCGGGAATAAGAACGTAGATGACTTTCTGGTGGTGAGGCTGGTGAGTAGGTCGCCAGAATACGAGAAGATGCGCTGAGCGCGGGACCTGCATGTCTCTAGCTGTCTGCACAAAGGATCCTCAAATCAATAAAGGGTCGGCAACGCGCTTGAGATTCTTCCGGAGTCGCACACTATGGTGTCTGCTTACCATCAGGTAACGTGACATCGGTAATCTCTTGATAAAGTAAAAAGATCGCATACAGATTCCGCCCTGTCAAATCAGTAAGCGGCATTAGTTAGAAATAGATCCAGTTTTTATACAAATAGATACAATAGATGATTATGACTATGACATAATGTCTGCAATAACATGATATAATCATGTCATATCGAGAGACGGGGAGGGTCCGGTGACGTCATCGCGTGACTCACAGTTTCATGTGACTGGACAAACACCTTGCCCTGTCTCTGGAGGCTTTCCATTTTAGCAATACAGGCATTACTTATTTCGACGTCTCTTTGTATTAGATCGGGGTAATTAAATGTGGATTGATAATAACAGCTATCTAAGAACCACCCCTGATGAAACAGAAACCCACTGTTGAAAACCATATCTAATTCGGTCAAGCCGTTTTGGAGATAAATGCTAACATTGATGCCCACAAAACAAACAACATCTCAGGGTAAACGCATTTAAGTATATGCGTTTACCGCAAGTTTACCGTGAGTGGTGGTTCTTTGTGTGACATGTCTTTGACATGGACATAGACCATTAGATATAGGCCAAGGAAAACATATACCTTCTCCGTTCCATCGTGGGTAATATAGGTATACAGTTTTTTTGGGAAGGAAATTATCTTTATCTCAATTTTGATAATGTTAGGTAAAAATATATTTACTGAGATAATCATACCTTGCCCTGAACAACACCTGCGTCAAATTAGAACCGCATACAAACATTGCACTACTATTTAACCCCCTTAGGGGTGGAATTTTGTAAAACGCTGAAAGTATTTTTTTTGTTAATAAGTAACCTTTCTACAAAGTTTCAAGTCTCTAGTTCAAAAAATAATGTTTCCCCCATACAAATATTGCACCCCTATTTAACCCTCTTAGGGGTGGAATTTCCAAAAATCCCGTCTTATCCCTTGCCTTCGTCATAAAAGGAAGTTCTGGTGTAAATTTCAATTTCTAGTCCCAGAAGTTTCGGCTGTGCGTTGATGAGTGAGTGAGCCAGTCAGGACATAGGCATTTATATGTTAATAGAGAGCCGCGCAGGCGTGTTATAATCTAGGTACCTATACTATTTTTTTTATTACACCACCAGCAACGCGAACCTTTCCTTTTACAGTCGGTCGTGCTCGTGATAACCTGCACACCACATTCGATTCTTTGCATTTAAAATTTATAAACACCACGTTCTTCGGACTGTGACTCACATAATGAATAAGTAATCTAAGAAGTGGTAGGTATGGTTTAAAATGTGGCTAACTTTCGGAGAACGTGACAAAATTAGAGTTTCAGTCATCTCTCTACAACATTTTGATTCAATCGAGTTAGTCACGCATGAAGTATTGAAGTAAGTAGGTAGATTTTTTCAGCTATTGACAGTAATGTGACAGACGGGCAAGCTCGGTACCCTACACGGCGCCTGTCTTGACACGGTGGTGTGACCGCCGTTGTTTGTCTAATCTTAAATTAACAGTACAGTGTGCAATCCAAAATCAGCGAACATCAGCCTTTATACGTCCCATTCCCATTGCTGGATGGACACAGGCCTGTGAGTACCTAATACTCAGATAAAATATTGTCCACTATTATTTACATAGTAAATATTTCTTGTGAAAATCGACGGTAGGTACTTATAGTGCACCTAGAATGGCTAGAATCCGATGTATGCGAATGTCACCAAAATTAGGAAAAAAAGCCGCGCCGCCCGCTTACTTACATATACGGTCATACTTTTCAATACCACTACCTCCTCCTAACAACCTAAGTATTCAGTTCATTCACCCCTCAATTACTAATTATTGTATCCGATAGTCACGCGCAAGGTGCGGCCCAACCCAACACAAAACAATTTCAGAATTAAAATGATTGCCTCCATGACACTCCGAGTAATTTGTCAAGAATATAGCACGAAACTTTGCGGTAGAATTACGTGATTATTAATATAATGGAGTAATTTAGGTGGGGTTATTCATGGGTTATTATAACCTATTCTAGCACTCCAAGGGCATTGTACATACAACTTAATTATTATGTAGGACAAGAATTGACAAGATTGACAAATATTCGTGTTATAGGTATGCATAGATATGTTTTTTGTTATTAGAATTTTTGAGACCTTAGGCCTCAAAAACCCTATGTGCTTCCTAGTTTATTTGTGTACTACTGTGTGTAATATTATAAAATCATTAACTATTATGTTTTTTTAGATCGTATCTTATAAACCCGTATGGTTATGAAAAATTGACTCTTATTTATACAAACTCCACCATAACTCAGGCTCCTAGCTTTTGTGGTTGTAGCTTGAACCACAAACCTTTACCAACAAGATGGCGACATAGATCACTGATAACATTTAGCTAAGCAAACCTGTATTTTACACTACTGCAGACTACTGTATTGCACACATTTTCTGTCAATTTATCAGTTTGAATACCAAAATATGAGTATGTTTTATTTTAAGCCAAGCATAGGGCCAAACCAGCCAAGCAGAAATGTATTTAAGGGTGGAAATTGCCCATGTTAAATTGATAGGTTTCGTTCGACTTCACACATTCTCTGTCCATTTATCAGTTTGAATACCAAAATAGGAGTATGTTTTAATCCAAATATCAATGGAACTTTGAGATCAATTTGAGATTAAACACCCTGCAGCTTTAACAAAACAGGAGCCCACACAGATGCCCGAAAGGATAGGACTCGATACTTTCTCGCTTCTGTGCTAGGTTCGTACCCGCAGTCTAAAATTGTTTTTAGAAGATAGCAGTCTAGTCTAAGACTAGACTACTATGATAGATAAGCAAGCCTGTAATTTAGTTTTCATCGGCAATGAATAGCGTGAATCATCTCGCCCACCTCTTTATAGTTCTACATTATTATCGCGAGATCGCAGGGATCTTACAGGACTTGGGTTTGATGAAAGGTGCGTGGGGTACACAAAGAGGTGGCTTGTCTTATGGTGCGCAGGTTATGATTTAATAATTATTATTGGTGATATCTTTGAACTAGTCGAACTGATTAATATCTAACTGGAAGTGAAATGTTATAAATAAACAGAACGGCTTTTAAGACTTGTAATGCACCGACGTAATTTCTAAAGATGCAATACTTTCGTGAACAGTTCTGGGCAGTTTTAGAATACCTAAAAAAAACTAATATATTTTGTGAAATTACTTTAAATAATTACCTAAGTATTCCTATATTTTTATTCATTGTAAATACTGATTGGAAACGATCCTACAGACACATTTTTACAGAATGCCATTTATAAAGATTCCTTAAAAAGATATATCATGTATCTAAAAATAAATTTAGACCGCGGGTACGATCACTACGAACCTAGCAGAAGCGAGAAAGTATCGAGTCCGATCCCTTCGGGCATGTATCTGTGTTCTGTGGGGCTCCTGTTTTGTAAAGACTGCAGGGTGTTTAATTGATATTTGGATTAAAACATACTCCCATTTTAGTATTCAAATTGATAACTGAACAGAGAATGTGTGAAGTCGAACGAAACCTATCCATTTAACATGGGCAATTTCCACCCTTAATACATTTCTGCTTGGCTGGTTTGGCCAGATGCTTGGCTTCTGGCTTCTAGAGGATGCTTCGTTACATTAACTCCGCATGTACCCATTTGTTCGGTGAAATAAGATTAACCATGTGCATCCTTGACAGACACGATCGAACCAATAACTTGTTTCCTATACTTACAATTACATCGAAGCTGAACAAACCAATCAATAAATGGAAAGGAACAGACACGCTGTCTTGAGCCCCGTGATTGCGTATTATTACAGCTTGAATTTGTTCCACCCACAGAACGTGGTTCCACTGCACTTCGCCGGGCTCACCCGGGACTGGTTATCTTTTTCTTCGTTGTGATAGTGACCTTCTTGACAGAATGGTCTTGTAAGTCTCATCTCATCAGTGACCCATTTCAACAAGCTGCAAGTTACAATTGTATACCTACGTAAACTGACAACCCTAAAGGCTTAATTTTATTGCACGTAAAAATAAGGTAAGTAGGGTCATTTCGCTGGTTACGCGACCACCTTCGGTTAGCGACCACCTGAAGGAGAAGGTTTTTTTCTATTGAAGATAACATCAATTTTACACACCCTATTGAGACAATTACTTGTACATGCATTTTTTTGTTGTTTTAAAATAGAAATCTACTAAAAAACCGAGAAAATGTCCTTTCAGTTCACCAACTCGGCTTAAGTGGTCGCCCACCGGCAGATGAAGTTAGGTCATGAACCTATAATTTAGTATGGACAGGCTATGGTAATAATAATACCACGTGCGAGCGAGCTGGTAGCATACAAATCTCGATAAGTGTGACAGACAGAGATATATCATTCGTTATCCTTGTCATAGTTCCACTTTTTTTCTATTTGGCACAACAGTTGTGGCATACAATGCTGTCAATGCTCGCGCGTGGCTGCATACGAATCCGAAATATTTAATATTATTGTGAATAAAATAGTGTCCTAAAAGTAATTTACGCACGATAAGGTATCTCGTGTTCCGTCTGTGCCAAGAAAATGGTTAATTGTTGCGTGCTTGGCTGTAAAAGCCGGTCGGAACAATGTGATGAAAATATAACCTTTCACACGTAAGTAGAACATCTTTCACTTTTCTGTATACGCAATACGTAAAAATAGCATGGTAAAATTACATTACGCTCAAAATCTTGTAAAATTTGACGATTACAATAGAAATAACATCATTGTTTACATTGTACAAGAAAATATTTCTTGACAAATTATCCGCCCAAATTACGTAGATTGTTTATGGTAAGCTGCGAGAGGTGTTAGAATGTCTTCTCGATTTAGCTTCTTTGCAATCATTTTAGGGATACCAGCCAATACAACTTATAAATACCCGATTTCTAGGGTAATTTATACTCTAACAAAATTCTCGTACTTGTTATTACATAACATTCGTATATAATGGATGGGATATATTCTTATATACGTATATTTACTCTGTACTCATAGTAAAGATAAGCTTTTATGTAGCGAGTAATCTCGGACTGTTCATCCGATTTCAAAAATTCTTTCATCTGGCTTTATTTAATCCTGCATCTGCGCCTCCGCTTGTGTTCTTTCTACTACGCGGATGGAGAGGAGACGCGTGGACAGCTAGTAATAAGTAAAGACGATCGACGGTTTAGATTGAATCATAATTTTCTAAAAGCCCTTTGCTTGAAAAATTTTATGTAAAATAATGTTTTTTTTTTCTAGGTTTCCACTAAATGAGGATGCGCGTGCGCGTAGTATTTGGGTTAAGGCTACATATATATATTTGTGATCGCATTCTCGAAAACAGTTCTTACGATTTTGATAGCATTTGCAGTATAGGGGTTTATGGGGGCGAAAAATCTATCTCATCATCATATCAGCCGAAATGGCCGGTCCTGCGCCATCCGCATCCAGCGGACTCCCGCGACCTTTGCCAGGTCATCAGTCAACCTTGTAGGGGGCCTCCCACGCTGTGCCTCATAAAAAAAATCGATCTAGCTAGGTCTCATATCTGGGAAAAATCGTTCTCAGCATATTTTTACCCGAGCAGAGCTCTTTATCATTAATCTGTAATAATTTGAATATTTGAATAGTAAATGTTTTTTAATATGGTTGTGTCTCATTTCGGTATTTAGTGTCATTATTTTTCCCGCCTTAAGCCTGCATCGCGGTCAATAGTAAATTTTACAGCTAATGACAAGTTTACCATTGATCGCCGCGGCCAGGCCGCGCCAGTCTGTGAGAGACTTTAAGCCTCTCACAGACAGGCGCGGCCTGCGGTGGCGGTCAATAGTAAATTTGACACAAACTGTCAAGTTTACTATGAACCGCCACCGCAGGCCGCGCCAGTGTGATTCAGGCTTTATAATAATTAAGTAGATCAGCACGGCTATCACAGGACGCCCCGCGAGCTGTGTCGCGGCGAGGTAGACTGTCCGTCTCTTTCTAGTTAGAACGATTAGAAAGAGACGGATAGTCTACCTCGCCGCAACACAGCTCGCGGGCGTCCTGTCATAACTGTGCTGATAAGAAACTACCAGGTAAGCCGCTTGCACAAGGACTATTAATTACCTACATGTCATGTTCTGTTACTAGAATCATATTTCATGTTATTAAGCTGAATATTACTAGTGGTTGCGAACAGAGCGCCTGCTAGGCAGTGAATGTGTGTAAAGCTTCAGTAAAAACTACTTACAATAAAAGCGCATTATTTAAAATAAACACACACTGCCCAAACACAAACTGCATAACGACAAACTGCCCTCAGTTTGGCGATCTTGAAATGTATACTTACCGCTAAGATGTTTTTTTGAAATAAAAAAAAAAAAAAAAAAAACATATGGAAGCGATGGGGTAATTTTTAGTTACATGGCCACCCCACGGGAATCATCTACTTTGTTGCTGTCCCTCATTGTGGCGACACTTACGTCGCCTCTGTAGGTATATACTCTAAGAGTTAGGTGGTCGCTAACCGGCGAAATTACCCTACTTAAGTATAATAATTATGACCATGTCTAAATTACATCTATTTAAAATCGAATGAACTTCGCTATTGGAAGATAATTTTATAGATTCCCGCTTTATCTCAGTGGATTAAACATTATGCCATTATGGCTCCACCAATTCGAATAACTTTTTTAATCAACAAGGAACAAGGACTGATTTCTTGGTAACATGTAACTATAGGCTGTTTACACACGAGCCCGTGATAAAAAGAACATGGTGCAATATCGCTCCCGGCGATAAGAACGACATTTGAAGGGTCCTGCAGGGGCTGGAGTATCCAGATAAAACTGACATACACTAATAACTTACCACGTTGTAATTTGCCGATCGGTTTAGTGGATACTGCCTACGAAGATGACTGTCCAGGGTTAAAATCCCGAAAATGCTAATATTTATATTTGGGATGATCTATTTTGATTATTTTCCCGAAATAACTGAAAATTGTACTTATAGGTTGTACTTGAGCAGTAGCGAATTTCTAGTTGAAATCAGTAATAGGGAATATTCATGACTTTTTTTATTTTTTTTATCTATTCTATAAGTAATTATATAACCGGAAAAAAATATAACACTTTCACAATATTATTAAATAAGCTAAAAAATAATAATTAAAATAACTATCATTTTCGGACGATCAAAACGCCACCATTTTGGCGCGCTCATTTGTGACGTCACCGTGCAGCTTAGTGCACGGCGGTTCTTAAACAAATTAACAACAAAGTGTTTGATTCACACTTTTAATAAATGTGAGTGATTAAAGCTTATAAGATCAACTTATTGTAATGGAAGAGCACACAAAAGCTTATTATAAATATTGTATTGTCCCTATGTGTGAAAATCACATTAAAACTGCAAATATTTTCATATGCCCAAAGGTGCAAATATAAGGATAAAGTGGTGTAAGGCGATGAGGAGAGATAATGTATCGTGCTTGAGTAGTTTATATTGTTGTGAAGATCATTTCGACGTGAGTATTAAATATGTATGTACCTAAAATCTTTTTTGTTACGACTCGCGAACAATATAGGTAAACAATAACCTAACCTCAAAATTGTATTATATACTTATTCATAAAACTATTCTGATTCCCAATTTTTTTAGTTATTAATGTTACAAATATTATGATTTTTGTTGATCAACAGCTGACTACGAGTGTTGATTTTGATCAAGAAACCTTTTAGCTAAGTTTCTTTGTTTGCACTGTTGATCGAAGAAAGTTAAAAGAATTTAATCCTTTTTACTGAGTGACCTACACAAATTTGTTTTATTTATAAGCCTTGACGAAAACAACCTAGTTTGTTAAAGTTCATAAAGATGTTCTCAACATTTAACATTCCTAATAGGTACCTACATATCTTTGATTATATAATACTAGCTTCTGCCCGCGACTCCGTCCGCGTGGAACTCGTTTATACTATATCTATACCAAATTTCATCCAAATCGGTTCAGCAGTTTAAGCGTGAAGAGGTAACAAACAGACAGACAGACACACTTTCGCATTTTTTTATTATTAAGTAAGTATATATAAAATATATAATATAACTAGCTTCTGCCCGCGACTCCGTCCGCGTGGAACTCGTTTATATCGTAACTCCCCCCATATCCCCCAAAGGGATGAAGTGGGGGTGAAAGTTTGTATGGAGCTACGATATAAATGAGTTCCACGCGGACGGAGTCGCGGGCAGAAGTTAGTATATATAATATATAAAGTTATAGTATAGTAAAATAGTATATAGTATGGATAAATATCTACTAGTTTTTTATTCCACTTATTTAACAAAGACACCTATTTGAAGTAGTTTAAAAGTCTAGCTATTTGAATCGCCAAAATAGGTTATAATTATTTAATTGACCAATCTCACGAGTATAAAAACAAGGAATATGAAAATTTATTGAATATCTGTAACTTATTTACCTTGCAGCTTTTACTCCTCTTAGTTCAGCGGACGTAAAGTCACAAATATTTGCGAAGTATGTATTAAATTTAGTCATCATGAACACATCAATTTTAGGCAGATTATCCGACTGTGCCTTGACAAAACCGCCTTCAGTCATTGTGGCGAGTCTTTTTTCACTTAATAATTACCAAAAAACACTGATTATTTATCATAAACAGTGGCCAAACAATGCGAATAACTTTCAATAATCATACTAACGACCTGCACGGTGACGTCACGTTTCGCTCCGCCAATAGCGTTGCGTTTTGGAAATTTGCGAGGGAATTTGAAAAATAGTACTTTTAAACAATTTATTTTATAAATAGAAACATGATAATTTGAAAAAATAATCATGTGTGTATATTTATTAAGCAATATAGATTACACGTGATTTTTTTTGTCCATTTCTAAATCACATGCATATTCCCTATTTAGTTTTTGGGATAGCATGTTTATAGTGTTTATAAATATATCTCTTATGAGACTATTGAGACTCCTTTAAACATATTTCTCAAAAATGGCCCGCAAAGTGAACATACCTCGCTACATATTGGAAGGTAAAGTGTATAGTTTAAGGTCAGCACTAAATTAAAAAATTAAAAACATTGCAGGCTGCCTGGAATGTTATATATAAATTCCTTTATTTTTCGAGTACCAAATTAAAAAAAAAGTAGAAACTGGCATATAAAAGACGGCACAGCTCGTGTTCAGCCAATTCAACTCGTATTTTTCTGTTGCAAACACGACGTTTTTGTATGTGTCTCAAATAGTTTGCGTTTTTTTGGTGGAAAAATACACTTGCGATTCTGTTTAAAAAAAAACAGCGGGAAATTGTAAATATTTTCACGTTGTGCAACGACATTTAAAGTTTATATAAATTTAGTATTTTTTATTCCCCCATTTTTGAGAAAAGCACTATATTAGCCTCAGCCGGAATGGCAATTGCAGGCTTCGTATTATAATTAAACGGACTCGCAAACTCGTCCGTTTAAACAAATACTCAGCCTGCAATTGCCTCCTTCCCGGCCACGGCAATAATGTACTATTTGCATGTCTTGGCATGAGTTAGCTTTTGCAGGCTCTTTTGCTAACACCTGTTAGAAATCTCTACCAAGTAGGTAGCCAAAAACCTTATGTTGCCTCGCGTGACTCTAGTATCACGTCAAAGCATTCATTTACCTACGCACAAAACAGATTAGATATAATCATCCCAAATATAATGTTCGCCTTCGTTCAATAATTCCTCGAGGAAATTAATTATACCTATTTAGATATTAAATCTTCGGTAGAGCGGGGATTTGCTATTAACACTAATTAAAATAAGTATATAAGCTAACGCTAGACTGTCGGTACGCGGAGACGGTTCCATCTTAACCCATTGAAGATCTATGAGCCACATATGTTTGAGTCATGCCTCTACCAGAGATTTCAGCTTCAAGACGGGAAAATGCTGCTAAGCGCTACGGAACTGCGCTCGAGAAATGAACTTGTGAAATGGATCCAATAAGTGCATTCAGTATTTAGGTAGGTATTTAAAGGAAAAACTTAAAGGCAATATAAACAAGTACGATCAAATTTTCCTCGAAATCAGTTCCAATACCGTGAGGCAACCATTTAGAAAGAAGAATTGCTTTAATTTCTCGTTGAGGTTCACATGAATACTTGATTACCTACTGATATCAATTGTAAATTGTAATTGAGTGCCGGTTCTAAAATATCATTTTTGTACTAGTGGTACCCTTGTTTATTCTTGTATTGGCATAATGATATATGTAAAATCGGCCAAGTGCGTGTCGGGCCACGCGCAGTGTAGGGTTCCGTAGTTGCCTATCTGTCTTAGTTACATAGACACGCGCGCGACAACTAAATGGTGCGGTTGCGTCGGCCGAATTTGGACAAAAGTTGGCATTTCTAAGTACATTTTAAGTTGGTCGACTTTTAATCGGTAAGTACTCGTCCATACAAAAGAAAACGTTTTTCCACTTCGAAAATTTTGCAATCTCAATGATTTTTTTGTACGTTATTGACATAATGAAAGAGGGAGGGTTTTTCTTTTTTCAAAATAAAATTTATAGGTACCTAAAAAAATCATAAAAAAAGCGAAACCGAGATATTATTTTGCTGACGCGATCGAAATAAAAATAAGCAGAGTACGCTTATTTATTTTTGAATTTGGAACTTTTTGATATTCGGTAAAAGCTCAAAATTAATTTCGTTTGTACAATTGTTTTCTTTTATACAAGACATAAGTACCAAATTTTTGGTGATTTTAAGAAAGAAGTTTTACTTACCATGTTGTCTGTTGATTGGTCTGTAAAACTGCTACGTAAAGTTGGAGCGAGGGTGGCGTGGCGAGCTCGCTATGCAACGCACCGGGCCGGACTGTGCGCGCCGCGCGCCGCGCCGCGCTTATATGTGCCGCGCACCTATTCTGGACCACTATAGCAGTCTTCGTTATACCATGGTGGTGGAGGACAAGCCTACGGCCCTTTGCTAAGACATTGGAGCCTGTGGACGCTTGAAACTAGAGGCTAGAGGGTTCAATACGCATTGTTGATGAAAGCTCATCATGTTGCAACTGTTGCAAGTGAGGGGCAAACTGCAGGCTTTCTGACAACATAGTAGATTTTACCACCGAACACATCTTTATTTTGTTGTTCGATATAGGCAGGGGTACCTACAGTGAGGTATCACTAACTAATATGTTGGTACTCATAATAGACCATAGATGGTGGTTTCCGAGACACTGCCGATCTGTGGAAGAATTCTATAATGTCTCGGAAGGCCTTATGCAATGTTCTTACAAGAAACATCATTTTGAGTATCTACACTTTAAATAAATAGATGTTATGTTTAGGTTACACTCATTTAGTCTATGTTATAATACCTAACATTTTTCTTATGATTTCAGAATAGGCACGCTGATTCACCGCCGTCTATCAGACGGAGCTTTTCAGCTTTAGACTACTGAGACGGTTTTGTTGCTACCGAGTGACTAATCCTAAAACAGACAGACGGACCACAAAGTGATCCTATAAGGGTTCGGTTTTGTCCTTTTGCGGTACGGAACCCTAACAAAGTGATCCTATAAGGGTTCCGCTTTTTTTCTTTTGAGGTACGGAACCCTACAAATACCTTTTTGATTAGTGCGTCTTTTAAGTATTACCTAAAAAAGAAGAAAAATATATTCCATTCTATCTGGTCTAAACCGAACTGCGTGATGAGCAAATGGTTATTTTTTTGTCAATTTTAGCTCTAAGTTTTTGGTTCGAGCTAAATGTTCGATTATAGTTTGTTTGTTTTGTTCTATTATTTCCAGTAAAAAAATGGTGCAGAAGCAAGCCATATGACATGCGGTTTGGGAATCTCCCGCACCCCGCATACGGGCTTACATCGTCTGATAACATTCCCAACTCGCGTAGTGCCTGCGTGTTTCTCTCAAGCCACATCCCAACCCTTATTTAGGTAACGTGTGTGACAACAGGTCGTAGTTCTGAATATTCTAGACTTGAACACGGGTGATTAGAACAATACACCCAAATCACACGACTATATGTAGGGCAGGGGAGTCACGCACTATCGTGACCCCGGGCTAACATGAATCCACGCCTTTATAATATTGGCTGAAGCTGTAATACTACATTGCTTATTTGTTGGGTAAAATATGATAACAGAAATAAAATGTGATAGAAATGTTTTTTTAAAGAAACGGCCGTTTTATATTTTAATCTTGGATCATTGTAAGTTTTCTTCACATGAATAAGAGAAGACGCAGTTTATTTAAGCGGATTATGTTATGAGTCCAACCAAAATTAAGGATATGGCCCTTAACTTTGGCTAAGTTCATAGCAAAGATGCGATCGTAAATCTCTGTATGACCAAAAATGTCAGGCAGTAAAATACCATACGGCTCAGCATACTAGCCGCACCACGTTGAGTGCCAGTAGGGTTGAAAGGGCGGTGAGTTGAGTAGCCGGCCAGATGTGGTTTGTTGACCGATATCAAATGTTGTGTGTTTTACGTGATTTATGAGTTTATGACCCTTTTTAAGGTTCTTAGCTTCCGATAGAAATAGTTATGTTGAGTTGATTCGATTATGTGTTTCATTATAGTGCTACTAACACTTTAAACGCTAATCTGTTATAGCCGTTATAAG
The DNA here is from genome assembly GCA_947578815.1 of Epinotia ramella. NCBI lineage: Eukaryota > Metazoa > Arthropoda > Insecta > Lepidoptera > Tortricidae > Epinotia > Epinotia ramella. The sequence continues at coordinate 28,097,072 of OX388205.1, forward strand.
TAATGTAGGGTATGATAGAAAAGTAATCGATATTAAATCGGAATGCGAAAGATTATGATTCCACGCAGAGTTCTATCTAGGTGATAATGCCAGTAGACTGATTTATACTGTGTTTGTATGTTCTAATAACACTAGGCCATCAATTGCAGGAACATTACCGCAAATTGCTTGTTACTGAACATTTGCACAAGTGCACATACAATATCGATTGGCCTATTAAAACCAATTCTACTGAACAACATGTTATTGTTAGACAGCAGATTCTACACAAAGAGGTATTTGAGAGGAGAGACCTGAATAATAAATACTACAAAACAATAATGTACAAGTCTTAGCAAAGAGCATTTTTTTTCGATAAAGTTTTAAGAGTCCGCAGTAAGCTCCATTCTCCATACAAACGTAGTTACGCTATCATATTAAAACTACGTGTTGGATTGTAACCAAACTTTGCATATACAATGACATGAGGTATATCTATGTCTGTAATTAGTTTATGTAGCTTCAGATGCCATAGTAAAAAAAATACAGCGAACTTAAGTTTTTCATACAAAACTTGTTTAGGCTGTATTTTGTTTGTTTTATATACTGGTACCGTATAAACTAATTACAGACATAGATATACCTCATGTCATTGTATAAGCTAAGTTTCGTCACAATCCAACACGTATTTTTAAAATGAGAGCGTAACTACGTTTGTATGGGAAGGTGAAATTCGGCCGAGTTTACTGCGTAATCTTAGCGGTCACAACTCAGCGGAATTTCATCTCGCTCGTTTTTTGAACAGCCCGACATGGGAAGGTACTCCCACCTTACAGAAGACCCCTGGCTCCACAGCCATAACACTACTATTTGGTCTGAAAGGTGTTGTAGGTTTAGTGTTGCGTACCTAGTGGTCAGCCTTTAGTCGCTCTGTACCTAAAACGCAGTCTGCTGATTTCGCTTTACGCTTAGACCATGGTATGCTTAGACCAATCGATAGGCATTAGGCCTCTTGCGAATCTGGCAGAGTGAGACTTGAACTTATTACGATTATGTCCAAAAGCGAATTCAGCAAAGTGAGACTTGAACTTGTAAAAGGTAGGTAGGTTAGGTTCTTCCGAAAAGCAAACAGAGCGGGGCTCCGTCAAAACTTTCTAAATACCAGGAAACCATAAGTATATTAATAGGAGGTTTTTGTTATGAAAATGGAAAAAAGTCAAGGTTCTCCTATTAATGTATGGTCTCTTGGTATTCCGGCAGTTTTGAAGGAGCACCTACTTCTGGTCTGCTTGCCCTTCGGCCATCTGAAGATGCCTAAACCACAGATTAAAGAATACAAGTACAGATACCCAATCTCATAGAGCAAAAGCGTACCGTCCTAATGTAGGCAATTCTGTATACAGTTTTAGTCCCGTAGCTACACCAGTAGATGCAGTATCCGAGCTACCACGGCTATGACGCTGTCAGCCTTTAGTAATACATTGAGATATCACCAGATGGCGTTGACTTCCCGGACAACAAATAGAGTATTTTTCATTTTTTCGATATAAAAGTAGTATTTTAGAGACAATATTACACATCAAACAAAAATATACATAACCAAATGCTTAGAGCCTGTGGTTCCATAGAACTTTCGCGACCCGTGATGGCGCCATCTAGTGACAGTAGCCAATAATACGTAGCAAGCTTGAAAGCTCACTCGTATAGTACGAGTTACATGGATGTAGTATCAATTTTATTGCATTTACTAAACTTATAAAATATACCTTTATTGTATGTGCGGAAGTATGTTTGTGATATAATTAAGGTAACTTGAGTTTATTAAGGTGTAAAAATCATTCTATCTTCACGATTACTGGTTCAAATGTTTTGCTCGGTACCTGTGTCGCCATCTATGAGTTCTTTTTAGTATCAATTATACGTTGTTCTAGTTGGGAGGCCATGCCTAAACGAACCTAACTTACCTTGTGTTTGTATATCACGAAATGGACAAACAGCTACTTAGGCTTACTGGGTTTGGGTCATATTGCGAAATAGGTAATATAAGTAAGTAATAGAGGTCAATAGCGACTTGGACGAATAGCGAATTTCAAATGAAGTTTTGTCATAACGCGCATTAATAAGACTGCGTTTCAGGTACAGAGCGACTAAAGGTCAGTATTATATAGCACAGCTTCCGAGGATGCAGCAACTGGCATGTGTCTCCTCTGGGGTGGCAAACGCCCATAGCCCCGTATTAGGCTATCTGTATCTATGCTTACCACCATACAGGTTTGGTATGCTTGGTTGGCACTGTCGTTTCATAAAAAGTCATAGTGCTGCCAGTTGGTGACTTCAAAGCTTTCTGAAAACCCTCATTGATAATAAAAATAATATATTATTTATTGCACCACAACATAAGGATAACATGTTACAAGACAGATTAAATAAATGTAATAATAATATCGTTTATTTCACACTAAGCCCATCTACCATTGCTAAATTATGTACCTATTACTAGAAAATACAAATAATCGTCTTAAGTCTAAGTTTAACAAGTGCGTGTCGGGCCACGCGCAGTGTAGGGTTTCGTAGTTGTTTGTCTTAGGCCACGGTCTCCTATAAATCACGCCGTACGCTGCGTCACTCGCTGCGCCGCTGTGGTCGTCGGCCACATCAGTACATCTCCATAGTAAGCGTTGTGACGCAGCGTACGGCTTGATTTATAGGAGACCGTGGCCTTAGTTACATCGACGTGCGGTGCGGTTGCGTCGGCCGAATTTGTACAATTGGCCTTTCCAAGTACACATTAAGTTCGTCGACTATTACTCGGTAACTACTTATGCCTTCTTGTCCGTGATAGTTTTCCTTTTAAATTCATTATATGTACTACTACCAGCACGATTTTTTTCACACCCCCAATAGTAGCCATTTAGCCGGCAAGGGGGGGGGGGGGGGGGGACATGACTCGAACAAAAATTAGGGCTTTAAAGCCCAATATCTCGCAAACGAATCACTGATTTTAGGAAACCCATAATAGTTTTGAACGAGCTATCCAACGATACCCCACACCATGGGTTTAACGAGAAAAAAAATACATCCCCGCTTTAGATGTAGGGGAGGTACCCTAAAAAAATTTTTTTTTTCAAAATTTTATTGTACTGTTTTGTCGGCGTGATTGATTTATATACCCATGCCGAATTACAGTTTTCTAGTTGTAATGGTTACTGAGCTAAGCCGAAGACGGACAGACAGACAGACAGACGAACATGCCGAAACTATAAGGGTACCTTGTTGTCTACGGAACCCTAAAAATGGACATATAAAACAAAACAAAGACACTACATACAGTAAATTGGTTTTCAACACATTTGCTCGTAACGTACCTCTTACTGTGTCGCTTTTAAGCTCATAATCTTGGATATTAAACACGCGTGTTTTATAACATTACGACACTCGTCTGAGGTCCTACCGCGAAACGAAAACTCTCTGATGCACTTGCTAGCTCGAGCGACAGAGAGGGAGATACCCGAACGAAGTTCGTTTTGACTTCGCGGTAGCCCCTCTGTTATGTTTATATCCCGATTAAATCACGTTGGCACCTTGCAGCAAGATGTATGCATGAACACGGTGTATTCTTAAATTAACCGGGTTCTACAGAATGTACAGCTTTTTTTTTAATTCTCGGCAAATGGATTCTTACTTGACTAAACAAATTAAATCCTTTTTGTTAATTATTTGACTATTTCTTTTTGGATATGATATAGAAACTTTGTGCATCACTTGTGCATGGTGGTAATGCTAACAAAAGGCGGTCTTATCAGTTATCACCTTAAAGCATTGATTGGTATGCATAAAAGTCAATTCTACATACTTGCTATTTATCTTGAATTGTAGACACAGTTTGTACCTATATCAGCTTCTAAATTCCTCAGACGGACTCGGGCGCGCCTGCGGAGAAGTGACCCGTGAAATTGATATCGTTAGTATAAACTGGGAACAATACCGATGGGCACGGTAGGCAAGCAATAACGTAGCCCATCAGGGTTGCCTAGGATGACTGATGATATTTGATGAGATGTCTGCAAGGGCGACGGTCTTATTTTTTTTTACGATTAATACCTAAGCAAGCTAATCAATCTTACTAGGTACTAACATTAAATTAAATTAAATATTGTCTTTTATGGTAACTTAAGTATTACTCGTAACACACGTCGGAGAAGTCATAACCAAACTCAAATGGAGTTGGGCAGGACATATTGCCAGGCAACGTGACGGTAGGTGAACCAAAACGTTAACGGAGTGGTGGCCACTTACAGGAAAAAGAAGCGTCGGTCGTCCACCAGCACGATGGGTTGACGACGTAAACAAGACCGCGGGTCATTTCTGGATTAGACTAGCACGGGACCGGGATAAGTGGCTTACTCGAAGAGAGGCTTATGCTGAGCAGTGGGCGATTAAAGGCTGAAAATTATGATGATGATAAGTACTTATTAAAAACACTAACACACAACGTCTAGATTACATTATTTTCAGTTATAAGTATATGTGTGCAGCGCCATCAAACTGCTTACTACAGTTTGGCGCAATTATTGTAAAATGAATGTTATTGTTTCCTCCCTGAATAAATGATTTAATAATAATAATTACCTTACTATTTTTTTTTTTAACTTCGACTACTATTTTTTGATTGAATGCGAGCGAAGCGACCGAAGTTATCTGTTTCAGTTTTGGCAAAATAGTTATTTACGATACAAGTGCCGAAAATAGGAAATTCGCAACGAGTGGTGATAAATTAAAACACGACCGAAGGGAGAAGAGACGAGAGTCATTTTAGTTCAAATATTACGTTCGACGAGTATAAAATAGTTATTTAAATCGACACGAGTTGCGAATTACCTATTCGCACGTGTATCGTACAACGTTTTACTGCACATATGGCTCTTTACAGTTTCGACATATGCAATACACGTGCGAATAAGCAATTCGCAACTCGTGTCGATTTAAAACACTCCCTTCGGTCGGGTTTTAATTTATCACCACTCGTTGCGAATTTCCTATTTTCGGCACTTGTATCGTAAATAACTATTTCACTTCTCATGCTCAAAAAGTGCGTCATATTAGGCTCAGTAAGCGGGGCTAAAGTAGTACATTTAGCCCCTAGGGAAAATATGTATACATATTTATGATTTATAAATCATTTTAATTTGACCAATCAAAACGGTTCAACGTATTACATCCACCAATTACAACTCTATAAAAAAACATTCGTATTTGCTATATCAACTAACCAGAATACAGCTAGACATTAAAATCGACCAATCAGGAAAAGGAATTAATTTCAAACATTAGTTGTTTCTTATTCCCTAATTCACAATAATAAAAAAAATAAACGCCCCTGACCGACTGTCGATTCTCTTTATCGTATGCCCGCGAATGCTGTCCGCCGCGCTCGGCCGTTTAGACGCGGCTATTAGACGGTCAGAGGCGTTTATTCGTGGTGTCAATATTTTGTATCTGTGTTAAAACATTTTATTAAAAATAATGGCGCCAAACTGAACAATCTTTCTGCCTTGGTATAATTGTTGATTGTGTATGGATAATCTTTGTTTTTACTATTTTCTCGCAGTCGAAGTGAAAAGTAGAGTGTGTATAGGTAAATCTGGTCTAAAAAGCCATCTTATATGTATTACACCTCGAAGTATTGGTAATATGGCTTACTATATACCCTTGACATACAATCTACTATTGTATGTCCGGCATCTGTCTAGCTGTTCTCCTCTACAGGGTCGCTTTACTCAACCGATACTCCTGACATTTTTTGAGGAGGTGCAATAATAGGGGTGTAGACTAGAAAATTAGTGTTACTCCAAAAGAAAGAAGCCAAAAAAATATGCCTAGTGAAAAACTCCCATTCAGATATCTCAAACAATTACGAAGCTAAGTACAACCGTTTTAATATTGCTTGTTAGAGAGAGAACGCAAACGGTGTGTGACGTCACATTCTTCCAGCGTCATCGTTTCATATAAAGTTGCGTTTTGCGAAAAAGGAACAGAACATACCCCTTCTTAAAACTTTGGACACTTATAACTTCGTGATTATTAATTAACCTTTTGCGTTGATTTTTTCTTCATTTGACTATTTTTTTTATACTTTTTCGAGAAAAAATGACATTATTGATTATTTTATTTAGTGCCTACATGCCTATTACTTATGTAGTTTTATTGGTCCAGTATTTACAAATCTTAAAAATGGTTTTTTTAGTATCTGTTATAAATATGTATATCTGTTATACATACTTGTAATACATATAGTAACTATTGGCTATGTGAGCTGTAGAGCTCGCGGGGCTGTTATTATGAATTACGAAAAATGAATTGACCAAAAATAGTATATAGGTACTTAATTAAGGAACCTGCTCACAAACGAGATTTCACGACAATCGGTAAAGAAATGCGACCAGAGGCTCTGGTAAAAGTTTTACCGAAACAAAACGTCACGACCGCGTTCGCGTTAAGCTGTCAAATCCCATACAAATTGAGGGTAAAACGCAAACGCGATCGTAAAGTTTTGTTTCAGTAAAACTTATACTCGAGCCTCTGGTAGAGGAGAACAACCGGACAGCGGGACATCGGGACACGAACGAATTTTGGTCATTCGTTCCCTTCGCTCGCTCGTTAACAAGATCGAGAAGATTGTTTCATCCTCATCATCCCCCTAGCGTTATTCCCGGTTGTGCCCCTAAAGGAGCCCGGGGTCCGCTTTGACACCTAATCGAAAGATTTGGCATAGGCACTAGTTTTACGAAAGCGACTGCCATCTGCCCTTCCAACCCAGAGGGAAAACTAGACCTTATTGGGATTAGACCGGTTTCCTTCACTTCGGTGTAGCTAACGGTAAATATTCCGTACGTAAGTTCCGAAAAACTCATTGGTACGAGCCGGGATTCGAACCCACGACCGCCGCTTGACAGCCGCATGCCTGAACCACTAGGCTACCGTAGCTCTCGTAATCGAGAGAAGTGTTGTTTCACTTAAGATAAAAGTCCTTTTGATACTTAAATGCCAACTAAAGACGCAGTGTGGAGCACTTGGCTCGGATATTTACCTTATCTTATCATTGCAGTACATACTCGCCTATAGTAAAATGTACTCACGATAAGCACACACCGGTTATACGACTTTGCTCCTACAATTATTTCAGGCGTTCTTATTTATAATAAAATGCATTTCTTTATCAAATGCGCACCTCGCTGTATGACGTCATATCGGTGCTCTCAGCTCTGGGTATGCTGGGAAGCGTTACAGCGCGTGGAGGTAGAAGGGAGCCCAGGAGCCCGTCACATTCGAGGGAGGTACACAGATATTGTGACGGTAGTAATGGTAAGGAGGGCTTGTAGAAAATGAAAGGCTTTTATAAATACCAAACAACATCGATATAATTATTAATAGTTAATTCATTTCCTTCCCTTATATTAATTACTTGTCAAAAGATTTCTTTCTTTTCTAAACATTCTTTTGTTAATCCATGGCACGAACAAACAACATGGTTAAAGTTTAAGTGATGACTTTTGTGAGTTTAATGCAAGGTTTAGTTTACAAAATTAATTCATTCGTTTTATATTGTTATCGTCAAGAGGTTGCAATTGGAAAATTCTTCGTGTCCAGTGACTAGTCTAGACATATTAAATAAAAGTTACTATCGTCCATGAGTCTCTACGTAACTTTTAAAGACTGTATAAAACATCACTAATCTGTTACCTTCAGAAACTCAATCCCATAACGTGGATTGAGTTTCAGAAGGTAGTTATCATAAAATGAATCCAAGATCCTGAAAATATGGTCCATAATGTTGTACTATCGACAACACAGCTAACTGACCATCCGTGCACTTTATGTGCATTGTAATAAGGTTCTATATAAATACAGGATAGTCAGTTAACCGTGTTGCGTTTGTACCTACGTTACGATCAACCGACTAGTAAATAACATATGTGGTCTGTTTCACGAAGCTACAATTTTAAAAGTCTAAACAATGGTCAACATGCTATCAGAAGATGCATTCTGCGATTATGGCACCATCGAAATTCCAAACTACGTAACACATGACGCAGTGCTCATTGTGTCCGGGTACGTGCACCGTGGAAGATCTTTTAAAAGTTCCACCCCGAGGAATAAAGGTGGCAAAATATTGGCAAAATAAAATTTAGTTTATTTGATCCCTTTAATCATAATCATAATCATTTACACGAGAAAGAAAGAAGAAGTCTATTACAACATAGCCCCGCTGGACCAATGACGACTTGCAGTCAATTTGACATGTGTTTCTTGCTATATACTCGTAGGTACCTACAGTCGCCATCAGATATATCGGAGCGGCCAACCTGCTCACCAATATCTGAACACGTCTCTAATACCTCGACAATAGAGACGTGTTCAGATATTTGTGAGCACATTGGCCGCTCCGATATATCTGATGGCGACTGTACCTACAATTGTAACTTCCAGCATCGTAACGGACCACTAGTACCGTTCAAAAATATCTGATCAGCTCATTTCCAGATCGCTTTGCAGCCGTTACCTATATTCAATGTAAGGTAAGAGAAAGCTAGCCGCCACGGATAAGGGTGTTACCACACCAACTAATGGATGACTGGCTATCTATGTTGTATCGCCCGGATACGTTCATTGGGCCAACGAGGTAAAGAAACCTATGACAAAAATATAGATAGATTGAGCATAAGGGTACGGCTGCTAAAGTTAGGCAAGTCAGCTTACTCGGTACAGCCTACTAATACCCAGCGGAGAGAGAGAATTGTGGAGGCCCCTAGGCAGCAGCCATATCTGACTGACGCCACACCGTCAAGTAGTCTTATAAGGCATTGTCACCCACATCCGTTGATCGTTACTGTGCCAATCTCTTCAAAACTCACTAATATACACAACCCCTCTCCTTCGTCATAAGTCATCATATCCCTCCTGTTTCCCCGTGGCCCGGTAGCTCCTGGTGTTGTTCGCCGTGAAGATGAAGGGCGCCTCCCGGGAGGGACACTTGAAGGACCTCAACAGCACTGGCTCGGCGTTATCCGTCTTGTTGCCGACTGGCTCTAGCAGGTTGTTCCAGAGGAGGTTCGCCGCTGGAATATAGAAACATTTCATACTGAGGACTACGAGTAACTAGTAGATTACATTACATGGAACATTTATCGCACTGTCGATATTGTCAATTCTCAAAATCACGGAGAGTTTGATGAAGTTTGGTCCAACTGTTCATTAGAGGCTCTGTTTCCGTCTCCCAATAGTGTCCAAGCCAGAATAGATGACGATGTAGAAATGTCGCCATTTTGGAAAATGTACTAGGTACTCCATTCGCTAAAAAATCGCGTTTTGTGTGAAATGACAACCCGAAAGTTCCAACCTTTATTAAACATAAGAATAAGGATAGGTCTAGACCTGGACTGGTCCCTGGTCTCACCTAGAGCGTGTCCCTTCTGCGAGAAGTGGAAGCAGTCGTGCGTGATGTACGACTGGTGGATGACGAGAGGCAGTGGCGAGGATGGCGGCCAGGGAGCGTTGAACAGCCGCATGAAGGGCTGCAGGACCACGGTGAAGTCGGGCCGCGTGTCGTAGCGACCGCTATCCACCTGCACAGGAGTTATTGACAATGTAGATAGGGAATGCAAAGAAATCCGTGATCACTGCCTACCATACGCTTACTCAAGTAGTAACTATTTTAATATACCTACCTAGCCACCTAAGAAAATACTCATACATTACCATTGACATACACGATGGACAGACGTCATCAAAGCGGTCACAGAAGACACAATCAATGGTTGCTCTCACTCCGCCAAAAACAGAGCCAAATGGCGACGCATTGCAAAGGCTGCGGTGGTGCAAAAATCGACCGTGACAGGACCACGACCACTCTGTCAAAAGTGCACGACTAAAGGCCGATTTTTCAATTCCCAGATAAAAATATCTGTCAGATAAATGTTAGCTCTGTCCTTTTCTTTCAATATGACTCAAGAAAAAGATGGTGATAATGGTCGGTTGGCGCGGTTATGTTGCGTTCGGAAATTTTATTATTTGTCTTTACGGTATAAGTATTATTATTATTATTTTGTGCGAGTGTAAAATGTGTGTTACGCCATGGAATCACCGGATGGTTTCGTCGGAAGACCAGCGCTGGCCACTAGGCCAGCACAACGCTGAGATGGAACCGTTTCGTGGTAATGTTGTCTTCTGTTTTGTTTTTTGATTTATGTGCATGTATGTGTCGTTGTCATGAATAAATGTTATTCTATTCTATTCTATTCTATAACTTTAACTGCAGACGGATAACATTAGAAGACATAAGTATAATATTTAAATGAAAACTAATCAAGAAACGTTAAGAAATTGGAATTTTCGAAATTGTTATTTAATTACCTAATAATCGAAATAAGTAAAATCGATATCCTACACAAACTAAGAAATGTATACGATAAAATTCTACTGTTGTGTATGTATACTATAGGGAACGAGGTTACTTAAAGTTTCGTGGATTCAGTGATTATTGTTAGTCTTATAACAGGCAAATTAGCAATATGAATCATCAATTTGCGAAACAAACACGAAAGGACTTTCAACACAGGTACATAAAGTGGTTATCCTAAAACCCCACTTAGCACATTATCAGTCGGGTCACGTCACGGCCCACAGATTCGCTATCGGAGATCTTCGCAACAACATGAACATGACCACACGAACTATTTCATAATATAGATGTTTAGATTGCTTGGGTTTATGACCAGTGAAATTCTGTATTATTTGGAACTAGCAGGCCGGCCCGGCTTCGCACGGATTACCCGTTTTCCCGTAGGAATGAAGCATTTTCCCGCGGTAAAAAGTAGCCTATGTTCATCAGGGATAATGTCGGCTCCTAATGGAAAAATATTAGCCACCAAAACCGTTAAGAAGTAGGCTTCTTAATCTTCTGGTAGATGTCGCTACACGCCTCCCTAAGGAGTCCGTGTCCGACCCGTTGTAGGAAGGAACTGATTGAAGGATTTGGTGGCCGAACCGGATTGTTCTGATAGCTCAGTTGGTTAGTAGCGACGGGCCATGAATGCATGTGGTCGCCGGTTCGAATCCGGCTCGGAGCATTCAATTTTTCCTTTATTTAAAAAATTGTAATTTCGTTAGCAGCGTAACTGCTTAATACAAATTTAAGAGCTATGTTACTGAAACTTTATATCACACTAATATTATAAATGTGAAACAGTGTCCATATGGAAACCCATGTGGTCAAAGATACATAATAAAGTAACAACGAAGTAAATTGTATTTATACAACTAACGTTAAAAACTTCAATAGTGCGATACAGAGCTTCACACATTTCCAGGCATATTCTAGCCGTAGTAGGTAATTCTTCCGATTTTTCTATGCGTTTAAACTCTGCCAAACCATATGAGAACGTATAAAAAAGAGTTTGATGGAGTTTAGGTATCGTAGACAGAGTTCGAGAAAGAACGATTTAAGAACACATCACCAGCGCCATCTTTTGGTAATCAGTAGAAACATGGATTCTTCTCTAATGTGGTATAGTGGCGTTGAGGACAAATTAAACAAAAATATGCGAACCGATTTTATTGAAACTTTCCAATATAGTTGTTTATACCTCAGAGTAGGATATAGCGTGCCGTTTTTTTAGATATAATTACTTCAGAGGGTGGAATAAGGAACCAAAGATTGTATGGGACTTAATTTTTTTTTTTAAATAGAAACTTGAAACTTCGTAGATTGATTTTATATCAAAATATTAGAAAACTAATTTCTGCGTTTTTGAAAATTCATTCCCTAAGGGGGTCAAAAGACGTTTGAGAATTTGTATGAAAAAAAACGGTCACCCATCCAAATATTGACTTCTCTCGACGTTGCTTAACTTTGGTGATTGTTGCGAAGTGTTCATCGCTATTAGACTACATATATTATAGGCAAGTAGTTTCTGAAGGTTACATTATCTTTTAATGATTTTTATAATTACAATAACAGTGTTTTTAAATTAAAACTGACGTTTACTTATAATTACAATATCAGTGTTTTTAAAATAAAAATGTACTGTTTACTAGAAGGCGACATATTTGTATAAGTCAGCTACTGATCACTAGAATCAGAGGATATTTTGCACAGATTCGAAAGAATGGGTCAGATCAACAATGATCTCTGTTTAAATGAAGCGCTGCGCCTAATAGAAGACAAAATATTATCAATATCCGGAAAGAAACTTTCCGACTGGTATGCCCACGCCAGAGCGTAGAGAAGGGTTGTCAAATGATTTGATTAGAGAGCTCAGCTACGATACCAATATATTGGACACTTACGTAAGAGAAACTGAGTCACGTCTACTACCCGAGCAAAAGGAGATATGTCATAAAGTTTTACAACGAGTTGTAAGTGGGAAAAGTGGTATTTTCTTTCTTGATGCGCCGGGCGGCACAGGCAAGACTTTTTTGCTTAATTTGCTCCTCGCAAAAATTCGCAAAGACAAACATGTTGCATTAGCTGTGGTTTCCTCTGGAATCGCTGCAACATTATTAAGTGGTGGCCGAACAGCACACTCAGTTTTCAAGTTACCTCTTAATTTAGCAAGCGAAGAAAATCCAACTTGCAATATTAGCAAGAGTAGCGCCCGCGGCGCCCTATTGCAACAGTGCAAACTGATTGTATGGGACGAATGTAAGATGTCTCATAAGCGAGCTATTGAGGCGCTCGATCGTTGTCTGCAAGATATGCATAGCAATCGAACGTTAATGGGTGGTGTGGTTGTGTTACTGGCTGGTGATTTCAGGCAGACATTGCCTGTTATCGTGCGAGGCACTCCAGCAGACGAAATAAACGCATGTCTGAAAGCATCACGCGTGTGGACCAAGGTGGAAAAGTTCCATCTCACGACAAACATGCGAGTCCAGCTGTTTGATGATGTAGAGTCGGGTGCGTATGCTCAAAAATTACTCGAGATAGGCGACGGTCGATTAAAAACTGATGTTGAAGGTATGATTCTATTCACCAACCAATTTTGTCATGTTGTGGATTCGGAAGACGAGCTTATTGCTCAAGTTTTTCCGAATCTGCAACAAAATATTCTGGATGAAAATTGGTTGTGTGAAAGAACCATACTGGCACCAAAAAATGAGACAGTATCAAAAATAAATAAAAAAATCTTGGAAAAAATATCAACCGAAACAACAGTGTACAATTCCATAGATACAGTAATGACATCCAACGACAGCACCAGTTACCCGGTTGAGTTCTTAAACTCTCTGGAGCTATCCGGGGTACCTTCCCACAAACTCGAATTAAAAGTAGGCGTACCCGTAATGTTAATGCGCAACTTAGATGCACCAAAATTGTGCAATGGAACAAGATTACGGGTCACTGAATTGGGAAAATACATAGTAAAGGGCACAATCTTAACTGGTGAAGCGAAAGGAGAAGATGTAACGACTACAGTTCCCTTTAAAAGTAGCGTTTTCAATGACAATTAACAAATCGCAGGGTCAAACCTTAAAAGTAGCGGGATTACATTTAGGCACGCCATGTTTTTCCCACGGGCAGTTGTATGTAGCTTGCTCACGTGTGTCTAAATCTAAAAATCTACATGTTTTAGCAGAACGAAATAAATCTTACAATATAGTTTATAGAAGTATATTGGAATAAGTAGGAGCGGCGAAGCGGCCAACTTATTTTTTTGTTTCAGTATTTTTGTAAGCTTTTCTCTTAGGTGCTTTATTGTCTGACAATATACTAGGTAAGCAAAGTTATTTTTTTAGTTTTAATTATGAATAGCGTGAAAAAGAAAATAATCTCTAGAGGGGGTAAAATAACAACAATTTGTGTAGTGAAACGAATTCTACGCGGACGAAGTCGCGGGCAAAAGCTAGTGTTTAATAAGTCCACTATTGACATCATATCCCGAGAAATTTGTTTATCTGGTATAATCCAAACCCAAGTTACGAGGGGTCAAAAAAACGACGAACCGCTTCGAGAAAAGTTAGGTAGTGCCCTTGCGTTGCGCTTCGCTTGGCTCGTCTTGGCAGGGGCACTGCCGTGCCCCCAGTTAGACTCTACGAGTATGTCGAGTAGGTATGACGGCTATTCTAGTTTACTTATCGTTTCAATATAAATTAGATTAAATACACCCTTACGTAGTTACGTAACAGTTGTGTAAGGATGTTTTTGTGTAGATACTAATGTTTTAAGTAGCATGGATATTTTTACAACTGACTAAAAAATACCAATTGAGGCTTATTTACAGAATAAATGTTAAGTTTGAGTATTGAACCGTATGACTGTCTGTATGTGTGTCTGTCTGTTCTGTACGCACCAGCAGCGCCTCCGCCCGCTGGTACAGCCGGGTCATGGCGACCAGCGCGCGCAGCTCGCCGCCGCCGCGGTGGAAGCACGTGCAGAACAGCGAGTGCATCAGTCGGCACATGACGGGCCGGCGCACGCGCACCGACACTGACACATCTGAAAAAGAACGTAGGTGGGTACACATTATCAAATCTTCATCATACTTTGGGGAAGTTTACTATAGAACAAAGAACTAAAGCATAGATCATCTGAATAACACTGGTAACAGAGTAACAACGTGGAAACTAGAGCCATTAAGTGCTCACATGTAGGCGAACATGATAGCGACCTTACTGCAAGGCCTGAGTGGACGCCCCGCTCAGAGCGGGGCGTGCAGCGTCCATATAAAACAAATGCAATTTATATGGACGCTCGACGCCCCGCTCTGAGCGGGGCGTCCACTCAGGCCTTGCACTTAGGCAAGCGAAGCAGCTGCCAGATAGAGGCTGACAAGACCTAATTTGGTGAAATTGATGTTATTTAAGCAGTTTTTTAAGAAAAACTATTTGTTCTAGCACATCAAATAAAATATATGTTAATATTCACCATATTTCAAAGACAGTGGACGGGCTCGATACACAATTGGACGAAATCGGCTCGATAGAAAATAATTGCAAAGATTGGTCTTAAAATCACATTAAACGGTTCTATGTCTTTATTTTTTTGACGTATGGGTCTGCAATTAAAAACATGAAGTCAACATATTCATACCTAAACCGCTAGCGAGCCATATTTCACAAATAATGTACCCTTTTTTTTATTTCAATATATATGTAATATTATCTTCAAAAACTGGGCCACCCAGTAAAACTCGCTCTCGTTTACTCCGATACAAATAGACAGTGTGCGCGCCATCCAAAATCCTCAAGGGCATTTTGGTGTTGACAGCGTCTTAAGTTAATATCAAGAACCAGTCGCACCCTTTCTATTGGCGACAAATTTCAGGAATTTTTGAGGGTATGTACCTACAGAGAATCCTTACCTGTCACAAACATTAGTGGCCCGTTTCACGATGCTACAAGTTACAATTTTACGAGTTTAAACTGGCAACACTGATGCGCTGGACCAAACAAGTCTGGTATTTTGGCCTCAGTTACCGGTTGAGACTTGTAAAGAGAATTGTAGGTACGTGAAACGGGTTATAGGTTGACAAAAGACCTATGTAGTTAGTGCGTAGGTATGGAGCCCTGATGGCGACACGCTGATAGGTCAATACCAGAGCCCTCCAGAACTTACCTAACACAGGCACCAGGTTGACTATAGTCCTGGGCAGATTGTCCCGCAGGTAGTCGAGCGCCCGCGCCAGCTTCCTGGCGTGCGCCAGCGGGGACCACTCCACGGGGGACAGGCACGAGGCCGAGCACAGGTCGTTGGCGCCCAGGAAGATGGTCACCAGCTTCCAGTGACGGGCTATGTCGATGTCTGGCGCCGCGAACATCCGCGCCACGAGGATCTGAAGCGGTACAAGAGGAGTGTTATATGGGACTGATCGTTAAACGTTTTAACATAGTACTCATACTCATACTCATGCCTACTCATACTCATAATATTTATTGCATATCACATTGTATTGTATGTCGCTCGACTTAAGCGGCAGTGGGCGGGGCACATAGCACGTAGAACCGATGGCCGTTGGGGCGGAACGGTTCTCGAGTGGCGACCACGTACCGGAAGGCGCGGCGTGGGTAGGGCCCCCACAAGGTGGACTGATGACCTGGTAAAGGTTGCTGGAGTCCGCTGGATGCGGGTGGCGCAGGACCGGTCACTTTGGCACTCTTTGGGGGGGGGGGGGCTATGTCCAGCAGTGGACGTCTTTCGGCTGATATGATGATGATGATGATGATCACAACTTAGCATAGTATTCTCAAACACGCGTAGATCTTGGTAATTAAATAGTCTAATGGAAGTCCTGCTGGTCCATGAACACGGCCAAAGGGTATCAGATACTTTCTCTTATGTTTATTTCGTAATAAACGATACCATAATATTTAAACGGTGGTATTAGACTATACTCCGAATATATGTAACTATAATATTAAATAATAAATAAAAGCTTTTTCGGTGTTCCAAAACTGTATTTATTAGGTAATGCCGCTGGGACGATTACATGAGTCGGTTAGAATACAAAAATATGAAATAATATGAGCGATACTGAAATTGAATACCGGTATGGAATAGGAAAAGAATATTGGTACATATACCTATACCACCCTATACGGTCCCTGCTATATACAAAGTTGGCGACGTGTATTTAATTACTTATGCATCACACATGTCAATGCAACGCTAGCGTTTTTACTGAAAATTTGTTCAGTAGGCACACAGTTCGTAAGGACATTGCAAAACCGCACCAATAACCCAATTGCTCATGATTGACTGCATTCATGAATCTGAATCATTAAACCGCTTTAAACATTGTTGCGTATTTTATCACCTTCCGTCTCGCATGTGCACATCTTTGCCAACTGGTGAATCATCGATATAGGTACCGATAAGCTAGTTGCAGGTAAATCGGTGAACTCGCTAGCCGAGCGGACCGAGCGGTAACGGCACGCGATGTTCAATCGGTTCGGATTCTTCGAATCGGAGCGGAAGTAGTGGGTACACCGGCTCGTAGGTATCACTGGGGTTTTCAAAAAATGTTAGAAATTAAATGAAATGAAAATGAAATGAAATGAAATATATTATTAATAACAATTGTTACAAGTCGATGTACAATATTGAGCTTTCTATAGTTTTAAGTACAATTAATTACAGTTTTTCGTATTATATGTCAATTATCTACATATCGTATTCGAATATTTTTATATGTCACACTATATTTTATAGCTTTACAAAATTATTGGTAGACTAAAGAACTCGTCATATGAATAAAATGACTCGTGCGTCAACCACTTTTTCAGCCTAACCTTGAATGCTGCGGTGGAAGTTGCATCCCGTACAGAGTCCGGCAGGCGTTATATGCTTAGATATATGCACGAAATATTATTTGGTAAGTATTTAACAGTAGCTTTTCGCCCAATCTTCGGATTAGGTGGAATCTGATTTCCATTAGGGTACAACTGGTAACAAGCATGAAAAGTGAATAAAACTGTAACCCCCGATTACGGAAAAGTCCCTGAAAAAAAAGTATAGTAAAAAGAAAAGGTTGGAATGGAAACTGAAGATATTATAGATTTAATCATCATCCTCCTAGCGTTATTCCCGGTTGTGCCCCTAAAGGAGCCCGGGGTCAGCTTTGAAACAGTTTAATATTATAGATTTAATGATTGAAAATAAAAAGTACCGGAATAAGGAAGATATAAGATATAACACTCTTCTCATCTTGCCACCACACCACAGATTGAGGAACCAGATAACTTTAAAATGTAGAAAACAAAAAGAAACAAGACAGAGACGGACTGTGATACAATAGATTACTATATAAATTAAATAATCACCAATGTAGAAGTTCTGAGAAGAGTAGGAGAGAAAAGGAAACTGATAAAAACGATAGAGAACAGGAGAGGGAAAATGCTTGGTCACCTTATACGACATGATGCTCTTATTAATAACATCATAGAAGGGGTACAAGGCAAGCGAGGAAGGGGCGGAAGACCAAGGATATGTTACATGAATCGAATAAAGGATAAAGTAGCAGTCACGTCGTATAAAGAGGTCAAAGCGGCGGCCCTAGACAGAGTCAGATGTAGGGACCTACACCGACAAGAGTGTAACTCTTAAATTTATGATGAACCGAAAAAAAGTTTTTACCCGTTACTAAAGGTAGCCTAGCCTATGTCACTAGGAGCATCATTTCGAATAGATTTGACACATCATTTATCAAAATCGGTTCAATATCTTAAACACGACGATGAAACACACGTTTTGGCTACAAAAAGCTATTATCGCTACCCATTAGTACTCAAACGTTTGTCGTCCAAATATTACCGTTTCTTACTCACAAAAGAGCACCAGTTGTGCCATCTAGGTCGGCCATTACGGACCCACGAACTCTATTCAATCTGCGACCTATTATTTACCACACTTTGGCTAAACACTGTTTTTGGAAGACACATTCGTTTTACTATACTATTATGTTGTCAGTTGTTAACAAAAGCATCAAATGTGAGTAATTTTCAATGCTCCGTACCAAAATTGGTCCAACGGTATTTACACTTATTTGGGTGATGAAAACGTTTATGAAATAATGCCTCGATAGGTATATAGCTTATAGGTATAGCATGTTTGTAAACAATGGGATCCGGAAATAATCTATCTAACTACATATCTACAATGGCTCACCGACCCAAGTTCATGGCCTTAAGGTCGCGCAGGTCTAATTCGACGACGTCGTTCCAGCGATACCTGGGACGTCCGACGGGTCGCCGCCCTACCGGGTGACCCAAATATGCCCGTTTGGCACCCCGATCTTCCTCCATCCTTTCAACGTGACCAAGCCAGCCAGCCAGTTTTTGATTCTCCAATAATGTTGGATGTAGCCATAAGATACTCAATTTCGACGTTCTTCCGGACTCTGAAGCTTCCGTCATCTCTCCTCACCGGACCTAAAATTTTTCGGATAATTTTTCTCTCCGCCACCAGGAGCGAAATAATGGGTGACAGAATTGATTCGCTTAACAAGCGCGATGCCGACCCTTTTTTGATTGAATGGTTAGAGGTAAATACAGATTTCTAACTCTAAGTTGAGCGCACCCATAGGAGCGCTGCGGGCGTAGCATGGTTATCACTTATCGCTGTGGATAAGAAGTCCGTCACGTTCTGACAAGTATGCGAGTGCGAGTGACGGATGTATTATCCACAATGATAAGTGACAAAACCAACCATGCAACCATGCTACCACCTACTAGCTACCGCTGGTACCTTTTGTTAGGGACTCTCGTATCCTACAAATTGAGTATGTAGACTTTTTGTGTTCTCTTCCTCGATACTCTAGGTAGATCCCTTGGCCTTCTTAAGAAGAAGAAGGGACTTAAGTGCGTCCTGGTCAGAAGCGCCCGTGCCAGTGAAGTAGCACCGGACCCCCGGGTTTTACTTCAGGATGTTGGGCAGGGAGAGTTCGCGCCACGTCAATCATGTTTAATTTTGAGAAGACGCCGCAGTCTGTAAATGCTCGAGACTCTAGTCACAAGCGCGCTGCCCTTTATTGACTTGGTAGATAGAGACATATCTATACAGCTAGATCTCTCACTCTCAGTTGAGCGCATCCAAGGGAACTCTGGCAACCTTACACGCCACCCGAAATACAACGCCTCATACCTACTGCTGCATGGCCGCACTTGAGGTCTAGTTTCGTGACGGGTGACCGGCGGGGTGGCCCGCATTAGCACGTAGCGAATAACAGCCCTGGTCTTCTGTAAATCTTGCTGGTTGACCTTTAGTGGTCGGTATTTAAATTGATTAAGTTGGTACGAATATCGTTGGTAAGGTCGAGCGGGAGGCTATACCGAGTTATAGGTACCCATCGTTAAGGACTCTCGTGTCCTAGAAGATGAGTATGTACCTATATTTTGTCTGTTCTCTTCCTAGATACTGTACATTTAAGTGCGTCCTGGTCCGAAGCGACCACCCCGTCCCGTATCATGGTTGGCATTATCACGCGATAAGTGACAAGATAGGAGCGTCGTCTCGTTCTATCGAAAGGTGTCAGCCGGTGACGGACGCTCTATCTTGTCGCTTATCGTGTGATAAGGCCGACCATGATACGGGGTCAGGAACGCGATGTTCGTGTGAGCGTTCCGTTCCAGCCACTCGCCCGTGCCAGTATAGTAACTACATACCTTGGCCTGTTTAAGTGCATCCTGGTCAGAAGCGACGGGGAAGGCGACGTTCATGCGAGCGTTTCGTTCCAGCCACTCGCCCGTTCCGGTGGAGTAGCCGCGGAGCCCCGGGTTGTACACCTTCAGGATGTTGGGCAGCGTGAGGTACTCGCGCCACGTGCCTTCGCCTCCTGGGGAGTAAGGGATGTGAACACCGGGGAAAGTTTTGGGTCATGTACAGGAAAAATAGTAGACAAGAAGTGTATAACGAGCCATTTTAGCCGAGGCAAATTATCGATATCGAAGTCGAGGATAGAATGGGTTTTATACACGACTTTGCTGTTCACTTCGATTTCGAGTAAATAAAACAAAAAGTTAAGTTTGTCCTTACGTTAGGTATAAACTGTAAAAAGTATAAAATTCGATGCAACACCACACGAGGTCGAAGAGCACGAGTGCAGAAATGATAACTTTTCATTTATCTTAATATTTATATTATTTTTTGATACATACATATAATCACGCCTATTTCCCGGGGGGGTCACGGATTTCCACTTGATGCGACCTTGACAAACCTTTCTTGCTTCATTCACTTTCAACACATTCTTTATACATGTTCGTCGGAAGTCTCCGAGGTCAGATTATTTATTTATTAGTTGTCTCGATTTAATTGTAAAGCCGCTGCTGCACGTCTAGCACAACTTGCTGACAAGTCGCTTTGCGCGCGACTGAGCGTCTCCTGTCTTACTCGCACCATGCAAATTAGAAAGAGGAGGGTAGATCTTTCTCGACTCGCATCGCGGCGCGGTGTCAGGAGTCCAATTCACTAAAATAATGATATATTTCGAGACGGCGTCCCAAGACAGACCTCACCTATGTTTCACACATACGATTAGCAAAGTTCAATTGTTACTCAGTTGTGCTAGCCCGGTGCGATTGGCGACGCGACTGCGACTTCAGAACAACTTGGGCGACTTGAGGTGACGTGATGTATGAAGATCGAAGTCGCGTCGCTAATCGCTCTACCAATACAGTGCGGCCCTGGCCTAATAATCGTTTTATTTCTCGTACAAGAGAAGGCGGCTTCATAGACCAAAATGTAGTCTCCGGGCGAGACATTTTCTATCTGGTAATAATATAATTAGAGCAGGGTTAATGCGACACTTTTAATTCGTATTTCAATATCATACTTGCTCTGACACATTGATATCAATCTGGAACGCGGAATATTAGTGTCAGATTGACCCATGATTGACCCCAAATTTTCGACGCAACTAATCTATTTCTTTTATTACAGTCCTACCTACCAAATACCGTGATTCCAACAGCTTAATTGCCGTTTTTGACAGTTAACAGAGCGTCAAGAACATTTGATTCGGCAATTTGAAATGCAAATCAAAACATCCTTCCTTACGCAATGCTGCTGCCAAGCCTACAGCCATTTCACTGTAATAACGTTCAAAACTGCATTACCTGTAAGTCCTACATTTTACTTAATTCCTCTGTCTATGGCACGAGAGAATACTCAAGTAGTAACTTTAACTTTAACCCGTAAAGGCCCGAGGATGGCAGTCGTGTCGCTGATTTGTACACTGGGATGTAGATAGCCTGAGGATTGTTGCTCTTTGACCATTCGTCACATAAGCACAGATTTCACTCGAGCTATATTGTATTTCGATAGTCAAATTCCATATTTGCTATAAGAGCTCGAATTAAATCTTGAGTTAATGTTTACTATGATTTAATCTTCTCTATATATTTATCTATTTGTATAAACGTACAAGTCCTGACTGACTGACTGACTTGAATCAACGCCCAGCCCAAACCGTTGAACCTAGAAAGCTGTTTTTTTTTACAATAAGTAGTTTATATGACGTACCACTAAGAAGGGATTAAAAAGGGGATGAAAATGTTGTATGGAGTAAAATTA
Organism: Epinotia ramella; assembly: GCA_947578815.1. Taxonomy (NCBI): domain Eukaryota; kingdom Metazoa; phylum Arthropoda; class Insecta; order Lepidoptera; family Tortricidae; genus Epinotia; species Epinotia ramella. The sequence goes on from OX388205.1 coordinate 28,119,117, forward strand.
TAAGTAACTTGAAACTTTGTGTACCTATGGACTCTTATTAAGTTATTACAATTCCAGCAAAGTAATTTTAGGGTTTTGGTAAAACCCACCCCTAAGCGAGTAAAATATGGATGCAGTTTGTATGAGGGAAACTCTTTTTTTGAGTCCCGGAGAGGACATAGGATCATACCCTAAGGGGATGAAATGGGGGGCTGTAATGTAAGTTTGTACGGAGCTACACAGAAGCTAGTAGTTACATTTATACGTAGGGAACGTATATTTTGATTGCCTTGATTTAGAAGTTAGTTTATTTCACAGCTCCAAGGGATTGCAATGCAATTGTATAACTGAGTACCTATAATAAGTAGTATATACTCAAACAAACCTTACTCTAAATGCAAACGTCTCTAAGATTTTCCAAAATATTTTATGTTTGGAATGTGTACGTACAAAAATAACAAGAAATGAGAATTCGGTGAAATAATTTATGCGCACTCTTCATACACTACATACGTACATGTAGTTGTTTTTAGGGTCCCTTATAGTTTCGCCATGTCCGTCTGGCCGTCCGTCCCTCTTCGGCTTAGCTCAGTAACTATAACCTACTACTAGAAAACTGTAATTCGGCATAGGTATATAAATCAATCATGCTGAAAACTGTAGAATAAAATCTTAATATATATTTTTTTGGTACCTCCCCTTCACTTAAAGTGGGGATGTATTTTTTTTTCTCGTGAAACCCGTGTGGGGTATCGTTGGATAGCTTGTTCAAATATATTATGGGTTTCTTAAAACGATTTTTCAATTTAGTGATTCGTTTGTGAGATATTGTGCTTTAACTCCAAATTTTTGTTTGAGTCATGTCCCCCCGCTGCCGGCTAAATGGCTATTAAGGTGATGTGAAACAAATCGACGCAGTAGTACATATAATGAATTTAAAAGTAAATCTATCACGGCTAAGAAGCCATAACTAGTTACCGAGTAATAGTCGAGCAACTTAAAATGTACTTAGAAAGGCCAACTTTCGTACAAAGTTGGCTGACGCAACCGCACCATTTAGGATGGAGCGCGCGTGTCGATGTAACTAAGACAGACAGGCAACTACGGAACCCTACACTGTGCGTGGCCCGACACGGACTTGGCCGATTATTTATTAATTGAATGGGATAAGTCGAAAGGACGGCCTTGACTGTGCGTTACGTTTGTAAGTCAAACGTGTGGTCTACACCGCGAGGAATGTTTTCTACCTAGTTTTTAGTAATTTTGTGGGTGTTGTACAGCATCAATATCATCATCAGACTTCAGCATTTCGGCCGGGATACAAAAGACACAAATAATTATGTAATCATACGGTACTAGCTTTCCTGCGACTTAGGATGCGTTGCACCAAACCGTCTGTAATAGTAGGTAAGCGGCGTTCGTTTGAATATGAATGCATGGAAAGTTCGACAAGTTTATATGGCACTAGCAGCCCGGCCCGGCTTCGCACGTATTACCCGTTTTCCCGAAGGAATGAAGCATTTTCCCGCGGTAAAAAGTAGCCTATGTTCATCAGGGATAATGTCGGCTTCTAATGATAAAAGAATTTTTCAAATCAGTCCAGTAGTTTCGGAGCCTATTCAATGCAAACACACAAACAAACAATCAACTCTTTCCTCTTTATAATATTATTATATATATTAGTGTAGATGTAGATAAGAGCCGTCGGCGTCATATTTAACGTTGGTCGGTCTGTAATCGTAAGTTGATGCAACCCGCCATTAGTCCGCGTAGAACTCGTTACTCGTTAATCATAATCGCCTTAAGCTGATTTTCCACCGGAGGGGCGAGACGAGACGAGGCGAGGCGAGAATTGAAAGTATGGTACTTACTATTTCCACCGAGCGCGCGCGAGGAGAGGATTGAAAAGTCATAAGAATTTCAATTCTCGCTTCGCCTCGTCTCGTCTCGCCCCTCCGGTGGGAAATCAGCTTTATAAGTTTATTTATTTATTTATTTATTTATTATTATTTATTTAATTATCGCTCTCCCATAGAAACTTTCAATCTCCTTTTCACCTCTTTAAGGGATGATTTCGGAGATAAAAACTATCCTATGTCCTTCTTAGGTTCTTGAACTATATCCGTATCCAATCATAGATGCTTGACAACCAGACAGACAGAGTTACTTTCGCATTTATAATATTAGTACCTGGGTAATTCCAAGAGCGTTCGTTCAACCGCCCTCCCCTCCATGTCAATTTTTTGACGAAGTTCCTACAGATTTTCGTTGAATGTTTAGTTATTTGGTAGGGGTCGGGGACACTCAGGGACCACTATCAAATAACCATAGAGTCCATAGATTATTACAGTATACTTACGAGTAGATCAACACTTACCTGCACACCAGGAAACTCCCCTGTACTCCACAAATGCGCCGAGGGCAAACTCCTCCAATGCCCCGCTCCCCGCCACAAGCGAGTCACCTACAAACAATAAGCTTAAATAAATAAAATGGCAAACCGCGCCCGCGCGCGAACTGTCGCTATACTATCCGTCACGTTGTTATTATTAGAAAGATACGTATAGTACGGTCTGATGCTGGCTGTGCTGGTGACTCTTACCAAACGCCATCGAGTCCTGGCAGAAAGATGGCGGCACGAATGGCTAATCATGTTCAGAAGTTGTATTTTGTGAGGAGAGGAGCCGAGTTCTGTCAAACGCCACCGGTTCCAGACAGGAGAACGGCTTGCTAGCAATAATGTTGCATCTTTACATACCTAAGGCACAACATCGATGTCCCCAGGCCGCAGACGGTGCACTGACGTGAGGGGCTGCCTACTCCTGCCGAATGCCAACAAATTCTGACAGAAGCGTACTAGCAGGAATCATTTTTGTACGTACCTAAGGGCTTAAGCCACCACAACCACAACATCGATGTCCCCAGGCCGCAGACGGTGCACTGGCGACACTGGCGTCAAGGATTGCCTACTGCCGAATGCCACCGAGTCCTGGCAGAAGACCTGCTGGCAGGAATGGCTCATTGTACATACCTAAGGCCGCCACAACATCGATGTCCCCCGGTCGCAGAGGGTGCACTGACGTCAAGGACTGCCTACTCCTGCCGAATGCCACCGAGTCCTAGCAGGAGACCTGCTGGCAGGAATGGCTCATTACATACCTAAGGCCGCCACAACATCGATGTCCCCCGGCCGCAGACGGTGCACTGACGTCGGGGGCTGCCGACTTTTGCCGAACGCCACCGACTCCTGGCAGAAGAACGGCGTGCTGGCAGGAATGGCGCGTTGGCGTCGCACGTGTGACTTCCGTGTCGGGTAGCGCAGGGTCCACTGGAAATAAGAGGAGTTTTTAAGGCGCCGTAGGTTCATGGTCTTCTCTCCCACTCACTGAGCATAAGCGTGAGCGAGATGGATGGAAGTGCGTGCCCGGAAGCGCGGATATCATGTTTTAAAATTTAATTTTTTGGTCGTTTAAATAAATAAAAATGTAAACACTGATTTCCCTCAAACATGATATTGCCGATTTTTAGAAGCAATTTTAATATTTATAGCTTTTGTGCATAATTTGTTACGAATATTTTAAGTGTATTTTTGTGTGTTTTAGACCTATGTTCGTGATTTCTTCTATCGAGCGAAATTTGCTTAATCATGTTTCGAAGCACTGATTTCCCTGCAGAAAAGCCTCAAGATTACTATTCGTATTTTATTGAAACCATATTATTGTAAGCAGACGCATTACATTGTTTCAAAAACTCTGTTCGCTTAACTTCGCTGTACCTACGGCGCCTTAATTTGTTTCATTTAGAACATGCCTACAACAATGATATTGCAACGTGTAGGTACTTGAGTCAATTGAGTGAAGATTTTGTTTAGTGGAGATTACATTATATAAATATACTAAACTATGGATAACATTAACTAATAACAACTTAGAAAAGTTGAAAAACTTCCGACATGTTCGTTTCAAAGTTCAATATCTCAAAACCGGTTGAACCGATTTTGGTGAAACGTAGCTAAGAACCATCTCGATCACGTCAGCTTTCGGACAAAAATAATTGTTTCGGAGCTACGATGCTACAGATACACAGACACGTCAAACTTATAACACATCTCTTTTAGCGTTCCGGGCTAAAAACTACGGGGGCATAAGCTCGGAGCCCTGCTGGTAGGGTGCCAGTAGGGTGCTATAAGTCAGCCAGTGTAAAATATTTTTATCGAAACTAAAAGCCGTAATTTACGTCACATTTATGTCACATTTTACCAATTGTCACATCAGCAGGGCCTATCAAATGACGGGCCGCGAGCTTTGCGTGGCGTCATGAACTATCCGTCTCTTTCTAACCCACCTTTTTGACTTAAAAGCAAACATCTTCCATACGCATAGGCACCAAACCTCTATAAAAACATTATTGTCTGATTTTCGGTTCAATTCAAGCCGAGATCATCAGCCTAGATATCTATTCAACACGTGCGAAGTCATTATGCCAAATGGCATAGCGCACGCGCACGACACTGTGTTTCAAATATTTATATATATATATATTTATAAATGTGTTTATTTAATATAGATTAGATTAGATTATTTATTTCATGTCAAAAAAATAATTATTATTATCATGATCGTCAAAAACACAGAAATATTAATTGAATGTCAACAAATGTAAGAACACAATAACAAAGAAATAGAAGAAACAAACCAAAAGCAAAGAACACAAATATATCAACCTCTAGGTATCGTCATTTTTTACAATATTTAAATACGTGACACAATACATTTAAAGTCAAATCATAATCATACAAATTTAAATAGGTCATAATAATAATTTAACATGTCAAGTCCAGACTCATATTGACTCTTTAACTGAGTATAATAGATTTTCCAATAAAAGGTATTTAAGGCGGCGTCGAAATGCTTCGTCAGATGGTTCCTGTCTAAGATCAGCGGGCATAGAAGGAAAGTTTACATGTCAATGAAAATACACTTAGTCAAATAACCAGCCCCGTGTCATTCCTGGCGCACATGTGCCCATCATCAGACTCGCCGCATTGCCGCGTTGAATTGCGATCGAGAACCTTTGCACCAGGAATGACCCGGAACGGGAGTCATGCCCTCTCAGTCGCAAACGACGCCCCACTTCCGCCAAGAATGTTCTGGCCTCTGAGCACCGTGCAATGAGCAATGTGATTGAGTGTGAATGAGGATTGGTGAATTATTCCTTTGTCCCTCTTGCGGTGGAGACGATGGGTTGCTGGTGCTCAGAGGCCAGAACATTCTTCGTTCGCGTCTGAGAGGGCATGACACCCATGAGTATTTGTCCCGCTTTCTGAGCGCAGCCGCCTCGGCAGCAGCTCCTGCTGCCTCGATGGTGCGAACAAGGTGCGAGGCAGCGAAAGTGCTAATACAAGTGGCGTCCCACAGCAAGCATCTACCCTTCTGCCACGGCACCAGGGTCAAACCATCCGGCCTCTTACCATCCGACCGGCTTAGGCCTGAAGGCTCAAGTACGCAAGGAATATTGGCCGAGACTAACGCCCTCCGGATGATGTCGTTGAGAGCGTGGTGACGTGGTGTGACGTGACGGTGGAGAGAATCTCGCCGCACAACGACAGCAACTCAAAGCGTGGTGCCCGCTACTCTCCACCCTGGCGCCGCAGATGCATAAATGAGGTTCGCAAACATCGCAGCCCAGGCGGAACGCCACCGCCACCCGCATTGAGTCGTTGTCAAGGAGAGTTCCCAAGTGTGGAGAGGCAAGCGCATGCAGCCATGCCCCAGACTCCGGAGTAGAAACCGCGTTCAGTCTAGCCTTGTCCTCTCCTTGCGCAGATATTTTTATTGACTTTTGATTAGCCAGTGTCATGTCGAGTTTATGAACAAAAAACGGTGCGAAGCGCGAGATTTTAATAAAACTAGTTGTGATTCGTTAAAACTTAATAATTAAAATGAATAAGAATATTATCGCCAATTATGCGGGTGTTTTCGGGGTCGTGATGCGGAATTACCAAATGCGTATAAGTGGTCATACTGAACAACATTTATCATGAGACCAAAGACTGAATAGTGAAAAAAAACATCCATACATTATCTCTCAATTAATTTACAGTTATATTATAACTCTTAACAGGCTCGTATTTGTTTGCGATTTCGTGGTTGGCCGCATGGGAAAAGTTGTTCGTCATGACCATCTTATTCGCATTTGTTCATTCCGGACCATGACATAGATTATTAACATAATATATGCAAATAATTTCCGAAATAGCAGTTATGTCTTCACTAGCACTTGGAGGTCACCAAACCTCATAAATTAGTAGTGGTCAAGTTTCTGATGCGTCAAATTGGCAACCAAATGAACCAATATAACTTGAACCCTTCTTGCACGTTCCATCAATCTACTTTGCGTTAACATTGACTGGTAGATAATGATTTTTTTATGGTGTTAAGCCCTTGTACCTACGATAAAATCGATTGCTTAATTTAATTTTAAACACATCCATCTTACAGTTTTAAATAAATAGATATGTTTGTGCAATAAAGATTAATTAGCTATTTGATTGGATAATCGATTCATGGGTCAATCCAGTAAGAACATGGGAGAAATGTTAGATGACTAACTCGCACATTACAAAGAACGCATTCAAACTATTCAAAGCTGCGCAATAAAATCTAGCCATTTTCCATCTCGAAGGTTTCTTTATTACGGAGGTGGTGAACAAGCGCACAGCCTCCCTCGTGGTAAGTGAACCATGGTATGGCCAATACGTCATCGATTTGAGCATTTGCTGTATTGACAACAAGATATAGATAATGGCACCAATTTCCCGGCTTTAGAGCCATAAGTACCTAAGTACCTATAAGAGTCCTCACGGTCGACTCAGGTATGGAGAGTCCCATATAAATATATAAACGATATACATTTTTGATACGCAATGGGAACTGCCTTATCGACATTGGAAACTAGTTTATGTTGCTATAACTTTCTACTCGCTCTATTTTTAGGGTTCCGTACCCAAAGGGTAAAAATTCTATTACTAAGGCTCCGCTGTCTCTCTGTCCGTCTGTCACCAAGCTGTATCTCATGAACCGAGATAGTTAGACAGTTGAAATTTTCACAGATGATGTATTTCTGTTGCCGCTATAACAACAAATACTAAAAAACCGGCCAAATGCGAGTCGGAGTGGGGCTCCCATACAACACACGTGTTTTTTTTTTTTCGTTTTTATAGATAATGGTACGGAACCCTTCGTGCGCGACTCGCACTTGGCCGGTCTTTTTTCTAATCTAGTATACAAAACAACATAAACTACTTACGAAATCAGACATGGCCGATTCCATTATGTATACCTACAAAATTTCATGTTATTCTAGCAGTCGTTTTAAAATCACAACCAAAGCTATGTATGGAGAGTCGAGCGTCCTCGCGACCCTTAAAGCCATGAACTAGTCAAGAGGAGGTCAAACAACTGTCCAAGAACTCTAAGATTCTCAACGATTACGTAGACACCATCAAATTGTAGAATCCATTAACGACAAAATTACCATAACGACTAACTACGGTTAAAGTTGCACCAGTCGCGCAGAATCCCATGCGTGAACACCTCCATAAATAAGTGTACATTTCGATTCGTATGTCCAGGGAATAGGACTCAAGGTCGTGTACATTTTTCGTAGACTTGGGTATACCTCTAGTAACCCAGAAACAAACACGCATCTCACGTACAACGCAAAGACATGTTGTATAAGTGATTTGTTAATGTTTATTTATTCTACGATCTGTCTGTAGGCGTTTGTTTCGCAAATTGACTTTTAGTTTGTTTTTATGGTTTTTATTACTTAACTTGCCAAATGTTTAATTTAGTTGTAAGAGAGTATTTTGCCGTAAGTTAGGGGGTTCATGCGAATAGATTTAGGTACCTTTGTTATAAGTTTTATTTGGTATTGTTTTAGCTATTGTCACTGTAAGTTACCTATAGCTCAGGCTAACATTATTAAGAAGAAAACTGAGGTTGCAACTGCAAGTTTGTAAGGTTAATTTTTTTTATGTTGATGGAACTGCGAAATTACTCATTCTATTTTTTTTTCACCAGTGTATAGAATGGACCTCCAGACCCCGTAGCATGGACGGCCTTATCACGCGATAAGTGACAAGATAGAGCGTTGAGAACGAGACGGACGCTCTATCTTGTCACTTATCGCGTGATAAGGACGACCATGATACGGGGTCAGGATGGACCTAAGTTATCTTATAAGTTTATAACCCGCGGCTCCGCCTGGTTCATGGACCTATACTTGAAAACGTAATTCAAGACCAAAAAAATAACCTTAAAATTGCCATTAAAATGAAAAAATAACCGACACTGGCTAACTTACACTCTTCCAAATTTTGAGGTTATTTTTTTGATCTTGAATTACGTTTTCAAGTGTATAATAGGACAAGCTATGGTAATAATAATACCACGGCCTAGCGCGATGGTACCATACAAATCCTGACATGTGTGACAGAAAGGTAAATGTCATTCGTTGTCCTTTTTTTATACAGACAATTAAAGCGATTTGCAAGTTTTCACTGCTGCCGGCACTCCCGGAGTGCAACCCGGTCTTTTTTATTTGCCACAACAGATTTAGTATTGAAGTTGTGGCAAATGAACCATTACCCGCCGAAATTAATTAGGTTGTTTAGCCATCAGCCATTTTAGCCGCCACCGTCTCCTGGTAGTTGTGGCGGAGAGATGGCACAGTGCCGTAATCAGGCGTTGGACCACTCAACATTTAAGTTTAGGTATACTAACATAGTTATAAAAGTTTATTTGTAACACTAACTTTATGGACTCCAAATGTCTGAAATAAACGATTTTTTATTTTATAAGACCAGTTCTTAATTTAGCTGCATAGGAGTCTTTCCGTCCCTCATTGTGGCAACACGTACAGCTTATCCTGAGTGACTCTCTGTTATGCGCGAGCAGAGTCATACGGCCAACTAGTACAGTCAGCGTCATATATTTAGTAGCAGCCAAGGTAGCCAAATATTTCGGTACACGTCTTTATTACTGTAAGAATAAGGGTGTGTTACGAAATATTTGACTACTCTGGCTGCTACTGACTATATGACGCTGACTGTACATAGAAAAAAACGCGAGCTATTTGGCCCTCTAATATTTACAAATATATATACATTCACGCCTTTATCCCTAAAAGGGGTAGGCAGAGCTCGCGAAACTTGTGTTCCAGTACCACTTTTAGCACAAATGTGGGTATAAAAGAACGACAAAATGCAGTGTGTATCGCATCGCCCGCAACACACTGAAGTGTTTCCTTAGTCCACTCTTACAACACCCACAGGAAGAAAGGGGGTTGTGCTATTCTAACCCGACACCACACACCCTCTATACAGGGAGGAACATTTCCTTGGACTAAGCTGAAAGGACAGTGTTATATAAGTGACGTACAAACGATCTATTATAAATGTTAAGCTGGATTTAAAAGAAAAAAAAAACATAAAAATCGAAATATTTTATCTTAGTGACAACCCTAATACTATACATAGTTATTATTTTCATTTGAAATTGACACATGTCACAAGTCACAAGAATCTTGCTGACTTCATTGAATCTGCTGGATAGGGTTGAAACATACAGTTTTTTTCACCAAAGTTTAACAAGTTGTATCTCGGTAACCGTTAGAAATATTAATATGGTTACTAGGTGAGAAGTAAAGCACTAAACCTGATCTATATCCCATTTGCTTAAAAGTCCATCGATCTGTTCCACCCAGTATAAGTACCTACTTTACATAATATGCAGGATGGTGTTCCAAATTGGCACTTGTCTATTTCCGTATTGTTAACCAACAAACTAACCAATTACCTTATTACCCACTCAAACCCAAACCCGACGGAATCCATCAATTAATCCAAGTTTAAACTAACACTTATGACATAACATTCATCGGTATTCCGTATGATCGCACATTGCATCGAAGCGCTCATTACTAAACAATGCACGTAAACTTACAAAGTTTTACACGCGACTATCACTTTTACAGTCTTGTTGATAAGGGCCAGAATAACGTGTTAGTTGATGATGACAGTGACTCGGCCTTGTTCGCTGTTCGGTGGTTAGATCCGTGTCAGTCGGCCCATCAAGTAACATTATTTGGTCCTTATTTCGCTATCGTGCGACATTTGACAATGGCGGCGCAATACTTGTCCTTTATGGTGCTTGGTCTGAAACTATTAATGGGTAAGGCCGCCGACATTGTCAGTTTTGGTCGGAACAAAACTTTCCAGCACGTTTTCTCCAAATATGTAAGCACTAGTGCCGTTGTTGTTAGTTGATTCTATAAAGCAATTATTGAGCTTGTTTCCCCATTTCGCAAACTGAATAAAAGTTGTTGTTTCTATAAAATACTTGCATTTATGTTCATCAAACCCCCCTAATTTTGGTCGAAAATGACGTGTCGCTTTTTTCCGAGTACTTTTCAACTACGAATTATTTTCATATTTAAACATTTAGAAAAAAACGTTTAAATACGTTTGAAAGGTGAGACACGTTACTTTCTGTAAGACCAAGAACGGTGTTTAAGTACTTTGTTTTGCGTATTTTATAGGTCTTTAGATTAGTGGGCAGAGTTTTGGCTTTCGTAACACAAATTTTTGTGTTATGCATAATTACTCCTAAATATTAATAGAAAACTGGGGAAAAACGTATTTTGGCACAGCAACACCGTAAGCTGTCAATCAATGTTAAAAAAAAGAAACTGCCATTTTTAGTTTGTCTATGAGAAAAGTTGAAAGTGAGTCGCATATTTTCGTCAGAATTTGTGTTGATGAATATCTCAAGTAAGTAAGCGTTTCAGAAGTTCACTTTACTATGGTTGTTTTCGTTTATGTTTAAAGCTTACATGAAACATGTACATTTGCGTCTAGTTTGACTTAATTTGGTTTTATAATATAAAACGCTTGTAAAAAACTGGTTTTGTGTTATATTATGGCGTTTTGTGTTAGTTTTGTGTTATGCATAACAGAAATTTTTGTGTTCAGTAACACAAAACAAGTGTAAAGAGTCATGCAGATTGAGAATACTGTAATAGTAAAGAAAAACATTTTCATATTATTGTGAGATTTATTCGAATTGTTATTTTGAATAGTACTTACAGTCTAAACGTATTATTCTTACAGTATGGTCGTCGGGTGACAACCAAAACTCACTATTTAGTCCATTTGCAAAAAAAAACAAATATGTACTGTGTTAACGTAGAAATAAGGTCGAGTTTTCATGTACCTACTATTTTTACTGTGACGTCTGCTGGCGCTTTTCAATGACGTCGGTGGATGTGTTTCCAATGACGTCTACAGACGTCATCGGGAATTCATGACGTCGATAGACGTCTATACTATGATGTCGACAGACGTCTACCCGATGACGTCTATAGACGTCTTACTAGTGGCGTCACGTGACGTCTCTTAATGACGTCGTAGGACGTCCCAACGACGTCATGCGACGTCAACTAACGACGTCGTGTGACGTCCATTAATGACGTTATCCCAGCGTCATCACAAAGACGTCATGCGACGTCAACTAACGACGTCGTGTGACGTCCATTAACGACGTCATGCGACGTGAACTAACCACGTCGTGTGACGTCCTTTAATGACGTTATCCCAGCGTCATCCTAACGACGTCATGCGACGTGAACTAACCACGTCGTGTGACGTCCATTAATGACGTTGTCCTAGTGGCATCCCAATGAAGTCATGCGACGTGAACTAACGACGTCGTGTGACGTCCATTAATGACGTTGTACCAACGTCATCGCAACGACGTCATGCGACGTGAACTAACGACGTCGTGTGACGTCTAATAAACACGTGATATATAAGGACCAGTAGACGTCGCCGTGACACGTATACTGGACGTGCAAAATCACGTCATCATATGTTTCTAAATGACGTCAAGTGGTGACGTCAATAATGACGATAAATTTGCGACATCGCCACGTGAAACATGACGTCAGTACTTACGTCTAAAAGACGTGAACTATGACAACCTGTCGACGTCTTAAATCACGTCAACATATGTATCAAAATGACGTCAAGTGGTGACGTCAATAATGACGATAAATTTGCGACATCGCCACGTGAAACATGACGTGAACTATGACGACGTCTCAACGTCTTCCTACGACGTCTTAAATCACGTCAACATATGTATCAAAATGACGTCAAGTGGTGACGTCAATAATGACGATAAATTTGTGACATCGTCACGTGAAACATGACGTTTGAAATCACGTGATGTGACGTCTAAAATGCCCAATAATTCACGTCAATAATGACGTGACCTTGCTGTCTGGGTACAGTCTAAACGTATTATTCTTACAGTATGGTCGTCGGGTGACAACCAAAACTCACTATTTAGTCCATTTGCAAAAAAAAACAAATATCTACTGTGTTAACGTAGAAATAAGGTCGAGTTTTCATGTACCTACTATTACGTGTAATTAGACAGTTTAGGTTCTCACCGGACGATGTACACCAGTGATGCCGCATTCGATCAAACTTGAATTAGGTCTTCTATTATATAATTCCGTGAATCGCGGCTATTATTATTTCAGACAACCACGTGAACTTATGAATCATTTAGTTTCTACTTGAAATATATTTTTAAATTCTTTTATGTTTGCAATAATTCTGAAAACTTCTTTGTTTCCTAGGAATAATGCTCAATTTGTCGTATTTTTTTATGATGATCTGTTTTTTTATACAGAAAAGGAAATTATCTTTTTTTTATAAAAACAGATCATCATAAAAAATACTGATTTAGTCAAATACCGATCGATCACGTATTCTAAAATGTTGTCATTATAAATATATTAACATACGTAAAAAAAATGATATTTTTTCCTTAGCCTTTATTTTAATACTATTATGAAACAACCTTTACAAAAAATAGTGTTACTTTTGTGTTATATTTGTGTTACGGTATCACAAAAGTGATTGTGTTATTTTTGTGTTATAAGTGATAATCTCAACGGCCTTACCCTAATACTGTTAATGAATACTGATAATATTTAAATATTATCAAAAATATTTAGCACATAAAGCCACTATTTAGGTTTAGGCAATAGTTGGCGAAATCGCGCGGTTCATCCCGCGTTCCTTATTTAGTTACCTACTTATAATATAATATGTATTTAATGACTCTTTGTACAGCAATCATCAACATAAATGTGACCAGTCACATGCTTGCAATAAGCTTGCCAATCACCCGTGCCCTTTCGCCACGGCCGTAAATCCCGTTGATCGCCTGTCACCACCTGATTGTCTCCATCTGCATGACAATTAGCTTTCGTACGCGATGACTTGATGAGGCACGTCGTGACAGTTTAACGGCCGAAAGGATTTATTACTCCTGAATAAATGAGTGAGACCGGTATTGTCTCGCTGGAGTCAATAATCACATTGCTCAATGACTGGTGAAGGAATTACAATTGTAACAGCGACGTTTATGTGTGGAGTTACCTTTGAATTAAACCTTTAAGCTGTTTAGTAGAATCTAGTTTACTATACAGGGCATCCCTGAGCTATGCGGCATGAATGCAAAAGTACCTAAAATATTGTAGTTAGGTTATTTTGCTGAATAGAAATACTATTTTACTTTAAAAAGTAAGTAAAACTGCAATCAATGTTTTTCTAAGAATAAGAATAAGAATATTTATTTGCGTTAAACATTATCAAACAGGTGTTACAAACAAAATTACAGGTAGGTTTCCATGCTTAACCAGGACTAGCTGGTATGCAAAATAAAAATTAAAGGAATTACTTATACAAAATTAATTACACATTCAAAATATTTACACACTATAAAATCATTATATAAAACAAACTAAATTAATACATATAATAATAAGAATTGAACGGACCATCATCCTCCTAGCGATATTTCCCGTTCAGCCCTAAAGGACCCGGAGTCCGACTTGGCACCTAATCCCAGGATTTGGCATAGGCACTAGTTTTACGAAAGCAACTGCCATCTGACCTTCCAACCCGGAAGGAACAACTACTTAGACCTAATTGGGATTAGACCGGTTTCCTCACGACGTTTTCCTTCACCGAAACCCACTGTTAAATATCAAATGATATTTCGTAACAAGTTTTTTTTTTAAACCCAGTGGCACGAGCCGGGGTTCGAACTTCGAACCAGGGATGTTGCAGACATTCGCATCCGCATCCGCATAAATTGATGCGGAGTTTTTGCGGATGCGGATGTAGTACAGTTCGCGACAAGAAAGGGGCCAACGCGGCGTGTTCAGTATTTTCATCATTACAAGATTCTTTATTTCGTTTCTGTAATCTGACGATTCGCCGTATTCGCTATAGGTGATGCGTTAGGTTAGAAACGATTGTAAATCAGTCGCAACGCAACGTGTTCGAGTACTACTTGACCCTAAAGACGTTGCGTAGATATTTATGGTTTTGAGTGTTTTGCCTCAAAATCCGCATCCGCGGCATCCCTGGTTCGAACCCACGACCACCAGACTGAAAGTCGCGCGCCTCGCCGCTCGGCTGCAGCGGCTCTGGGAATCGCACGGACCAGATGTGGTAGTTTTGGCAGCAACTTCACCTGAATTATTTTAGGTGGGATTTATTACCTATGTAGACGAAATAACTTAATTCACTGAGGTACAGTCGACTACAAACAGATGTTCCAGAAGTTTATACAATAACCAATATTTGAGGCTAAAAGTGTAGCTACTATTTATAGCTATCATATAGGTACCACTTCATATGCATTACCTAAGTCGTATGCAAAATGTGGCTTGAATAACGTTTAGACACTAAAGTTCTCACAAACCTAATCTTACTTTATTATTTGGGAAAGTTCCCATTACAGACTTCACAAGCCCGTTGATAGTGTGGGAAAGTTACGACATTTTCGCAGGGATACGCTTAAATAATTAACACAATTTATAAAACTTTAATGTGGGAAAAATCCATATTGACCCGTACTATATTACTGTTTATACCATTTTTATATAAATACTAGCTTCCGCCCGTGACTTCGTCTGCGTGGACGCACTATACTAGATTTTGAACCGGCCTATAAACCATCTTTGTGCTAAATTTCATTCAAACCGGTTGAGCCGTTTAAGGGTCAATCAACTTTTCGACCCACACTTTTGAGAGGATATCACTTTTTTTATTTATTTTATTTTTTCATAGATATTATACATTGAAGTATATTTTCAAATAGCATGAACATTCAAGCATGACATACGTAAATGGGCACGATGTATGTTGTATGTTTTTTCCTATATTCATAAAAAACTTAAACAACCCCCATAAAAGTGTCTATTGCGTTACCAGAGAGGATTACCTTAGTTACCGACAATAAAACACAGTTTTAACTTACTTTTATATTTGTTTTACTTTGGCATGCATAATCAAACAGTTTGGTATATTCAGTGTTAATTTAAGTTACATACATGAGTATATAATATTAACAATATGTATTTAGCGTTACCACCGAGATCCAAAATTTGCATTTTGTTTGTATAATTCTCTATTGAGAGTGACAAACGCTTCAAAAGCTTTGAAAAATGATAATCAACTTTTAAGACAACTTAAACAAGAAAATTATAAGTGAAACTTCCAAAAACAATCGTAAAATAATAGTGATAACTATACAAAGAAAAGAGGACATAAAAGTAACACCGGAGACAATTAGGTAACACCTTAGACAAATTATTCTCTATACGACGTAATACCGGAGACATTCTACTAACACCAAGACACATGTCTCAGAAATTGAGTAAAAAAAAACTAAGGAATGTTAGAATATGAACTATTGGTTTAATAAAATATGTTCAACTAATGAAAATGTAATTTTCTGAAACCAGTTCCAACTTAACATTTTAATAAATCCGCAATCTACAACCACGATCCACGATTGATTCTCATTACAACTATTATAAATTTATTAATTTCAACAAGTAATCAGCAGTCTTGTGCTATTCCTAACCTAATATTTACCTAGGAAGAGTTATTTTTCAAAAACTTTTTGTAGGATTATCAAATTGGTAATAGATCCGACGTCCTTTTCTCAATATTGCAGGCATTGGCAAAATTTTAATAATATCGTCATATCATAATCTACATAGTTAACATAGTGTTCATCCAATTTGAATACCTTCGCCTCTTTTTTAGCCACTACTCGTAAGAACATAACCTGTACCTCTCCGTCTTCTTCGATATTGGTCAAGGCTTTGCATACGAAGGAATATTTTTTCTTCTTCGAATTATCACTATAGACAACCTACCACTACACACCTATAGACGACCTAGCACTAGTCGAACAGGACCGTAATATAGCCATTACAGAAAACCAGCTAGAGTGTGACATGGCCACCATGGACGATTACTTTGTCCGCTGGCGACTGCGTCCTAATGCCTCCAAAACCGAAGTGAGCTGCTTCCACCTAAGCAACCGACTTGCCAACAAGAAAATTAGCATCCCCTTCAGGGGGGCTCCATGCTTTTTCACAACCCACTACCAAAATACCCCCCATCTCGAAAACGTAGCAGCAAAATTATGGCCCAGGTTAAACATCCTGCAGAAACTAACTGGGACCAAACTGGGGTGCCTCTGCCAGCTGCCTACAACCACCGCTTCCGTGTATCCGACGGCAGAACACTGTGCCTCTACCTGGCTTAACAGCTCTCACACTAAAACCGTAGATACGCAGCTAATTGCCACAATGCGCTTAATCACGGGTTGCATGAAGCCCACTCCTGTACACTGCCTCGCAGCTTTAATTAACATCGCGCCCCCCCCACCTGCGCCGCCAACGCCAACTGCTCAGGGAGGTAGATAAAGCCCATAGACGACCGGATCTACCAATCAATAGGGACCTGGCTTCCTTTACCAAAAAACGATTTAAGTCACGAAGCCCTCCGGCGCTGCTGGCTCACCAACCCAGCTCCCGACGGAGCCTAAATGAGGCTTGGTCTGATGAATGGTCTGCCGCTGACACCCCTCCTGAACTTCTTGAACTGGACCCGGGCAGCCACCCACGTGTATTCAACGAACCACGCCGTGTCTGGTGCATGCTGAATCGCCTGAGAACGGGCATAGGCCATTGTGCCCACCTCCGGAAAAAATGGGGCTGGAGCGAACAGTAATGCTGCTGTTGCGGATGCCCAAAACAAACTGTGCGGCATATCGTCTTGGAGTGTCCGCTAACCAAATACGATGGTCCAGCAGAAGATTTAAAAAAAACTTACGAGTGCAGCTGCTAACTACCTGGCAGAATGTAATTTTAGATTATAAAACAGTGTATTAATTGTGATTGCCATACGATAAATAAATAACATCGACATGTAGAAAGTTACCAATTGACACCTGCATTGAAGTTTTATAGTTACTCGTGGACGGCTGCTGTTCATCGACTGTGTCAACAGAGACCATGGAAGAGTCAAAATTTTCCTTATTGCCAGAGGGTATTTGCATGTCTTCGTCGCCCGTATCTGAAGAACTTTCATAAATTGTTCGGCAAATACTGGTGCGGGAACGGGACAATGTATTTTGAATATTTTTCAATACACTAAGTGAACTAAGAGGCACATCATCATCTGATGATAAATCACGACTTGCAGGTTCAGCATTTTCTTCTAGTTGTGATCCTTGTGTGAATTGAGAGGTACATCATCATCTGATAATACGGCACGACTTGCAGGTTCAATATTTTCAGCTACTTGTTGTATTCCTTGTGCAGTATGTTCAATGGTTCTTATGTAATATATCTGAGGGTCGTAGCAGTCGCAAACACCTCTCGTGAGGGATCCGCAAAAACAGCTCAGTGATCGATATTTTAAGTGATTTCTGTTGTCCGTGAATATTTGATGGACTTTCATTGTTCCAACCAGTCGTGGTATTACAATTTGCAGCTGTTACAAAGAGAATTTAAACAATATTCAATGAAATTGTCTCTGGAGTTACCAACTATATCTTTGGAGTTACCACAAAAGTAACTCAGTATACAGGTAACTCAGGTGACATTTGCCAGTATTATGCAAATTAATTGAAATCCACTTAGTATTAGGAATACTTCTATGCAATAATCAAAACTTTATTTCTATGTCCTTGAAAAACAACATGATTCGTAAAATTAATATCAGTAGTTACCGATGAAATCGCGGTAACTCAGCCGACAGCGATTAAACACACGCACCACCACCGAAAGCTCGTCGCTGCCTGGCGGCCTGCCGGCATCGTCAAAGGACTTCGCCTCAGCTCCGACAGGGAGGCCGCCAATATTTTAGTAGGTAGTGTCCGAATTATGCACGTGTAGATTTTTTACGTGCGGCTTTTAAAGGTAACTCAGTATACCAATGTAAACAAGAATTCCTTTGGACATAAATTCTAGATTTTTTCTGGAAATCTATTATCAACTGATCACTTTTATAATTCGAAAGTATTAAAGTTTGTATTCTTAATGTATCGATGATAAATAAATTAAGCATAGTTTATACAGTGTTTTTTTAATTCATCGGCATAGTAAGTTGTGCTCACGCGTTTTGGACGGCAATATTATGTATGGAAGAAAAAAATGTCAATGGAGTTACCACGAAATCTAGATATATTTGAGGATAATTTCGAACGTAACATGTAAGTTACGATGCTTTATAGTCTGGAATTACTATAGTTCGTCGTTTAATGTCAAGTTAAGTAGATTTATGAAGTTTTGGTCAGAAATAACTGAGGACACCAAAGTGTGGGTGGAAAAGTTGATTGACCCAAAGCGTGATTGAGTAACAAACTTCTAAACATATAAACAATCATCACAACATCCCAACTTTCGCATTTTGAATATTAGTAGGATATTTTGATATAGTGCCTAAACTTCTAGGAACTAGGAGTTCTTCATCCGAACCGTCCAAATGGCAGACACTAAAATTAAAAAAAAAAACGTTCGTCTTGGCGGTATTTCTACTAAGATCAACAACATACATTGGTGAAAATCAGGAACAAAAACTCGTCTTTACTGTGCACAACACATACTCGTATATGTAGTTAACGGTTTAGGTTCCTAGCAAAAGGCACTTTACATTATGATATAACACGGTATAATTTTGTTATACACCTAAGCGTTCAGCAACAAAATTAGGCCCTAAAACTTTGAATGTGTCCATAGAAAAGACTGGACAGATGATTTTGACCCAAAAAATTGGTGCAGTTGAAAGCCCAAATGGCATACACTAAAGTCATCTAATGGTTGATTCGCGTGTCTTAATTCTTTCGTTCTGAAATATCAGATGTAATGTCAGACATACATTATGGATCATAAAATGTCATAATGTCGTTTCATGACTCATTGACCCACGAAATATCTTTATTGAATGTAGTGTTAGATCATATATGCAGTCATGTCATAAGAACTCCTCTAGAGCATCGATTCTCACGCTTATCACTCTGGGAATACTTGGAATACCCAAAAAATAGTAAATCACTCCGTTAATTACCGTGGGAATCTCACATAATTCACATAAGAACTTGCATTTAGCATGCACAGATGATGCATATTTTATTACGGGGGTATATAACGGACTGTTATGACGAAAATTGCTTTAGAAGTCTGATAGGCAAGACTTTAGTTTTTTTTTTTTTATTAAGTATAGGTACGCATTTGACCCCTATCTCGCCTGATGGTAAGTGATGATGAGGTCGAGGGTGTTACATGCATACCTAGATAGTGCCTATTCACTATCGTCTTGAAAAGATCCAAGTTATATGTAACTGGGAAAAGGTTTGCCGGAAGCAAGTTCCACTCTTTGGCTGTCCTCGCGAGAAAACTGGAAGCAAAGCGCTTCGTGCGAATCAGTGGTAAGTCAACAACATAAGGGTGGAACCCGCGACCGCGCCTAGTCCCAAGATGGCGAAATGTAGACGTTTTTTTTGCGAATAATGCATATCGTAAATTTTGTTGTGGTTTTGTTTGATGACGATGACCGTTTTAGCCTAGTGGGTAGTGTAGTGACTGACTACCTATGAAGCTTACGGTCCTGAGTTCGAATCCCGGTAAAAGCAAAAAAAAATATGATGAGCATGAATATTTCGTTCTGACGAGTCTTGGATGTATTGTAGTATGTATATATCTATTAAAATAAATAAATAAATAAATAAATATTAGGGGACAATCTTACACAAATCGACCTAGTCCCATAGTAAGCTCATTAAGGCTTGTGTTATGGGTACTAGACGACGATATATATAATAGATATAAATACTTAAATACATAGAAAACTTCCATGACTCAGAAACAAATATTCATGCTCATCACACAAATATTTGCCCTTACCGGGATTCGAACCCAGGACCTTCAGCTTCGTAGGCAGCGTCACTACCCACTAGGCTAACCGGTCGTCATCTATTAACTCAATATAGCATCGTCTATAGTAGCTTAGTGAGCTTATTATGGGTCTCATTTGATTTGTGTATGATTGTCCCATAATACTTCTATAATATATGTCATACACGACAAAAGAGCGACTATCACCATCGAGGGCCTTTAACTCTTAACCGTTTGAAATTTCTGCAATGGACGTTCAAGAGTTTGTGTAGTTTGTCAGTAATGTTTAACCATAGTCAACTTCGCTGTGTGTAAATAGAATACACGCATTATACGTTACGATGTAAGTGTTCTAGGTCAGGTACTTAGTTATGCTAAATTAAAGTTTATCTGAGGGCACGGCAGTGCCCCCGCCAAGTCGAGCAAAATAGCGGGACGGCCGTACCATCCTTTTCTCGAAGCAGTTCAGGCCATTTTCAACCCCCCCATAACTTCGTTGTGGATAAAACTAGAAGCCTGAATTTAAGTTTAAGAATTATAACTAGCCAAAGTTTCTTAATTTTGTCACTGACTGATTGACTGACTCACTGATCGATCATCAAAAGTCTAAGACACTTCTAGCAGACATTCACTGATCGATCATCAAAAGTCTAAGACACTTCTAGCAGACATAGAAGATTCAAATTTAGAATACAATTAGTGTTTAGTGTGTACATAATCAAGGGAAAACTAAAGTATTTTGCAATTTCGGTCCAGTTTTCTAAATACACCAACTGCATAAAAATAACTTTGTAATCCCATATACTTAATTATACACTTACTTATTACAAAGTTACATTTGCAGTGAATGGGACAAAAAATGACAAAGCAAGAATGGGACGGCGTTCATAATTTGTGTGTATTGATAACACAACACATTAACCTACAAAAAGAAGTGAGATCCCATAAAAAACATTGCATGTAACAAAGAGGCCAGCTACTTTGCCTAGCAAATAAAGAATAATAAGAAAGCCTGAGCCTTGGTACTACGAAATATCTCACAACTTTTTACGGTGGAAGAGTTTCGAGACTTGGCCTCTTTGTTACATGGAATGTTTTTCTATGGGATTTAATGATTGACAGTACAACGTGCCGAGTCCGGCCTGAGCGTCAGCGAGCAGACACTCGGTCACCGAGTTTAAATTCTAATTTATTTATTGACAAAAAGAACACACAGAAATAAATTAAGCATAAAGCTCCCCATACATTCACTCGTGCGCCCGGCCGGCAAACGGTGACCCGTCAAAATCGCGTAGGAAACAGAATGTCAATAATTTAGCCGCAAAATAACATGGGACTGCGACGGTCGGTGTTTCGGCGTTGCCCCGGGCATACTTAATACAGTCACGGTGAGGTCTACTGTAAATCATTCTTTATTGTCGTACATTTCGTTTATTGTAAGTGCTTACTAAATACTATAACACCTGTCCAAATATCTGTTGTGCGGTAAACTAAAATAGCACGACGTTAAAATGAACGAACGTGCTAATATTTGAAATGTCATCTAATTGCGGTAATAGCGAACAGTAAACAAAGCTAGCTCATTTTATTTCATTTGGTTTGCAGAAATGGCGGAATAAGTGTGTGAAATGTAGGTTGAGCTATCTTTAAAAAGAGCTTCAATTAGTGAGTGGCAACGGAGGCAAGAGGTCATGACTCGTAAATTGCGCTAAAAACTATTGCGGCTTAATTGAACCGGTTGAAAGGTTTCATCGTTCATCATTTGACCTGTGAAGTCTGTCTAGTGAGCTATCGTCATCAACAGTGTTTGTCTTCGTTGCTAGAGCCCGCGTCTGGCTTGAACATTTTTGGTGACTTCTGTAATCAGTCTTCCAACCCACCCTGTCCTCGGCTAGGTGCCACCTTTTTTTTCTGTTGGGGGAATGCGTTGATGCTCCTTCCGGCGGATCGGAGGGGGACCGGACGGGTGTGTGGAACTCCCCACTAAACCTCCAACGATTGTCCTAAGGCCTGTCAGAGCAGCAAATCAGTTCCAATCCCACTAAGAGACTTGCAACGCAATCATCCTCTCCAACAACCTCTCCAAAGCAAAAACAGACAAGATTTCGGGGGTTACAGTGGCCTTAATATCTCAAAATGTACCAGACCCACAAGGACTATAGTAACATACTCGTATGGCTGCCGATTTAGAAGATCAGACACGAATCTATGAAAGGGTCGAATAATTCTCTATGTCAAATCGCTGGAAAGCCCATTTGACCCAGAACGTGGTCACGAGTTATTGCATTGAGATGCGCACACGCCGAATTTGCGTCGGCAACTATGTAAATATAATATACGGCATGTGTCGGCACTGACGGGTTAATAGTCTGTTATTTATAGCCTTATAGTATGCGTAATTGTTGGTTACTTCATATTAATAATAATAATATTAGGGGACAATCTTACACATATCGAACTACTTCCAAACTGAGCAAAGCTTGTACTATGGGTACTAGACGACGATTAACATACCTAATATAAAGAAATAAATAAAAATACATAGAAAACATCCATGACTCAAGAACAAATATTCCTGCTCAACACAAAATAAATGCCCTTACCGGGATTCGAACCCAGGACCTCTTGCTTCGTAGGCAGGCAGGGTCACTACCAACTAGGCTAAAGCGGTCGTCAAACACTGTGTAATAATAATTAAATAATATAACTTTTTTACAGACATCATTATTCACGGATAGGCTAACTTGTCTCCAAAATATCATCGTTGTGACGCAGATTGGTGTGTTAGGGATGTTTAAAAAAGGTAAAATTTGTTTAATTTACCTGCGTATCATGTAAGTACATCGGGAACATGTTTTTCTCAAACATGCAATGAAATATTGACGTTGAGTGTTCTTCATAATGTGGCTAATGGGCTTCGAAGTGTCACGTTTCGGGCGCAGCGAGAAGAGAGTCCCATAATGGCATTTCATACAAAAATCGAGGCCTTGGAGCTTTTTTAATTTATTTCATTGCATCATTGCATGTTTCAGAAAAGCACTATACATACCTCGGCGTGAAAAGGTGTTGCCAGCCTCATAAGTATCCGACGTCGCTACGCTCGGCCGTCTATATGTACTCGGCCGGCAACCCCTTACTTCCCGGCCTCTGTAGTAATGTATTATTAATACTGCGACGGTGGCAAACAGGCATGCGGGCTGCTTAGATAGTAAGCGGTACCGTCGCCTAAGGACCCTTGCATTGTGACTTCAGGAGAATAACATGCGCGTTGCTGACCCTTTGTAGATTCGTTGTGTTGACGGAGATAAGTACTAGGTTGTTATAAATAAGACAAGATATTAAATTAACCCTAGCGTTCATCAAATAAAGAATCAAGAAGTTGTACGAGTAAGCAATTTTCTTTCAACGATATCCTAACATTTAATTTTAGGTTAGCAACGTAGTATTATTTACATCTAACAAGTTAAGATTGCTTGTATGGAAACTGGCTATAAACTTACATAAGCCTAAGTACAAGCGTAGACATTGTAATATCCTGTGTAAACGGTGTCATACTTGATGCTTCCTCAATTAACATGCGTTTTGCCGAAAAACGCCGTCACTTTCTTAACGTGGATATTGGATCTTTTGGATTTAAGAGCGAACTTGTTAATGCGTGAATCAATATAAGAGGCTATCGGAAAGCGCTTTTATATTTACTTACGAAACTTTTACGAAATAAAAAAAGACCGGGTTGCACTCTGGGAGTGCCGGCAGAAGTGAAAACTCAATGAAATTGTAACGGTTTTTCGATCAGGTCACGTGTTACGAATTTTCAATCTGTCGAATCTTACGGTCACGTGACCTGTTGCGAGTATCTCTCTAATCTCACGGTCACGTGACATCTTACGGTCACGTGACCTGTGGCGAGTTTAACAATTTTTCCCCATCACAAAAAGTGCACAGCGCCGCTAAAGAAGTTTTCACTTCAAACAAAAAAATAAGGACAGGCTCGCGAATTATACAACGTGTTAATAAAATAACGCAAAACCTGAAAACAGTTTGTTCAGAATCGAGCATAGAATGCGAAAAAAATAAAAAATAAAAATTTTGACAAGATTTATTTTTTACATTTGTATGGAGTGTTGGCTGACTGGGGCGACCTGCTCCATACAAATGTAAAAAATAAATCGCGCCAAAAAAATTTTTTTTTATTTTTTTCGCATTCTATTCTCGATTCTGAACAAACTGTTTTCAGGTTTTGCGTTATTTTATTAACACGTTGTATAGCTATAGTTAGAGTGTCTTAAGTCACGAAGCTGATGCAGAGATGTGATCATTGGTTCGGTTAACTTACCTAAATCTAACATCAGAAGTAAATTGATTCTCTAACTCGAAAAACTCGTTAAATCGAGGGCACCCAAAGACCTCAAAGCCCAAAGGTCATTGCTTGGTAACGTTGCATGCCGCCAAGGCCGATGATGGCCACGTCTAGGGTTGCCAGATGTCCGGTATTTAAACGTACAGTCCGGTATTTTCGAGGCCTGTCCGGTAAAAAACAAATGGTCATACCGGACAGAACAATGTGTTTTTTTTTGCGACCTAGTCTTACTAGCCTAGCATACACCCGCCCCCCCTCCGGTTGGGGTTGTCCGGTATTTTTTCGCGACTCACCTAGCAACCCTAGCCACGTCCCGTCCCGGCGGGCGGCCATTGAGAATTAATTTTGTAATTAGGTACATTTCCTTTTAATGATTGGCTGAGATGGTAGCTTGTGGTCCGAGAAATCGGCTTTTGGAGCTGGAAAGTAGTCAATTCAAAAATCAACTCAATCAATTTAATCGTAGACTTAGCAGTGTATACATAGTTTCATCTCTCATACTCTGAAAGTAGGTAATTGTTGATCTAAACAGCGGGTTGAATTGAAAGTGAGGCATGTCGCCCGTAGGGCTGAAAAGTGATAAAAAATAAAAAAGCAATGGCAGAAACCTGTAGGTATAGGCCACAGTTTCAGAAAATTGTATTGATTTTTGAAACTTGTTGACAATCACGCGTTAAGTTTTATTTTTAAATATTGAATTAAATATATCTTGTATGATTGGTATTTGATGACAATTTAATATTTTTAAGAGTTCGTAGTTCAATGTAACCGCTTCAGAACAGCGTCCTAAAGTCATAAGTATTGGTACCACTTAAGTGATTTTACCACTTTTGTGTGAATGAAAATAAATAAATTATAGCGGCCAAGTGCGTGTCGGGCCACGCGCAGGGTAGGGTTCCGTAGTTGCCCGTCTGTCACAGAATGCGGACTTAAAAGGGGCTCTTAAAAGCAACTCTACCGTCCACGGTAAAAGGTTCAAATTCCAATGACAATGTATATGCACCCGAAATTAAGTGCATTTCTTACCAGTTAACTAGTTATGTCTACTACTCGTTAACCAGTTATGTCTACTTAACTGTGATAATTTTCCTTTTAAATTCATTATATGTACCACAGAAATATATCAAGATAGAAGGAATAAGTGTATATACGTCGCGTGGCGAAATTATGCCACTTTGGCACAATTGCTCGCCGCGAACTTCAGTTTGCTCCCGACCGCGGTCTGCGTGCGACGTCACATTTTAAAAACAAAATGGTTGTTTGCGCAATAATTAGTTTCTCAAACACTTCCAATAAAGGTGGAGCTGTTAATCGAGGTATTTCCTTTCATTGGTAAGTACAATTTGTCCTTAAATATCTGTTATTAATTAAAAAACCATTTATTTCATTATTTTCATCAAAACAGTAGCGGGCGATTGTGTGCCAACGCCAGTTTTCCATTGCGGCTTTAATTTGACGAGCCAGACTTGGTGTGCGTTCAAAACCAGCGATGTAAAAATAAGCTATTTAAACTGTCGAGTAAAGTAAGAATAGTGCTGTACACTGTGATTTACTTACTCGATTATTAAAATCGGTTTGGAAAACAGAGGAAATGATAATTACGTTTAGTTATTATATTATTAAAATGCATCTATATGATGTACAATGCAAATATTATTAACAAACAGGTTATGGTTACTTCTATATTGCAATTTTATCCTCCTGATATTAAAAATAAATGGATTGAAGTGACTGGTCGTAAAAAATGGTTTCCTACATTTTTAGACGGTATCTGGTCGCAT
Organism: Epinotia ramella; assembly: GCA_947578815.1. Lineage (NCBI taxonomy): Eukaryota > Metazoa > Arthropoda > Insecta > Lepidoptera > Tortricidae > Epinotia > Epinotia ramella. The sequence continues at coordinate 28,145,580 of OX388205.1, forward strand.
ATTTAGAGGACTTATGATATAGCTCGGCCAGTGATTGAAGTGTAGCGTCCGTGAGCAGGAACGTAAGCAATCCATTCAGAAATTTATTCAGGATATTTAGGGACTGAACATACTAAAAGTCTTGACAAGTTCTTTCCTTCTATAGTGTAAAAAAACTAAGACCTTTTTATTAATACTATTTTTCCTTTCCTCTGTTGAATTTCATTATCATTTCCTCTGTCGGTTCTTATCGATATTTTGATTCGATACAAAATAAACCTACTTATTGCAACTGCCGCGTGTTAATCGATGTTGACGAATCGATGTCGCTCGGCTTATGTTTCCCGTCACTAAATTACGATCGTGACGTCAAAGTACCTACGCAAAATGTTACACGCTCGGTTCCCATACTAATCGATGAGCTCTTTGCTTCTATCTTGATATAGTTCTGTGATATTTACTACTGCCACGATTTTTTTCACGTCTCCAGTCGGAGCCATTTAGCCGGCAGGGAAGGGGGACACATGACCCGAACAAAAATTAGGGCTTAAAATCCCATTATCTCGCAAACGCATAACTGAGTTGAAAAATTGTTTTAGAAAACCCATAATATTTTTGAACAAGCTATCCAACGATACCCCACACTATAGGTTTAACGAGAAAAAAAAATACATCACCAATTTACATGTACATATTTTTTTCAGGATTTTATTCTACTGTTTTGTCGGCGTGATTGGTTTACATACCCACGCCGAATTGCAGTTTTCTAGTTGTAAGGGATACTGAGCTAAGCCGAAGACAGACAGACGGACGGACATGGCGAAACTATAAGGGTTCCTTGTTGACTACGGAACCCTAAAAAAATAGCAATGGCAAACACCTATACTGCCACACTTCCATGAAATTGTGTTGATTTTTGAAGTTTGTTGATAATTATGATGGTTTTCATTATTTATTACTAAGTATATGGCATATATAAATACAATTAATAATGCAATTTGTCATCCAAAAAATAATTAAAATTAGTTTTTCAATATAACCGCTTCAGCAAAAGCGCGTCCAGGAAATGGTCCACACACAAATATTATTAAAATCTGTAACATTTCCCGCCCAGATGGTCCACTCACAAACGCTTTTAAAATGGGTTCTATAGGATCTGACTGATTTAGAATATTTTGGCTTTGTATTCATTTCCTCGTATTCGAAATGAAAAGTAGTGTTTAACTCGGGGAAAGGCACCCATTTCAGCCTCGAACTATTAGCGCTCTCACTTCGTTCGAGCGCCAAAATATCTCGTCAGGAATGGGTGGCTTTCAACCCTCGGTTAACAATCTACTATTGTTGTTACCTTTCTTCTTCGGTCCCTCATTACTGAACCATTACTGAACCATTACTGAGCCACATACAGTCGCCATCAGATATATCGGAGCGGCCAAAGTGCTCACAAATATCTGAACACGTCCTTAATGCCTCGACACTGTACAATACGGTCTGTATTTTTTGTCATCATAAGTGCTCATTAGGTACCTACATATGTACAACTACAACGTTAACCGAAGACGCGGTAGCGTACTTGAAAACTGTAATCCCATAAAAACATTCCATGTATAAAAGAGGCCAAGTCTCGAAACTCTTCCACCGTAAAAAGTTGTGAGATATTTCGTAGTACCAAACCAAGTCTCAGGCATTCTTATTATTCTTTATTTGCTAGCTAAATAAAATTTTGCAACTTGGCAAGTCCATTCTTGATTTTTAATGTTTTGTCCCATTCACTGCAAATATACCATTGTAATCCTATATGTTTATATGGGATTACAAAGTTATTTATGCAGTTGGTGTATTTAGAAAACTGGACCGAAATTGCAAAATATTTTAGTTTTCCCTTGATTTATACATTATACACTAATTGTATTCTAAATTTGAAGCATCACTATGTCTGCTAGAAGTCCCTTACTTACTTTTGATGATCGGTGAGTCAGTGAGTGACAAAATTAAGAAACTTTGACTAGTTATAAATCTTAAACCACTGGTTCAAATTGAATGAAATTTGAAATATATCGTGTTTATACAATGCGTGCTTGGTTAATGAAAATGCAGGCCTCTAGTTTTATCCACAACGAAGTTATAGGGGGATCGAAAATGGCCTGAACTGCTTCGAGAAAAGGATGATACGGCCGTGCCGCTGTTTTGCTCGACTTGGCGGGGGCACTGCCGTGCCCCCAGATCTTTGAAGTAGAGAAACATGCGTCACTGCAGCCGGCACACCGGATGCTTGCGGGGAGCTTTGTATTATTGTTATCTCTTTTTCCCGTTTACGAAACCAGTAATACCAAGAGTTTCTGCATGCGGTTGTGGGCTCTAACGTCCTAATTAAACCATGTGTTATCAATTTATCATGCAAATCCATGACTCCTAACAAGCAAATTAATCGTGTCCTCGTGTGCGTAAACGCGGCCAAATGGCGGGGTGCATTTCTATGTACATATATCGAACATAAATACAGATGGAATCTGTATGTACACCTAAACAAGTCGACAATAAACCACTTCTACTCACACAAAGGAGTACCTCTCAACTAAATCGCTTGCTTAGTGCGAACAGAGCTCTGGCTCTGACCATTGATATCTCGCTTGACCTAAATTACGCGACACACTACCGCCCTATACCAAAAGGTCGTAAGTTACAGAAGACTAGTATAGAAACACGACTTTTACCATATAACGTTAGAATAGGAAAATTCGTGCCAAAAAGTCATAAGTCAGTACGAGAGTCGTGTGTAGATTCGACGTTTGGTCAAATAGCGACGGTATAGGAAGCGTGGTCGCCGAGTGGTTTTTGTACAATGTGGGTAGGCGCGGTAATGGGTGCGTTATATTATATGTTGGTTAAACAACTATGCTGGGTAACAACAATATATTATGCTCGTTCCTGAGGACGTAGTTAACAGTATTTTATGCAACTGTTGTATAAGTAGGGTCTTAAAACGCGAGTGGCGTGAGTTGCGATGCGAGCCTTGGCGAGCATCGCAATTAAAGACGCCACGAGCGTTTTAAGACCAAGTTATTGAAGTTATACACCGTTGCATACAATACTTTTTCTACGACTATGTAATTCTAAATAAATAGCATTTGACTTTTCGGCAGTAGTTTTTCCGTTAGTTCTACTACTACTCACGCAATTTCTTCAGCGGTGCAGTTATTTTCTTCTTCGTCCATTTTAAAAGGAACGTACACAGTTTTCTTCAATTCACAAACACGAATCAAATCTTAATATGTTATTAATAACGAATAGTTATCATATTTCGTCTTTTAAATGTGAATTGGAACTTTGGTGGGAAATTAGAAATATGACACATTGACACCTCTTGTTTATGGTCTGTTTTGTTTTAATTTCCTTGAACTTGCCATCCGAACCAAACTGAATCCGGATCCGAACCGAATCGGATCGGTTTATATTTATAAATAATACTAATAATTGGTAAAATATGTAAACACACAATTCATGATAATTTATTTTTATTTTAGTAAATAATTTATGTTCTACAAATGTTTGATAGCAAAACTTTTTATTTCGAAAAATTTGCTTATGAAGTTGGTACCACTGCAATATGGCTGCCGATTGAAAAAAAGTTATATGATTTGACATCGTGGTAAACAGTGCTTTTATGAAAAATGTATGAACCATAAAAGTACACTAAACAGTGCGTTTATGGGCCATAGAGCATAGAGTTTTTCGACTACATATTATCGGTGTCATAGTATTTGAGCTAGAGCCTATATAAATGACAGATAACGGTAGAGGAGTAGAAAAAAGCTGTAGTAAAGCTGTGAGCTTTTGTATGACTTAATGTTACGACGTACAGTAACCAGGCATGTGCTATACCACTTTTGTTATTTAAAATATAAATAATAGAGTCAAACTGGGTACATTCCTCATCGTAAAATGTATAACGTAGTAAACCATCTAATTCTTACAATAAAGTGTAAATTTCTAAATATAATTTAAGGCATAAAAAATATAAGACTTGGAGAGCTCAAATAAATATATTTTTATAATAAGTAAATTTTTTGGCAGCCAAGAGCAACTTTAAAGATACCTATAGAATCCATACACTTTATAAAAAAAGTAATTGTATGACAACTAGGTATGTACAGTCGACTACAAAAAGATCGATACGGACAAAGTTACAAAAATATGTATACACGACTGTATTGCCTTATTATTAAGATCGTGTATACATATTATTGTAACTTTGGCTGTATCGATCTCTTTGTAGTCGACTGTACCCGCAGTTTCACGACCAAAACAGCAATTTACGTGACTTTCCTTACAACGGTTAGGTTAGTACGAATTTAATGCTGTGACTTCATAATACTATGACCCGTTTTGAGGGCCTGCCTTTGACTCTCTTTTTAGGGTTCCGTAGCCAAATGGCAAAAAACGGAACCCTTATAGCTTCGTCATGTCTGTCTGTCTGTCCGACCGTATGTCACAGGCACTTTACTCGAAAACTATAAGGTGTATTTGAATACAATTTTCAGGATAGGTGTATTTTGTTAACATAGTTATGTACCTAATCAAATTACTAAAAACATTTTTTTTTAGGGGTGTACTCCATACATAAAACTGAAAGTCAATTTTTTTTTTCATTGCAAGCCCACATGTGGCACATCAATCGATAGGCCTTTCAAAATAAATATAAGGTTTCTCAGCAACTTTTTTTGATTAAGTGAATAGAGTCGGAGATAATCTCCTCGAAAGTCACTAAATTGTGTCCCCCCCCCTCTAATTTTTGAACCGTGTATTTTAAAAATATGAAAAAAATCATGCTCATAGGGCTTATTAAATCTTTCAGCGAAAATTGTTTGGAACAAGATCGGTTCAAAGGTTTTTGAGATATTTCTAAAAAACTGCCTTCCTTAAAGAAAAGGACGTAAGTGCCATAAGATTTCAGTAACGATACTTTTTGCCTTTTTGCTTTTTGCGACCGCTTTAGCCTAGTTGGTAGTGACCCTGCCTACGAAGCAAGAGGTCCTGGGTTCGAATCCCGGTAAGGGCATTTATTTGTGTGATGAGCACGAATATTTGTTCCTGAGTCATGGATGTTTTCTATGTATTTAAGTATTTATTTATCTATATAAGTATGTTTATCGTCGTCTAGTACCCATAGTACAAGCTTTGTTTAGTTTGGGACTAGGTCGATTTGTGTAAGATTGTCCACTAATAATTATTTATTTATTTATTTTTATTAGGCACGGAACCCTCGTTGTGCGTGGTCTGACACGCACTTGGCCGCTTTTTTTTGTTACGTGCACTAATCGTAGTCCGGCCTATATAAACATTTGATCCAGACTAAAAACAATAATAGTCATGTAGCCAATGAGTGGCAGACCATTTTCTTGACAGACTATATACCTACCCCTGTGCAAAAATAACGTTTTATTTCTTGTGTATTTCTTTTTCGTTTCCTGGTGCCTGGAGCTGTGACGGTCGTACCTACACGCCACCATGAACACACCCTCACATACCTATAGTAAGGTAGTGCTTCCCCAGTTGGGCTGCCCTAAATATGAGCCAGATGATATTCCTATTCCCTACCTCATTTATATAAGTATATCGATATTAGCTCATTAAGTGTGACAGAAAGGGAAATATCGTTCGTTGTCCTTGTCATAATTCAACTTTTTTTTGTTTGCCACAACCGATTAAGGCCTCCCACAGACTGGCGCGGCCTGGCCGCGGCGAACCATAGTAAACTTGTCTTTAGATGTCAACTATTGTCCGCCACCGCAGGCCGCGCCAGTGTGTTGCAGGCCTTAGAATGAGGTTGCGGAAAATAAATCAATACCCACCCAAATGAAGTAGGTTTGTTTACCTATGGTTAGCAATGAGCCATTTTATTTTAAACCAGTTCTTAATTTAGCTGCATAGGAGCTTTTTCTTCCCTCATTCAACACCTATCTACAGCTTGTCCTGAGTATTTTAAGTCTATGGTTAGTGTTCTATATACTGGGGAAAGAATTTTTGAAATCGTATGTTTTGTTTAGGAGGTTACGCAGGGGGCGTTCAAACTTACTAATTACCTATCTCACAGACGTTTCCTCCTAACAATATTAATATAGAGAACTACAGAGGATACTAGAAACTCAAATTAGGACACCGTTACCCCATGTACCTACTTGTAGAATACAATTTATATAATTCTTAAACGAGTTATACGCGTTCTTACCGGCCGGCATACCCATATACTATTAGCTTCTAGCTTACACGGCAAGTTACCGCTTATGACATCACGTCCAACTGTTCAAGACAACCTCTACTGTGCTTTCCTAGTGTAACTTGGTCCTGAGCATAGAGTAAGGATATATAGAGGAAAAGGACATGTACACATTGAATGACAAAGATATAAGCATCGACAATAACGTGGAAACGAGATACAATGTCATATTTCCTGCCCGCATCGCGCATAGGACTTTTTTCTTTGTCAAAAATTGTACTGAAACTGACATCACGGATATAATTTATTTATTTATTTATTTATTTATTTATTGCATATAATTAACACTAACAGTCTAGCCTTACGTGCTAATCGGCGTTACATTTATTAATAGCTAACATGCATTACTTAGTAACAGGTGCAGTGAAAATATTATCATAGGTACATTTAATTTAAATTAGGATACATTACAGTAGAATTTAGTAGTTATAAAATAATTGATTAAATGTCATTGAAGGATAAATAAATCGAGGAAATACAATAATTGTTTAAAGTCATAACCAAATAAGTCATAATACGTCAAAATAAATAACAACACAATTGCGGATAAAGTCAAAACATTCTGATAGAAGTAAAATATTAAGTCGGTCAAAGATAGATCTTAGGTACTAATCTAGGATTTAGCATTTTACAATAAATAATAATCTATAACAAATATGAAGGCATAATCATAATTAATAACAAATTTATAGTATATTATCATTAGCGGTAATTAATAATCAAGTTGAGGTAGTGGTAACAATTGATTCCAAATAGTGAGAAGATGCGGTCAAGAAACGGTTCTCTGGTGTGAAAAAGACATCGAGTTGGCTATCACTGTTTAAAATATTGTTTATTAGCATCAGTGCTTGGTGCAGGGGAGAGGAGTCAAGTGCGCGCGTCCGCGCAGTGGGGACACATAATATACATAATACGACTTAAGTATATAGGTGAGAGTGAGAGAGTGAGAGGTGAGAGGTCGAGGATATATTAGTATTCTGGTCCTTCTCAATTAAGTCAGGTTACTTTACCTCCATCGCTATTAAATCGTCTATCTACGGTCCTGAGATTATATCAGTGGAATGTTGTCATCTCAATTATATTTGGGGTGAATTTGCCACCAGAGCTGTCAGAGGTAGCGAAGCGTTGTGAAGGGAGATCCACCAATTATTGAAACCATTGAGTTATACTAGCTTTCGCCCGCGATTTAATCTGCGTGGACCCGGGATAAAAATATCCTATATTTTAATCCAGGCTATAAACTACATCTTGGTGCAAATTTTCATCCAAATCGGTTGAGCCGTTTAAGCGTGATTGAGTAACAAACATCCAAACTTTCTCATTTATAATATTAGTAGGACAGCAGACATCCTTTAGCATAAGTTTGCCCATGTAAACCTATAACAACCAGAGACCATCGCGAGTGCTGGTTTCTGGCCGATGGGTGTCGTGTTTCGGCGGTTCCGGGGCAACCTACCGAACCCTACACCGGACTGGACGACGCAACGGAGCCACACTGTTTCGTCGCCTAAATCATAATTAGTGTTTTAATATTATATTATACTAGCTTCTGCCCGCAACTCCGTCCGCGTGGAACTCGTTTATATCGCAGCTCCATACAAACTTTTACCCCCCCCCCATTTCACCCCCTTAGGGTATGATTACGGGGATAAAAACTATCCTATGTTACTCTCCATCCCTTCAACTATCTCCACTTAAAAAATCACGTCAATTCGTCGCTCCGTTTTGCCGTGAAAGACGGACAAACAAACAAACAAACACACACATACACTTTCGCATTTATAATATTAGTATGGATTATAGGTATGTTAGTCTGTAAGGCATTTGTAACTATGGGCCTTAGTTGCCTGAAAGAAATGTTTATTATTATTATACACTAGTGAGTACCTTTGGATAGTCTGCGTCTGGTCATTATATAGGTCAATGCCACCGATCAGGAAGAGATGCGTGAGGGTGAGTAACGTCGCCAGAGCTCCCTAGTATGCAAGCTAAGATGCCTATCCGTCAACACTAGGAATCCTCAAGTCAATAAAGTCAACGCGCTTAGGATTGGGATGATCCTTTGGAGCCACGAAGCGTCCATATGCTACGAAGTCTGCGAATAATCAGACAGGCCCTATATTTGTACGAGTAGGTAGCTACGGGACGAGAGAAGAATGACATTTCCGCACGTGTATCGAACGACGTTTTTTAATACAATTGCGAAAAAGTGAGAAAAACAATAAGTAAGGAATTCGAAACTTTTATATTATTTATTCTGTAACATCATTGTTATACACTTGAAAAATAATGAAGTCGTTCAAAAATCATTGTTTTTAATGGTACAATTTGTACTGAGTGGGAAAAGTAAAAAGTACAAGTTCGCGAAAACCAACTTTCCTCACGCTAAACAGCTACGTAGAGTTGCACTTTTTGAGCAACAGTATTAAAAATACTTTTTCATCACACTTGCTCGAAAAGGGCTTGATAATGCGCAGACATACAGAGCTGTAATAGCCTGTGTTACGCCCGCGGGCGTAATGGTTTTTTTCTTGAATTGTATCTGTCACTCATGCAGCAGTTACAAAGCAAAGAGGTTTTATATCAAATACGATGTTTGAAAACGTATTTATAAATAAATTTAAACTTAAAAAACTACTTTTAAACATGTTTAACTGAATTATTTACAGATTTAATATGTAGTTATTCAGTGTCTATGTAAAATGTTTTTAAGTGTTTTCAAATCGTGGCTGTATACCGAAGGGTCTTTGCCATACGCGCCTCACGTCAAATTCAACAAAATGGACGACTGACATGTTGCAGTTTTTATTACGATTTGTATTAATTTAATCTAAAATGTATTTGTTTCCTCGCAAATGTGATGAAAAACATTGTGTATAACACGGGCGTAAGAATATTGTAAACTCGAGTCATCAAAAGCCCTCCGCCTTCGGCGTCGGGCTTCTGATAGACTCTTGTTCGCAATATTCCACTTACGCCCCTCGTTAAACAATGTACTATTACAGTACATATGCACAAGTGCGGAAAGAGCACTTTCCGTGCATATGTCGAAACTTTGAAGAGCCATATATATGCATGTGCGAATTTCCTATTTTCGGCACTTGTATCGTGAATAACTATTATCAGTCTGCAAGTTCTGCAACACACATTTGCATTTGCACGATGGCGGGAATATACACAAGATTTGACAGAATGTTATAGTGCGATTTGAAACATTGCAATATGAAAACAAAAATACTTTATTATTACACTTTAATTAATATTATACTTTAATATTTTTAATAATTACCTTTAAGTAATAGAAAGGGACTCGGACTCGCGTTAAAGGTTGTAGAACTTACCTAGCGGTTAGGTATAATTTTTAAAATATAAATTAGCCGTCTGTTGTCTAATTAAAAAGAGATCTTGTTTTCCGCGTTAACACTTATCGGTCAATGGGTACTCGAAAGGATTATCTATCTATCTATCTAGAATTCCTAAACACATCTTTACCTGAGAGTCGGAGTGACTCAAGTCCATTTCAGTCATCAGCATCGCGTTTTTATTTATTTAATATAAAACAGTGTTAAAAACATGTAGAGAAGAAGATCATTAAACATTTAATGCTGCAGCCTGTGTCCTACCTGTTGGATGTATTGTCACAAACATATACTAAAGTTTTACTTTACCCCCTTATTCATAAAACTTAAAATACCTTAAAATACCTCTGTTAAATAAAACGAGTTTTGTCCCTTTCTTACTAATTTAAATAACTGTATGATGATATAATGAGTATGAGTATGAGTATCAGAGTGACAGATAAAGACAAACTAATTTTAACGGCATTTTAGCTAAAATGGGTTTGTTCAACGTTTTACTTGATAGGTTAAATTAGAACTGCACGTGGCATATGACCAAGAGAAGAAATGCGTTAACTCCCACCACATTACCATGCAAACGAAGTCGCAGGTACAGCCAGTAATCAATATAATTGAAGGGAAGCGAGGAAGAGGAAGGATAAACTCAAAAAGAGAGTTGATGCTAGGTCGTATCGAGATGTCAAAGAGGTTGCCTGGGATCGGAGTTAGGAGGGCCTACGTTGAGCTACACCGACAAGAGTAGCTCTCAAATAACAAGAACGTAAAACAAAAATACACACACACACACACACACACACTCACTCACACACTCACTAACTTTACAGTTACACTCTTACACGAAACCAAAATACCGTCATCGAAAGGTATTATCTATTTCATAGAAATACATGGAAACCATGTGTAAAGTCGGGTCGTACCTACAGAGATTTAGGTTCGTGTCTCTTTGGTATTTTTTATTCGCACAGAAGCTTATAACTATTTAAAGGGAAAGAAGACGTTTGACCCAGTCCTACTGGGTCGTACTTATACTGGTTTGTGGTTAACAGGTCGTGAATAGCAGCGGCAAGATTCTCTTAATCCAGTGACACTAGTGACACGGGAAATGTGTGACGTAACGTAATGACGTGTTGTACTTTTTCTCGGCATTTTATTACTTTGTTGCGGCAACTAATATTACGAATTAACTCGTCTGATACTATGACAGGGTAGTACTAACGTAGTTATTCAGTAACAGTTCACCTTTAGTTTGGTAAAATCATCATCATCATATCAGCTGAAAGACGTCCACTGCTGGACATAGGCCTCCCCCAAAGAGTGCCAAAGTGACCGGTCCTGCGCCACCCGCATCCAGCGGACTCCCGCAACCGCGTTTGGTAAAAAAAGCGGCCAAGTGCGTGTCGGACCACGCACAACGAAGGGTTCCGTGCCTATTAAAAAGGGCGTATCGTTACTGAAATCTCATGGCACTTACGTCCTTTTCTTTAAGGAAGGCAGTTTTTTAGAAATATCTCGAAAACCTTTGAACCGATCTTGTTCAAAACAGTTTTCGCTGAAAGATTTGAATAAGCCCTATGTCCATGTTTTTTTTCATATTTATAAATACACGGTTCAAAAATTAGAGGGGGGGGGGACACAATTTTTGTGACTTTCGGGGCGATTATCTCCGACTCTATTCACTTAATCAAAAAAATCGCTGAGAAACTTTCTATTTATTTTGAAAGGCCTATCGATTGATGAGCCCCACGTGGGCTTGCAATGAAAAAATTTTTTTTGGCTTTCAGTTTTATGTATGGAGTGAAGGTGAACCCCTAAAAAAAATTTTTTTTTGTAACATTACAAAACTATGTAGGTAACGGCTAACAAAATACACCTATCCTCAAAATTTTATTCAAATACACCTTATTGTTTTCGAGTAAAATGACTGTGACATACGGACGGACAGACAGACAGACAGACTTGACGAATCCATAAGGGTTCCGTTTTTTGCCATTTGGCTACGGAACCCTAATAAAAATGACAAATAAACGGTTTCCCAACCGATGGGTAGTGGCCGCCTACGAAGGTGACGGTCCTGGGTTCAAATCCCGGAAAGGGCAAATTGTATGAGCTTGAATATTTGTTTAATTGTTTCCGAATCTTGGATGTTTTTTACGTAGGTATGTATTTAAGTAACTATTAAATATATCGTCATATAGTATCTTCAACGGCGTTCATCAGCTTACCATTGGGCTAGTTTGATTTGGGTAAGATCGTCCCCTAATATTTATTATTCCCTAACGGCCATTCCCAATAATCAATCCACGGATGGTTTTTCTTACCTGCAGTTACATTTTGACACATTTTCTATGGGTGATCTGTCAAAATGTAACTGCTGGTAAGGAAAACTATCCGTGGATTGATTATTGGGAATGGCCGTTAGTCGAATCATTTATATACTAAGGTAAATTTTCAATCATAATCCATACAAAATAGCTAACTGGTTGTATTTGACAACCAGTGAAAATAAACTTTTTTTTCATTAGCAACACATCAACGTTACGAAAATACTCGGAAAGTATCAACCGTTCATTTATGTTTGCTATTTTAAGATGTTTAAATACGTAAAAACTAACAATAAGGACGTTGTTTGATTGTGCCGTCACAAGCAAGTAATCCTACAAAATGTAAGTAGTGTAAGTCTACAAAAATCCATATGTTACTAACGGACGCTCCGTTAGTTACCTACTGTATTTAACGTTTCATAAAATAAAAAGAAGCTGATTTGACTTTAGTTAATACCGTGTCAAGCATTGGAACATTTGGAACGTGTATCTTACTATTTATAAGACGCGATCATTCTACATCCTGCTGAATAGATCTTCTATGCGAAGATGGTTAGGATTAATTTACTTTCCTGTGTTCGACTGTACCAACTTGTTATTACTGGCTTTACACCGGTCAGGCAGGCGGGAAGCTCTTGTTATCTTGTCATCCTTTAAGAAACACAAGAGCTCCCCACATGCGGGATTTGGGCTCTAACGACCAGTGTAAGGGTGAGCATCCATCAGAGACGTGTGAGGCAGCGGAGCGGTGTGCGAGGAATATTCCATCAGGCACCAATATTTAGCATTGCTATAGCTTCGCTCACGCTCTTCCTGTTGGTGGATTTATTCCTCGAACATCGCTTCGCTACCTCACACAGGTCGGGTAGATACTCGCCCTAACCTAAATGAGCCTTTAGGTAGTATTCTGTTTCTGTATCTGTATCCGCTACCGTCAGGAAAAATAAAGTAAACGATTTTTTTCGCAACCTGAATTATTGATCCACATTAAAATAAATATCACAACAAATTGATAAAGTATATGGTCCCAAAAAATAATCTTCATAACGATATCATGTAAGTAAATGAGGATTTTAGAAATATATAAACGTAAATACTAACTCGGTTTCCGTCCATACAAAAACTTTTACTTCGTGCTGCTACCGACTTGAGACTCTTTCGTCCTTCAAAAAAATATCATTAGAAATAAGAATAATTATAAAGAAAGGGGAAAAAGCCAAGAGAAAAATAAAGGGCAAAATACATACTAGAAGTTCCTCCTAAAGGGTGTTTCACACTTACCGCATCCCGTAAGCTGACATCACTGGTATTAAAAGCCAGTGCAGTGCACTCGCTCAGCAGCAGAAGAATCCCCAACAACATGGCTACATCACGACACAGCACTTCAAAAACACATTTCAATAACCTAGTAAAAAATATAATTTTCTAACAATACCGTATCACATTTTTAAATAAAATAAAAAAAGGTTTGTTTCTGGACGCGTCCGGGCGCGGCCGGCGTTTGGCGGGAAAATGTTCGCGCGTGCGCGCTCGCGCCCGAGCCGCCATGTTGCACAACATCGAGTGCCCCGGCCTCCAGCGAATTTGCCCCCGTAGCAACGGACATTATCACGTACACTTAATAATAGCGAACCTGTTAGTCTGTGTTTGATAGGAGTTTATGGATAACTAGTGACTATACTATAGTCTGGTCAACTATTATTGTCGCCTGCGTCACTAAGAGACTAAACCCTATCTCGTTTTATTAGCTTTTAATACCTTTTAACTTGCAATGTATCTGTGGGGTCCTACATCTCTCTCTTCGTAGCCCGTGGACGCAAATTATCGGGCCGTATAGGTACAGGGTACAGTAACTGCCCCCCTATTCTGTAACTTGTAAGCTCACCTCAACGCTCACCCACAAATATATCTTGACACCGCAATGAGTAATAACTAAGCGTAGGTAGAGGTCTAGGTTCGTGACGGGTGACCGGCGGGGTGAGCCGCGGCGCATTAGTGCGTAGCAAATAACAGCCCACTGGACCCTACCTAAGCATGTATGCTCGAGAATCTTTCAATAATTTGTAAACTCTAATCTCGCAAGCGGATGAACTAACTGCTAATCATTATAATTGAAGTGAGCACTATCGTTTTTCTAATTAGCGGCTCGCGCGGCTCCGCCCGCGTAGAACAGAGAACCCGGACGGGATAAAATAGCGTATGTCCATCATGGATGTCCATTTTATATCTGGTGAAAGATTTATTGAAATGGGATGAGTAGTTCTGGAGATAAACCCCATAAACAAAAGTTTACCTCTTTGCATTTATATTATTCCAAATTATTAATAACATTTGACATTCGATTTTTTATAATGCTATAGCATTGCAGTTAAGTAGTAGTTGTGACATTAAGTATTATGTACTTATTTTTTTAATGATTTGCACGCAGGCTAGATATACTGTGCGTACCATTTCTGTAAGAATCCTCTGACAGCTGTATCTGAGCTAATACAATTTCTGGAACTTTTACCTGTTTACAATATTAGGATAGATATAGACGAGCAATAAGTTAACCGCGAGACGTCTGACTGCACAAATTGGTCGATGAATCTATCAAATTCGGTCGACGCTTCGATAAGAGTCAATTGTATTGTTTAACAATCGATTGTTGCATCAATCAACGTTTGATTGATTAGAGTGGTAACACCCTATTACCTACTTATGTTTCATTCGCATTTACCGACACAATGTTGATGTCTTCGTTTCCTTCTGGGCGGCCCTTTAGGCCCCCAGGGAGATTATTCAGCAGCTTATCTGTTGCTGGCCGCCCTGCAGGGCTCCACATTCTGATATCGGGTAAGATTAGCTCCACCCTCATTCATCCCAAAGGCGTCGTATGAGGACTACAGAAATAGGGTTGAAGTGGCTGCAGATGAAGGGCAGCCTATCACGGCCATGTTACATTTTCTCCTTTAAACCCAATGTAGGTGCTAGAAGTGGCATTGGAAATTAAATTGCATGTGCGCCCACCCCAACGAGCAGGCGTGGATTTATGTATGTGTTGTATGTAAGTATGTTAGTAGTACACACTAGACATTGGCATAGTCGATATGTTCAGCAGGCGTGGAAAATAACGTTTCGGTTGATAGCGTTATTACCGAGCGAAACATCGCGGGCGAACCAGAAAAGATTGACCATCGGTCACTCATAGTTACCTACTATGAACTTTGAGGTCCAATTATATTAGGTACGTAGATAAGACCACAAACAAGTAATTAATCATCATATCTGTGTCATCATCATAGTCCTGGCCGATTTCGACCAAGGCGACAGCTGGAAAAAACTGGCTAGTGAGAGCATCGTGAGCTAATTAGAACGATTAGAAAGAGACGGAGAGTGATAGCCGTGCTGGTGACTGACATAGCCTAATGCCGGCTGTAGACATTGGGCCAACGTTGGCGCGTGAGCAGGAGGCAGCTATGTAAACGAAAGAGATCGAATTATAGCCCTCTCCCTCTAACGCATAGCTGCCTTCTGCTCACGCGCCAACGTTGTCCCAGTGTGTACAGCAGGCTTAATCTTTTCAGAAAACGTGCGAGCACACTCCCTACGGGTCAGCACCACTCCGACAAAATTGTATTGTATGCAGGAGGTCAAGCAAAGATTAAACTCGTGAATAGATGAACACTTGACGACCTTTACAGTTAGTTTATATGAGGTGAACGTGCAACGAAATGAGAATTTTAAGTAATGGATCAAGTGTGGATCCATCCGTCAAGGACGAACTAATGAATAAGTTTCTTAACTAAATAACGCTTGAACTGACGAAATCGCATGAAAGCATTTATAGACAGTAACACACAGACTAATTCCATCAAATATGTGTCACTGTCATTTGGCCGCGACTTCGTGCGCGTGAAACTCGTTTATATCGTACCTTCCTCCATACAAACCGCCATCCACCCCTTTGTCACACCTTTAAGCCGTGGGTGTAGTAAGAGTCGACTAAAGGAACAGGGTTGAATTGTGTTTTGGGCGATAGGCTAGCAACCTGTCACTGCGATATCACATTTTGTCGATCTTTTATACATTTTTACCTTTTAAACATTTTTTAATTTTTTCACTGTTAGTTTTTAAGACGTAAATCGACTTTTATGCCTGCAATAAAACATTATTGATTGATTGATATTTATATCCACATTTATGCTAAAAGTGGTACTGGAATGGAACACAAGTTTAATGTGCTCAGCCTACCCCTTTTAGGGATAAAGGCGTTAATGTATAAGGGGAGATCTCCGGGATAAAAACTGTGACCGTTTACTGCCCTTCATTCTGTAACTTGTTTTAAGCTCACCCACAAATATAACTTGACACCGCGATGCGTAGTAACTAAGCGTAGGTAGAGGTCTAGTTTCGTGACGGGTGACCGGCGGGGTGAGCCGCATTAGCGCGTAGCGAATAACAGCCCTGAAGCTTGTCAACGACCATTATGGTAAAGAAAAATTAGGCATTTTTTTAGCACATCTACCACCACCATCGCACCATTACCATCTCAGAATGGTTTTGCAAATAAATACTGAAATATGAATTAAGGTCAAACAGTCAAATTAGGATAAGCAGTGTAATAACTTTTGACAATTATCCGTCCTACCCAAGCAACAATGAACTCAGAGATCATGTGCTTAAAGCGCATTTCAGTACGAATTTAGATTACAGTAGAAGGTACACATAAATTTAGCCCGTAATTAAATATACCAAAAACAATAGACGCATCGATTGCGTAATGATGATTACAAAGTGCATAACGCTAATTTTGGGACCCATAGAGTAAAATTATCTGTGACACGAGGTCACAGCACAGGGCTCTAATAGAACTGTGATGTAACTCAAACTGGGCAACAGTATATGTATTCAAGACGGTATCTTCATTTATACAAAACCGCTGCATACTGCATAAGTACATACTGCATGTTTTTAGAGTAGTAGTTATAGTTTCACGAAGCCCGTTTGTCCGTCTGTCCGTCTGCGGCTTAGCTCAGTAACCCTTACTACTAAAAAGTTGTAATTCGGTATGGATATACATATAAATCAATCACGGCTACAAAACGGTAGAATAAAATCCGAGAAAAAAGCGGGGATGTTATTTTTTTTCTTTAACCTCATGATGTAGAGTATCGTTGGATAGCTTGTTCAAAAATAGTACGGGTTTCTAAAGATTATTTTTGAATTCAGTGACCAGTTTGCCAAATTTTTGTTCGAGTCATATGTCCCCCCCCTGCCGGTTAAATGGCTACTATTTGGAATGTGAAAAAAATCGTAGCATAAAATGAATTTAAAAGGAAAACTATCACGGCTAAAGGCATAACTAGTTACCGAGTAATAGTCGACCAACTTAATGTGTACTTGGAAAGGTAAATTTTCAAATCCAGCCGAATCAACAAATTCAGGCGACGCAACCGCACCATTTAGTTGGCGCTTGCGTATTTATGGAAAAGACAGACAGGCAATGACGGAACCCTACACCTACGGCCGGCTGTTTTTTAACATTCATGCCACTTCCAGAAATTCTTTACTGCTCTTAAATTTAAATGAGTGCTTCCTGATTAGTGCGGGATGCACGGCAGTGGGGCGGTTCAGCGCATTATCTAACGAGTGAGCGAAGCGAACGAAGTTCTTTGCTTCAACCTGGCCCGAAAATAGTTTGTCCCATGTCCGATGCTCCGCTGTCCGTCTGCCCTCCTCTACAGGTTGCATTTCTCAACCGATTCTCGCAAAATTTTGGGAGCAGGTTCGTTAATTATAAAAAAACGGAGTCACTATTTTCACTATTTTGAAATTCAATCTTTTATTTAAACTTACTACTGTGCATGCTGAGCTGTGGCCCTTTTGTGGCAAACAGTGTTGGTTATTTTTTTTATTTACTATTTATTTCTATCTGTGTTTGTCATAAATAAATGCTTTTCTTTCTTTCTTTCTTTCTTTTCTTTCAAATATGTATAATACTCACAGTATACCGACAGTTCAGGAAATGTGCAAGACATTAATAAACTTTCGAGTGGAATAAAATTCTAGATTAAGTATTACTATACTTTCGCCCTACTTTTGACCATCGCTGTCCCACTTTTAATTCAACACCACCTACGGCCCAGCATTGTGTACACGACGACCATTCAATAAACTGCTAGCAGTGCGTATATTGTAGCTATATACCGGCATACATCTCAGTTTGTTTAATGGTATTACACGGTACAGTGATGATAGTTATCAGCAAACTTTCTTTTAAGCTGGCATTATGAGTTATTGTATACGTGCCTCTTCCAGTTAAAATACTGCTTACAATACGTATCTTGTTGCTATATAGCGGCATATGTCACCGTTTGTTTGATTACAGTAACGAGTAGGTTTCCTTTCAAAGCTTGGTTGGGTGGATTTGTGACTTGTACGCTGCTTCCTCCAGTCAAAATACTGCTCCATTGCAAGCGTATATTGTGGTCATATCACATATATCTCCGTTTGTTTGATGAGTTACGAGTAGGCTTTCTTTCAAACCTTGCCAGGTGGCCCTATGATAAATAGATTCATTTATTTCCCCTAGAAAATAACATTATTTTTAAATCAAAAATAATGGATTCACTAAAAGATCATCTCAGTATAATAGTTTGATAATTTAAATAGTAAGAACATTTCACACGTTACAATAAACTTGTATACATATACATAATTAGGATACCCTAAGCAGTTTTAACATTTGGTCATAATAAATATCTAAATAATACAATTTCAAAGTATAAATACAACGGTAAAATGACAAAATAATTTAGAAATAAAATTATACAATAGAAAAACAACAAACAATGTGAGTTGTTGTGTTATGTTGCTTCTTCCAACCAAAATACTAAATAAATATAAATAAATAAATATTAGGGGACAATCTTACACAAATCGACCTAGTCCCAAACTAAGCAAAGCTTGTACTATGGGTACTAGACGACGATATACATGCTTATATAGATAAATAAATACTTAAATACATACAAAACATCCATGACTCAGGAACAAATATTCGTGCTCATCACACAAATAAATGCCCTTACCGAGATTCGAACCCAGGACCTCTTGCTTCGTAGGCAGGGTCACTACCAACTAGGCTAAAGCGGTCGTCATACTGCTTGCAATACGTATCTTGTAGCCATAGAACGGCATAGTTATATCTCCGTTTGTATGATGACAGTTACCTTTCAAAGCTTGTCGAGTTCTGTGAGTTGTTTACATGTTTGGCGATCACGTCTTCTGTATTGTCTGTATGTTTATGCTCGTATGCGCGTGCGCCGGGTGAGGTGAGGTGTTTATCATATCATTCATATGATACGCAAGAATAGTTGTAGAGTGAGGTAAACGTCGTAACGAAATGAGTGATGAAGTAAAATATTCATCAGTCAATAAAGCGTCTCATACTCATACTCAATATACTCATACTCATAATATTTACTGCATATCACATTGTAGTATCTTAACCTATACTTAGCATAGAATTGTGTACAACATGACACCCTGAAGGGCACAGCAGACAGTTTATTCAAGAGGAGATATCATCATCATCATCATCATATCAGCCGAAAGACGTCCACTGCTGGACATAGGCCTCCCCCAAAGAGTGCCAAAGTGACCGGTCCTGCGCCACCCGCATCCAGCGGACTCCAGCAACCTTTACCAGGTCATCAGTCCACCTTGTCGGGGGCCTACCCACGCCGCGCCTTCCGGTACGTGGTCGCCACTCGAGAACCTTTCCGCCCCAACGGCCATCGGTTCTACGTGCTATGTGCCCCGCCCACTGCCACTTAAGTTTAGCGATGATATAAGTATTTTTTATTATTTGACGACCGCTTTAGCCTAGTTGGTTGTGACCCTGCCTACGAAGCAAGAGGTCCCGGGTTCGAATCCCGGTAAGGGCATTTATTTGTGTGATGAGCACGAATATTTGTTCCTGAGTCATGGATGTTCTCTATGTATTTAAGTATTTATTTATCTATATAAGTATGTTTATCGTCGTCTAGTACCCATAGTACAAGCTTTGCTTAGTTTGGGACTAGATCGATTTGTGTAAGATTGTCCCCTAATAATATTTTTTTAAATATTTTATCTGTAACGCGCGTGTAATTATTATGGATTGGCAAGCGTCTATAGGCTACAGTGTCTGCTTATCATCAGACTGGCCGTGTGTATACCTGCACGTGCCACGTGCCACGTGCGTACCTATACGTGTGATTTATGGAAAGTTTTGGAGGAACCACGCAACGACAAAAGAAATAAGTTTTTGCTTCTAGATATATCGAGGGCTTCATGCTAAAGGGGCGTATAAGCAAGAACTCTATTATTGCTTATACGCCCCTTTAGCATGAAGCCCTCGATATGAGCGCTCGACGCTCTGCTGCGCAATGAAACTTGCGTCTGATGTGGCACCGACTTACAAATACAAATCATTTATTTCGGACTATAAAATCCATAGTGTTAGAGGTTACATTACAAACTTGGAGCTATGGTTAGTGTTCTATAATTAAGCTAAACATAAATCAAATTAAAGGCGACTGGGCACCGGTATTACAGGCGCATGCAGTTGCACATAACGCTGCAGCAGCGGCGAGTCCCAGCGGTGGGCTAGCATGCTCAGGATGCTATTTGAGCTGCCACGACTGCGATTGAGGAGAGACGCACATCGTTTCCTCATGATGGTAAAAAAGCATTCCGTGTGCGCCTCCGCAAATATTTTCGACGCACTGCAGTACCGTGGCAGCCCGAACATCATCCTGAACGCGTCATTATATTGGACTCGCAACGCGCTGTAAGCCCGCTGAGTAAAGTTAGTCCACAGACCGCACGTGTAAAAGGTTTGGCAAAAAGCCTTAAATAAAGTTAGCTTGACTTAGCTGCGCAGTTGTTCTGTCAAATTCCGATATTCGTTTGCATTGGAAAAAAAACGCTGCAAAAATATCTGATCATCAATTGAAGGTATTATATGACGATACACAGCCGGCATAAAAATAATTTGCCTGAAACAGCATAAATATCGGATCAGACCGCGAAAAATATCTGATACTCCACAAAATCAAATTGATGTGACATATGACCAGCATAATTATCTATCCGCTGTAGAAGCATAACCATCGGATTACATAGAGACACCAAATATCTGATACAATTGTCAGTAAAAAATATCTCAACATGCTGCAAAAAATAACTTTATTTGCTTTGACATACAGTAGTAATTTGAATAAAACTAGTTGACGCTTCTTGAAAAGCGTATTAACCGAAAAGCGACGCGTATTTACCTATTCTTCGGAATCTCGAAACTGTTTTTGTTGGGGATGAGGTCACAGAAGTTCATGTAGTGTAATCAAATGTTTCAGAACATTACGACCTTTAATAAGAGAAATGTTAGTTCGTTGCGAAATAACACGAGTCTAGGATCCATTTGTAATAATATCCGCCGAGGTGAGTGTGGTCATTAATGTTTTGACATGCTTTGAAGACCAAGACCATTAGGGTAATTAAATATTCACCTGAGATGTGTGGAGCGGTTTTCATACATAAATATAGGCTACTATAACTTCTGCCCGCAACTTCGTTCGCGTGGAACTCGTTTATATCGTAGCTCCCTAAAAAAGTTCACCCCCATTTCACCCCCTCAGGGGGTGATTTCCGGGATAAACTATCCTGTACCCGGGAATGAAACTATCTATATACCGTATTTCAGCCAAATCGGTCCAGCGGTTTAAGCGTGAAGAGGTAACAGACAGACAGACAGGCACACTTTCGCATTTATAATATTAACTAGCTTCTGCCCGCGACTCCGTCCGCGTGGAACTCGTTTATATCGTAGCTCCATACAAACTTTCAATTCCCATTTCCTCCCCTTAGGGGTTGATTTCCGGAACAAAAAACTCCTATGTCCTTCCCCGGGATTCAAACTATCTCTATACCAAATTTTATTTAAAACGGTTCAGCGGTTTCAGCGTGAAGAGGTAACAGACAGACAGACAGAAAGACAGACACACTTTCGCATTTATAATATTAGTATGGATATGGATGTATGTACATCCAGCAAGTCCATTCTATACACAGGTGAAATATTTTTTAAAATCGTTTAGGCGGTTCCGTTGATTACGCTCTACTACTACATAACTATTACTATACAAACACTGCTCGACAAACTTGACCGCTATGGGATAAGCGTCTTAGGCCCCCTTCTTTTCTTGTTATATATTAATGACCTACCGTTACCTACTATGAGTCATCTCGCCCATATTTGGAGCAGCCCAACTCAAGACCGCAGTATAATAAAAATAATAATAATAATAATAAAGCATTTATTTCAGGCATCTAAGGACCATAGCAACAAATACCTTAAAGCCCATACATACAATACATTTATTTAGGTGACGAAACAGCGTGGTTCCGTTGGGTTGTCAAGTCCGGTGTAGAATTCGGTAGGTTGCCCCGGAACCGCCGAAACACGACACCCTTCCGCCAGAAGTCAACACACGCTTGTGGGTTTTTAGTGTTGAGCTCCTGGTGGTGAGACGATCATCAGAGCTTCCAAGGACGCGCTGTGTCGAGCGTTGAACCTGCATTTGTCTCAAGCTGTCAGCACAACAAATCCTCAAATCGGTAAAGGGTCGGCAACGCGCGTGTGATTCTTCTAAAGTCTCAACGCCATGGTGTCTGCTTACCATCACGCAGGCCGAATGCTTGTTTGCCACTGTCGTGGTATAAACAAAAATACAAAGTTACAATCTCACAGACTTTTCCTTTTTGGAATATTAGTATAGAAGTATAGAGATATACAGCTTATAAGGAAACATCAGATAAACCTGTACTTTATAATTTAGCATTACTAGGAACGCATAAGATATTACGCATCAAATATAGGCTAAGCTAGTAATTATTCGCTTATCTCCAACCGTTCGCAGCATTCGCAATTCGCATATAGCAGTATTAATCACGATCTACCTATCTCGCTTTTACACATCATGTTAGAGCTAGAAGGGTAAATGTTGTCTATGGGAGGCATAGGTATAAGTACAGCCGGTTTGGAATGGCCTTTAGCTAGGGATGTGATGTTGTAGGCTGTGTTTATTTTACTCTATGGTAGATTGTGTCGGCTCGAGTACGGGGGTCCCATCCGGTGGGACCATCCCTCGCGGCGCTACCATGAATTCGACTAATAAGTGCGATAGAGACGGAGAGCTCTGGGATTATGACGTGGTGCCTATACATATGTCGCAGGGAAATGGCCAAAACAGAGATTTGAACAAATCTCTAAGGGATATGATCAAATCACGCAGGATGTTAAAATGGCGAATCCATTTTATCATTTGCCTAGAAAAAATCAGTCATTTGATCAAATCTCTGAGTCTGTTTAGTGAAATGACGAAATCGGCCAAAAAAGGCAACTCGTTTTTTCATTTCACTAGATTTGTTTAGTGATTTGATAAAATCCCTGAACCGCGTCAGTGAGTTGACGAAACTAACTCGCAAAGCTAACTCGTTTTACCATTTCACTAGACAAGTTTAGTGAAATGATAAAAATCTCAACTCTAGTACGGATTAGTCGCTCGTGCGGTCGTGTTACCCCCCTCCTGCACCTTACCGCTACCCGCTCTCGCCCTTGCGTGTCAGAGAAATGGCCAAAACAGAGATTTGAACAAATCTCTAAGGGATATGATCGAATCACGCAGGATGTTAAAATGGCGAATCCATTTTATGATTGGGCTAGAAAGAATCAGACATTTGATCAAATCCCTGAATTTGTTTAGTAAAATGACGAAATCGGCCAAAAAAGGCAACTTGTTTTTTCATTTCACCAGATTTGTTTAGTGATTTGATAAAATCCCTGAAACGCGTCAGTGAGTTGACGAAACTAACTGATCGCAAAGCCAACTCGTTTTACCATTTCACTAGACACGTTTAGTGAAATGATAAAGTCTCTACTGTAACATGGTATAGGAGAAGTAATCAAATCTCTGAACTGGTTCAGTGTTACTCTACAATTAAGTTTGATCAAATCTCTCACACGATGTTTCAGGAATTTTATCAAATCACTGAACAATTCTGGTGAAATGAAAAAAAAAACGAAATGCCTTTTTTGGCTGATTTCGTCATTTCACTAAATAGATTCTGGGATTTAATCTAATGACTGATTTTTCTAGGCAAATGATAAAATGGAATAGCCATTTGCACGTCCTGCGTGATTTGGTCATATCTCTTAGAGATTTGTTGAAATCTCTGACATGATTTAGTGAAATGGTAAAATAAAATGTCGAAATTAGGTACCTAATAAAATAGTTTGTCAAATCAGATTTTTTTATCGAATACAAGAATTTTGTAAACCAGAATATAATCATTTTAAGGTGGATCGCTTTCCAAGAAAAAGTGACATTCGCAGGGTAACAGCATGATATTTTATGAAACTTATGTAAGAAACTTTCATAAATTGGCTTTCCATTTGCGCGAAATTCCCCCTTTACTAGACTTTACTAGACGAGATAAACTTGTATGAACTACATTTGAGAAATTAGTTTGGGACGTGATACTCTGGGAAAACAATTTTTCTCTAATGATTCTTTCTACAAGTCTCTACTTTATACAAGTTAATTCTATGAAAGGGGGAATTTCGCGCAAATGGAAAGCCAATTTATAAAAGTTTGTAATAACATAAGTTTCTTAAAATATCTCGCCGTTAACCTGCAAATGTTAAATAACGTTTTGTATGGAAAGCGAACCATTAAACATACCATATAACGGATTAACATACCTCAAACATACCTCCACTCCTGGAGGCTCCAGTCTAACAAATAAGAAAGTAAGTAAAAAAATATAAAATAACAAAGCTACAAGTGCCTAAGACCTTTTTTAAATTTAATTTCCATTTAGATTTATTCTCTTATTTGTTTGAACATGTAGATTTATGGCATCTCGAATTAGAATACATAACATTTTTTTTTTACAAGCACATCTATTTGTCCTGCATTGTACTGTAGATTCTTCACAGGAGCACTTCTTGAACCCCTGACCTCCAAATACAGATAACTTAGCTGCAATTTCACGTAGACTGTACTTCGTAGCGGGAACTGGTGCGGTAAATGAAGTTGTGGCTGGTTGAAGTGCGTTTCTAGGAAGCCAATCTTTTATAATGCCGACAGATGTGCCAATTTGGTATAGATTATTTTTGATATTTAAAACAATTCCCGTGACATTATTTCCATCTAAAGGACCTCTATCTACCTAAGGGATGTCCACCAATACAGTTGAGTTGACTAAAAAATCTTGAAATTTGGTCAACGAAGTATCTTTCATTTTTTCAGCTGATATTTTTAAATATTTTGCGGCATTTTCCCTTTCAGTTTTCATATTTTTCTCTTTTTGGCATAGTAGGCATAACACTGTTGATCCATATCCTTCTTCACCGACAGACAGTACTTCCACATATTGCATGCACTGGATTTTTACAAATATCGCACGTGTGGGCTCCAGTACACTCCATGTCCGAAGCCATTTTCTATAAAAACTTAAACATACAAATGGTAAAATTCATTACGTAATGTTTGTTTACTTGCCGTTATTGCACTGCGCACGTGCGTCTGAGCCGGCCGGTGCCTAATACGCAAGGGCGAGAGCGGGTAGCGGTAAGGTGCAGGAGGGGGGTAAGACGACCGCACTTGAGCGACTTAATCCGTACTAGAGTTGAGATTTTTATCATTTCACTAAACTTGTCTAGTGAAATGGTAAAACGAGTTGGCTTTGCGAGTTAATTTCGTCAACTCACTGACGCGGTTCAGGGATTTTGTCAAATCACTAAACAAATCTAGTGAAATGAAAAAACGAGTTGCCTTTTTTGGCCGATTTCGTCATTTCACTAAACAGACTCAGGGATTTGATCAAATGACTGATTTTTTCTAGGCAAATGATAAAATGGATCCGCCATTTTAACATCCTGCGTGATTTGATCATATCCCTTAGAGATTTGTTCAAATCTCTGTTTTAGCCATTTCCCTGCGACACATGTCCAGTCAATCTTAGAAATGCGTCGTTCTTACTAAGGCCTGCATCACACTGGCGCTGCCTGCGGTGGTGGTCAATAGTAAATTTGACAGCTAACGGCAAGTGGGTATACCTACTATTGACCGCCGCAGCGGGTACCTAACATGTGTGATGTGATTGGCGACGTTCAAAAGTGACAACATTTGTGTGGTTCGAAAGCTAGATTAGGTACGAGATTTCGTGCGATTGTGTGATGCTTGAATTTCGCAAGTTACTATCGTCTGTGGTACTTTGTTATTTTGTCTCAGTTCGCAAGGTAAGGGCGATAAATATGCGATCGGAGGCTTCGTTTACTGCCGCTCGTTATGCGTAGAAAAAGATTACGTCGTCGTCGTATATATCTACTGTGTCTATATACAACGTGTTCATAAAATAACGCAAAACCTGAAAACAGTTTGTTCAGAATCGAGAGTAGAATGCGAAAAAAATAAAAAATAAAATTTTTGATGCGATTTATTTTTTACATTTGTATGGAGCAGGTCGCCCCAGTCGGCCAACACTCCATACAAATGTAAAAAATAAATCTTGTCAAAAAAATTTTTTTTTATTTTTTTCGCATTCTATGCTCGATTCTGAACAAACTGTTTTCAGGTTTTGCGTTATTTTATTAACACGTTGTATATATACTCTCTATGCTCTATGAGAATACGATGGCTTAAACCCATCTAGCCACCGCTTTACAGTATCCAGTACCCAGCATTCCAGCTCCTAAATTAGACGAAAACCTATCCCTACAACATTGTGCAGTAATTAATACGGTGACATAATGATCTTTCGCAACGCATTACCGCACTAGAAAGCCTGCGCCTGCGCCTAAAGTGTGCGGTGCGTGAGACGAATCGACGCGACTCGTAAGCTATCTGCCAGTATATCTCGAGCTGGAGATCCATGTCAATTGTGCGTAGTTGGAGACCTGAATTACACTGGTTAATGGTGAATGGTAAGCGACGCCAGCAATGTCAACCAACCAATATATCTTGAACTCCAGACCCGTAGATGTTACGTGTAGTCGAAGACCTGACTTACACTGGTTAGGCAAATGGTCGTTGTTGATCGAATTAGGTGGGAACGGTGTACTAATGGGTGCTTTTGGATGGGCGTTGCATTTCAATGATGCGGTGTTCCGGTTAAATTGTTTTATTTTATTTTATGTGGACTTCTTGTTTGTTGGTAAAGCTAAAGGTCGCGGGAGTGATGCTAGTGGCGCAGAACCGGTCATTGTGGCACTCTTTGAGTCTTTGCGGGAAGCCTTTCCAGCATTGGATGTCTTTCGGGTGACATGATGATGATGACGAATGTGGCCTTCTTTGGTCTTATGAGACCATTAAAGGAGTAATGGAGCCTAGTGGTTCAGGTATGCGGCTATCAAGCGGAGGTTGTCGGTTCGAATCCCGGCTCATACCAATGAGGTTTTTGGAATTTATGTACCGTTAGGTTAACGGTGAAGGAAAACATCGTGAGTAAACCTGTATAATCCCAGTAAGGTCTAGTTTTCCCTCTGGGTTGGAAAGTCAGATGGCACTCGCTTTCGTAAAAACTAGTGTCTATGCCAAATCTTGGGATTATGTGTCAAAGCGGACCCTGGTCTCCTTTAGGGTACAACCGGGAATAACGCTAGGAGGATAATGGATGGACCTCGCAGGTCATCAGCTGGAGCTGGATCCAATGGAGTGATCAAGTAGCCAAAAGCGGACTCCGAGATTCTCATTACATCCTCCTATTTAGCGTTCTCGGTTCTATCCATGGTATAACAACACAGGTACTCTCTTCCGAGACTCGCGAACCAGTCTCGGTCTCGGAAGAGAGTACCTGTGTTGTTATACCATGGTTCTATCCTTCTTCGACTTGGGGCGCTCGCTTTGGCACCGAATCCTAAGATCTGACCCCCCCTCAGCGTTACATTCGCCTTAAATCAAGCGGCTATAAATTGCGATTTTGCATTCTAAATTCTGATTGAGTCCAAAGAATATTTCGTGCGTCGTGTGCGTTTAAAGTTGCCAACACATGGGCAACTTTAAACGCACACGACTTGAGTTATTTAGTCTAGGTACCATTCGTTTCAATTAGGAAACTAAAAGAGTACCGGTCTTGCTTAGTATTTTAACGACAGTACTTAACCGTCGTTTGTAGCATACATAACAATATGAAGAGCTAATGGTTCCAACTCTTTCGTACGTAACAAGCATTTAGAAAGCCCTATTAGTATTGGCATTGGCGCCTAAATTCGCCGATGCAACATGATTGATGACAGACATACTAATGTAAGTTATGCTAAATGGAGGATTGACGTTTGTGAGAGCTAGTGTATTCAGTTATTCATCTAAAACAATTGATCAATGTGTAGGTAAATTAAGGCGACAGTTGCCGATGAAGACTCAATAATGAAGAAGGAGAATATCGACCTAACATTATTAGCAAGCGAGTGACACAACATTTTGAGGGTTATACATATACAGTCGCTTTAAGTTCAAGAGACTAAGATAGGTAGGTACATATATTAAATTTGAATAATGTATAAGTTAGCACAAAGGGTAAGATGCGGTGCCCTAGGTAGGGCTATGAGCTAGAAGCCAGGTCTGTCTGAGGGTTTCCAGTCCTTTGAGGAAGACGTACCCCTACTCTCGTCGCGGTACGCAGCAGAAAGGCGGTAGACGACGGGTTCTACTAAAGATGCAAATCGATGGGCACACTACAAACGATGCAATTTGTCACACCGACTTGCTATAGTTGGAATGAAAGGTATGTATTTTCTCCGTGATTCTCACTATTGCAGCACGGCTAGCACGCGATGGCGCGCGAGCGCTCTCGATTTTTCTGGCACTATCCGTCTCTCACTTATTAGACCACTTAGAACAAGAGGTATAGTGCGATAAAAATCGAGAGTATGTCGCGGCCGTCGTGTGCTAGACGTGCTGGTGTGCAATAGCTTGTAATTTTTAGATATTTAACGCTATAAATCGAACCTTTTTAAAATGATCTCAAACATACTCAATGATGTCATTTGCCGACTTTGCCGTTCTGTCCATTTGACAATTTTGACTTTTTGACAGATGTGTCACTTCGATAGTACGATACGCTCTGTACCTACGTACGGTTTTTCGTTTAGTTTTGTGTGGGTTTAGACATATTTTGTAACACAAAATATTAATTTAACACGCGCAAAATCATGGCTTACCTAACGCAGCCCGATTACGTGAAGTACAAATGTTCTTGCGGGCAACTGAAGCCCATAACGAGTCTTTACTTCTGTCGACATTGCTTGAAAATACGCTGCGGTTTCTGCATTTGTCATGAGGTAACCGACTATTTAAATAACTAAAACCTGGCAGAAAAGAAAGGAACAACACTTCTTCTTTCTTAAATTACTATAAGGACTTGCCAGTTGATGAAAATCGAATGTAATTGGTCTACAATGTCACCTGTTGTATGCAATACGAATCCTAGGACACACCTTTGCTTTTATGGCGCCCTAGTCGTGTTCCCATTCAATAACAATGGGACATGTTAGTTTACATAAATAGTGCAATGTTGCAATAATAACCTAGTTTTGGTAAGTTTGTTATTAGAAGTGACTACCAACATTGTCTGAGTTAAAAACGTTTGTTTATGTATGTAAACATATTTAAAAGCACAGACAAATGAAATTGTAATTAAATTCGACAACCACTTTAGCCTAGTTGGTAGTGACCCTGCCTACAAAGCAACAGGACCTGGGTTCAAATCCCAGTAAGGGCATTTATTTGTGTGATGTGCATGAATATTTGTTCCTGAGTCATGGATGTTTTCTATGTATTTAAGTATTTATTTATCTATATTTGTATGTATATCGTTGTCTAGTACCCATAGTACAAGCTTTGCTTAGTTTGGGACTAGGTCAAGGTAAGATTGTCCCGAAATATTTATTTTTATTTTATTTTATCTAAATATTAGGGGACAATGTTACACCAATCAAAACAGTAATAGTAAGCTCAATAAGGCTTGTGTTATTGGCACAAGGTGACAATAATAATATATTTAATAGATATCCTAGCCAAAGCACTTCAGAACCAATATTCATACCCATATACATGGTGTACCAAAAATGGGGTGTAAACCGATCAAAGCCATGTTCGTGCATATACCCTTTTAGGACTGTCAGCTTTGTAGGCTCACTGCCCACTTGGCTAAGCTGGTTGGATATGTTCATAGTTAATTTTTTTTTTTTTTTTTTTAATAATCTGCAATCAGTCTCCTGGACTATAAGCGGATACGATGAAGGTGTATAGTTAAATAAAAACGTTAAACTCTACTTATAACTATTGCAGTGACACATGACTATTTTCCTAGCATGAATGTTGTTTTGTTAGTGCTTGCCATAATAAAAACATCGACAATCTTGTTGTTGATAAGTACAGTCAACATCAAAAGTATGTTATCAAAATCAATATTTCTAAACATGTTCTAGCATGATGCCCCAGATATAACAAATTAAACCAGTGTCATTTTTAACTGAACATTTAATTAGTCAAAAGAAAATTATTATAATAATACTCTGTGACAGAAAAGAAATGACAAATCAATATGTCAAAGCGAAATAATAATTAGGGTCCAGCGGGGCTAGCACAACTGACGCCGAACCGCGTCGCGAGTTGAGAAAGATCTACCCTCCTCTTTCTAATTGGCACGGTGCGAGTGAGATTAGAGACGCTCAGTCGCGCGGGAAGCAACAGAGTAGCAAGTTATGCTAGACATACTGACCAATGATGGCAAATTTCACACGAAGTAGAGTATCCTAGGTATTTTTATGACTAAACAAATAATGATTAAATAATTTATTTCTCTTAAATTTCTTGTAATTCTCTTGTGAACAAATGTACATGTGTTTACATTTTCTGTTAAGTTATATCCCACAAAAATTTCAAGCTTTTGTCAACCACCGCTGCTATTATATTATACAGGGTGCAATCTTTTACGTGATACAAAATAGCAAAATGTGAATCTATCCATGATTCTGAGCAACTTTTATTATGGGACCAACTTTGTGTTATGCCAAAAAAAACACACCTGTTCATACATTCTTGTCAGTCTAAAATGAGCAGAGTTAATGAAATAGTTGGATTTTTTTGGCATAACACAAAGTTGGTCCCATAATAAAAGTTGCTCAGAATCATGGATAGATTCACATTTTGCTATTTTGTATCACGTAAAAGATTGCACCCTGTATATTAAGTGCCTTCTTAAGTGGATTCTGAGTAGAAAAAACCCGATAAAATCAAAATTTAAAAGAAATCGAGTGTCCAACTTTCCGTAAAAAGCTCCAACTATCTCTGTAATACCATGGCAAGTTTTATGCATACGAATAACTCAACAGGTGGACTCCCACTACTGCGCGTACTGCCTCGAAAACATGCCCTCATCCGAAGCCCGGCTGAAAAAGAACCGCTGCAGCAGTTGCTTCGACTGTCCCAGCTGTTTCCACACGCTGTCCACTCGGGCCACCCTGGCCCAGCCCCGCCAGGACCCGGCCGCCGGGGCGGGGGGGGACGGGAAGGTGGGGGATGGAAAACAGGCGAAGAGGGTGTACTATCTGTCCTGCTTTAACTGTAGGTGGACGGCCAGGGATGTGGGGATTCCGGATCAGCCAGTTGGTGAGTACATTACTACAGAGGCGGGAAGTAAGGGGTTGCCTACGCTTGGCCGGATAGTTATGAGGCTGGCAACAGTGGCAACCCCTTTTCATGCCGAGGTATGTTTTTGTATTTTATTTGCTTTTCTCAAACATGCAATGAAATAAATAAAAAATACTTCAAAAAATCAAACTAATTTTCATGGCTGAACGCCGTGATGCTGTGCCACAAATTGTGGAATGAAAATTAAAAAAGACCATCTTGCAGGCATCTTTTATCTCGCTGCACCCGAAACGTGACACTTCGAAGCCCATTATGAAGAACACAACGTCAATATTTCATTGCATGTTTGAGAAAATAATGTAAAGTTTCAAGTTGTTCTGTTTGATTAGGGTTCTGTGATATAGACATTAAATGCACGAGGAAGCGCCCCACGCCCGCCTACCCCTTGAACAAGACACCTATAGTTTGCTAAAAGTAAAAGTCTTGCAAGATTTCTATTATGAAGAAAGCACTGTTTCTTTTTCAGATTTCTTTCGTTAGTCAATCATTAATTAGGCAAAGTGCTCCCACGACTTTTCTTACATTTTTAATACAACGACGGTGGCAAACAAGCGTACGGCCCGCCTGATGGTAAGCGGACACCGCATACTATAGACGCATGCAACTCCAAAGGAGTAACATGGGCGTTTCCGACCCTTGATATGTTTGAGGATTCGCCGTGTTGAAACTCTCGCTCTCAACACAACGCGCTCGCGACCTTGCTCACCTCCAGGAACACAACACTACTACAGAGCAAGTAGTAGTGTTATTATGGCTGTGGTCTTCTGCAAGGCGGAGGTACTTTCCCAGTTGGGCTGCTCCACATTCGAGCGGGATCACATTTCGCTGTGCCCTACCTCACCAAGTACTCTTGTCTCATATACAGCCTCCGGCGGCTGGCCCGAGCGGAGCAGCCCGCACGCCACCCGCGTCCACCAACTCCTCGACTACTACAAGGCCGTGCTGCACCAAGAGAAGCAGGAGAAGCTAGAGAGGGAGAGGAAGAAATTCGCTGTGAGAGGGAAATACATCACACTCACTGTTAGTATCATGTTTTTTTTGATAGGTAGAACCTAATGATGCGATCGGAAAAGTGGGAGGGTAGCTTGGGGGAAACAGCGGAAACCGAAATCATCAGCAATTCATGTTGCCCACGACTGCTTTGC
This sequence comes from Epinotia ramella, assembly GCA_947578815.1. Lineage (NCBI taxonomy): Eukaryota > Metazoa > Arthropoda > Insecta > Lepidoptera > Tortricidae > Epinotia > Epinotia ramella. The sequence continues at coordinate 28,178,406 of OX388205.1, forward strand.
ACCACCGCATCGCTCGCCGTTCGCAGGTCATTACACCCTAGACCCTAAGATTTTGGCTTTCTCTGAAACCGTACCATCACACCATTTAGGCCCTAAATGATACTTAAAAACACCTAAGACTCAGATTAGTTATTTATGATACAAGTGCGGAATGTAGGTACTTCCCAACCAGTGGCGGTGAACAATATAACACGCGCGTGAGAGTGTTTTTGACCGTCATAATTTGGGAATTACCTATCCACACGTGTGTCACGTAATACAACATTTTACCGTGCATCACGCGAGAAGACAAAAAACTATATAAAAATCTGAAATTGTGTGTTAAAAAATTTCATTCCCGCTCGTGTGCGGGAATACTTGCCCAGCTTTCATTCCCGCACTACCCCCGCGGCCGTGCATATAAAGCCACACTTTCTGACCAAGTTTTGACGACCGGTTAGTCTAGTGGGTTCGAATCCCGGTAAGGGCAAATATTTGTGTGATGAGACTGATGAGAATGAATATTTGTTTCAGAGTCATGGATGTTTTCTACGTATTTAAGTATTTCTATCTATTAAATATATCGTCGTCTAGTACCCATAACACAAGCCTTATTGAGCTTACTATGGGACTAGGTTGATTTGTGTAAGATTGTCCTCTAATATTTATTTATTTAAGTGCATAGTAAGGAAATATTCATGCTCATCACTAAAATATTTGCCCTTACCGGGACTCGAACCCAGGACCGTCAGCCCCGCAGACATAGTCCCTGTCTTCTACACTAAACCGGTCGTCGAATCAAATCAATTACAACGCTTGTACCTTGTTTTACCGACAATTGTATACCGAATGTATGTTTAGCAGAATTTTCATTTCATAGAAAACCATTTTTTTCAGAATCAGTAAACTTTTCAGGAATGTTATAAAACACACCTAACCTAACCTAATGGGTTCTACAGAATAACCTTTTAGCTATACCTAAAGGTCACAGCTCATTAGAGCGACCCGGCGCCCGACCCGCACCGCCTCGCCTCGTAAATCTACTAACTACGGAGTTGATGTAGTGAGCGCATGCCCTTACAAATCCATATAAAGAATACTAACCGCTCGAGGCGAGGCGGGTGGCTCTAATGAGCTGTGACCTTAAATCTTTAACGGTTTCTGAGTAACAGAAATTCGGCGAAACCGTGCATTCGGTGAAAGGTTTGTCGGTGAAATAAGGGGACATTAAGAACATTGTTCTCGCAGGACAAGACGGGCCTCACAGGCGCCATGGCGCGCAGCATCGCGGGTCTCCCCCCGGCCGAGGGCTCGAGCCTGGCGCTGGCCGGCTTCACGCCCTCGGCGGCCAGCGAGGAGGTGGACGAACTGCCGGAGGACGCCTTCACTGCGGACGTCAACTTGAATCAAAGTTAGTCATTCTTGTCTTGAAAAGAAAAAAAAGATTGAGAGAAGCTTGAGAAGAGAAGAGAGATTGAAAGAAGAAAAGAGAAGAGAGATTTGTTTGAAAGATTGATTGCTCATTCTCTTTATTTCTTACTAGCAGCCCGGCCCGGCTTCGCACGGGTTATCCGTTTTCCCGTAGGAATGAAGCATTTTCCCGCGGTAAAAAGTACCCTATGTTCATCAGGGATAATGTCGGCTTCTAATGGTAAAAGAATTTTTCAAATCGGTCCAGTACTTTCGGAGCCTATTAAATACAAACAAACAATCAAATCTTTCCTCTTTATAATATTAGTGTAGATTACCGATTCCCTCGCTCTCAAAACATAATTGACCTCTCGCCCGCACTTTAGTCATTGCAGTACGAGTGAGAGGTGTGAGCTAATAATTTATGGACTGCAACGGCAGTTCATTTAGGCCTTATAACAGTCAAAAACAGAATGAAATAATGGTGTTATCGCGAGCTACAATTGCAGCCCTAATGTGCATTGTATTAAAATACAACCCAGTTTACATAATTCCTTGTTCTACCCACTTATCTGTAGCTATCAACCTAGCTTCAATATGTTTTGTTTTTCGAGAATATGTATTTGATATTTTTCGTTATTCCTGGGTTTTAGTTAAGCTGTACTTTGTATCAGCGCCTTGCGCTAACCTATAATATTTTAATCAAGCTAATTTCTCTAAAGTGAAATGTAAAATTTCTTTGAGAAAATAAAGTTCTTTAAACCGAAATAAGGCGAATACTGAACCAGTGAGCGTCATCTTTGACTTTACCGTCACTTACTATCGGGTGAGACTAGGATCAATCGCGGGTCAATCATGTATAAAAAACTCAAACTGGCCAAGTGCGAGTCGGACTCGCGCACGAAGGGTTCCGTACCATTATCTATCTGTAATTATAGCGGCAACAGAAATACATCATCTGTGAAAGTTTCAACTGTCTACTATCACGGTTCATGAGATACAGCCTGGTGACGGACAGACAGACAGACGGACGGACAGCGGAGTCTTAGTAATAGGGTCCCATTTTTACCCTTTGGGTACAGAACCCTAACAAACGAATACTGGTCACTGTCTACAACAATTGAATTCTATTGTTTTGAAGCAGGCAGAACCCTGTGGAATCGAGTTGCATGGTCGCCTCGCCACTGGTCTTCATACTAATATTCGTTTACCAATGACTTTTTATTTCAGTAACCAGCATGCCGCAACGTCTGGCGGCGCCTGAGTGGCAACCGACGCAGGTGTCTCGCTTGCACCCATTGGCCAAGCTGCTAAGTGTGAAGAGGTCGCAGCGATGCCGCGCCTGCGACCACAACCTCACCAAGCCGGAGTACAACCCTGGCTCTATTAAGTTCAAGATCGAGCTGTTGGCGTAGTGAGTAATTTTTCTCAAATGTGCAGTGAGACAAATAGCACGTAGAACCGATGGCCGTTGGGGCGGAAAGGTTCTCGAGTGGCGACCACGGAAGGCGCGGCGTGGGTAGACCGCACAAGGTAGACTGATGGTCGCGGGAGTCCGCTGGATGCGGGTGGCGCAGGACCGGTCACTTTGGCACTCTTTGGGGGAGGCCTATGTCCAGCAGTGGACGTCTGTCGGGTGCGGCGTGACGTCTATATTGAAATTCCATAAATTGATGGTCTAGCCTGCAAAGTGACCTTTTTTGTTTCGTTATCAGTTTGTGACACATTGTGGCTAAAGATTATTTGTATTTGAATGCATGTTGCAAACACGAGTCGGCAACATGGCTTTGGCAGAACAGGCTTTGTCTACAAGGATACGAATGCTAGTAGATATAGTAGATCACTGGCCGGCAACCCCTAGTTTTCCGCTGAGCAATGTCCTTTTAAGTTGCTTCAAGTTCTGGTATCACAACAGGTACCGAAGATCGTGTGAAGGACACGGGTTCTGCAGTGGTATTGCTGTCTCAGTTATAATAAATAAATAAATAATTGGGGACAATCTTACACAAATCGACTTAGTCCCAAACTAAGCAAAGCTTGTACTACGGATACTAGACGACGATAAACAATTAAACATACTTATGTAGTAATAAACAAAGTCGTAGTAACATAGTATAAAACAGGAGCTTTGCTCCCGCTTTCGTCTTCGAGATTTTTTTTTTATAAAAGAGCGGAAAAACTTGTTTGCAAAAAAATAATAAATACACTGGAATATGAAGGAAATTGTTATGAAAAACCAAATTATGAGTTCAAGTCTGTTCTTAGTAATGACATTATGAAGAAACATTTTATGAAAACTGTTCGTTATGAGTTCCGATGATAGTTACAGAAATTTAGGAACACAAAACAAAAAAAATATGATGAGTGATGATTATGATTATTGATTACAAAGCGGTATTACTAGAAAAAATCGACACATCAAGTTTATATCAGCCAATATGGAACCGTTTTCATACAGATTGAGGTGTTTTTAAGTTATCTAATGTAGGTATATCTATATCTGTGATTTTTTTATTTATTTTTATATTACAATAATTTCCTCCCCAGCTACCACGTCCCCGAAGTGAAGATAATCTCGTGCGAAATGATCCGGCCCGGAGCGAAGTCCACGCTGCTGCTGAAGCTCTCCAACCCCACTCCGCACGAGGTCACCCTGCGGCTGCTGGCCCCGGAGGACGTTCCCCTCGAGGAGGTGAAGGAAAAAGACACCAGCTTGGAGAAGACGTTGGACAAAAGCTTGAAGATCGAAAAGGTACGCTAAGGCTGTCAAAGGTTTTTTAGGATTCCATAGTCAACAAGGAACCCTTATAGTTTCGCCATGTCCGTCTGTCCGTCCGTCTTCGGCTTAGCTCAGTAACCATTACTACTAGAAAATATAAATCAACCGACAAAACAGCACAATAAAATCTTGAAAATATGTTTTTTTTTATGGTACCTCCCCTCCACACCTAAAGCGGGAATGTAATTTTTTTTTACGCAAACGGTGTGGGGTATCGTTGGATAGCTCGTTCAAAAATATTATAGGTTTGCTAAAACCATAAATCGTGAAAAGTGATTCGTTTGCGAAATGAAGCCCTAATTTTTGTTCGAGTCATGTATCCCCCCCCCCCCCCCTGCCGGGTAAATGGCTACTACTGGGGATGTGAAAAAATTCGTGGTAGTAGTACATGTAATAAATTTAAAAGGAAAACTATCACGGACAAGTAGGCATAACTAGTTACCGAGTAATAGTCGACCAACTTAATGTGTTCTTGGAAAGGCCAATTTTCATACAAATTCGGTCGACGCAACCGCATGTAACTAAGACAGACAGGCAATTACAGAACCCTAAATTGCGCGTGGCCCGACACGCACTTATTATTTATTTTATTAGAAGCTTTTATTTAACTTGCAATGTATGTTTGTCTGGGTGAAATATTGCAACTGAATTTTGAAGCAGATATCTCCAACCGATTGGGCTGAAATTTTGGGTAAAGGTATAGTTTTGATGACAATTCAATATTATTGTACCATTGACTTGACCCCGTATCATGGTCGGCCTTATGACACGATAAGCGACAGTATAGAGCGGCCGTCACTGGCTGACACCGTTCGATAGAACGAGACGACGCTCCTATCTTGTCACTTATCGCGTGATAAGGCCGACCATGATACGGGGTCAGATTTGATGATGGAGACAGAAGGTGGCCATGAAAATTCAGTACTTAACCGATGTAATCCCGTTGAGTTTGGGCTCGTTAGAATCGTCTCAATGAGTAGTTGATGACGGTACCTTATGAAACCAAAACCACTTCAATTCGTAAGGTAACTTAGTAGTTAAAATTAAATAGATTTAATCTATTAGAATAATATTACTGCCCTGCTTGCTCAATTTGAATGCTGTTGCACACCTGTTATTGAGATACAGGCAGGACTTGGTTCTTCTATTCATCTCTCTGTGTGAATGTATAAGCCTTGTATTTTGTTGGTGTGTCAAATAAATAAATAAAGGCCGTTTATGTTTGTTCCAGCCCTCGCCGTGTTGGAGCCCCCCCTCTCCGCCTCGCTTCGTGACGCGCGTGACGCCGCCCGCCGTGACGCTGACGCTCGCGCCCCGGGACGACGCGGCCGAGTATGACGATGACGCGCGGCACGAACCCAGCCAGTCAGTTCTAATATTATTATTATTATAACCTTTATTACCACGACTACGATAGTCTAGTCACCTAGTGGTTCAAGCCTTAGGCTGTTACAAGGCGGTCGTGGGTTGAAATCTTGGCTCGTACCGATGAGTTTTTCGGAACTTATGTACGGAATATTTACCGTTAGCTTTTCGGTGAAGGAAAACAGCTTTTGTCGCTGACTGTATTTTTCTGTATACCGTTATCAACTACTCATTTGAGACGGATCTAACGAGCCCAAACTCAACGGGGTTACGTCGGTTAAGTACTGAATTCCCATGGCCATCTTCTGTCTCCATCATCAGATCACCTCGATGGTACAATAATATTGAATTGACATCTAAACTATACCTTTAGCCAAACCTTCAGCTCAATCGATTGAAGATATCTGCTTCAAAATTCAGTTGTAATATTCCACTCGGATATACATACATTGCAAGTTAATGAAAAGCTTGTAATCTACACTAATATTATAAAGAGGAAAGGTTTGATTGTTCGTTTGTATTGAATAGGCTCCGAAACTACTGGATCGATTTGAAAAATTATTTTACCACTAGCTTCTGCCCGCTATCGTAGCTCCATACAAACTTTCACCCCCTTAGGGACTGATTTCCGGAAAAAACTATTCTACGGCCTTCCCCGGGCCTCAAACTATCTCTATACCAAATCTCACCCATACAAAATCCTAAAATGGCTTTTCTTGTATTGTAATAAGGAGTCCATACACAGAGTTTCTAGTCTAACACTTAAAATTTTACTCCATCCCCATTCAAACTTTCAACCCCCGTTTTACCACCTTGAGGGTGGAATTTTCATAAATCTACCTACTAATCTATAAACTACCTATTGAGAGAAGATTAGCTTTCTAGGTTCGACGGTTTCGGCTGGGCGTTGATTTAAGTGAGTGAGTCAGTCAGTCAGGACTTTTAAGTTTATATATAGATTATAACTCTCTATTTCCGACTTCCGGTACCTCGGGTCATTAATCCAAAATGACGGTAATATAGACCGTGACGTGAAAAATAGAATAAATGCGGGATGGATGAAATGGCGACAGGTCTCTGGAACAGCTTGTGATCCACGAATGCCCCTTAAACTTAAGGGGAAAATCTATAAAATGATCATAAGACCTGTCGTAATGTATGGATCAGAGTGCTGGGCAACGAAAGTGACGGATGAAAGAAGAATGCACGCAGCCGAGATGAGAATGTTGAGATGGATGTGTGGAGTGACGAGGAAAGATCGGATTAGAAATGAGTACATAAGAGGAAGTTTGAAAGTAGCACCTGTGACGGCAAAATGAGGAGCAGTAGGTTAGCGTGGTACGGGCATGTAATGAGGAGGGATGAACGTCATATTGGTAAAAGTATGTTAGGGATGAATGTCGAGGGACGAAGAGCGATAGGTAGGCCAAGAAAGCGATGGATGGATTGTGTGAGAGAGGACATGAGGAAGAAAGGAGTAAGCGCTGAAATAACGAATAATAGAGATGAATTGAAGAAGAAAACATGTTGTGCTGACCCTACATAAGTGGGATAAGGGCAGGGAGATGATGATAACTCTCTATTTCCTAGCATTGTCAACCCCACGCATTGTGGCCCAGTTTCTAGAAATTAAAAAACATATTGGGCATTAAAAAAAAAATAACATATGGCCATCAAAACCCACCTTTAACTTTGTTAAGGGTGCGTGTTTAAAAATATGATTAATGAGATATTTTTTTTGAAGTGAAAACTTCTTTCGCGGCGCTGAGCATTCTTTGGGATGGGGAAAAATTGTTAAATACGCGACAGAGTTTTGTGACGTCAGATGTGAAGGAGGTCACTTTTTGCTGCTAGCCGATTCGACTTCATTCAAAACTGAACGCTATTCGTAAAAGTATAAAGCCGTTAAACACTTTTTGCAATAGCATATTCTGCAAATAAATTTGTAATAATACCAACGCGTCCTTCACCGTTTTGCTATTGAGAAAATTCGAATAGTTCGAATTTGGGCCTTATTCCTAGAGATAAAGCTTAGAAAAATATTTACCAACGGCAAAAACAAATTGATATTTTGGTCGCCACCGCCGTCTGCTGTTCTTGCAAATTCAAATAGCTCGAATTTAGACGTTATTCCTACAGAGATAAAGCTTTGAAAAATATTTGGCAATGGCAAATACAAATTGGTATCGTGTTTGCCGGCGGCCCATCGCACCCAACGCGCCCGCGGCCCGTCCGCGTAAATAATTGATAATTGTTTATAAATTTGCGTCAAATTAATTTTTAGGGTGACACCGTAACGTGACCTGATCGAAAAACTGTTACAATGTTATTGAGTTTTCACTTCTGCCGGCACTCCCGGAGTGCAACCCGGTCTTTTTTTTATTTCCAGGCTTCAAAATAGATATATAACCTCACTATGAAATCAACATTCTGGATTACCACACCAGAATTTTACCAAAATCGCCCCTAAAATAAAAATAAGAATCCTTCAATTTTACTCACATCAGAATATTTGCTACCCCATCGTCTTTGTTTAAACTTAAGAAAACAAATTAATCATATATTTTTTACTTAAGTATATAGTATATTCATGAATAAGTGATACAGTATGAAAAATAATCAGAAATTATTATCATGACACGTCATCATGCCGATACCGAGAACTTATTGAACGCCCCTCGTAGCTATCGGTACCGAAGCGACACTGGCTGTTGCGTATCTTTATGCAACGCACAATGTAGGGATTATATTATTATCATGACACGTCATCATGCCGATACCGAGAACTTATTGAACGCCCCTCGTAGCTATCGGTACCGAAGCGACACTGGCTGTTGCGTATCTTTATGCAACGCACAATGTAGGGATTATATTATTATCATGACACGTCATCATGCCGATACCGAGAACTTATTGAACGCCCCTCGTAGCTATCGGTACCGAAGCGACACTGGCTGTTGCGTATCTTTATGCAACGCACAATGTAGGGATTATATTATTATCATGACACGTCATCATGCCGATACCGAGAACTTATTGAACGCCCCTCGTAGCTATCGGTACCGAAGCGACACTGGCTGTTGCGTATCTTTATGCAACGCACAATGTAGGGATTATATTATTATCATGACACGTCATCATGCCGATACCGAGAACTTATTGAACGCCCCTCGTAGCTATCGGTACCGAAGCGACACTGGCTGTTGCGTATCTTTATGCAACGCACAATGTAGGGATTATATTATTATCATGACACGTCATCATGCCGATACCGAGAACTTATTGAACGCCCCTCGTAGCTATCGGTACCGAAGCGACACTGGCTGTTGCGTATCTTTATGCAACGCACAATGTAGGGATTATATTATTATCATGACACGTCATCATGCCGATACCGAGAACTTATTGAACGCCCCTCGTAGCTATCGGTACCGAAGCGACACTGGCTGTTGCGTATCTTTATGCAACGCACAATGTAGGGATTATATTATTATCATGACACGTCATCATGCCGATACCGAGAACTTATTGAACGCCCCTCGTAGCTATCGGTACCGAAGCGACACTGGCTGTTGCGTATCTTTATGCAACGCACAATGTAGGGATTATATTATTTTCGTCAAAGTTCCGATCGTCAGAAAGACACGAGTTTCCGAATTCGTGCCGTCAATAAGGGCGTTTCCACAGGCTGCGGACACAACAACCCGTTAATGACAATGGTTTTGCTCATCACCAATCGCATCCGAAATACTTAACATTAACTTCAACTTGCCCCGTGTCCTGTAATGTATGCCCGTACCACTTTATTACCGAGATAATCCGCGATCCGGAGCAATTATAATTATTTTTTTCAACCCCAGTAGTGACTGACTGATTCCGTATTTCGCATTTCATATGACTTTTGTTCACCTACCCGTTTCTCTAAATACATTAATAAAATACCCTCTTTTTTTGTTAATGACCACGGGATCATTCTAAAACGACTGATAAGTGATAAGCCATTTCAGTATATTTGAAACTGTAATCAAATTAGATTCGACTGAAGGACTTTTGTGTCAAATGTTTACGTTAATGATTACCTGTGTTGTATTTTTAATTTGTACGCCAACTATGTACCTACCTAAGTTTATTTGTTTTGAATTTTGAAATCTATTTAACCTAAGTTTCAGCCAATTCAGCTCAGTATTTGTTTTACCTATTATTCAATATTATATTTTATTATATGTATTGATTGATGATTATTTAGTAACTATGAGTATTACTACCAGTTTATGCGATACTTATACTACGTGATTTAAATTGACATAACTTTTTTACTTATTAACCGATTTGAATAAAATATCTGTTAATGAAATTAAAAATAATAAAATTCTCTAAATGTTAAGGGAAGTCTAGCATAACATATTACTGAAAATCTTATCCAATTCGGTTCAGCCGTTTCTGAGATTAGCGTGCACAAACGCACAGACAAACAGACAGAAAATTCAAAAATCATTTTTTGGGCTCTATTGCGTTTATGAAGGCCTCCCATAAAAGTTTTTTTTAATATATTTGCCATGTACAGACAGCGATCAGTTACGATTTTATTATATGTATTTATTGATTGATGATGATCGATGATGATGATTAGAAGCTGACATTATCCCTGATGAACATAGGCTAGTTCCGCGGAAATATGCTTCATTTCTGTGGGAAAACGGGTAATCCGTGCGAAGCCGGGCCGGGCTGCTAGTAATAAAATAAAGAGATGTCCTGCCATGTACTCGTATCTATTTTCCAGCATCATCCTCTGGCGCAAGTCGAACAAGCTCGCGCTCCGGCTCTCGCTCGCCACGGAAGCGTCCGCCGTGGAGGGTGCGCGCGCGCAGGCCGCGCTGTGCGTCGAGTACTCGTACCGGAACACCGTGCCCGTGCCCGCCGACAAGCACACCCAGGACCACACGCTCTACGCCGTGGCCTATCTCGACCTGGGGACCGTAGGCTCCAAGGGCCTGTGAATATCATACTGCTGCTGTTTCAATACTCACTTCGACACGCGTATATTGAACAGACCGCGTATCATGGCGATAAGTGACAAGATAGGAGCGTCGTCTCGTTCTATCGAACGGTGTCAGCCAGTGACGGACGCTCTATCCTGTCACTTATCGTGTGATAAGGCCGACCATGATACGGGGTCAGGAGACAGAATACCGAGCATTTTTTAAAGAATCGCAATGTTTATTTTGGAGCCGATGACGACGCCCCCTGTCGCTCTTAATACTTTCGGTAGCCGATTATAGCGCCATCTTTTGTTATGGGTGACGCTTTCAGTGTCTGACAGACCAAGTCTTGTCGGACAGGGTGACCATAAGGTTGGTGTTTTTGCTATTTAAAATTATTATCAATTAAGTTTAAATTGTATGCTTCTTCTTTTAAAATACTGCGATAGAAACAAAAATGTCTGTTTACAACTTAGGTTAGGTTAGGCTACGCAACACACGCGCATATGAAGGGCCTTACACACTACAGGGTCGGTCGCGAGACGATATTATGGAACGCTGCATCCGCTCTGTTAAAGCTTTGAGCCTGAATGTGTTTTTAGCGCCAAGAACGACTATTAGTAATGACGTACACTGTCAAAGTAACCTTCAGGAAGAAGGTGTATTTTCGCACTTACACAGCAAATATGCTGTCATATGGTTAAGTTGTAGCTTAAAGCTGATTTTCGTAAAAAAAACACTGACAACTTATTTTGGGCCTGTGTATAAAGTTATAACACAATTAAATCGTATATCAATACTCGCTCGAGTTATATTGAACTAGCGACCCGCCCCGGCTTCGCACGGGTACTATATCCATACTAATATTATAAATGCGAAAGTGTGTCTGTCTGTCTGTCTGTCTGTCTGTCTGTCTGTCTGTCTGTTACCTCTTCACGCTTAAACCGCTGAACCGATTGCGATGAAATTTGGTATGGAGATAGTTTGAATCCTGGGGAAGGACATAGGATAGTTTTCATCCTGGAAATCACCCCCTAAGGGGATGAAATGGGGGGTTGAAGTTTGTACGGAGCTGCGATATAAACGATTTCCACGCGGACGGAGTCGCGGGCAGAAGCTAGTTATACATATAAACCTTCCTCTTAAATCACTCTAACTATTAAAAAAACCGCATCAAAATCCGTTGCGTAGTTTTAAAGATCTAAGCATACATAGGGACAGACAGCGGGAAGCGACTTTGTTTTATACTATGCAGTGAAGAGCATATTTATGTAGAGTTGTAGAATTGTTAAGGAATCTATGTAAAGGGGCTATTCCTAGTGCAAGGGAAACTGTATCTAGTGACATTGGCACATGGTTTATTTTCATCTATTCTGTGTTAAAGTTGCAACACAGTCCGTCAGTTACGGTTCTATTATTGTCATAAAACCTGACGGTGGTATAAGGCCTGATACACACTGGCGCGGCGGACAGTAGCTGTCAAATTTACTATTGACCGGCACCGCAGGCAGCACCAGTGTGTTTCAGGGTTAATTCATAATTATATTTAAAAACTTAAAAGTATTTTTGAAGACCGTAATCGATATCAAAGCTCAACTAATAACAAATCGTGTGCCTAAAATGTATATGCTTGTTAACTAAACTTGATATTACTCATGAAATTCCATGCTTGTGTTAGCTAAGTGTACGAGAGAATTTAGTTCATAAATTATTTATTTTTATAGCTTTTTAAGCAATAGTATTAAGGGTTTGAAGATGTGTTATTAAAATGAGTTACATCATGTGAAGGCACTTTATTAAGTGATTTTAAGGGTGAACCCACCATGGGTGTGCGAAGATGTGTCCTCGCATACTTGACAGCCCTAGCTGACACCTGTCAATGTCATATATATGAAAACCCCTCTTCCCATATCTCTGGCGGTTCACACTTAAAGGCCCACTGCAACCCACGCCACACACGCATACGAATCGTGTGTAGCGTTGCGTATGCCGCTGCGGGAGTGTTGGCCTTTCATTTTAATAGAATCTTTAAATACGTTCGTGGCGTGGCCAGATGCAGCAGTGTGCTCACGCTTGTGATAAGAGGGCATATATTCAAAAAGTCAAGTCCTTGTTAAAGTAACGGTTGTTTTTTAGGACTAACAAAAGTGTGGCCCATTTCAGGAACATACTAGTTAAAATTAGAATTAGTCTAAACTGGCAACATTGAGGCTTTTGGCCAATAAGGCCTGAGTGACACTGGCGCGGCCTGCGGCGGTCAATTGTAAATTTGACAGCTAATGACAAGCTTACTATCCTATCCTATGCCGCGCCAGGCTGTTGAGTGGCTTAACGTCTTTTGCCAGTTTAAATGTGTTACTTGTAGCTTCGTGGAATGGACCCCTAGTGAGTCAAGTGGAAAAATATGTACCGATTTAATCCTCTCATAAATATGTACCGAAACCAGGGGCACTCCGTGATTTCGTCTCGCCGCTACAAGGCCTACCGGCCACGGCCTATGTTAGCGCTGCTACGGCACGCACGCGTTCTATCGCAGCGCGTTGCGATAGAAAGGGATGGCCACGTTTAGGCTCGCTCGGCATACCTAAACAGGGATTTTGTTAACAGAGAACCTTCTGTACATAGTATTATTATTTATTATGTGACGAAACCTTGGTCCGCTGACATGGGAGCGATGGGAGATATTTATGAGTAAGTTGTATGCACCCATATTTTTCCACGTGACTGTACCACATCTGTATTTAACTTAAGAAAGTTCTCATATTATATTTAAATGCTAGATGTAGCGAGTACTTATTTCAGTGCAATCTATTTGAAACAGGTGTATTTTTAAGATACTCTATAGAGGTTACCTCAAGATATCAAGAATTACCTCCTACACACTTTGAGTTGTTGAGTATTATGGACTCATTTCAAGAAGCTATAAGCTACAATTTGGGCGTCTAGACTTGCAGCAATGAGGTTCTTGGCCAATGACAGGCATTTTGACACACCTCCCTAATGCGTTGTAAGAGTGACCGTTGAGACAGACTGTTCCGATAGCTCAGTTGGTTAGTAGCGACGGGCCATGTATGCCTGTGGTCGCCGGTTCGAATCCGGCTCGGAGCATTACATTTTTCCTTTGATTTCAAATTAATTTTGACCAATGTTGCTTGTACTTGTAAAAATGTAACTTGTCGCTTATGGTGGTATTCCACTTGTTTAAGATCTTTGTCCAATAATCATTGTGTCTCAAAAAACATTAAGCAAAATGTGAGATGCAATCACATTGGACGGATCTTTGTCCAAGTGGAATAAGACCCTTGGTGAAATGTGCCCTTGATATCTAGTTTCGAATTTTAGGATTCTGAAATATAGTCTGTCCTCCTAAGAAATAGAACTTTGTACTATCACAGAATGGGTGCCGGTTAATGTACGGCCCAATAATTGGCGTCCACTATATCTCTGTCTCTTTTCTACTCATGCATAAAGAGAGAGAGAAATATTTATGGACGCGTGTTATTGGGCCGTACATTAACCGGCGACAGAATGTTGTAATCAAGATGTAATCCAAAAACAAAAGCGTACTACGGGTCTCAGGAGGCTAAGATGTCACATAGTAGTCAATGTGTTTGTTGTAGTTAATATTTGTTGTATTATGAGACAACCTCTAAGGGAACTAACTATATTTTTAGTAAGTAAAAGCTTTATATAACTTTTGCAAATTTTATATGCACCATTAAATACACGCATAATAGTGTAACAGTTAAAACTGTAACCAAATAAAGTTTTACATCTCAAACACTGTTTTCTTTATAATATGTAGTAAGTGCAACATTAAAAAAAAATCTCATTCAAAAAACTTTATTGCAACAGACAACACAATTCCATAGACAAACACTTATTTTCACCCCTAAATGCTTTCTCCAGCATATATATATATACCCTTGGTCAAACAATAACTACCTATTGTGGAACAATCAGTCTCTTAAATCACTATGCTGACCCTCTCGCTCATACTATCAAGGGACTCGCGAGTGTGAGCGAGAGATCCGTTAACATGATTTTTGACTACATTGACATTTGACAAAGGAAACTTCATTTCATCAAGTACAAAGTTTAAAACAAAAATTACTATTATCTATTTGTGTACTTCATTTTGGAGGAAATTCACCATTCGCCTACACATTAATTTTCGCCAACACCAATTACTATATTAGCCGTGTCTACACCGGAAGCATGCCTCGGGTGAGGCGTGGCTCGCCGAGGCACGTCTACACTGAGCGCACACGCTCGGATGAGGCATGCAGATACTCGGATGCATGCCTCGGGCGAGGCGTGGCTCGCCGAGGCACGTCTACACCGAGCGCACACGCTCGGATGAGGCATGCAGATACTCGGATGCATGCCTCGGGCAAGGCGTGGCTCGCCGAGGCCCGTCTACACTGAGCGCGCACGCTCGTGCGAGGCCGAGGCATGCGTCCTGTGAAGACATGGCTTGCTTATCTATTTAAATACAACCTTCCACTTGTTTTTTGGCAGAAAAGATCACATCATTAATGCCAACGCCATCATAGCTGCTTCCAACAATGGAAATAGGCAGATTATGATCTTTAATATACTTCCTAATACCATCCACCCGTTCATAGTGGCCTATCACATATTGAGGAATGCATTTCTCTAGAATATTCACATTGAAATTCGTCGGTTCCTCTTTTATATTCAGAATGCTCTGAATTTCCTTCATAGCTATATCTAGCAGCTCTTTCTCAGTTGCATTATCTCCGAACTTCTCTTTAAACCATCTCCCTCCAAGCATCACCGTCAGGACAGTACCATTCTGGTCTGGCATACAACAGGAGTCAAAGACAACTCCGAGTATGGGTGAATTTTCAATGGGAGGCACAAGGAACCCGAAGGCGGGTGCAATAGGCTGCTGCGTTGCGAAGAACAGATTAACTATACCAACTGTTACAAACGGTATCCCGTTTAAAGATTCTGCCAGTTCTGGGTGTTGTTTGTCTAGTAACTTAGCTAAGGAATGAGAAGGAATAGAAGAATAAACATGGTTGGCTTGCAGGTGCTCCCCTGACGCATTCTTAAGTATGACCGTACTGGAATCCACAAATTCTAACTCTTCTATTTTACTATTCATCTGTATATCAACATTATTGGTCTTGAGGTGGTCGTGAAGAGCAGAAGGAAACGTCTCTAGGCCTCCTTTTATTGTGTATACATTCCATTTCTCTTCCTTAGCCCTTTTGGCGAGCTCGCTCAACTCTAAAATGTCTTCCACATTCGGTTTGAATATGGACTTCATAAATCCCTTTATAACGCCACCGTAACTCTGTTCCCACTCGAAAAGGGTCTTCATTAAGAATTTAACTGATATCTCTTTCGCGTCTCCAGCACATATCCCGCATATCATAGGAGAAATAGCATAGTCAGCAATTTCTTTGCCGAATCTCCTTTCAACAAAGTTGTAAATGGAGTCATCTTTCATCTCTTTCTGCGGCTTCCGTTTTAAGTCAATGAACGCGGCGTAGATTAGGGGTTTGGAGAATGGTTGCTTAGTTTGAAACACTCCTCTTAGGCTCGAAGGCAATGTGTGCAGACTATGGTTCACGTAGATCATTCTGTTCTTAGCGGCGGGGTGTTCGGGGGTGATGGCAGAGATGTGTTCGCTCAAACCGAGGTCTTGGATCATGTTTAACGTATTTAGACCGGTTGTCCCCTTCGGGCGTATAGTTCGCGGGCCCTGCTCGAAAACGTAGTCTTTAGTCTTGATAGACTTGATCCAGCCTCCACAGCTGTTGCTGGCTTCTACAAGATATAATTTTAGAGTATTGGAAGTGAGTAAATTGTTTTTAAGCAGGTAATAGCCTGTGGAGAGACCGCCCAGGCCGCCGCCGAGAATAGCTGCCATAATCGCGGCTGGTTTATCGAATTCTTATTCTAAGATACGAGGGAGAACACGCTTAATTATTTTGTCCATTAAATAAGCATGTGTCTTTAAATTCCTTTAATAATTTTTCCTCCGCATTTGTTTTGCAATCACGTAAATTTGACAATTGACATGAATATGTTTTTGTCATCCATCTGACTTTGACAGCGGAAATAGAATGTTTTCATTTTCAATATTTATGTCATAGTGTTGCCGCATGAAAAAAAAACAAACGTAGTCAACCCTTTCACTACATTATGTATCACATATGATACATATGATGAGCCAGTCACCATGTAATAAACTCGAACAGTGAACCAATGTTCTAATTCTCTTAAGAACACAACCAATTTTCAAAGATACGGTCAAACGGGACGCAACTGTAACTTATAATTAGGTATAATTTTTAAATGCAATTAATTTGTGTTGCACCGGTTCCTCTTACAACTTGTATGGAGAATCGGTGCAAATTATATTTATTCAACCATATGCCTTTTGTACTTAGATAAGATATTTAATGTCGTGTCGTGATACGATTGCGATATAAATCTCACCTACTTAAAAGTATCAAAAATAAGTACTTACCTAGTAATATCTACTTCGTTTAAACGAGACATTGAATCATATTCCCTCACGCACCGCATCGGTGGGCTCAGCTGCGGTGTCGCGCGCTGATAATGAATTCCAATTTCACAGCCAGTGCGCCTCTCTGCCGTTTAGCACGGGACGACGATACGCGAGGACACTGATAGAGCTGGGACACAACACATCGAATCACACAAATGTCCTCCAATAGACAATATTTTAATCTCAGGTTAAACGTTAAAGTTGTGTGGAGTACTTAATAATCTAGCAACAAAGTCTATTCTTGATTAGTCGAATTGATACAAAATAGTTTCAGTATTAGTATAATGCCCGGCAAACAACTTGAGCAAATAACCTTGCCTGCGCAAAGGCGAATTGTACGTGCGAGCTGCCCCCCCACTTCGTCCCGCATTGCATGTTCAAGTTGTTTGCCGGGCACTGTACTAGGTATAGTAGTTAGGTAGATTTAAGTGTTAGTGTTAAGTTTTATATTAGGGTAATGTATACTTCTGCTTATTGCTTCTTCTCTTAAAAAAAAAAATGTATTAGTAGGTATAAGCAATCTTTTTTACTTCGTAGATCAAATGTAAATTTTTTTGGTTTTAACGTAATGATGACAGTTAACTAAAAACAATAGAATACATAGATATACATTTTTTTGTGTCTGACAAGGCCAAACTTAAATAGCTTGACCTCCGGAATAAAGAAAGTTATTAGGATTTCATGGGTCAACAATATAATGAGCAACTAAGCCACCATAACATCATCATCATCATATCAGCCGAAACACGCCCACTGCTGGACATAGGCGTCCCCCAAAGAGTGCCAAAGCGACCGGTCCTGCGCCACCCGCATCCAGCGGACTCCCGCAACCTTTACCAGGTCATCAGTCCACCTTGCGGGGGGCCTACCCACGCCGCGCCTTCCGGTACGTGGTCGCACTCGAGAACCTTTCCGCCCCAACGGCCATCGGTTCTACGTGCTATGTGTGGTATGTGGACCATAACATAAATAACGAGATGACAGAGATTGCGAATATTAACTCTTCCCTGTCTTTATGTGTTTGAGGTTGCAATGTTTGCTAGATTGAATCTTAATTTATTTCAAACTTTTAAGAGTACGCGCCTTAAAAGTATAGAATTAATCCAACATTATCAAAAACTGCTCTATATCGGAAAAGCATACTTGGAATGGCTCCTAAAATTTACAATAAGGTACCGAAAGACATTGTAGAAGTAGAAAATACGGTAGTCTTTAAACGAAAATTTTTTGATCATCTGGTAAAAAAAGCGTACTACACAACAAATGAGTATTTGTTAGACTGTAATTAATGGAATAGAACCATGTTCGTCCATTAATTACCTACTGCTAAAATTTGTATGCCTAACGGTCCAGCATAGTGGTTCTAAAACCTATTATTTAAGATCCTTATGTAATACCTATGTTGTACAAATAAATCATTTTCATTTTCATTTTCAAAATTTTAATTTTCAACGTTAATCTTACTGACTTCTTGTCATTACAAAACTTCACTTAGAACAGTTAGCTAAGTACAGCGACATTTAAAAAACGAAAATATTATTTTTCTTGTATCCTGTGCCATCCTCACCACTAGCTTCATCAACTGCGTCAATTGATGGAAAATGTGTGCCCACTGTTGCGTCTAAATCTATCACCGCCTCTTATAAAACCCTCTCGCAAACGCCCGCCCCTTTCAGTCCATTCTAAACCACAAAATGAGTATAACAACAAAAATGTGCGAGAAAAAAATTAAAACAGCGGAATTGAAAATTATAAAAATATTAAGCAAAATAAACACTTTAAAGTTAAACGACTCAAATATCGTGCGCTTGGATGTGGAAACGAAGAAAAATGGTCATAACTCTTTTGCGGGGATTTTAAATTATCGCTTTCTAATTACAGCGGCCTTTTTGGCAATTTTGTCTGTTTTGTCCTGGGTTTATTCCGAACTGACGTCGAAGGTAATATAATTTGATTTAGACGTGATTAGTAAAACATTAACCGAGCCTTTCTAACTGAAAAAAAAAAAAAAAAATGCTAGTGACACTTGTGCCGAACTTCCACCTAAGCATGTTCTAATCCGGTTCAAAGGACTAAAATGCTAGGAAAGCCAGTTGGCGGTTTAATTGATTAAAATCATGAAGTTTGAAGGGTAATTAATATATCGCATGCCATTCCATAGAAAAAATGATAATGTGTGGCGTCAGAGTAAATGATCGATCTGTCCGTGAGACATTCCTGTATCTAGTATCAATGAAATCGATAGCGATCATTAATCTAACTTCCAGAATTGTCTCCTCTCCCTACCTTCATCGTCCAAAGCGCTGTTCTGCCCGCCCGAAGACTGCTCCATGTGTGCCGGAGTCGATGATGTGACACGCGTCGCCAACATCTCTGCGCAGGAGTTTGAAGAGTTGTATGCGTACAACACAGTTCCTGTCATAGTTACTGATGCGACTAAGGATTGGAAGGCTATCAAGGTGATACCTTAAAATACTATCACTCATCAGCTACCCTCGTTCTAATTAGTAAAAATAGATATCAAATCAACATACCTAGTGTCATGCAACAACCAAGTGAGGATTCGACGCCAGCCGTCAAGTATACTTATACTTCTTTGACATCATTGTTTTTTATATTACGACGGTGGCAAATAAGCATATGATTTGCTCGATGGTAAGCAGACACCGTAGCCTATGGACGCTTGCGACTCCAGAAAAATCACATGTGCGTTGCCGACACTTTGATTATTGATTATTTGCCCAATGTCATCAAAAAATACAAAATCTCCTACCGCCACCGGCTATTTACATTTGAAAACCAAATATTAGTGGCAGTTAAAATCCTCGGCAATTCAGCAATCAACAGCTCATAAACAAAGTCTAACAAATGAACACAGGTTTCCTTCCTTCCTCAGGAGTTTGACTTCAAGTTTTTCCGCGGACTGTACCAACGCTCGTTGGGTCGACAGACGGGCGAGTGCTTCTTCTTCGCCTATAATTCGGGACTGCGATCGCTCAGCGAAGTGTTCGCCATGGACGAGCGACGAGCGAACCTGTCTGGAAAGCCCTGGTAACCAAACACATCAATAAAAAAATCAAATATCTATGCTAGTCGATCAAATGATACTCAGAGGTTTCTGTTTGCCAAACGATTTTAGTCTAGTTAGTTAGTCTTTTTACTTTCGCTTAGTTCCGACATACGGTTTTATTTATTTGAATTTTTAGGTACGTGGGTTGGAGCACCTGTCTCGAGGGCGAGACGCGTGCACTGCGGGAGTACTATTCACGGCCGTACTTTTTACCTCGTGCTGCTGAGAGCGACGCCGTCGACTGGCTGTTCATGGGCGGGCCGGGGCAGGGCGCACACATGCACGTAAGACTCTCCCAGCGTCCTTTGGCTCCCTCTAATCTCCTCTGATGGGATGTTTCCCATGATGATGACGATGACATGACATGATGACATGATGTTAACGGTTACGTTACTTTTTAGAACAAAATATAGTTGCACAGTAAGCTTAGGCCAAGTTAAATAATGACAAGTAGCCCTAAGCATATAGGCAGGCGTCGTTGTGGCGTTCGTATACCCATAGTCTGAAATTTAAGAATCATGAAGCCACAATGATTTAGTTCTGTCTGCAGTATAAGTACAGAATTTCTATCGCCTCGCTGCCGGTTTGTCAGAATCCTTATCAAAATCCTCTCGCAAATATCTTATAAGGCTCTTCAGAGGATTCTGATAAGGATTCTGACAAACATCGCCTCGCTGCCGGCGATAGAAATTCTGTACGGGACTTAATCTCGTATAATCCACTTATTTATTTACCTCACTGAGGTCTCCCGACGTTTCGGATGTGTTGCGACATTCATGGTCACGGGACCACTCCCTGTTGTCCCGTTTAGTATAAATAATGTGTGAGAATCGTGAAAGTTTAAATCAATATAACTTTGCCGTAATAGGCTGCTGGAGTAATTGTAACGCTTGTTGTTGGGATGTGTCAAACATAACAATATTGAACAGCTTTACAATATTTAATTAAAAACTCGGTGCTCCAGAATGTTCAACAATGGTGTGGGCCAGAACTCCCAACAATTAGATAAGCGTAAATTTAGATCTCAGGGATGGGTTCTAGACTAGAATTCACAAATGTAGGTAAGCCGTGTCCACTTCACACTGTCTTATTAGGCAACACTTCCCTGTAGCTGCGTGGCAGGTGGAGGCGCGCGTCTGATGACGTCACCGATGTAGTCCGGAGTCCGGCAAGGCAGTTCAGCAGCAGGAATAAGTGGCCATCATGGACCCAGTGTAGTTTGGCCCGGTAGTAAAAACCCCGACAGGGGAACACACTTATTAAAATTGATAGGTAATTAAATATTCATCTTCGGATACTGTGTTCAATGCACAGCCCGAGAGAATTAAAATAAAATAAATTAATTTAAAATATACGTTAAATTAGCGCCCCATAGTGGTGGCAGTGAATGTTAGGTACGGTAGCTCCGAACAAAGTGAGCGATGACCGCGCCCCGATCCGCGAGTAGGTATCTCACGTCTACGTATGACTTGCCTGTTCGTTGACGTGCGTAAAGCGCCTGCGGCTTTTGTCATAGCCAGAATCTCACCAGGATCGTCGGTTAGTTAAATAACGCCAGGCTCTTACTCAGTTTGTAGAAATGTAATTCGTTTATTTATTAAGTTTAGGTAATAGGATTAAGGTAGAATTAAGGTTGTAATTAATATACATTTTCAATAAAATTGTTTTTAATAATTTAGGTTTTCGGAACGAATACCGAATGTAGGTTTGTAAAATCATTTCTAACCATCCGCTCATATAAAAAAATATGATGAGGTAAGTGTGTATAATATAAGTATAGGTATGTGTGTGTCCGAGTATATACATGTCTATCCATCCATGATCGTGTGTCCCTGTGAGTTAAGTAAACGCATAGTAGTTAAAGCAATGACGCGTGATTTCGGTGTTCGAGAGGCAACCGGATGGCTCGCGGTATTTGAGCTCCCGAATCGTTGTGGAACTGCCCTGTGCAACCCAAGCAGCCATTTTGGATTTTGGAATTAGAGGATGGTAAAAAAAATATGTCGCCAAGTATTCGATTTAACCCAGCGTTTTATTATATAAACAGAGTACACACTTTCAGGCAACCGCTGTTTCAAACGGCTGCCTCGCAGCAAAAAAAAAACATATTTTTATTCTATTTCCGCCCCCAGTCCAAATTGGTTCAATTTGGGTTGCACAGGGCGGTTCCACAACACTTCGGGAGCTGAAATACCGCGAGACATCTGGTTGCCTCTTGGACACTCAACAACGCGTCATGCATTCATGTGCCAGGTGGACTCAGTCCGGCACGTGTCCTGGCAGGCGCAGGTGCGCGGCCACAAGCGCTGGCAGCTGGCGCCGCCGCCCGAGTGCCTGTACCGGTGCCGCTGGCTCACCTTCACCGTGCAGCCCGGGGAGATACGTGAGTCACCATACAACTCATGGACACTGGTCGCCGTTGCAGCAACCATCATTGTACGAAAGAGCGGATTCCTCCTAACACAAGTATTTTCTAACTTAAAAGGAGGATTCGACACCATGTAAAAACAACGTTGGTTAAAAATAAATAATTTTGTAATAATTTGTAATGATTATCGGTTTAGCTTAGTGGGTAGTGACACTGCTTCCAAAGCTGACGGTCCTGGGTTCGAAGCCCGGTCAGGGCAAATACTTCCAGAAATTCGTATGAAAAATGTGATGCACGTGGGACTCACAAAGCTGCAAATCTGTTAAATGTTGAAAAACTATCCAAAATCGGATTCAAAATCTGTTAGTGAATATTTATGGACTTAATTTCGCTACCTAATCGATTTCATAGTGCAACTAAGGAAAATACTTTGTATGAATATTTTATGTACGCAAAATCAATTAAATATTAAATAGGTGTTATTTTTTACTAGTTTCTGTCCGCGAATGTTGACGAATGACGACGAATGTTGTCGTCGGCGTGGACCCGGGATAAAAGTATCCTATATTTTAATCCAGGTGGACTGATGACCTGGTAAAGGTTGCTGGAGTCCGCTGGATGCGGGTGGCGCAGGACCGGTCACTTAGGCACTCTTTGGAGGAGGCCTATGTCCAGCAGTGGACGTCTTTCGGCTGATATGATGATGATGATGATGATATTTTAATCCAGGCTATAAACTATCTTCGTGCAAAATTTCATCCAAATCGATTGAGCCGTTTAAGCGTTATTGAATAACAAACATCAACATCCAAACTTTCGCATTTATAATATTACTAATAGGATAAAAATTGACTACCTAATAATCCAATATCGTGCTATTCGGCCAGAATATAGGTGCACCTGGGGAGGTAGCCTTTAATAAAATATCTAGACATGTGTTTTATGTCAGTGACAATACAGCCTCTGTATAGATATTTTTGAAAGGTTGTCTGCGTAGATATTGGAGAACTCGACTGTTACATCCCGCGCTCACCATGTGCGCTTCACATTGTACCAAGAGTGCCCCCATGATCACGCGGCGAGGTGCACAAATATTATGACCGTGACTATTTGTGACACACGCAGCGGTCGGCGGGTTAAACGTCTGTTTGTTCCAGTGGTGGTGGACACGAACCGCTGGTACCACCGCACCACCGTGCTGCCGGGAGACATCAGCATCACCATCGGGGCGGAGTACGACTGAAATACACGAATTGAGAACCCCAAATAAAATTATACTCTATCCCTTATTCATAAAACTTAAAATGCCTCTGTTAAATAGAATGCTGTGTCCCTGTCTTACGAACACAAATATCAGTGACAGATGAGGTGAATGAATTTAATTTGTTTGAATCATCGGCGAAACTAAAGAAATGCTTCTTATTTGTTTCATGCCAGGTTCAAATCCCATTGAACCCTCCCTCTTATTTATGATTGTGTGTAACATGTGTATCTGTCTGTGGCATCATAGCCCCTAAACGGATGTACCGATTCGAGTGCAGTTTTTGTCTTGGAAATCTTGTCTGTCAAGATGATGCTTTTATCTGAGTTTGTTGGGTGTTTTCAATTATTAATTTATATACGTACTTAGATAAGAATAAGATGCTTGAATTGTTGTGTAACTCAGTTCAGGCTTTGATTGTTATTTATCGAAATAAGGGCTTACCAGGTTAAAAATGAAACTAAATTTAGTTTGCATACTACATATAACATTTATTAACTGTGAACTACGTAACACGTCCTACTTCTACTGGAATGACCGCTACCAACACACGAGAGAGCAAGCCAATATAGTCAGATTAAGTACAAGGGTTCCAAGAATACAAAAAACAATAATTCACACATTTATTGCTTAAATAAAAAAACATGTACACAATACAAAAACGGTTACGTACCCTCGGACTTAATAAAAAAATAAAAAAAATGGTAAGAGCATGATTTTAAGGATATAATATTATTTCCACTTACTTTGTTACAAGCGAAAATGACACCAATAAATAGATTACACTAGGTTGAATATTAAGTGGCAATTGCCTTAAGTCCGTTTTACTAGTCACCTAAGGGTACTATTACACGACCAACGTTTTACCTCTTAATGGCTCAGCAATGTATACAATACAAAACTTATACTTGCATTTTGGTTGTGTATTTGTTTGTGTATAACCACACTGCTCTCTTGCCCGCCACGCCACAGTCATCTATACACCTTTACGTATTACGACAGTTGAAAACCGCGAGTTAATTTATGCATGTGAACTAAGTATGATTTATTTAAAATTCATACTTAGTTCGCCAAATAAAACGGCAACATTCGGATTAATAAACGGCGTTTCATTTCACATGATTTTGAACCTGTTACTTTGCGATAACTGAACCAATGACTTGTCAAACCATACACACTTATCTGACAAATAACTAGATTTGACAATCATACTCCAAGTATTGATACGTCACACAATTACGCCTAATACTGTCTTTGGGTCCACCAACTTTTTCTTTCTTCCATAACGGTAAGCCAAGAGATGACAGTGACAGTTACTTAAAAAAAAAAAAAAAAAACTATAAACTGGACTCATTATGCTAAGGAGATACCTTACCATGGAATGGGTTGACCTATAACAAAATCACATGTTTAGTGGATTTAAATTTCAAACTCCATAAAAAGTTTTTCAGTAGATTCCGTAAGTTGTGACGCCAAAATATTTGGAGTAAGACTGAAAGTGAACCTTAGTTGATAGCACGTAGGTTGCCTACATCGACAGTGGCACAGATTAAAGAATACAAGTACAGATACCCAATCTCATAGAGCAAAAGCGTACCGTCCTAATGTAGGCAATTCTGTATACAATTTTAGTCCCGTAGCTACACCAGTAGATGCAGTATCCGAGCTACCACGGCTATGACGCTGTCAGCCTTTAGTAATACATTGAGATATCACCAGATGGCGTTGACTTCCCGGGCAACAAATAGAGTATTTTTGATTTTTTCGATATAAAAGTAGTATTTTAGAGACAATACACACACAAAAACACACAAAAATATACATAACCAAATGCTTAGAGCCTGTGGTTCCATAGAACTTTCACGACCCGTGATGGCGCCATCTAGTGACAGTACCCAATAATACGTAGCAAGCTTGAAAGCTCACTCGTATAGTACGAGTTACATGGATTTAGTATCAATTTTATTGCATTTACTAAACTTATAAAATAAACCTTTATTGTATGTGCGGAAGTATGTTCGTGATATAATTAAGGTACGTTGAATTTATTAAGGTGTAAAAATCATTCTATCTTCACGATTACTGGTTCAAATGTTTCGCTCGGTACCTGTGTCGCCATCTATGAGTTCTTTTTAGTATCAATTATACGTTGTTCTAGTTGGGAGGCCATGACAGTGGCGACTTGATCAAGTCATGGCGTGTGACTACTGACTTTATATTAAGCCAATGCCTATAAAGGTTATCTGACATGAATAATACTTCAAATGACAGTGCTATAGTATATGTTTTGCCTCGTAAACTGCCTCGCCGAGATGAATATAGTCGTCTCTACTCCTCGCCCTGTCCGGCCGCGTCGAGGATGACTTCGAAGGAGAACGGCTGGAACAGGTAGCCCTCGCCCGCGTAGAACTTGCTCTGGAACTCCACCCTGTAATAGCAGAACGTTAGGACTGATTAGTGACAGTTGGGAGGGGAACGAACTTCGCCAATACTTCCGAAAAATAATTTCAAGGGACTATCCTGAATAAATCGTCATTTTTTTTCCTTCATCCATACTAATATTATAAATGCGAAAGTGTGTCTGTCTGTCTGTCTGTCTGTTACCTCTTCACGCTTAAACCGCTGAACCGATTTGGATGAAATTTGGTATAGAGATAGTTTGAGTCCTGGATACTTTTTGTCCCGGAAATCATCCCTCAAGGGGATAAAGTGAGGGTGAATGTTTGTATGGAGCTACGATATAAACGAGTCGAAAGTGTGTCTGTCTGTCTGTCTGTTACCTCTTCACGATTAAACTGCTGAACCGATTTAGATGAAATTCGGTACGGAGATAGTTCGAATCCGGGGGAAGGACATAGGATAGTTTTTCTCCCGGATATCATCCTCCAAGGGGGTGAAATGTGGGGTGAATGTTTGTATGGAGCTAAGATATAAACGAGTTCCACGCGGACGGAGTCGCGGGCAGAAGCTAGTAATATTATAAATGCGAAAGTGTGTGTGTTTGTTTGTTTGTCCGTCTTTCACGGCAAAACGGAGCGACGAATTTACGTGATTTTTTAAGTGGAGATTCTTTATTCTTCCCTAAAATGGGGGGTGAAAGTTTGTATGGAGCTACGATATAAACGAGTTCCACGCGGACGGAGTCGCGGGCAGAAGCTAGTGGTTTAATATTTGCGTAAACCTTTCAATAGGTTGAGATATAGTGAGAACCACAATGTTCCAAAGTCCTTGTGACATGGAAATAACATTGAATTTCACAATGTGCTGTATTTTGAAACCAAATGCATGCATATTTGCAGAATGAATAATGTATTTGATTAGATATGGGTACGGAACTGACCAGTGCAGCCGCAGCGTGTGCAGGAAGGCCGAGAGCCCCTCCATGAGCACCAGGATGGACACGGAGATGGCCGCCCAGCCCGCGAACACCACGTACAGCATGATGCCGCCGGAGAAACCCTTGGACTGCAGGCCTGACACGAAAAAAACACAATCAATATTTTTTTATACAAAATATAAATGAAATCTCGAAAAGTAATCATTCATCATCCTCCTAGCGTTATTCCCGGTAATGCCCCTAAAGGAGCCCGAGATCCGCTTTGACACCTAATCCCAAGATTTGGCATAGGCACTAGTTTTACGAAAGCGACTGCCATCTGACTTTCCAACCCAGAGGGAAAACTAGACCTTATTGGGATTAGACCGATGTTTTCCTTCACCGAAAAGCTAACGGTAAATATTCCGAACATATTCCGGGATTCGAACCCACGACCGCCGCTTGACAGCCGCATGCCTGAACCACTAGGCTCGAAAAGTAATCATTGTCAAGTGATAAAAGGGAATGTGGACACGCCGGCAAGCACCATTTTTTTTTGACTTCCTAGATATTTTTTAGGGTCGAGTTCCCAGAGGATACCAAAAGGAACTCCGTTGCTAAGCCTCCGCTGTAGGTCTGTCTGTCTGCGTGTCAGTAATAGGTAGACTGTCCACATTATCACTTTAAATTGACCCACTATTTTGTTTGCGGCGCCGTGCGCTATTCGGTGTGACAATGACCCTGACAACTTCCACCTACATTGGGAGGTTTTCAAAGAAATGTGTCTTTTCATGAAAACTTTTAGTGGGACACTACAGAGTTAAGGTGGTTCGATTTCCATACAAAACGTTATTTGTCATTCGCAGGCTAGCGGCGTGATATTTTAAGAAACTTATGTAACTAACTTTCATAAATTGGCTTTCCATTTGCGCGAAATTTCCCCGGTCACTTTGACATTTGTGTTCGTAAGAAAAGGAACCAGGAAAATTTCATTTAGCAGAGGCATTTTAAGCTGTATGAATAAGGGGGTTAGTTAGCCTAAAATCACTGGTAAATGGTTCCAAATGTATTCCAGGCCAACGATCAATTATAAATTGTGTCAGTTATAGTAGGAGCTAGTAGATTGAATATCAAGGGAGCAAAATTATATATTAACGGCGAGGGCGGTATATTAAACCTTGAGCGTAACGAGGCATTCAAGTGAACTGAATAGCAAGGGTACAAAATGTCCTCGAAGAACAAATGAGCAAGCAGGACTTACCTTTCCTGAGCAGCATGTTCCACGCTACCTCGGCCAGCTGCGCGTGCGCAAGAGAGAGCGCCCACAGACGCAGGTAGGACGCCGTGTGCGAAATGCTGCCCAGCACGTACTCGATGGTGTGGATAGCCTGGACACATTGAGAACTCGTTTTAAAACTGCTGGCTTTACATGAACAAGCTATTTAATTTGAGCGGATACACTTGAGATTTGATTTGGCCGAATTGCATCAAACTAGTTCATTCAAAAAGCAACTCTGCTGTCCACGGTAGAAGATTCCAATTCTAATCACACTTTTATAAAGAATCGGGCACATTAAATAATCTCAACCATAACCTTATTGTGGCAAACAAAAAAAAACTCCGATTTAATCAGACGTTCAAGTTTTCGTTGCCAGTTTTCTTCCTATTCTTTATAGAACGCAAGTCTGGCCGCGGAAGCTATACTTTCCAAAAGGGGTGATTAATGTATTGTTCAGTGTTTCTATAATATCTTAGTATTCTTCGTCGTCTTCATTTTTGACGACAAATATTCTGTCTCGTAATCGTAAATACTCTAACTAGCGTACCGCCACACACGCGCGTGTCACACGCTATTAGCCTTCCCTATCTTTCGATAACTACCCTCCGCTTGTCACATGGTTGTTGCCGAGTCTATTCTCCGACTGGCTTCATGGTGTATCTGGTGGATGCATGTGTACCTGGTGGATGTATGTGTACCTGGTGGATGCATGTGTACCTGGTGGATCCATGTGTACCTGGTGGATGCATGTGTACCTGGTGGATGCATATGTACCTGGTGGATGCATATGTACCTGGTGGATGCATATGTACCTGGTGGATGAAGACCTCGGTGATGTCCTCGTCGTGGTGCGCGGCGGGCACGGGTGCTCCGCCCGCGGTCCCGTTCTCAGCGCCGCCCTCGATGCTCTGATGGCCGGCGCGCTGTCATACAAACATACATATAAATGTCTCCTATACATACAAACTAGCGATATTTAAAAGCCTGCTTTGGTATTATTAAAACGTTTCGAAGTTCGCATTTGCATATCAAATAAAATTGAGTTTTATTGTCAGAAATATTGCGAACACGTCTGATAATTATATTACGTAGTATAAATTCTACCGTATCTGTCAGAAATAAGTGTTAAACCACCAAAACTCACCTCCAACTGTCCAAAAGAAAGCGTTAAAAAGAAACCAATCACTTTGAATTTGAAGTTAATTGAAACAACATTTAACATATATTACTGATGTTGTACAGCTCTATATCTACCATACATAACATGGCGACTAATTTTAATTAAACGATAATAAATTTGAACCTTTTACATAAGAACTTTTAGCCACGCGTACACATTGTATACGCACTATGAAAACCAAATAAATCGGCTAAGCAATCAAATTATCTCCTGTTACTGACAATCATATTCAAGGTTCTTCAAAACAAGTCAATACGCTGATATTGAACCAATGAACGACATGATTCACCTTGTCACTTTGCATCAGGCAAAATTAGGGCATCATGAGTCAGTTCTTCGTTAAAACTGTAAGTACGAAAGGGCCAACTCACGGCGCGTTTCTTCTGGTCCTGCATTATGAAGTACGGCTTCCCGAGCAGCATCACCGGCACGCACATCAGCGCCAGGATCACGAACAACTGGAATTAACAATACATTGTTAAATAATTCCTTTATATAACTACAACTTAGAAAAGTTGAAAAACCCCCGAAATTTTCATTTCAAAGTCCAATATCTCAAAAACGGCTGAACAGATTTCATGAATTATGGCTAAGAGCACTCGGAATAAAATTATCTATGACACAAAAAAACTAAACGAAATTCGGTTCATCCGTTTGGGAGCTACGATACCACGGACAGATACACAGACATGTTAAACTTACGAGTGTCACCCCTCTCTTTGCGTAGGGGATTAAAAATGGCTGATGTTTTTATATTATTTATTGAATCTTTATTGCACAAAAGAAGAACTTATCCTACAAAAGGAGGACTAAGCATTCTCTACAATTCAAAAGGCACAAAAGCGCAGTGACGACAATCCTGACAGGGCATTGCAATTTGAACAAACACCTGTTTCAAATGGGTATGAAATAGGACGCACCTTGCAGGTTCTGCCAGGAGACAGTGGAAACAGCAATGCACATTCTCTGCTCCACTCATGCACAAAAGAAGTACCTACCTAGCGGCACCTCTTGCACCCAGAAAAGGTACAACCTATCACCGCCCAACGAATCTGGAATTTCCTGGAGGCAACGGGCCTAACGGTAAACTCTAAAAAAAGGCTGCCATAATAGATCACTTGCTTGTCGATGCGGGATATTAAAGCCCACAATCAACAACAATAACAAAAACATTCTTTAGCAGGCAACCTTTGAGCAAAGCAGACAGATTACAAAACACAGTCTTCATCTTCCTTGTCGTATCCTCGTGGCTGAGGGACGTGACGGCTGTGGGCGCTCATCACTCTCCAAGCTGCTCGGTCCTGTGCTTGATGCATGCTGGCCTGAAGTGTGGCTCCAGCCACAGATGTTCCCGTGTCCGCCCAATGCATAGGCGTCCGTCCTCAGTGATAAGCAGCTTTCCCAGGCTTTGCGGTCCAGACCCGACCAGATTGCCAAAGCTGAGGATACGTTGGGTACAGATGGACACACAGACCACCAGACAGTACCTTCTGTATGGCCTTCTGTCCGGCGTAGATGTGCTCGGCGCAGCCGTCGCGCGGCGCGTCGTCCGCCTTGAACAGCATCATGTTGATGAACGTGATCAGGATCGAGGGCGCGCAGAAGGCGCTGCGCTCCAGGTAGTCTACAAACAGACAGAGAAACCATCACACATCACGAAAGCAGAAACTTGCACGCTAAGGGCGGGTTACCAACTTATGATTACAGACCAGTCAACGTTAAATATGGCGCCAGCAGCTTACACAGAAGTTTGACATACTTTCTATACATTCAGATTCCAAGCGGTGCATTGGAAATTATCGCGTGCTTTGGAAATTAACGCCGTTCTGACTAGATTAAGAAACAATAAGGTCTGATTTTCAGATACATGATTCTTGACTATATGATTGTTCATCTGATTTTATGGATACATGATTGCTTAAAATTTCCTCGATAGAAAAAAAATCCAAAGTTGGGTCTGTATTTTCCTTTTTTTACTCAGCCTACTTAAACGATACATTATTTTACGACACAATCAAGTAAGAGTATTTTATCTCATCTAAAATCTCACTTTATGAAATTTTAATGAACCTTCACTAAGTTAGGTATTTATCGAAATTTGTTGTGTGTTACATCTCTCTTTCTCGTGGGCGGTACGACTCAAATCAAGGCATCCCCTTAACGAACCATTTGGTGTAACCGTCCCCTAGTATAGAGGTTTACACACACACATACACACATGACTGACATAGACGATAACACAACCGGAAACGAGATGTGATGTCACATCTCCTGTCCCTCATCGCGTATAGGCCTTTTCTGTTTGTCACCAGAATGACAAATAATTTGTAAGACTGTCGTAATCTGTATGATGCGACTAAAACATATAGGACATGAGATGTGGAGGATGCATGTATTAGTGTGTTGATACTTCTAAATTTAGTAGTATGATACATTCGAAGATATACTATATGAGAATAGTTATGGAAGAGCGGAACTTCCTGACAAAGTTTCATGTAAGTATGAAAGATCTTTGTTAGGAAGTTCCAAGTCATTTATTACTGTGTTATTACCGAAATAAACAATTTTTGATTTGATTTTGAAGATAAAGGCCAAAGTCAGGTTTCCATAGTAAGTCGGCCCTCACATCAAATGGGTTTTTTTTGTGAGTACCTCTTATAGTGAAGAATATGTTTGCCGAGTATGAATTTCTGCCCTGTTATAGTTTTTGACTTATGATTTTTTTCAAGTTTTTTTATGTATTGTTTTTTAGGAGGTATTCAAGCATTCAAACACATCGATTTAATACTTGGCCACGCATTTTGCTGATTTGTGGTAGTAAGTACCGCCTCCTGGAAAATTTTGATATTAAGGAAAGTAGTAAGCCAATGCCAGTCTATTTTGAGAAAAAAATCTAGAGGTGTCACTACTTCACAAGTCACAACCACATAAAAAACATGTTTTTTTTTAATATTTGGTCTATTTTTTACATTTCTTATATGACGACGCAAAAAACAAATACTAGTTGTATTCGTTTTTTGCGTGTCGATGAACATCTATCTAAAGAACATCAATTCAAAATTTGAAAAAAAATCGCTTGAATACATCCAGAAAAAATATACAAAAAATAAGTCAAAAACTATAACAAGTAGGATATTCATACTCGGCAAAAATATTCTTCAATATAAGAGGTACACACAAAAAACTATGGAAACTATAGCCTTGGTTTTCATAAAACATTTTTGCTGCTGAAGATTGACTAGACAGTCCATGGGTTATCTCCCAAGTATCCCAGATTTCCGACCACACAGAACCGAGCTGATATATCATGGTGTAACCATTTGGCAAAGGGACTTGAGCACGCTAAAGTTAGGTTTTAAGGACTCGGAAGCTTTTAGGCGCAGGACTGGTTATTGTGACACTCTTTGCCGGCCTATGTCCAGCAGTGGACGTCTTTCTGATATGACAGTATACTGACACGGCTCCTGGTTGGGGCAGCGTGAGTAGCCCATTAAGTGTACCGATGACCTGGTAAGTCGCGGGAGTCTGCTGAAGCGAGCGCAGGACCGGGCATTGTGGCACTCTACTGATATGGGAGTATACTAACAAGGCTCCTGGCTGCCGTAGTGTCCCGGGCCGCCCGACCCGTATCCGGTCCACTTGATGAACATCAGCAGCACCATGTAGAAGAACAGCAATATCAGGAACGCGATCTGCGGTATGAACTCCACGTAGATGCTGATGCGACGCTTGAAGTACCTGGCAACGGGGAAACCGTCTTTAGTACACAGATGTTAAGACATACAATAATAAATTGATTATCTAGACTGACGACCGGTTAGTTAACCTAGTGGGTAGTGACGCTGCCTACGAAACTGAAGGTTCGAATCCTGTCATCGTTGTCCACCTTGTATGGATGTTAGACTTACAGATGGTTCCAGAGCGACATGCAGACACCGAACAGCATGTGGAACACGCCGATGATGATGGAGATCTTCATCTTGTACGCGTTCATGAAGATGATCTTGTTGGCCTCAGCCAGCTGCCGACAAACATTATTGTTATTTATGTACGCATCCGAATATATAACGACGACTTCGGTCCTAGTTTAGCTAAGCTAAGCTTTGCTTAGTTTGGTACTAGGTCGATTGGTGTAAGACGACCAGAGACCACCAAAAAAAAAATTGTGTACTTTTATAACGAATCTAATTATTTAATAAAATATTTTTTGATTCTTTACTTGTTACTGCCAAAAATATTGCATACATTAATTTGATTTGAAATTATAAGGCAGTCTCTCTTGATACGTGGTCAAGCGCATAGCTATGAACTTACCCATTATAGTGGCAGAAGGCTTTGAGCGTTTCAAGAAAATACAGAGCAGCTGCGAATGCAAGGGAAAATTTCGCTGCCTAGGGCGCTATTCCGGCAATACAAAGGTGCTGGGGACCGATTTTTGACTTTCGAGCGCCCCAAAATCAAATAAAAGTAAATACGTTTGTAGTGTCAAAATGGCAGGCACTTACTTTCTACCAATATAATTAATTACGAGTGGTCAAATACCACTCGTTTTTCAATTTTCTATCGCTATATCAAAATGGCATTTCATAATTTTTGTCAGTTTTCGAGTGAAAGAGTCGAGCGCTCGAAAGTCAAAAATCGGTCTCCTGGTTCGATTTTTGCGTTGGGCCACATTGCTTTTTTTTAATACATCGACGGTGGCAAACAAGCGTACGGCTCGCCTGATGGTAAGCGGACACCGCAGCCTATAGACGCATGCAACTCCAAAGGAGTAACATGGGCGATGCCGACCCTTGATATGTTTGAGGATTCGCCGTGTTGACAGCTAAAGGAACAAATTCCCTCGCTCTCAACACAACGCATCCTCGGGAGCTCTGGCGACCTTGCTCACCTCCAGGAACACAACACTACTACAGAGCAAGTAGTAGTGTTATTATGTCTGTGGTCCTCTGCAAGGCGGAGGTACTTCCCCAGTTGGGCTGCTCCACATTCGAGCGGGATCACATTTCGCTGTGCCCTACCTCACCTTGCTTGGTCGCCTGGTAGTCGACTGGAACAGGATGAATCAAGCCAAACTCACCTGCCAAACGGGATCTATCCCGAACGGATACGGTAGCTGCGTATAGTCGTCCGAGTCAGGGTTGAGCTGCAAGGTCGGGTTGTCGTACAGCGTGGACTGGTTATAGTTGTTCTTCCACGAGGATCCGAAGATGTTCAGACTCTTGGAGAATATGTCGTTGTAGATGAGCCCCGTGTACATGGAGAACATCCCCATGAGGAGGATGATGTAGCGGCCGCCGAAGAATATCGTCCAGATCTGGAATTGAATGGATTGTTAGTTCAAGCTGTTGGTAAGTTCACTAAATCCACAAGGCATTTTGGTTCGATGGTGGATGAAAATTGAGATTTTCTCTACAGCAGTTTTACGATAATTTGGACTCTTAGTAACATAAATAAATTGAATAAAAGAACTTTATTCTGCAAGTTAACATTTCTGAAAATGAATACTGTCAAGAAGAAACGCCGACCAAAAATTGTTTCGCAACAAAAAGCTTATTACAATAAAAGTACTTAACATACTTAAAATTAAAATAAATAAACCTAAATATGAAAACAACGAAGAAAGCCACCACCTTGTGCACACAAATTATGCCCAGAATTCGCCTCTAATTCGTATGTTAGGAAATTATAATAAAAAGTTTAATACTATCGACTTATTCAATTGCACCAAACCTACTCTTAAGACGCGAGTTAATCTGTTATTAAAGGACAAAGGATAAGGAATAAGGATCACTACAGAAAAAATAAGCTAATAATTATACTTATAACTAAAGTTAATATTCCGACTATCACTTTTTACAAATATATACATTTTCCCTCGCACCTACACACACACACACACCTACACACCCACACACACACACACACACACACACACACATGATATTTTGTATTTACCGAGCATGTTATAGATTTAATTTTTTAGTTCGTTTCTTAAATTACTCTGTGTTTACGTTCTTTTCCATTCACTGTATTTCGGTGGACATCTATAACTGGCTTTGTTATTAGCTTTAAAGCTTTGTAATATTTTCCTGTAATGCTGTTGATGCCCCAAATAAACAAAAATAAAAAAATAAAATAAAATGAAAAAAACATAATGCGTTGTTCTGGTAATGCATAATGGATTCTACACGGCATGAAGATAAAAAAAACGAAAATAATGGAAATGCGACTATCAACTAAACCTTTGGGTATGCTGTCTTGTAGGAACTGTGTCATCTAGTTCACTAGGTGTAATACAATGACATGACATTATGAATGATTAAGCTATTTTGCGCTCTGGTTTGGGCCATGCATATCTGTCAGTTATTCATCAACCCTGTAATAAGCCACATCCAGGACAACCGCCTTCTGTAACTGACCCTTGACCCAGCCATCTAGCGAGTCTGGACAGGTCGAGACTCTTCGCTATTAGACCGTCGAATCACATGGCGGTTACCTCGTGAGCCAGGTCAAGGTACAGTCGCCATCCGATATATCGGAGCGGCCAAAGTGCTCACAAATATCGGAACACGTCTCTAATGCCTTGACATTTTGGCCGCTCGGATATATCTGATCGCGACTGTACAGTCAAGTGCAAAAATATGGGTGCATACAACTTACTCAAAAATATGCCCCGTGGCTCTTATATCGTCGAATTAAGGTAATATGGTTGAGGACGATTCGATATATATGAGCACTCGACTTGCTGAGCCAGTTACTATTATCATTATAATCTCACCTCGCTGTCGATCTTCTTGGCTTGCAGCGGTTTCTCCTTGTAGCACATCCAGAAGCCGAAGGCGGCCATGAGCGCGCCGTGGCCCAGGTCGCCGAACATCACCGCGAACAGGAACGGGAACGTTATTATTGTGTAGGGAGCTGGAAATAAAATAACGTTTAGAGTACGAAACGGAAAGTTTTCCGGTTGATCTTGGGAACTGTCAAGGGACGATGGAACACGGAGGATCCGGGAAAATGTCGAGATCGAGGAGTTGGTGGCCGTCCCTAAATCCCACAGATTTCGCAGGTTCGGTCATCTACTGCGAATGGGAGAGGATCGGGCAGTCAAGAGAGCGTACATTAGTACCACAAATATAAGTTACAACGATGTACCTGCGTAGAAAGCATTTTTTGATAACATTTTAACCAATCATAAGGCAGCGCGTTTGCGCGGGTAAAATCTTCAACGCCCATTGGCCGAAATTTTGCGCGCGACGCCGGCAGCTTCGGCGCCCGCCATTTTGTCTGCCGCCATGAGCGGGAAAGCACGAGTTCACCTGTCATTGCATATTGTACCTTACGTATAGTGCAACAAGCCCTTTATTGAAATGGTCCTACGTTCGATTTCATTCGGTACTTGTCAGCACTCGTCGGCGTGGACGAAGATTGCCGATGTAACTTATATTTGTGGTACTACCGACTGGTACCCAGCAGGGCGGCCCAGGTATCGCTGGGGGATGGCGTGCGTGATCTGCGTCATCTTCAAGCTGAAAGTTGGCAGGAAGTGACGCATGATCAGGATAAGTGGCGTGCTCTCGCTTCGGAGGCCAATACCCTTTTTGGATCACGGAGCCAAGATAGTTGGTTAGTTAGAGTACGAGCATTTCACGAACGGACCGATACTGTTTCGTGTATGCAAAAGTCGCCATTGTGCCACTGCAATTTATATTTTAATCCATAACACAAAAGTGCACGCGGTTCTAGGTATAGTATAGGTTGAATTAGGTGAAATTAAATGTTATGTTTATATTTTAATCCATAACACAAAAGTGCACGCGGTTCTAGGTATAGTTTAGGTTGAATTAGGTGAAATTAAATGTTATGTCATAGAGCTAGACCAGCAGGGAAAAACTTATTCACTTTATTAAAAGTAAAATTCTTAAGTAAAATGGGAATTTGCGGACCGACAACCTGGTAAAGGACCCGGGAGTCTGGACTCGAATGGCGGTCTATGTCCAGCAGTGGAAATCTTTCGGCTGATATGAAGGGGTGTGTGCGTACCTGGATTGACCTCGCGGTAAGTGGCGACTCCGTACGCGTAGATGAGGTTCTGGAAGGCGGAGGTGAACTTGTTGGTGCGGTTGTACGTCGGCGGGTCTTCCAGCGTCTCCATCCGGTTCAGGATAGGTGGCACGGAGCTGCCGGAACGC
This sequence comes from Epinotia ramella, assembly GCA_947578815.1. Taxonomy (NCBI): domain Eukaryota; kingdom Metazoa; phylum Arthropoda; class Insecta; order Lepidoptera; family Tortricidae; genus Epinotia; species Epinotia ramella. The sequence continues at coordinate 28,216,134 of OX388205.1, forward strand.
TCCTGGTAACAAAAGGGTTAAGGTTTATTGATGATGATGATAATGATGATGAAGGTTTATTAGGGTTAGAAGAAGTGATCTCCCGCAGGCAATGATGGATGCTACATACTATTTTTAAAGAGGTCAGAGCTAAATGTTATTTCGCTCATATTTGGAGCAGCTCAACTGGAAAAAGTACCTCTCGCCTGCTTTATGTGTATTTGTTGTTGTGTTCCTGACCCCGTATCATGGTCGGCCTCATCATACGATAAGTGACAGGATAGAGGGTCCGTCACTGGCTGACACCGTTCGATAGAACGAGATGACGCTCCTATCTTGTCACTTATCGCGTGATAAGGCCGACCGTGATACGGGGTCTGGTGGTGAGTATGGGTGCCTTTCCACCAGAAATGTGCTATGCTGGAGCTACGTTTCAAATGTATGAAAAATAGCATAGCATGGCATAGCACATCTCTGGTGGAAAGGCACCCTAAGGTCGCCAGAGCTTTCGTGGATGCACTGTGTTGAGAGTGAGTAACCTGCATTTGTCTTTAGCTGGCAACACAACGAATCCTCATATCCAATTACCTTTCGGCAGGCTTCTTTGCCAGCCTTGTAGTAAAAAAATATATCAGGAAGGTATCTACGCTGGCCAATTTACAGGTACCACAAAGGGAGTTAAACATATATCTCACCGTTCCTCTCCTAAGCGCCAGCTGAATAGTCTCCATATCCAGCGCTGGCACCCAGCACTCGGCGATCAGACACTTCTGGGTGACGTCCAGGTTGAACAGGTTGAGGGTGTGATAGATGGCCTTGATCTTTCGGACCTTCACGAACCAGTTCTTGATGTTCTTGGCCGCGGCGACTAGCACGCGGTGACGGTGGTCCTGGGTTTGGCCTAAGACCTGGAAGAGAATATACGGGTTATGGAAATCACCGTTCCAGAGGTACATGTGTATAACCGCAGTGTATGGGGATACATATTAAACATAGTTCTGGGCTTAAATGGCTGGAAAATTTACTCATTTGCAGCTACCACAAAGTCACAGTAGATATATAGTTTAAAGCAGGAGAACAAATCCGTATGAACGTCTGATGTGACACACTCACACACGCGTCGCTACTATAAACTAAAGCGCACTTCGGCGGTACGTCCGTCCGTGTTGCGCGCATGTGCCGCGTAGGGCTGATTTTAAATGGGGCGCAGGTCTAAAAAGGACAAGACTCCAGTTCCGATACTGCTATAGCTAATACAGTTACTGCGACAATGGGTAATGTATTAGGGGCATTACTAAAAATAGTATCGAATCTTAAATGATAGTTGATAGATTAAGTATTATTTTTTCAAATATCTAACCCAGATATTTTTTCTTTGTCAGCTTACAAAAGCCTCTCAGACTACATTGACCACCTACATATGTATATCGAACATAAAATTCCGCGCTACATAAAAAACCGGCAAAGTGCGAGTCGGATTCGCGCACGAAGGGTTCCGTACTATTATCTATAAAAACGGCAAAAAAATCATGTCTGTTTTATTGGAGCCCCACTCCGACTCGCACTTGGCCGGTTTTTTAGTATTTGTTGTTATAGCGGCAACAGAAATACATCATCTGTGAAAATGTCAACTGTCTAACTATCACGGTTCATGAGACAGACGGACAAACAGACAGACAGCGGAGCCTTAGTAATGGGGTCCCGTTTTTACCCTTTGGGTACAGAACCCTGAAAATTGGATAGACTTCAAAAATTGGCAGCAAACTCGTGCTTTACGTTCAACTCTGAAGGTTATATTAAACATAATGATAAGGGCCTGCAATTATTCCATAATGGCCCGTGCTTGTTCAGTTCGGACTACAATGATGTCAAAGCCACGTGTTTTTAACGACTCGGTTGGTCCCGAGGCTGTATGTCGTGTAATTTGTCTAAGCGGGCTGCATATGATCTAATGGTTTGACCCCAATATGCTAGTATTTTAATAATGTATGAGTTGTACAGCATAATTCTGATATAACTTACCTACGTACCTGCTTTAAATGCAGTACATCGGCATTATCGGAGTTATGGCGCTTTAAACACACTTTCCATACAGTCAGGTAATAACGGACGTAATTTACGTCCGCTAGAGACTGAACTTATATCATTTCACGTATACATTTAAAATAAGGGCACGACAATGCTTCTCAGTGGGTTCCTTTTAAGATTCTGCGTTGACTTATCTCTAGCTTATGTTAGGAACCTAGATACTCGGCATCACACCCATGGCTATCCCGCGCCCGTCAGATACATTAAGACGGGAAAGCCCTCGCATATCTTCTTGACGCTTCAGCTTGCAAAAAGATGATCACCGAGGTTCTTACCGTGTTAAGGTCCTCAATCCTGGTCATGACGCCCATGGCCATCTCGCGCCGGTCGGCGGGAGCCTCCGGGCAGGGATACAGCGTGGCTCGGAAGCCCTCGCATATCTTCTTGACGCGGGTCTTCAGCTGGTCGCCTTGGAAGAAGATGATAAACACCGACTTGTACACCTGGTCGGACTGTGGAGAAGTGAGCGTTAGAAAAGTATAGTCATTATGATAATGCGTCACACCACTCTATTGGGGACGCAATACGGGTGTAGACTCGAAAATTATTATAACTCCAAAAGAAAGAAGGCAAAAAAAAATGCCTAGTGACGAAAATCCCATTCAGATATCTTAAAGAATTACGAAGCTACAACCGTTTTAATATTGCTTGTTACGCAAACGGTGTGTGACGTCACATTATAGGATGCTGCCGGGGGGCCGCGTCGACGGCGGCGCCGAACACGATGCAGCGCGGCACGTTGCCGTCTTCTATGACGTCACATTCTTCCAGCGTCATCGTTTCAAATGAAGTTGCGTTTTGCGAAAAAGGGACAGAACATACCCCTTTTTAAAACGTTGGACACTTATAACTTCGTGATAACTTAACCTTCTGCGTCTGTTCGATACCGGTCTTTTACCGCGGGCATCACTCGGTTGATAATCGGGAAAGAAAAGGACACGTCACTATTTGACGTTTGACGTCTGTCATTTTTTGGTAGTATAACCTAGAATTTTGCCTTTGTTGGATTGAACACGCCATTCTTTGATTTGTATTTGATTTTTGAGAAAGCATTCGGGACATTTGATTTATGTTAATTGGAATCAGTTCATAATTGAGGCCAGGCGCTCCTATCGAGGAGTTTTGTTTTTGCCTGCCAGTGTTTGGAGCCTGAAGTGATAAAGTTAGTGACGGTAGTTTGGTGGGCTATCATCAAGGAGCCAGGAAGTGTTCACCAGGACACGCGACGGCCTCGACACACACACTAATCCTCATACACTCAGATACACATATCGAAGCCGCCCTGTCGAGCGGCGGATGAAGCTTCCATCAAGGTAAAAGCACGTTTTGTTTTGTACCGGACCGATACCTGGCGCATCTTCGGTATGCCACGCTTCTTGGAAGCTATAGCTTAGCGGGGTTATACCGGTCGTTCTAGTCCAGGCCTCTATTCGGGTCAGGAACTCGTCGGGCCCAGCCCTGGCTTCAACCGAGTAGAGTCTTGCAAGCCCGGGCCAGTAGCGAACAGCGTCGATTTTTTCTCCATTTGACTACATTTTTTATCCTTTTTCGAGAAAATATGACATTATTTAATGTCTACGCCCCTATTCCTCATGATTAGAACCTCGTCATGTCCCAAAGGGGCAAGGGCAACCACTCATGAGGTGACCAACATGTAGAACATTAATTCCTCAGGTTATAAAGGAAGCTAGAGAGCTCCCTTCCATATTACACCTTTGATATCTAAAGAGCTATATGTAAATCTTGGATATAAAAGCCGATAGCTTTGAACATCGATGAGAGATTCCTCTCTCCACACTTTACCAGGCATTGAACCGGACACTTCGCAGTTTAGCATCATAAACTAGTAGCTAGTTAAAGCGGTTTCCTGCAAATTACGAGTACTCACCGACGAGGGATCTTCAAGCGGCGAGTCGATCTCCGCCTGACGTAGGAACACGTTACCGCGGCACGCGCGCCACAGCATCCGCTCGAACGCGGGTATGCGCTCGCGCAGGATCACCCCGGCCACGAAACTATACAGGCGGTGACGTTAGCGGGGATAGTGGTTGGTGTATAGAGTCCAGTAGGGCTAGCACAAGTGGGCACGGTTTACACGAGCCTGATCAGAATGTGAGGGTCGCCATGTTGCAGAATTTCGATGGAACTAATGATTTGTTCCGTCTTCTCTCTCAGTTACAATGAAAATGCCGCCTTAAAGGATCTTCAGATAATTTCTGGATGACTTTATACGTAACGGAGGCGAGACGGCACTTGGTCTAGTAATAGTACATTACTAAAGAGGCCGGGAAGTAAGGGGTTGCCGGCCGAGTACATATAGACGGCCGAGCGTAGCGAGGTCGCATAGTTATGTGGCTGGCAACCCCTTTTCACGCCGAGGTATGTATAGTAAACTCAAACATGCAATGAAATAATTAAATAAAACTCCAAGAAATCAAACTTTAATTTTCATGGCTGAACGCCATGATCCTGTGCCACAAATTGTGGAATGGAAATTAAAAAAAACTATCTTGCAGGCCTAGGCCTCCAATTTTGTATAAAATGCCATTACGTGTTTCTCGTCTCGCTGCCCTCGAAACGTGACACTTCGAAGCCCATTATGAAGAACACAACGTCAATATTTCATTGCATGTTTGAGAAAAACATTTTACTAACAGTACGAGTGACTTGTAATATGGCAATTGTTAAATTTATGGATTATGCAAGTAACATTAATAGCAGTACAATCATACATTTATTTTAGTAAACACCTATTTATACACTTTACGTATCACTGATACATGCTATATGCGTTTATGTAGCAGTAAACTATTGTGTTACTGATAAACATATAAATTGAAGCATTACCATCTTACAGATTATGTCGCTATGTTTAATATTTTTAGCCCTATGCTCGGCAGCATTGGGTGACAGGTTTACACCAACGGAGTGCAGTCGATGTAAAGATATGTATACATTGACAGTCTTATTGCAATGGAATAAGGTGCAGTGTAAACATGTCTTTAACGTCGACCGTACACTTGAGATTATTTGAGTACGCCGAACTGCATCAAAGTTGTCCATTCAAAAAGCAACTCTATACCGCTAATAGGTGTAAGATTCCAATTGCAATGACAGCTTTATAAAAAGACGGCCACATTAAACAATCCCATAACTCGACCAAGGTACAGTCTCGCACTCTACACGTTTACATGTAATCAAGGTATTTGTCACACATTTTTTTTTGGTAATTAGTGACAATAATAGGCTTTTAATGGCATGTCCCGTGAGAATTCACACCTAATTGTACTAACCTTTTTGGACACCTATCAGACACGCATGCATGACATAGGGGGTGGTAACGAATGAAATCGATATGACTATATATGAGATTAAAAGAATAATCATGGACATAACATAAGGACAGTAGACAGTATGTTCTTAATAGACACGGCATTCGCTATATTCAATATTGAATGGATTTCTTTCCTCGTTATATCCATGATTAAAATAACATTCAGCTTCATGCTTATATGCATAAATACATATATAGGGACCTTTTGGAATCAATATTGATACATAAAAGACCATAAACAAAGACTTGTTAAAAAAAACTAGTCTAGGTATAACAATATACAAATAGACTATCAATCTCTTTCAAATTAGAACGGTTAGAAAGGGATGGATAGCCTAAATTCCCGCGACACAGCTCGCGAGCCTTCCTGTGATAGTTGTTTAACTAATATTTGCGCGTCGCTGTTTGTGCGCGTGCGCTTACTGCCGCTGTGTGCGTGTGCGCACACATCAAACCTGCATAGTTATAAGCGCACGCGCAGATACTCGTACAGCCGCGCGCAAGGATGAGTTGAATTTATCTGTACAAGGTTTCGCCTAAAAACACCCTTCAGGAGCAAAATTCGGCTATCAGGCTAAAGTTGCATTGCTTCTAGAAGGGGTGTTTTTATGGCTTGGTATAAAAAGAAGACGTTGCCAATTACTGAACATAAGGTAATTATACTGAAATCGCTTGAAATGGGCTCGCTTGAAATATGATTAACAGTTATAATATAATCACGATAACCAATTATATAATCCAATTTATGGTACCGTATATATATAGGTAGGGTATTTTTAATTCTATAGGTAGCATCCTCCAAATTTCGACCAAAACGATTTTGGCCATAGATAGGGCAATATTGTAAGTAAGTAGGTATCCCTTTTGCTAAATTTGGGAATGTTTTCCGAAAACGTACAAAGGTAATATCATCAAAGCATCAAAGGATTATTTTCTTAAATAAACTGTTTGGTATTGTTATAAAACCTAACCTAACGCCACGAATTGGCCTATTTTACGGTTTGAGCATTCAGTTATCTACGTAATGATACTTACTTCTGTAAATTATGAGGAACGAAATATTAAACGACACGTTATTCATAGATGGTACATATTGAAACGTTTACGTTTAAAACAATAAGCAATAAAACTGTGTTAACTCTTCCCCGTAGCCCTGGTGCGGTTTCCATGCCGCACTGCGATCTAAATTGCCCGTGACAATTTTTCCATTGTAACGTAAAAGATAAGTGTACGACATTGTAACGTATTCTTATTGATATTGATAAATGTTATCACCGTACGGTGCCAGTAGCCGTGAATCAAAATTATGCGTAAGATTGTGGAACCGTGCGCAAAAAAAATGTTCATACTAACAACTTTAAACACAAACTTCTTATAAAATACTGTGTGTTTCACTTTGCCTTCTTTGATGCACATTAACCGACTACACAGAACCAGGTTCAGTGTGGGTAGCCCCCCCACAAGGTGGACTGATGACCTGGTAAAGGTCGCGAGAGTCCGCTGGATGCGGGTGGCGCAGAACCGGTCACTTTGGCACTCTTTCGGGGAGGCCTATGTCCAGCAGTGGACGTCTTTCGGCTGATATGATGATGATGAAGATGATGAACTACACATCTAGGAAATCAGCGTAAACTAGGCGTAACAGAGTAGGTATCCCTTTCGCAATCACTACATTTCATCTCCCAACTGTATCGTTTGTTCGAATTTTCATTTTTTTTTTTTTTTTTTTTTTTTTTTTTTTTATTATTGTTCAGAACACATACAGTCATACATAAAAAGATAGAGGTTAGTTGCTTATATATATAAAAACAGACCTGGAGGTTCATAAATGCAAACATTAGGTAAAATATACAAAAGCGTCTTAGCGAGTAGGAAAATAAGTAGGTAGAACACTTAAGTATTTTTTATCGATACCAATTTAGATCTCGTACGTTCTTTTAAAACATCAAGTGAGTGCATAAATGGATCGATGTCACAGAAATACTCATTGTAGTTTTTTAAAACTCGTTTGGACAAGGTATGTCTTGAATAATTAGTACGTGCGGAACTCACATAAAACAAATTACGTGGACGTAAAGAGCGATGCGGTACATGAAACATTATATTTTGCAGCAAATTTGGGCAATTAATTTCGTTTTTTAGAATCTTGAAGAAGAAAATTGTGTCCAAATAAAGTCTTCTATTACAGAGGGAATTCATGCTAAAATATTTGGCTGACTTAGCCGACGATTCCTTTTGAATATTTAGATACTTATCGTGTAGAACCATTTAGGTTAGGTTTGTTTTATAATAAACCTGAAGATGTCATGGCTTCAGAGGAAAATAGCTTTTAGGACAAATGAAAATTTACGACAAACTTACAGTTGGAACTAAAAATAGTAGTGATTCAGGTAGGTATTCAACAGAGTATCTCTGGTTACCTTTGGGATCGATCAGTCGGCTCAATGACGCCATAATACCGTATATATGTCGCAGGGAAATGGCCAAAACAGAGATTTGAACAAATCTCTAAGGGATATGATCAAATCACGCAGGATGTTAAAATGGCGAATCCATTTTATCATTTGCCTAGAAAAAATCAGTCATTTAATCAAATCCATGAGTCTGTTTAGTGAAATGACGAAATCGGCCAAAAAAGGCAACTCGTTTTTTCATTTCACTAGATTTGTTTAGTGATTTGACAAAATCCCTGAACCGCGTCAGTGAGTTGACGAAACTAACTCGCAAAGCCAACTCGTTTTACCATTTCACTAGACAAGTTTAGTGAAATGATAAAAATCTCAACTCTAGTACAGATTAAGTCGCTAGTGCGGTCGTGTTACCCCCCTCCTGCACCTTACCGCTACCCGCTCTCGCCCTTGAGTGTCAGGGAAATGGCCAAAACAGAGATTTGAAAAAATCTCTAAGGGATATGATCAAATCACGCAGGATGTTAAAATGGCGAATCCATTTTATCATTTGCCTAGAAAGAATCAGTCATTTGATCAAATCCCTGAATTTGTTTAGTAAAATGACGAAATCGGGCAAAAAAGGCAACTTGTTTTTTCATTTCACCAGAGTTGTTTAGTGATTTGATAAAATCCCTGAAACGCGTCAGTGAGTTGACGAAACTAACTGCTCGCAAAGCCAACTCGTTTTACCATTTCACTAGACACGTTTAGTGAAATGATAAAGTCTCTACTGTAACATGGTATAGGTGATGTGATCAAATCTCTGAACTGGTTCAGTGTTACTCTACAATTAAGTTTGATCAAACCTCTCACAAGATGTTTCAGGGATCTCACTGACGCGGTTCAGGGATTTTGTCAAATCACTAAACAAATCTAGTGAAATGAAAAAACGAGTTGCCTTTTTTGGCCGATTTCGTCATTTCACTAAACAGACTCAGGGATTTGATCAAATGACTGATTTTTTCTAGGCAAATGATAAAATGGATTCGCCATTTTAACATCCTGCGTGATTTGATCATATCCCTTAGAGATTTGTTCAAATCTCTGTTTTAGCCATTTCCCTGCGACATATATAAGAATAAGTACCGTTTTGTTATAACCTAAAGCACTTGAGTCCTGAGCGTCGTTGTCTTGTAAAGTCAAACACTCAGGTTCAAGAACAAAGATTAAACTTATTTATATTGAATTGTCTGCCTTATACCTATCCACTTCTCGCTAAAACGATTATATAATACAACTTGTTTCGTTTCCAAGTAAAATAAAGATGGGAATGGGTGCTTTGGAAGAAAATGATGTATGTAGCTTTCGCTTTTATAAAGAATTTGGAATTAGTGATGGCTTTATAAGTTATCAAAGAATGGCCATGTCGTACAGAAAGGCTCTACCGGAAGGCAATAAAGGAATAGGACCCCCCTGACCTGGTGGAACAGTATGGCCAAACGCATGGAGAAAGCCCAATTACCAGACCCGGGTCTGGTAATTGGGCAGAATGTCTTAGCGACGTAGAATAAGGAGAGCCTAATGTGGGGTAAGCTCAAGACAAAGAAGATTTATAGGTACCTAATCAAGTAAGAAATGTAAGAATTGAGACACTTTGGAAGTAAAGACGACCAAACACTCTCTTTCATACGAATATAATAGAATTAGGCATTAGCGCTGTTATCCACCTTAATCCCCTAGCCTGATCCCCCAGGCGAAAAAAACGGTTAGGTTGTTAGGTGAACTGCGGCGCTACATCGCGCGAGCCGAGCGAGCGAAGCGAGCGTGACGCGGTAGCGTCCGGCGAAGCGCCACAACCGAACATTATATTTTTTTCCTAGTTGAATATAAAATAATTGCCACTAGGTTCCCCTGGGTGATCGGGGTCAGGTGATTAACGTGGATAACATGTTATCAGCAGTGGTAGTTTGATGCTGGCATAATGGTCAGAGCTGATCTTCCGATGGGACCGTCAGGCTACCTTAATTTTTATTATGAGAAAATCATCAAAGCCAGATTGACTAATATCAAGCAACCTTGACTGAAATGTTTCCTCGATTCGTTTCAATGTTGATGTTTTCAATATTCTTCTGCTAATTAGGTAATACCAGCGACCCATATTGGGAACCTCCACAGAGTTCTATGAAGCCTTCTAGCTCATGTAGTTGTACAAATCAATTCTCACAACCCAAACTAGGCATCATTACGAATGAGCAACACGTATATTTGTACTTATTTGAGTTGGCCGAATTGCACCAAAGCAGTCCATTCAAAAAGCAACTCTACTGTCCCTGGTAGACGATTCTAATTCCAATGTCAATTTTATAAAAAGTCGGCCTCAATAAATCGTCTCGACCATATGTACAAGCTATTAGCACTCCATACACTGGATTCACACCTGACACCGGTGATTCACTTTAATGGACGTGTGACATTTCCTCTGTTATCAAATCTGTATCTGTACCGAAACGACCAAAGTCCAAGCATATGTTCATGCAATTATCGGACGTAGGCGACTGGAAACAAGTGTCATTATCGCTGGCAATGTCGACAGGTTAAGTCGCTTTGGTGTAGATGCAGATATAACAGTGGAACTGATAAACTGGGCTATTATTGTGACAATCGTGACCACTAGGAATCCGGACTAAGGAGTAATTCATTCATAAGTAGACGTTATAATTACACCATTTAGATTTAGCCAGAAGAATGCATTACTCAACTAGGGCGGTAAAACTAAGAATGTCTCCGGTTGCATGTCTTTGACGCCCGAGCCGGAGGCAAGGTAATCTGAGGCATTCTTTATTACCATCCGTGGTGAGTAAATCATTTTACGTCATACCTGGCCATAAAGTAGCAAGCGTGCGGAAAATCCCGCTTCCTGGCCAAGAAGATAAGTAAAATTGTTTACTGACCACGGGTGGTAATAAATTATGCCTCAGATAGCATATTTATCACCGTTGCCTTCGGCTCGGTCAAATGCCCTAGGTAAGTAATGTACCACTATTCCGTCTCCCCCTAACTAGGAAGTGGCATTTTCCGCACATCTAGCGTGCGATAATTGCCACTTTATAGCCAAGTTCAGGTGTGACGTAATCTTTTGTCAATATACCTGTAAATATACGTATATTCTGTTTAGAACCTACGTAAAAGCTGTTGCTATAAACGGAACCTTGCGCATTGTTCGTTATCAATATTTGTTTCATGATGCACCTTTCGACATATATATACAAATAATAGCGTGGTAATCACGCTCTGTCGTAATGCAGATGTTACGCATAGCCGTCATCCAATTTCATTTTTGTACAGTTAGTTGTAATACCGAGTTTACTGACCTAGGGCGATTAAAAAAAGAATGTCACAGATCGAGGTATTAAGACACAGTTGTTGATGTATAGGTACGTACATGATACTCGTAATAGTAACTTAATTACAAGAAGCTTTCCATGAATAACTTCGAAATAAATCCTAGGTTAAAATAAATAGAAAATACCGTCAAGAATCAAAACATAGTACGAAAATAAACACACCACAATTCTGTCAATCTAAAAATTGTACCCGAGTCTCGTGACAGTCTGGCGAGGCATCTGTCAGGGGAATGTGATCCATAACACTGGGAATTAAGACGGGTTTTCCTTCGACAGTAAAGTAACAGCCGTTAGATAGTGCTCACCTTGGCACGGTACCAACGTCTGCGCAAAGATGGATTTTGTATTTGCTGGAATGTCTGGATATTTAGACATGCCTTTTGCTTCTGAGTTAGAAAAAGCAGGATTAGATCCAGATTCAAGAACAGTTATTTTATTCACTTGATTTATTTTAACAGCGTGTTCATGAGGTTTTAAGGAGTAAAAAAAGACATAAAGTAACCTGAGTTGGCCTCCCTTTTTTCATACATTACTGGTCAAGCAAAAAAAGTGAGCCAAACCTAGCTTACTTTATGTGTCATTTTTTACTCCTTAGGACCTGACACGCTGTTATAATTATTAATTAGGTTTTTTCCTCCCGAGCACCTCGTACACAAAATCAAAACTTCAAACTCATTTCCTAATACATATTTAAATTTTGCTGCTGCTGTCTAATTAAATGTTATACACATTTTAGACCCATTTCAAGCGATATGTTGGTTGGTATAATTGGATGTTACACAATTAGGGAAAAATAATCAAATCATTAAGAAAATTATAAAGTATTAAAGAAGTAATTGTTTCAACAGTGACTATTTAGGCATCGACCTGTTTCACAAAACTGCGTCCCATTGTCCGTAAATACAGTATAGATGATTAAGTTTAGTAAAAGTTTCTGTAAGTTTGTCCTTTATTATTTATTTATTTAAGTTACGCAGTCAAGTACTGGTTCAATATCTCGTATCTACTTTTCATAATCCTTCATCAATCACTTTACCTTATTTTGCGGACAATACCCAATGCAATAAATCTCTTACACACGGCGTGTATAAAGGAAGATTATCTTTAACAGCCATAAAGCAATGTCTCCTTATTATACGTTGTCTATAATATTATAATATAATAGGTTCGTGTTACTCATTCAACTGGCGCCATAAAATGATAGCGGTGATGTATTGTGGTTTAGGAGATATACAACATATAAGTGGACCACAGTAACTATGTGGAGCGTTGTAACAGTGTTGTTACGTAGGTATTCATGAGTTAACGACTGTAAAAATATTACAATATATGCATGAATATTCGGTACTTCCCACCTCGTTGGTAATTGCTGGCATATTATCAAACCGCGATTAGAATACGATTGTAGGTGAAGATTTTGCTATATAAATACGTGAAATATTATATGATTGAGTGCCTGGTTGACCGAAAATAGCTTTTATTCGGTCCAGGATTTCCTTAAAACAACAAGTTGTAGGTATACTAAGTACGCACAGTAAAAGTAGTAGGTAAAACCCGTAAAAAATTGTACGCTATAGATAATTGTTATGTAATTATGTAATCTTTACGATAATTTAGATGGTAGCTATTACTGTCCATGATGTATTAGTACATTAAGTACCTAGGGCGGTAAATTCGTGAATGCCCGAACCGACCACAAATACTTAGCTGCAATCTGGAGCTTTACGAATTACCGCCCGTGCTCCGTACACAATTTTACGTCTTATCTTATCCTGAGTGTGAAGTGAGATTTGCCACTGCGCCCTTGGGCGGTAAATCTCACTTACCGCCCAGTGTGACTTATAGGTATTTTATCTAACAGGAAAGGTCACCGTTTGGAAATACTTCTGATAAGAGCACGTACGTAATACTTTAGATAAGTTAGTAATAGAATCTGATAACAAGAACAAACAAATTGCGCACGGTATTTTTTTTATATAAATGCCTTCGCTTGATACACGATGATGAAATTGTTTTAATTAAACTAGCTTGGGTTCATTATTGCCTCATTTTTACCCGACTGCCGAAGGAGAGGAGAATTAAGTTTTTCGAGCGTATGAATGAATTGTATGTATGTGTGTATGTCTTATTCTTTGGCACGCCCTGCAGCCTAAACCGTTTGACGGATTTCGACATATGACGTGTCGTTTCATTCCTCCTAATCGAGGGAGTGATATTTTGAAAGAGCAGTTTGGTTTTTTATTGTAATAAGAAGAGTCTCCATTGATGCTAACGAATATTGACGCGAGGCCTGCATGTGGATCTTGAAACAGTAGGCATAGGAAGTACGGGGGAGGCCTATATCCAGCTGGGGACGTCTTTCGGCTGATATGATGATGATAGGAATTACGGGCTAGCGTGCGGTCCATACACAACCTTGCATTTGCAGCTGCGGTAATCAACTATGTTCTAGCAGCCGTCAGGTCCAAAATTTTTTACTAATATTATAAATGCGAAAGTTTGTTACTCAACCACGCTTAAACGGATCGACCGATTTAGATTATATTTTGCACGAAGATAGTTTATAGCCTGGATTCAAATATAGGATAGTTTTTACCCGGGTCCACGTGGGCGGGAAGCTAGTAAATAAATCGCATTCATTTAGTTTTTCATTCAAGTAATTTCAACTATACACGATCACGATAACTTTTGACTGGTTTTTGCCTTAATCTCGTGGTTTCCTTGTATTTTTTCTGACTACAAGTCATTATGGATAAGGAAAAGACAACATAAAATTAGCAGGTAGGTTCTCTAGCGCAGTTGAGTGTCAGATTCAATCGTGTTGTATAATGGCTATTGGACGAGTCCCATGGGTAGTTTTTCAGTATAATAAAGAAATATTAGGGACAGTCTTACACCTCATATCAGCCGAAAGACGTCCGCTGCTGGACATAGGCCTCCCCCAAAGAGTGCCACAACGACCGGTCCTGCGTCACTCTTAATAGATATAAATACTTAAATACATAGAAAACATCCAAGACTCGGAAACAAATATTAATGGTCAACTCACTTTTTTTTTTCTTACCGGGATTCGAACCCAGGACCTTCAGCTTCGTAGGCAGCGTCACGAACCACTAGGCTAACCAGTCGTCGAACAGTATAACCATCTAAGTATTTCACTTTTGTGAGTCCTGATCCATCATGACCTTGAAATAACCCAGCATAAAAATAAGAATTTGCGATCAGCAAACAGAAAAAATGCAAATACTATCACCACACATGACTATCTGTAACGGACGTGCCTATCGGGCGAACTAGACATTTTCACCGGTAATTCCAACTGACTGCATTTTGCTCACATAACGACATAACTGCCATTGATTCTACTACAAAAACCCATCAAAGATATGTTTACTAATTTGCACCCTATACATTTGTAATAAGGTGAAAACTATACATATTTTTGACGAAAACACGCACTGGGAGTTATGCACTGTTTTCCTTAAACCGTAAAATCCGAGTTTATGCCGCCAGGCCCGGTTTAAAAGCAATAAAAAGATTATGCAGAGATGGTTATTGCTTATTTATTATAATGACGTAGCTATTTTAAATGCAGGTAGGTATTCTAGTGGTCCGTTTCAAAAATAATAAATAAATCGATATTTTGTAATTGTAATAAGAACAAGGAAACTGCATCCTAAAATATTGGTCGGCGTGACAAATCAAATAAAAAGTTAAACAAACTGGCTACGTTATCAGAGAGGGCAATGCAACATATTTTTGTCGTGCGCTGTATACCTACTTCATCCTCCTGCCTTGCGTTTTTCCCGGTTGTGCCCTAAACGGGCCCGGGGTCCGTTTTAGCACCTTATCCCAAGATTTGGCGTAGGCACTAGTTTTACGAAAGCGACTGCCATCCGACATTCCAACCCAGAGGGAAAACTAGACCTTATTGGGATTAGCCCGGTTTCCTCACGATATTTTGCTTTAGCGAAAAGCCACTGTTAAATATCAAATCATATTTATCGTACATAAGTTATTTTGAAAAAACCTGGTGGACCGAGCCGGCTACAGTAGTTGTATAGCTACTTAAAGGATATAATGTTTGTAGGTTTAAATAAATAATAAATATTAGGGGACAATCTTACACAAATCGACCTAATCCCATAGTAAGCTCAATAAGGCTTGAGTTATATTTAATAGGTAGAAATACTTAAATACATAGAAAACATCCATGACTCAGAAACAAATATTCATGCTCATCACACAAATATTTGCCCTTACCGGGATTCGAACCCAGGACCTTCAGCTTCGTAGGCAGCGTCACTACCCACAAGACTAAACTCGTTTGGATGTAGGTGGGGTCTCTGTGACTACTTAAATTATTATTAAGTACCTATATCGAACCCGTTCTGTCTGACTGCTGAGCAAAGGCCTCCCCCCTCTTTTTCCGTTCATCGCGGTCAAGAGCAATATCTGGCCAGTCTTTTAAAAAGCGGCCAAGTGCGTGTCGGACTACGCACAACGAGGGTTCCGTGCCTATTCAAAAGGTCGTATCGTTACTGAAATCTTATGGCACTTACGTCCTTTTCTTTAAGGAAGGCAGTTTTTTAGGAATATCTCAAAAACCTTTGAACCGATCTTGTTCAAAACAATTTTCGCTGAAAGAATTTAATAAGCCCTATGAGTATGATTTTTTTTCATATTTTTAAAATACACGGTTCAAAAATTAGAGGGGGGGGACACAATTTTAGTGACTTTCGAGGCGAATATCTCCGACTCTATTAACTTAATCAAAAAAATTGCTGAGAAACCTTATATTTATTTTGAAAGGCCTATCGATTGATGTGCCACACGTGGGCTTGCAACGAATTTTTTTTTTTTTACTTTCAGTTTTATGTATGGAGTACACCCCTAAAAAAGTTTTTTTTTAGTAATTTAATTACAAAACTATGTAGCGGTTAACAATATACACCTATCCTCAAAATTTTATTCAAATACACCTTATAATATTCGAGTAAAATGCCTGTGACATACGGACGGACAGACAGACAGACAGACAGACATGACGAATCTATAAGGGTTGCGTTTTTTGCCATTTGGTTACGGAACCCTAAAAAGGAGTCCAGGTTATCCCGCCGTCGCCGGCGAGGTCTACAGCGTCTCCGGTTTGAGTTTTGGGGTACCTCTCACTCTGGTCATAGGGGTCACTATGTGGTCCCTTTGGCTAATAGCTCATTCGGTAGCGGTGGACATGACCAGCCCAGCCCCACTTTAACTTGGCCGCCTTACGAGCTACATCTTATATTTGAGTCTTGGACCCAATACCACTTAAATACCCTGATAAATTAAATTATCGTAGACAGCCAGTGTTAATATAAAACGATTTGATTTGCAGTTCCCAATGCGTAGTCCCTTTGTAGTATAGTTCATGTTTTTAACAAAATCGTTAGCAGTGTTAACAGTAAATCTGTTGTGCGAATTTTCATTCAAACACCATTTTCTCAGAACTGCCATTTATTTAGAATTGACATATAGATCATTCCTATCACGAGGTTCTAACGACACCTAACAAGAATATACGAACTACTCAAATAATTTTGAACACTTTTACTATTAGCGGTGTAGTAACTCGAATGTCACGATCGTCCCAAAGAACTCGCCACTATGCATAAAGCTACCACAACCACTTCTACAGACCGACCAGTCAATGACCGAAAAGCCAATCATTATATCAGCCGAAAGACGTCCACTGCTGGACATAGGCCTCACCCAAAGAGTGGCAAAGTGACCGGCCCCGCCACCCGCAACCAGCGGACTCCAACTTTAGCAGATCATCAGTCCATCTTGTGGGGGGATCGATCAGTACAAGCGTATTATGTTTGACTACTCGTTATTATTAATTCAGGGATCTAACTATATTGGAGACGAGTTCATACTCGAGTACAGAACGATTCGTGAATATACAGGCTAACGCAGTAACTACCTACATAATTATTGTACGTGCGATTAAGTTCCTAATTCCCAGAACATTATGCGTAAGAATGGCGTAAACATTCATATGCAGTTGGATCGTTTTTTAAACAGTTACTGCCTTTGGATAAGTTCTTTGGGTAAACAACGTGTCGAGTAACACAACACGTCATTTTGTATTATGATACGGGTATACCGTTATGTGTAAAAGAAGTCATCACACTTAGTGTTAAATGGAACGGTATACTGATCGGTTTACCGAGCTAGATTAAAAAGGCGTAACTTCATAGGATCCTTGAGCGCATATACCTAAGAATCTAAATAAGTGTTAGTTCTCTGAACAGTGATCCATTTTTACCGATAGCCGGAATGATTAAACGATCGCGTATGCCATTCGTGTTATGCGCTGCACCATTACCACCGCTCAAAACACAAAGAAACGATCCTTCATAAAGAGATAAAGAACTACATTTTAGGCCTTTTCGTCGTGCCTTCCCAATCAAGCGAGACTAGAGTAAGCCACTGGTCATATAGGAGGCAAACGAGCAGACGGATCACCTGATGGTAAGCGATTACCGCCGCCCATGGACACTTGCAACACCAGAGGTGTTGTGAGTGCGTTGCCGGCCTTTAAGATGGGAGTACGCTCTTTTCTTGAAGGTTTGAAGGTCGTAGGTTATGAGGAATCCAACGATACCTCATATGTCAAAATCCATCAAGCCGAAGCTGTTGCCAGTGAAATAGAATTTTCTTGTCCACATACATACGCTCGAAAAACATGAGGCAGTCGGGTTAATACAAATAACAGTTTATTTTCAGGAGGCTCCCTATATTTTCCTTCATCTATAAAAATATGGCCTAACATATCAATGCAAAATCATTCACACACCACGACCCCGCATGGAATTATGAGATTAAATGAGATAAGTAATCTGATGTCTAGACACTGTTTTGGTTTTTATCTCCGAGCAAAATCGATCCATCCTCTACGCAGAATCGTTTGAGATTAAATCTTTTGTTTATTTGTTTCAAAGAATGTTTGACGAAGGTGTTTGAAAAATTATTCATGTAGCAAATAAAGTGTTGTGAGAAAACTTTTTTAAATATATGCGAGCACGGTCCGCTTTCACATCGTAAATCTAATTATTATTCACACAGGCACATGTGAACACACGAACACAATATGTACATGGTTCCACAGGAAACCATTGCATAATAATATACAGTTTATGATATAAGTCTTTTTACAAGCTTTTATTTAGTTTCACCTGTCCCGTTGTCTGTCTGTCTGTAATCAAATCTAGCAAGTTAAATTTGACTCACTTCCCGGTGACCAATTGAGCTGAAATTTTGGGTATACTCCTAAGTATAGTTTGGATGATAATTCAATATTATGGTACCATCGAGCTGATCTGATGATGGAGACAGAAGGTGGCCATGGGAATTCAGTAGTTAACCGACCTAACCCCGTTGAGCTTGGGTTCGTTAGAATCGTCTCATCTCAATAAGTAGTTGATGATCGTTTACAGAAAAGTACAGTACAGCTTGTAGCAAAAATGAATTTTTTGACAGAAGCTTGTTCTAATGAAAGGAGGTAAAAAGAGCTATTCGCTTATAAACCTTGTAATACTAGTTACCTACCTAGTTGGGTAAGACCCCTTGTCAATTATATGTACTTGCAATTTAACATATATACCCATAGAGTGTAACCTACTTACGTATACATAGGTACCCTATAAGTTTTCAAATAGCAACAAGGGTGTTTTGTATGTCATGTTTCAGGTTTTATTTTAATATATTAAAAAGTCAGTAATCAGTTTCTTAGAAAACATGATATAATTTGGAGATTTTACTACCAAAATATTTGTTTGGTACATACATTGACCCCCAGAATTTTGAAACTTTAATAGAGACCTAGGTAGGACTCCTAGGAGCCGTAGCTATGGCAAGGAGATACTAGAAAGTTGATTGGCCCAGTCAGTTAAAATGTCTGGTTGTAAATGTAATCCGGTTTTGAGAATATTCCCCGTCTACAAATGTGTCATGACGTCATGAGTCATGTACAAATAGCAGCTTAGGGAAAGTACCGATTATCGAGTCCCGTGACTATGACGTCACTACGTGTAACGTAATTATACGCCTGCCTATCAATAACAAACTTTACCTTTTAGTTAAAGCAATGACGCGTCGTTTCAGTTTCCGAGAGGCAACCGGATGGCTCGCGGTATTTGAGCTCCCGAAGCGTTGTGGAACCGCCCTGTGCAACCCGAACTGAGCCAACTTGGACAGGGGCGGATATTGAAGGGGGGTGAAAAAAATACTGCCGCCATGTTTTCAATTTAGACCAGCATTTCATTATATAAACAGCGTACACACTTTCGGGCAACCGCTGTTTCAATCGGCTGCCTCGCGACAAAAAAAAACATACTTTTTAGGGTTCCGTACCCATGGGTAAAAACGGGACCCTATTACTAAGACTTCGCTGTCTGTCTGTCACCAGGCTGTATCTCAAGAACCGCGATAGCTAGACAGTTGAAATTTTCACAGATGATGTATTTCTGTTGCCGCTATAACAACAAATACTAAAAACGAAATAAAATACATATTTAAGGGGGGCTCCCATACAACACACGTGTTTTTTCGGGTTGCACAGGGCACAACACTTCGGGTGTTCAAATACTGCGAGCCATCTGAGGCTCTAGTATAAGTTTTACCGAAACAAAACGTTACGACCGCGTTAACGTTTAGCTGTCAAATCCCATACAAATTGAGGGTAAAACGCAAACGCGATCGTAAAGTTTTGTTTCGGTAAAACTTATACTAGAGCCTCTGGTTGCTTCTTGGACACTGCAAATACGAGTAATTGCTGTGAATATTTCGTATCAAAGTATATCTTTACCTACCTATACCCACATCAATCGATTTATCCAATTGAATTTAACAAATTGACAATTGAATCCGGCCCAGAATCGATTCGATCGATCGATCGGCGATTCTTTAAAAGAGGATTTTATGGCAAGGCCGTTATTTATACCTACTCATATTATTAAGAGGAAAAGTCTAGTCGTTTTTAAGTTACTGTACTGCGGAACGACTCGTCTGATTTCGAAAATAGTTTCACCAGTTTATAGAATGAACCGTCACGGTGGACGTAGTATATATTTTATCTTGGCTTACTTTCTCAGCGGCGCGGGAGTAGCTAAACATTTTCGATACATGTACCCGGAACCTTAGACTGACGGATGATAATGATGAACCGGCCTGCTATGTTTTTATTGTCCCGGTCTAACATGGGGCTCTTACAACTTTTGACGACCGGTTAGCCCAGTGGGTAGTGACGCTGCCTACGAAGTGAAGGTCCTGGGTTCGAATACCAGTAAGGACAAATATTTGTGTGATGAGCATGAATATATTCTGAGTCTTGGGAGTTTTCTATGTATTTAAGTATTTATATCTATTATATATATCGTCGTCTAGTACCCATAACAAGCCTTTTGAGCTTACTGTGGAGCTAGTTTGATTTGTGCAAGATTGTCGTCTAATATTTGTTTATTTACAACTTACAATTATTTATTATTTTAGGGCACCATTACAGTACAGGCCATCATTCGCCCCATTTCCGAGCAGTGGAGTGAAAAATAGAAGCACTGTAAACTAGCTTTTATCACCCCTTTTGGAAATGATGACTTCTTCTTGAGTTTTTGGAGAGAAACAAATGTTTGTATGGGAGCAACTACAATCAAAGAAAATAAATACCCATACATTTGAGACAAAGATTGACGTCGCTGGCGGCAGCGCAAAACGCTTCATACTGATAGACACCCACGTATGAAGTCACTTGTACAAAGTAGTTGTATCGTTGTATGGAAAATCCGGTAAATTGTTGTTTCGGTCGCGAAAAACTGCGTTTAAGTACATAGTTGTCATACAATTTTGTTTCCATAAAAGCGTAAGGATTCTATTGTTAGCTTTAAATTTACTCTTGAACAATAAAAAAAATGCATATATTTTCAAAATTTTCGAGGTTCATATCTTTTTATGATTTTAATTATATTTTATAATTTATACTTTATTACGATAATTTGATGGTTTACTATCCATTTAGTTTAGCATCACTACGTTATCAATTTGAGCATGAGGCCGCATGCCTATTGGGGTGTATGTAGGCATGTGTTCCTGTTATCACTAACTAGGGACATAAAGCTTGCAGACTCATTTGCCACGATAACTAGGTAAAGCCAGAAGGATAATGAATGAAAATTGTGTTTATTTAAATAATCCGTTCACACGTTCTCTGATGACATCAGCGTGTGATAGCGGATTAATGACATATGACAGACGGATCCTCCATTGTTATGCAAACCCGTTTCAACGGCGACAATGCACTACACAAAACGTATTCTACTCGTCTGTCAGCCTGTGTCAAGTATAATTGGACCTCGGGATCGGTAACAACTTTGCGTGTTAGGAGGTCAGAACTATACTGGTTTTGAGGCTGATTAGTCGATAAGCGTTGTCTATAAACAGCACGGATACAAACTCCATTGTGGATACTACACGAAATACTTCAATTCAAGGTGACAGGCCGTCTTTTTCAGACTTGGGAACTAAAAACGCCTTTTCTGCGATCTCTGAATGTAGGTGCCGTTTTACCACTAGGTTGTAATTTATTTTTCGGAGCTAATCTTATTAAATTTAGGACAAACTAATTTATCTCAGAAGACACGTAGTACACGTACTTTTTGCATTAATTATCAGAATTTTCATCAGGTCAAAGAGGGGAGGGTTAAAACAGTTACCTTCCATAAAAGTCTTCATAAATGAATGCAATGTGCCTCTGCCTGTATTTACCTAATATAAAAGAATTTAAATGGAATTATATTGTTTAATAGACCGATCGTGTCTAATCAGATGGTCAGACCAAGTCAGCTCATCACATCACTGACTGACCTCCAAACTTCACGGTGCACTCCGCAATGCAAAGGAGAGACACACGTGGTTCTAACATAATGCACGTTGCCTCCGCAACAGGGGAATCACGACCCACAGCATTGAGTACGACGTTAGGAGGAGGATTATGTTTATAACAATTATCATAGATAATTAAAAATAATTAATAATATACATAGTTACAATCCAGCTATTTAGCGTAATAGTTTAGCAATGTAAGAATATGTTAAAATAACGCATCAAATACTGGCTGATATGAATGAATAACACGAACAAACTGGAAACAAAATACACAAAAATGTATAAAAACTAAAAACAAAACATATTATCTAATATTAATATCTAAGGCACTCGTACCAAGACGCTGTTAGAACCTTTTCAAAATATTCCATGTATTTCTTGACATATATGGTAAATGTTATACAAGAATATGTGTCAAGAAACGATGAGAATGACCGAAATTTACAGCATTTACAAAATCGCACCTAAGATCCACATCTATTCTTGAAGTCCAAGTAACCTTAACGCACATATATAAACATATATACATAGGGAAGTGAAGTGTTAGTAAGCGGAGTGAGTGTTACCGAGTATATAATTATCTAGAACTAGAATCACATAATATAAGACAAAATTGAGAAATTCTTTATTAATATTCTAAATGTCGATATTGCTACATTACATGACACTAAAACAACATAAACAGAAAACAAAACCGAGTACTAGTTAACAAAATACTTACAAATAGTATCTACAAATACTCTACTCGATATTCTCGTAATTTTCCCGA
This sequence comes from Epinotia ramella, assembly GCA_947578815.1. Classification (NCBI taxonomy): domain Eukaryota; kingdom Metazoa; phylum Arthropoda; class Insecta; order Lepidoptera; family Tortricidae; genus Epinotia; species Epinotia ramella. The sequence goes on from OX388205.1 coordinate 28,239,021, forward strand.
CTGCAGTTTCTAACACGACTCACGAGATTCGAGTGCCAACTGTCTCGAGTTTTTGACATTTGGTATTTCAACAAACATAGCCTAAGCAAACTTCTCAATTCCGTCCCCACAAAATAACCCCTTAATTCAAACTAACGCGCACGTACGCGTGGTACTAGTGCGTGCCAATTTACGCTGACGGTCAGCGCTAGTTTATACTCATCAGCATTCATGCATTCTACTGAGTAATAAGTTTGAGCGTACGAGTACGCGCGTACAGTACGCGCCAGAGTGAATATCTTTATACATTACCGAACTAAGGTAAAATGTGTGTTACTGACCAAGGTAGGAATTCCAACGACTCTTGCTTATCCCGCAAACTAGAGCAAGCAGAAAAAGTTTTAGCAAGCTCGTCTACCGGTAATTATGTCGAATATATCATTTTGTCTATTCAGTTTAGTATTTTTATATAGAGAGTGATAATTTACATGCAACAGTCATTACTTTGAATTACTTGTATCTCTTGTATTCCCTATCTGTCAGATGCCTTATTCCCACACATACAATACATTTCAATCTCCAATCCTTGGAGTCCAAGGAATATGATTTGCCTGGAAAGAGATCTCTGTTTTCTTTCTCACATAATGCCCTTCAAAAGAAAGCAATCACCTACCAACCCAATAGGTCCCATGAACCCATGCAATCAGAATCAGAAAAAATAAAAGCGCAATTCTGTATAGAAATGATATAAAAATGGCATGCTAGCACAAGACAGACTGTCCATTTCTTTCTAACTAGAACATTTAGAAAAATACGCGTATTTTATCTCGAACGTGGTCTTGTGCTAGCCATAGCGGTTTTAATGAACTTGATAGTCACGTAAGGCATCAAATTCTCAAGTCCAAATCTCACATGCAAGTATTCTTCTAATTGCTTGTATTTAGCTTATAGTCGAGCATAAAGGAGGTTTTGTTTCTCTACAAGCAATCCATAGTTAAGTATTTAATTTTGAATAACAAATAAGAGACACCAGATTTTCAAAGCAATGACTTTATCGTCAATTTAGGGGAAGTTAGCATTAAATTCACGTCAAGATATAAACGTGTCCACATAAGCCGGGGCTACGTAAACTGTAAATATTAGCACGTGTGCGCGACCTTTCGTCAAATAGTAAAACTGCCAGGTTTATGTGAACACGCTGATTGATCGTCGGTGCGTCAGTCGGCGTGGTAAAGCCGGGTTTAGACTAGAGAGCGGCCCAGCGTAATCTATTCACGTTCAGTAGAAGACCTCTTTTGAAAGTTTGTGATGGTCAAATTACTGTATAGGTATGTAATCGATATGACTAAGCGATCTTGAAAAGTAAATGGTTATGGAAAAAAAGTAAATCAGTCTACACGCACGGTCTACTTTTTATTCACTTTTTATTCATAACCACAAACGGTATTAAAGCAATCCACGGGTCAAAGAAAAAACCTTGCTATTATATTTCATCACAGTCAATCAACTTATATTTCCTTAGATAGTAGCTGAATCACCTTTCCTTTCATAACAAGATTGGGGCGTCATGCAAAACTGTATATTCCACCACCGTGGCGTGAAAAGTAAAGTTTCACATTGCGACCCGGCTATATGTGTCTGTAACTTGACTAAACAAGAGGTCAACGTCCTTTTGGATACCAGTTTAGCTAGAAGCTACAATAACATCACAGCAATGTCACCTACAGAATGATAAATACCACACTCCTGGAATCTGTGCTTTTACAACGCGCTTTCTAGTCGAAACATGGCTTTAAACGTCACAACACAGCACGTAGAACAATGTAAACATTACGTCACAGTCCGTCTCGGTTTGACGTCTGCGATCCGGCTGACGGACCGACAACCAGGGTTCCCTAGCAACCGTAGCCGGCACGCAACTTTCAAGACATTTGGTGAGCTGCCAAGATATGGAGCCTTGAAGTGGTAAGACTGTAATAGAAATACGGTGGACGAATGAATCATAAACTCAGGGATTGGGTCTGTTTAGCGAACATTTCGGGAAATTATGTAAAAGTCGCGCCTATTTCGTAGATTTTAACAATGAACAATCCCCCTATTTATTTGGTGAATCACAATTTGTCGTACATTGCTGGGTATACAAGTAAAGATGGTCCCAAAGTACAATCATTGCTTGTCGAGCCAGAAATGTGCGGAAAACTGTCATTATCAGCTGACAATTATCAAGTTGATGAAATAGGTGCTTGGTATAAGACTGACTTTAGTGTATTTTCTATTTGCAATCGTTCTTTTTACATTTCTTTATACTTTACAGCCTAGTATAAAAATGAGTTGAACAACCATCATTTCGAACGAAATAAAAAGCGCGTCCCGAGAACCGACGAATTTTAACAATATTAAAAGTGCTTAGCGGTTAAGTATTTTGGTAGGAAACGGTTGTATAGCAAGTCTTAAAAGCTGCGTCCGGGTTCCATGTGTAATTAGAATGAAAGGTGCCGTATGTACACGCATACGTACCCCAGTTGGACGTGGCCAACATGGCGGCTCTGGTCGTCCGATATCAGCGCCCGCGTCATCGACTCGGTCTGACCGGCCCCTCCCTCGTGCTAGCGGACAAACATAACAATCAACACGGACAAAACAATGCCCCGAAAGCTGTCGTATACGACTAAACTGCCTGACGCCTGCCGGTACCTGTTGTAGTAAAAAAGTAGCACCAACTCGGTGCCTAGCTACAAAGCGCATGGCTGTTAGTCGTGTTGCAATCGTGTTTAAATACAGTGTATCTTTCGTGTACTACGACATGAATAAAATAAATGACATGCACAAACGATACAGAAAGCATGACGGAATGGAAATAAAGGAACCAAATTGAACGTATCGACGAACACCTATGGACTTCAAAAATAAATCGTATTGTTAGTAAAAACTCACTCAGGCAGCTTGGTTAGCACGCTCTCTAAAGGGCTCTTTCACTCGAAAATTTGACTATTAGGGCTGGACCATGGGTCCTGCGCTACTAAGCTCATTCCACACAGTTCAGAGAGGTGTTACGTTCGTGATATAGGTACTATAAACCGGCGGACTCCAATGCTTGCCTGAGTGGTGAGCGGTAGACTCCTGTATCAGCGTCACAGTACAAGCGCTGAAAAATAACAACGCTCTTTGATATGCCTTGACCTCCGCTTACAATACTCTATTATTACTGAGACCGTGCAAAGCAGTGACGCTGTAATGGTAGAAAAGTCAGGGAAGTCAACGCGCACTAAAGATCGTTCAAAGTTAATGTGGCATACCCCAGCTTGAGCGCTTGCCCGCCCGCCATGAGCCCTTCCTCCCCCAACAGGGTGACTTGTTCCTCCTCGCGCGACGGGTCCGCCATCTTGTGCACACACACGCCAAAATGGCGTCAAGGTCAATGACATCCCGCGCAACCAAAGTCACATTAAGCGTTAAATTTTTGATTGATAGTAGAAGATTTGACGACGGCCTTCGTTCGAATCGATTTCAAGCCTTTTCACAGCGTGTTGTTTGACAAATTGACAACAATGGAGTTTCATTATCAATTGGCTGACGTAAAAGAAAACCAGAATGTGACATTGGCTGCGAGCGATTTTATTATGTAACCATTGTATAGAACTATTCACCTTCGCAGACTATACTTATTCTAAATTGTTTTTGAAGCCCAATTTTCATGTTCCTTGAGCGGAGGATTTGTTAACCCACAACCTTTTTTAAAGGAAATAGTTAAGAATCATTAGGAAACAAGTGTGGGAAGGTATAAGTTTGCTTCGTTGTTCTTTAGCACAATAATCAAACACGATTTCGACGAAATTCACGTAGTACAACATTTCTTTAATTCATAGCCAATTAGTAGAGTGTAACAATCAATTAGTAAAATTTTCAAGTGCTTGTGAATCCTATATATATATTAATAGGTATATAATAGGCTTTATGAAACACTGCTCAACATAAAATATAAGTAAAATAAAGATGATTAAAAAACAATATATAAAAGTTTGAAGGGCTAGTTTTTTTCTACAACAGTCCGACCAGTCTTTGGACTATACACATTCACACATCTGTCTTTTTATCACTGGTCAAAGATATAGAACCAAGCTCCACATACAAACAACAAGTAGATTATCCTCTATAACAAAGATCTTATAATGGATCTTTCTACGTTTGATATAACTCAAACGTAGAAAGATCCATTATAAGATCTTTGTTATAGAGGATAATCTACTTGTTGTTTGTATGTGGAGCTTGGTTTTTTTCTACAACAGTCCGACCAGTCTTTGGACTATACACATTCACACATCTGTCTTTTTATCACTGGTCAAAGATATAGAACCAAGCTCCACATACAAACAACAAGTAGATTATCCTCTATAACAAAGATCTTATAATGGATCTTTCTACGTTTGAGTTATAGTGAAGTAAAACAAAGTATTACGGTTTTCATGTTGGCCGTCGCTTGTATAACAGCTGTATCTTATCAAGCCTTAATTACCGACAGCGTGTAACCATTATCAAAAAACGTTACGTAGGTAATTGATCTTTTTGTGTGGGTACCATGTGATTAGCACAAAAAACATGATTGTAACGCGCGAGGTCGTTGAAAACTACATTCTAAGGGAGGGAATTGTTCATAGTATTATAATGACTTGCACACAGATATTTGACCACCTTGAATGGTCAGAAGGACCACAAGACACATCATCATGGTCATGAATAAAGAGTCTTTCTCTAGATTACGTGAGAGAGACAAATTAACGTTATGATATGTCTAGTAAAGTCTTGGTCAGCTTCTTTTCCGGGCGAGTATCCACCGGAGTTGTGGGAGGTAGCGGAGCGGTGTGCAAGCCAAGATTCCACCAATAGCTCTTCCTAGATGCGAGAGCGAGGCTAGCAATTCTATTGGTGGCTTCATTAATCGCACCGGTCCGCTACCTCACATATTACTGGCGGATACTCACCCATATTTAGAAAAACTGTTGCTCCAAAAAGGCCAGCCATAGACTGTCAACTGTTTCAGCATCAGACGAGCCAACAGATTGGTCAGGTCAGTCTGTCACTGGTTACGACTTGGACACGACTTTGAGCGGCGGCGGTGCGCCATACGTGGAAACGAGAGATCAGAGCGCACCATCTCGCTCCCATGCTGCCACAGCCGCTAGAAGTCGTGACAGCTTTGGGCAACTAGGAGATCGGTCTGTTAGAGCAACTGGAAGATATAGGTCTTCAGGAATGTTGACTGCTTACCTCGTCGAAGAACACCTGCGTCTTCCTGAGGATATGCTTCAGCTCAGTCAGCTCGAGGTAGTTCCTCTTGAGGGCTTCAGCATTCTGGTTTACCTCGCGGAGTTCATTTTCCAGCTTCTCGAAGGTGGCCTGTTAGGAAAGAACAAACATTAAACAATGCATTCGTTTTGACAATTCAGTACGATAACAATTCAGGTCTAGGCTTTCAGTATGAGTACAATTTTTGAAGTGAAAACTTCTTTAGCGGCCCTGAGCACTTTTTGGGATGGGGAAAAATTGTTAAATACGCGACAGTGAAGGAGGTCACAAACTTTTATATATTGCTGCTAGCCGATTCGACTTCATTCAAAACTGAACGCTAATCGTAAGAGTATAAAGCCGTTAATCACTTTTTGCAATAGCATATTCTTGTAATATAATTGTAATTTTGTCCAAGCGTCCTTCACCGTTTTGCTATTGAGCAAATTCGAATAGTTCGAATTTGGACGTTATTCCTAAAGAGATAAAGCTTTGAAAAATATTTACCAACGGCAAAAACCAATTGATATTTTGTTCGCCGCCGCCGTCTGCTGTTCTTGCAAATTCGAATAGTTCGAATTTGGACGTTATTCCTTAAGAGATAAAGCTTTGAAAAATATTTTGGCAAAGGCAAAATCAAATTGGTATTTTGTTTGCCGCCGCCGACGAGCGAGCCGGCCCGTCGCACCCAACGCGCCCGCGGCCCGTCCGCCTAAATAATTGATAATTGTTTATAAATTTGCGTCAAATTCATTTTTAGGGTGACACCGTAAGATGTCACGTGACCTGATCGAAAAACTGTTACAATGTTATTGAGTTTTCACTCCCGGAGTGCAACCCGGTCTTTTTTTTTTATCACGACGGTGGAACGGTTGTATACCGCCTGCCTTATCATAAGCAGACACCGTAGCCTATGGACGCTTGCGATTCCATATAGCAATTTCTTAACTCTAATAATTTAAAAATATTTGCCCTTACCGTGAATCAAACCCGGATACTGTTAGAAATCATCAAAGTCAAGATTTTAGTACCGCGTTTTGAACAATCTGACGAAGCGATCAGTTTTTAGAAATGATTGCGCATTCGCGTGTGAAACTTTATTTTTTTGCTAACTAATGTTGTAATTTTTTGTAGGATTTTATATGCTTGAACGTCAGTATAATGACATAATTTATAAATATCGTCTGTTCTTGCATAGTTTTATAAGCCCATCATAAATATTAGTAGATACTGTAGTACCATAAACATTAAACAACTACGTTAGGTTAGGTTCAGGTCGTTTTTAGGGTTCCGTACCCAAAGGGTAAAAACGGGACCCTACTACTAAGACTTCGCTGTCCGTCTGTCTGTCTGTCACCAGGCTGTATCTCAAGAACCGCGATAGCTAGACAGTTGAAATTTTCACAGATGATGTATTTCTGTAGCCGCTATAACAACAAATACTAAACACAAAATAAAATTAATATTTAAGGAGGGCTCCCATACAACAAACGTGTTTTTTTTTGCCGTTTTGTCTGTCGCCAGGCTGTATCTCAAGAACCGTGATAACTAGACAGTTGGAATTTTCACAGATTATGTATTTCTGTTGCCGCTATAATAAAAAATACTAAAAACAAAATAAAATAAATATTTAAGGGGGCTCCCATACAACAAACGTGATTTTTTTGCAGTTTTTATAAATACTGGTACGGAACCCTCGGTGCGCGAGTCCGACTCGCACTTGGCCAGTTTTTTTATTATATAGTCCAAGTTAGCTCAATTCGGGTTGACCAACACTTCGGGAGCTCAAATACCGCGAGCCATCCGGTTGTCTCTTGGACACTGCAACTACGCGCCATTGCTTTGAATAGAATGCCTAATTTGTTTTCTCAAAACACTGGATTCTTTTGAATGTTGTAAAGTTTTGTAAATATAAGATAAACATTTTATCATTCAGCTTTTGGGATTTAGGCATTTTGACTCTCAGTTATTTTGAGAAAATTTACTTACTAATCAGACAGTACAAATGATCGCTGCTAATATTTCCTGCATTACTACAAATCCTTACTAATATTATAAATGCGAAAATGTGTGTGTTTGTATGTTTGTCCTTCTTTCACGTCGCAACGGAGCGTCGTATTGATGTGATTTTTTGTATGGAGATAGTTTAGAAGCTGGAGAGTGACATAGGATACTTTTTCCAGCGGGAAAACATCTAATTCCCACGGGAAAATTCAATATGTTACATTTTTTTATAACCACGCGGGCGAAGCCGCGGGCATCAGATAGTCTATACTATAAAGATATTCTCACTCAAGAGAGATGTTTACTGAGAAAAACCGGCAGCGGCCGGAGAATGCAAGCGTGACGTCACGTAATTGTGATAATTGAGATGTTATTAATGTTTTCTTAGGAGCCGAGATAATTGGCCGTGCTGTGGTGTATCATGCTGTTTAATTGTGTGCTTACTTGAATTTAAGGCGACTGCAAGTACCAATGAATGCGTTTATTAAGTGCGACGTCGAGGAGCGAGCGTTTGTGTCAATTTACTTGTGAATTTACACAAACGCGCGTCGCGCGCGTTTAGATATGCGATATTACAATCTTACTAATTAACACAAAAGTTATGGCCAGAAAACCAGTTTTTTGGCCTAAAATTGTTCAACTTTGATGCCAAATATCTCGAAAATAATGAACTTTTAAGTAAATATGGGATACTATATTGCTTAAAGCCGTTGTTGTTAATATAATGAGCTACAAAAAACATTAGAAAACTAAGGGGTTCAGATCGAAGGTCATTGGCGTATGGGAGCACCTTAATAAACGCAGTCTGCATATGCTCTAAGGGGGAGTATCTACCAGAGCTGTGCTAGGTAGCGGAGCGGAGTGCGAGGAAATATATATCAAGTTTCAGAACTGTCTGGCGAATAATCGGTAATCAGTACGCAGACAACCTTCTAAAAAAGGTACGAGTACGATAGGGAAGATGCAATATTTTCAATTTTGCTTTCATTTCAAAGAATTGCATGTAGGTATGTAGAACAGACCACGAAAGTATAAAAAAAAAATACTATTATTTATAGTCAAAAATTCCTGAAACAAACGGACAATTTAAACTTTCGCGCCTAAACGGATCTACAGTTCCTGTGACGTTAATCATGTGTGTCACTCGCCATAATTGTTTGTCCGTGGTTCGTCCATAGATGTCATAGAGTTGCCTACGTTTTGACTTTTGACAGGAGTGACGTCACCAGACGCTGATTGTTGGATTAAAACACGTTCCGTTTCACATTACTTCAAATCGTAATTATTGTTTGAAATTAGTATAAACAAAAGTAAAAGTCGCTATTATTTTATGTTTTTTCAACATTTTGGTCACAAAATACTGGTAAATACCTATTACAGCTGCAGCTTCCCTATTGCGTCATATAGATTATTAAGACGGTAAGTATATTTAGGAGATGTCTGTAAAGGAGAGCCTCGCGAGCTGGAGACCTCGACTGTACAAGGCTTCCTGGTTTAATAACCTGGTTCGTTTACCCACTTAACAAATTAGCGCTGTCTCATAGCAGCTTAATTAATGAACTGCAGGAAGCACATTCGTACTATACGTAGTACTATTATTTATTCTGTGACATAATACGGTGGACGTCAAAGATGTGTTCACAGTTTTGCTAGTTTTGTAATTAGCCCGGACCTCACGAAATATTACGAAGAAAGTAGTATATCCCTAACTCAAAACATGGGTCATGATTCTTGGCTCTCTGAAGCTCTTCTGATATTCCTAGCAGAGAGGTTCCGTTTCAGCTCCTCTAAGTATAAACTATCGACGCACGTTATCATCATCACATGACCCGAAAGATGTCCATTGCTGGACATCGTTGCAGGGCATAGCTAGGCTCTTTGGGGGAGCCCAAAGAGCCGTACATACTACGCTTTTACTCGGAGATCTGTCTACATTCCTAGGTTGCTAGCCTCTTAAGCGTGAGAATTTAGTCTTGGCAGAGAATTTTCCAAAGAGACTGTGAAGAAACTGGAAGCATGTCTCGCAGTGCGCTTACCTCAAGATCGATCATCTCCCTGGGTTGCGGGGCCTAGCGGCACTCTCGAGGTATCTCTAGCATCGCGGGATCACATCTTCTTTTATCTCCTTTTCCAGGTTTCGGAGCTGGACTGCTCCAAATATGAGCAAGATGACCTTCCGCTGTGCCCTGTTTTGCAAATCCATGTGCTTACCTCAAGGTCGATCATCTCCCTGGGTTGCGGGGCCTCGGGACACTCTCCGGGTATCTCCAGCATCGGGATCCCATCTTTCCTGATCTCCTTCTCCAGGTATCGGAGCTTGCGCTCCATCTCATCGCAGCGACGGACCTCATTGACGAACTTGCGTTGGAAGGCGTTCACGTCAGGGTTTAACTGCGGAAGAGTAAGAAAGTTAGCTGATGAAGAGTATGATTTGATTAAATTATTGTTGCTATTGCTGGAGCAGTATCTCTCTGAATGGTTTTTGATTAATATCAATCGTAACCTGGTTAAAAAAAGAAGCTCGAGAGAATCAACATCGGGAAATCAGTGCTGGCAAGCCCATCTCAGCAATGCCAGCGTTATGCTGAGATGGAATCGTTTTTGATTTCTGACAACGGAGTATGATTATTTGGTGCATTCATAATAAGGTCTGTTTGCTTTGGTTGGTTGACTTGTCGTAAATAGATAGGTACGTTGTTTAGGTAAACAGGGTGAGAACATAGAGTAACCTTTATCATAACTAACGTTTCCCTCATCTGGGTCATTTAGACAGCTTATATAAAAAAAAAAAATTCAAAGAATTTTAAGTGTTTCCACTGTGGAGCCTAAGCAAAAAAAATATTTTGAAGTATATATATACAGGGTGTAATCGTTAAGTGTTTACAGGCCATAATTCCGTAAATACAGCAGATATCAGAAAACTTCTAACTGATATCGAAAGTACGTTACCCAACGAGTAAAATTACACTAATAACGTTTTTGAAATAAAAGCAGAAATATCCCAAATATTAACTTCAAACCCTTCCATAAAAAATTAAAAAATGTAATTAATTATGTAGTGTAATTTTATTTTATTTATATTACTTTATCTATTTAGAAAATGTTATTATTGTAATTTTACTCGTTGGATAACGTACTTTCGATATCAGTTAGAAGTTTTCTGATATCTGCTATATTTACGGAATTATGGCCTGTAAACACTTAACGATTACACCCTGTATCACAGAATAAATAATAGTACAAGTACAGAAGACCCTCTGTTTTGATGTTCACGAATGCCGCCTTTTTACGTGCCTATTAATTATTATTAGCAACGGACCGCACGCCAGCCGCGCGTCATTGAGTTCTATTGCCCGGCGCGAAGGTCGACATTACTCCGCACCTTGCCGAAGATAGGGTTGTCACTTTTTTAAACGTCGTCGGTGGCAAACGAGCGTACGGTCCGCCTGATCGTAAGCGGATACGGTAGCTTTGCACTATTATCTATTCTGTGGCGCAAGCATCGACTATGTGCATAAATTTTACACTTAGCAGCTACTTAGGTAACACCGAAAACATAACAGGCGTGTGACCGCGAACCGTTACGAAGATCGTAAAGTCTATCTCCGTCTCTGTCACACTTACTATTCGAGTGACAGAGACGGAGATAGACTTTACGATCTCCGTTACGGTTCGCGGTCGCACGCCAGGTGTAAATGAGTCCAATAAGTACTGATTTATTTAATCACAATTCGGGATTTTCGTTCGATGATATGTATACATATGTAGATATGCCGTTGACAGATACCTATTTAATTCAAGTATAACACTGTGCTGTTTTACTTGATTCTTGTGTTCGATTTACTATGAAAATATAGGTATAAATGAGCATTTAGTGCTTACTACCTCACCTTTCGGTATCCTTTTCACGCGTCGGAACATAGAAAAACGTGCAATCCGAATTTTGGTCATTGTTTGTGCAACCCGCAGCAATGCAATATACCGTTGCCCTTACTTTATACATCGTATTTACGCGCTTGCGATTGCGACGTTGGTATGCGGGAGACACGCGCGCGAGTGTCGCGGGCCACGCCACGGCGGGGCAACCACTGAATAAGCAGATCCGGATCTGCCGCCGGCATGTACTTATAATTTCACGCAGATCGGCGGAGTGACCCCCCCCTGCCTGTATATAGCATGCTATTATACTAACAATAAGCCAATGACTATCTGTACTATAATATATTTACATATTATAATGACTAAACTGTGAGATTGTAGCTTTGTAAGTTTGTATGTTTATATGTTTGTGTATTAAGACTCCGCTGTCCGTCCGTCGGTCTGTAGATATGTCACCAGGCTGTATCTCATGAACCGTGGTAGTTAGACAGTTGAAATTTTCACAGATGATGTATGTCTGTTGCCGCTATAACAACAAATACTAAAAAACAGAATAAAATAAACATTTAACATAAATATTATAAACAGTGGTACGAAACCCTTCGTGCGCGAATCCGACGCGCACTTGGCAGGTTTTTTTTTTCACCTGTACTGAATAGACTTTCTGGATGGACATATTTTAACACGCGGGTTTACCTGCGTTATGTGCTATACGCTGGCGAAGCCGCTAGTGTTATAATGTGGTTGGTCCATAATTAATTTCACAATGATTCAATACAGTTAAGATATGTCATTCTCGTATATACAATGTGTATTGCTTATACTTGATCAAACGAAATGTGCGGATACTAGACAAAAAAATATCGATAAAAAAATAAAAATAACAATTATATTTAAAAAATTAAGGCGTTTTAAATTTTTTTCTGATGAATATTTCCGAGTTTGGTTTTTAATTCATATCTTTGCGTCTAAACGGTGTAGTTTCTCAAAAGTAGTCTTGTTTTAAAGCTACAAAATGCAGCTAATCGACCAACCAAAAAATAATAACAATATCAAACATAAACCTACAAAAAAAAAAGGTAATTAGTAGAAATTTGTGAAAAAGAACATTCTTTTTTTAAATTAGTGTCTGTAACTTTAAAACTAGCAGTTTGAGGTAGACTTTTTTGCACTTTTTTTTTTTTTTTTGGTAGGCTTTTTTTATTTTTTTTATCGATATATTTTTGTCTAGTATCCGCACATTTCGTTTGATCAAGTATAAGCAATACACATTGTAAATATATCTACGATTTATTGCATTGTACTCTGTATAATACATATCGGAAATGAGTCGTGCAAAGTGGGCGGGCAAGTGATTGAACTGCAGAGACTATTGAAGGTCACTTAACTTGAATACAGTCATGAATACATTTGTAACAAATGAATCGATATTATTGATCTATGAAGCAGGATGCAGGACGAATATTCGTTTGATTGGTTTGTCTTGCAATGTGTATAGGGGTTTTGGGTGAAAGAATAGATGGGTGGATCAACTAGTTTCTGTCACTAGTTGCCATGGTAACGTCTCCTGAGTCACTTTTTAAAACTGCGATTTACGGGTTTTCATTTTTAAATCACCAAATGTGGGCTTTTCTTCAATTTCGACCCTTTTTGTATGGGCCATCTTCTAGGCATGTTAGAAGTCCGTATTGTGACAAGTTCTAAGAAACTTTGTAATTTTGTCTCTTAGCTAAAGGGACAGAATAACAAGGCCCAAAGGTTGACTGGTAGAGAATGCTTAAGTCTGCCTCTTGTACGATAAGTTGTTCTTTTGTGCAATAAAGATTAAATAAATAAATAAACAAAAAAAAATGTGGATTGACCCAGATAAGTACAGTCAATTGAAAATAGTACTTTAATTTGGAGACAAGTATTTAAAAAAAACGAGATTTTTGATGACTATATCTTTGCTAAACCAATATTGGGAAACTAAAAGTAGATAAGACGTGAGATTTGTCATTATGACCTACTTATTCTCACTAGAATGTATTAGGAATTTGGATCAGAAATGATAAGAGATTCCTAATCTTAAGTAGAATCTGACACTTCAGCAGTATCATGGTATCTATATCTATACATGTACATATGGACAACTAGTATTTGCCCGCGACTTGGTCCGCGTGAACTCTTCATCCCTACTACCCTACCTTACTAACTACCCTCAAGGTAAATAGATTAGATGTAAATGCTTTTCAGAGCATCTTAACTGTCCCGACCTCAGAAGAAGCTAAAAAGGTTTTTTATATGTTACAGATTTTTTCAAACGGTACAAGACTATCCCATAAGTAGACATGTAAGAATACTAGTATAAGGTACAATGGGGCTGGCATAATCATGCCGTAATAATAAATAGAAAAAAATAAACTTTCATCCCAAGTTCATCCCTTTGAGGGTTGATTTTTAGGGAATAAAATATACTATGTTTGATCCAAATTATTAAACTCTTACGCCCAATCCATACTAATAATGAATGCGAAAGTGTGTCTCTCTACCTGTTGCCTCTTCACGCTTAAACCGCTAAACTGATTTAGATGAAATTTGGTATAGCAATAGTTTATGTCCTGAAGGACATAGGATAGTTCTCATCCCGGAAATCACCCCCTAAGGGCGTAAAGTGGGGGGTGAAAGTTTGTATGGAGCAACGGTATAAATGAGATACACGCGGACGGAGTAGCGGGCAGAAGCTAGTTTCATCTAAATCCGTCCAGCCGTTTATACATGATTGAGTAACAAACATCCATACTTCCACATTGTAATAATAAGTAGGATTCTTATGACAATGAGTAGGTACCTATAGACAAAATCGTTTGTCTCGGATCAAAGTGCAAATTGACGAATACGAGTACCTAGTCACTAGTACGGTAGTACTCTTTATTATACTGTGTCACTAGTCAGACTATAGAAATGACTAATTCGTAATAGGCACAAATGTTTAAAAACAATGTATTGCTGCATGCACCGATTGCAAATCATTTGAAGTTATCTCAGTTGTCATATCACAATCCAGTTGTGTGAAAGGTTGATGTTTACCCACGTGATCACATTATTTTTTTGGATTCTCATTGAGTTTTTATTTTCTGATGCAAATTAAAAAAGAACTATGCTATCAATGTCATCATACAGTCAAATCCTACTTTTCCTACTAATATTATAAATGTGAAAGTTTGGATGTTTAGATGTTTGTTACTCAATCACGCTTAAACGGCTCAACCGATTTTGACACAATTTTGCACGAAGATAGTTTATACCCTGGATTAAAATATAGGATAGTTTTTATCCCGGGTCCACGCAGACGAAGTCGCGGGCGGAAGCTTGTGCAAAAATATGTATCGGTTTAATCCTCTCATTAATATGTACCGAAACCTCAATCCGCTGACATAGGAGCGACGGGACATATTTATGAGTAAGTTGTATGCACCCATATTTTTAACCCCCGGCGCAAAGATAGGGGTGTTATAAGTTTAACGTGTCTGTGTCAGATACTCTGTGGTATCGTAGCTCCCAAACGGATGGACCGATTTGAATGCGGTTTTTTTTGTGTCATACATAATTTTATTCCGAGTGTTCTTAGCCATGTTTCATGAAAATCTTTTCAGCCGTTTTTGAAATATTGGACTTTGAAATGAAAATGTCGGGGGTTTTTCTACTTTTCTAATTTGTTACACTTGACTGCACAATTGAAATTATGAATATGCGTCTATGGTCTGCTGAGAAGTGAGGCTGCCTAGTGCAGTGAAGCTGGTTGGGTAGCGGCGGCGTCTATGGTCTGCTGAGGAGTGAGGCTGCCTGGTGCAGCCGACTGGCAAGGATCGCCATGAAGTATTAGGACTTCCAGGTAGTAATGACAAGTCGAGACTCGGATAATAACTGTCTTTATTCAGAGAGAATGTATGTCTTATATACTAGTGCATTTCCTTGAGTTCCTATGAGTGGAAACTGCTACCAAGGTTAATAGTACAAAGTCCACGTATGTGCCTATCGGTATGCCGAGGTCGTGGTATTATGTTACAGTTTGTTATGATTAAGTACTGATGGAAAATATGTATAAACTTTCCATCAGCTGTGCCGTGTGCCCTCACTACAATTATTTGAGTTGGCCGAAACGTTAGGGTAGAAGATACCAATTCCAAGGACAGTTTTATAAAAGCTCAGGCTCATTAAATAAAAAGTCAGGCTCACTAAATAATCTCAAACGTACACAGCATTGGACCTGTCACATTTTACGATACAAACTGGTTCTAATCAATAAGAATCCAGAAAGAGTTTCTTGCGACGTTTCTGCCCTGCACGTCCCTATTTTCCGAAGCACTAGGACAGTCAGACTTATGTTCTTTTGCCTGCGACTGCGTCCGTTTTAACTCCAATTTTTGTTATATTCAGTATAAGAAATTAATAATTAATTAATTAATATTTGCGGCCAATCTGACACAAGTTGTCCTAGTCCCAAACTAAGCAAAGCTTGTACTTTGAATACTAGTAAACGATAAACATATTTATAAATAAATACTAAAATACATAGAAAACATCCATGACTCTTGTGCTCATCACACAAATAAGTACCCTTACCGGGATTCGAACCCAGGACCTCTTGCTAATTCACCATAAATATTTCATGCATCTATACGATTATTACACTCGTAAGGCGCACTTGTCCCACCGCCGGCGAGTAAGCGATTGTTACTACGTGCTACTCGCTCAAGCGAGTAGAATGACTGTACTCGCTACTCGCCGGCGGTGGGACATAAGTGCCTAAAGAGAAAGCGTCTAAGAGACTGTAGCTTTGCAAGTTTCTTTGTTTGAGGTAAACTCCGGAACCGCTTATCCGATTTAAAAAAACAAATCGCCCGCGTGTAGAACGAACATTCTGTGTGGTTATAGGCTATCATTTATCACGCGGGATTGCCTGCGCTCTTCGCAATACGCGGGCAAAGCCGCGCGGGCAGCTAGTCATCATACAACCTTCCACATTTATAAAATCAGCTGATAACAGTTCAAATCTGCGGTACAAATATTTGAACATGAATAAAATATGACAAACTAGCTTCCGCCCGCGACTTCGTCTGCGTGGACCCGGGATAAAAACTATCCTATATTTTAATCCAGGCTATAAACTATCTTGGTGCAAAATTTCATCCAAATCGGTTAAGCCGTTTAAGCGTGATTGAGTAGCAAACATCCAAACATCTAAACTTTCGCATTTATAATATTAGTAGGATGATTTCATAGCCTTGGCCGTGACTGTCTAAAACTCTTAAACAGTACGCGTAATTAGGCATGATTGAGTTAAACCAGTACCGTACATTACCATAACGGGTTTGGTAATATCGCAGTGGCAAATTAACTGTGGCTGACAGTGACTTGTCGCGATTAGCGTGTACGTGTGATGATTGTCTGTTAACTGGTAACATTAGAGGGGTTAAAGTTATGATCCATTAGCATTTAAAATATTTGAACATGGTAAAGATACAGATTAGTGATTTATTTATTTATTACGGCGTATATTTTTTTGACCTTTAAAGTTTGTCACTCTTTAGTACCACCCAGGGGACACGTGCAGGGTTTAGTGATTTACATTCTTTATGAAATTGGAACTTTTTGTGAACATATTATTTGGACAATATCCTCCTGGATCCTGGAGATATCGATTGTGCCAAAACTGATAAGTACATCTCTTGATGTCGGAAAATTCGTAAAAGAAATCATGGAGTTCCCCTCGCAAAACTGATCGCTGATTGGCCATTTTTGACTCGTTGTTTATTTTTCAGGTTAACAGTTTCGTTTGGAAATGTTCTGACGACTGCAGATTTTTTAAAAAGTTATGTCCTCAAGTGAGGACCGGGGGATCCAGGAGGATATAGATAGAACATAGGTATACATTTGAATTGTACTTCCTGTTGCAATGAGAATGGATATTAATTCCCCATTAACAGGCCAACAAGGCTTTCTTGTTGGTATTCTGTTCTGACCCATAACCATGGAGAAAACTGTGACAGAGTTTCTTAGAAAGATGTTTAACATGGACTCATAAAAGTTTCATAATTTTTAGTGTTCCGTACCCAAAGGGTAAAACGGGAACCCTATTACTAAGACTCCGCTGTCCATCCGTCGGCCTGTCTGTCCGTCTGGCACCAGGCTGTATCTCATGAACCGTCATAGTTAGACAGTTGAAATTTTCACTGATGATGTATTTCTGTTGCCGCTATAACAACAAATACTAAAACACGAAATAAAATTAATATTTAGGGGGGCTCCTATACAATAAACGTGTTTTTTTTCTGTTTTATAGATAATGGTACGGAACCCTTCGTGCGCGAGTCCGACTCGCACTTGGCCGGTTTTTTAAAATCACAATTTAGTAAAAATATACAGTATGTATGGTTCGCTGGATTTTAATACCATAAATAACAGTTTTAAAGAGTGACTGAAAATACATCATTACAATGAGCAACACTAAAGGCCTACGCTAGCTTACGCGGATTACCCGCAACGGACATCCCGCCTCAAAGAAATTGTATAGACACCGCTAACTGGCCCGCGGCGGGTTGTTCGGAGCGGCACCCGCGAGCGTGCGCACGCGGCGGGCGTCCGCGTAAGCTAGCGTAGGCCCTAAGAAGTTGATTGGCCGATACCAGGGGCGGCTCACTCCGTGATTTCGTCGCGACGCTACAAGTACAGCTGCAGCCGCTATCAAAGACAATATAAACACTACGTTAAGAGCCGGTAAGTTAGGGCTGCTACGCCGCACGCGTTCTATCGCAGCGCGTTACATGCGATAGAAAGAGATGAACACGTTTAGGCTCGTTCGGGGAACCGTTGATAGAGAACCTTCTGTTACTATTATATATTCTGTGCCCATTACACACAAAAATTACCTGGAGCCAGTATAAGGTTGTACTGCATATTGAATAAAAATATATATAACAGCAATATATTACATAACAATTAACAAGTGTAGGTTGGTACTAAGTCACATGCCGCATTCAATTATCCATTATCATATTGATTAAATATAATCATCACCAATAATTCATTGATAAAGTAGGATTACTGTTACTAAATAAAGATCAATCAAATTCTTTCTGTAAATGTAATTGATAAAAGTAAGGTAGGGCCGGCAGGGCTTTGAAATCATGTGACAAAGATTTGTTGTGGGCGGCCATTGATGGTGGCGCCAGGGATGACATGAATGTAAATCACTTGTTGTGTGGCCTTCCGTTTCTTCACCAAATGGACAGAGTCCAAGGAATACCTGGGCTGTTATTCGCTACACGCTAAACCGGCTCACCCCGCCGGTCACCCGTAACGAAACTAGACCTCTACCTGGACTTAGTTACTGCGCATTGTGGTGTCAAGATATATTTGTGGGTGAGCTTTGAGGTGAGCTTAAAACAAGTTACAGAACGGCAGCGCTAGCTGAGCCGGGTCCATTTCGCGACAGCAGTCTTTTTACAAGCTTGTATTTAACTTGACCTGAGGCCCTAGCACGATAGGTTTTGTCGTCACGTTTCAGTACATTTTCGACGTAAAACGTGACGATAAAACCTGTCGTGCTAGCTGGGCTGTTAGTTCGTTTGTCAGTTTGTTAGTGTGGGACAAATCTTGGAACTAAATTTTGAACTAGTTAACCTCAACCGATTACGCTGAAATTTTGGGTAAAGGTATAGTTTAGATGACAATTTAATATTATGGTACCATTGAGCTGATCTGATGATGGAGACAGAAGGTGGCCATGGGAGTTCAGTACTTAACCTACGTAACCAAGATGAGTTTGGGCTCGGTAGAATCGTCTCAATGAGAGTTGATCATGGTAATCGGTATACAGAAAAGTACAGTTGCAATAAAAGCTTGTACCAAAAATGAAATTTGGGACAGAAACTTATTCATTTGTGTGTGTGTATTAATTACTAGCTGTCACTAAAAAAACTGAATTTGAATGCTAATGGCTTGACCAGAAGGATGCCGAAGACTGTGTAAAGTGGAGAAGAAAATGTAAAAAAGCAGCAGAGTCCAAACCAAGTTGTACATATGTTATGTCAAGTAAAGGCAAAGATATGTGTCTAATAATTTACTTTAAAAACAAAGTTTAACCGACTTCAAGTCTGTACCCAAACCGCATCAAGCATGAGTTCCCAGATCCTGATCTGATGACCATAGGACCACCTGTACGTCTAGCACAACTCGCTGACAAGTCGCTTCGCGCGCGACTGAGCGTCTCCTGTCTCACTCGTACCGTGCAAATTAGATAGAGAAGGGTAGATCTTTCTCGACACGCGTCGCGGCGCGGTGTCAGTTGTGCTAGCCCCCCTGGGAAGGATGCTCGTTTAAATGGACTGCCCTAAAGATGTCAAGTGACCTAGAGTGTTGTTTATTCAAATACAACAGATGTGGAATACATATCTATCTGACTTTCTACATTGAATGTCACTCTCAGATTGATATATGTGACATACAATGCAATAATTATAATTCATCATCTATACTAATATTATAAAGAGGAAAAGTCCATGTAGCTTTGTAAGTTTGTATGTAACAGCACAGATTAAAGAATACAAGTACAGATACCCAATCTCATAGAGCAAAAGCGTACCGTCCTAATGTAGGCAATTCTGTATACAATTTTAGTCCCGTAGCTACACCAGTAGATGCAGTATCCGAGCTACCACGGCTATGACGCTGTCAGCCTTTAGTAATACATTGAGATATCACCAGATGGCGTTGACTTCCCGGGCAACAAATAGAGTATTTTTGATTTTTTCGATATAAAAGTAGTATTTTAGAGACAATATTACACATCACACAAAAATATACATAACCAAATGCTTAGAGCCTGTGGTTCCATAGAACTTTCGCGACCCGTGATGGCGCCATCTAGTGACAGTACCCAATAATACGTAGCAAGCTTGAAAGCTGACTCGTATAGTACGAGTTACATGGATTTAGTATCAATTTTATTGCATTTACTAAACTTATAAAATATACCTTTATTGTATGTGCGGAAGTATGTTTGTGATATAATTAAGGTACGTTGAATTTATTAAGGTGTAAAAATCATTCTATCTTCACGATTACTGGTTCAAATGTTTCGCTCGCTACCTGTGTCGCCATCTATGAGTTCTTTTTTGTAATAATTATACGTTGTTCGAGTTGGGAGGCCATGGTAACAGGTAATCTCCAGATCCACTTATCCAATTTCATTATTTTTTTTCACCTGCATGTAGCATACTCTTTGGGTAGTTATAGGCTATTTTTGAGTAAAGCCGCGAGGGCAGCTAGTTAAGAAATATATACAAAGAGCCAATATGAATGAATAGGAAAACAAAACCACTCACATATTGAATATAAAATTTGCCACACAACATTATTTTTGTAGTATTGTCTAGAAAATTGGTCTTTTATTCTCCAGTATACACTATTGTCTCTTTGTGGTAAATACTAGATTTACAATGTGCAATTTATCAACCAGCACAGTAGACATTGTTTAATGCTCCACTACACGTGACAGACCACTGTGGAAGAGCATGTGGGAGGCCTACGCCACGCAGGCGACTACTGTTACCTGAAGTAAACTTTATAAAACAAAACAAAGATTATTATGTACTTAAGGGGCTACCCGAGGTTTTCATCGATTTTTGACAAGTTTTGAATCGTATCTCCTACTTTTGCACTACAGATAGAATTATAAATCAAATGGCTATCGGTTCTTCAATTACTCCAGGCAAAATAGGGTCAGCTAGTATGGCGAAATGGAAATAATTTATAATAGCTTTTTTTTTCTGCGTAACAGATAAATTATAATTGTATTAATAACGACGAGACTAAATCCGACAAAATATTTGTGATTTAGATATTTTAATAAATAATTGAAAATTTATAAATTCCTGTAAAATCGGAAAAAAAATTTAACTCATTTTTTATTCTTTGTTTTGATAAATTAATATTTCCTCTATAAGTTTGATGATAAATCAGGCAAAAAATGTTTCCGAATATTACATTTCTATTTAGTAGAT
Organism: Epinotia ramella; assembly: GCA_947578815.1. Taxonomy (NCBI): domain Eukaryota; kingdom Metazoa; phylum Arthropoda; class Insecta; order Lepidoptera; family Tortricidae; genus Epinotia; species Epinotia ramella. The sequence goes on from OX388205.1 coordinate 28,260,212, forward strand.
CCCTAACATTTTATTCATTTACCATATTTCCGTGTCCAAAAATAATAATTGGCTGTAGGTTCCTACATTCTTTGATGAATGTAGTGGACACAAACATTAGAAACGAATCGCACACTAAACAACAACGGAGGGTGGATTTTAGGGGTTAAATGCTGTTTAACTATTTAAAAAAATGCAAATTGATCAGTTACTTTTGGGATTTTCATTATAAGCTATTTTTCATCGAATAATGTACGAATCCCCTTATAAAATCGGTTGCAAGTAATGTTATTACAAACACCTGTTAAAATAGGTTTAAAAATGCCGCGCGCGAGCCGCAGAGCTAACGTGATTGGCCGGCCGCCCGCTCGCCGCGTAGGTACTACATACTAGGTACGTACCGCACGAATCGCAACGATTCGCGAAACCATCTAACGCGTCTAAGATCTAGTTGTTGATAGTAGTTAAATTTTAATATACTCGTTGTGAAACGAATTATGAAAATATTTAAGTATTTTTATTTAGTGTTTTTTTTATGCCTTGACCTAGTCCTCGACGGCCCTCGACCCCGCGGCAGACCTAAGAAGCGATGGCTGGATGTCGTGAAGGCCGACATGAGCGAAAACGGGCTCACAAAAGAAGACGCCCAGGATCGTGCAAAGTGGAGGAAAGCGAGTAGGAAAGCGGACCCTGGCAAAGGCCGGGATAACGCTAGGTAGAAGAAGAGGAGATTTAAGTATTTTTATTTATTTATCAATGAGTGACACTGACGAGCGTGGGATGAAGATACCTATGCAATTTAACTTTGAACTTTGACGTAGGTAGTGGAAGTTGGAAAAAGGGACTTCAAAGATTGTGCACACGTGTATATTATGTAGTTTGTGATAGACTTTTTAAGACTAGAGGAAGATGCTTGCTTTGTTTACATTAATTTCTTTTTTGGTTCAGTTTTATTTATATATTTAGTCTTTATTGCACTAAGGACAACTTATCGTACAAGAGGCGGACTTAATGCCGTAAGCATTCTCTACCAGTCAACCTTTGCGCAAAGCATTCGTTAAAATAGTAAACTAGAGAGATTTATACCCTTACCTATTATTTGATTTTTATTATGCCCAATATTACACGTTAGATAATATACAGGGTGAAAAAATCTATGGAACCTGAAGGGAAACCCTTAAGACAGCTCATTCTCTCGCTCTCATTATCATGAATTAAACACTATTTAAATTTAATTTACCTAGTTTTAGCCCGAATTACATTTGAATTACAATTTACTATCGCAATCACTAAAATTTATTGACCGAAAACTTTTCGTATTTTTATGACTTCTCCGAATATACAATTCATTACTTTTTTCATTTACCATTTGATGTTATCCAAATGTGTCAGTTGTCCGAAAAACTTTTACCACTACAGTCTTTTGAGCTTTGTTACAACTTTTGTTTCATAGCCAATTTTTGACTTATCCAGCATTACTTTCCGCATTTCATACGTTTAGTCAAATGTTCATTTTGAATGAAATTCAAAGTAGTTTTACAGAGACTAAGGCAGGTCGGTGTAGGTACGACGACGAGCGAAGCGAGGAGGAGTTTTAGGTGAACTGCGAGTTTGCGACCCTACATCGCGCGAGCCGAGCGAGCGTAGCGTGCCGTGGCAGCGGCCGGCGAAGCGCCAGAACCGAACACTTTTTTACTACTTAATATTTACATAATGTACTGTATAAGTAAGGGTCAGGTCGGAAGAAATAACTTGATAAACCAAATGTTGTAATTATTTAGTATCGATTTATTTAAAGAACACCCTGCCTAGAGATGGTGTTTACCCAACCTACCCAGAGTTACCCATTTCATCCCAAACGTCGTCTTGTGAAGCATTTCTGCAAAATATAATGAAACTTCTTACGTCATAGTCATATAGGAATGTGTAAACGTAAACGTTGTTCTCATTGAGATTTTCTTACTTGGTTACTTGCTAAATATGCAAACAATATAGGCTCATCTTTCCCTGGCCAGACTATACGTGTGTTATTTTGAATAATAGTACATTACTGCAGAGGCAGTGAAGTAAGGGATTGCTGGACTAGTCCAGGCAATGAACTGACAACTTGTATGGAAAAAATGTCAATTTTGGAAATAATTTATAATAGCTTATTTTTTATGTAAAACGGATATATTATCAACTAAATAGTTACCCAGCGACAAAATCCGACAAAATTTCAGACATCGAAAAAATGATAAGTTCTTCTAAAAAGTCAGTAAAAATATTAATAAATGTTTTTGTCTTAATTTTGGTTCATTTACATTTGCTCTATAATATTCAAGATAAATCGTACAAAAAAAGATAATGCATGCTTCATTGAAATCTACATAATTACTTCCGAGTGGAAAGTTTGTCGGATTCTTGACCAAATCATCTTAGAATAACATTTTCAAATGAAATCAACAAAAAAAACGCTATTATAAATTAATGTTTTTCAAAACCGTATTTTGCCTGGAGTAGACGAGATTGGGGTAAACGGCCGAGTCGTAGACGAGGCCGGATACAACGAGTCCAGCAATCCATGTTCCGGCCGAGGATTGTATAGTGCGTTTCTCAGACGATGTGAGGAAATATTAAAATAAAAATAAATACAAGGTAATCAATTAAATAATAGGTAATTTGCCGCCTTTTTATTTTTTAAACATGCCATTTAAACAAGCCGTTCGAGCACTATGTTTAACCGCACATAGGTATAGTACCATCGTTTTTTTTTATGTCACAAGTTTGCTTACAGAACAGAGTCTAGTGGTGGTTGGCAGTATGTAATTTTTCCTTTGTCAGTTTAATATTAGTAAGCAAATTTAAAAAGTTAGATTAGCGGACAATAATGGTTTTACTTAGGGTTACTTTTCTCAGTCCAGTTCCATAGGAAACAATTCACAGCCGTTACTAGTGTTAGCAAATTGGTGGGAACTGGCGAGAATAACCATCGAATACCAAAACCAAATGGTACTCAAGTATTGCATTTTTATCGAGTCGATACACGCGTAACGTAGCTGAAAATCGAATTTACCAGTCAGGGATATTAATATTTGTACCAGAGTAAGGATAAAAACTGACATAGAGGCGTACACAGATATTTATGCCCTTTTTTTGTACATATATTAATGCCTGACTTTAAATTTTCACCAAGATTAAACATATGATTAGTAAAAATAAACCAAATTAGCCCAAACTACCTACAATAGACGGACAGACAGACAGACAGACAGACAGCGGAGCCTTAGTAATAGGGTCCCGTTTTTACCCTTTGGGTAAAACAATATCACAGATTTGAGTAGGGCAGGCAGTGTCTTTCTGCCTTTACGTGGTGCACGCCACTGATGTTATGGATTTACGGTGGTTTTCTTTCAGGGCCCATAGGTTTTTCCACTCTGTATAGCTATAGCAGCTAAGCAGTATTTTAGCAGCGTGTTCTTTCTTACCCATTCCAATAATAAAGTACCTACTTCAATGATCAACTACAATGATGTGCAGATGGATCTTGTACTACAAACTCACAGACGACTTAACCTAGGTTAAGTGGTCTGTGTACTACCTACGCAGATTAAGTGGGAAATTAACTATTTTAAGTAGGAAATCACTTGTTAAAATTGCCGTCACTGTTTTATAATGATGACATTTATCAGTAAATAATTATGAAGCATTGAGACACCAAACATAGAAATGTACTAAATTCTTGGCACGTTTTCACTAAAATATGTTTATTTCATTAATTGTTAGCGCGTTTCCCGCTTACGCCATTATTACACCGTGAATAGTCGCATTCTCCTACTAGCACATCGTCGAAGACGATATAAATGATTACAAATAATCTGCGTAGGTAATGTAGGTATCTATCTACTTCGCGTCACAGAAAAGGACTCGTTGCGTGCCGCCGTTGCGAGCGAATGTGATCGTTAACACACGCGGAAAGAGCTCAAGTTCAATTGTAGAATTAAACAGGACTATTCAAATGTGTATTATGCTTTACATAAACCTTTTTTCTGTAGGATTCGTGTACTACTTTAATAATCTATATAGTTAAATTAAATTTGGACACAATTTGGTCCTATAAATATATTTTCCGATAGTTTATTGGAGTAAATGTATTTATATGCAATTCTAAACAAAAATCTATACGATTTTTAGCAAAATAGGTTCGTCAATTATTTTTATGAGAATCAAATCAAAGTACTACTTATTACAATTTTTTTCTACCAACTTCTGTCACCTGTCACCCAAGCCATGCATTTTGTTAATATATTGATTTTACATGTAAAAAAAATGTCGGATTTCATTGTTTACAGGTTAAAGACAATAATATTGTTGTGTTGACGATTATAGACAACTATTATTAATTTTAATTAATAAAATCGGCGTATATTTGACAGTATTTTTTTATACCTACTTTCGGGTCGAATGTTTGTAAGATTCGTAAATAGAGTATCTTAAAATATGTATTTATGACGGAGAAAAAAAACACAGGCTATTATAAATTAATGTTTGGCGAAACCGTATTTTGCCTGGAGTAAATCTTTTGTCTCCATTTTGGTCCACCGGATTTTAATTTTGTACGATTTTTTTAAACATTGTCTAAAAAAACACTTATTTCGTATCTCTATGGACGTGAAAGATCTAACATATACGAAATCTACATATTTGGGTTCGTCTGTGACGTCTCTAAAAACTGGTCCAGGGTTTTCATTTTAAACCAATTAACACAAAAGTTATGGCCAGAAAACCAGGTTTTCTGGCCTAAAATTGATCAACTTTGATGCCAAATATCTCGAAAACAATGAAGTTTGAAGTAAATATGGGATACTATATTGCTTAAAGCCGTTGTTGTTAATATAATAAGCTACAAAAAACATTAGAAAACTAAGGGATTCAGATCAAAGGTCATTGGCGTATGGGAGCCCCTTAAGCAAATGTAATCCTACTAATCCTACTAAATTTATAAATGCGAAAGTTTAGATGTTTGGATGTTTGTTACTCAATCACGCTTAAACGGCTTAACCGATTTGGATGAAATTTTGCACGAAGATAGTTTGTAGCCTGGATTAAAATATAGGATAGTTTTTATCCCGGGTCCACGCAGACGAAGTCGCGGGCGGAAGCTAGTAATATTATAAATGCGAAAGTGTGTGTGTGTTTGTATGTTTGGCCTTCTTTCACGTCGCAACGGAGCGTCGTATTGATGTGATTTTTTGTATGGAGATAGTTTAGAAGCTGGAGAGTGACATAGGCTACTTTTTCCAGCGGGAAAACATCTAATTCCCACGGGAAAATTCAATGTTACATTTTCCTATAACCACGCGGGCGAAGCCGCGGGCATCAGCTAGTAGTAGAAATAAAGGCTATTTTTTTATTTATTTTTTATTAATGCTCCTTTATACAATGTTCTGGTCAGAATTTTATTGTATTCTGTTTTAATGAGAAACATCAAGTATGCCTTTAAATCTGAGGTTAATTGGACGTAGTTAAAGGAAAAGGATCCAATCCACAAAATGACCAAAACATGAGTTAAGTATACCAGAGAGGTCTCTGAGGCGTATATTTTCATTCAGCAAAAAGACGCCCCGCTCACATAGTGTTTTCATATTTTAATCAACATGGGATACCATCCCACATGTATGACGGAGTAAAAAAGATATCCTTCATAAAGACCCATAACGCTTGGAACCGTACAGTGATATTAGATCAGTTACATAATTGATTCACATTTGTTTTAACAAAAGAAATCCAACCTGCTTGGACCATTTTTAAGAAAATGCAATTCACACGTTTTACTTTTAATATTTTCAACGAAACGGATCCAATCCGTTTGGATTCTTTTTGAAAAACTAAATTTAGATTCTTTAAATCTTTTAGATATACAACAAAATAGATTCAACTCACTTGGATCAGTTTTGTTGAGTTGTTTTGAATCCTGCAATGGTGTCTTAGTAAACAACAGAAACGATCCTATTACAATTTTTTTTTTGTAAATCTGATTTTTTAAATTCATTTAGCTTTATTTTTAATCATTAAAAGAAGTTTTCACTATAAAGCAGCCTTTATTACGATTTTTGCTGTCAGTATTATTGTCTTGGATCATTATACGTAAATGTATTATCCGATCCAGCGCACATAAACCATTTTTAGGAAAATGGTTATATTAACAACTAACTTCTGCCCGCGACTTCGTACGTGTAGGTATAATTATGGTTTAAACATGATATTCTTATGTTTAACCATATTACTGACAAATTTGAAAATAAACATTCCATTTCCATACTGTGCGTGTAAGAGTTCAAATTGTCTTCGAATCGAAATAAATACCCTCATAAACTTGGTCGTCTATAATATTATATAGATCCCCAAAGTATCCTTTGAGAGAGCGCTCCCTATGCGAGCCCCAGGTCCGAAGGCCCGATAGCGAGCCCCACGGACACTCACTATCCCCCAGGTGTCTTGCAAGCGAGACCTGAGGCCAAAGTCCCTAAATCTGAGCGGCGAAGCAAACCTTCAGAGAGTGGTCTTAATTTTTTTTTACGAGGGCCTAAGGCCCGAGGCCGAGCCCCCATAGATACTCGTTATCTCCGAGTAACTTGCAGGTGAAACCTTAGGGCCGAAGACCTGAAGGTAAACGGGGAGCAAACGGAGCCGAAGGCTGAGCTTTTCGTAGGAATGAAAGGCCCTAAGCATACTTTTAGAGAGCGGTCGCTATGCGAGCTCGGGGGCTGAAGGCCTTACTGTCCCCAGGTGTCTTGCAAGCGAAACTGGAGACCAAAGTCCCCAAGGGGAGCGGGCAGGCAAGTGATGCCGAAGGCCGAGCTTTTCGTAACAATGAAAGGTCCCAATCAAGCCCTAAGAAAGCGCTCCCAATGCAAGCCTGAAGGCCGAAGGCCGGAGCCCAAAGTCCCCAAGGGGAGTGGGCAGGCAAGCGAGGCCAAATGCCGAGCTTTTCGTAACAATGAAAGGTCACAATCAAGCCTTATAAAGCGCTCCCAATGCGAGCCCGACGGCGAGCCCTCACGGACACGGACATTTCCTATCCCCAGGTGGCAGCGAAGCCAAAAGCCGAGCTTTACGTTCAAATGGAAGGCCCAAAGCATCCCTTTAGAGAGCGCTCTCAATGCGAGCGCCTACGGACACTCATTATCTACGGGAGTCTTGCAAGCGAAACCTGAGGCCCGAATTCCCGAAGGTAAAAGGGGAGCCAAGCGATGCCGAAGGGTGAGCTTTTCTGTAGGACTTAAAGGCTTTAGCATGCTTTAAGAGACCGCTCCCTAGGCGAGCTCGAGGGCCCAAGACCCGAATGCAAGCCCCCGCGGACACTTACAATCCCTAGGTGTCTTGCAAACGACCAAACCGACCTGTGGCTAAAGTACCGGAGATGAGCGGCGAGGCAAGCGAGCCCTCACGGACACTTACAATTTTTTATTGATAATGAGTCTTTCATTCCAACGAAAAGCAAGGCCTTTGGCCTCGCTTGCTTCGCCACTCACCTACGGGACTTACCTCGGCTCGCCACTCACCAAGCAAGCGAGGCCAAAGGCCTTGCTTTTCGTTGGAATGAAAGACTCATTATCATTCCTTCAGAAAGCGCTCTAAATGCGCCCCCATGGACGGGCACTCATTATCTCCCGTTGTCTTGCAAACGAAACCTGAGGGCGAGCCCCCACGTACACTTACTATCCCCAGGTGTCTTGCAAGCGAAATCCCAGGCCAAAGTTCCGAAGGTAAGCGGCGAGGCAAGCAAGGCCATTTTGTTGGACTGAAAGGCCCAAAGCAACCCTTCTGAGAGCAGTTCTCAATGTGAGCAATCACCCCTAAGCACACTCATTATCTTCCGGTGTCTTGCAAGCGAAACTTAAGGGCCGAAATCCCGAAGGTAAACGGGGAGGCAAGCGAAGAAGAAGCAAAGCGAAGGCTGAGGTTTTCGTAGGAATGAAAGGCCCAAAATATCCCTTTAGGGAGCGCTCCTTATGCGCTCCCAATAATATTTCAGTGTCACGAGAGTTTTCTACATAAAAAGAATTGGCACCTTTATACTCAATTCTCCGCGGAATGCCGTTTTGTCCAAATTTTATACCCGCATTTTTAGATTTGTATGGGATTCAAGGAGTTCCCATACAAAGTTCAACCCCAGTTTTGGTCCCCTTTGCACCCTTATCATAATATTTTTTATAGCCTAAAACCTGGCCGGGGATTTTCTCAACAGATTAGTAAAGTTTGCATCAAAATCCGTTCAGCCGTTTTCACGTGGTGCGCGTTCACATAAGCAGACAAACAGATAAACAGACAAAAATTCTAAAAACTGTTGGAACGTGTTCTGTTATCGATTCTAAGTATCCCAGCAAACTTTTTTTCGAATATCTTCCATGTACAGACTTTCGACCATCTTCAGCTTTATTTTATGTATGTATAGAGATGGTTTTACATGATTATTATGCCAGTTTTATTTCGTGAATCCTTATTACAAAATTAAACAAAAGGAAGGGTCTATGAAAAGTGTATTTTCGCAAAAAAGATCCAACCCCACTTTTGGTCGAAATCCTGAAAAATATAGCATTTAACTGAATTCTGTGTGAAAGAATGTATAATACACGACTCAACTCAATTTTCATCCAAACATATATTATAAAAAAAATGTACCAGTTTTGAGGAATCACGGTTGAAACTTTAAACCGCCATAACTTTTGCTCAACTTTCTGTGGATTGGATCTTTTTCCTTTAACTACGTCCAATTATGACTGGAATAAATACTATATTTTGTAAATTACTTTGTTTTATTTGAATTGGAGAATAATTCATAATTTATGATCTACTAGCTTCCGCCCGCGACTTCGTGTATGTGGACCCGGGATAAAAACTACTGCTATATTTTAATCTGGGCTATAAACTATCTTTGTGCAAAATTTCATCCAAATCGGTTTAGCCATTTAAGCGTGATTAAGTAACAAACATGCAAACTTTCGAATTTATGATATTACTAGGATTCTGAATTAAACTAGGGGTTGTAAGCTCCCAGACAGATTAACCAATCCGAGTGTGTTTTTTAAATAGAATGTTGAATGCTGGATTCTATAGTATCAGTCAGTCTACACCACCATTTTAAATACTGTTTGCTTAGCATGTTTAATTTCAATCAAAATATACTTTCTTCTTGAAATAATAAAATTTAACTTTAATAAGATGGTGTATCATCCTTTTGCATATAGGTAATATACCTAATTGCACAAATTGCATAAGCATCTCTTTTAAACTATTAAAGATTGTTGATCCTCATGATTCCTTTGTATGGGTACATATAATTGTATGTAGGTATTTAAGTATGTATTAAATAAGTTTATATTGTATGCATGTATATAAAAAATTAACAAAATTATTTTTTATTTATAAATGTCATTTTACATATCATATCATATTAAACTATTTAAAATAAAAGGGTACATACACTATGGGTTAATAATGAATTATTAACTTAGTCAAAAAGCCCGCCCCGCGCCATCTCCGGCGGAAAGGTGCCCATCACGCCTTTGCCGCGCTGAATCGCGATGGACAGACATTGCACCAGGAATGACCCGGAACGGGGGTCATGACCCCTCTCCGCCAGACGGCGCCCAATCTCCTTAACAAATTTTCTGGCCTCCGAACCCCAACACCCGGTCGTTTCTACCGCGAGCGGGACAAATAAATAACTCTCCAGTGCAGAATATTTGTCCTGCTTCCTAAGAGAGCCATATTAAAAATGTAATTAATTGATTTGTGTTTCCATTTGAGTCTCAGTATTTAGGATCCTGCACCACTAAAGTTTCTGTGTTTAGCCCAATGGTTGACTGGTAGAGAGTGCCTTAAGTCCACCAATCATCCTTTATTTTTTATATTTGTGCAATAAAGTTTATATAAATAAATGTAATGTGGGAATAAATTCTATGTACATACTACACTGATTATAGCATTTAAATGTTCATGTGGCTGATTTTTATTCTGGTAGAATAGTGTTAATTAATAGTTGGCGATAAAAAAAGTAATCTAACCAGGTATTCTGAACGTATTCATAATGGAATCATTAACTAATCCATTTAGGTATCCATTCATTGTTATATTGCAGTAACAAGATTTGTTTTCATCCCTAACACAAAGCCATATAGTATTCTATACATTGTGGAATCCGTACATCGGATAAGGTATTCATATCTAGAAAATATAGTGCCAAGAAGGGCATAGCAAGCGAAAGTAGGTCAAAGATTAGTTCGTATTGCTTACTAAAATCTAAACCATGCAAGGGGCGTACGGGCCGATGGCAACTGAATACTCACATCGCGGAACTGCACCAAGCCCAGTTCTCCCAACTCGGACACGCACGCATAAGCAGCTTCACTCTGCAAGAAGAGCTGACATAATGTCATCTCCTCACTCCTGAACAACGACCCCATATTGCACGTTTGTCACCACACACTACTACTAAATCTACACACGGCTCCGTCGCATCAGTCGCGACTGACTTTGGCGACGAAATAAACGGGAACAAACAAAATCAATCGATGAATCTCCAGCGCGGCACGTCATCCATGCGCGATGCGACAGCTGATTTGGATTGCCAGCGTGGAATTATAAAATCCGCTATATTCAACGACTTCATAACTTCATAAGGTAAAATTGGAAAACATAATCTGTATAATAAATATTACATTCTGTATCTGTAAAATTCAAGTTTAGAAAAACAAGTAGAACCAGTAAATTAATATGTTTCATTATATCTTTCATTATTTTTTTATGCAAACTTTCTAATTACCTACTTTTATTTTACGAAAAATTGGGGAAATTCTTTGCTTGGTAACATTTTATTTTTTTCTTATTGCTGTCTCTTTTTCTCAATTGATTACCACTTGGATTTACGAAGTGGGGTTCTAGTTTTAAATAGTTGTAAAGAAAATATTCTAAGCTTTTTCATACTCCATTCAGTTATTTCGTCGTTATATCATGTATTTTTATTTCCGTGGACTATATTCTGTAGTTTTTTTATGGGCCAAGCATTATGTAAATTTTTCAATAGTTCAATGTTATATAAACTAATAATGACTAGCAGTATTCATAAACATCAACATTGACTACTATACGCCCGATTTAAATAGCGCTAAAACGTCAATGTTCCTTTTTGCTTTCTCTGTTATACGTTAAAAATTTGGATAAGCTAGCTTTTTCTTTCACAACTTATGTCAGGTCTATGTGGGTGGCTCTACTAAACAGTTGCGTTGTATTTGTGTGGGTGTCGATTATTGAGGTTATAGCGAATTGAATTAAAAATAATTTACTGAATTTAGCCTGTATAAATAACTTCTCAATGAAAAACTGCTCAAAATGGTCAGTACACCAGTTAAACTATATCACTCTACACAGTTCTTGTCATGATTAATTAAGCGTTTTATTTATATTTTTAGGCTCTGCTCGGCGCTCAACTGGTTATCACTCTAGTAATGGTCTCAGTGATTCAAAAGTTGGGGAGTTATTCGTTCGCAAGATGGCTATTATGTTCAACAGGGTTGATTAGGTATTTGTACCCTGATAACAATGAGTTGAAGGCTTTGGCGGGGGTACCTAAAGACAAGCCTAAGAATAAGAAAGGGGGGAAGCATGAGGCGAATGGGAAGCCGGAAACGTTTCACGTCCCTCGGAGTCTTGAGATACAGCTGGAGACGGCGCCGGTGACTGCGCTGGATGTGATACATTTAAGATATTACATGGAGTATCAGTGGATAGTCGACTTTTCCTTGTACACCAGTATTGTGTATATATTGTCAGAGGTAAGATGAGTTTTGACCCTCTTTAAAACATTTGAACACAGGTTCCTATATTAATAAATATAAATAGCTAGTATGTATGTATGCTTTATTGTTATTGTACATAAAACAGGTGGAATACAGCAAGTACAAAAAAAAAACATCTAACCTTTGAGTAAATGAGTTAAGAGAGAGAAAATAGACAAGTAAATGATGACTGGGTTCTTGACACTGAAATGGTTAAAAGGAATATTTAATTATCTATCCTATAACAGTAGTCTGTTTGAGATGACCTGGCATGATTCCAAAAATAAAGCTAATATGTTTAATATTTCAGGTGTACACTTCGGTATTTCCACTCAAAGATGAGTTCAACCTGAGCATGGTGTGGTGTTTGTTGGTGGTTCTCTTCTCATTGTATCCTTTGAGTCAAAAAAAATAACAAGTTGTCTTCTCCAGCAGATCACCTTACAGACGGTCGCCGACGGTCGCCGACTGTCGCCGACTGTCGCCGATACGCCGCGGCGATCGCTGTCGTGTCGCACCGCGCACTCGTCGATGTGTGTGTGAAAAAATACGTGCTCTCTCACACACGCATCTACGAGTGCTCGCTGCAACACAACAGCGATCGCCGCTGCGTATCGGCGACGGCCAGCGACCGTCGCGGGAGTTTGACAGCTGCAGGTCGGTCGCGGGCGGTCGCTGCGTGCTGTCGCTCGTCTGTAATAGTACATTACTTACCAAGGGCTGTAAAAGAAAGAAAGCCCGAGATCGCAGGCATTTGAGATTTGTAAATATGCGATAGAGGTCTTTCATTTTTACTGCCCGTGGTGAGTACTAAGGTAAGTAAGGTCATTCCTGGTGGTAAGTAAGGTCACAGCTCCTGAGGATGTAGTGGGTTAATAGTATACATGCCCCTCGCATTCGCCTAGCTGTCAATGTCAACACAAAAAACTCAAATGAGTCTGCAATGTGCTCTATAGGGTAGGACGCCAATATGGCTGTACTTTATATGGTTTCATTTACAATACTATAACTATATCTTTCAAAAGGAAATAAAATACACAAAAAAGTTCTAAATGTCAAAAATCAATAGGCGAAAAAATCAACTACATCAGCCAAACCTTAACTCGGCCCCAGTAAAATCCTCCTCACCCTTACAAAGCAGTACTTCACCAGTGAAGAATCCATCGGCGAGCGCTCCACCTGCATCGTAGCCTTCTGCGTGTTCCTGCTAGCCGCCATGTTGGTTCTGATCGTGGACGAATCACACCTGGAGGTTGGCGTGGACCCGGCTTATGACAGCTTCTATGAGAACGCATATAGGTTCTTGGAGAACCAGGGGCTTTCATCAGTGTGAGTATCTTATTTTAAGTGTAAACCAAGTAGCGCTCATAGGGGATAGATTGGCAGCGATCAAGGTTAAGCAACTATTGCGCTAGTACATCAAGTGACCGCAGAACCGCCGGAAAAAGACACGTTTCTGCCTGAACTGCTTTACAAAGGTAACATAGGCCTCCCCCAAAGAGTGCCAAAGTGACCGGTCCTGCGCCACCCGCATCAGGCGGACTCCCGCAACCTTTACCAGGTTATCAGTCCACCTTGGGCCTACCCACGCCGCGCCTTGCGGTACGTGGTCGCCACTCGAGAACCTTTCCGCCCCAACGGCCATCGGTTCTATGTGCCCCGCCCACTGCCACTTAAGTTTAGCGATTCGGAGGGCTATATCGGTTACCGTGGTTCTGCTGCGGATAGCCTCATTTCTGATGCGATCACACAGAGAAACTCCCAACATGGCCCTCTCCATTGCCCTTTGGGTAACTTTGAGCTTTCTTATGAGGAAACTTGCAGACGTCTATCTGGATGGCCGAAAACCGACTGACCTGGAGAGCATTAGTGCGCAAAGCAACGACCTCGTGTAGTCACGACCCTCAGTCATGAAGATGCAACGAAGAAGAAGAAGATGAGGCCCATAGTAAGCGACCACGTTTCAGTGCCATATGTCATCACTGGTACACAGCTCGGTCGATGATTGTTCATGATGTGATGTATTTATGTGCGTTCACAGGTCTTATTCTATTTGGATGGCGTGACGGTATATTATGTATATGAATAAGGTTTTCCTACATGACACGTACATGCAATAACACAGTTCTTAGTCGTGGAGTTCTTTAGTGTGAGAGGATTAGTAACAAGTGTAATAACAGGGTCTCAGGTTCGGTAGTCTCAGCCTCAGGCCATGTCGTCATCAATCAAGGGTGCACCCGGGTAATTATAACTGGAACAATATAGTGTGTGAACTGGTACAGTATCAGTTGTGTGGTAAGGGATGTCTGTAAGGGGAGGTGGAGGACATTCTCGGGGACGAAGGTCCCCACAGCTCAGATGGAGCTGGTACGCATAAGGCGGCAGCTCATATGTCAGATATATAAAAGATTCCGAAAGGTGTATGTGTAGGTTCATAATTGCATAATATATGCTAATACAGATACCTAAGCTAGAGTGCTATAGCATTCGCGGCTATGAGAGTGACCAGAAGTGGCTTCGCGACAGCCCCTGCCCATAGATGAGAACAGTATTCCATGAGTGGGCGGACCTGCGACTTATAAAGCTGCAGGCGGTGGGCCGGTATGAAATACTGTCTCGATCTGTTGAGCACACCGAGCTTTTTTGAGGCTAATTTGGCCTTACCCTCTAAATGGCTGCGGAACTGGACTTCACTCGAAATGTCGACGCCAAGGATTCCGATACTGGCTGCGGCATTCAGGGGAGTGCTCTCAAAACGAGGTGACACGACAAACTTTCACTTTGTCGCGGTAAACGCGCAAATTTGTGTCTTGGTAGGGTTAAAACGGACTAAGTTAAGTCGACCCCATTCAGAGATTTCTCTTAGGGAAGGCCCAATTTTAGACACAAGTTTGTTCCGGCTCTCGATGACGATTTACCGAGAGATATTCGTACGGCCGGTGTAAGAGGCATCACCTGTACTATCGTCGGCATAACAATGAATTCCGCTGATTTGCAGCATGTCATTGATATGCATAAGGAATAGCGTGGGTGATAGCACACAGCCTTGGGGGACACCAGCATTCACAGACATGAAGTCGGAGCATTCATCGTCAACTACGACCTTAATGCTTCTGTCTACTGACCCATACACATAATCTCTCGGGAGCCCATAGGATGGTAGCTTCGAAAGAAGTGCTTTGTGCCATACCCGATCAAAGGCCTTCGCTATATCCAAACTAACAGCCAATGCTTCACCCTTAGTCTCGATCGCCTGTGCCCAACGAAGTGACAGGTAGACTAGAAGATCACCAGCCGAGCGGCCTCTACGGAAACCGTATTATCGATCACTAAGCAGCTGGTGGTCCTCTATGTACCGAAGGAGCTGGCAGTTGATAATGGACTCCATTATCTTCGAGAGAAGGGAGGTAACAGCTAAGGGTAGTATAGTTTTGATGACAATTCAACATTATGGTACCATCAAGCTGATCTGATGATGGAGACAGAAGGTGGCCATGGGAATTCAGTACTTTACCGACGTAACCCCGTTGAGTTTGGGCTCGTTAGGATCTTCTCAATGAGTAGTTGATGATGGTATACAGAAAAGTACAGTCAGCAATAAAAGCTTGTAACAAAAATGTAATTTTTGGCAGAAACTTGTTATCATAGACATTTTTGCATGTTTCAGAGGGCCAGCATCCAAATTGATCCTGAAGTTGTCGTTCGCGGTGTGGGCGGCCATCATCGGCACGCTGTTCACCTTCCCTGGTCTCCGAGTGGCCCGGATGCATTGGGACTCATTAAGGTAAGCCGATATTGTAATATATTTACTGCAAGTAGCCAGTTAAGCCAGTACAAGGCATTCAAATAACGACTTCACTGGTCAAGTTGGAAGATTTAAATTGTATTGATAGTAAATAATAAATAAATAAATAAAAGTTCTTATAAGTTGCTGGAAAACGTAACCAAGGAAGTTTCAAAGACAAGAGTAGTAAAGACTCTAGCTGACCAGCATTAAGGGCCGCAACGACGCTTGACTCTCCATACAAAAATAATTTGGTTCTCATTTTAAAACGACATACTAGATAACATGGGATCCGCCACATCTAAGCGGAAACTTGTTTCTGTCGCTTGAAATCAAAATATGGTTTGAGATGGTTCTTAGCTATGTTAGCTATTATACGTGTCTGACTCCACCAGTAATCGTCGTATGTCTTCCAGATATTACGGCGACAGCAAAGTGAAGAGTTTCCTCCTGAACGCCAACTTCGCGATGCCCTTTGTGCTGGCGCTGTTCTGGGTGCGGCCCGTCACGCGGCACTACCTCACAGTGCGGGTTTTCAGCGGCATGGAGAAACCTCTGTGAGTACTTAGTCATAAACGTCCATCAAACCTGGATTTATTTTGCTTTAGGTACATTTATTTCGTGACAAGAAAATACAATTTAAGTTAACGCTGCCGAGTTTCCCCCCTCGAGGAACAGACTCCAGACCCCGTAGCATGGACCGCCTTATCACGCGATAAGTGACGAGATAGAGCGTCCGTCTCGTTCTATTGAACGGTGTCAGCCAGTGACGGATGCTCTATCTTGTCACTTATCGCATGATAAGGCCGAGCATGATACGGGGTCAGCACGTCTATCATGGGACGGCCGCGACATACTCTCGACTTTTCTCGCACTATACCTCTTGATCTAAGTGTTCTAATAAGAGAGAGACAGATAGTGCGAGAAAAATCGAGAGGCTCGCGCGCCGTCGCATGATACCCGTGCAGTCAGATTACTATCTAAATCGATATCTGAATATACGTTAATAGTGTATTCCTTTGCGTGAAAAGTAGGATACGAGCGATGAAGTTCTGCATTAGGTCCGATTGGTACTCTCATAAAGAATATTTGTAATGACCCAGCATTTGTGATTGCACTTCAGAAGCAATACGTTTACAAGATCCGTTTATTTGTGACTGGAATTGAAGCTGAATCTCATTCTCAGAATGTCCGGCGGCGCGTTCGACACTCTCCGTCTCGCGCTGGTGGCGGCAGCGGTTTTGCTGCGACTGTCGCTGATGCCGCGACAACTGCAGGCCTACCTCGACATGGCGCAGCGGAGGTTAGACGCCCAGCGGAAGGAGGCTGGTCGGATCACCAACGTGGACCTGCAGAAGAAGGTATGTACAAAATATACTAGATACGGTTGGCATTAGGTCAGGTAAATGACACTTACCATGCCAACGAGGGTACTAAGACGGCACTGATGAAGAGTTGATATCAGTAGGAGGTTTGTCGGATCATTAGCATGCAGAAGAAGGTACTAGGACAGCAGCAGTGCTGAGGAGCAACGAGCTAGATGAAGCATAAGAAGTAGGCTGGTCGGATCACCAACGTGCATTTGGAGAAGAAGGTACCAAGGCGATAGCAGTGACGAGGAGGAACGAGGCGCACTCTCCTTACGCTAATGGCAGCAGCGGTTGTTCTGCGACTGTCGCTGATGCCGCGGCGGTAAAACCTGCAGAAGTGGCCGCATATTGTGACCCGATAACGTTTGTTATATGAATATATTCCATTGCAGGTAGCCTCAGTATTCTACTACCTCTGCGTAGTGGCTCTCCAATATATCTGCCCGATCATCATGTGCCTCTATTTCGCGCTGATGTACAAGACGTTAGGCGGCTACTCGTGGAGTGACCTGTTCTATGAGAGGGACGAGATGTGCTCTCCCGAGGACAAGGAAAAAGTGCTACAGGGAGGACAGGGGATGGGAGACGAGATGGAACAGTATCAGATGGCTTGGGAGAATCTTAAGATGGTGAGTTGTTTTTTATGTGGCAATTAATGAGTTATGGATATGGGTATAAAAAACATCGAACATTTAGAGCAGAAGCCTGCGCTTGTAATATGTATATGTTTATGAGATGGTAAAGACAAGTTAAACTACTTTGTGAGTAAAGCGATAAATAAAATAACCCCCAACATGTTGTACAACTCCTTATCATGCGACAGAGTTACGCTATATTGATTTAAACTTTCACGATTCTCACACATTATTTATACTAAACGGGACTTAATCGCGTATAATTAACTTATTTTATTTACCTCACTGAGGTCTCCCGACGTTTCGGATGTGTTGCAACATCCATGGTCACGGGACAACTGGCTTGAGCGGGTATCAACATCTTCTTGCTGCGCGGGTTTTCCGAACTACCCGCATTCGCAACAGACTTGCGCTGTTATTCAAGGATGTTCTGATATGAGATCCCCTCGAGGAAGTTACAGCTACGTAGCAGGGTGACATGTAGTCAATATGTATACTAGTTCCATCCATTATGCGAAGACAAACGCTCCGTTTCTGGAATAAGCTCTGCCATCAGGTGGACCGTACGTTTGTTCGCCCCTGAGAAATAAAACAGTGTGGTGCCTAGGTGAATCCCCAGCTTAATACAACCACTCTTGTCTCCTCCGCAGGTATTCACACAGGAGGTGTACCGCGGCGTGTTCGGTTTCGCGACCTGGTGGAGCCTGTTCGCGTGGTTCGCGACCACCTCGCTCGGGCTCGCCTACCAGACGTACTTCCGCATCTCATGATGCCCTGGTACCGCGAGCGTTGGTGTGTTGTGTAGGTTCGTTTTTCACGTGTGTATGGTCTAAAATAAGCATAACATTTGTTCACATTTTGGATAAGTGCGGCATTTGTTCACATTGTGGACAAGTGAGATAAGTGATGGCGCAGTATGAATGAACCAGATCTGACGTATTGTTTCTGAGAACGGACTTTATTGAAGCACACTGCAATACCCATTATACAGGCAGTGCCAAAAACCAACGACAGCCGAAAACGGGTGATAAGTCGAAATAAAATAGAAAAATATATTAGAAATACTAACCTTAAATTACTGTACTGGAAAAAATAAGTAAGTAAACTGCATCCATAAATAAGAGTCTTAAAATGTAAACAAACCACTTACCGGTAGAAAAATACACATTCCTGGTGTAATCACACGCAATAACAAGTAGGCAATTGTTGTAACATCTAGGTAATCACGTGCAACACCATTATTTCTATAATAATATGTCAATTTTATCGTAAAACACTTATTTTTTTGCAGAAAACCGAGATCGCTGTAACCTCAAACCTACAACTGACATTTTAAATACTCTGTATTGTCTTTGGTGGATAGGGATGGGATGTTCTTTCACATCGATAAAAACTCGATGGCAGAGTAGTCTTTGGTCGAGGCAGTGATGTTGAGCTAGTAAACAAATATTAAGAATTCCGGTGCGCCAAATTTCTAAAAAAAATCATTGTTTGCCGAAACATATTGTTGCAGACATGTCAGAGGCAAATGGCTGAAAATCAAAAAAAATGTACATAGTTAAGGGCCTTAATCTAATCTACGCTTAATTAACTTACTCTGGCTAACTTAAATGGTAATTTTTTTATTGTAAATGGTCATGTTTTCAATTCTGTCCGGTTATCTAGCAAAAAAAGCATTTTCAATGAGATTACTAGAAAACCGCACACAGAAAAAAACAACGCTACGCTCTGACAGCAACCGTATTGTGCCTTCTCTTTCACACTTAGAAAATTTTAATTATGCTGTCCTGCTGTCATAGTGAACGGAGTGCAGCCTTGGAACGAACTACATGTAATCTTTCGTTGCGATCTGTTTGGTTGCCAAAGATAACTTAATTATTTTGTTGAATATTGTATGCAACACCATGTTTGTTTTGTGTTTAGTATTGCTTAAAATCTCATTGAAAATTTAGTTATTTTATTTATTTATTTATTTTATTTCAATATAGCAACTATTTTTACAGGTTAACCTAATGCAATAGCGCCTTAAATACTTAATTGATTTAACCTAATTATTATACTTGCACAAGACACACAGACACACTTTAACAAATTCGGACATTGAACAATGAAAAATATCAGTTTGGTCAGCAACTAGGTTTAGTGTGTGTACGGCTCGACTGAGAGGCGCTTTACGAAGCAAGTTGGTTCTGCCGCTCGGCTCCACCAGCAGCCGCGGCCGCCGCCGCCGCCCCGCGTACCCGTCCGGCACACCCAAACCTAACTGCTGCAATATACCCGGGTTGCAGATAAGACCCCGTAGAACTCGGACTAGGTAGCATGCTAGTGACATATCCCTACGCGTTTCCAATCTATTGTACCCTACCATGCCTATGACGAAGTCTGTAGGATACATCAAAGGATAGAAAGGGTAAATTCCATACCGTTTCCAGTACAGATACCTGGTAAACTTATTCTGTATCCTTTCTACCATGAGGATATACTTTTTCTCGTGTGGTCCCCATACTGCAGCATTGCACTCTAGTTGGCTTCTCACAAGAGCATTATACAGCGCTGAAACGGCTTGAATGTTTTTAAAGCACGCTGCCCGCCGAAGTACGAAACCGAGGATTCTAAATGCTTTTTTACAAATGCCAACTATATGGTCCCTGAAGTTCAAGTCCCTATTTAAGAGTACCCCTAGGTCTTTCACGGAGTTTTAGTTTTTACCCACCTACAATAATATTCTACAATAATTATATTGCACAATTTTAATTAACCCTACCGGGCACACGGACGACAATAAAATTTATCAATAAAATTGACTAATCACTTATGTCAATATTCCCGTGAAAGCAACATGTCTGGTAGATTAAATTTTTAAGTTAGTTTTTTGTTTACATTGTAGGAAATTTCTATTGAAAGATGGTTTATAACCCTATACTCAATAAATTATTCACGTTTTTTATCATTTATCATCGTAATTCATCATTTCCGCTATAGTAATGTTGCCGACATCGACATTATTCGACATACACCACATCACTATGGTAGTCTATGGTTATCCATTCCGCCATATTTGTTTACCTTTTAAGACTCTTATTTATGGATGCAGTTTAGTACTTTTTTCCATGCCCGTATTTATTTAAATACATGACTTGGTTTTATTTTCTTTATTTCCATTTAAATAAATATGTGAGGACAATTTTACACAAACCGATCTAGTCCCAAACTAAGAAAACCTTGCAAATAAAGAATTCCGTGTTTAAAAATGGCCACCGAATCTGACAGCCTACGTTTCCATTGACGACGCGAAACTGAGGCAAGTTGGTGCAATTGACTCAGTTGTAGTGTGCCACTTTTGGAGCCCTTATAACCTCTTTTTAGGGTTCCGTAGCCAAATGGCAAAAAACGGAACGCTTATAGATTCGTCATGTCTGTCTGTCTGTCTGTCTGTCTGTCCGTCCGTATGTCACAGGAATTTTACTCGAAAACTATAAGGTGTATTTGAATAAAATTTTGAGGATAGGTGTATTTTGTTAGCAGCTACATAGTTTTGTAATTAAATTACTAAAAAAAAAATTACTTACGGGTGCTCTCCATACATAAAACTGAAAGTCAACATTTTTTTTTCATTGCAAGCACACGTGTGGCACATCAATCGATAGGCCTTTCAAAATAAATATAAGGTTTCTCAGCAATTTTTTTTATTAAGTGAATAGAGTCGGAGATAATCACCCCGAAAGTCACTAAAATTGTGCCCCCCCCCCCCCCCCTCTAATTTTTGAACCGTGTATTTTTAAAATATGAAAAAATCATTCTTTCAGCGAAAATTGTTTTGAACAAGATCGGTTTTAAGGTTTTTGAGATATTTCTAAAAAACTCCCTTCCTTATGGAGAAGGATGTAAGTGCCATAAGATTTCAGTAACGGTACGACCTTTTTAATAGGCACGGAACCCTCGTTGTGCGTGGTCCGACACGCACTTGGCCGCTTTTTTATATTACCCGTTTGCGGCTTGACATCGGCTTTTAGGACACCTGCATATTATTAGTAGAGCTTGCTGTAGGAGGTTGGTCATTTAAATGTGTTGATGATGGTACATTTTGGGTGTGCAGTTTATTTTAAACCTACAATCTTCTATTTATTTTTAGAGTTAGCCTCTCTAGTCATAGTGGCGTACATTCAGCCATTACTTGAGTAAAAATAACATTATTAATACAGTTGCTCAAAAAGTGGTACTTTACGTAGCTGTTTAGCGTGCGGAAAGTTGGTTTTCGCGAACTAGTGCTTTTCACTTTTCCCACTCAATCATTGTACAAACTGTACCATTAATTATTATGTCAATAAAAATAAATAAGTTAGAACTGTATTAAAAAAAAATATTTTTGAACATCTTCATTATTTTTTTACTGTATTACAATGATGTTACAGAATTCATAATATTAGTTTCGAATTCCTTACTTCTTGTTTTTCTTATTTTTTCGCAACTGTATTAAAAAACGTCGTTCGATACACGTGCGGAAATGTCACTGTCACGTAATGACATACTTTCCGCACTAGCATTGAAATGTAAGTATTCTTTTTTTAATCCTATCCATTCATTTAATTTAATTGTATTTATTGTTGACTGTGCTGTTTGTATAGGTATTGATTCTTTGCTTTTATTTATTTTAAGTGTTAGTACAAATTGCGACCTCGGGGTCTTAAAGATGAGTATATGTTGAGAATTGGAGGGGTTTTTGTTAAGAGTGTTAAATGTTATGTTATGTTAATTCAATTCAGTGCTAAAAGTAATATGTAAGGGCCATTTATACAATTATAATGCACCATGATAATGCACGGCGAAAATAATGTACAGCCCAATAATCCGCTTCCAATGTACATGGATTGTCGGGCCTCGCGGGGTGTCTATTTCTGGTCTGGTGGACACAAGTGAACCCTAACCTAACCGACCTAAGAAAGAGTTCGCTTATGACAAGCCATTTTTGTTTTTTGTCCGCCCTGATAATCCACGACCCAATAATCCGCGTCCAATAGTGGACGCGGATTATCGGCCCGTACATTATTTGGCCGTGCATTATTGGTTCCCGAAAACCATTAATGGTTTCAGGTTTCTTTCCTGTTCGTGTTCTGATTTATCCTCCTAAGGCCCACCAAACAATACAAAATTACATAGAACATAATTATCTAAGTTACTGCACAATTATTTGTATTAATTAATTAAAATTACTCTGTTGGCTTATACTGCTCCCATTCAAGGACCTATATACTCAGGACAAGCTATGGTAAGTAATTTAGTATGAAGTTGTGGCAAATAAACCGTTACCCGCCCAAATTAAGTAGGTTATTTATGGTAAGCCATTAGCCATTTGAAGACCAGTTCTTAATTTAGCTGCATAGGTGCCATTCTGTCTCTCATTGTAGCAACTCCTCTAAGTATTATGGGTCCATGCTTCTATTAGACTGATGGTCACTGTCAAAATTTTTTTTTTTTTTTGTTTTTAAATTATCCCTGAGTGACAAAACTTAGGATAACAATAGAGATTCGCAGTTTTCTAGGCTATCCAATCATAACTTTTTTTTTTCATTTTGTGTAACCTAGACTCGCTTGTAAATGTTACCGGAAAGCCTTTGTGCACTGTCACGAAAACACAATTTTATTGACAGTGTGTACAACCAGGCTCCTATTTCACTAGTCAACTGAATGAAAATTAGATGTTCATTACTGAGTCTACAAGTCAAAATTGACAAGCTCCATCGTTACTTATCGACTCAAAAAAAATATATCGGGGAATTGTCATTGTTAGCTGACAAATTTCATTGTCAGATGCATGACGACCGGTTAGTCTAGTGGGTAGTGACGCTGCCTACGAAGCTGAAGGTCCTGGGTTCGAATCCCGGTAAGGACAAATATTTGTGTGATGAGCATGAATATTTGTTTCTGAGTCATGGATGTTTTCTATGTATTTAAGTATTTATATCTATTAAATATATCGTCGTCTAGTACCCATAACACAAGCCTTATTGAGCTTACTATGGGACTAGGTCGATTTGTGTAAGATTGTCCCCTAATATTTATTTATTTATTTATTTATTTATTTATTTATTTATTATCATCTGACAATGAAAATTGTGTCAAGTTTGTGAAAATAGGGGTCAGGTCCGTATTTTATCAACCTAAAAATTGTCACCTGATTACGACATCTCCGTCAATTTCTGGGTTTACACGCATGAATAATCACTCAGCGAACATCTTTACTTGTTAACACAGAAATGTAACAAGAATTGTCATTGTCAGGTGACAATTGTCAAGTGTCTGAAATAGATGCCAGTGTTCTAACGAGACACAGAACTTGTAGCTGTAAGCATTTGTATTTACTAATTTATATTGGACTGTTTTTAATAAATATTTGAGTTTTGAATTCGCTTTTTATTTGTATTGTTTTAGTGTTTATTGGCGATAAAGACTATCCTCTTTCTAATTAGAAGGCTTAGAAAGAGACGGTAGTATATGTCAGCTCGCGGGCCGTCCTGCGATAGCCTTGCTGGTACTGGTATTCCACAGGGCCTACCGCCAACGGCTTTCGAAGTTTTCCCTCTGTCGCACTTACGTAAGAACTCGCAAGTCTGACAGAGAGGGAAAACTTCGAATCCTTTCGCGGTAGGCCCTCAGAGCTGTGCTCTGTGACAACACGGAGCAAACTGATGATAGTGATGATCAACGGATTGATTACCCGTCCCGTAGTCTAGTTGGTAGTGACCCTGCCTACGAAGCCGGAGGTCCCGGGTTCGAATCCCGGTAAGGGCATTTATTTGTGTGATGAGCATGAATATTTGTTCCTGAGTCATGGATGTGTTCTATGTATTAGTATTTATTTATCTATATAAGTAAGTTTATCGTCGTCTAGTACCCATAGTACACGCTTTGCTTAGTTTGGGACTAGGTCAATTTGTGTAAGATTGTCCCCAAAATATTTATGTAATAACAAACAAATAAATCATAGGTATATTCTTTACTTTTTAAACAATAAATAATTTAGATATGGCGCGATCGTAGCGAGCACGGTAGCGAAACGACGGCAAAGCTTCGAACTTTTTGCCGAGCCAAGCTATTTTATTATTGTTCCACCGCCGTCCCTCTCCGCCTGTACCTCTCGCACAGCATCTACTAGAGCGTTTGCTAGAATTATCGTCAAAATGTTCGTAGCGATATTTGGCTCTATGCTTGGCTCTGTAGAATGCTCGGTGTTCTGTTCCATGTGAATGCTCAAGCCTATCAGCGCCTTTAGACATGACGTTAAAGCGACGGTATGAAGGTTCAGCCCCTTGTGATCCCAATTATGACTGAACTTAAAATGACGACCATAAGAGACCTAATTATGACTGACCCTAATATGGCGTCAATATGACGACCTTAGAAAAGAGCAAATATGACTGACCCTAATATGACGTCAGTAAGGGCAATCAAACTGAAAATTGGACTGACCATAAAATGACTTCATTCAAATTCATGTCATCTTTACGTCATTGGCGTCATCTTGCTGCCTGGGGAGGCCGACCGCACTTACTTGGAAATAGGAATTAGATATCAACAATAAAAAATTGGAGTACCTACTTGCAAAAACAATAGGATCATATAACGCGGAAATAATTAGGAACTAAATGAATATAAACCATGGTTTTGGATTGTAAGTATCTTTACTAACTATAGGTACTTCAGCTATTTATAAATTGACAAACAACTCACTTTTACTGAACTATACTATTTTATTGATCTACGTCACTACAAGTACCTATTTGTTAGCATGTATTTTTTTATATTTTTTTCAATAAGTACTTCAGTATATTACTGAGAATAAAGAGTACGATGACTTGACAATCTGAAAATTAAAACAAACATTATTTATTAATCAATTTAATAAATATTTTACTCAAGCATTTAAGAAAATAAGTTGGTATTTACCTTGACATAAGATTCATATGATAGCTCGATGAACCCGAGTCCTTTTATCACAACTCGTTTCTGAAATCAAAGAAATACCTATTGTATAAGTAGGTACCTATATTTTATCTTACATTAACGCAACAGTAGTGGCTACGCGGGTTAAGGAACTGGGGACCGATTTTTGACTTTCGAGCGCTCGACTCCTTCACTCGAAAACGGTCAAAAACGATGAAATGCTATTTTTGAAATACGAGCGATAGAAAATTGAAAAACGAGCGGTGTTGACCACTCGTATTCAATTCTATCGGTAAAAAATTTTGACACTTCACTTTATCTATTTAATTTTAGACTACTATTAATTTAAAAGATAGATATATTTAAATTAAATATATTGATTCGATGCTAAGTGATTGGCTGGTGTACGATTATATATAATTTCTTGCCGAATTTTGTGGTTGAAAACCAAGATCGTTAGTCTATTGGCGGGAACATAAGCACAATTACGTTTCGTTTTACAATTATTAATGTTTGCGCCTTACAACTCACTCTTACTTTTGATTTTTTTTTAAATTAATCAATTTACTATATTGTAGATACACAACTTCCAATAAAGTACTATTCTCTATATTAGGTATGTTGAAAATTCAAATTTGAAAAACCGGTAATTATCTTTTTTGCATACAACGAAACGCAAAAGTATCGATAGCCAATCACTAGCTTTCGAGTGATGATTTCAAAAATAGCTATTATTGGGTTCATGCGAAAATAATAGTGACAAATTTTCGTATGCGAATATTTTCTACCGCTCGCTTTTGATTTCGAGCGCTCGAAAGTCAAAAATCGGTCCCCTGACCCCATAGTAAGCTCAATGAGACTACTGTCATGAGTAGGTACCTACTACACGATAATATATTAATAGATATAAATATTAAAATACCTTCAACACTCATAAGCAAATATTCAAATCATGCTCACAAATATTTGCCCTTAGCGGAATTTTCCCAGAACAGTCCGCTTCGCAGGCATGCTCGCTAAGTCGCTATCAACTCATAATGATGATAAGTAATAAGTATTACCTGCGCTTGAGCGATGGAGATGGTGACCAGCTTGCGTATGCGCAGCGAGGCCGCCTTCTGACAGTTGTGCCAGCCCGAGTGGAACATAGCGGTCGGCAGACGAGATGCCTGTTAGACAAACATGTTCACTAAAATATATGCTACGAACAAAAAACCGGTTTGGACCAGCGAACGAAAAAACCATAGAATGCGCGCTCCTTACAAATTTCTACCCAAACACGTGCCTAAAACCCGGTATGCGCATGTTCGAACTAAACGGCTGCCTGGCGTCGTTTTGCCAGCCGCCCCCATCCCCGCTTAATAGCAATGGTACCCATTCTATGGGGCCATTTTGCGGCGCTATGGTTTTTTCGTTCGCCTGGTTTGGATTGGACACGACAGTGACATATAAGCGCGGCCTCTCGTTTCCACCTTGGAACGGTTTTCGGATCAGGGTGCCAAAAAAGCGCCACGAAGCGATTTTGACGCAGTCGGGGAATTAGTACTACCAACATCGAAAACGGAGTATGAAAATGCGAGAACCCGGTACGAGTACGTGCGCACCCGGTGAACCTAATAAGTGTATACACTGTGTGTAGTGTATACTGTAGACTTAGAAATGAGTTTTGGATGATCGTGAATCGTTAACAGATAAACATGTATTAACATCTATAGGTGTAATATATGTCGGACTACGAATAAAAATAACATGGAAGCCGCATCTCAGTACTTCGCCGTTAAATTTATCGGGACAGTTAGCACACAAACACAAATACACTTACATTTAAATAAGACGTTACGTATACAGAGCCTTTCTCCGAACATGACAAACAAAATAATAGTCTTCTCTTTTACTCTATTGTGAACACTTACGTGTAAGTGAAATAGATAGATTGTCAATAACTACCAATCAGTAACATTATCCGCCAATGAGCTTCTTGCTGCACGCATTAGCAGCAGCCCGCCCAGCCAATGCCCGTTCACCGTTCGTCAGTTATGGATAGGTTTATGGCATACATTAAAGAGCCGTTCAAATAATTAATGTATTATTTGTGCAGTTTTGAAGATACTAAATATGTAGGTTAGAATATTGTAATAAAATAAAACAGACTCAAGTTGGCATAGGTAATTGTTATCATACAGTATAATGTTAAGTTACTACACTATTTATAAAGACTTGGCCACACAGAGTGCGCGACGCAACAACTGAACAATTGTTTTAATAAATAAAAAAGGTTTTTAGTGTCACAATAGATTTATTTTGTTTTAGTGTTGATTGTGTGTTACATATAGATTATTCACATACTACAGGTAATATATTTTACACCATATCTACATAGAATGTTTACACAAATTATAAAACCGTACCAACATAGGTACACTGATTATTTACTCAACTACATTATTACATTTTACACGATTATTATAGGTACGCATATTATTTTATGGAAGGAGGTTAAACTTTTAATGTATTTTTTATTGTTTTTCATGTCACGTAACACGCCAGCGAAATAATAATGTAAACAAAACTGGTCAAAACATGAACGGCACAAATGACGCGGGAGACGAAGCAACACGAACGTTTCCGATTGTGCTCGAACTTAACTAAAAACCTACGATCGGCACTGCCAACCAGTCGGCCGATTAATCGGCAATTCAAAAACCCACGAGTCGGCCGACTGGCCTGTCGGCAAAATCCGTAGTCATTTCATTACATTTCATTTATTTCATTGTTAAGTCATGTACATACATTACCTATAATTAAGGTGTTAAAATTCAGTAAGTCGGCCCATCTCCAATTAAAATCCAATAAGTTACCTAATAAAATAATCTACTTACTTCATTTGGCATAATATCATCCCTATAGAGAAAAAGTGATCATATATTTTAAAGGTTTTACTGAAGTTATCGGTTTACTTACGCGTGAAAAGTGATGCCATTTTCCTTCGAATGGTCGGAATGGTTTTTGCACCACTTAACAACACATGAGGGCATCTTAAATTAGAATAAATCTTGTATTTTGTTAGTAATCGCGTTCTTGTCCGTCATGTCCGTCACTCACTGACATCCCAGTCAAACTGAAGTCGTATGCGGCACAGTTTGTAAGGCCCGCCCACAGCGGCACAGTTTTCGTTGCGCTAGAATTGAGGGGACAGAATGCTTCCATGTTATTTTTGTTCGTAGATGTCGGAGAGTAGGAGTTTCATTCAGCGCCCTCTATTACATTCATCGTGACTTCGGTCGTAACGTACTTCACTCTCATTGAAATCTGTGACGTACCCTGCATGTTGGAAAATATCAAGGGTCACTCCAGCTTTCTACAGAGTCATCATCATCATCAAATTGCCAGTTCACTGAATTTCACATGATTTTGTATGTTGTAGAGTAATCCTTAGTAAAGTTTGTTAATATAACGTATCCATCGTTTTTTATACACACAGGATACGCCCGCTCCCCGACATCAGAAGTGGTGCCGAATCGGGCTAAGGAAGAAACTTGAGTGAAAATAGAAGATCTTTAAATTGGAATTTGATCCATGGAAATATTGACACATGTTTTGAAGGAACAACTGGACATCATTTGCGGCCTGTCTGCTAGGAACTATTGGAATAAAGAGACACTATTACTGCCTAGGCAGGTGCCACCCACTAGATAACAATATAGTGACGTGGTTGAAATGCGAGCTATTACGGAGCGTCGCGAGGACACGAGGTTCCCATGGGCTCAACTATGGTCTAAAGCAAATAGTGCTGGAGGCGTTTGTTAATCGAGTGAGGCGTTTTCATTTTGTTAAGTACCTGCTTTGTGCTTGTTGCTTTTGAAAATAATGTTATACAGGCAAATCTATAGAGAGTAAAGAGAGACCAGAGCAAGGTAAATAAGTATTCTATTATCAATGCCCGAGATCCCAGGATACCTACGCCTAGTCCCCGACATATATAAATGAATATAGCTTTTCTCGATATACATATACAATAGAGCCCCACCTCGTTTGTGGACCTGGCTATTACTTTATCGGACTGACTGACTCTACTCTGCCCCCCTATTCTGTAACTTGTTTTAAGCTCACCTCAACGCTCACCCACAAATATATCTTGACACCGCGATGCGTAGTAACCAAGCGTAGGTAGAGGCCTAGTTTCGTGACGGGGGGACGTGAACAGCCCTGGTATGCGGAAGTACCTGGACGAATAGGGCAGAGCCTCACCTCAATAGTGACGTCGCCAGCATTCCACAAGAAAACGCCGGAGCCGACGAGAACGCTGGCTGCTAAGAAGATAATCGGCATCACTGCGATCAGCGTCCGCTCTGCAAACTAAAGATAAAGGTAGAACATAAATACTTAAGATGATATTCCTTGATTAAAAACACTTCTATGGATAATAATAATTAGGAGCATAACATTCCATTCTGAGGTTGTAGGCTCTGTTCTGCTGTAGAGGCGAGGTAGGTACCTCCCCAGTTGCGCTGCTCCAAATTCGAGAGGGAATTTCTAGTTAGACATGAAATCTACACCAGCATCCTCGGGTGGAGCCGATTGGCAACTGCAACGCCGGGCTTGTCAGCCCCAACAACACTAATTTCGGGGAGGGACGAGATGCTGTCGAACCCTAAAGGCTAGTCAGATATTGGCTGTCTTCAAGACCTCAAGGGGCCTTTAGTTTTAAATTAAAATTAAATTAAAATCGTTTAATTCAGACCAGTGATCCATATTTTGTTAGTACAGAGAACCTTAAGAACTATGTTAGGAAAATATGCTAAGGAATACAAAAATAACTTAAATAAAAATACATTACAAAAATAAAAATATGCTATAAACATTACGCGGTTTAGGCTAGCCCTTCGCAGTGCCAAGCAACTTCTCTACTTGGCCCTGCCAATAGCTACCTCCACCCAATACTTCATGAGCGGACAGTCGAGGCGCTCGGCCAACGCCCCTAGAAGGCTGTTGCTGCTGCTACGCACCCGCCTAAGCAGTGACCCAACTCTTTTTCGCCTAATGGCAAAAAAGTCATCCGCTCTCGCCTCCGCGAACATTCCGGATGCACTGCAATGCCTCGGCAGCCTCAACAGCATTCTAAGGATGTTGTTGTATTGAACGCGCAATGCGTTATATGCCTTTTGTGTAAAGCTCACCCACAGACTGCACGTGTAGAACGTCTGACAGTAGGCTTTGAAAAGCGTCAGTTTGACTTCGTTACTACAACGTGCAAATCTGCGGGCAAGCATATTGCCTCTTACTGCCATCGCTCTTCTCTCTCTCTCTAGGTCAATGTCATCGCTCAGGTCTGCTGTAAGCATGTGACCCAGGTATTTCACCTTATCCACTACTTTTAAGGGTACTCCCCCCAGCATGATCTCGGGAACAGTTTTTACGTTGTACTTGCGTGCCTTGAACACGACAAGCTCACTTTTTAACGCGTTATATCTGAGACCATGCTGTTCAGCGTACCCCTCACACATCTTCAAAAGCTGCCTTATTGAGTTAATTGATGGCCCCAGCAGCACCATGTCGTCCGCGTAGCTTATGTTGTTGAAGCTTACATCACCTAGGTGGCAACCCACACGCGTGCTGCTGAGCCCATCAATCAACTCGTTTACATATAGGTTAAACAGGATAGGCGATGATAGCCCCCCCTGTCTAACCCCACACTGGAGCCTATACTCGTCCGACTCTTCACCCGCCCATCTCACACGATTGACCTGGTTGTTGTACCAATATTTGAGCAATGCAACATACTCCAGTGGCAGGCCCGTTTTTGCCAATTTGTCCCACATTACGTCATAGACAACCAGGTCAAACGCTTTTGACAAGTCCAGGAAACACCCATAAATGGGTGTGTTTCTGTCCTTATAGTACCGGACAGCTTGCTTAAGGCACAATATTGCATTTTCCGTTGACAGCCCCGGCCTAAAGCCAAATTGTGCGTCATTCAACTTGATATGCTTGCAAAGTTGTGCATTAATCAAGCCGTCCAGCACTTTCGCGATAACAGTCGCCAGGGAGATGGGTCTGTAATTCGCAGAGTCAGACAAGTCTCCCGTCTTGTTTTTGACTAGTGGTATGACAACCGTCCCAGTCAGCTGCTCGGGTAAGTATCCGTGCCGCATACACAACGTAAAAAACATTGCCAGTGTGCGTGAGACATGAACTCCGGCGTATTTAAGGTGCTCGATGCTGAGGCCGTCATGTCCTGGCGATTTTCCCCTATGCATGTTTTTAATTTGGTTATTTACTTCTTTGCCAGTAAACTTTACGGTACTCACGCCCATGACAGTCCCAGCATCGCGCGCCCCCGTCGAAGTCGTGTTAAGGAGCGGACACACCGCGAACAGGCTCTTAAAATGGTTGGCAATGCCCTTTGCGTCACTCACCCCACCCACGCTCACAGGGACACCCGTTCGAACGTCCTGCTTCTTTGTGTTCTTCCAGAAGGCTTTGAAGTCTTTAGCTGCCCGGTTAGAGGCAAGTATGTCACTTTTTATTTGCTCTTGCCTGTCCTGGCACCATTTTATCTTGGACTTAAAAAGCCTTCTGGTTTCACACATTTCGTCAAAAAGTGGACCCTGACGCGGTTTGTTTGCTGACACCCACATCAGAAATTTCACTCGAGCCTCCCTATGAGCGTCGGCTACGTACTTGTTCCACCCCGCCAAAAGTCCACCCCTCCTGCAGTTTCCCCCTCCTGATCTACTTGACTCGCGCGCCGCCCCCGTCAGTGCGGAGATTATGTACCGATACATATCACTCAAAATTACGTGGTGTTTGTGATCGTCACACAACCTATACGTTTTAATAGTATAGTAGGTAGTATAGTAGGTAGGTAGGTAGTATAGTAGGTAGTAGTACCTAGTAGTAGTAGAATATACCTATAAGTACCTTACCTCTTTGTGTATGTTCTACCGCTTTTATAACGAAACTGTGCACCAAAGAATTGTTTGACATGGCGCCCACGGCCACATTCTACCATCGCACCGCTTCCGTCCATCTTGAATGGTCACGCAGGGTACCGTTCCAGAGGAATTTCCTACCGCGAATGCTCCGGCTGACTCCCTGCCGTGGTTTTTCCGAAGAACTACAGTACAGTACAGTTCTTCAAGGAAATACCGTACGTACAGGTTTTTGAAGGATTATTGGCAACGCGCATGCGAATCCCCAGGAATTGAAAGCGTTAGGTCGTCAAGCAAGAGGTTACCGTAGCCCATGACCTCTTGCCATCAAGCGGGCCGTACGCTTGTTTGCCACCGCCGTTGCATAAACAGTATATTACCCACCATCATCTGCAACATGGACAGCACGAGAACACTGACGTTGATGATGATCTGCGCGCTGAACGCCACGCCACCCGTCAGCTGAGTCTGCTTGGTGCACCTGTATATCATCATCATCATTAACAACATCATCATCATCATCATCAGCATCATCAAATCATCATCATCATAAATATATCGGAGCATAACATTATTCTTCAACCAATCAATTTCTTATTGTACCTACTTACATTACTACAAAAGGGGCGACAGTGCGCGCGGGCTGCAGGGCAATAGGTATCCTAAACAAATGCCGTTATCGCCCTAAAATTTGTGACACCCGAAACGTGTTTCGCAGTTTAATTTCGCGAACACCACTGCTCGGAAATGTGGCAAAAGACGACTCTTTTTGAAGGGCCTTAATTTTATTTTTTTGTATTATGATCTTTAATTTAATTTAAATTTATAATTATAATTATTTGCCAATTCCTCGCAGTAGCACCATGTAATGTCTCGGCCAAAAGTGCAATAGATGGAATCGTCTCTTTCGAACCCACTCGTCCATCTATTGCCTACTTTCTAGCCTACAACAATGTACTATTACACAATGTATTTGCGTGTATGCCGTGCAATGATTCAATTGAATAAGTAAATATAATTTACAAATATATTAAATACCTACATGTAGGGAAGCCACCTCACTAAATTGCATGTCCCTGTTATAGCTTTAAATATTTTGGACCATTATGGAACTAAAACATCAAAACTTTTCTAGACGTCTCGTCGGCTAAAATCGCGAACCACGGTTTTCTATTTTGCTATTTAAATTAAGAGTTCTGCTATTAGATGCGTTCAGAATGTTAATATACTATACTTACTATACTTAAGCCGGGTCCGCTGCGCCGTGTTTTCGATGTTTTTAAACATCTAACATGTTTTGCCAATCAAAACAATACCCTATTTGTTTGCCGAAACTGACGGATGACAGATGTTTAAAAACATCTAAAACACGGCGGCGCAGCGGACCCGGCTTTATACAATTGCCAAAACATGATTTGTAAAAAAAATGAGGTTTGCGACATTTAGCCGAGGACATACAAGTTAGATGTGCTGCAGATTGCCTTAGGTAGTTTATTCGAATATTTATTGCAGTTTTTTATAATGCTACTTTTTAGGAAAGACTACATCTCGTATAACGTCAAACTGGTATCATGTGTTTTCAATATCTTAATTATTCGTGAAGGTTGGAGCACCATTTATTCCAAAGGGCATCCTAATCAATCGTTATCTGCCGGACGGAGTCACAAATGTGAATCATAGCCAACATAGCATCATATAACTACCAACGTCGCCCAAAATCTGACAAACGAATCTCACTCAATAGATTGAATTTAGAGTAAAACTCCTTTTCAAAGTTCCGTAGTCAACAAGGAATCCTTATAGTTTCGCCATGTCCGTCTTTACGTCTGTCCTTCTGCGGCTTAGCTCAGTAACCCTTACTACTAGAAAATTGTAATGTGGCATGGGTATATAAATCAATCACGCCGGCAAAACAGTAGAATAGTTTTTTTTTAGGTTACCTCCCCTACCTCAAATGGGGATATTTAGATTTTCTTTTCTCGATATACCCATAGTGTGGTTTTCAGCTTGTCCAAAAATATTATGGGTTTCTTAAAACCATTTTTCAACTTAGTAATGCGTTTGCGAGATATTGGGCTTTAAAGGCCTACCTACTATTTGTTTGAGTCAAGTGTCCCCCCCTCCTCTCTGCCGGCTAAACGGCTACTACTGGGGATATGAAAAAATCGTGCCTGTAGTACATATAATGATTTTAAAAGGACAACTATCACGGCTAAGTAGGCATAACTAGTTACCCAGTAATAGTCGATTAACTGTCGATTCTTTTCATTACATTTCTGTCTGCGGAAGTCTCATCTACACGATTGACAGACGGGCAGATGGTTTAATTGGGGTTCGGTACCCTAAAAGAAAGAATTAAGGCCTGTAAATTGTTTTGGCATATACATTACTTACCATAAAGTGAGAGAATGCATTTTAATCCCAAGTTTGAAAGCATCCTCATATCTTTTCTCTTTGTCTCTTTGAGTGCCAGCTCCATCGAAGATACTGTTCAAGTCCTCGAAGTACTTGCACAGATTTTTGAATTGATGCGCTAGACAGATAGTAATGGTGAGCGTGATAAGATAGGTAGAGATGACTCGAACCACGAAGACCCACCAGATGATGTAGTGGATTATTCTGGCAATGCCAGCTATAAGCCTTCGGTCCTCTACATCTGGCCAGATTGGGATCACTGTGGTAAACGTTGCGTCTGAAAAAATGCAGGTTCAGTGGGTTTTTAAGCACAATGATGAACGAATTATGCTGTTGTTTTATTTCATTTAATATATAATGTCATCCATCAAGCCTGATCGTTTTTTAGACCCATGACAATCGAAAAATTTAAACAGCAGCCAAGCGCCACGTACTATTTCAGGAAATCGGTCAGGTTTGCTTAGATTCTCATTCGTGGTACTCATTCGTGATGGGTGGTGGTGGCAGTAGGTCTGCTTTCCAGGGGGAACTTTGCAGACCTTTTAAGTAACTAGCAAGGAATTTTGAGTCAGTAAACCAGCATCCTGGAGTCGGCACCGCCCTGTATACGCCCATGACTACGACACTCCTCTACCAAGATATTTCTAGCTAACTGTACTGGTCTTAAGTATTTTACCTACTTACTCGATGTAATGGCCTGGAGGCCGCTCCCAAACCCGTAAGAAACCAGCGTGAAGCTACACACGAACACCAGTGCAGTCAGATAGCGGGCCGTAGTTTTAACCATCATCCATTCGATAATTTCATCATTACATACTTCTTTCAACCTCACAGCCAACGTCAGTACCAGCTCCCTTATATCCCGTTTATAGTACATAGCATTAGCATACACGAGGTATATGACGACATGAGAAGATGCGAACAAGTACATATCGTTATTCTGCTTCTCTGTCAAATTAGGCTGCGTGTAGATAGAACCCCACTCTGATACTATGAACACGACTACAATAACTTCCAGAACTTGAGATATCATGTCGTAGAGTTTCACGAAAATGGCGGGGTATCTCATGTCTTCGAACCAAAAATTGGAGGCGCAACTGAGGTATATGACTTTGCAGATTGCGTGGAAAATGCCAACAGTTTTGTTATTGCGATAGGCAGGCCCCATGGCGTGAGTGGTTGGTACGTAGACCAGTTTCGTAAGTAACTGACGACGCAGAGTGGATTAGAGTTATTACGGAAGCCAGTCATTGTCTTAAAGTGTTAAATAAATAATTTCTAATTTCCACCTGCAGGTAAGTGCCTTCCTGGATATTACTAGAATATAATCAATATTTACTCTCTGTACTTCTAACATAAGGTTTAAGTTTCAATGGCACAATGGTGACATTTAATATAAACCGGATCGTGAGATTTTCAACACTTGTAATGATTTATTAGATGCTAATTGGTTTGGGTAATTGAAGACGGGTACGTAATCACCTTCAATTACGCCCTAAAGTTATAGTTTATTATGTAAGTATTTAGATACAATATATGTTGTTTACCCGTAATTACAAAAAAAAACATTTTGATACTAAAAAAGGTTTTGGGTTTTAGCTCTGGTCTGAGTTTTTTATCACAAGTATTCCGCAATCATTTAATTTTTAAACAAAATTGACGTGAAGCTGACAGAAATGTCTAATGACGATTGCCATTAAAAAAAAAAGAACTAGGAACTAGACTTATAAACTAAAAATATAAAATACCCCACCCAGTTCACCCGCTTGAGGCATGGTCACTAGGAAGCTGGCTGCATTGCCTCTTTGCACCACCACCAGGCTTAGACGCTGGGCAAAGAAGGCACCGGCCGCCCCTTTGGTCGCCTGAAACGCGAATAAGTCGGACCGGCACCTCTTTTAAGCCTGCTGTAGGTACACACTGGGCCAACGTTGGCGCGTGAGCAGGAGGCAGCTATGTAAACGAAAGAGACCTAGTTATAGCCCTCTTCCTCTAACGCATAGCTGCCTTCTGCTCACGCGCCAACGTTGGCCCAGTGTGTACAGCAGGCTTTAGGATCTGCATTTATTTATTTATCGTATGGCAATTTAGTGTATTTAGAACCGTGAGCTCTTCGAAAAGACAGTACGGTTGCCAGGTTGTTGCACTTTTAGCACCACCCAGAAGGGGGTTAGGGTCTGCAGTCCTGATACTTATTGAAATCCCCAAGGTTTCGGGACCGGGACTGGCCTCTGGGTCAGCCCCGGGAAATCCCGGATACTTTCGGGACTTTTGAAGTTTTTGTAGAGAATTTATTAAAAAAACGATCACGATTCAATTAACCTAATCGCGACGTGTATGGGATGTATTTACTTTTTTAAGTAAGAATAGTGCCTGTTACGTGGTTTTGTCAGCTAGGCGTAAGCGAATCACGAGCGTCGTCGTCTTATAGGGAATAAAAGTAAAAAAAACCCGGTCAAGTGCGAGTCTGACTCGCGCACCGAGGGTTCCGTACAAACTATCAATTGACTCAAGGTAAAGTAAATGTCCCAATATTTGACACCTTCATTCTAATAAACACAACAGAATTCAATTTCAAACAACGAATAACTTTTACACCAAGACCATCGATCGAACTACCAAGACAATTGAATCACGAAATTTTTTTGACCTCTATGCCTGCTATTGAAATTTACCCGTCCCAACCCAACCCCATTAATTCTAGAAAAACCTTAACAGCGAGAAGTAGGAATGGGGTCAGCGCCATCTATCGGCCCCATTTGGTACTAACTTGCAAGGGCTTAGTATGTATGTATGTTGGTGTTTTAGCGATTATTGTTTATCACGTGAACCGATCTTGATTTTTTATTTTTTATTTGAAAGAGAGTACTTCTATTATAGTCTTATAAGGATTTAAAAACAAAAAAATACTTATAAAGTTGATTAAATTGCAAACTTAACTAGGAAAACATTTTTGAAAATAAAACAAAAAAGACGCTAGATACAGAAAAAGTTATACTTTTGCAGTAATATTTATGTTTATCTTAATTACAAGTAATCATTTCAAATTTTTCGCTTAGATAACTTCGGAGATAAGGGGGGGAATGGTATTTTTTTTTACATTTTCCTTCCTAGATCAAAATTTTACCAATGTAGAAAAAAAAGAAAAACTGTTTCAAAAAGTGCAACTCAAGCCCTTTCACATGATACCCAATTCGTAATTTTTCATAGAAAATTAAAATGTATGCCTATTTAAATTTCTCATTTTCCATGCACGTGGATAACTCTCATTTAAAACCATTCCAAATTTCAAATTGATAGCTTAAGTAGTTCGTGAGATATTTCACTTTGTGACAGACAGACAGACGGACTAGTTAACACTTTACACTTAAAGTTGGTCTATGTACTTATTATTAATCAATCAGCGCCTATAATTGAATCGATTAAAACCCTAACGTTTTAAGTGATATTTACTTAGCGCTAATTGACGCTAAGTTAGCGTCAATCGGAGCATAAATAATAAGCGCCCTATTTATTACGCCCTACCACAGTAGAAATTATATGGCTACTGAGCAGTAAAACAAATCCGTACAAACGTCCGATGCGACGCACTCACAGACACGTGTCGATAGAGTAAACTTAAGTGCAAGTCGGGGTAGTCGGCGTTACATTAGGCCGCGTGCCGCCCTTGGGCCTCATAGAACTGGTGTAGGTGTAGATAGGTCTTAAGCAAAGCTATCGGACGACTGCTTTACTCAGTCCTCACCTGCGCGGCAGGCTTCGCCGCCCGCACGCCGCGCGCCTCCTTTAATCTTCATACGCGCATCCCTTCATCGTCATACCCCTGCACCCGCGCGCATCCTTTCATCGTCATACCCCTGCACCCGCGCGCGTCCTTTTATCGTTATACCCCTGCACCTGCGCGCATTCCTTCATCGGTCATACCCCTGCACCTGCGCGCATTCCTTCATCGGTCATACCCCTGCACCTGCGCGCATCCCTTCATCGTCATACCGTGGTCATACCCCTGCACCCGCGCGCGTCCATTCATCGTCATACCCCTGCACCCGCGCGTTACGCAGGCGAGGACTGAGTGAAGCGGTCGACTTATAGTTGAGATACCGCTGCGCTTTAAATAGCTAAATATATTTACCGTGGCCCTACCCCGACCAGTTATCGTCATTAGATCATTAAGTCTATTGGGATCGGCGGGCTGGAGGCAATTAGCTGTCATTGTCACTATTATATGGCAGTTATAACCCTACCCTAGCCGAAGAAATCTTATAAATTCTACAGGGGCGAATTTGTGGTTAAAGAACTTTATTTTCTCAAAAGAAATGTGACATTTTACTTAATGGGAATAATTTCAAAAAAAATAATTAGGTATGTATATTTCGCGGGATCCTGCCGCTTTGCCAAAGTTCTTTTGGTAACATTGTGTTTGGTAATGCAATCTTTGGAATAATTTTAGTAGGCACATTTTCATTTGGCCAAATTTTCACTCAGCATTGCGTAAAATATGTTTTTCCAACGGAAACATTTGACTATGTCATGAATTTGATCAAAGTACCAGTTGGCAAGCGAGTCATTGTTTAAACGTTCACTTGCCAATGATTGAGTTTGTGTTATAATTATTTGTGAAGAGTTTATTTGCCACATAATAATTTGGCAAATTAAATTATGCGAAAAATTGTTTGTCAAGTGAAACTTTGACAATTTTTTTTTGGCAAAACAGAGGTAACCCGTATTTAACCCGTGAGCGACACTAATTAACAGGTTATAACATTATACATTTTAAGTTACTAATAGGTAAATTTTATGTGGAATATCCATAAAATGTACCTATATATTTAAACTAGGCACTCCCACCCCAATCAAAACGATTTGAATCCGCCCCTGGCAGTAGATTAGGTACTTTATGAGTAAATTATGACGATTATTTCACGAGTACGAGTATACCTAACCTAACCTAACCAAACCTTCAATTTGTAACTTACTTTGGGTCTACAATGAGCACACGATTCCCCTCGAGTAGCAAGCGTCCATAGGCTAAGGCTTGCCATCAGGCGGGCCGTACACGTGTTAACCACCGAGGCGTTTAAAAATTTAACTTATCGGAGCCGTTAAAGAAAACTCAAAATGCCATCGGCAAAGTACGAGAAAAATAAAACGACAGAACTTTTCCGCAAACTGGACAAATTCATCTTCTTCGGCAGTAGCATGAACTTCTGGGTAGACAACAAAGGTATAACCGATGTGGTTCTGAAAGCGTATAAGAACTTCTATAAGCTGGTGAACGTGGCTGTCGTACTTTTCATGGTGGTAGAGTTTGGAGCGTTCTTCACCCAAAATGATCTGACGGAGAAACAGAAGTCTGATCGAATGCTGCTGACATTCTCACACTTCATTCTTTACTCTTTCACACTTTCCCTCGGACACCACAAGAAAATAGTGACAGAGGTCTTGTTTGCTCTGGCTGTGGAACTGAAGAAGGAATTCAACGACGAAGACACGGAGAGGCAGATGTTGAAAAAGACCAGGTTCTATGCGTGCGCGTTCGTTGCTCTGTGCTTTAACGCACTGGCCTTATATGGTATAGACGGATTGTATCAAGTATTATTTTCAGGTAAGGATTTGCAGAAATCTCTATCTTCCTAGCTTTGAATCCCACGTGGTGGTGGGGTCAACTTTCTACGTTCATCTGCTCTATCATCGACATCGTCTTCGGATGGTAACACTATCATATATTTTAGCACTAAGTACATCAACCAGAACCAAAAATTAAGCGGAAAGATTTCCGCTTCATTTTTGGTTCTGCCCCTAGATCTTCGACTGGGAATGGAAAGTGAGGGTTCACAGAACTATTGATTATCTTAATCGGGATTCATAGTTGTCTGACGTAACGTGTTGTGAGGATATGGGTTTTATATATTTATTACGGTTAAATATTCATATTCATCGCGCTCTGACGTGACGGACCCTGATATGCCAGACGTTAGATCGCATCAGAGAAAACGTTACGTCAGATAAGTATAAATCCTGTTTTATCTACTCAATTTCGAATGTACCCACTAACGCGTCATATTCCGACTGAAACAGTCTCGCTGTCAAGCATACTTTTACACAGTTACGTCGCTATTTACGCGAGTTGTTTTTAACCTTAACCACTCACTAGTGGATCTAGGAAGGGGGGGCTATAGGATCCTGGTCCTTTCGGTTTCACTTCGACCCTATGGGATATTTTATGCGAATGCCCCATCTTTTGTACCTACTCCAAAGCTTGCTCCAACATTCCCTTAGCGGGTGATGATGGGGCTTAGCAGAAGTGTACTCTGGATTCCTTTGGTTCTGAGACTTCTGAGGAACCATTACCAAAGTTATTCATTATTTGACTAGCAGGGGCAAGTACTGGTAACACTTGTTTGCAGATGGGACCTTCGTGACAATCATAACAGTGTGGCCCGAGGTTCACGACCGCCGAGCCATCGCAGGGGCGGCTCGCTTCGGCTTCTACGTGCTATGGTGGCTCTGGATGGTGCGGGTCACCACGGCGTATCTCCTCGTCTTAACCATCACCATATCCCTCAGCCACCAGTATATGAACCTGCAGCTGTACTTTAAGAGTATTGCTGGAATCTTTGAAGAGAGGATGAGCCAAAGTGATAAGGAGAAGAAGTTTGAAGGAGCGCTTAAAGTTGGCATACGGTTGCATGCTACTACAATGTGGTAGGTTAATGTTTATTAACTAAAATATAGTGTAGACTCTATATACTATTGAGTATTGGTACGTTTCTCAATTTAGATTTTTTATGTGGTATTCGACCATGATCGGGTACTTGAGAGTATCATAAGTTCCATCTCCTGATCCTATGATCAGGAGATGGAACTACGCTACCGCTATCGTTACCTCGGTTGTATCCTTAAGGATCCGCCAGCCTATACCACCGAGCGAGATGGTCGTACACAAATTTCAGTATAAACGAAAGTAGAGAAGAGAGATAAGAGAGAGATGTGTAAGAGAGATAATTTAATTTGTTCTTGTCATTGTTCCACCTTTATGTTATAAAATAGTTTGTCATCATCACCATCATTTCAGCCGAAAGACGTCCACTGCTGGACATTGGCCTCTCCCAATGAATGCCACAAACTATTTTATATGGCTTTAGACCAAACTGACGATTACCCCAATGAACCTACTTAGGTTGTTGGTAAGCCGTCAGCCACATTAAAGAAGTGCTGGCTATTAAGTTAGTAGGTATACGAGTCTATTATGTTAACAAATAAACATATTACTAAATCACAGGTGCACACAGCAAGTGCAGAAACTCGGAGGCTCCGTGTTCAGCGGACACATCATCGTCAACATCGGTGTTCTGGTGCTGCTCCTGTCACAGCTACAGGTTATATGTTAAAATGTTAATTAAAGGATGACCTGGATGACTCACATGCAGCTAACGAAAAAAACCATAGAATGCGGGCGCCTTATAAGTTTCTACCCAAGCGCGTGCCTAAAACCCCGCATGTTCGAACTAAACGGCTGCCTGGAATCGCTTTGACACCCCGCATGTTCGAACTAAACGGCTGCCTGGAATCGCTTTGACACCCCGCATGTTCGAACTAAACGGCTGCCTGGAATCGCTTTGACACCTCGCCCTCAACTCCGCATAATAGCAATGGCACCCATTCTGTGGAGCCATTTTGCGGCGCTATACGCTATACTTCTATGGTTTTTTCGTTCGCTGCTCACACGACGATACATTAGTGCAGTAGTTAAGGTGGCTGTAGTCACAGTTCAACGTACGTAATCGCCTACGTTCGTGGTGTTCCACCTTAAGAGCGGTTGCTCACGGCTACTT
This sequence comes from Epinotia ramella, assembly GCA_947578815.1. Lineage (NCBI taxonomy): Eukaryota > Metazoa > Arthropoda > Insecta > Lepidoptera > Tortricidae > Epinotia > Epinotia ramella. The sequence goes on from OX388205.1 coordinate 28,302,922, forward strand.
TATGCAGCGTGCGTTTGTATCGCCACATGTAACCGTCATAGGGCAAGTTTTGCGGTATTTGTAGAAAGGAGCAGAGTTTAGCTCATGGCAGACAAAATGTAAATGGCGATTCTCTTGTAGAACTCCGACCGTACGCTGAGCAACATCCTTCCGATAGTAGCGACTGGCATGTGCATGCTGTTCAGCACAGGAGTCCTCATGTGGAATGCCGGAGACATCACTGTTGAGGTAGGTGGAAGACGGGATGGCTTGAGGTGGGTAAAAAACATGGATGTTGAGGGAGGTAGGAGACATCAATTTTGAGGTAGGTGCCGAACGTGACGTCTTGAGGTGGGTAGGAAGGCTAATGTTGAGGTAGATGGAGACATCTAGTTTGAGGTACGTGAGAGACTTCTCTGCTGAGGTAGGTGGAAGACGTGATGTCTTGAGGTAGGTAGGAAAACAGGTCTGTTGAGGTCGTAGGAGACATCAATTTTGTAGTAGGCAAAAGACATCTCTGTTGCGGTTGGTGCAGGACGTGACGTTTTGAGGTGGGTAGGAAGGCATGTATGTTGAGGTAGTTAGGAGACCTCTAATTTGAAGTAGGTGAGAGACATCACTGTTGAGGTAGGTGGAAGGCGTGATGTCTTGAGGTAGGAAGGAAAAAATGTCGTTTGAGGTAGTAGATATACATTTTAAAGTAGGCAAGAGATATCTCTGTTGATAGGTACCCTAAGTGAAAGACAGCATTGTTGAGGTAGGTAGAAGACCACTCTTTAAGTAGGAAAAAGACAACACTGTTGAGGTTGGTGCAAGACAGCACTCACTGTTTAGGTAGGTAGAGGGGGGGGGGGGGGGGGGTAGGTTGAGGTAGGTATGACACGTGACTGTGGAATTAGGTAGGAGTCGTCACAGTTGAGGAAGGTAGGATACATCACTGTTGAGGTATGTACCATCGAAGACACACTTAACTGACCATCTGTCAACTTTATAGTCTATTCAGACAGATGGTCAGTGTTACTGTTTGTAGGACACATCACTTTGAGATACGTAAGATATATCACTATTGAGGTAGGTAGGATATACAACGTGTTAATAAAATAACGCAAAACCTGAAAACCGTTTGTTCAGAATCGAGCATAGAATGCGAAAAAAATAAAAATAAAAATTTTTGACAAGATTTATTTTTTACATTTATATGGAGTGTTGGCCGACTGGGGCGACCTGCTCCATACAAATGTAAAAAATAAATCGCGTCAAAAAAAATATTTTTTATTTTTTTCGCATTCTACTCTCGATTCTGAACAAACGGTTTTCAGGTTTTGCGTTATTTTATTAACACGTTGTAGGTATATCACTGTTGAGGTATGTAGGAGTTGTTATTGTTTAGATAAGTGGGAGACTTGTTTAAAATATGTACAGTCGAGGTCATAAATATGTTTACACTTTTGCACCTTATTACAAGGCAATAAGGTGCAAAAGTGTAAACGTATTTATGACCTCGACCGTACATATATTACAGTTTATTTTTTGGGGGTGAGTTGCACTTACGATTGATTACAGACTTAACAGACCGATCAACGGCAAACATGGCGCCGGCAGCTGTCATTACATATAAACTGTCAAACTTTCCATACATTGACATTTTGCTGTTGTCCACGTTAATCCCCTAGCCTGATCCCCCAGGGGAAAAAAACGGTTAGGTTGTTAGTTGAACTGCGACCCTACAGCGCGCGAGCCGAGCGAGCGAAGCGAGCGTGACGCGGTAGCGTCCGGCGAAGCGCCATAACCGAACATTATCATTTTTTCCTAGTTGAATATAAAATAATTGCCGCTAATTCCCCTGGGGGATCAGGCTAGGGGATTAACGTGGATAACGTGGAGATTTTAACGAATACCTCTAACCTCTATGACAATTCGGTGTAACGCACCCTAAAGTACAGTTAAAGAGATTTTGTACATTCCAGGCAGCGAATTTGCCGACGGCCATCTTCCTGTCAGGTTGGCAGAACTGCAAGAACCACTCATCTTATCGCATTCGGCGGATGCTGCTCATTGCTCTAGCCCAGAGCCAGGTACATACACATACATACACACATGCAAGTAAATATTAGTAGTCGTCCAAGGGTCAGAAAATTCAGCAAACTCAGACAGAAGATAGACAGAGCATTACGAACAATGTTTTTTACTTTATTTATCTGTGCGTGAACGTCTGCTAAACTTTTTTGGCATGGTTAAAAACCGGCTTCACTAGTTTGTTCGTTATGCTCCCTCTATCTTTTTATCTCGGTATGTGGCGTTGAAATCCATCGTCGCAAAGTTCGAATGTTATGTCTCGATGCCCGATAGTCCAGACGTGCTATAAACATTCTTACTTTTCGACAAGCTTGAGTACATTCTGACACTGGACTTTCTCACCCTTCGACACGACGACTGATGCTTTCGAGGAGGTCTCTGCTGGTCGGACTAGGATCCATAATGTAATTGATTACAGTAGATTCTTGGGTAGGGTGTGGCAGATCTATGATAATGGTCGCTTTGAGTGCCAAAAACCCGCTAGATGGGCGCTCTGCACGTAGCAGGTTTTCGCTAAATATCAGTTTTCCTATGCTATATAATATAAGCTACGACGCGCGTAGCACGGAATACGGCTATTAACACTACGCGCGTAGTGATTCGTGGCAGTGAGTGTGTTAAAACAGGTCTGACCAGCGATGCAGGGGGGTTACTTGAGGGGCCCTTACACTCGGACTGCATTTTGATTGCTCCCTGGCTGCAAATATGCAGTTTGAATAAGTACAGTTGACGTAACTGCATCGAAACTTCAAACCGACTGCACAGTCAGTTTGCAGTTGGCGGGCAGCTCTGGTGACTGTAAAAGAACTGCATTGAAACTGCGATAAACGTCAGAGTTGTCAGAACTGCATTTATTATTTATTTATTAATTCACACATAAGGTTACAGTTTAGCACCAAATCACTTATGAGGTACCTAAATATACCTAGTTTCGCTACAGAATACACCAAATTCACCAATATTGTCAGTAAATATGTCATTGCCGTCGGCTTCCTGCATTATATGGTTTAGGTCTGTTCGCGCCCTAGCAGTGCGAGCGTTCGCACCGCGCCTCGTGCGCTCGCCGGCCACCGCGAACAGGCGCCGCGGGCCACGGCTTGCATGCCGACTGCAAGTGGGCTGTGCAGTCGGTTTACACCGTTTGCAGTTTCGATGCAGTTACGTCAATTGCTTAAGAACTGCATTCTAACTGCACATTTGCAGCCAGCAAGCAGTTGAAGTGCAGTCTGTCTGCGGCTCTCACTCATTACCACCACGTTACGCTCGAAGCGCTCGGCCGACCGTAGCAGCTAAATTCAGTGCAAAGTGCTACGCTCGTAGCCAATACAGCGGTTTCTCCGCTTTGTAAAGCGGAAAGCGTCTAAGGGCAGCGCACCACGCACAGCGGCCTACCTTGCAGGCTCTCCTGCAGGTCGTTTTTTATATGGAAAAGCGGCCAAGTGCGTGTCGGGCCACGCGCAGGGTAGGGTTCCGTAGTTGCCCGTCTGTCACAGAATGCGGACTTAAAAGGGGCTTTTGGGGTTTTTATTATAGCTTACCCTCGTAAATAATCGTAAATATTAGATACTATATGGGGGCTTGTCGCAGGGCAGGTCTTTTGCACGCTCGCCGCGAGCAAGAAGCACCGTGCCGTGAAAAAGCAACTCTACCGTCCACGGTAAAAGGTTCAAAATCCAATGACAATGTATATGCACCCGAAATTAAGTGCATTTTTTACCAGTTAACTATGTCTACTACTCGTTAACTAGTTATGTCTACTTAACTGTGATAGTTTTCCTTTTAAATTCATTATATGAACTACTGCCACGAATTTTTTCACGTCCCCAGTAGTAGCCATTTAGCCGGCAGGGGGGGGGGGGGGGACGGGGGGGACACATGACTCGAACAAAAATTAGGACTTTAAATCCCATTATCTCGCAAACGCATAACTGAGTTGAAAAATAGTTGTAGAAAACCCATAATATTTTTGAACAAGCTATCCAACGATACCCCACACTACTTATAGGTTTAACGAGAAAAAAAAATACATCACCAATTTACATGTAGGGGACGTACAGTCAGCAGCACATAGTAGCAGCCAAAGTAGCCAAATATATCGTAACACTTCCTTTAAAGACGTGTTCCGATATATTTGGCTACTTTGGCTGCTACTAACTATATGATGCTGACTGTACATACCCTAAAAAATTTTTTTTCTTCTGGATTTTATTCTACTGTTTTGTCGGCGTGATTGGTTTATATACCCACGCCGAATTGCAGTTTTCTAGTTGTGAGGGTTACTGAGCTAAGCCGAAGACGGACAGACAGACAGACAGACAGACGGACGGACATGGCGAAACTATAAGGGTTCCTTGTTAACTACGGAACCCTAAAAATGTCAGTTAAATTGTCCTAACGCGCGTTCGGAACGTTACGTGATAGTGATTACCCCTCTGGCTACGAAAGTGTTATATCAATATGTAGCGAAAAGGGCTCGTAGCGCACTGACGTCTGTCTGGATTGGCACTGAATGGGTTAACTAGTAAATGCAAATAATAACGTTGATTTCCACACCAATCCTTGTATAGGGAAAAGAATACAGCACTAGTACGGAAAAAATTACTTCCCACACGCTCTAGCATTCTGAGCAAAAGTTAAAAAAAAGTTTTGTCTCAGAAACCAGTCGTGATGAAGAGTTGTGGATTCCTGGAACTATCTTATCAATCATATCTATCGGTAAGTTTTCGTAATTTTATTAGGTGTCTATGGTATATTAGGTATATTAAACATACTTTACTCCACCTTTACTCAGAATGTATTCGAGATATTTGACTTTGTCCTATCTATATTTTTAAAGGGCAATGAAAACGATTAGGTAGGCACCCAGTTTTTATTACGCAAATTACACCATGGAGGTACCTAGTTTTCTAAGCACCGACTGACTTACTTTTACAAATCCGACTTCTCTGATTGGAGACATTAGTACTGCTACCCAGGTGGGGGAGGCACCCCCTTTAGGACCATATTAAAAGAGGAGAACTCCTTTATACTATGAGATAAAAAAGAAACCACTATTCTTACTTTTAACGACCTCTTAGCCTGTATAAATGCATACGGTGTTGGCGACTGACATTGGTGCGACATTTTTTGTATATGTCACCGTTTTTATTTATTTATTATTCGGAAAACCAACAGCTACAATAAGTGACACAAAAAAGCCAATTACAGGTTCTCATTCTCACCAGTAATAACATACTGATGTAATAAAAAAAACAACTGGTGGCTAGCACACACTGCATCACAAAACCTGAGTGAAAAATGGTAAAATAAAAAAAATAGAAACACAAATGAAGTCGGAATAAGGCACGCTGGCTACGCCTCACAGTTTGGATGTTACTATTGAAGATGTCAATATCCAGCTCCTTCGTCAGATTATTCTTCTCTTTATGTCACATCCACTTCAGATAACATCACCATCAGCCTGCGGTGGCGGGCTGTACCAGTTTGTGAGATTAGTATTCTTGTTTAGATAGTATTCTTTATGTCTATTACTGTATTAAAATAAGTATGGTCAGTTCGGGTAAGTGCGCCACAGGGGAAAGTGCGCCCCCGGGGTAAGTGCTGATATTAATTTATGTGACTGATTGATGAATGAGGCGCACTTTCCCCTGTGGCGCACTTACCCGAACTGACTATACTAACATTTTTAAAACAGTGCAGTGCAAATACTTTTGTTGCAGTGTGCAGTGCAGTGTTTCCATCATTTTTACACCCTCATACAGTCCACATTCATCCACAAGCTATCATACGGGAAACCTAATACCACTTATACTTACCATAATTATTATTTCCAGATTGTGAAGACATCGTATTCCATATTTTCAGTTTTGTATTAGGAAAAGGTTTGTAAAACTTTGTATTAGTAGGCCGGCAAATGTATAAGTAAGTATCTACTTAATGCATATTGTAGTACGAACCTGACTACATATTTACATACAATATAACGTCACTGACTTAACTCAACTATGTAAGTAGGTAGTAGCTTGGTTGTTTGAATAAAAGTGAATGTAAAATTATGGATTTTGCTAATTTAATTAACCTGTTCATATATATTAATTTGAATAACTAGATAGACAATAGTAGATTGTATGACAAGGGTCTAAAATAAGCCACATCACCACGAAATGGTTATTTTCCCAAACGAAATGAGGGAAAATAGTTCGAGGGGTAATATGGCTTTTAGACCAGAGTTATACACTCTTTTTTTCACTTCGACTGCGAGAAAATTGTGAAAACAAAGATTATATAAAAAAATATATATATATATATTTCAGACATTTGGAATCCATAAAGTGTTACAGATTTGCTTAAATGAGTATGTTAGTACCTAAGCTTAAATGTTGAGTGGTCCAGTGCCTGATTAGGGCACTGTCCCATCTCTCCGCCACCACGGCCAGGAGACTGTGGCGGCTGGCGCGCACCCTGCGCAGCGTCGCCCATCCACAATCAATAATAAATTCCACAGAAGAAAGATTGTTCAATTTGGCAGCATGATTTTTTTAATAAACTGTTTTAATAAAGAGTAGAGTATAACTCTAGTCTAAAAGCCATATTACCACTCGAACAATTTTCCCTCACTTCGCTCGGGAAAATAACCATCTCTTGGTAATATGGCTTATTTTAGCCCCTTGTCATACAATCCACTATTATAGAATAGTTTCGTCATGTCGTCCGTCTGCGGCTTAGCTTAGTGACCCTAAGTACCTACTAGAAATCTGTAATTCGGCATGGGTATATAAATTAATCAACCGACAAAACGGTAGAGTAAAATCTTGAAAAAAAAATGTTTTATGATACCTACTCGTACCTAATGAGATTTTTACATGATATTGGGTTTTAATTTAATACCCTAAACCGGTACTTTAAAATTAATCAAATAGGTATTTGAAAAATAAAGATAATACATGTAAATGAACCTAATTAAGCGTATTTTTTATTTATTTTCAAAAATCATTTCCTAATTAAGTTTGCAATTGAATCAACTTTATAAGTATTTTTTTGTTTTGAAATTACTATAAGACTAATAGAAGTAATCTCTTTCAAATAAAAAAAGAATAATCGAGATCGGTTTACGTAATGAACAATGATCGCCATAACACCAAAATACATACTATATAAGCTCATTGCCCTTGCACGTTAGTACCAAATGGGGCCGATAGATGGCGCTGACCCCATTCCTACTTCGCGCTGTTAAGACTTTTCTAGAATTAATGGGGTTGGGACGGGAATATTTCAATAGCAGGTCAAAAAAAGATCGCGATTCAATTGTCTTGGTAGTCTTGGTGTAAAAGTTATTCGTTGTTCAAAATTTAATTCTGTTGTCTTGGGTTATAAATAATAATAATAAATACTCTTTATTGCACCACTACAAGAGAGAAACATCTTACAAAAAATTTGCTTTTATAATAAGTAATTTAACAAATATTGGGACTATTTCTTTACCTTGACTTGAGTTAATTGATAGTTTGTACGGAACCCTCGGTGCGCGAGTCAGACTCGCACTTGACCGGTTTTTTATAAATAGGTGTCTATGTGTTTCAGGGAAGTAACCCTCAATAAACCTTGTCAAAGTCGACAAGAGACGGCCTTAGTAGTTTGAAAGTAATAAGTTAGGTCCGCTTTACCTTCCCTTCCCCTATGTTACTGCATTTAGTTCCGACTGTTCGCATTGTCTTGAATTGCTACGATAATTATACAATGTATTTTAATTCTTCATAAATAAAAAAAACAATAGATGTCCTTCAGTATTAAAAATATATTCAAATGAACTAATGCAAACATACGTATTATTATGACAAAGACAAAAAGACGGCCTAGGCCGTTTCAATAGAAACCACTCTTGAAAGAAAACAACACAGTCATTACGTCATCATTACCCGTGTCAAAACGTCAGAAATAAAGGTAAATAAATATCGCGTTAGTCCCGTGTAGAAAAATATTTAAAAACAGTCATTAGTTGTTCACAGAAAAGAACAGTAGAGCCTTTTGTAATTCCCACTTGTTTTAAATGCAACTGGTAAACATTTATCCATTGTCAGACAGTTTAACGGTTTTTAAAATGTACAACCTATAGCGCGGTTAAAATTTTGCAGTATTCAATCTTTCTTATTTATTATTTCTTATTTATTAACACCTTCAATGCCAGGAACCCTTAGAGTGCATCCTGCGCGTAGGTTCTTTTCTGTATAAAGGGGTTTACACATGTTACCGGCTCCAAGCGTGTCGCTATGAAACGTTGGCTGTGAATGTGTTAAAACAACATTTGTCTTAATTTCTATATCAAGTTTCCCTTTATGTTACAGTTTAAATTAAGAATCAAGTTATCAACTACTTTAGCATTCAAGCGCATGATGTCAACACAAGAATCCGACGTGTTATTCGAAACTCTAAACAATGCCGGCATTATAACGCTAAATCGCCCCAAAGCCTTAAACTCCCTCAACACTTCCATGGTAACAAAGCTTCATCGTCAACTCCAAGAGTGGGAGACCACCAAAACCTGTGTTATAGTGAAATGCACCGGTGACAAGGCTTTTTGTGCTGGAGGGGACGTAAAAGCAGCTATAGACAAAGTCGAAGGCCCGATTTTCTTCCATACTGAATTTAGCTTGAATTATCTAATCGGCAAATTCAAGATTCCTTACATAGCCTTTATTGACGGGATTACCATGGGGGGAGGCATGGGACTGTCGGTGCATGGACGGTACAGGGTGGCGACGGAGAAGACGGTGGTTGCTATGCCGGAGACGAGGATTGGGTTGTTCCCGGATGTCGGAGGATCATACTTCCTGCCAAGGTTGCAGGGTAACTTAGGATTGTATTTAGGATTGACAGGTGAGCACTTTATTTCATTTTCGTGCAGTATACTATAAACCATTTACAAATGAGACAAATTCAATCGAAATGCATCTAGCCCACCTCAAAGAAACATACATACTGGAAAATCATTAGGAACATTACTCTCGCGTCTGCATCTCACATGTTATTTCAGAATGCGTCCCTTTAAAGACATGCAGAACATCATAGTCAAATTATCCGGAATGGTTTACAGCTGAAATTATTAACCTCAATAAATTAAAAATTCATTACCACAAACTGTTCAAAGCAACTGGTCACCAGCTTTATTATGCTTTCTTTTTTTACTATAGGAAGATGGTTAAGTCCAAATCCGAAGAAGCAATGAAACATTACTTATACAGAATTGAAACTACATAATTTGTCAATGATCCCTCCTTTTTTTGGTCATTTGTTAAGCGCAATCGCTCATCCAGGCAGTCCGCTGTCTTTGACCCAAAATCTTCACAAGAAGTGGCTGACAGCTTTGCTGATTATTTCAAAATCGTATATTTACCACATACTCCAGGCAAAATACGGTTTTGAAAAACATTAATTTATAATAGCGTTTTTTTTGTTGATTTCATTTGAAAATGTTATTCTAAGATGATTTAGCCAAGAATCCGACAAACTTTCCACCCGGAAGTAATTATGTAGATTTAAATGAAGCATGCATTATCTTTTTTGTACGATTTATCTTGAATATTATAGAGCAAATGTATATGAACCAAAATAAAGACAAAATCATTTATTAATATTTTTACTGACTTTATAGAAGCCAGTTAACTTATCATTTTTTCGATGTCTGAAATTTTGTCGGATTTTGTCGCTGGGTAAATAGTTCTATTTAATTGATAATGTATCCGTTATATACATAAAAAATAAGCTATTATAAATTATTTCCAAAATTGACATTTTTTTCCATACAAGTTGTCAGTTCATTGCCTGGACTAACAAGCAAACGTGTCAACCGCGCTCTCGGCTATATATCATTTCCTCAAACACCGCGACTACCCATGCGTTCACTGGGGCAGTCAGTATCGAGTCGATTAGCGAGTCCAATATAAAGACAGCGAGCAAAGTTCACTCAGGGTCCGGACAATATACCTCAATTCATAGTAAGGGATTGTGCTGAATCTATTATACAACCATTTGTACGTCTGTTTAACCTTTCCATTCAGAATAAGACATATCCATTGCGTTGGAAAACAACGAAAGTCATCCCGATTTACAAAGCTGGACCAAAATCTGATGTACAGAATTACAGACCCATCGCAGTTCTTTCTGTGTTTGGGAAGGTATTTGAGTCTGTTATTTATTCCCTTTTGTTTAACCAACTCCAAACCTGGTTCTGTGATGAACAGCACGGATTTCTCCCGAAGCGTTCCACCACCTCTAACCTACTTGGCATAACGACGTTAATATCTAATCACTTGGACCAGAGTAGCCAAGTCGACGTCGCCTATTTTGACTTTCGGAAGGCATTTGATAAAGTAAGAATCGACGTATTACTAAAAAAAAGTTGATATGGCAGCCTTGTCAATGGATTTATTAAATCTAATTCATAATTACATGTCCGGCAGAGAAAAAAATGCAAGATCGGAGCCATTTCCTGTGACATCGGGAATAGGTCAATGCAGCTGCCTCGGGACTGAAACTCCAAGTGGATATTGAGAGCGTTTGTAGCTGGGGTTTCGAGAATAGCCTGGAGTTAAATACTGAAAACTGCTCCATTATTTCCTACACCCGGGCCCGGATTTCCCTTCAGTACTGTTACACTTTGAATAACGCACCCATGAAACGTGTCAACCTGGTACGGGATCTCGGAACGTAGTTTGACACTCAGCTCAGCTTCAATCACAACATAATTAAGACCTGTTACGCTGCCCGAAGATGTTTGGGATTTGTACTTTGCAAGCCAAAACATTTTCCAAGGTCGTACTTTTTAATGCGTATGTACGCAGCAAAATGGAAACAAACGCGGTAGTCTGAAGCCCGCATGAAATCTAACAGTACATACTTATGCTCGAAAGAGTACAGAAGTCATTTATCCGTTTTCTTTACAATAGACTGTATGGCTTGGCTACTATCCAAAACTCTATCCTACGTTGTTAATTCTCGGAATAGTTACCTGTTCTAGACACTCTTATTGTGAGGTATTTCATCCAGCTATTGCGAGGAAAAATACACAATCCATTTCTCCTATCACAAATTTCTTTATGGGTACCCTCGGTTCCCACTATTGTGCTCCGTCCCCGGCAGCGCCCGCTGCTCGCGGTCCCGGCGGCGCGGACGCGCAATCACAGCCACTCTCCACTCTTTCGCGCGCTAACGTTACTCAATGACATTTTACTTTGTGACAGCGACCTAGATGTATTTTATAGCTCCAAGTCTAGGCTCATGGCCTCAACCACCAGCTATTTGGAGGCTAGATCTAGACCTAGTTATATTTTAACATAAGGACGTTTTGTTTTCCTTTTTCTCACATTGTTTTTGCCTATGTGTATTTGATACTAAGTTAATCAGCATGCTTGGTTACCTATATACTGTAAATGTTGATTGTGAACTTATAAATAAATAAATAAATGTTAGTCTCACCAAATCACATGTTAGAAGATGTTCCCTAATGCCTACAAGATATAGTACATAGGCAAGAACCTACGGCCCATACAAGCACGACAAACCCACTTTCGTGATACGAAACTATCAGTGTCAGTCATTTTTAGTATTGATTATTTTACCACGATGGAAGCAAATGAGCAAACGGCCTGCCTGAGGTAACATGCACTGTATGCACTTGCGAAAAATCGAATATAGAAGAGTTACTAACGTGTTGACGGCCTTTTGATTTGAGGATTTGTTGATTTCACAGCTAGTGACATACAGGTCCCTGACTCAACACACCGCATCGTCAGGAGCTGTTGCGACCTTACCTCCTTCTGGTCTGGTCGCAAGAGCTCCCGTTGCTTCTGCACAGCACAACACCGCATACAATCAATTGTAGAGAGTGACTAGCTTAACAATTTGCAAGTTTATTATATTTAGTTTTAAGTATTTCCTTACTACATTATTAAGAACAAGTCGTCTGCTGTAAAGTGGAGGTATTTGTCCAGTTGGGCTGCTCCAAATAATGACCGAGACATTATTCCGCTGTGCCCAACCTCTCCTAAAATCTATATCTGTACCTACATTTTATCATATCTTCACTGAGTGCACTTCACACACGCGAGTTACTCACTCACCAGGTACTTACAGAACACCACATATAGAGCAAGTACCTAGGTTCTGTCCAGTTAGCTAACACTATTTATCTCCAGGTGACAGACTAAAAGGCAAAGACGTGGTCAAAGCCGGCATCGCGACCCACTTCGTCCCCAGCTCCCGCCTCTACGAGCTAGAGACCCTCATCTCTCGGTGCTCCTCCGAGAACGAGATCAACGCCCTGCTGACCAAGTTCAATGAACCCGCGGAGGAGTTCTCCCTGGCTGATAACATTAAACACATCAACTACTGCTTCGCTGCGGGAACTATTGAGGAGATTATTGAGAGGCTGCTGAAAGTGAAGAATGAGTGGTCGAGCAAAACGTTGGAGGTAAGAGGATTCATCAAAATGTATCATGTGACATTAACAAATAAATAAGTGGTAGGCTAGACTTTCGGTTGAACCAGAATATGGCATCTCGTGTTCTGAGTTAAACTTAAATCCAAGCGTAAATTCAGAATATGCCTTAAGGCCATCATGCTTTGTCACCTTCATGAATAAATATTAGAGGACAATGTTACACAAAACGAACTAGCCCCATATTAAGCTCAATAAAGCTTGTGTTATGGGCACTAGATGACGATATATTTCTTTGATATCATGAAACATAGAAAACATCCAATACTCATAAACAAATATTCTGAATACACAAATAATTTGCACTTACCGCGATTCGAACCCAGGACCGTCAGGTTCGTAGGCAGGGTCACTATCACTACCCACTAAGGCTCTATGCAGGGCAAAACACCGTTCATACCGCTGCGTTCTTGGTGGTTTCCCAGACGATCTAAATATAAATCGTCGCCGTCTTCTGTTTGCTCTGCTTCTGCTCCGACTTACAGGGTCCATATCGTACTTATCTGGCCCATCGTACGCTGATTTGACAAGATAATATATAGTTAAGTAAGAACAGGTTCAGGAAGACTTACTAGAATTTGCTTACACAGACGCTCCACTCTGATGTATGCCCTGGTTCACTGAAGATAACCCTGCGCGCGCTCCAGCGCGGCGCGCAAATGGAACTGGGGCAATGCCTCAAGATGGAGTACCGCGTCGCCTGCCGTAGCACCGAGGCGCACGACTTCCCTGAGGGTATGTCCAGTCCACATGCCCTGACTCCCTGAAGGTCACCCTGCGCGCGCAACTGGAACTCGGGCAATGTCTCAAGATGGAGTACCGGGTCGCCTGCCGCAGCACCAAGGCGCACGACTTCCCTGAGGGTATGTCCCGTCCACATGTCCTGACTCCCTGGAGGTCACCCTGCGCGCGCAACTGGAACTCGGGCAATGTCTCAAGATGGAGTACCGGGTCGCCTGCCGCAGCACCGAGGCGCACGACTTCCCTGAGGGTATGTCCAGTCCACATGTCCTGACTCCCTGAAGATCACCCTGCGCGCGCAACTGGAACTCGGACAATGTCTCAAGATGGAGTACCGCGTTGCCTGCCGTAGCACCGAGGCGCACGACTTCCCTGAGGGTATGTCCAGTCCACATGCCCTGACTCCCTGAAGGTCACCCTGCGCGCGCAACTGGAACTCGGGCAATGTCTCAAGATGGAGTACCGGGTCGCCTGCCGCAGCACCAAGGCGCACGACTTCCCTGAGGGTATGTCCCGTCCACATGTCCTGACTCCCTGAAGGTCACCCTGTGCGCGCAACTGGAACTCGGGCAATGTCTCAAGATGGAGTACCGGGTCACCTGCCGCAGCACCGAGGCGCACGACTTCCCTGAGGGTATGTCCAGTCCACATGTCCTGACTCCCTGAAGATCACCCTGCGCGCGCAACTGGAACTCGGACAATGTCTCAAAATGGAGTACCAGGTCGCTTGCCGCAGCACCGAGGCGCACGACTTCGCTGAGGGTACGCTTGTGTACAGGGATCTGTACTTCCTTCAGTTGTTCCCTCATTCCTAAAGGCCCATTATTGGTTTGGCTTCTACTTGGCCATGGCTAACTTGGTAACCCCCGCTATTCAAAAAGCACGTTCGTATCTTTTACCTCTGATGGAGCCACTGAACCACGTTTGGTGGTATAAGGGGTGTCTGGGGTAAGAGAATTCAGAACTTCTACGCTACGCTCCGTAACCAACCACCTAACACAACTGAGCGAGTTAAAATAAATCATGTTTTGTAAGTATTTAGAATATTCAACCTATCTTAGGCTTTCCCTTTTTACCGAGACCAGCACGGCTACCACAAGACGGCGCGCGAAATCTCTCTCGATTTTTGTCGCACTATCCGTCTCTCTTTTATTAGAAAACTTAGAAAGAGAGGCATAGTGCGAGAAAAATCGAGAGGGGTCGCGGGCCGTCTTGTGATAGCCGTGCAGGCAAAGCCGTCATAGCCGGTCATTTTCTCTCACGCAACTCTCCGTTTTTCGTAAATGGTAAACAGAGAGCCTACCGCGAAACGAAAACGAACTTAGTTTGTGTATCTCCGTCTCTGTCGCACTTGCTTGGTCGAGCGACAGAGAGGTTGATACACGAACGAAGTTCGTTTTTGTTTCGCGGTAACCCCTCAGTTAGTTTATCTTTATTCTTTAGTATATGTTAATTTTTTTCCAGGTGTCCGTGCTCTGCTGATCGACAAGGACAACAGCCCCAAGTGGCAGCCGGCGACGCTGGCCGAGGTCACAGACGATTATGTGGAGAGCTTCTTTAAGACACTTCCTGAGGACAGAGAACTCATATTCTTCGATTACAAGTTCAAACTGTAAAATAAGGAATCCCTTCTCATACCTATTTATTTATTATTGTTGTTTTATTGTGGGCCTTTATGCGCCGCTTCGACCAGCAAGTGATCTATTGTGGCAGTCCTTTTTTTAGATTTCACCGTTAAGGCCCGTTGCCTCTAGGAAATTCCAGATTCTTTGGGCGGTGATATGTTGTACCTCTTCTGGGTGCATGATGTGCCGCCCTAGGTAGATACTTCTTTTGTGCATGAGTGTTCCGCAGGAGCACAGAATATGCATTGCTGTTTCCTCTGTCTCCTGGCAGAACCTGCAAGTTGCGTCCTGTTTCATACCCATTTGAAACAGGTGTTTGTTTAGTTTGCAGTGTCCCGTCAGAATTCTCGTCATTGCGCAGGTTTTGTGCCTTCTGAGTTGTAATAGCTCTTTAGACAGTTTATTATTGTACCCTTTAATACGGGCTTTAGCATGTTTTTATCCTTTGGCGAACTTCACAGCTTCATTGCCTCTGATTTTTCTGTATTGTTGAGTAGAGAATATGCTTTCCGTTTTGTGATACCACAGAACGGTTCTGGGCCGACCAGGGTTGTGTCTGCGCCCTTCCTTGCAAGTTCCTCTGGTTTTTCATTTCCTACTATGTCGGAATGTCCTGACTAGTTTAGAGTAGGACTCTAGGGATTCTAGTGCCAGCAGAGCAGCTTGGCTGTCTGAGTTGATGTAGATGTGTTGGTTTTAGCATAGCAGTTTTATGCCCCATCTTGCTCCTGCCATTCGACAGCAATGGCCATTTTTGCCTTTTGTATTATGTTATTCAAATGAGCGTTCCAAGTTAGCCTTTGGTCAAAAGTGACTCCTAGGTACTTGACCTCATTTGAGCATGATATTTCCTGTCCATTCAGTTTAAGTTTGGCGAGCTTGTCTAGTTTCCTTTTTTTTGTAAATGGCACTACTTAGTACTGTTTTGCTCGCATTGATGGACAGATCATTCTCTTTGCACCATTTGTTTAAGGTGTTAAGCGCTCCTTGCAAAAATAAAAAAATAGATCGAGATTGTGTGGAGGCACGGACCTTTGATACACAACTACAAGGTCGTCGGCATATCCTTGCGTATCATAGTCTAGGTCCTTCATAGTTGCTAGGAGTTGGTCCACTGCTAGGGTCCATAGTAGTGGGGATAGTACGCCTCCTTGTGGACATCCTCTTATGGTGTAGAATGTGTGCTCAATTGCATTAAGGGTCAGAGTGACTATTCTATTTGAAAGCATGCTCTGCATCCATCTGATGGTGCTTTCATCCACGCCCTTTGATGCCAATCCTTTGAGGATAGTTTCTGTGGGTGTGTTGTCGAAGGCACCCTCGACGTCAAGGAAGGCACATAGAGCTGTTTGCTTGTCCTCTAGGGTTTTTTGCACTTTGTCGACCAGATCAAGTAGTGCAGTTTCCGTAGATTTCCCCTTTTGGTAAGCGTGTTCAGACTTAGTGGTCTGACTACCAGATATTTCGATCTAATGTGCTGATCAATGACTCTTTCCATCGTTTTAAGTAAGAAAGATGATAGACTAATTGGTCTGAAGGATTTGAGTTAGCTCGGAATATTTTTACCAGGTACGGAAGGATTAGGTTTTGTCCTTGCTGTAGTAATGCAGGAAAGACACCGTCTTCTCCCGCCGATTTAAATGGTATGAATTTTTTCAGTGCCCATATAACTTGGTTTGGTCTGAAGATATTTGCAGCCAAATTCCAGTCGGTGTTATGTGCCCTCCGGGCTTGTGTGCTCCTTTGGGTGCATAGCTGAGTATCACTGGTGTTGTACGAACCTGGGAAGTGGATGGTTCTGAGCAAGTCCATTGTTTCCACCTCCGTGGTCGTAAAGCTGCCATTACGTCTTTTAAGTAGGCCTAGGTTGGTGTCTTGGAGATAATTTTGTGAATTCTCGCTCCTTTATGTGTTTGGGCGATCTCTTCACAGAACTTCCGCCAAGACCTCCTTTTGGCTTTTCTGATCTGTTTGTTATATACATTCAATGCTCTAACATACCTTTCCCACTCGTTTGGTCTGGTTGAGTGATTGAATGTGCGACGGGTGGACACACGGAGCTTAGCTAGCCTTCCGTTCCACCATGTCGTAGTGTAGTGTGATTGATTCTCGCAATGGGCAGCTCAGTTCGTAGGTCTTATAGATGCCTTTCTCACTCGCACTGTGCTTATTAGAAAGAGGACACTTACCGGCGGTCCACAGTGACCTGAATTAAATGTTTAAAAAAAAGGATCTAATGTAATTTTACTGTAATGATTTTTTTTTCACACCTTTCATTCGGAAAAGTAACTTTTGCTCCACGACGAGAGGGATCAAAATGCTACTTTTCTGTTCAAGCTACTTTTTTAATTTATTCATTGGGATACATGCAGCATTTAAGTCTGCAACACCCTGGCGCGGCCTGGCCGCAGCGGTCAATAGTAAACTTGTCATTAGCTATCAAATTTACTTTTCACATCACCTATTCGGATAAGGGCTTTTTCTTCCCTGCTAGGAGGGATCAAAGTGGCACTTTTCTGTTCCAGGACATATTGTTGCCAGAATAAAAAAATATATCCCAACGAATACATGAAATTATATAGTATACACAAAATCGATTACTTATTTTTTATAATCGATTACTTACATATATTTTTTGTCTTATAAAATATTACGAAACGTATTAAAATACCACAATATTGGAATGCAGCAGCATGTTTTTACATATGAGGCTATAAATAAATAAACTTTTAGTAAGTGTAAATGCATGTTTTTTATTACTGACATATTTCATTATTCTCATAAGTGATGTGAAAAGCAGTATTAGTCACACGGAAGCAAAATTATTTGCATCTTGGGCGTGAACACTTGAATCCCTCACTACGCTCAGGATTCCACGTTAGAATCCCTCACTACGTTCGGGATTCTATTCTGGAATCCTTCGCTTCATTCGGGATTCAATCTACGCCCTCGCCGTAAATATGGCATTTTGCTCCCTTGTGACACAATCTACTAATACACCGCAGGCCGCGCCAGTGTGTTTCCGGAATAAAAATGGGACAATACACCAGAAACCGACAGAATTCGCTAGGCTTGTAGGTTTATAGCTACTGCCCGCCTAGCGGGCTGAGCCGGCATATCTGAGTAAACATTACGAGTGCCTACCTGGCGGGTTCTTGGTTGCGAACGTGTTAATCCTATAGGAAGCGCTACACGTCGTAGGAAATCGGCGGACTGCATGCAGGCCGCCGCGTGCTTTCGGCCCGTGTGGATACGTGGCGGAAGCACGGCGGGCAGCCAAACCAAGGTCACTCCGTAGTACATGGTCCGTGACGTTGCTTGGCCGTCCGCTAATTTCATAGTGTAGCGTCTCCTTATCGTACAAGTGTAGAGTTCTGCTCATCTTTGCGCGCGGCTGTATGTGTGTGTGTGCGCATATAACTATGCAGGTTTGATTAGTGTGGCACTCACACGGCAGCACTCTTTACAGGCGCCCGCACCCACACAAAGACACTTTACTATAAAACCGTGATAGGTTTTGGAATCAATACATAAATACTTTGACGTGATCATTTGGCAAAACTGTCACCTTCATTCAAAAACTCATCGCAGTTTAGTAAAAATCTCGGTTCGATCAAAGAATTAGTATGGATACCAATTTCTTGGCTTACTGAACAGTGAACATACTTCCTTACCACACATATTTCATGGTACCTACCTAATTTCTTACACTGTCCGGTCTTTATGCCATGAATGATAATGAATTTAAGCACTAGCTAATAATGTCAGTTAACTATAAAGGATTAGCTGTTACCCGATACCTAATTAGGGGTTCTGGTGTTCAGGGCTGCAATTATATGTGGACTGTGAGTTAATGCACTTGCTCATTAATTACCAGCACGTCTAGCATGGGACGGCCGCGACATACTCTCGATTTTTATCGCAGTATACCTCTTGTTCTAAGTGTTCTAATAAGAGAGAGTAGTGCGAGAAAAATCGAGAGAGCTCACGCGCCGTCGCGTGCTAGCCGTGCAGGTTTCAAAAGCACTAATTACTTGCATTATTAATTACTTCCATGGTCTATATAAGGAAGGCTAAGTCTTAACGGGATTAATCGCATTTGCTGCTTGGTTACAAGTTCATTCGAAAAAGTATTTTTTTTGTTGCCTATTTAGACATGGTAAATTGTAAATTCTAGCTTCGCGAAACGGTCCACTAGTTTAGGACGAGGCACTTGACAATCTCAAACCATGGACGCGAAAACGTATGTGTTCAACACCAACGCCACAATATCCCTCTTCTACGCCATAACCAACTTCATATACATCGGCTGTGGCACCAATTTCATGTTCGACAATTTGAAACTACCCACAAAATTCGTACAAATCTTCAACTATGTCTCCAAAGTCTTTGAATTGCTCATTTTAATGCTGATTTGTTCAGAATGGGGTGCCTTCTTTACACAGAAGAAATTGACGCTGATTGAGAAGAGTAACTTGTATTTGTACAGTCCTACCAGTGTTACTCTATACGCCATGTATGTTAATGCAGTGATCCGCAAAGAACAGATAAAAAAACTGAGTTATACACTAGCCGTGACGCTGAGGGGAATGTTCAGCGATGAAAAGATTGAGAAGAAGATGATTAAGAAGACTTGGCGTTACATAATTGCGATGGTTAGCATGGTGTATGGACTGTTTTTTTCCACCGGCATCGTCAATGGTTATGCAGCCTGCACGACAAGTAGGTGAAATAGTAGTCAAACGTTATTTATTTATTTATCTATTTACTTCAGGCATTAAGACGAGGCACCCGAAAATAATTCCGCCCATCGCACCCCGCCACCCGCTAGCGAAACTCGTAAGCCGTGCTAGTGCGCCGCTTGTATTTATCATACCTAGGCATGCAACGTTGCAGTGAGAACATCGAATGAATACACTCGCGGTCAAAGAAACCGGGTCAGTGACGAAAACCTCAATATTTTGTAAATCGTAGGTCGTATCTGCATGAAACTAACTCTGTTTTATAGAGAATTTAATATCCTTCTAAATCCAACCTTCAATGTTCTACGTAGTAACTGGAAAAAGGTTTAATTGAAAAAAAAAGACCAATTGGGTACTTATTTGAAATTGCGTTCGTTTTACTTTTGCTTGTTTTTAAGCAATTATTTTCAATTTGTCAAAGAACTATGATAAAAGGCTGTCATTGTTTTATTTTGTGGTCATTCTTGAATGTCTATCATGCCGCTAACACGAGATGAATGTACTCGTATCATCACTATGTTAGAAGAAGGAAGAAGTCAGAGGTATACAGCGAGAAGAACAGGTGTGTCACTTTCTACAGTGCAGCGAGTCCTCCAACGTTACCTACAAACTGGGCAGAACCTTAGAAGACCAGGAACCGGCAAAACAAGATGTACTACAGCTAGAGAAGATCGATTTATTGTTACAACCATGCTCCGAAATCGGCACCTCACAGCAGTTGAAGTGAAAAATCAGCTTTTAGAGACCCGAAGGGACGGCATCAGCGAGCGGGATCCCCTTCATTGGCATAATTTTTTTTAGACTAATATAGTTTCGCATAATTGATTTGGCATAATTTCTATTGGCATAATAATACTGTCGCATAATAATACTTTGGCCTACTACTTTGTTTGGCATACTATGGTTTTAGAATAATTTTACTTGGACTAATTTGTATTCGACTAATACTCATTATGCATACTATTGTATGGGCTAATAATTATTTATCATATCTGTTTTGAAGCTTTTATGCGATCCAATAGAGAACCCCCAGATGCTGACCACGACATGCTCAGACATGACGGACCGGGAGCCAATAATGCACGGCCCAATAATGTACAGCCAGATAATCACGCGTCCACTTACTCTACTCGGATTATTGGGTCGTGCATTATCAGCCCGGACAAAAGGGGCTTCCAATTATTGCCCCGGACCAAGTTTGCTCAGGGTGATAATGCACGGCCCAATAATGTACAGCCTGATAATTCGCGTCCACTTTTTGTGGACGCGGATTATTGGGTCGTGCATTATCAGGGTGGACAAAAATACTTGTCATAAGCGAACTCTGTCTTAGGTTGGTTAGGTTAGGGGTCACTTGTGTCCCTCAGACCAGAAATAGACACCCCGCGCAGCGGGGTGGCGTCGACTCGTTGGAGATTATAAGTCCGCACAGATGAGCGTCCTACAAGTAATAATGCACGGTCAAAATAATGTACAGCCCAATAATCCGCGTCCATACTGTAAATGGATTATCAGGCTGTACATTATTGGGCCGTACATTATAATTTTTTTTTTAGGACACAATTTTTATGCGTTTTGTAATGATGCCAAGTAATTATTATGTCTTTTTGTATTTATGCTATCTGATGTTAGTCTTTGTGATAATTATGCTATTTTCGTTTATTCTTTTTAATTTTATGCCTAAAAATGTATGCCATAACATGATTAGGCTTAACGCTAATTCGGCTTTAAAAAATTATGCGTTATTATATTATTCCAAATGATTTTATGCGATCCAATAGAGAACCTCAGCGAGCGGACTGTCAGGCGGCGGCTCAAAGAAGCAAATTTGGCCCCACATAGGCCGGCCAATGGCCCAAAACTTGAAAGAATACATCGAACAGCAAGACGACTTTATGCCCGCGATCACAGATACTGGGGTGACGAAGATTGGGCAAGAATTTTGTTTTCCGATGAATCCAGATTTATGCTCTATGCAAATGACGGGCGGCAAAGAGTTTACAGACGGCCTGGTGAACGTTTTATTCCAGCATGTTTTGAGGAAAAAGTGGCGTTCGGCGGTGGGTCAGTCATGGTTTGGGCTGGAATCTCTTCAGAGAGTCGCTCGGAGTTAGTTTTAATAGAAAATGGATCATTAACGAGTGCAAGATATGTAGAAGAGATTCTTAATGAGCATGTCGGCCCATACTTAATTAATATGGGTGGAAATTCTATGTTTATGCATGACAACGCCAAGCCACACACAGCTCAAATTGTCAGAGATTATTTTTTGGAGGTTGGTATCAACTGTATGAACTGGCCCTCGAGGAGTCCGGACTTAAATCCGATTGAGCATGTATGGGACGAGCTTGGGAGGCGTGTAAGAGCTCGAAACCCCGCCCCAGCTACACTTAGAGACCTGAAACAGGCGTTAGTGGAAGAATGGGACAATATCCCGCAAGAACGCATAAAGAACTTAATAAACAGCATGCCGAATCGTCTAGAAGCTGTAAGAAGAGCCCGAGGAGGCAATACGAAGTATTAATTTTTATTTTTTGTGTTGTATGTGAAGTACAGTCAGCGTCACATAGTTAGTAGCAGCCAAAGTAGCCAAATATATCGGAACACGTCTTTATTACTATAGGAATAAGGAAGTGTTACAATATATTTGGCTACTTTGGCTGCTACTAACTATGTGACGCTGACTGTACCTACTGCTTATTTTTGTACGTAAAATTGGTTGATTTTTTGTTTCCTATGTAATTTTATTAAACAAAAGAATTACGATTCCACTATTTGATGTTATTTAATTCAGTATAAAATTATCTACAATATGCAGTTTAATTCATGTCCCTAGCTTTATTATTTTAGGAGATATTACAATTTTTCGTACTGACCCGGTTTCTTTGACCGCGAGTGTAGAATAGAGAAATATTTTTTTTGATTAATTTTGCAAACTGCTATATTATTACTTATTAGTAAATATCGGTAAATAAAAATGTTTGTATTTGAAGAAAATTATTGTTAGGATTTATTTTATAGTAGGTACAATACGTTATCAATTTCAGTGGCGGATTTACCAGCAGGCTGAGTAGGCTCGAGCCTAGGGCGGCAGATTTAGGGGGCGGCAAATTTGGGTAATTTTTTTTTTTACGCCGTGAAATCATAAAGATTTTTCCGTGACGGTTTTCTAACGTCTTACAGATAGAAGTCTGCAACAAATTTTGCCGAAGACTTTCCTTACTTTCCTCTCTCACCTGTCATTGCACATTCCGAGAGTAAGAAACTTCCATATCCCTGTACAACCCGGTTAATTTAAGAATGCGCCGTGTCCATATACCCCTTGCTGCAAGGTGCCAACGTTTCTTAACGGGATATAAACATAAAACACGAGTGCCATAATGTTGTAAAACTCGCGTGATTAATACCCAGGAGTTAATAGCCTAAAAACGACGTAATAAGAGGCACGTTACGTTGAAAAAGAAGATTCGGCCACGGCTTCGAGCGGCGGCGGCAGTTTCGCTTTTCTACGCCTGTTATATGTATAGGTAACTATGACACACTATATATAATAGTGTCTCCTAGTATCCAAAATACCATACAAGCTTTGCTTAATTTGGGACTAGTAGGTAGGTATAGACACAGTAGATGTATATGTATGGCGAAAAGCAGTAAAACAAATCCGTCCAAACGTTCCTTCAATCATATGAGATGCGTCGATACAGTAAACTTACGTGCAAGTCGGGGTTGTCGGCGGTAAGTACATCAGCCCGCATGCCGCCCGTGCGCCTCATAGAACTCGGTTTAAAAGGAGCGCAGGTGAAGAAAGGTCTTAAGGTTGAGGGGTTTTGGTAACGTTTTATCAGCAGCCATCTTTGTTACAGCACACGGAGCGCACGTTCGGCAACTGCCTGAACATCTTCCTGTTCATCGCGGTGATGCTCATCGGCACTGGCATCTTCATGTGGAATGCGGGGGACATCTCGTTCGAGGTAAGGAAACATTTAAACAACAATTTGCAATCAAGTTCTCGAAAACGGCTGCAACGATTTCGATGATATTAGCGCTATAGGGGTTTACAGGGGACAAAAATCGATCTAGTTGGGTCTCATGTCTGGGAAATAGCAACATTACAACAAGCTTAGTTTCTGCCTCAATGTAACGCTTACGATTCCTGACAACACACAACCTGACAAGCGCGCTGCCGTGTTGCCGATCCTTTATTGATTTGAGGATTCGTTATGTTGATAGCTAGAGACGAACGCGGGTCCCTCACTCTCAACACAACACACCCTAGGGAGCTCTGGCGACCTTACCGAGAAGCTCAACACCACATACCCACAAAGCAAGTAGTGGCGTTATTATGGCTGGGGTGTAGGTAGGTACTAACTACCCAGTTGGGCTGCTCCTCTCTAAAATCTTATAATAGTATTACTACAGAGGCCGGGAAGTAAGGGGTTGCCGGCCGAGTACATATAGACGGCCGAGCGTAGCGAGGTCGGATAGTTATGAGGCTGGCAACCCCTTTTCACGCCGAGGTATGTAGTATAGTGCTTTTCTCAAACATGCAATGAAATAAATTAAAAAAACTCCATGAAATCAAACTTTAATTTACCTGCCACAAATTGTAGAATGGAACTTATAATCTAATCTAATCTATCTATCAAGCTTTATTGAGCTTACTATGGGGCTTGTTCAATTTGTGTAAAGCCCGCTCCACACTATGGGCCATCATGGCCCATTATACAGGACGCAACTATTCGTTAAAGGGAGTAAGACATATTTACGTCACGTTCTACCGCATAACCGCGTCCTGTATGATGGGCCATGATGGCCCATAGTGTGGAGCGGGCTTGAGATTGTGCCTGTAAGATGGGACAGTACGTTCCCACTAGCCCGCACTCGTACTGTGTCGAGGTTGTGGTGCTGCTGAGTACCTACTGGCAACATAAGTTCAGTAGTTCTCATTGCGGAGGGCTGGTAATTGAATCTTCTACCTTTAAAAGTTTTATTAGCACACTAGCTTCTGCCTGCGACTCCGTCCGCGTGGAACTCGTTTATATCGTAGTTCCATACAAACTTGTGCCTCCCATTTCAGCCCCTTTGGGTATAATATCCGGGTTAAAAACTATCCTATGTCCTTCCCCTCAAACTATCTCTGTCCCAAATGTCTCATTTTCATTTCAAGAGGTAACAGACAGACACTTTCGCATTTATAATATTAGTAAGGATTCACTGCTAAACAATTTCACAGCCGTACGTTGAGGGGCCACCTCATGGACCTAAAATACTCAGGGCAGGCTATAGGTGATGCCACAGCATACACATGCAGCTAAATTAAGAACTGGTCTTAAAATGGCTGATGACTTGCCATAAACAACCTACTTCATTTGGACGGGTAATGGTTTATCCCTTTATTTGACAAGCAAAAAAAAAATCGTGAGTTCAAGCCTCGTTTGCGGCTTGTAGAGCAAAAACAATAGTCTGCGAAAAAAATGCAAAAAGAGCATGAAGAAATGTGTATATTGGGATATACATAATCAAATAAAGGGTTATGTGCCACAACTTCATACTAAATCAGTTGTGGTTGTGGCAAATCAAAAAAAGTGGAACTATGACAAGGACAATGAATGATATTTCCCTTTCTGTCGCAGTTATAGAGATTTGTATGCTACCAGCTCGCTCGCACGTGGTATTGTTATTGCCATAGCTTGTCCTGAGTATTATAGGTTCAAGGGCCACCTACATGGTGCAACAACTCGTGAGATTTCCATTACATTGCCAGGGGCGGCTCACTCCGTGCTGGTTTCGTCGCGCCGCTACGGCGTTAGGTACCTTAGTGGATGCCACGCGCTGCTACGGAACGCACGCGTTTTCGCTATACGTCATTCGCTTATCGCTTGTCAAAGCGACTTTTAACAGGGAACCTAACAGTGAAACTTCTGTACGAAGTAGGTTCCTAAGTACTATTATTTATTCAGTGACATTGCGGGGCTGTGGGCACCGAAATACAAACGAATGCAATCAAACTCTAATATATAGCATAGAGCGCCCACCTTACTTACTACTTACTTACTGACTGCGCGATGTTACCCGTAGTCCAGTCAATGAACTGACAACTCGTATGGAAAAAAAGTCAAATTTGGAAATAATTTATAATAGCTTATTTTTAATGTGTAACGGATATATTATCAATTAAATAGTTATCCAGCGACAAAATCCGACAAAATTTCAGACATCAAAAAAACGATAAACTAATAACTAGCTTCTGAAAAGTGAGAAAAAATATTAATAAATATTTTTGTCTTTATTTTGGTTCATTTACATTTGCTCTATAATATTCAAGATAAATCGTACAAAAAAAGACAATGCATGCTTCATTTAAATCTACATAATTACTTCCGGGTGGAAAGTTTGTCGGATTCTTGAATGAATCATCTTAGAATAACATTTTAAAATGAAATCAACAAAAAAAAGCTATTATAAATTAATGTTTTTCAAAACCGTATTTTGCCTGGAGTACCGGTCACGTTACCCGCATCTCGTTCCGTTCCAGTCTCGCTCTGCTGCTGAACTAAAGACCGAAGACCGATTTAGATCGTGATTGACGAACTAGTTCTTTTCTTTCTGAGATGAGAATTCATTCCTAATAGTTCCTAGTTCCTGACCGACACAAGCCTATTACTGACTAAAAGCGTTGTTGTTTTTGTCCAACAGGCCGCTAGACTACCCACGGCCATATTCCACTCGGGCTGGCACAACTGTCGAGGACAGACGTCGATGCGGATTCGCACGCTGGTCACCATTGCACTGCGACGGGCGCAGGTAACTGGAACTTGTAACAGTTTCAACTGGTTGACAAACTCGTCTCGTATTTCAGAGAAACTTGACCTGAAGAGAACGGCGGCACAGATTAAAGAATACAAGTACAGATACCCAATCTCATAGAGCAAAAGCGTACCGTCCTAATGTAGGCAATTCTGTATACAATTTTAGTCCCGTAGTTACACCAGTAGATGCAGTATCCGAGCTACCACGGCTATGACGCTGTCAGCCTTTAGTAATACATTGAGATATCACCAGATGGCGTTGACTTCCCGGGCAACAAATAGAGTATTTTTGACTTTTTCGATATAAAAGTAGTATTTTAGAGACAATATTACACATCACACAAAAATATACATAACCAAATGCTTAGAGCCTGTGGTTCCATAGAACTTTCGCGACCCGTGATGGCGCCATCTAGTGACAGTACCCAATAATACGTAGCAAGCTTGAAAGCTGACTCGTATAGTACGAGTTACATGGATTTAGTATCAATTTTATTGCATTTACTAAACTTATAAAATATACCTTTATTGTATGTGCGGAAGTATGTTTGTGATATAATTAAGGTACGTTGAATTTATTAAGGTGTAAAAATCATTCTATCTTCACGATTACTGGTTCAAATGTTTCGCTCGGTACCTGTGTCGCCATCTATGAGTTCTTTTTAGTATCAATTATACGTTGTTCTAGTTGGGAGGCCATGACGGCGGGAAGCGGTTGGATGCGGGGAGCTGAGGACCGGGTATGTTGGCGCCAATTAGGAAAGGCTTGTCCAGCCGTGGACGACTACAGGCTGAGAATGATGATGATGAACGTTTCGGTTGGTGAATGATGCCGAGGTTTTTCCGAGGGACTAACAATATGAGGTTCTTCAAGGAGTGCAAATTCTTAAAGGGCCGGCAACGCGCATCTAATCTGACACCTCTGATGTTGCAAGTGTGCATATGCTACGTTGACTGCTTACCATCACCCGGGCCGTAAGCTTGTTTGCCACCGACGGTATAAAGAAACAAATTCAACAGCTGGCTTCTCGAGCCAGCGGTTGGTAAAGTCGAAAATGTCGAAAACAACATAAAATGATAAGTACCAGGTACTTACTGCCGCACTAAAAAAAATACCTTAAAGGATTACTTCGTTATCCGTCCGTGACTCAAGTCCTCCGTCTGTCAAGACCCTTTTTCTCAGGAACGCGTGGTGGTATGAAATCCTAGTCATAAAGTCCGTTGAAGCTATGGAAAAAATCAAAAGGTTTCTAGGTTAACGCCATGAAAAGATGAATTCGTTTCTTGATACTCCCAAAAAGCTCTCGAAAAAGCTTGTTTCATTCCAGGATCGTGTGGTCATCAAAGGCTTAGGAATTATGGAACTGTCGTACGAGTCATATATTTCGGTAACGACATACCTATTTACATGATATTAAAAATCGTTATCCTATATCCTTGGAAGTTAATATCTCTTTTTACTTTTCAGATCGTGAAATTTTCATACTCTGTGTTTTCTGTAATGTATTGAAACTAGCCTGTATGGGGTCTATACATGTCATGATTTGTCAGCCCCAATTTATTAGAATCTGACTAATTGCTATCGTCTGCACGTCTAGCACACGACGGCCGCGACATACTCTCGATTTTTATCGCACTATACCTCTTCTTCTAAGTGTTCTAATAAGAGAGAGACGGATCGTGCGAGAAAAATCGAGAGAGCTCGCGCGCCGTCGCGTGCTAGCCGTGCTGGAGGCATGTTGTGCTGCTGATCGAACTGTCAAATGAGTTGTACTGACAAATTGCATGCACATCACAACCAACACAATTTGGACCACGGAAATATTTATGAATTTTATGATCGTTTTCTGTCAGATAATTTTGAAGTAAAGTATTTAAAATATTATATAATCATTTTTAATTAGTCTTCACACAAATTTAACACGCATTTATGCAATAGTGTGTATTTTAAAGGTGTTATAGTGCTAAAACTTTTAGTATAATTTTATGGCAATAAATAATTTTCCGGTTCTGATTCTGACAAAAGCGCGTTTTATAGTCAATTTTAGATTTTTTTATCATCATCTTTGCATCTTACTGCGAATAGCGATATCTTAGGAAAAATAAGTAATATCACAATCGACAGTGCTTTGGTATGGCAATATTATTTTTACTAAATGGTACTCCTTAAATTGCACACAATTTGTCAGAAATTGGATGTGACAAATTAGAAGTGATCATTGTATGGTTTGTAGAGCCCATCAACCTACAAATACCTCGCTTCACAATTTGCCAATTTTCCACTCACGCAGTCAGGCAAGGCTTTCACTTAAATAATTACATTAAAAGCGCACTTAAACACACACTTTTACAGCGATTCAGCAGTTGCGGCACTCTTCTTCGTACTTTCGAATGCATTCAATAAATTAATGAAACTTCTAAGTACTTACATAGTTTTTGAAGTGAAATCTTCTTTAGTGTGCACTTTTTGTGATGGGGAAAAATTGTTAAACTCGCCACAGGTCACGTGACCGTGAGATTCGAGAGATACTCGCAACAGGTCACGTGCCCGTAAGATGTCACGTGACCGCAAGATTCGACAGATTGAAAATTCGTAATACGAACACGTGACCTTATCGAAAAACTGTTACAATGTAGAAGTTTTCACTTCTGCCGGCACTCCCGGAGTACAAACGGACAAACTACCTCGGGGTGGACATTTTCTTTCATGGCTCTTTCACACCTATCCTCGCTGCCCTCGTCAGTTAGCCCTAAATAACCTTGCAATTGAGACTCGCGTACAGCTAGCCAAGAAAGTGGACTACCACGTTTGAACCATAACATTGAAATTTACGAGATTATTCGACCGCGATTGGTTTGGGAATGGAGGTGACAGAGTTTTGCCATACAATAACTAATTAAGTACGTTGAAGTGTTGTAAGAATTATACATGTCTATCACAGTTGAATAATAACTGCTGCTATGTGCAGAAGCGGATTATACATACAAGCTAGTATATGAGCTACCGAACGTGCCCTTGATCCGTTCACACCCCATTTTGATACACCCTGTATAGGCAAACTAGGCACGGGCCTTAGGGGCGCGGGGTTCCAATTTTTTTTCGTAATATTTTTTTAATCTAGGGCCGATAGAGGGGCGCCGATGAGGTGCTGGCCTAGGGCGCTCTCGACATTTAAATCGCCTCTGGCTGTGTGGGGGCGAGCGCCTGGAAGAATAATTATTTATTGTACCAACTGCCGTGTCACTGCCACAGAAATCAAACCGAACTTACAAGCGCTTGCACACATTCTAGACAGCAGCAGAACAGATTGCAGACTATCTATTCTTGTACAGTTAGCATCGTAACCATGTATACATTAATCCTAGAGATAAGTTCGACTACATGTTTATGATGCAACTGAGCAATTTAATAATGCCGAATTTAATACTCCGCGGGTATATACCCGAGCGCCAAGAGGTTTAAAACGTCGTAAATACGTGGAACCAACCGCTAGCAACTACTATGGTAAACGAAGGAGCAGCTATATCACACCGCGAATATTTAATAATTTATTAATAGAAGACGAATGTGGTAGTAAAAGCATCTTTAAATCAAAAATTAAGAAGTTGCTAATAGGTACACGCATGACTGAATAAATAGGTTGGGTAAATATTATACACACATATACAACTTATACTGTGTGAATATGATATAATTGTAATTATGTATTAACCTTAGTAATATTATAAGTTAATCATGTAATTTAGATCAAGGTACTAACGTTGAAAATGAGTGCCTCATTTCGCCGTTAAACGTAAGTTTGGCGAACCTAATTTAAGCCTAAAATGTACCATACTTTTTTTTCGAGAAAAAAAAAAAAAAAAAAAATGATGCCGACTGTACATAGGATTCCGTAGGCGAGGGTTTCTTGCTTAAGTTTCTGATCTCACTGCTATGGCATAACTACTAGGATTACAATAAGGTCAACAAGTATATTAGTATAAGCGAATGAAGTAACGAAAAAACTTATAAGTGATATATTTCACACTAATAACACATTCATAGAAAAGGCGATATAAAAGCTATATAAAATTAAAATGATGTATAACATGATTCTAACATAAATGCGATTTAGAGTCGACAATGACTGAACGATTTTGGAATACATAAAAGAATTATATAAAAACAAAAAAATACCAAATGTGATATTTGTACAATGGTTATCTTGTTCTTAAAATTAATAAGTGGCACTTCAGGTATATTGCACTAGTTTCTTTAAATCAAAGTGCATAAATTCATTACACCCTGTTTGGTTAAACATTAAGTAGATATTAATTTAAAAAAAAACATAATAGACGGTAGTCTGCAGTTAGCCTGATTTAAAAGTTGTGTAAGGAAATAGTAAATTCAGACTTATTCAATCCAAGAAAATATGTCATTTCAGTAATATAACATTTTACTCTGTAAGGTTAGCTCTAAAATTATGGAAACAATTTTAAACCTTATTGCGTTGAGATAAGTTTTCAAATGTATACATATTTTTAGACTTAACTACACAACGAGGGGGGTTGGCTCTTTTTAATTAGCACAGTGCGAGCGAGACGGGAGTCGCGACTTATCAGCATGTGGCGCTGGTTTATTTGAAAAAGACGTATTCGGAATTTTCAGGCACTTTTCAGTTCATGCTCCAACCCAGCGTAGAAGTTACGGAATAGTAGTGGTTCGTTGTTTTACAGTTTGGAGTCGAAATCGAAGAATTTGAGTTCCCTGTCCTCAGGCAGCCTCTTGAAGAAGCTCTCCACGTAGTCGTCCGTGGCTTCGGCCAGCGTCGCCGGCTGCCACTTGGGGCTGTTGTCCTTGTCGATCAGCAGGGCACGGACTCCTGGAAAAATAGGGGTATTTACCAAGATTAAACACCAAAAAAACTCTTTTCATCACACTTGCTCGAAAAGGGCTTCATAATGCGCAGACATACAGAGCTGTAATAGCCTGTGTTACGCCCACGGGCGTAATGGTTTTTTTCTTAAATTGTATCTGTCACTCATGCGGCAGTTACAAAGCAAAGAGGTTTTATATCAAATACGATGTCTGAAAAAGTATTAATAAATGAATTTAAACTTAAAAAACGACTTAAACATGTTTAACTGAAATATTTACAGATTTAATATGTAGTTATTTAGTGTCTATGTAAAATGTTTTTAAGTGTTTTCAAATCGTGGCTGTATACCGAAGGGTCTTTGCCATACGCGCCTCACGTCAAATTCAACAAAATGGACGACTGACATGTTGCAGTTTTTATTACGATTTGTATTCATTTCATCTAAAATGTATTTGTTTCCTCGCAAATGTGATGAAAAACATTGTGTATAACACGGGCGTAAGAATATTGCAAACTCGAGTCATCAAAAGCCCTCCGCTCCTGTACTAGTTTTACGAACAACGGCAGACACAAATGATTGGCTATGGCGCTTTCGCGAGGTCCCGGTAAAAAGGGAAGGCCTTATGTTATGACTAAGGCTGAGTTGCACCAACTTACGATTACAGACCGATCAACGTTAAGGGGCTCCCATACGCCCTTCGATCTGAATCCCTTAGTTTTCCAATGTTTTTGTAGCTTATTATATTAACAACAACGGCTCCCTTTATAGGGCACAATTTTAATTTTATAGCCAAAATGACCACCTGTTAAGGTCATCTTTTTGTATTTTTTTATGGGCCAGAATCTTTAAGTCTACACAATAGCAAGAGACTTTAATTATGAATAAATTTTAACTTTGCCCGTTAAAGGGTTAAGCAATATACAATCCCATATTTACTTCAAAGTTCATTGTTTTCGAGATATTTGGCATCAAAGTTGAACAATTTTAGGCCAAAAAACTGGCTTTCTGGCCATAAATGAAATGAAATGAAAGAAACAGAGATACTAAATAAGTGTTATTTTAGACAATGTTTAAAAAATCATACAAAATTAAGTATTCATTTCTTTCAAAATCCAGTAGACAGAAATGGAGATAAAAGATTGAAGAACCGATAGCCGTTTGACTTATAATTATATCTGTAGTGCAAAAGTACGAGATACGATTCAAAACTTGACAAAAATCGCTGAAAACCGCGGGTATATGTGGCCGGCAGCTGTCATTGTAAGCGTCTGTATTTGCCAACAGTGAAAATTAATTGTTTTTTCATCAGAAGCAGATAAACATTACGAAAATACTCTGAAAGTATCAATCTTTCATTTATACAGGGTGATTCAGGAGACATGAGCAGGATCAACCCTACGGATTCAATAGTTTATATTTTATAAGCTACTCAGTCGTACCAGCATTGGTAAGATTAACGTGAATTTTTTTTTAGTTGTGTAGGGTGACCATGATTTATTGTGAATGAAACTTTTACACAAAATGTAAAAAAAAACTGTGGGCGTTTAACTTAATTACGATGGTAAAAGATCCATTAACATTAACTGTATGTGTAGGGTTGATCCTGCTCACGTCTCCTGAATCACCCTGTATATGCTATTTTAAGATTTTTAAATCCATAAAAACGAACAATAAGGACGTTGTTTGATTGTGACGTCACAAGCAAGTAATCCTTGCAAATTCCATGCTAACGGAGCGTTTTTGACGTTTCATAAAAATAAGCTGATTTGATTTTTGTCAAATACCGTATTGTAAGCGGTCTGAATGTATAGTTTGACAAGTCTCTTCGGAATGACAGCTGCCGGCGCCATATTTACCGTTGGTCGGCCTGTAATCATAATCATAAGTTGGTGCAACTTACCTAGATATCCTAAATAGACGACCGCATTTCTTATTTACTAGCTTTGTAGCGTTAGGAGGTTGGTTACGGACGTTTAGATATTCTGAGTTACCCCGTGTGGAGTCGGGTTAGCATTTCACCACCCCATTTCTTCCCGTGGGTGTCGTAAAAGTCGACTAAGGGATCAGGGTTGAAGTGTGTTGTGGGCGATGGGATAGCAACCTATCACTGCAATAACGCATTTTGTCGATCTTTTATACCCACATTTATGCTAAAAGTGGCGCTGGAACATACGTTTCATGTGCTCTGCCTACCCCTTTTGGGAATAAAGGCGTGAATGTATGTATGAATGTATTCTCAATTCTCTTGATACATTATCCGATCCCTGATCGTGACCAGATATGTTTTAGTGGCTCTATTACGTCATAGATACGAGCTCATTCGAAAACTCGTACTTAATAGCGTAAAGGGCCATTACATGGTGCAAAAACTCGCATGCAAGTTTTATTACATTGCAAGGTTTGATTATATTCGTCGTATTTTGGCAGCCCCCAGCCCCGCAATGTAATGAAAATCGCATACGAGTTGTTCCACCATGTACATGGCCCTTAAGGAGTGCGAACCACGATTGACTATAGTGAAAACACCTCTTCCAAAGGTCAGATGAAATTCAATCTTATGTCAATGTCCTGAAGCCTTTGACATGGATGATAGTTGCGCGCCGCGCTGGAGCGTGCGCAAGGTGACCTTCAGGGAGTCAGGACATGTGGACTGGACATACCCTCAGGGAAGTCGTGCGCCTCGGTGCTGCAGCAGGCGACCCGGTACTCCATCTTGAGACATTGCCCGAGTTCCAGTTGCGCGCGCAGGGTGACCTTCAGGGAGTCGGGACATGTGGACTGGACATACCTTCAGGGAAGTCGTGCGCCTTGGTGCTGCGGCAGGCGACCCGGTACTCCATCTTGAGGCATTGCCCGAGTTCCATTTGCTCGCGCAGGGTGACCTTCAGGGAGTCAGGGCATGTGGACTGGACATACCTTCAGGGAAGTCGTGCGCCTCGGTGCTGCGGCAGGCGACCCGGTACTCCATCTTGAGACATTGCCCGAGTTCCATTTGCTCGCGCAGGGTGACCTTCAGGGAGTCGGGACATGTGGACTGGACATACCTTCAGGGAAGTCGTGCGCCTCGGTGCTGCGGCAGGCGACCCGGTACTCCATCTTGAGACATTGCCCGAGTTCCATTTGCTCGCGCAGGGTGACCTTCAGGGAGTCGGGACATGTGGACTGGACATACCTTCAGGGAAGTCGTGCGCCTCGGTGCTGCGGCAGGCGACCCGGTACTCCATCTTGAGACATTGCCCGAGTTCCATTTGCTCGCGCAGGGTGACCTTCAGGGAGTCGGGACATGTGGACTGGACATACCTTCAGGGAAGTCGTGCGCCTCGGTGCTGCGGCAGGCGACCCGGTACTCCATCTTGAGACATTGCCCGAGTTCCAGTTGCGCGCGCAGGGTGACCTTCAGGGAGTCAGGGCATGTGGACTGGACATACCTTCAGGGAAGTCGTGCGCCTCGGTGCTGCGGCAGGCGACCCGGTACTCCATCTTGAGATATTGCCCGAGTTCCAGTTGCGCGCGCACGGTGACCTTCAGGGAGTCAGGGCATGTGGACTGGACATACCTTCAGGGAAGTCGTGCGCCTCAGTGCTGCGGCAGGCGACCCGGTACTCCATCTTGAGGCATTGCCCGAGTTCCATTTGCTCGCGCAGGGTGACCTTCAGGGAGTCGGGACATGTGGACTGGACATACCTTCAGGGAAGTCGTGCGCCTCGGTGCTGCGGCAGGCGACCCGGTACTCCATCTTGAGGCATTGCCCGAGTTCCATTTGCTCGCGCAGGGTGACCTTCAGGGAGTCAGGGCATGTGGACTGGACATACCTTCAGGGAAGTCGTGCGCCTCGGTGCTGCGGCAGGCGACCCGGTACTCCATCTTGAGACATTGCCCGAGTTCCAGTTGCGCGCGCAGGGTGACCTTCAGGGAGTCGGGACATGTGGACTGGACATACCCTCAGGGAAGTCGTGCGCCTCGGTGCTGCGGCAGGCGACCCGGTACTCCATCTTGAGACATTGCCCGAGTTCCAGTTGCGCGCGCAGGGTGACCTTCAGGGAGTCGGGACATGTGGACTGGACATACCTTCAGGGAAGTCGTGCGCCTTGGTGCTGCGGCAGGCGACCCGGTACTCCATCTTGAGGCATTGCCCGAGTTCCATTTGCTCGCGCAGGGTGACCTTCAGGGAGTCAGGGCATGTGGACTGGACATACCTTCAGGAAAGTCGTGCGCCTCGGTGCTGCGGCAGGCGACCCGGTACTCCATCTTGAGACATTGCCCGTGTTCCAGTTGCGCGCGCAGGGTGACCTTCAGGGAGTCGGGACATGTGGACTGGACATACCCTCAGGGAAGTCGTGCGCCTCGGTGCTGCGGCAGGCGACCCGGTACTCCATCTTGAGACATTGCCCGAGTTCCAGTTGCGCGCGCAGGGTGACCTTCAGGGAGTCGGGACATGTGGACTGGACATACCTTCAGGGAAGTCGTGCGCCTCGGTGCTGCGGCAGGCGACCCGGTACTCCATCTTGAGACATTGCCCGAGTTCCAGTTGCGCGCGCAGGGTGACCTTCAGGGAGTCGGGACATGTGGACTGGACATACCTTCAGGGAAGTCGTGCGCCTCGGTGCTGCGGCAGGCGACCCGGTACTCCATCTTGAGGCATTGCCCGAGTTCCAGTTGCGCGCCGCGCTGGAGCGCGCGCAGCGTGATCTTCAGGGAACCGGGACATACGGAGTGGAGCGTCTGTGGAAGAAAGTTACAGAAGTGTGAACCTGTAGTTAATTAACTCTTTACTGAACCTGAGGCTCCAACCCTAGGGAATGGGGCTGAATGAACGCAAAAACCGATCGACAGCCCGCCTGCTTCCGGCCAGGCGTCCCTTCAGAACGTCATCATCAACTCTTTACTAGATCTTATCAGCGTCAGCTGCCGGTCTAAAATACATGATAAAAGTAAAGTGGGACTTGGCTGGATATGTCTGCCGTACGCATGCGGAAAGACGGGCCAAGAGAAGTACGGAAAAGACCACGCTAAACGGCTCCGGAGCAGAGGCATATCAAAAAAGAGATTGAAACGATTTAGACGCGTATTGCTTGGTCTGACAGGAGCACGCAAGCAATACAAGTACAGGAAAAGAGGGGAGGAGGCTTCTGCCCAGCAGTGGACTGTTAAAAAAAACAAATTCTCAATCCCAAACCAATACCTACCAGATTCCTAGAGTTTTGAAGTTTATAGCCTAGTTTGAAAGGAATTTGTTGTTTAGTAAATTCCAAATCTATTAAGAATAAGAACATTTCAGCACACATCATTTATTTCCATAATCATACCTCCAAAGTTTTGCTCGACCACACATTTTTCACTTTCAGCAGCCTCTCAATAATCTCCTCAATAGTTCCCGCAGCGAAGCAGTAGTTGATGTGTTTAATGTTATCAGCCAGGGAGAACTCCTCCGCGGGTTCATTGAACTTGGTCAGCAGGGCGTTGATCTCGTTCTCGGAGGAGCACCGAGAGATGAGGGTCTCTAGCTCGTAGAGGCGGGAGCTGGGGACGAAGTGGGTCGCGATGCCGGCTTTGACCACGTCTTTGCCTTTTAGTCTGTCACCTGGAAATAAATACGCATCGTGGTATAAAAAAAATTAACAGCTTAGAAACCTCTAACATTTTCATTTCAAGGTTCATCATAATTTCAGTTTTTTCATCTCGAAACCGATTTTGTTGAACCGTTGCTATGAACCATCTCGATCACGTCAGCTTAGCAGTCAGCAGCAGGATGAAAAAATCGCATTAAAATCGGTCCATTAGTTTAGGAGCTATGATGCTACAGACAGACATACAGATACAGGGACACGTCATACTTATAACACCCCTCTTTTTGCGTCGGGGATTAAAAATTACTGACACTGATAGTTTTGTATTACGAAAGTGGGTTGGTTGTGCGTGTAGGTGCATACATTTATTTATATATTTAAACAGCAACACAGCTGCCCAGTAACAAGCTACATATACATGAGGCGAGCTTAATGCCCTACGGCATTCTCTACAAGTCAACCTTTAGGTCAAACCTCAGACATCTTCCTTAGGCGTGTCTACACTACAGTGACAATATGGGGCAAAAATGTAGTAGCTAACTGTCTGTTTCTTTGAGGTGTCATAGATTAATTTAGTTGAGATTTCTTTTATTTTAGTAAGTAATTTATGAATGTTACATACTACAAGACATATAAAAAAGTGCTCACCTGTCAATCCTAAATACAATCCTAAGTTAACCTGCAACCTTGGCAGGAAGTATGATCCTCCGACATCCGGGAACAACCCAATCTTCGTCTCCGGCATAGCAATCACAGTCTTTTCTGTCGCCACCCTGTACCGTCCGTGCACAGAGAGCCCCATACCTCCCCCCATGGTAATCCCATTAATAATAGCTATGTAAGGAATCTTGTATTTACCGATAAGATAATTCACATTATATTCAGTATGGAAGAAAATTGGGCCTTCGACTTTATCTATAGCTACTTTTACATCCCCTCCAGCACAGAAAGCCTTGTCACCTGCGCCCTTCACTATGACACATGTTTTAGTGGTCTCCCACTCTTGGAGTTGTGGCAGAAGCTTTGTAACCATGGAAGTGTTGAGGGAGTTTAAGGCTTTGGGCCGATTTAGAGTTATAATGCCGGCATTGTTTAGAGTTTCGGATATCACGTCTGGTTCTTGCGTTGACATCATGCGCTTGAATGCTAGAGCATTTGCTAACTTAATTCTTAATTTAAACATCTGTAATTTAAAGGAAAACTTTTATGAAAAAATAATGTAATGTTTTGTTTTTTGAAGAAAATATGAATAGGTGACACATTTGTTTGGAACATAAAAATTACTTGATAATGGAAGAATTTTATTACAAGTAAGTACCTACATTTTGTAATAATGTGTAAATGAATTATCACATTTATACTCAACTTCTATTGTTATCTTCTGTGAACAACCAATGATTGTTTTGTTTTGTTTCAAGAGTTGTTTCACTTGTTTCTTTTATGTGAAGAAATAAATATTCATAGAATAATTCTGATTCTAAATTCAAGACATTCCTAAGACCCAAGAGCTAGAACTAATTGCAGTAATGGTCAGTATGAACAAATTATTATTTAGTTTATAAGAATCTTTATCTCAAACTTTGAACAAAAGTTCTTTGTCAATTAATATTGAAATCAAATTACGCCACAATCGCCTTTTGACGTCAATTTAATGGTAACATGCATAGGTTGTGACTAAAACACGCCCATGCATATCAAATGTTTTAAAAACTGCACTAGAATTATTATGGCGGATTTTAGTTATTTAGTCGAGTATAAAATACTACGCTCCACTCTTATTCAATAATAAATAAGTCATTACATAAGAACTTGCCTTGAACTCTGCCAAAGATGCCTTATCACTAAGTTAACACAAATTCAAAGTTTGTCGGTAAGGCGAGGCTGTCTAGTTTTAAAGTCCAAATAAATAAAAATACACCTCACGAGCATATGTGTCAAATACGTGAATTGCTTCGCCGAATACTGGCGAAGGTGTTTTAAATCTGCATTAATTATAAATACAGAGCAAAATCTTTGAATTTGACCTTCCAAAATTTATATCGCGGTACAGTAGATTCACTTGATTCGGCAAGTCGGCATGGGAATGACGTTTAATTAAAATGCGACTAAAATATAGTTGGCGTCAATAACACGTAACCGCTACTTTTAAGTAAGCAATTTAATTTAAACGGGTTATAAAATAAACAACAGTCTCATTCGAGTTTTGTATGGCTGAATAATTTACTACATATTTCTGACTTACGAGTGCTTACGAGCAATAATTATTAGAATTTGAAGTGCTTCAGAATGTTTTGTCTCCAATATTATAAATAAAAAGAAATCAAAATTAAATACAAATGATTGCACTAACGGCTGGTAAAAGAATCGAGAGAGATTTCAAATTAATAATGCATGAAATGGAACGAAGAGGGAAATTGTGACATCCTGACATCTGACATTGACGTCATTGACAGGACAGTTTCGGTTCGCTCGCTTTGTTTGAGGTTGTAGTTAGACTACGAAACTTATATTTATTTATTCAGACAATTCACTCATAAATATTAAACAGTCATAAATTTTAACAATGACTGTAACTAGGAAAGTACTCAACTGGTACGCCAGGCTGTCTCCAAGCCGTGGCCATGTCACGCCGCCTTATAGTCACGTCGTTCAAATTGGTGATCCCAGGTTACGTAAAATTTCGGAGCCGGTGCCTCCTGAAGCAATAAAAACTGAGCAAATGCAGACAATAATAAAGAAACTAGAAGTAGTAATCAACAGATATGGCAGCTTGGGAATGTCAGCGCCTCAAATTGGCGTGAATATGCGGATATTTGCTATGCAGTTGTCTGCACTGGAAATTAAGATTACGAGTCCAGATATTGTTAGATCCCGTGGTATGACTGTAGTACCGTACACTGTGAGTAAGTAACAATGCCACTCGGTTCGTAATTAGTTCATGAATA
Source organism: Epinotia ramella (assembly GCA_947578815.1). Lineage (NCBI taxonomy): Eukaryota > Metazoa > Arthropoda > Insecta > Lepidoptera > Tortricidae > Epinotia > Epinotia ramella. The sequence goes on from OX388205.1 coordinate 28,342,758, forward strand.
ATTCATGGCTTATTTTAATTTCAAATGCAGACAGTACTGTGATATGGTTTTGCAATGCTTGGTTGTAGGTTTTCATCAATCCAAAATTGAAGATAGTTGACTACCGCAAAGTCTCCCATGCTGAGGGCTGCGAGAGTGTAAGGGGGTTCAATGCTGAGGTCCCTAGATACAAAGAGGTAGAGATTTCAGGTACTGTTTTTTTTAATTGTTTGATGATAACATTGTCCCTCTTTATTTGTGAACAGTGATTATTTGTAAGCCAAGTAATTACTCACTCACTAACCTAATGGTGTCTGTTACCCACCCTTCACAAATTCTCAAAGCAGATCCTCACTGGATGAGCGGCTCGCCTGAGCCAGACCAAATGCTCCCCCGTACGGCTTGGGCGAGCCGTCCGAATGCTCGGCCGCATGCGCTCCATCGAATTTTGCCGGTGTGGACACGCCTTGGGCAAACGCGCGCGGCAAGGCCGAAATTTACGAAATTGCCTATGAGTCAATAGTTGAGCTCGCCCATGAAGCCGCACGTATGCACAGGTTGATATTTATAGGGCAAAAATGCTTTTGTATGTGGCAAAAATACTTTCGTATGTCTGGCTGGACAGCCTCTATAGGTCGCATCTCTCAACAGATTCTTGTGAAATTTTGTGAGCAATTTTGATATTTATAGGGCAAAAATGCTTTTGTATTTCCAGCCCGGATCTTAGTAAAAACGATGACAACGCTGGGTGAGGTGTGCAGCTGAACTAAACAACTGTCCACATAGGCCGCCGCGGCGCGCACGTTCGGGCGAGCCGTGCTCGGCCGAGCCGCTTGTCCGTTGTGGATCCGCTTTATCGCTTCACAAAGCTAGAAGTTACAATTTTACATCTAAACTTGCAAGGCAAAAGACCAGTCATTGCATTTGCCAGTTCAGACTTGTAAAAATTTGTTTGTGAAACTGGCCCGACCTGAGAGATCATTCAACAATCAATCTGCTGTGCTAGTATTTTAGTGAACATAAATTTGTGTAAAATGTTCACCAAATCTGCTTTATTCCAGGTCTTGGTCCAGATGGAGAGTCAAAATCGGAGAAGTTCAAGGACTGGGCGGCCCGCATAGCGCAGCATGAGCTAGACCACTTGGACGGGAAGCTGTACACGGATATCATGGACAAGAAGACACTTTCTTGCACATGCTGGGAGGAAGTTAACCTGTCACAAGGAAAGCTTGCCATACCATTCACACCAGAATAAACTGTGATAGCTATACTGTATTTTATTTGGCATTCCTGGGGCCCATTTCAGGAAGCTAAAAGTTACAAATTTACAAATCTCAACTAGGAACACTGAGGCGGCTTGCTTACCAATAACGAAGCTATTTCACCAGTGTTGCCAGTTAGACATGTAACATTGTAGATTCATGAAAGACTATTCCTTCAATTTCCCATTAAATACCAAGAATTACACCCGTGCTAAAAGAAGTTCAGATATGTCACAGGGGAAATGGAAGGAATGAACCAAAAGTTCTTGTGGTGATAGAAAAATATCCTTTTCAATTGCCGCCAAGAATGTGTGACGTGTGACACGAACTGCACGGCTAGCACGCGACGGCGCCCCAGCTCTCTCGATTTTTCTCGCACTATCCGTCTCTCTCTTATTAGAACACTTAGAACAAGAGGTATAGTGCGAGAAAAATCGAGAGTATGTCGTGGCCGTCCTGTGCTAGACGTGCTGCCGAGGGCCTACCGCGAAACGAAAACGAACTTCGTGCGTGTATCTCTGTCATTGTCGCTCGAACTAGCAAGTGCGACAGAGACGGAGATACACAAACGACGTTCGTTTTCACTTCGCGGTAGCCCCTCAGTGGCGCTACCACGAACTTCGAAAGTCGAAATTCGTAATACATGCATCCCTGTCACTCGCCCTTCCTCTCCCCGTGACCTTGAAAGGTCAAAGGTGTTCAAATCCCGGACGTTTCCATGTTGTTGTTTAAATTAGAATTTTAATATAAAATATAATTGAGTTTAAAGTATTTTGAAAAAAGTGACCCATATATGGGTCAGCGGGAGCCCACGGAGACAAGATCTGTGACCCATATATGGGTCGCTGGGAAAGGAAGGGTTGGGAGTGCGATAGAGATGGAATTACCCGAACTTCGACTTTCGAAGTTCGTGGTAGCGCCGCAGGCCGGTAGACACTTCAACAACGAACAAAACAACCTCATTTGGTAGAGTCTGGCAAACCAAAGTTGAACCCACTAAACTCAATTACGCGGCAACACTGTTGATCAAGATGTATGCGTATGACGTTTAGTGTTGCCGCGTAATTGAGTTTACTGGGTTCAACTTTCGTTTGCCAGTCTATAACACTGGCGTGATGTGACAATACTTTTATCAAACGAAGTTACAAAATTTAATTTTAAATATCATAGTAGGAGGCTTTTCAAAAGAAATTAAATTAAAATCCTATTGTTAAAAAGTTGATGTCAGATAGAACAATGTTCATACCAATAAAATTCATAAAAATATTTGTTTTAAAGAGTATTTGAACGGACTTCGATTGACTCTGCTTTCAATGGTCGACGTCGTTTTCCGCAGTATTATATCTGTATAGCTATTGGTCAAAACTTTTTCTGTCAGGAAGTTATGAATCAAATAACCAATTAGACTCATAAATTCATTTAAAATATAACTGACGCTTGCTTGCTACAAATAGAACACGCTTATGGCAAGGGTGTTGTCCGTGCGGCTCCTGACAACGCTACCGTAATGATCAAACAATATTATCCGCTTTTCTGACTAATAATTTGCACTAGAGATGGGTAATCTCGGCTCCGCGGAGTGATCCGAATCACTAAATCCGACTCCGCTATCGGTACCGACTCCGCTTATCGGTACCGACTCCGCTTATCGGCTCTTCGACTCCTTTGAATCCCTCAAACAAAATCACTCCGGACTCGTTGGTTTTAATACAAATCCTTTGAATCCCTCAAACAAAATCACTCCGGACTCGTTGGTTTTAATACAAATCCTTTGAATCCCTCAAACAAAATCACTCTAGACTCAGTGGACTCGTTGGTTTTAATACAAATTCAGTGATATTAACGGTTTTCCGAATCTTTTGAGACATATCCAATCTCCGAGTTATATTGAATCGGAATATCCGAAATTATAATATTTTTTTCTGATGGAGCTAGTTTTTTTGGGTTTTTTACGAATGCGGATTGCGTTGTTATTATCATTATAACAAATTAGTTAATAAAATCTTAAATTATTTGCACAAGGTCAAGTACCTACACTACTTTGATTTATTTTATTATATTACTAGCTGTTGTTATACTTGTTATCGATCGATCGATTTCCCTTCGTACTTCACAGGCTTAGGACTGTCAACCTTGATTGAATCTAACTAAAATCCTCAGCCGGGGGACAACCAACACTACGTTTATGACATAAGAGCCATTTTTACCTGCATTGAATACAAAAAGAGCTAAAATTGTCGACATTAGCATCATTCGCAATGTAATCGCGAAGTTCTCCGATTTGAGCCGAATCAAGCCGAAGCCGAATGGCGTGCCACGTGACCAGTCATAGCCGCCGCGATCGCGATCCGCGATCGGCTCGCTCTCGCTCGCTCCTTGCTCCGATCCGCGTGCCGTGTACGCGGCATTCGGCTCTGGTGCCGAGTCGGAGTTAATAAATCCTCGGATTCGATAAGATTTGAAAGGAGTCGATAAGGGATCGGAACCGCTTGCGGATTCGAATCATTTAAATCTTCAAGTCCGGATTTACCCATCTCTAATTTGCACGAACATTGCCGATATTGGTTCTTATTACGAATTCAGACCCAATATGATATTATGATGAGTAATTTTGTGTATTATTTCGTTGTGTTGCTTTGCTATAGCATTACGAATTCGGAAGCAGGTGAGTGTTTACGATCAACGGTTTTTATAATATTAGCAATATTTTCCGTAATAAAATTGCCTTGTTTATCAAAGTTTCAAAAGTACGTGTCCTTTACACTATTGTTATTCATTTTTTTCTCTATGGAAATGTACACAAAAAATCATATTCTTATAAGCATTTACTATTTGCTTGTATGTATTTCAATTCTATGAGACTATTGTATGGCGCTATAAGGGATTATCTGGCAAAATATATTGTAAATTGTAGTAACGGACAAGGCCATTTAGCACACATACAATGTGGTCTATAATTTCCTGTTGATTTAATCTAATAAATTGGTGTTTAGACAGGATCGATCAATAAGTCAATAAGAATCAACCTTAATTGTTCCAGAATATGCTAGATATTACTTCGACTATGAATGTAACGAGCCACTGCTAGCTAATGCCAAGTTAACTGCCACTTCCAGCCTCAGGGAGAGAGGACCCGACAATGCTAAATTATATGGTAAGTTGATGCAAACAAACAAACTTAATTTGAATACAATAGTGTATTTATGTTAAACTGATTTCGTTCCTCAGTTACTCCCACATTTTCTGTTATTAGGCATTTTTGTACCCAAAACCCAATTTTGTTTCGTCTAAATATTGAATGCAGCTTTTAGTTTGTTTGTACATTAGTCACAGATCTTATTTTGGCTTAGTACATGTGTAGCATTTTTTGTGTGACTTAAAATAGATGTTATAATTAAGATGTATTGGTTGAACTTGTGTTAAGTAATCAAAACCTAAATCCTTTAATGTTTCAAAGTGATTGAAAGATTATATCAGGAGAAAAGCGTGGAAGTAACAGGATTGTTCGTCTGCAGGTCCGCAATTTCACTAAAATCAATTTATGGACCAAATTTCCTTACACACTGAAAGCTAACCTTGCTAGTCACATGCCAAAGATGGCGGACGTTAACGTAAGATGGGCATTCAACATTAAGACATGGACACCTACTTATGAGGAAATACTGGCAGCTACAAGCTATATACAGCCAGAAGAGAAAGAAAGATTAGACAGATTTGTTTATCAAGATGATGTGAAATCCTCACTCATAGGGCGGCTGATGATGAGAAAATTTGTCCATTTATGTACAGGAATACCCTATAATGAAGTAAGGTTTGCTAGGGATGAGCGGGGAAAACCGTATGTGGCAGGCACAGGTGATATCCCTGTCAACTTCAATGTTTCACACCAAGGAGACTACTCTGTCCTAGCTGGAAACAAGGACAGGAGTATCGGAATAGATGTCATGAAGATAGAGCCACCGGCAAATAAGAATATTCCAGAATTCTTCAGACTCATGACGAGGCAGTTTTCTGAACATGAATGGAGAACTATACAAGACTTTCCCACAGAACAGGAACAGTTGAAATGCTTCTACCGATTCTGGTGTCTTAAGGAGGCTTATGTCAAGAACATTGGTATTGGACTGACCATAGCTTTGAACAAAATCACATTTGTTATTCATAATTTTGAAATGTCAGTGGGTAATGTTGTGACGGACACCCAGTTATATGTGAATGATGTTTTAAAACGCGACTGGAGGATTGAGGAGACCCTTCTTGATGATAATCATGGTGTGGCTGTCTCTATTCAAGTTCCTAGAGATGTCTCTACTACTATAGAGCCAGCAAGCTATTCTTATTTGAACTTTCAAGAATTAGTCAAGGAAGCTCACCCATTGTATCCTCCTGATGCTACATTTGCGAATAGGTTTCTAAAGAAAGCAATGAAACATTTTTAGAATTAAGTACTTTTGGGTTATAGTCTTATTGTGTGCTTTGTGTGTTTTTAAATTAGTTAAGTTCTGGTGTAAGTTGTAGTTAAAAATAAATCTAAACATAATCATTGACATTTATTTCACATAACTTCCCAAAAACACTAACAAAATGGCTGCCTCATAAGTTCATAAAAGGAATGGCTCCATACGACCATATTCCATAATCAAACGCTGCGAATGCCAGCACAAATCAAGCTTGCCAGTATTAAAAATTCATTGAAGGTCTCAACGCATGGACTGCTTCGGACAATGATTTCGATCAGGAGTTGATTATCGATCTTGGGGCGGTGAAGAACATCACAAGAGTGGCGACGCAGGGCCGCCAGCATTCCCGGGAATACGTTCAGGAGTACCACATCAGCTATGGGACGAATGGACTGGATTACGTCCGATACAAGGCTGCTGGGGGAGAAGTTAAGGTAAATGGTTGAGGGCTACATTTACTAACAGGACATCTACAGTTCATAATACTAACTAACATCAACATAATTATTGAGGGTTCTCTTTGTCATAATTCATTGTAATATTAACAATGATAACTGGTTATATGGTGCTAGTAACATGCATTTATAGGTGAACTGACGAATATTATTATGTTTTTAAATCCAACTTGATTTGGAGTGAATAAACGGCGTATATACCTCTATCGGAGACAGAATATCGACATGTTTGCTGATAGCTGGCAAACCCTGCTCGCTAAAATAAGTGAGCTCTGTAATCTATATTGTAAGCCTAGATAGTGTATTTTTTTGACATTCGTTTAACTTATCAAGTCCGAACACTAGGCGCCTTAGTATTTATTTGTAAGCCTATAAATGTAATGTTTAAGAAATAAATAAAATGGGCAGCCAGCATGATATGTTTTATGGTCACGTTTTTAACATGACTACAAAACCAATCGTGATAGCTGAGGGCACAAAATTATCATTCTCAGGAGCAAGCATGTTATTAGTACCATAAGGCGCATCCAAACAGTCCTCCTTGCAAACGATAAAATACAGCGAAATAGGACCATGAATGACCTTGATTTTCTCTGATTGAGAGCGTGTAGGACCGTGTGGATGCGACTATTTTGCATGAACGCATTTTGGCTTGCATGATTGTTTTCCTGCACATTATTAATTTAATTTGATCCCAATATTACCGGTTTTGGTTCCCTATAAGGTTAAACTACTTACTTTATATATTTTTTTGGTGAATTGGAAACAAATATATATTTTGGCCAGACGTTTTTATACACGATCCGTCCCTCTATAGCAGTGTTTTTCAATCTCTGTAATGACGCGGTCACCCACAGTTTGGAAAACACTACTCTATAACAAGTCTTTATTTAAACGATATGATACAGAGAGAAAGAATATAATGGAAAAATAAACCATCTTCGTCTGTAGCCCCCGACAGGATTCGAACCTGCGACCTTTCTATTAACGCTAGACTGCTCTGAAATGATCGGGGTGACTTTCTCGTTAAAAATAACACGAAACAAAATATTTAATTAAATAATTTGTTTCGTTATAAAAAGATAAGTCCTTATTTCTTGAAAAAGTCACATATTATGTTTGTTGGGGGTAATCTCTGAAGCTATGGTTGACATTATTTAATATCGCCGACTTTTTATAAAGCTGTCATTCGGATTGGAATCTTCTAAATTGAACGGTAGAGTTGTCTTTTGAAGAGACTACTTTGATGCAATTCGGCCAACTCAAAAAATCTAGTCTACTCAAAAAGTATACTTATCTTATTCATAATTTCTTATCTTTAGACATTCGGTATGGACATTATCTATATTTTATCCTGTGGTTTGGTCTGCGTTATTTCTAATACGCGTTCAGAGCCAAGCTGGCTACTCAAAGATCAAAATCAATCATTTATTCCGCAAGCAGCGGCGCTACCAAGAAAATCGAATCTCGAAGTTGCTATATTTCTATCTCTGTCGCTCGAGTTCCAAAAACTATAAGTGCGATAGAGACGGAGATATACGAACTTCGAGGTTCGATTTTCGTGGCCATATACATATAGCCCTGGCCACAAGGGCACTTTTACACTATAAATCCACTTACCTACTTCTATACTGTTTAATAAGTCCACTGACCTCTGGCCAAACTAACAAACTAACACACAAGGCAACGCCGCGTGGACGGCAACGGAGAGCTCGTACTACCAGCACCTGACGATAAACCTGCGCGCGCGCATGGAGCTGCGCGCCATCGCGACCAGGGGCCGCTACGCCACCGACGAGTATGTCTCCGAGTATACGCTGCAATACTCGGATGATGGAGAGGGATGGAGGATTCTGTCTGGTGCTGACGCATTCACTCAGGTGACTAGTAGTTAGCGGTATGCTACTTTCAATGTGCAGGGTCGTGTCGAACGATCGTACAGCCAACAGCGAATGTAGATGATCATTTTAGTACTTCGTCGTTTAACGTAACAATACTGCGACAGTTGGGATGCGTCAAAGTAGTGAAAGTGACAAAGGTACCAAAATCTACTTTTGCTGTTGATTACACTGGAGTTTTATAAAAACGTATGTACGTAATATCATTTGATATTTTATACTCGTAGCTTTTCGGTAAAGGAAAATGTCGTGAGGAAACCGGTCTATTTAATCCCAGAAAGGTCTAGTTTTCTCTCGGTTGGAAGGTGAGATGGTAGTCGCTTTCGTAAAACCTAGTGCCTACGCCGAGTATTGGGATTATGTTCCAAAGGTTCCCCGGGCTCCTTAACACTTTCACTGCCAGGAACCCGCCTAGCGGGCGCCTACGCCGTAAGCGCTCAAGCGGGATCGGCTACGAGCGTAGCGCGTAGCGATTCTTGGCAGTGAATGTGTTAAGTGTGCACCCGTATACTAACATTTTCAGGCACTCTACTCGTAGGCGGCGTAGAGGAAACTCTAAAAACGGTTTCGCATGTGGTCGGCTACGAGCGTAGCGCTACGAAACCGTTGGCACTGAATGTGTAGTTGCGCCACCAGTGGGCCTTTTCACGAAAAGTCTAAACTCAACACAAAGGTGCTTGACCAAAAACCACTGGGCATTTGACATGTGTCTGGCCATAGCCAGCGGCGGTTAAGGTGGTTCGCTTTCCATACAAAACGTCTTCTGACATTCGCAGGCTAACGGCGTGATATTACAAACATATACAACTTTCATAAATTGACTTTCCGTTTGCGCGAAATTCCCCCTATAGAAATTTGCAGATATGATACTTTGGAAAACCTCAAAAGATGTTTTGTATGGAAAGCGAGCCACCTTAAAGATACAATACAATATGAATACTCTTGATTGCACACCTCACACTGATAAAGCAGTTACAAAAGAAAATACAAGATACAGGGAGGGAGAGGGAGAGTAGAGCTAAAACAACGGGCGGTCTTATCGCTAAAGAGCGATCTCTTCCAGACAACCTTTGGCTACCTAGATACCTTTAACTAAAATAAGATGTAGGTATTTCACCAAGCTGTGCTCTCACATACCTATTTAATTTTAAGTGAAATTGAATATAATCGGTATACCGTTGCCGCCAGCTTAGGCCGGTGATATATTTTCATCACACTTGCTCGAAAAGGGCTTCATAATGCGCAGACATACAGAGCTGTAATAGCCTGTGTTACGCCCACGGGCGTAATGGTTTTTTTCTTAAATTGTATCTGTCACTCATGCGGCAGTTACAAAGCAAAGAGGTTTTATATCAAATACGATGTCTGAAAACGTATTTATAAATAAATTTAAACTTAAATAACTACTTAAACATGTTTAACTGAATTATTTACAGATTTAATATGTAGTTATTTAGTGTCTATGTAAAATGTTTTAAGTGTTTTCAAACCGTGGCTGTATACCGAAGGGTCTTTGCCATACGCGCCTCGCATCAAATTCAACAAAATGGACGCCTGACATGTTGCAGTTTTTATTTCGATTTGTATTCATTTCATCTAAAATGTATTTGTTTCCTCACAAATGTGATGAAAAACATTGTGTATAACACGGGTGTAAGAATATTGCAAACTCGAGTCATCAAAAGCCCTCCGCCTTCGGCATCGGGCTTCTGATAGACTCTTGTTCGCAATATTCCACTTACGCCCCTCGTTAAACAATGTACTATTGTGTCATTCTCAAGCTAAAGGGCGGTTTTCAACTGCGTCTTTATGGAAAATACGGGGTATTGACGCCGCCAAAGCCTTTTGCTTGAGAGCGACTCATTTACCTAGTTTAAGAGAAGAATTCTACTACCGCAGCAGGTGTGGTATTTAGTATGACACACAACATACTCTTTCAGTGCCTTTAATCGCCTGGTCTGCACCATGCAACGCAATTTGTTTTTTTTCTATATCCGCACAGAATTAAAATATTGCATTGGGAATAAGGAAGTGTACATACTGTAAGTAATGGTGGTGGTGGTGGGATTGGTGATAATGTTAATCAAGTAGTTAAATACTAACCGGAAATAACATGATACGGAATGATGGCTCTAATTCTCTAATATTGTTTTTTTTTACATATATTTCTAGTTGTATCATTTAAATATAGGTAAACTTACAGCCTTGGCTACAAGTATTGAGCACCCCCGTTTTCCTTTGTAACTTAATAGTACATTACTATAGAGGCCGGGAAACGAATATATAGACGGTTTCTCGCCGAGATTTGTATACCTAGTGCTTTTCTCAAACTTGTAATGAAATAAAAATAAAAGGTAGTCAATTTGTTTTATAAATAATACGTTTCTGAAGTGCACCGCCTGCACCGCCGCCGCCGCGCCGGCAGCTGGCCCGCGCTCCCCGCCGCGCCCCCCGTTTATAAACAAAAGAAGGTTGCTTTACAGGCCTAGGTGTGTAAGGCTGTATGAAATTCCTTTGCATATCATCTTCACTCGTCGCACCGGATACGTAGTGTTTCCGAACCTAATTTGAAGTAAGTCACGTCAACATTTCATTGCAAGTTTGAGAATAAGTATTATTTATCAATTTCCAAAATACACATAGACGTATGTAAAATATAATAAGTGTTTGAACACGTGCAAATCATTAATAGATATAATTTTGAAATAGCTATTTGCGTGTGAGAACTGAAACTAGAAAAAGTCTGTTTTTTTTTCACGGAATTTCCCTAGCTTCGTTAAATTTTTTCCGATAGATATACAACTTTCTATTATAAAATATATGAATGCACCTTTTAAAAATTGAGTTGTATGGGAAACGCGTGGGTGCTCAATACTTTTGGCCAAGGCTGTAGATTCGCAAACAATCTGAAAGTTAAATTATAATAACAAATACTCGGTTATCTCATTATCTGGTGTCCCAACAGTCAAGCAAGATTTGAATGACTATAAGTTTCTGTCATTTTACATATCTAAGCGAACGAAAAAACCATAGAATGCGCGCTCCTTACAAATTTCTACCCAAACACGTGCCTAATACCCGGTATGCGCATGTTCGAACTAAATGGTTGCCTGGCATCGTTTTGACACCCCGCCCCCAACCCCGCATCATTATGCATGGCACCCATTCTGTGGGGCCATTTGGCAGCGTTACTTAGACTTCTATGGTTTTTTCGTTCGCTGTTTTATATAAGTAAGGTGGGGTAAGAGTCTTAAGACTAACATATGTTTGTCTAGCTCCAGATGGACTGGTATCCTTACCATGGCGATAGACTTACAGTAGTACCACAAAATATAAGTTACATCGGCAATCTTCGTCCACGCCGACGAGTGCGGACAAGTACCGAATGAAATCGAACGTATGACCATTTCAATAAAGGCCTTGTTGCACTATACGTAAGGTACAATATGCAATGACAGGTGAACTAGTGCTTTCCCGCTCATGGCGTCCAGACAAAATGGCGGGCGCCGGAGCTGCCGGTGTCGCGCGCAAAATGATGGCCAATGGGCGTTGAATATTTTACCCGCGCAAACGTGCTGCCTTATGATTGGTTAAAATGTTTTCAAAAAATGCTTATTGCGCAGGTACATCGATATAACTTATATTTGTGGTACTACTGTACCCCACCTTACCTCAGTCCTAAAAATCGTACATTTACTACTTGAACTTATCTTTGTAGAACACTGACAATATTTTAACATAAATTACGTTTTCTAGACTTTCGACGGCAACCATGACGGTAACACGATCAAGAAGAACGAATTCGAAGTCCCCATCATAGCGCAGTTCATTCGCATCAATCCTATGCGGTGGAGGGACAAGATATCCATGCGGGTCGAGCTGTATGGGTGCGATTATGGTACGTAATACTTGGGCGGTAAGGGTCACTGTTGCTTCTGTGTAATTCTGCAATATTAATTTAGGCTGGCTTGCACCGACTTACGATCACAGACCAATCAACGTTAAATGTAGCTGTCATCCCATAGTTTGTCAAGTTTCTATGGGTCCCATAGAAACTTCTAAAACTTTCCATACTATCAGATTTTAACGAACCCACTCAATATTCTCAATATTCTGTACCTTTTTAACTCATTCATGTTATAGAATAGTACGACCCCCTTTCTTCCCGTGGGTTTCGTAAGAGTCTTACAAAGGGAACAGGGTTGAAGTGTGTTGTGGGCGGTGGGCTAGCAAACTCTCACTGCGACATCACATTTTGTCGATCTTCGACACCCACATTTATGTTAAAAGTGGCACTGGAAGTTTCATTTGCTCTGCCTACCCCTTTTAGGCGTTAATGTATGTATAAAGAGGAAGAAAAACATACGTTCTTTATGAGGATCCATCGGGCATACATGAAGGCTTTTGTTACGCAATAGCTTCCAAAATTAAGAATAATTAAACCTTCACAGAGGCCAACACGATGTCTTTCAACGGCTCGTCTCTCATCAACATGGATCTGCTCCGGGACCCGATATCCGCGTCTCGGGAGACCATCCGGTTCCGGTTCAAGACAAGGTAATGTTTATATTGCTTCTGTTTAAGAGTCCGCAGTAAGCTCGGTCGAATTTCAGCTTCCCATACAAACGGAGTTTCGTTCTCATTTTAAAACTACGTGTTGGATTGTGACGAAACTTTGCATATACAATGACATGAGGTATATCTATGTCTGTAATTAGTTTATATGGTTACAATTTATAAAGCAAACGAAATACAGCAAAAACAAGTTTTGTATTAAAAACTTAAATTCGCTGTTTTTTTTTATTATGGTATCTGAAGCTACATAAATAAATAAATAAATATAAATAAATATTAGTGGACAATCTTACACAAACCGACCTAGTCCCATAGTAAGCTCATTAAGGCTTGTGTTATGGGTACTAGACGACGATATATACACGGTGAATTTGAGTAACCCGACAGATTTTAACCATAAATTCCTGATGATATTACGAGTAAATAGTGTTATATGAACATAGGGCAAATACGGCAAAAAAAAAAAAAAAATCTATTACCGATGCTACTCTCTTGTAAACAAATCTTTAGTTAAAGGAGTGAAAGAGAAAATTTAAAAAATAAATAAAAATAAAAAATTAAAAAAATTAAATACCTAAGCTCACTGATTTGTTAACAGACTGGCCGGAAATCAGCAGGTAGTAGTCTTGCGTATGAATGTGTCAGATCCATCTGGCTACGTCACGTCCTTAGGGTGTGTTATACTTGACAATTTTTTACGTGTATTTTTTTTTTAATAATTAATATCTCGAAAACTAGGCTGTTTTAGACCATTAGTTATATACTACTTTTTTTACTCCTATTAGGCTCTGGAAGCGATGGTAAAAATCTGTCGGGTTACTCAAATTCACCGTGTATAATAGATATAAATACTTAAATACACAGAAAACTTCCATGACTCAGAAACAAATATTCATGCTCATCACACAAATATTTGCCCTTACCGGGATTCGAACCCAGGACCTTCAGCTTCGTAGGCAGCGTCACTACCCACTAGGCTAACCGGTCGTCAAACTATACAAACCATGGGAGAAACTAATTACAGACATAGATATACCAATGATGTCATTGTACATGCAAAGTTTCGTCACAATCCAACACGTAGTTTTAAAATCAGAGCGTAACTACGTTTGTATGGAGAATCGAGCTTACTGCGGACTCTTAATATACTAGCATGTTCGGAAAGGTGAGCATTTGGTTTCTTATATTATAAAGAACACTGTTTCCCAACCACTTCGTCAGGCAAACCTTTTCTTTATGCGCTTCGGCCACAACGACCCAAGGCCAATGACTCGCATATCAGTCACGATTTCCGCTACATCGCAGCTTTCACGATTTTCATACTTTTTCGATGAAAGGGCATATTAATCACATGTTTATAATTAAATTTATATAACACTAGCTTCTGCCCGCGACTCCGTCCGCGTGGAACTCGTTTATATCGTAGCTCCATACACACTTTTACCCCCCCATTTCACCCCCTTAGGGGATGATTACGGGGATAAAAAATATCCTATTTTACTCTCCATCCCTTCAGCTATCTCCACTTAAAAAATCACGTCAATTCGTCGCTCCGTTTTGCCGTGAAAGACGGACAAACAAACGAACAAACACACACATACACTTTCGCATTTATAATATTAGTATGGATTCCCGGTCTAGGTCAGGATGTTACAACACATCCGGAACGTCGAATGATCTCGTAACGGAAAATTAAAATAATGTCCAGTCACCAGCATTCATATCTGCCATAACAAAGCCGGCATAAATATCTGACACGTCCTAACGGTCCTAGGAATAGAATCGTGCCAATACTAGCACAATTTGCTGCTTAGTTGCTTCGCGCGCGACTGAGTCTCCTGTCTCACTCGCACCAAGCAAATTAGAAAGAGGAGGGTAGATCTTTCTCGCCCGCTGATATTTATGCGTGCTGTGTTGTAGAATATATTATTGCTGGTGACTACTATTTTACAAGCTTTTATTTAGTTTCACCTGTCCCGGTGTCTGTAATGAAATCTTGCAAGTTAAATGACCCACTCCCCGGTGACCAATTGAGCTGAAATTTTGGGTATAAGTGGATGACAATTCAATATTATGGTACCATCGAGCTGATCTGATGATGGAGACAGAAGCTGGCCATGGGACGTCACCCCGTTGAGTAGTTGACGGTATACAGAAAAGTACAGTCAGCAATAAAAGTTTGTACCAAGAATGAAATTTTTGACAGAAACTTATTATGTTCATGTTCAGTGCGGCGTCCGGAGTGCTTCTGTACTCGCGCGGCACGCAGGGTGACTATTTGGCGCTCCAACTGAGGGACAACCGGCTCGTCTACAATATAGATCTGGGTGAGTACTGATTACTGCTAGGCCCGTATTCCTGCCTGACACCAATCCCGTTTTATTTCTGCTTCCCTTGTTTTTGCTACCGTCTTTTACGGAATTCCCTTTCGTACGGATGAAGTGAAACAAGTTTATCCTTGTCAAAATCTTAAAGATACTAGGTGCTTACAGCAAATAAGGGATCGTAGGAACTAAAACTCGCCATACGACAGCAGGTAATTGCCACATTTTTTATAGGTTTTTTTCTTAAAACACGGTAATGTAAAACTGGTAAGTGATAAAGACGTGTACCGAAATATTTGCTGCTACTAACTATATGACGCTGACTGTACATTATTTATGCCTGTACACCCCAAATTCGCCAGGAACAACACTGCTTGATCAATAATTACTGACAATTCGATGAACTTGGTAAAATTGTAAATTGTAGCTTCGTGAAACGGGCCACTGCTGTTGAATAAAAAATATAACCGAATTCTGTACCTCCTTTTTTTGAAGTCAGTTAAAAATATAATAAATAGAAAAGAAAAATAAATATTTTAAAACAATCTTACACTAATCTACCTAGTCCCAAACTAAGCAAAGCTTGTACTATGGGTACTAGACGACGATATACACTTATATATAGATAAATAAATATATAGAAAACATCCATGACTCAGGAACAAGTATTCATGTTTTTCACACAAATAAATGCTCTTACCGAGATTCGAACCCGGGACCTCCAGCTTCGTAGGATAAATAATAAAGAATAGAATAATATAAAGTTCGTTGTTGATGTTATACAACGTGTTTTTTAACCGTCTTAGTGCCGAAGCCCAGTTAATGTGAACATTACAAAGAACTTTTTTTTGTGTTAATATTAATTTTAATCACCCAGCCGAATGACCGCAGTGACCGCTAGCCGCCATCTTTTGTAGATGGTACGAACTCTAACCGGGTGAATGAACTTCGCACCGCGCGCTATACAGGATTTTTCAGACTTAATTACCTTTTATTACTATTTTTTTTTTTCACGAAAGATTAGTACGTTTTGGATACTTTAAGTGGCTTCGGCACTAAGACGGTAAAAAAAAACACGTTATATTTAGTCTGTCCGTCCACCCCCAGGGTCCGGCACCGCCTCCTCCCTCTCGGTGGGCAGCCTGCTGGACGACAACATGTGGCACGACGTGTTGATCTCGCGTACGCGCCGTGACGTCATCTTCTCCGTCGATCGCGTCATCGTGCGCGGCCGCGTCAAGGGGGAGTTCTCGAGGCTCAACCTGAACAGAGCGGTGAGTGTGTTTGCCTTTGTTACACTCTTTATGTTACAGCCTGATGCCTTCGTTTAGTGCGTAAGGGGCACTATAGAGAGAGAGCTGAGAGAGAGAGATAGAGAAACAAACTTTTGTAGAGGAAAGCTGCAAGGTCTTTTTGTTAGAGTGAGACAGACTACATCGTTCATCTCATCAGTTCTCGATGCTCAACCTTAAAAGGGTGAATAGTGAATGTTTTATAGCGCTCAGGGGATGAGGTACGAGCGAGGTGATGCTTCGAGTGTGGGATGGGGCGCAGTTGTTTAGCGAGATACTGATATTTTACTAGAGTATCAGTGTGAAAGAGATGGCTGGCAGTTGTGGGGGCATAATCTGAATAGGTAAGAATTCTATGGAGCGTCCTGAGATGATGCATCGAGTGTTGGCTGAAGGGCAGTCTGTAACGCAGTGATCTGACACTATAGAGTTCTACAGACTACTATGAAGTGCTCCTCACTTGCTCGGGATCTCTTGTCGTTTTTAGGGTTCCGTGCCCAAAGGGTATAGCGGGACCCTATTACTAAGACTCCGCTGTCCGTCCGTCTATCACCAGGCTGTATCTCATGAACCGTGATGGACAGTTGAAATTTTCACAGATGATGTGTTTCTGTTGCCGCTATAAAAACACATACTAAAAAACAGAATGAAATAAATATTAAAGGCGGCTCCCATACAACAAACCTGATTTTTTTGTGTACCTACTCGCACGCGGCCGGTTTTATTTAAATATCTGACTCATGTCTATTTGTCTACGTTGCTGCCGTCGAACGAACTTTAACTCATCATTTTCTCCACAGCTCCACATCGGCGGCGTCCCCAACTTCCAGGAGGGTCTAGTGGTGAACCAGAACTTCACGGGCTGCATTGAGAACCTGTACCTCAACGCCACCAATGTCATCTACGAGCTGAAGCAGGGCTACGAGACAGGAGAGTCGTTCAAGTACCAGAAATATAACACGCTGTATGACTGCCCGGTGAGTTTATACTGTCTGTCATTATGTAGGACGTGACTATTTTCTGGAATATGCCAAAGTTTCTAGAACATCTATACCTCGTTCCATCATCATCATCCTCCTAGCGTTTTTCCCGTTTGTTACTCTAAGGCCGGCCCTAAACGATCAATTAAATTGCACACAACTACGAATTGTGCAATGTTTTTTTAGGGTTAGTATTGAAGATTGCGCAATGATAAAAAAAAAGTGTGAGCAAGTTTAATTTTTATTGTACCGTCTAGGAACAGTATTGCACAATACTTTTTAGTCTATGTTTAGGCAGCGGCAGACGCATCAAAGTTGTTGCGCAATTTTATTGCGTGTAAATATTTATCGTTTGATCGCAAGGGGTAGTGCAATTATATTGCACCATAAAAATATTGTGCAAAGTTATTGTAGGTCTAGGGCCGGCCTAAAGGAGCCCGGTTTCCGCTTTGGCACCTTGTCCCAAGATTCGGCGTAAGCACTAGCTTTTCTAAAGCGACTGCCATCTGACCTAGACCATAACCAAACCAATCACATCTGTAGATATTCCAAGTCAATAAGTGTTAAAACATTATTCTAGGAGCCCGAAGTGGTGCCCATAACGTTCCTCAAAGCGGAATCCTGGGCGAAATTGCGCGGCTACTCCGGTGGGAACGCGCTCAACATCTCGCTGGACTTCCGCACCTATGAGACGCACGGCCTGCTCATCTACCACAAGTTCAAGTCGGAGGGACACGTTAAGGTGGGTAGAGATCGCTAGCAGTAAATCAAGATAAATGGGACATGGTTTACAGCATAGTTGTTCAAATTATTTGATGGCGCTACCTCCTTAGTATGGAAACATATGTCGCGGCCCCTCGTCCATTTCAAATAGTTCATTATCATCATCATAATTTTCAGCCCGTAATCGCCCACTGCTCAGCATAGGCCTCTCTTCGAGTACGCCACCCGTCCCTATCCTGAGCTAATCTTATACAGAAGTAACCCGTAATCTTTCTAATATCGTCCACCCATCGAGCTGGTGGACGGCCGACGCTCCTTTTACCTAGAAGTGGCCACCAATCTGACACCTTTTTGGTCCACCTACCATCATTCTGCCTGGCAAGGTGTCCTGCCCAACTCCACTTGAGTTCGGTAATGGTATCTCCACTTCGCGCACCTTAGTGCGACGTCGGATCTTGGCATTCCTCACTCGGTCTTGTAGTTCAATACCGAGCATGGCGCGCTCCATGGCTCTCTGTGCTACTTGTATTTTGTTCTGTGTTTCAAATAGTTACATCATTTTATCGTCGCAGCGACTTTTATATGTGTAGACTGTTGAAGGGTCTACACAGGCTGAAAAACACTTTACAGGCATGAATATAATTTTTATAAGAGTTTATTTAGCTTGCACGCTGTCTGACCACAGAAAACGTGACGTTTTTAGTATTTCTCCAGAAACTTCAAACTGATCGTTTCTGATGTTTCTTAAAAAGTTGCTCATTTGACTAGTAAAATACCGTATTGTCAACGCCAGGTGTACCTCGACGAGGGCAAAGTGAAAGTGGAACTGTTCACCGAAGGCTCCCCCAAGGTGAAGCTGGACAACTACCCCGACGAGATGTTCAACGACGGCCGCTGGCACGGGCTCATGCTCACCATGGCTACGGACAGCCTGACCCTGGCTGTGGACCGCAGGCCGGTGAAGACTACGAAGAAGCTGAGGTTCTTCACGGGCAGTTATTACTTCATTGCTGGTGAGTGTGCTGTTTAAAGATAAAGATAAACGGCCGTATTCATAAACGTTCTACAAGTCGACTTTAACAAAAATGGCGTTAAAGTTCGTTTGGCCTTATCTGTCACTTTGATACTTTGATTTTAGTTATTATTACCTGTTATTGATTATGCTGATGTGTGTAAAGCCGGGTATTCATTAGGCAACATTTGTTAATAAACACTGCTTATAAACAGTCAAGACTGAATGCAAATTGCTCGAGATAGAGATGAGTGGAAAACTCTGGAGGAGGCCTTCACCTGCGAAGACGGGGTTCTTGCCAAATATTAAAATTAATTTAAAACTATCCTAGAACTAACATTATAAAATCATAAGTTAACTTAAGACTAACTCTAAATACTAAACTTAAAATTCGCAAGAAATAAAAGGCTATTTTATTTATTTATTTATAAACAGTTTATAAGCAGTGTTTCATCATGTTTCATCATCTCCAAAAACCAACAGGTGTGGACGTGTGTTGCGCGAGTTTATAAACATGGAAATAGTGGCTAAGGTCATCAAATACATAAGTTCTATTCAAGAGGTAATTTCTAATCCACCACCTTTTCTTTTTTTTGTCGTGCTCTTGCCAATTATTATATAAGCAGCACAGAGCATCACTACCTCCTCGGGCGACATCCTGGAAACAACTTACTAGTGTGGACTGCCAAGTTTTAGAAACAGTGTTTACGTAAACTTGTTGCGAAACATGATGATCAAATTCATAAACAGTTTATTAACAAATGTTGCCTAATGAATACCCGGCCGTACTCCAACATTACCCAGGAGCTCTTAAGTAGACTGGACCGACTTCTAAATAACTGCATTCGTTTTGTTTTCGGCCTCCGTAAATATCACCATATCTCCGCTTTCCGCCGTCAACTGAAATGGCTTCCCATTCGCGAGCGCAGGACTTTTTAATAATATTTTATAATTTATACTTTATTAAGATAATTTGATGGTTTACTATCCATTTAGCATCACTACGTTATCAATTTGAACATGAGGCATCATGCCTATTACATAATGTCTCCCGACGTCGGGAGGCTTCAGTGAGTTAAATAAATAAGTTAATTATACGTGATTAAGTCCCGTTTGGTAACAATGATGTGTAGGAATCGTGTAAGTGTAGACCAATATAATAACATAATGATGTTGTTTGGTGTAGGTGGGAAGGGTCCGCCGCGAGGCTTCATCGGCTGCATGCGCCGCATCGCCGTGGACGGCAACTACCAGCGGCCCACGGACTGGAAGAAGGAGGACTACTGCTGCCCCAACGACGTGGTCTTCGACGCCTGCCAGATGATCGACAGGTAACCACTTCTATTTAACCCCCGACGCAAAGAGGAGAGGAGCTCTTTCACGACAAAACGGAGCGACGAATTGACGTGATTTTTTAAGTGGAGATAGTTGAAGGGATGGAGAGTAACATCTTAGGATCAATTTTATCCTCGTAATCATGTCAATCAGTGAAATGGGGGGGTAAAAGATTGTATGGAGCCGCGATATAAACAAGTTCCACGCGGACGGAGTCGCGGGCAGAAGCTAGTAAATAAATAAAATAAATAAATATTAGGGGACAATCTTACACAAATCGACCTAGTCCCAAGCAAAGCTTGTATTATGGGTACTAGATGACGATATACATACTTATATAGATAAATAAATACTTAAATACATAGAAAACATCCATGACACAGGAACAAATATTCGTGCTAATCACACAAATAAATGCCCTTACCGGGATTCGAACCCAGGACCTCTTGCTTAGGCAGGGTCACTACCAACTAGGCTAAAGCGGTCGTCAAAGTCACAAGTCATAAGTTTAACGTGTCTGTGTATCTGTCTGTGGTATCGTAACTCCCAAACGGATGGACCGATTTGAATGCGGTTTTTTTTGTGTCACAGATAATTTTATCCCGAGTGTTCTTAGCCATGTTTCATGAAAATCTGTTCAGCCGTTTTTGAGATATTGGACTTTGAAATGAAAATGTCGGTGGTTTCTCAACTTTTCCAAGTTGTAATTATTCTTGGCGAAGATTAAGGGCGAGTTGCACCAACTTACGATTACGGGCCGATCAACGTTATTGGCGCTGCCTGGTGTCATTTCATAGAATCTTGTCCATACAATCAGATTTTAACGAACACTGCTCACGATTACAGACGAGAACCGTCTTTGTTTTGTGGTAAAGTTTGAATAAATAAATTGCCGGGTTGTGTAAAACTGTTTAGCTTCCTGTTGTTTGATAAGTGAATGTAATTTCAGATGCAACCCGAACCCGTGCGAGCACGGCGGTGAGTGCACGCAGACTGCGGACGAGTTCAACTGCAACTGCCAGGGCACCGGCTACGCTGGCGCCGTCTGCCACTCGTGTAAGTTGAACCATACAATTACTAGGCCGCTCCACATTCGCGCCCGATTCGCAGGCGAGAATCGCGGTGAGAATCGCGCGTGAACTCTTCCTTGGCTCCACATTCGCAGTGTTCACAATTGTCACAGTGTTCGCTTTCGCAGGCCCTTTCAGAAACCGACAAAAAGTGGTTAACAAGGCGCGAAGCCGCGAAAAATAAACGAGTCGGCTCCACATTCACGTTTTCACGCGTTCGCGCACAGTTTTCGCGCGTTAACACGCGAATGTGGAGCGGTGTACTAATACTATCTACAGAAGACTGCTGTGCCTTAGTGACGAAGTTAGTCACAATCTGTCTTTCTCTCTCCCTGTCTCTCTATCTCTTTTCTTGCGTCATCGTACCCTCGTATAGGATACAAGAAAGGGGTTATCGACAGATCAAGTTAACATTAGGTGTTCGTGAACTGGGGAAAAAATGGGGCTACTTTGATCATTTCGAATGTACTCGTAGCACCGCTTATGGTGCTACGAGGGTCAAACTGAAAGTTTCGGGAATATAAAAAACTATGCAGTTAAATGAAAAAAAGTATTTTCAAAGTATTCTCCTTTACATTGTATGCACTTTTCCATGCGTTCAAATCAGTCGTTAAACCACTTATTGAATGCTGAAATAGGGGTCGACCAAATGTCCATTTTAAACGCCTCTACTGCTTCTGCCGGTGTCTGAAACCGCTGACCACGCAACTTATCCTTGATTTTGGGGAATGTGAAAAAGTCGTTGAGACGGGGCTATGTGGAGGATGGTCCAGTAGTTCGACCTTTTCACCTTCCAGATACTCATTTGTTGTCCGAGCGGTGTGAGGGCTAGCATTGTCGTGGTGAAGGACGATGTAACGACTAGGGTTTTTTTTCCTAGAGACAAACGTAGCCACCATCTTCTTGGCCGTGCTGCGAGGGCGAATAACTTGTCGGCTTGAGCTCGTCGAGCAGTGTCGTGCGGTAGTCCGGTCGGCGCTGCTGCATGGGGAGCGAGCGCAGGGGCGGCGGTCGGGGCGGCTGCAGCGGTGTTCTGGGTGTTGGTGGCGGCGGGCGGCGGGCGGCGGGGTGACCCTTGCCTCGTCTGCCCCTCCCTCGGCGGCGTCGTTCGCCCTCGCCATGAGGGAGTTGGGGGCGTTCTCGGCGGCCTCCACCGGACACGGCTGGGGCACAAGTTGCCCGCGGCGGTTTGTGAGGGGGGCGGTGCCGGCTCGTGCCTCCCGCTGGTAGGTCTTGCAGGCTGGGTTGTTGACTGTATGGGGGCCGCCGCAGTTGGCGCAGGTCCCCTCCTGGTCGCGCGGCCGCTCGCACTGGCCACACCTTATCGGGCGGCGGCAGCCATGCGAGGAGTGACGGAAGGCCTGGCAGCGGTGGCACTGCGCCGGCCCCTTCTTGCCGCGCCATGCTTCCACCACCACTCCCGTCATCCCGAGGACCTCCCGCACGTTGTAAATCGCTGGGATTAGGTCGCTGGTCTTCTCGAGCTGCATGTAGAAGATGCAGCCGGGCCTTCCTGCACGCGCGTCCACATGGCGCGTGTATATGGGGGCGAAGCCTTTCGCCGCCAGGTCTTCTGTGATGTGCGCCGGATCTGTGCTTGCGGGGAGCCCCCTGATGCACACCTTCAGGGGCATCTCCTTCAGCTGTAGTGCCGACCAGGATACGCTGTCCACGAGGGCCTCGAGGTAGGCCTGCACCACCCTGTACTCCTCGTGGTCGTCGGGGAGGAAGCGGATTCCGCTTCCGTATGGTCGGGACTTGGGGTAACCGCACAGCACCTCGCCGCGCACGCCTCTATATAAAGCTCCGCGCACCGAGCCGGCTAGCATCTCGGCA
Organism: Epinotia ramella; assembly: GCA_947578815.1. Classification (NCBI taxonomy): domain Eukaryota; kingdom Metazoa; phylum Arthropoda; class Insecta; order Lepidoptera; family Tortricidae; genus Epinotia; species Epinotia ramella. The sequence continues at coordinate 28,365,959 of OX388205.1, forward strand.
GTCGGGTAGCCCCATAGTGGCGCCTACCCACATGCCAGTCATAACCCGCAGCGAAAGCCCCTCAGGCTGACTGCTCAGAACCAGGTCAAAAAAAAAGACCGGGAGTGCCGGCAGAAGTGAAAACTCAATAACATTGTAACAGTTTTTCGATCAGGTCTCGTGACATCTTACGGTGTCACCCTAAAAATAAATTTGACGCAAATTTATAAACAATTATCAATTATTTAGGCGGACGGCCCGCGGGCGCGTTGGGTGCGACGGGCCGCCGGCTCCGGGCGGCGGCTAACACAATATTTTTTTTTTTTTAATTTATTTAACTTAACAACATAACATTTAGGAACTATCATTAATATCTGCCAAACTGCATAGCAGTTTGTCGGCAGAAAACCCAGTTTCCCTCCACCACGTAACATTAATATAGTACCAAAAAAACAAACTATAATTTTTTTCATGGCTCAACGCCGTGATCCTGTGCCACAAATTGTGGAATAGAAATTAAAAAAGACTATCTTGCAGGCCTAGGCCTCCAATTTTGTATGAAATGCCATTACGGGTCTCTCGTCTCGCTTCGCTTGAGACGTGACACTTCGAAGCCCATTATGAAGCACACAACGTCAATCTTTTATTGCATGTTTGAGAAAAGATTATTATTGTACCTATAAGCCTCAGTTTCTTGGCATACAATAGTTACAACAGTGCACCCAGAGTGTACCTACCTACCACCTAAGAAAAAAAAAAACCCGGAGCAGTGCCATTATTGTTGTATGGGTGTTATGATATGACAAAAAAAATATTCTTAGAATGCGACCGGTATAATTCTCACATATTGGTGCTATTCAAAGTACTATTATTATAAATATTTTTCTGAGCTTTATCTCTTTATGAATAAATAACGTCTAAATACGAACTATTCGAATTTGCACAGCAGACGGCGGTGGCGACCAAAATATCAATTTGTTTTTGCCGTTGGTAAATATTTTTCTAAGCTTTATCTCTCGAATTTTCTCAATAGCAAAACGGTGAAGGACGCTTTGGTATTATTACAAATTTATGAGGTTGAACCGTCGCACGACCATAAGTAATGAAAAAATAAAATAAAGTGTTTGTTTGTTCCAGCGGTGCACCCGCTGTCCTGCCAGGCCTACAAGAACGTGCAGACGGTGGCGCGCGCCGCACACACCAGCGTCGACGTGGACGGCTCCGGGCCGCTGCCGGCCTTCCCCGTCACCTGCCAGTTCTACTGTACGTACACTCATCACCAACAAGAACGTGCAGACGGTGGCACACCAGCGTCGACGTGGACGGCTCCGGGCCGCTGCCGGCCTTCCCCGTCACCTGCCAGTTCTACTGTACGTACACTCATCACCAACAAGAACGTGCAGACGGTGGCACACCAGCGTCGACGTGGACGGCTCCGGGCCGCTGCCGGCCTTCCCCGTCACCTGCCAGTTCTACTGTACGTACACTCATCACCAACAAGAACGTGCAGACGGTGGCACACCAGCGTCGACGTGGACGGCTCCGGGCCGCTGCCGGCCTTCCCCGTCACCTGCCAGTTCTACTGTACGTACACTCATCACCAACATTTTCAGCCCGTAATCGCCCACTGCTGAGCATAAGCGAAAAGGTGCGTACGCATTTGAGCAGCCTGGGGTTGAGGCACGCACGGTTCACCTATTTTGTTCTTAGCCGTGTTTGATGAAAATCTGTTCAGCCGTTTTTGAGATATTGGACTTTGAAACGAAAATGTCGGGGGTTTTTCAACTTTTCTAAGTTGTATTATTTTGTTTGTGCAGCGGATGGACGAGTTCTAACGACCGTGGAGCACTCCTCATCAGACCGGCAGAGCACCGTGGTCGACGGCTACCAGGAACCCGGCAGCTTCCGACAGGTTAGTTTGTATTACAGGGCCTTTTCCGCAACTCGACCTCCGACGCTAGGTACGTTGGATTATGTATGGACCTAGAAATATGGACCTGCAGAAACCACTATTTTATGTACCACCATCTTGGCTTCGCATCATATTTAATATTCCTGCACGAAGCGAACGAAAAAACATAGTAGTCTAATACGGTAAGATTTTATCTACGTATAACAGGAGAGGGGAGTTACACCGCGTAGTGTGTAGCACGCTTAAGTAGCGCCGCAAAATGCCCCCCACATAATGGGTACCATTGCCATTATGCGTGGATGGGGGCGAGGTGTTGAAACGATGCCCGGCAGCCGTTTAGTTCGAACATGCGCATACCGGGTTTTAGGCACGTGTTTGGGGTAGAAAATTGTAGGGGTATTTCATGGTTCTTTAGTGAAATAGCAAAGTAATACTGTTAAAACTTATGGAATTTCGCGATGTAACGTCTGGTTCTATCAATTACTACTATGTTCTATTTCAGTGGAGCCAAAAGTTAGTCACGTCTGTGAATTCCTCAGGACATAACCTACGACGCGTAGCGAGCGCAGCTAGAAGCGTTGCTGAACAGACCTAACTCTTGCTCGCAGAGGCATTTTCCTCAGACATAAGACAATTACCTTTAGCATACGCCTCCAGAGTCCTCCATTTTCCTCAGACATTAGACGGCTTAACGACCGGTTAGCCTAGTGGGTAGTGACTCTGCCTACGAAGCTGAAGGTCCTGGGTTCGAATCCCGGTAAGGGCAAATATTTGTGTGATGAGCATGAATATTTGTTTCTGAGTCATGGTTTTTCTATGTATTTAAGTATTTATATCTATTATATATATCGTCGTCTAGTACCCATAACACAAGCCTTACTGAGCTTACTATGGGACTAGGTCGATTTGTGTAAGGTTGTCTGGAAGAGATCGCTCTAAAGCCGCCTGTTGTTACCTTTATTTATTGACTATACTTTTGTAACATGTTTTTCTTATGTTGTGGTGCAATAAAGAATATATTATTATTATTATTGTCCCCTAATATTTAATTATTTATTTATTAGACAATTACCTTTAGCATACGCCTCCAGAGTCCTCCATTTCCTTCAGAAATTAGACAATTATCTTTAGCAGACGCCCCCAGAGTCCTCCATTTTCCTCCGACATTAGACAATCACCTTTAGCATACGCCTCCAGAGTCCTCCATTTCCCTCAGAAATTAGACAATTATCTTTAGCAGACGCCCCCAGAGTCCTCCATTTTCCTCCGACATTAGACAATTACCTTTAGCATACGCCTCCAGAGTCCTCCATTTTCCTCCGACATTAGACAATTACCTTTAGCATACGCCTCCAGAGTCCTCCATTTTCCTCCGACATTAGACAATTACCTTTAGCATACGCCTCCAGAGTCCTCCATTTCCCTCAGAAATTAGACAATTATCTTTAGCAGACGCCCCCAGAGTCCTCCATTTTCCTCCGACATTAGACAATTACCTTTAGCATACGCCTCCAGAGTCCTCCATTTTCCTCCGACATTAGACAATTACCTTTAGCATACGCCTCCAGAGTCCTCCATTTCCCTCAGAAATTAGACAATTATCTTTAGCAGACGCCCCCAGAGTCCTCCATTTTCCTCCGACATTAGACAATTACCTTTAGCATACGCCTCCAGAGTCCTCCATTTCCCTCAGAAATTAGACAATTATCTTTAGCAGACGCCCCCAGAGTCCTCCATTTTCCTCCGACATTAGACAATTACCTTTAGCATACGCCTCCAGAGTCCTCCATTTCCCTCAGAAATTAGACAATTATCTTTAGCAGACGCCCCCAGAGTCCTCCATTTTCCTCCGACATTAGACAATTACCTTTAGCATACGCCTCCAGAGTCCTCCATTTTCCTCCGACATTAGACAATTACCTTTAGCATACGCCTCCAGAGTCCTCCATTTTCCTCCGACATTAGACAATTACCTTTAGCATACGCCTCCAGAGTCCTCCATTTCCCTCAGAAATTAGACAATTATCTTTAGCAGACGCCCCCAGAGTCCTCCATTTTCCTCCGACATTAGACAATTACCTTTAGCATACGCCTCCAGAGTCCTCCATTTCCCTCAGAAATTAGACAATTATCTTTAGCAGACGCCCCCAGAGTCCTCCATTTTCCTCCGACATTAGACAATTACCTTTAGCATACGCCTCCAGAGTCCTCCATTTCCCTCAGAAATTAGACAATTATCTTTAGCAGACGCCCCCAGAGTCCTCCATTTTCCTCCGACATTAGACAATTACCTTTAGTATACGCCTCCAGAGTCCTCCATTTCCCTCAGAAATTAGACAATTATCTTTAGCAGACGCCCCCAGAGTCCTCCATTTTCCTCCGACATTAGACAATTACCTTTAGCATACGCCTCCAGAGTCCTCCATTTTCCTCCGACATTAGACAATTACCTTTAGCATACGCCTCCAGAGTCCTCCATTTCCCTCAGAAACTAGACAATTATCTTTAGCAGACGCCCCCAGAGTCCTCCATTTTCCTCCGACATTAGACAATTACCTTTAGCATACGCCTCCAGATTCCTCCATTTCCATCAGAAATTAGACAATTATCTTTAGCAGACGCCCCCAGAGTCCTCCATCTTCCTCCGACATTAGACAATTACCTTTAGCATACGCCTCCAGAGTCCTCCATTTTCCTCCGACATTAGACAATTACCTTTAGCATACGCCTCCAGAGTCCTCCATTTTCCTCCGACATTAGACAATTACCTTTAGCATACGCCTCCAGAGTCCTTCATTTCCCTCAGAAATTAGACAATTATCTTTAGCAGACGCCCCCAGAGTCCTCCATTTTCCTCCGACATTAGACAATTACCTTTAGCATACGCCTCCAGAGTCCTCCATTTCCCTCAGAAATTAGACAATTATCTTTAGCAGACGCCCCCAGAGTCCTCCATTTTCCTCCGACATTAGACAATTACCTTTAGCATACGCCTCCAGAGTCCTCCATTTACCTCAGACATAAGACAATTATTTTTAGCAGACACCTCCATTTTCCTCAGACGTTAGACAATGACCTTTAGCATACGCCTCCATCTCCCTCAGACATCATTACACAATTACCTTTAGCATACGCCTCCAGAGACTTCCATTCTCCTCAGACATTAGACAATTACCTTTATCATACGCCTCCAGAGTCCTCCACTCTCCTCAGACATTAGAAATTTACCTTTAGCATACACCTCCATTTCCCTCAGACATTAGACAATTACCTTTAGAATACACCTCAAGAGTCCTCCATTTTCCTCAGACTAGACAATTACCTTTAGCATACGCCTCCATTTCCCTCAGACATTAGACAATTACCTTTAGCATACGCCTTGAGAGTCCTCCGTGTGTTCAAACTTCAATTTCTTGCCACGCTGTTAGAAATGGACCTGTAACCACCATGTTGTTTTGTGGTGCCAAAAGTTAATTGTCTGTGTATTCCTCAGGACATAACGTACGACGCGTCACGAGCCCAGCTGGAAGCGTTGCTGAACAGATCTAGCTCTTGCTCGCAGAGGCTGGAGTACATGTGCCGTCACTCACGTCTGCTTAATTCGCCTAGTGAGTATTTTTATATTTATGCTAAAAGCGGTATTTGGTATAGTGGTATTTATGGAACACAAGTATCATGTGCTCTACCTACCCGTTTTAGGGAGAAAAGCGTGAATGTATGTATGTATTAATAATGCCGACGACGAGAACATTACTGACGCGTCACGTGCTTGCAGGCGAGGAGTCGAACTTCCACCCGTTCGCGTGGTGGGTTTCCCGCTCGGGACAGCGCATGGACTACTGGGCGGGCGCGCAGCCCGGCGCGCGCATGTGCGCGTGCGGCGTGCTCGGCGCCTGCCTCGACCCCACCAAGTGGTGCAACTGCGACGCCGAGTACACCACGCTCAAGGCCAACGGTCAGTATACGGCTTCATCTTGTACAATACCCCCTTGTCTCTCTCTTTCCTCTCCCTATATCTCTCTTTCTCCCCCTCACTGTCTCTCTCTCTCATCGTGCTTGGCTATCGATGGTCCTATTTTAAGAATATTGCACTGGTTTTATGACTAAATCTTTCCCAGCTTTGGAATAATCTTCCAATTACTATCAGGCATATACAAACAAATAAACCTTACCTTCAAACACATTTTCTGGACAAAATCACTCATACTTAGAATTGGGATGTTTGGTGGTATTGGGGTGAACAAAGAGCAATGGAGTCGTTATTATATGTTTTTTTACAAAGAAAACACTCACCTTCAAACACCTTTTCTGGACAATATCACTCATACTTAGAATTGGGATGTTTGGTGGCATTGGGGTGAACAAAGACCAATGGAGTCGTTATTATATGTTTTTTGATTGAAGGAATGAATGAATAAATGATTGATAATCCAATAATGTATAATTAAATTTATTGGTTTCATACAGGTACATTGATTCATAAAAATTCAATAAAAACATAATATATTGTTGAAATGTAATGTTATACACTTATTCAAGGTCTTGAACAATTTTTCATTGGAATAAGTTTCAGTAGTCCACGTCAATATTCATTCTTGTTTGATTTCACTTGTACTGGATTTTTCACAAGTTGAGAAACCGTATAACGCCAACCAATATGGAACAAATTGCCATAGTATATGCTTTTCATAATCTTGACGAGCGTTTAACATCAGAAGAAGATAATATACAAGATTTTGAAACTTTAATTCCAGTTGCAACTTGTTATTCTTATACATAAACATTTTAGCAAACAAGTAAATTTTATTTAAAAGTTATATTATAAAATCATCATTGTAATTTACAGTATTACATTGCAGTTGTCGTCAAAAATGTATGTAAAATATGTAACTAGTAAAATATGGGATGCATCAACAAACCAATTCTCTATACACGTTCATACAATAAAACGCAAAGGTATATTATTGGCCGGTACTGTCTATATTACAGTACCGGCCAATAATATACCTTTGCGTTTTATTGTATGAACGTGTATAGAGAATTGGTTTGTTTATCGTCAAGTTCATTCATTTATTTCGTTCATTTATTCAAATAAAAAAATATGCAATGGCGACTCCACTGCATTACTTGTGCTAAACTGCCACCAGAATCCTAACCCTATAATGTATTTTATTTATTTATGTATTTATTATTTAAAACAAATGCGATCCTCTTCCATTACAATTCGAGCCTCACTTAATTTTTTTCTTTATAGGATCCTGGGATTTGAGTAGTTATACTAACTGTATTTGTTTGCAGAATTCCAAACGGACGGTGGGGACATCACGGAGAAGGAGTATCTACCAGTAAAAGCGCTTCATTTCGGCGACACCGGCACACATCTCGACGAGAAAGAGGGACGGTACACGCTGGGACCGCTGCTGTGCGAGGGAGACGGTAAGGCGCATTCGTACTTGGATATAACAAAACACTCACTACATACATTAGCAAGAAATTAAAACTTACAAAATGCCCGGCACACCTTATACTTGCTATTTTAAAGATTTTGAAATACATACCAAAAAAAAAGACCGGGTTGCACTCCGGGAGTGCCGGCAGAAGTGAAAACGGGAATAATTTTAATTTTTCAAAAAAAAAATCCCTTCCTCCCCCTCTCTCCCCCTGTGTGCCAATATATCCAATAACAACCTTATTAGTAGTACGCTATAGTTCAACTTAACTCAGCAAAATTGATGAAGGAGACGAAGAAATAAAATACCAATTTGTTTTTGCCATTGCTAAATATTTTTCAAAGCTTTATCTCTGTAGGAATAACGTCCAAATTCGAACTATTCGAATTTGCTCAATAGCAAAACGGTAAAGGACGCGTGGACAGAATTATTAAATTGGATGTAAGGGCATTTTCACTATAGCGGTCGCGTTTTGTGGCCGTAATGGGCAGAGAGGCTGCGTTTAGTGGCTGTAATGCACCCGCACCTTTATACTCTCTTAACGATTTGAATGTAACAACAAAGCGCTTGTTATCCAGACCTATTCAGCAATGCGGTGACGTTCCGCATCGCGGATTCGTTCATCGCGCTTCCCACGTTCGATCTCGGCCACAGCGGGGACATCTACTTCGAGTTCCGCACCACCAAGGAAAACGCTGTGCTACTGCACTCCAAGGTAACTTCCCATTCGTGTCAAGCAACGCGGTGAAGTTCCGAATTGCGGAATCGTTCCGCATCGCGGAATAGTACCGCATCGCGGATTAGTTCCGCATCGCTGACTCGTTCATTGCGGTGCCCACGTTCGAACTCGGCCACAGCGGGGACATCTACTTTGAGTTCCGCACCAGTAATGATATCGTTGTCCTGTGTAAAGCCGGATTCATAGCTATCCCGAGTCAATCAACTTTTCCTTGTTATTTTACAGTTCCGGTCAGCCAAGAGACAATAGTGACAGATTTTATCGAAAAAAAAATATAAATTTCACTTCTAGCATGCTTAGGAGATGACCCGCCGTAAAATGGATGGAATGGAATATAAGAAAATCTCATGTTTACTGGATTTAAATCATATGATATCATAGTTTCGTGACAGTTATCACTCGGGCAAGTGCTACTCGCGCCGGCATCGCGAGCGCTCATGGTTTAGAACCGCGTATCGGTTCGTAACATGTGAAGCGATGTTCGGACATGAAGACGTAAGGGACCCGCTGCATTCTGTGAATAATTCTGAAACTCATGGGAGTTTTCTATAAAAAAGTTGCTGTAAAAAAATCATTTTTGATACAAGCTTTTATTGCCGACTGTACTTTTCTGTGTACCGTCATCAACTACTCATTGAGACGATTCTAACGAGCCCAGACTCAACGGGGTTACGTAATGGCCACCTTCTGTCTCCATCATCAGATCAGCTCGATGGTACCATAATATTGCATTGTCATCAAAACTATACCTTTACCCAAAATTTCAGCTCAATCGGTTGAAAATATCTGCTTCAAAATTCAGTAGCACGATTCCACCCGGACAAACATACATTGCAAGTTAATTAAAAGCTTGTAATAAAAATTACCGCGATATAAATTAGCCCTCCGCATCGCTAAACTGAAGTGGCACTGGGCAGGGCACATAGCACGTAGAACGGATGGCCGTTGGGGTGGAAAGGTTCTCGAGTGGCGACCACGTACCGGAAGGAGCGGCGTGGGTAGGCAAGGTGGACTGTTGACCTGGTAAAGGTTGCGGGAGTCCGCTGGATGCGGGTGGCGCAGGACCGGTCACTTTGGCACTCTTTGGGGGAGGCCTATGTCCAGCAGTGGACGCCTTTCGGCTGATTTGATGAATAAAAATTACAAATATGATGATAACAATGACGACGTCACCGGAAACATCTAACAATAACATCCTCCCCAGGGCCCGCAGGACTACATAAAGCTGTCCATCATCGGCGGCGACCAGCTGCAGTTCCAGTTCCAGGTGGGGGACACGCCGCTCGGGGTCATGGTGGAGACCAGCAACCGGCTGGCCGACAACAACTGGCACTCCGTCGCTATTGAGAGGAACAGGTAGTCAGCAACATTCATATTTGTTCAAAACACGCTAAAAATATTTTCACAGGACTGTTATCATTGAGATAAAAACGTGTACAGATTCGACTGTACACATTCTCACCTGAACTGTTATTTTATTTATTTATTTAAACTTTCACTTTATCGCGACATATGTGTTCTATAGATAGCTATATATCACCTGCATCGATTTTGTATCGCTGCAAAAAGTCGCCGTCTCACTTTGGTGATGATGTGTCAAAGATATACACGTTAAACTTATACGACCCGTCGTTTGTGGGGGTAAAAAGGTTTACTACATCTGCTTATAAATACAAATACATTTTTCATCACACTTGCTCGTCAATGGCGTTATTACTTGCGAGCGTACAGAGCAGTTATAGCCGTTTTACCTCCCACGGGCTGTTAAGTTTAGTTTTAAAATATAGAACCCACTCATATTTCACTTCGGACTGAGGATGTTTCCAATCAGCCAAGGTGTATTTCATATCTTCAAAAGTTTGCTACGACCAACTTTTAATATGTATTAAACCTATATTTACATTAAATTTGACTGTAATTTAATGTTTAACAGAATTATTTACAGATTTAATAGGTATTGTGTATACGAGGGCGACACTGAAAGTCTTTAGAACTGGCCACTTGTAATAAATATAATAAAAAAATAAGTTCAAAATTTGAAAATGGAACTCTTTCTTAATATTTTTGTGTACGAATTCCACTCGATTGTCATTTGTTTTACGATTTGGCGGCAAATTGAAAATTGTGTGTACTACGTGAGCATGAATTTAACGCGAGAAAATTTTCGAGCAATGATTTTTTACGACTTTCGATGTAATTTAAGTCAACAAGAAAGTTATGATAGACTTCGATTGGCCTTTCACGATGAAGCCCCATCTCGTGCTACTATTTACAACTGGTTTAATGAATTTAAACGTGGCCGCACTAATCTCACTGATGATCTGCGTGAGGGCCGGCCTTCTACGGCGACTACTGAAGATAACATCAGTGTTGTGCGGCGTATGATAGAGACTGACAAAAGAGTAACCTATCAGCAGATTCGTACAAGCTTAGCCATTGGTATGAGTCAAGTCCACAAAATCCTCCATGAACATTTAGCGGTGAGGAAGCTTTGTGCCCGGTGGATACCTCATAATTTGACAGAAGCCCAAAAAGTCCGTCGTGTTGATTGGTGCCGTGAAATGGGTCAAAGATTCAACGGAGGTGACTCAAATGCTGTGTTCGACGTAGTTACGGGTGACGAAAGCTGGATTTACTGTTATGATCCTGAAACTAAAAGACAGTCTGCTGAGTGGGTGTTTCCTTCCGAGGAGTTGCCTACTAAAGTGAAGAGAGGTCGAAGTGTGGGAAAAAAGATGGTGGCCTCGTTCTTCGGAAGGACTGGTCATTACGCAACAATTATTTTAGAGGATCAAAAAACAGTTACTTCGAAGTGGTACACTAACAATTGTTTACCACTTGTCTTGGAAAAAGTTCGAGAAAAACGGCCTCGCAGTAGGATCCTGCTTCACCACGACAACGCCTCATCGCACACCGCCAAGCAAACGATCGACTATTTGGCGACGGTAAACGTGGAATTACTGGGTCACCCACCTTATAGCCCCGACTTTGCACCTTGTGATTTTTATTTATTCCCAAAAATTAAAGAAAAACTTCGAGGAAAACGTTTTATGGACGCCGACGAAGCAGTGGCTGCGTTTCAAAAGGCCGTCGAAGAGACCCCTAAGGACGAGTGGGCAAAGTGCTTTTCTCAGTGGTTCTATCGAATGCAGCGATGTATTGATGTGAAGGGAGGCTATTTTGAAAAGATATAATAAAAGCAATAAGTTGCTTGATTGCTCAGTTTTTGATTTCCTAAGAACTTTCAGTTTGACCCTCGTAGTGTCTATGTAAAATGTTTTTAAGTGTTTTCAAATCGTCGCTGTATACCGAAGGGTCTTTGCCATACGCGCCTCACGTCAAATTCAACAAAATGGACAACTGACATGTTGACATTATTACGATTTGTATTAATTTCATCTAAAATGTATTTTTTGTTTGAAAAACATTGTGTATAACACGGGCGTAAGAATATTGCAAACTCGAGTCATGAAAAGCCCTCCGCCTTCATCGTCGGGCTTCTGATGGACTCTTGTTCACAATATTCCACTTACGCCCCTCGTTAAAGAATGTACTATTTCTCTCAACAGAAAAGAAGCTAGAGTGGTCGTCGACGGCGCTCTAAAGAACGAGATCCGCACAGCGAAGGAACCAGTTCGCGCGCTGCAACTGACCACTCCGCTATTCATAGGGGCCGCCCTGGACCGCAAGGATGGCTTCGTCGGCTGCATCAGAGCGTTGCTGTTGAATGGCCGCCCTGTGGACCTACTGTCTTACGCTAGACGAGGTAAATTAGATCTTGTTTTGGAGTATGTTAGGTTGGTTTGGGCTCGTGAGCTCTGTAATCCGATGTGATGAACTACTGACTTCAACTACTGATACACTAATGGCCGGTTCCAATAATCAATCCACCAATAGTTTTCCTTACAACAGTTACATTTTGACACATTTTCTATGGGTAATCTGTCAAAATGTAACTGCCGTTAAGGAAAACTAACGGTGGATTGATTATTGAAACCGGCCATTACTGACCATGAGATTAAGTCATCTGACACCACGGCCGCTGCAACCGGTGGGGAAACTCCAGAAATGAAGGTAAATAAATACCGCGTTGACCCGTGTCAAGTAATCTTTTGAATATGTGTACAAAGCGCGAGAGTTTAATATGTTACAGGGAATTGTTGTCTCTTTGTTACGATTTTGTTGACGTCATTATCGCTACTGATCTGTCCCAGGATTGTACGGAGTGGGCGCAGGCTGCGTGGGCAAGTGCGAGTCCTCGCCGTGCCTCAACAACGGCACCTGCCTCGAGGGCTACGACTCGTACTCCTGCGACTGCCGCTGGACCGCGTTCAAGGGGCCCATATGCGCCGACGGTGAGTTAACACATGACCACACTCACTGACAACACGTGGGCAAGTGCGAGTCCTCGCCGTGCCTCAACAACGGCACCTGCCTCGAGGGCTACGACTCGTACTCCTGCGACTGCCGCTGGACCGCGTTCAAGGGGCCCATATGTGCCGACGGTGAGTTAACACATGACCACACTCACTGACAACACGTGGGCAAGTGCGAGTCCTCGCCGTGCCTCAACAACGGCACCTGCCTCGAGGGCTACGACTCGTACTCCTGCGACTGCCGCTGGACCGCGTTCAAGGGGCCCATATGCGCCGACGGTGAGTACCATCTTCATCACATGACTATAGGATGCTTTTATCGCCCACATACTAAAAGGTGGGCTTGAAACCTTTTTGTTACTGTACCGATTGTATAAGTTTCTGCAAAAAAAATCGTTTGTCTCCATCATCTGATCAGCTCGATGGTACTATAATATTGAATTGTCATCCAAACTATACCTTTCCCCAAAATTCAAGCTCAATCGGTTAAAGATATCTGCTTCAAAATTGAGTTGCAAGATTCCACCCGAACACACATAGTTAGGTACATACATTGCAAGTTAATAAAAGCTTGTAAAAAGGTAATAAAAGTACACTTGCGAGCCATTTATAAAGGCGGAGATAACGCACCTTTTTAGTTACTACATCGACTGCATTCATATTTCTAGGGTTGGACTCGTAATAATCGGAGAATTAAACGCTGCAACATATCATCCTGAAATTATACATTGGTCCATATTATTATATTTTTAGTGGTTAATGTCATGACGCGGTTATCACAGCGACTGGTTTATTAAAACCATTGAACCTAACTGGTTAAAGTGTCCTAAAGAAAAGCTTAGAGTTATTTAATTAATTGAACTTCTATTTCTAGAAATTGGCTTGAACCTCCGCGCCAACTCCATGGTGAAGTACGACTTCTTCGGCTCCTGGCGGTCCACCATCGCGGAGAACATCCGCGTCGGCTTCACCACCACCAACCCCAAGGGGTTCCTGCTCGGGTTCAGCTCCAACATCTCCTCGGAGTATCTCACCATCATGCTTACTAACTCCGGTAAATGACACATTTTGGCGGTTTTAGGAAGCTTCTCTTTCTGTAGACGCGTCGGTTCGTTAGGCAGAATATCCACCAGAGATGAGCTAAGCTGTGTTTCCAAACCAGTGGCACCTAAGTGTCAAGCATCATCATCATATCAGCGGAAAGTCGTCCACTGCTGGACATAGGCCTTCCCCAGTGTGCTAAACTGAGTGAGTGTCAAGCATATGAGGTGTCAAATATATCAAAACAGCTTATTTAGAACATTCCTGGTGCATACTTATCCGTAATGTACCATCGACTACACATTTATCCACCGTTTGACTTATAATTCAATATTTAGTGCAAAAATTGTCAAAAAACGATGAAAGCCTCGGGTGGCCACTTAATGTGACGTTGTTGGTAACAAATTATTATTGAACATATTTCTTACGCGATATTTTAAGTTGTTGAGAAAGTATTTGAATCAAACAATCTGTGAGTTTTGCCAGTCAAAACCATCGTAATCTGCTGTCGAATCACATCTTTACTACAATAGGCATGATGCCTCATGTTCAAATGATAACGTAGTGATGCTAAATGGATAGTAAACCATCAAATTATCGTAATAAAGTATAAATTATAAAATACAATTCAAATCATAAAAAGATATGAACCTTGAAAGTTTAGAAAAAATATGCATTTTTTTTTATTGTCCAAGAGTAAATTAAAAGCTACCAATAGAATCCTTATGCTTTTCTAGAAACAAAATTGTATGACAACTATGTACTTAAACGCAGTATTTCGCGACCGAAATAACAATTTAGCTGATTTTCCATACTACGATTAGTACAAATATACAAATGTGACGTCACACTTGTATAGACACACAGTATGAAGCGTTTCGCGCTGCCGCCAGAGAGATCAATCTTTATCTCAATTTTTTAGGTATTTATGTTTTTTAATTGTAGTTGCTCCCATACAAACATTTGTTCCTCTCCAAAAACTGGTTCGAATGACGTCACAAAAAAATGTTAGTCATCATCCCTATTATCGTTATTTCTATATTATTTGTGTAGTGTTTACAGTATTAAGCGACTGTCAGCTCACTGTCCAACCATTTTCTTAACAACATATTTGCTTCTCAGGACATTTGCGAGTGGTATTCGACTTCGGCTTCGAGCGGCAGGAGATCATCTTCCAGGGCAAACACTTCGCTCTCGGACAGTACCACGACGTTAGACTTTCCAGGAAGAATAGCGGTGCTACCATGGTGTTAAAGGTACATAACAATATTTGGTTGATATTGAGTAAGTAATTGATTCACGATTACTAACTAAATAAACAGCAAAATACAGTCAAGGTAGCGTCATCTAGTAGTACCCATAACACAAGTTTTATTGATCTTACTATGGGCAAGTTCGATAAATGTAAGCTTGTGCCCTTATATGTATATTTATATATATGTGTACAATTATAACATGTAATTCGACTTAGCTCCAAGCTAAAATTGTGTCAATTTATCCATCCTTTCTTAGATTTTGCACCTAAAAAACTTTCACTGCTTTTCTAGAGAATTTGCCTTTGACACAGTATGTAGAAAGTACACGTAACTAAATGCCAAGCAGCATAATGAAACACGCATTTTAATCCAATTGTAAATTCCATTTTCACCCACAGGTGGACAACTATGAAATCCAAGAGTACAACTTCAACATAAAACAATCGGCTGACGCCCAGTTCAACAACATCCAGTACATGTACATCGGGCGCAACGAGTCCATGCACGAAGGCTTCGTCGGCTGCGTCAGCCGCGTCGAGTTCGACGACATATACCCGCTCAAGCTCATGTTCCAACAGGACCCGCCGCCCAACGTCAGAAGTCTAGGTGAGTCTAGTCCAGTACTACAGCCAGTACAACGAGTCCATGCACGAAGGCTTCGTCGGCTGCGTCAGCCGCGTCGAGTTCGACGACATATACCCGCTCAAGCTCATGTTCCAACAGGACCCGCCGCCCAACGTCAGAAGTCTAGGTGAGTCTAGTCCAGTACTACAGCCAGTACAACGAGTCCATGCACGAAGGCTTCGTCGGCTGCGTCAGCCGCGTCGAGTTCGACGACATATACCCGCTCAAGCTCATGTTCCAACAGGACCCGCCGCCCAACGTCAGAAGTCTAGGTGAGTCTAGTCCAGTACTACAGCCAGTACAACGAGTCCATGCACGAAGGCTTCGTCGGCTGCGTCAGCCGCGTCGAGTTCGACGACATATACCCGCTCAAGCTCATGTTCCAACAGGACCCGCCGCCCAACGTCAGAAGTCTAGGTGAGTCTAGTCCAGTACTACAGCCAGTACAACGAGTCCATGCACGAAGGCTTCGTCGGCTGCGTCAGCCGCGTCGAGTTCGACGACATATACCCGCTCAAGCTCATGTTCCAACAGGACCCGCCGCCCAACGTCAGGAGTCTAGGTGAGTCTAGTCCAGTACTAAGCCAGTACAACGAGTCCATGCACGAAGGCTTCGTCGGCTGCGTCAGCCGCGTCGAGTTCGACGACATATACCCGCTCAAGCTCATGAGTCTAGGTTTATATCTGTTTAAAGCTACTTTTCTGTCTAGTTGATGTAGACGAAAAAACTGCCGCTCAACTGGCTAAGCACCTTGAATTATAGAGAAACAGAAGAAACAGTATCACAACAATAGACACAAACACGCACACATAAACACACACACACATACACAGACACACGCGCGCGCGCGCACGCACACGCACATACACACGCACTCACACTCGCGATCACGTACCTACACATAATCACTCGTACTTAAATGCACAACTTAACACACACATACCTCCATTAAGTTAAGTTAATACATAGGATACATACAATTACTAATATTTTTGTCGATCACTTCAGGTATTTGTTTTAAACATGTAACGTAAAATTCTTTAGCGCCTAGTAATTATATAACGGGTAATCAAATGTAAAGTGTCATCCTGCGAGACAGGCACCGCCTAGTGCAGGTGACACGGGCAATCTTATTATTCTTAAGCTATAATGACAGTGTTCCGTAACCAGTATGTCACAGAAACCATGTTTTGTTTAAATCTATGTCACTGTGTAAATAAACAATTTTTTATTTTTTTATTTTTTTGAACTGGGATGGGCTACGTCTGTCGCATGCATCCGAATAGGTGTATATATCCGGATAGGTACGGTACAGCCACCAATTAAAATACCTAAAGGACGACGACCACACAGGCGGGATAGGCTTAGACGGAGATGTCAGTCTAGGCCTTTGCCAAACCGCATAATACTCATTTGGGCTAAAAAATAATACTGGATTAAGTCCCGTTTAGTCAAAATAATGTTAAATTAAAAATTAAATTACAAGTCATTTATTCATTATTTGTAGCCTACCATTGTATACGTACCACCTCGTATCTAAGTTTCTTTTCCATCTTGTCAAAGTGCAGTTTACTCATGCAATCACTTCAAGCAGCCGCCATACTTGTCCGTTAGCTATTAAAAGTCCGCGCCGAAACAACACACATCAGTCCAAGGTAACTTTTATTTCAGTACGCTACTAAAATTAGAACTACGTAGCTTGATTGTAACTCGCTCAAAACAATCATACCTTAGAATTGTTTCATTGCGATGTTTCCTGTGAGAACGCGTTGTTCTCACTCTGCTATTTTATTTAGTGATCAGCGGTTCTAACAAATAGAGTTCTTATTTATTAAACTTATATACTCTTTTATGTACTAGTTTTGTGCAATAAAGTGTTTACTACTACCATTCAATCGTGTTGGAGTATTGGTCGGTTGAACAGGTAAACTGATTTAGGGAATTAGGTTAACTATTTTTGTATGACCAACTTTTAAGTACAGTCGACAACACAGCTAAGTGACCATCGAAAATCTAATCTGACCTTAAGTGCATTGTAATAAGGTTCTAGGTTTTCACGGTATGGTTAGTTAGGTGTGTTGCTGTGTGTACCAACAGAATTTAATAGTAAAGCTTTCTGAGCTTTTTCAGATATGTTTATGGCAAACTACATTTGCTAAAAAGTACCTCTTAGTTTACTCTTTATGTGTTGTGCAAATGATATTAAAATTATATGATACTTGGCGTTCCGTGCACCGTTATATCGTTTAAAAGTATATTGTGTAACGTTTTTGGAGCGGCTTTTTTTTGTTCTACATTAAATTAAATAAAAAGTGAAATAAATTAAGAGGCCGATTAAAAGTAGTGAGAAAAGTTAGAAACAGGCAATGACGTAATATAAAAAAGAGGTAGATAACTAGATACGTTGTCTATATGAAATTCCGTGTTTAAAAATGGCCACCAAATCACCCACAGCTGAGACGTCCATTGACGCGACGTTGAGGCAAGGTCATACAATTGGTCTTTCGTCGGGGATGCGGTCAGCGGTGGACGCCTTGCTTCTCAAGCGGAGCTTCTGACGCTGATTGCATTATTGACGACTGACCAAACTACCGAACAACGTCGCTTTATAAGCAAACTTGACATTGGCGAAATCATCTTAACTTAGATGGAAGCCATTTTTTAAAAATTGAATTTGAAGGTCATACAATTGGCTGAGTTTTAGTGTGCCACTTTTGGAGTGCCTATTAACCTATCTACCTCTTTTTTATATTACATCATTGTCACAACATCCTTGGTCGCGGGACGAATTAGCTTAAGCGGGTTTCAACATCTTGGTGCGCGGGTTTTGCGAACTACCCGCACTTGGTCTTTATTAACGACTTGTACAGTCAAGGATTTCAATAGGGATGATGACTAAGATTTTTTTGTGACGTAATTCGAACCAGTTTTTGGAGAGGAACAAATCTTTGTATGGGAGCAACTACAATTAAAGAACGTAAATACCTAAAAAATTGAGATAAAGATTGACCTCGCTGGCGGCAGCGCGAAACGCTTCATACTGTGTGTCTATACAAGTGTGACGTCACATTTGTATATTTGTACTAATCGTAGTATGGAAAATCAGGTAAATTGTTGTTTCGGTCGCGAAATACTGCGTTCTAGAAAAGCGTAAGGATACTTTGGTAGCTTTTAATTTACTCTTGTACCATAAAAAAAAATGCATAAGTTTTCTAAACTTTCAAGGGGCATATCTTTTTATGATTTTAATTATATTTTATTATTTATACTTTATTACGATAATTTGCTGGTTTACTATCCATTTAGCATCACTACGTTATCAATTTGAACATGAGGCATCATGCCTATTGTTGAGATGTATGAAGTTCCGCCTTTTAAAGTGTAGTAGTTATATTCTCTTTGATAGTAGCTTTGAAGTGTCCAGTATCTTATACTAGACCACACCACCCTGGGTAACACCACTACTTCATACTTACTTCGTCCCATTGCAGCCAACCTAACAAAACACAGAATACATGGACCTAATATATACTCTAATACAGAATATAATATACTGGCAATATTTTCTTTACGTTGGTAGTAGACACAAGAGAATCTTAAAACAATGTATGAAGTAGTGGTGTTACCCAGGGTGGTGTGGTCCAGTATAAGTACTTTTTGGGATGGAGAAAAATTGTTAAATACGCGACACAGTTTTGTGACGTCAGATGTGAAGGAGGTCACTTTTTGCTGCTAGCCGATTCGACTTCATTCAAAACTGAACGCTATTCGTAAGAGTATAAAGCCGTGGAACACTTTTTGCAATAGCATATTTGTAATAATACCAACGCGTCCTCCACCGTTTTGCTATTGAGAAAATTCGAATAGTTAGAATTTGGACGTTATTCCAAAAGAGATAAAGCTTAGAAAAATATTTACCAACGGCAAAAATAAATTGATATTTTGGTCGCCACCGCCGTCTGCTGTTCTTGCAAATTCTAATAGTTCTAATTTAGACGTTATTCCTAAAGAGATAAAGCTTTGAAAAATATTTGGCAATGGCAAAAACAAATTGGTATTGTGTTTGCCGACGGGCGAGCCGGCGGCCCGTCGCACCCAACGCGCCCGCGGCCCGTCTGCCTCTGCCTAAATAATTGATAATTGTTTATAAATTTGCGTCAAATTTATTTTTAGAGTGACAGCGTAAGCACGTGACCTGATCGAAAAACTTACAATGTTATTGAGTTTTCACTTCTGCCGGCACTCCCGGAGTGCAACCCGGTCTTTTCTTTTATTATAAGCGAGTTTCCAAAGGCTGGCTACTATTAAAAACCATAATTAGTTGACACCTAAATGGCCCCGACCGTACACTAGGGTCTATCTCAACTTGTTTTCCCTGGTACTCTAAAACTGTTACTTTCAGGTGGAGTTCTAAACGAGGACTTCTGCGGCGTGGAGCCCGTCACGCACCCCCCGGAGCCCGTGGAGACGCGGCCGCCGCCCCCGAGAGACCCGGCCGACTCGGATATGCATTCTACAGACGAAGCTATTCTAGGCAGTATGTATGCGTTATAAATAAATAAATAAATTAAATAAATACTAGGGTACAATCTTACACAAATCGACCTAGTCCCAAACTAAGCAAAGCTTGTACTATGGGTACTAGACGACGATAAATACATAGAAAACATCCATGACTCAGGAACAAATATTCGTGCTCATCACACAAATAAATGCCCTTACCGGGATTCGAACCCAGGACCTCTTGCTTCGTAGGCAGGGTCACTACCAACTAGGCTAAAGCGATATACATATATAATGTGTTGTTCAGGACAGGAACGGCGATTTAAAAACCGGCCAAGTGCGAGTCGGAATCGCGCACGAAGGATTCCGTACCGTTATCTATAAAAACGGCATAAATATCACATTTGTTGTATGGGAACCCCCTTAAATATTTATTTTATTCTGTTTTTTAGTATTTGTTGTTATAGCGGCAAAAAAAAATTGAATCTATTATTTCTCAAATGCCTTAATATTACCTATACTATTTAATTATAACATGCACTTTCGTTACATTGCAATTTCCAATAAAACAAGTGACAGCTCCCCACTGTCAATGTTCGGCACAGATTAGAGTGGTCCAAACGGCATCTTAAAACTATTGCACAGCAGACTGAAATGAAGTTTGATGATACTAACTTCATTTATTATTTATTTATGTTTCTTTCAGTACTGGAAATACTTTGGTTACGTGAAACAGATTAGATTCCGATTTTTTTAAAGTCCGGTGTTTATCTTATAAATTCAATCTGATATCTTTTCTATGACCGTATATGGTCCTATATTTAATTCATCAATTATTTTTCTGTTTTATCGATTTCCATTCTGAACAAAAATACTGTATCTCCTACAATTATTTGGCAATGTTTTCTGTTTTTATCAAATATTTTTTTATTGTAATTATGTATTTTACTGTGTTTTCCAATGCAATTTTCCTATCTTGAGATAAATCATTAAATATTATTTTTTGTTTTATTTTCCCCGGTAGAATATTATCACTTCTAACCAATATTTTGGAAAAAAACTTGTCACAGTATGTTCTGTCTCATTATATCTTTTGGTACATTCATGTGCAACAGCTGTCCAGGCTTTTTATCCTTCCTTTCATTTATCTTACACCTCATTTTGTTTGTCAAGGTTTAGTTTAATCTTTTGTTCAAACCATTCGAAAATGGTGCATTTACCGCAGTGAAGATAATTGGTATTTTTTCTCTATTCTAAAAGTTTTTAAATTCTTTTGAATTTATACCTGGATATCAGATAAGATCAAACCAATTTTACTTCCTTGTGGTAACTTTCTGTATAAGTTTTATAAAATCACTAGAACTTTGAGTTTTGGATGTTAAAATGAAAGCATATCTTGTAAAGTGATCTACCAGTAAGTGTAAGTATGTTTTTGTGGAGCGGGAGCCACCAAACCCACCAATAGTATCAATGGATAATATTTCAAAAGGGTAAGTAGAAGGGCTCAAGTGGGACATTAATCCGAATTCCCTTCTAGATTTGTTCTTTATACATAGTTCACTACATATTATTAGTCATATTTTGCGCTAAATAAAATGGTTTTAACTTATTATCCATTTGTTGTATTCCTATATGGCGATTATTATTGTTGATTTGTGGGTCTTTACATGCCGCTTCGACTAGCAAGTGATCTATTGTGGAAGTCCTTTTTTTAGATTTCACCGTTAAGGCCCGTTGCCTCTAGAAAATTCTAGATTATTTGGGCGGTGATATGTTATACCTCTTCTGGGTGCACGACGTGCCGCCCTAGGTAGGTACTTGTTATGTGCATGAGTGTTCCGCAGGAGCAGAGAATGTGCATTGCTGGTTCCTCTGTCTCCTGGCAGAACCTGCAAGTTGCGTCCTGTTTCATACCCATTTGAATTTGGTGTTTGTTTAATTTGCAATGTCCTGTCAGGATCCTCGTCACTGCGCAGGTTTTGTGCCTTTCAACTTAACTTGTAATAGCATGGCAATAATAATGGTGTATTTTTCTCTATAAGTTTTTTTCTAAAATTTTCTGTTAATATTATTTTTTATCTTTTTCCGACTTTCCGACTCGACACTTAAAACGTTGTAACAATTTTAAAGTTTATATTCATCACATTCATCGACATTTTATCGGCGTAAATTATTTATGTAGATGAGGTTTGGTAAGTTTGAGATACAGAGAGTGTGAGTGAGCTGAAGGTTTGTTTTGCTACTTTCGTATACCTAACACATTAACTTTTGTGTTGTTTATTTTAAGAGATAACTAAAACCATAGAGTTTATTTTTTTATTGTTAAATACTACTGTTGGATTAATATGCATATATTTTGTAATGTTTCATTAATAAACATATATTTTGTTGCAGCTGTGCTGGCGTTTATCTTCCTGATGTTGGTCATCGTGGCGGTGGTGTTGGTGCGCGCTCTCTCGCGGCACAAGGGAGAATATCTCACGCAGGTAATTCAATTCATATTCCTATTCCAAGAGACCTCATTTGGCACATGCGTCAAAATGGGATTACATTTTCAACTTCGATCTGAGCATTACGGGTCATCGAGGGAGTTATCGTAGGATGTTTTCAAAATCCATACTTGCGATAGGTTGCCACTTAATTCACCTCATTAACCCCCGACGCAAAGAGAGGGTAGCTGTGTCTGTGTATCTCTGGTATCGTAGCTCCCAAACGGATGGACCGATTTGAATGCGGTTTTTTTTGTGTCATAGATAATTTTATCCTGAGTGTTCTTAGCTATGTTTAATGAAAATCTGCTCAGCCGTTTTTGAGATATTGGACTTTGAAATGAAAATGTCGGGGGTTTTTCAACGTTTCTAAGTTATAGTTATTTATCTTTCGTTTACAGGAGGAAAGAGGCGCGGACGGCGCCGCGGACCCCGACCAGGCGGCCCTGGCCGCGCAGACCGGGCCGCGCGTCACCAAACGCAGGGAGTTCTTCATCTAGTGACCGCCGCGGCCGCGCTTCGTGTCCTTCCAGCTACTCGCGCGAGTACTTAACACACAAGTACGAGTCAGGGAGGACTGACCGCCATTTTCAACTATTGTGTCTATGGTTGTCTAATTATCACGACCTATGAACATTTTATGGTCACGAAACTGAAGAATGGCCGAATTGGTCCATGTCACACTGTCACACAAGTCTTATATGACTCAGTCATTATAACACGACTGGCCAACTCTACTGTCACCCACGCAATAGAGTATTTTAAGAGCAATAGGGTATTTGACAATAGTGAAAATAAATTGTTTGTTTATTAGCAACAGATAAACAACAAAAATACTCTGAAAGATTCAATCTCTTATTTATTTTTACTATTTTTAGATTTTAAAATTAATAAAAACGAACAATGATCACGTTGTTTGACTGTGACGTCACAAGCCAGTAATCCCTACAAATTCCATACTAACGGAGCGTTTTTGACGTTTCATAAAAAGAAGCTGATTTGACTATTGTCAAATAACGTATTTGGCTTAGCCAGCCTTATCAGAGCTCATAATTGGTCTAATCCATAATTTGTTAGGGTTGCTGTTGTCGAAATCTATGAGCAGGACTATACATATATATATATATAATATGACTCATGAGATAGGTCATGAAAAACTTCATGTCTTCGATATAGATAGTTTAACGACGGTTAAAATAAATCTAGCGTAGAGAATTCAATTAAGTGAACATTCGAGATACTCGCTCTAGTACTTAACAACCAAGTACGAATCAAGGAGAACTAGAATAACTCATGTTTGTTCATTTACCAGTACCCACCGAGATTCCTGTATTCCCGAGTGTTTAATCTAGGAGAACTAGACTACTAAACTATATGGAAGCCCTATCTATGTATGAATATTATCTCATCATATCAGCAGAAAAACGTCCACTGCAGGACATAGGCCTCCTCCTAAGAGTGCCAATGTGACCGGTTCTGCGCCAACCGCATCCAACGGACTCCCGCAACCTTTACCAGGTCAACAGTCCTCCTTGTGGGGGGCCTACCCACGCCGCGCCTTCTGGTACGTGGTCGCCACTCGAGAACCTTTCCGCCCCAACGGCCAACGGTTCTACGTGCAATGTGCCCCGCCCACTGCCACTTAAGTTTAGCGATTCGGAGGGCTATATCGGTTACCTTGGTCATGGTCTCCCAACTAGAACAACGTATAATTGATACTAAAAAGAACTCATAGATGGCGACACAGGTACCGAGCGAAACATTTGAACCAGTAATCGTGAAGATAGAATGATTTTTACACCTTAATAAATTCAACGTACCTTAATTATATCACAAACATACTTCGGCACATACAATAAAGGTATATTTTATAAGTTTAGTAAATGCAATAAAATTGATACTAAGTCCATGTAACTCGTACTATACGAGTGAGCTTTCAAGCTTGCTACGTATTATTGGGTACTGTCACTAGATGGCGCCATCACGGGTCGCGAAAGTTCTATGGAACCACAGGCTCTAAGCATTTGGTTATGTATATTTTTGTGTGATGTGTAATATTGTCTCTAAAATACTACTTTTATATCGAAATAATCAAAAATACTCTATTTGTTGTTCGGGAAGTCAACGCCATCTGGTGATATCTCAATGTATTACTAAAGGCTGACAGCGTCATAGCCGTGGTAGCTCGGATACTGCATCTACTGGTGTAGCTACGGGACTAAAATTGTATACAAAATTGCCTACATTAGGACGGTACGCTTTTGCTCTATGAGATTGGGTATCTGTACTTGTATTCTTTAATCTGTGCCTTGGTTCTGCTGCGGATAGCCTCATTTCTGATGCGATCGCGCAGAGAAACTCCCAACATGGCCCTCTCCATAGCCCTTTGGGTGGTTTGCCTCCTTATGAGGCAACACAAGAATATTATCTACTAGATAGAAATGAACGAGACCGTTTGAATGTCCTATCAGAACAAGAGTACTTTCCTTCTATGATGGCCAACCAAATACGTCCACAACCCTAACACTTCCCTAGATACCGCAAGTCGTACGTGAAGCATTTGTCTCTTACTAGCAAGTATGTAAGTGCGAGAGAGATATATACTTTGCGTCCGACGTAAACACGATTATGCTAGCTAGTCTGGTAAAGACATTACTATAGAGTATATATTCTAGACCATTGAAGAATGGTTTAGTTACCACCCTATGCAAGTGAAACGGATATTTATATGACGTTCTAATACATCTACATATTAAAAGAACATTAACAATATCATCCACTTTCCATCCACTATAATAGTTTACAAAATTGCCATATATAGCAAGTAAATATTTACTTACACTGCTCCTTAAAATACTTGTGCTGTTATAATACTTAGGTCCAGTCTTCCCTTAAATACATTGTTCGTGATATCTTATCAGTATTCTCTGACTTTTTTATACTGTCCTATCCACTCGCTAGTATGAGATTTTGCTTTGAAATTAAAATAATAATGATAGCTGGCAATTATAGCTACCAAAAGCGCAAGTGCACTCGCTACTTATATCATTTTATTTATAAATATCCTGCTCAAAACGATATAAGGGCCACTTACTTTTTTCTATTTTATTGTTAATTATTGGACATAAATTAATTGATAAGTGGTTAATTAACGATGTCCTGCAACCTTCAGAATCGAACCTCTTTCATGCTGGTGTTTAAGTTTAATAGCTGGAAAAAAATACTGTTAAATTTTCACGTAACAATCACCATACTTGGGGCACCTATTTTCTTTTGACTAGTATATGTATAGGCGAAGTGAAAATATATGTTTCTGCAATGATGTCGATATTAACTTAATGGCCTTGACTGTGTAGGTTCCTTGACGCATCGAAGCGTCACATATTCCAGTGTCTTGTGTCGTTTATAGATGGCCTATTTTTATATTTAAACGTATGTATTTAGTCGGGAGTTAAAACGACTCCGGGAAACTTTGTTCCATTGTCTGAAAAATTAAATGCCCTATAACGAGATTAGCTACTTGACATTTGTTTTAAATAAACATTCTAGTCCCACGGGAAGGTTTTTAGTCCACATCTCAATGTGCTAATAAGGTAGC
This sequence comes from Epinotia ramella, assembly GCA_947578815.1. NCBI lineage: Eukaryota > Metazoa > Arthropoda > Insecta > Lepidoptera > Tortricidae > Epinotia > Epinotia ramella. The sequence goes on from OX388205.1 coordinate 28,391,927, forward strand.
TTATTCCGAGATATTACCGCTCACAGCTATAGGCTGCTCTCTTACCCCCGTATTCATAAAACTTAAAATGCCTCTGCTAAATAAAATGTGCTTTGTCCCTTTCTTACGAACACAAATGTCAAAGTGACAGATAAGGACCAACGAATTTTAACGCCATTTTAGTTAAAACAGGCTTGTAGGACGTTTATGAATCATCATCATCATCATTTTCAGCATTTAATCGCCCACTGCTGAGCATAAGTCTCTCTTCGAGTACGCCACTTATCCCGGTCCCGTGCTAGTCTCATCCAGAAATGACCCGCGGTCTTGTTTACGTCGTCAACCCATCGTGCTGGTGCACGACCGACGCTTCTTTTTCCTGTAAGTGGCCACCACTCCGTTAATGTTTTGGTCCACCTACCGTCACGTTGCCTGGCAATATGTCCTGCCCAACTCCATTTGAGTTTGGTTATGACTTCTCCGACGTCCGTTTATGAATACCGCCGTTAATCTATGAATACATCTTAATAATAAGTGGAAATGACCGCCAATCGCCTAATGAATTGTCACTGACATAAGCACGTTTAGATATTTTTGAAAGATTGTATAGATATTGGAGAAGTCCGTACATCTGAATCTTCAATCTACATACTCTTATATGTTATCGCACGTAAATTGCCAACTTAGTCGCTTTCTACATCACTGCCTAGTACATAATTGTCTATAGACCGTCGTACTGTCGATGGTCAAGTATGCTCATTTCATTCTAAACTTTCTCTCCCATTGTGCCAGTTGGCTGTTATAAATCTTTTCATAGCTTGCTTTGGAAAGCGAACGAAAAATAATTTCGCCGGCATTGATGTATTTTCATTTGTTCAAGTCTTAGGCTAGTCCTAGGACTCTAGGGCCATAGATAGGTGTGAGCGAGATGCCGCGTTCTTATCTCTCGCTCCGACGTATGCTGTCGCCGCCCGCTAAAAGTCGTGACTACATTTATGAAATACAAAGTTCGTTATGAAGAACCAAAAGTAATTTGTTCTGTAATCTGAATCTAGCTTCCATTATGTGTTGGATATTTCCGTTTATTTCGTACATATAAGTAAAGAGACATGGAGTATGAATCTTAGTGAAATCACATATGATAGTAAACTTGGACAGAATTTTATATTTTTTCACAAAGTCCACATCACAGATATTGTAAATCTTGTATTGTTTTAATGAAATTATTAGTTGCGAATCTCACTCAATTTTACAACAAATATATTAAATTGTGACAAAAATACAAATTAATCTAAGATTTAGTTTATAAGTTAACAGGTATCTCTTTATGAATATAGTTTTTTCCACAGTAGCGTAGAGTTTGTAATTAGTTATAGTTTTTTTTATTGTTTTCCGTCCAAAAATGTATTTTTGTTGCGTGATTTATTTTACAACTCGACATTTAATCGTGTGTCTAGATTATGTTTTATGATATTATTAATTACTTATAGATTATATGTATTTTTCGCAGAAATATTAGTCAGTTTTTACAGCTACTAATTGATTTTAAAGTATAATTTTGGATATATTATGAGCCATTTAAAATATCGTGTAAGAAATGTATGTACCTACCTTCGATATTTCTACAATGTGTAAAGCGAAGTTTTGTATCATGTATCATAAAATTCATAAATTTTGTATATCGTAATTATAGATTGGGTTCGAGGAGGCATATTTACATCATCAACTGAAAATAAGAACATGTAATAAATAAATTTATCTCATAGTGTTCTTTTAATTTGAAAATAATATAATAGTCCCAGTTTTTGACGCCAAAAATTCAGTACGCGTAGAAAGTAAAGCAAAGGCTTAAAAAATTCGTACTTACTCTCAAAATCTAACTAATATACATAACATTTTCACAACTTTATGTTGTATAGCGGTGTAGAAATCTCATTTAGTGAATTTTCTATTCTGACAGCAATTTCCTTTGTCTGAGATTAGCACTATAATAAGTATGACAACATAATAACTGTATGTAGAGATGCCTCCCCGAGTCGCCGCGAGGCGCGTGCCTTAGCCACAGGCGCCTAGAGTAAACACGTCACGTAGATTTTGGTAGAGTTTTTATTTTAATACTTTATTCACAATAAATTCTCCACGAATACTCGTATCATTTTATTGTACACTGAAGTCCTGTCTAACGGATACACCCTGCGACTTTGCAGCGATACAAACGCGCGACGGTCGACCCAGAAGAATCCCGAATAATTATAAGTGAAAATAAAGGAAGAAAACGTTTATTTGTGACAAAAAACAAACTGTAACAGGCACATACACATTTGCCACGAAATGGTCACAACTCTGCGTAATGCTGGCAACGCCAGCGCTGGTCTTCCAAAAAGTGAGTATATGTGTGTTCCTGAGGTCCCAAGGAGTAAAAGCAGTCATGTAAAGTAAGCTGGTTTTGGATAACTTTTTTATTTTTCATTCATTAAACATTTTTGCTTGACTACCAGTATTATGCAAGTAAAAAAAAGAGCCGAACTCAGCTTACTTTATATGTATTTTTTTACTCCCTAGGGCATCAGGAACACGGTATTAAAATTATTCGGTGTATGAAACCTGTCAAAATCACCTGCATGGATATTGTAGCGCTGCAAAAAAGTTGCCGTGTGTATCCGCTCTAAAGTTACGTTTAACCATAGGCGTAATGTCAGGCGTCTGGCCGGCGGTGGGAAACGCCATAGTCGCTGGACGTCGGCGGAGACGCCTTAGCGTAAACGCGGCCTGAGATTTACCAGTATAATTAGAATTACATTCAATAAATAACTACAACTTGGAAAACTTGAGAAACCCCAGACATTTTCATTTCAAAGTCCAATATCTCAAAAACGTCTGAACAGATTTTCATGAAACATGGCTAAGACACTCGGGATAAAATTATCTCATCATCATATCAGCCGAAAGACGTCCACTGCTGGACATAGGCCTCCCCCAAAGAGTGCCAAAGCGACCGGTCCTGCGCCACCCGCATCCAGCGGACTCCCGCAACCTTTACCAGGTCATCAGTCCACCTTGACGGGGGCCTACCCACGCCGCGCCTTCCGGTACGTGGTCGCCACTCGAGAACCTAAAAAAAAAAAATATCTATGACAAAAAAAACTAAACGAAAATCGGTTTATCCGTTTGGGAGCTACGATACCACAGACAAGATACACAGATACACAGACACGTTAAACTTATAACACCCCTCTCTTTGCGTCGGGGGTTAAAAACACCACAAATGATACTAATACGCGAAAACTCATGAGACTGGCTTTGTAAGCTTATAATAATATGTAGTGGGGGTAATCTCCAGAAAAACTCATCCGATTTCAATAATACTCTCACCTGTATATAGAATTGACTTTCTGAATGGACACGGGTTGTATACAGTTTAATTAAAGATCAACATGAGCTGATGCCGAGGTTTTCCTTAAGGGCTACAGTTTTGGGTTCTTCAAAAAAGGAGTTACATTCTTAAAGGGTCGACAACGCGCATGTAACACCCGTGGAGTTGCAAGCGTCTATGGACGCTACGGATACGGTGACCACTTGCCATCAGGTGGGCCGTAAGCTTGTTTGCCACCGACGTGGTATATATAAAAAAAACAGACCGGTTTGCACTCCGGGAGTGCCGGCAGAAGTGAAAACTCAGCGGTCAGCGGACGGCGGCGGCGAACAAAATACCAATTTGTTTTTGCCGTTCCCAAATATTTTTCAAAGCTTTATCTCTTTAGGAATAACGTCCAAAATCGAACTATTCGAATTTGCTCAATAGCAAAACGGTGAAGGACGCGTGGACAAAATTACAAATTCATTTGCAGAATATGCTATTGCAAAAAGTGTTTAGCGGTTTTATACTCTTACGAATAGCGTTCAGTTTTGAATGAAGTCGAATCGGCTAGCAGCAAAATATAAAAGTTTGTGACCTTCACATCTGACGTCACAAAAATCTGTCTTGCTAAATAGGCAATTTTTCTCCATCCCAAAAAGTGCTCAGCGCCGCTAAAGAAATGTGTCATATATGTAGTTTAAAATATGATCGGTAACTTCCTCGTTAAAAATAACACGAAACAAAACATATTTAATTAAATAATTTGTTTCGTTATAAAAGTATAAATCCTATATAATTAGGGTACCTAAGTATAAAAATAAAGAAAGAAAGAAAGAAGACATTTATTCACTACACAAAAGACACACAGAGACAAAGGGAGTAGGTACAAATACAATACAATTGACACATAATGTGTGTCTTCGCGGCAGTGAATCGGTCGCTGTCTCAGCATTATGCCGAGGTGTCAGACAGACACCTATGTACAGCGCTGATTTTCAGACAGCACCTTACGTGACCCACGGAACGCAACACAACATACTGCCGATACAAAAGTATAGGTACACATAACAAATAAATAATGAATATACTAAAGTTAAATATGTAACACAAGCACAATGGGATGAGAGACAATGTGAAAAACGCGAAACGGTTGGGCTGTTTAAAAAAATAAAATGGATAAAAATTAAATAAAGTGCTGGATGGGTTAGGGTTGGGATTTTTGGAGCGTCAACAAATAGCTTCCTAGGTATATTTACGGTAGGTATACCTGCTAGACGCTCCTTGGATAGGTGGGGGGAGATCATTCCAACACTTGGATGCCGCGAACCTGAAGCTACCTAAAATAACAGTTTAATTATTATTTATTTTACAACATTTCTAATTTCCTTACACAAAAAATCTGTAAGCTTAAATCAATAAGCTTATATTCCCGTCGCGTCGGTATAAGTACCTACTCTGTAGTGAATGTATTTCCACCTAGTCCCTTGATCACCTAAATATTCCACTAGACATCCATTAGGCACCTGATCCACTAACCCGCGAGGCGCGTGCTCGATGGGCGATGGCGTTTTAGGTCAAACGGCCACTTGCCACGATGGGTAGTGATGTGACACGAATATCGATGCCGAAAAAAGATCCATTAATATTTATAAATACCAAAACTATACAGCCGTCCAGGAATGAATGCATTTAAGTTTTTATACCACTACGGTGGCAAACAAGCACACGGCCTGCCTAAATAAGCGAGTCTGGCTGAATCACAAGTGCATTGCCGATTCTTTATTGACTCGTTGTCAACAACAAGAGACAGTAAATGTAGCCCCAGCACTCTACACAGAGCGAGCCTTTAGAAGCATCTGTTTAAGTGGTTCGTCATCTATCGGCCTAAAAAACAAAAGTAGGCAGAACGACAGCAGTTAAGGGGCTCCCGTCAAAAATCAACGAGTCGTTTTCATTTCGACACTCGTCCTCGGTTTATTGAAGCTAGCTTTCCAGGTGCAGATATGGGAAAGTTTGATTCCTGTTTAACATTTTTGATTTTGAATAACTTGAAAAATGTTAATACAGAATTAATTATCCATTTTTAAAGAAAGGTCTGTAAAAATACAAAACTTACCCGACACCTCATCCTCATTAAAACTTTTATACACCCGAAACTCATACCTACTCATACATACTGAACTTACCTGTAATTTTGATATGCGTTTTTATAATCTTACTAACTAACACAAAAGTTATGGCCAGAAAACCAGTTTTTTGGCCTAAAATTCTTCAACTTTGATGCAAAATATCTCGAAAACAATGAACTTTGAAGTAAATATGGGATACTATATTGCTTAAAGCCGTTGTTGTTAATATAATAAGCTACAAAAAACATTAGAAAACTAAGGGGTTCAGATCGAAGGTCATTGGCGTATGGGAGCCCCTTAAGAGGATTGTGAAGTGCCGATACGCGGCGCGAGTAGGTATTTAAAAAAATGCTATCTTATTCACACCGCTCTGCCCCCGACCCGTGTCGTGCGATAGAGAGAGTTGCAGGTCGTGGAGACAATTGCCTACATTTCCTTGTTGAAATATTGTTTCGGGTGATAACGTTTTTACCCCCCTAAACCTTTATGAAATTAAACAATATTGGTATTATTGGATTGAGTACACTTTAATCTATGTCTGTACGTTTTCCTTTTTTAGTAAATCAGTTAAGATATCATCATCATCATCATCATATCAGCCGAAAGACGTCCACTGCTGGACATAGGCCTCCCCCAAAGAGTGCCAAAGCGACCGGTCCTGCGCCACTACGCTGCGCTGCGGCTGCGCACAGTTAAGATTAATTAATCCATACTAAGTGTGTCTGTCTGTTACCTCTTCACGCTTAAACCGCTGAACCGATTGCGATAAAATTTGGTATGGAGATAGTTTGAAGCCCGGGGAAGGACATAGGATAATTTTCATCCTGGAAATCACCCCCTAAGGGGATGACATGGGGGGTTGAAGTTTGTATGGAGCTGCGATATAAACGATTTCCACGCGGACGGAGTCGCGGGCAGAAGCTAGTATAAAATAAAACGATAGTTTTTTTTTTTTTTTTTACATACAAAAATTATAAAAATTGAAGTATGTTTACGGGGTGAAAAACGTTTTTTGTATGAAAATTTACAGTTTCACAATCCTCTTAAAATTGGTAGATCAAATAATTACAGCAATCGATAGTTGTTTTTTTTTCAGGATGGTACCATAACACATTAAGATGAACTCGCCAAACTGACATAAGTATGACGCGGGATGCGCGGAAGCGGGGCTGTGCGATACACGTGCTCACTCCGCCCTGCCAGATGCAGAAGTATCCTTAAGACAAACAGTAAGTAGAGTACTGTCAAAATACCGCTAGGAAACCGGTCTAATCCCAATAAGGCCTAGTTTTCCCTTTGGGTTGGAAGGTCAGATGGCAGTCGCTTTCGTGAAACTAGTGCCTATGCCAAATCTTGGGATTAGGTGTCAAAGCGGACCTCGGGCTCCTTTAGGGCACAACCAGGACTAACGTTAGGAGCATGATGAGTAAGTAAAGTCAAAGTTAAATGAAGACATTAAATATCGATATTAGCCAGCCCCGTCCCTAGTGTATCGAAGAACTCACTCCAGTGCACGTCAGCGTTCCGCATACGGGTTAAGCGGCGCACCTGACGCTAACGGCGGTGTTGCCAGCTCAGCGGGCCAAGGTTAGCTCTTCTGGCTGTGATGCTTTCTCTGTAACACTCACTGGCAACTATTTCGTAGCGCTACTTACCAGAAAAAGCCTACATACATACATTCACGCCTTTATCCCTAAAAGGGGTAGGCGGAGCACATGAAACTTGTGTTCCAGTACCACTTTAGCATAAATGTGGATATAAAAGATCGATAAAATGTGATGTCGCAGTGACGGGTTGCTAGCCCATCGCCCATAACACACTTCAACCCTGTTCCCTTGGTTGACTCTTAGGCTGGCCGCACACGCACGGAATTTTCGTTCGGTTTCCGAACGGAATGACGTCAAAAAGTGTTCCTGTCTCTGTCTGTCCTACGGAAACCTAATCAGGAAACCGTGCGTCTGCGGCCAGCCTAACGATATCCACAGGAAGAAAGGGGGTGGTGCTATTCTAAATCGACACCACACGGGGACCGAAAAAGCGTATGTAGAGGAAAGCGCTAGGAGACGTTCCTGACACTGACAGTGTTCGTACCAGTCGTACCACGATCATGGCAAACTTAGCGCAATATTGCAAATGTTGCAATAAATGGAAAATAAAGCTTTACAGTTTCCAATAATCGATATTTCCGCGTCATCCTTTTAGGCATTAAGTATAGGTACTTACCTCAATAAAACCTACCCTCTGTCAAGTTAATTTTAATTACAAACTAATTTCCAAGCGCATTTCCAGTGCTCGCTACAAATTGGCAACATTCGCGAAGCCGAACAAAACAAAATGGTGCTAACAACTTTCTTACGCTCGTACCTCTTCCATTTCGCCATTTAAAACACCACCTTGTAACTTTCTTATAAAGTTAAAATTGCAACGTCTCGTTTCAAAGAGACGGGAGGTTAGGGGGATTTTAGAATTTTGTTTCGTCGAAATTTGGTCGAAGCAAGAGTCCCCGGTAATCGGCTCTGTGCAGACAGGTGGACGAGTTTTAATTCTGGACTAATTTGGACGCTTAAGAGTTAAAGCGGATTGGAGTTGATAATTGCGAGCGAAGTTGCGATGGTCGCGATTTACGGCCTGTTTACACGTAAGGACCGTTAAAAATATAATCCTGGCAGCGGCCAGCTGAGTATAGATAGTGTCTCGGGGGAGCAAAGTGATATATTTACGGCGAGGGCAGTATAATGAATCATGAGCGTAACGAGGGATTCAAGTGTGACACATACTGCTTTTCACACCTTCTATGGGGCAAATTGAAATCCATCTTTTAAGGGAAGAAAAGTAGGTACAATTGTGATCCCCCATTTGACTCTTTTCTGAATAGCCGATGTGTGCCCTTGCAGGATTTTTTTTATAATGTGATATGCAATAAATAAATTGAAATTGAAAAGGTACCTATTTTTCTTCACAATTCGTACAACCAGTTTCTTCCTGTAACGTAGTAGTCGCTCCAACTTATTTTATTAAAATTAACACTTTGAATCTTGCTTTATCGCTTACAAAAGTAGTGTTAAAAGTATCTACTTAACACTTCTACTGCCAGGAACCCGCCAAGCGTCGCGTACGCCGTAGTCGCTTTCCGCTACTTTAACCCATTCAGGGCCCATGACGACACATATGCGTCAGACCGTCGTAGTCGCTTTCCGCTACATAGGAGGAAAACCGCGGGATCGGCTACGAGCGTAGCGCGTAGCGATTCTGGGCAATGAATGTGTTAACGGGGCCGGGGAAACCACGGGGTCGGCTACGTAGGAGCGTAGCGCGTAGCGATTCCTGGCAGTGAGTGTGCTAACCACGGAACGCTACGTGTGCTTTGTAGCGGAAATACCACGTAGAATCATGACCAGTGATCGGTTATTTGGATTCTCCCTCGCGGGATATCAGGTAGAAAAGTTAATATAGATACGACAGTTTCCCACGATACCGAACAAACCGTACAAAAATAAAACAATTTAAATTATCTCTAAGGATTTACTCTTACATGGCAACCAGTTGAGACAAAAACTTCTATTCTTTTCCTAATCTCTACACTTTATTTTAAGCAAAATATATTGATACCTCCACAAAGTTTTAGCTTATATATCTGTCATGTCATGATGGAAAAAATAGTTCAAAATCTTGACATTGACATTTCATTATTTTCTCGGGATTTCAGTTCTAATTATTTGCTTCTAAGGATTGCATAAATAAATAGGTATTAGCTGTATAATTTATACTACAATATTAGGTCACCGGTTATCGTATAAGTGCAAATACATAGATCTTATAGCTCAAAGGCGATCCAATAAATAAGTATCCGCGTTAAGTTCGCACACTATGATTTATGGTTCAATTTTCATTTCATCGACTTGTTTCTGAGATTATCTTTTACGACAACTGTGGCTTACTCTAATTGAACTTTTGATTCGCGTATGATTGGAATATTCTCGGCGAGTACTAGACCGTAAGGCAGTGTTACATACTAGTTGACATGCCGCGAAAACCTAATTCTTTCCCTAAGGATGAAACTATTCTAAGTTGGATCGAGCCCCACCCCACGTTGCCTTGATGTACTCGTCTATCTTAGATGTTTTAAAGTGTAATAAAATAAACACATTGTTTTTTTTTGCTTTTTCTAACAACATAAAGCCCGGATTCCCGGGGCATATCCATACTAACATAATGATTGAGGTCGTTCACCCCATGTCGAATCCAAAAAACCGATCACTGATCATGACTCATATGCGAGTCATTATTGGCCTTGAATGGGTTCCCTCATCTATGAGGTAGATACTTAGCGAGGCAATCGTAGTAATCAGTATCTACCTCATAGAAGAGGGAACTTAGATGAGAAAGTACCTAGTCATGAGACAATTGTCTCATGAGTTTTTAAGGCATGTGTGAGACAAGGCACTGTAATCGAGATTGTAAATTCAAATCTACTTAAATCACTTACAGTAATACGTATCTATACTAATATACGTATTACTGTAAGTGATAGTGGCTCTGTGAGGTGTAGAATTCGAGAGCCAGACTTTAAAAAACAATAATATTTTAGTAACCCGGAAAATAGGGTTAGTAACCGGAACCACTTAACCAATTTCAAAAATTCACTCATCTGTGTATAGACTGGACTTTCTGGATAGATATAGGGCTATGTTTTATCACACGGGTTTGCCTGCATTACTTGCAATAGGCGGGAGAACCGAAGAAATAATTTACTTGAAAAACGAAATTTTAACCGACTTCAATTCAGTACTTCGCCTTATTTGAAGAGTTTCTTCGATTTCTCTAGGATCCCATCATCAGATCCTGATCTGATGACCATGGGACCACCTGGGAAGAATACCCTTACAAACAAAAAAAGATTTTTCCAAATCCGTCCAAGCGTTTTGACTAATCGGCGAACATACATAAAAAAAACCGTCGAAATGAGGCCCCCTCCTTTTTTGAAGTCGGTTTAACACATCTAGGGCCCATGACGACACATATGCGTCAGACCGCCGTAGTCGCTTTCGGCTACATACGAGGAAAACCACGGGATCGGATACGAGCGTAGCGCGTAGCGATTCTTGGCCGTGAATGGGTTAAAAGATAGGACTCCGCCTTATAACTCCAAAATTGATAAACAATATAAGTACGTACGCCTTTTCTAAACAACTCGGCAAAGGTCATCCAACCACAATCAACCCATGAAAGGACTCAAATTTTCAACTCGAGAGCATAATACCCGCAATTGTGAAATGACAAGGTGTCACAATCGCCGGCCCTGTAATCACCAATCACCACTATAATTAGATTATTATGGTGCCCGAGCCTTATTATAACTGTAGGTACTTTATTTAAGTATAGGAGAGGGGTTGTTTGGGGTGATTAGGAGTATTGTCATTGCGAGTACGGTAATACGGTTACCTATAGATTTGGATATTGATTAACTACCATAAACTTACCTAAAAAATATCGCGAATTGAGGACGACATTCTATTATGAATACCTACCGAATACACTTCAATAACGAATAAGTACATATGTATAAGTATGAACAATAAAAGCGTTCTCTCGTGTTCTCATAAGATGAGCACGCGAGGAATTTTCGCTACATATCGGAGATCATAAAGGCACTAGCGTACCCGTGCGAAGCGGCGTGCGGGTGTCCCGGCTTCGCACGGGTACTATATCATACATATAAACCTTCCTCTTGAATCATTCTATCTATTAAAAAAACCGGCCAAGTGCGTGTCGGGCCACGCGCAGTGTAGGGTTCCGTAGTTGCCTGTCTGTCTTAGTTACATCGACTTGGCCTTTTCAAGTACACATTAAGTTGGTCGACTATTACTCGGTAACTATTTATGCGGACAAGTGTCCCTGATAGTTTTCCTTTTAAATTCATTATATCTTATATGTACTACTACCATATTTTTTTTCAAATCCCCAATAGTTGGCATTCAGCCGGCAGGGGAAAGGGGACACATAACTCGAACAAAAAGTTGGGCTTTAAAGCCCAATATCTCGCTAACTAATCACTGAGTTGAAAAATAGTTCGTGGAAACCCATAATATTTTTGAACGAGCTATCCAACGATACCCCACATAATGGGTTTAACGAGAAAAAGGAGGTGCCCTAAAAAATATATTTTTCAAGATTTTATTGTACTGTTTTGTCGGCGTGATTGATTTATATACCCATGCCGAATTACAGTTTTCTAGTTGTAATGGTTACTGAGCTAAGCCGAAGATGGATAGACAGACAGACAGACGGACATGGCGAAACTATAAGGGTTCCTTGTTGACTACGGAACCCTAAAAAACCGCATCAAAATCCGTTGCGTAGTTTTAAAGATCTAAGCATACATAGAGACAGACAGCGGGAAGCGACTTTGTTTTATACTATGTAGTGATGTAGTGATAGTGAGGACGGCCACCGGAGCAGAGGCAGACCAAAAAGGAGATGGCGGGACGATTTGGACGCGTTCTTCTTGGATTGGAAAAGAGGCCTTTGCCCAGCATTGAGACACCTAAACATGCTAGGAAAAAAAATGGAGATTACGTACATAGCGATCGACGACCTCTGTAGCCTATTAGTTAGTAGTGACCCTGCCTACGAAGCCGGAGGTCCCGGGTTCGAATCCCGGTAAGGGCATTTATTTGTGTGATGAGCATGAATATTTGTTCCTGAGTCATGGTCGTTTTCTATGTATTTAAGTATTTATTTATCTATATAAGTATGTATATCGTCGTCTAGTACCCATAGTACAAGCTTTGCTTAGTTTGGGACTAGGTCGATTTGTGTAAGATTGTCCACAAATATTTATTTATTTATAGCGCCACACTGTACCTTTTACACCACCAACCTGTAACCTATGTTTACAGATAAAACACTTACCTACTAACTTACTCACTTACTTACATACTAACTTACTTACATACTTACTCACTTACTTACTCACTTACTTACATACTTACGCTGTTACGGACGGACACATCGTCGGTACGAGTGTAGTTTAGCAGTGGATGTTATTATATCGGCATATGACGCATTGTGACGTAGCTTTGTCCCATCTTATAACTAATTAGTGGCTCAGCGACCTGTCAAAATTTGACCCAAGCTGAAACAAAGAACCTGCTTGGCTCGTCCGTTCAAAAATAAAAGAAGGATTAACAAAATACCTCCACAATCTGAGTTACTTGTTCACGAGAATGAATAGCCATTGTATTATAAACTCTCAGTGACCACTGTATCAAAAACAACAGTGGCAACAAACATTTAAATTCATTGTTTATTCAACACAAGCAGGGCAGTAAACCTGATTGCCTGTTTACGACTCCTGCACCTGCAGTACTCTCCTGAGTGTCGTCGAGCACTTGCCTTTAAAAGGGAAAGGTTGCGCACCACTGGACAATACCGTTACCTCAATTTAAAGAGAAGTAAATGCTATTTAAATTCTTGTCAGTTGGGACCTTTTGTTTGAGCAAGGTTAACATAAGGATGGATAATTTTAGCAAAGACTTATCACGTTTCAATTTGCACTTGAAATTTAAACTCTAATTGAGACATGATAAGGTGGCGATTTCCTTGACAGTATGGTCACGTCAGGGGTAGTGAACGTTGTTGAGACGATTGCTTCGGGATAAAGAAATGGGAAGATGAGAGGGCTTGAGTGTTATAGCGAAGGTGTGCGATTTATTTTATTTTCGAACGCGGTGTAAGGATGCCTCTATTTGTCACACATCAAAGTCATGAGGCGATAGAATCGACGTATTATGGGGCTTCTAAACGGGCAACAATTTTACGGCAATGTGTGACCGGCAAGTATGTGCGTCTTTCACTAGCGTACAAAGGTAGCGTAAGACAGCAATAATTGCCGGCCAGTAATTGCAGGAAAATGTGGCCCGTTTAGAAGCTCCATAACATGAGAATTTACGAGTTCCCTAATAAAATAGGTAGGTAAGCGTGTCGAAATACGATAAAACAATCAACACAAAATAGATTAATGACATCATAAAATAGTAGATTGTATGACAATTGCATGAAAAAAGCTATTTTTTTTCCGAGAACATCGCGGTCGGGGTAAAGTCAAGGATAAAATGGGTTTTCTACATGACTTATGTTGTCATTTTCTCGCACTATCTGTTTATTTGTGTATCTCTTGTTGTGTTGCCTTCCGTTCCTTCACCAAATGGACTCGGCGGAAGACCAGCGCTGGCAGTTACAGCCAGCATCATGCTGAGCCGGGTCCATTTCGTGACACGGCTTAGGTCGTATATATTCCTTATTGTCATTTCCATATTTATTAGTGTATTAGCTGTCACGAATAAATTATTTAAAGTTATGTTAGGTATTTAATCATATTTCAACATGCTCGTCGACCTCGCGTGGTGCGGCAGGGAGGCGCCGCCGCCGCCGTAATTTTACTTTATGCACTGGTACGTTAATAGTACATTACTTACCAAGGGCTGTGAAAGAAAGAAAGCCCGAAATCGCAGGTATTTGTGATCCGATTCCGAGCCGCAGGCGAGGGTTGTAAATATGCGATAGAGGGCTTTCTTTTTTACTGCCCGTGGTGAGTACACAATTTTACGTCTTCACCTAGCCATAATGCGAGTTTTATCGTACGCGTAGCGTGTGGTAAAACCCACATTATGGCCAGGTGTGACATAAAAAAAATTGACATTGTTGCCTAAATGAAGGTTGTGCTTTTCTTCCCTGATATTCCCTCTTTAGTTTAATATGCAAAATTAGGACTCGGGCGTAAACACTTGAATTCCGCTCTAGATTCACTCGCTACGCTCGGAAGTCTATTGTAGAATCTTTCACTTCAGACGGGATTCAATAGGTCGTCTCACCACCCTCGCTCGTCGTAAATATATAATTTTGCTCCCTTGAGACACAATCTACTATTTACGCCACAACATAAAGACAAAGTCTAGGAGCAGATGTGATTTTTTTAACGTTCGTTAGCTATCGAAGGAAACGTGTCTAACATAGTTTCATGACAAACGTCTATACTCCTACCTTAAGATTAGATGATCTTAGTTTGGTCCTTTTCAACCTTTCATTAATCTCAAAGATATAAATCACTAACCCGGGGAAATTTTCACCGGCATTTCAATCATAATTTTAATTCCCAACAAAGTATCCCATTCAAAAGGTAATTAATCTAATTTCCTCCATCTAAGCCTCGATCAATCTGCTTCCATCACCGTCCTAATCTAATAACTCCGCTTAAACCATTTAAACAACCTGTACCTATAATAATAAATCTAACCTAACCCACTGAATATCGCACCTGCCAAAAGTTAAATACTCCGTAAACAAACCAATTTAAACCTTAACGCCTATTCTATAAGGCGTCGTAAAGTGTATGCGTTAGTGATGCAATAAAATTCAAAACGCATTGCGGAAATTACAGCCAAATCAAGCGAATTTAAACTTATATCTTAAGCAATAGCGCAGCCTACACTGCATGGTCAGCGTTGTAATGGACTCCTAAATGCAGCACCGCTTATTTAAAAGGTTGTAAAGTATTGGGCTTAGTTTGGGGCTTAAGCCCTTTTTAAACTGGCAGGGTGAAATGGGCGAAGGATTAGACACGGCAGATAGGAGATATTAATCCGTCGAATCGTGATTACATTCAGTGGCACGGAGCTAGGTAATATATTCGCTAAGGTGTCGAATAGGGCGGGGACGGATGCTGATTTATAGATATCGATAATTATAGACACATTATAAGCAATCCCATTCTTGTGTAAAGTACAATTTTATTACACATAGCAAAATACGTACATATTCATCATCATCATATCAGCCGAAAGACGTCCACTGCTGGACATAGGCCTCCCCCAAAGAGTGCCAAAGTGACCGGTCCTGCGCCACCCGCATCCAGCGAACTCCAGCAACCTTTACCAGGACGTACGTACGTACGTACTTTACGTACATATTAGGTCGTAATATTTATAATAAAATAAGAATAATAAATATAAGGGCAACCTTACACAACTTAACCATCAAGCAATGTTATTCGAAATGCCATTCTTGTGTAAAGTAAAGCTACAAGCAGATATATAAGTAGCTAAATATGTAGCATAAAGTAAAAAAATGTTATCTGAGATGCTTATCTATAAGGCGCAGAACTAGGGATTGCAAACCGGACTGATTTTGAATTCGGCCGGATCCGGCCGGATTACACTGGCTGGTTTTAAATAATTAAATGTCACGTGTTTTATTATTTTTTTATCATAATTTGAGAAACGACGGATATTTTATCCTAATTGATTATTAAAACTGCAGTTTTAAGTTTCAATTATTTTTAATAATCACAATCTGAGTAAGCCTAGGAAATATTATGTTATTTATAATCAGTCATCAATTGAGATCTTTTCTTAAATATCTACTGAAGGAGTAACAAAAAATAAATCTAAGGTTATCTTTACCAACTTAACATAAAATTAACATTTTTAAGTAATCACATATCACAAATATCACAATCAAATAGTATTTTAAAAATTTCCAAACTATATACTTTTCTTTAAACTCTAAACCATATAACCAGTCTTTTTTTAGTTATCTGTAGTAATATAATTTTAAATTATTTATTATAGTTGAGTCATATAGAGTATAGTCAGTCTCACTCACAAACATAATTCTAATAAATTATAATCCAATTAGCTTTGTTGTTTTTGTAAGAATGAACAAAATATTAATTGACTTCTATCGTAGCCTACTAAATGTAACATAATAATCACATATAACAATAATATTGCAATCAAATAACACGTATTTCAAAATTGTCAAATGATAATAAACCTTTCTCAAACCACATAATCAGTCTCCTCATTAATCTACCTGTTAGCTTTGGTTTATCTAAGTACAGTAATATTATTTTTCAATTATTTGTTACTGCTGAATCAACAATTATCAGCAAATCTCGCATCGCGCGCGTCAAGCCAAGCGACGTTTGAATATCGACGGAAACATTCAATCTTAGCAGTGCTTTACGCTAATATTTTGTGTTTTAGCTGGGTGATTGACTTTACCGGATCCGGTTCCGGATCCGGTAGCCACAAAAAAGCGCCGGATCCGGCCGGAATTCCAGTCCGGCCGGACCGGATTGCAATCCCTACGCAGAACACACAACGCGTTTCGGCACCGCGCAACGCGAGCGGCCGGCTCTTTTGGATGTGTATTCCATGTCTTCAAATGTTACCTCTAATTTTCTGGAACCGCAAAGGTATGGTAGTTAAACATTAAATCAGCTTGCGAGCGATATCACATTGTAGAACGTTGCTTGCTGTCGTACACGCACTTGAGATGATTCAGTTACAGTAGTTTCCATTGCCCAGCAATGTCTGCCATTCCTATAATTAGATTTTTTTAACAGCCGTCATCCCGGTACAAAAAACGTCAATGATGACATAAATTGTACTGGGATGACAGCTGTCAAATATTGGATGTAAGGGCATTTTATCTATAGATGTAATTTCCTGCAAGATGATGATTGACATTCATTTTGATTTTGACTACAGGACCTGGTACATTCTCGACCTGCCATCGTGAATTTCGGCCTTTATTTTTCAAACGTTTCTAATTTAAAGTTTCTATAGTAATCCTGTTCGGTACCAGTCTTTTACCGCGGGCATCACTCGGTTGATAATCTGGGAAGAAAAAGACACGTCACTATTTGACGTTTGACGTCTGTCATTTTGGTAGTATAACCTAGAATTTGACCGTGTTGGTTGGAGCAACCCTTTTTCTTTGATTTGTATTTGATTTTTGAGAAAGCATTCGGGACATTTGATTTATGTTAATTGGAATCAGTTCATAATTGAGGCCAGGCGCTCCTATCGAGGAGTTTTGTTTTTGCCTGCCAGTGTTTGGAGCCTGAAGTGATAAATTTAGTGACGGTAGTTTGGTGCGCCTATATGGTGGACTATCATCAAGGAGCCAGGAAGTGTTCACCAGGACACGCGACGGCCTCGACACACACACTAATACGCATACACTCAGATACACATATCGAAGCCGCCCTGTCGAGCGGCGGATGAAGCTTCCATCAAGGTAAAAGCACGTTTTGTTTTGTACCGGACCGATACCTGGCGCATCTTCGGTATGCCACGCTTCTTGGAAGCTATAGCTTAGCGGGGTTATACCGGTCGTTCTAGTCCAGGCCTCTATTCGGGTCAGGAACTCGTCGGGCCCAGCCCTGGCATCAACCGAGTAGAGTCTTGCAAGCCCGGGCTAGTAGCGAACAAATCCTTTACGACATACTTAAATAGTTTTAATTTATAGTTTATTGAACGAGCTTTTAGTGCATACTTCTATCAATTGGATAGTAAAATTTCACTAAATGCTACATTCTCTTGAATCCGATTCTTGAAAGGTAAGATTTGTCGCCGAACGTAAAACTAACCTCACCTCTAACTTCGCCGGTATTTATCGATATCATAAAACTATCGATATCACGCGGTGCAAGCAACACACTGCGGCGCGTCGATACGGCGCGCGTGCCGCGGCATGCGGCGCGCGTCTTACCGTGCACCGGCATCGATAACTTAGGGCAGCTCTTACGATCAAGGAATGGCCGGTTTGGGGTCTTGGGAACACCGTTTGGTTAGCGTTTTACGTTATGTCTAGCATCGATTTTCAAAGGGAAATCGGCTAAATAAAAAAATGGCAGTTTTAATTTTAGAGTAGAGTTTACATGAATGTGAAAAAGTTTATAGTTACTCGTATGCAGTGTTGCATTTGTAAATAATGTTAGGATTTTGTTCGTATAGTAAGGTATGTATTTTTAATTAAGTACCTACATTTTTTAGCCGATTTTTAACTTCTATACTAAAGGAACGTACTTAATACTTTTTCTTGCATTTTTGAACAACACCTACCCCCTTATTCATAAAGCTTAAAATGCCTCTGCTAAATAAAATGTGCTTTGTCCCTTTCTTACGAACAGATATGTAAAAGTGACAGATAAGGACAAACGAATTTTAACGCCATTTTAGTTAAACCAGGCTTATAGGACGTTAATTAATACGGCCGTTAGTATACATCAAAATTAAATGAAAGGAAGCGTTATAAATCGAAAACAAAAAACATTTAAAATCAAAAATTTTATATTGATTCTGCAAAAAAAACATAAATGCACCAGGGCACTTTTACAGGTCAAACGGTTACAATAAAATATTAATAATATTACTCAATAATCATTTAAAACTTGCACATTAAGGACCGATATAAACGGTTAACAAACTAAATGTCATTAAATGAAAACAAAAAGAATGCAAAATAGTAAAATATTATATATAAATAATACGTTTGTAAGTGACTGTGTATTTTTGTAAATGTTTGATGGTCATTTATATCCATTCAACTAAAATGTAGCGGCAGATGCTAAATGCCATGCTAACTTCCATAATTCTTTTTTCGATCGGGTGTCGTAGGTACTTCAATAACAACGGTAAGACCAAATTTTTTTTTTCAAAGTTTATGGTGAATGAATGTTAATTTGAGTTTTACTTTCCCTAAAACCGTTAACACTGCATCTTAAAAACTCCTAGGTAAAGAAGTTGACGTTTTTTTCACGTCCGTCAAAACAGGAACTCGCCCAAAGCGCTTCCGGCCGATAACAACATCCGGTGAAGTTCCCGAACTTCGGAAAGCTCCAAAGTTTGGGAACAGGTGCCGGTTTCGGATAAAAATTTCCACCTCTTGTTGGCAGTTGGAAATCTTTTTATGAGGATAAGTTTGGAGAGATACAATGCGGGGTGTATAATAAATTTGAGACGGTTTGAGTGTCTGGTTTGTACTTTGTAGTTTCCGAGTGGTGCGGGTGAATTTGAGTTCGCTCGCTCGGCTTAACAGGGCTCTCTTGTTTGTATTGTCTTTCAGAATGACGCGTGGTTCATAATAAAATGCTTTATTTTTTTTTATTTTTATTTAATGGGTTGTCCCTCATAAAATACTTCTTTCGTTTCATACGCGGCGAAATTAGTAGCCCTTCTTTGTTATCCGTAATTTCACTCTAAGTAGGACGCACTTTTCCACGCATCCCCAGTATTCAACTCCGTCCCCGTCGCCACATTCTATTCGCTTTCCCGGCAACACGAACTCGTGGTCTATCACACTCACCCCTGCACCATGCCTTGACTCTTCTCAATGATATACTGGACAGCGACAGCAAACTGGATATGTTCCACAGCACGGAATCTCAATTTCTCTCGACCAGCAGCCGATATTTGGAGTCTATTAAGGCTTCAAGTTCCATACTTTATTGATATCTACTGTATTGTATAGACCTTAGCACCTTATTGTATAATATCCTCCTGTATAATTAACATGCATAGCCTGTCTGTTAGTGTTAATTAAGGGTTTATAAATAAATAAATAAACAAAAGTCCCTTGAAGTGGCCACATTTATTTAAAGTCTGTGACTAGGTATAGGTAGTAGCCCTGCTAAATGTGCTTTCTAAATTAGATTTCTTACTGAGAAAATAAAGAGTTACATTAAATGTAGTCTCCAGTAAACTATTGTGAAATATGGTATTTGGCACGTACCTACTACAGAGCTTTTCGAATTTATTTTACCCAAAAACGACATAAAACGGTGACATCTGTCACTACAGTAAAATTACAAATGTCGCCAAACCCAAGCAGTTTTTAAAGCATTAAAAGTACAAGTATATCCGTCTGGTCTGATACCTCAGTTTAAGGAAGTACTTATGCTATAGGTGGACCTTAACTCAGTCCTTGCGTGCGAAGCGGGCGGGTGCAGGGGTATGACGATATCGGAGCGCGCGGGCGCAGCTTTGCCTCCCGCACGTCACCCACGCCCCGTTATCGTCATACCGCCACGCACGCGAAGGCTGAGTTAAACGGTCTACCTATATTCTTGTGTCAAAAATAGTTCTAATATATTTAAATAATTAAATTAAAAAAAATACACAGGTAAAAACTAAGTCACTGTGAATTACAAATGATATACTCGTATATAATGTATTTTAATATATAACAAGAATATATATATATAAACCTTCTATTTATTTACAGCTTCTCATGTGCAATTATTACGTTAAAAAACTGGCTGTGACGGACGGACCGCCTCCGAGTGATCGCATAAGGGTTCGAGACCAATTTGGTACGGAACACTAAAAAAAAACGATACAATAACGATAACGACGCAATTTTAAAATGTAAAATGCATCTCTCCCGTCTGAAACCCGCCGGCAAAGCAATAAAAACTGCCCTTACATCTTAACACTCCATAATTTCGCCACCTACAGCGAGGTAAAAAATTACTTAAAAAACTTTTACCGTCCCGTCAGCGGCTGACGGGCGCCATTTTTCACGAGGTGCCTGCGGCGAGTCGGATTCGGAGTGTAGGCTTTAGGCGGTGGGGTGATGGGGGGTGTCTTGTCTTAGAAAATAACTAAAACTACTTATAATGTAGAGTATGTAATCATTACTACCTTCAACCGAAAGAAGCCCTTCTTTAGAAAGAAGGCGTTTTTAACGGCACTGTTTTATTTATTTATTTATTCAATTGTATAAATCATGTACATTTCGATAAAGATGTTACAAATTAATAAAAGTCAGGTCATGACGCCCTGTAAGGGCACACAATGATACACTTAAAATAAGGTTATAAAAATGATAAGTCATTAAAACAGAATTGAAAATGCTATCAAAATCGTAAGTACCTATACGTCAAGTTGCGTTGTAATTATCTAATGCAGTTTTTCTTTACTTATTAGGTACCTGATCCAGTAGTTAACACACACACAGGAACTAGAAATATACAGAGAATACTTTTGAAGTTTTACATCTACATTTTGTATTTCTGTATTCGAGAATATTTCAATGAAAATAGGTAGGTACTTTATTTTCGTATCATCTAAGTTTTGTTTCTGTATATGTACCTACTCGTACAGCTACAGTTTCATCAAGATGTTTTACCAAATACCTACCTGTTACCAACTTAATGAAAATGAACTTCTTCTAAATTCTATAGCCATTGAACGCCAAACCAATTCACACCTCGTAAACAAAATTGCTTACAGAATTCAAATGAGGCACACCTTAAACGAAGTCACTTGGGGCTGTCACATTCACACCACTATTCTTCACCTACCACCTATATTTTACACTTCACTTCACCCTTAAGACAATAAAAACAAGGGTGGTTTTCGGTGGTTCCAGTTTTGATATAATTATGTAGCTACACAACATTAATATGCTGTTTATCCAATCGTTACTGCATTGTAATAGGGTTGATTTTGGTTTGAATCCGGTTTATTGTAATTATGTAAACGTGCGTTTAATTTTTGCTCGGGAAAATTAGCGGATGCTTCTGACGTTGGGAAATGGGGGAGTACCTGGCTTTCTTGGCACCTTCCTTATTGCCTTGAGAGGTTTTGTTTGGGAAGTGTTCAGGTTGATTTGGGAAAAAAATAATTAAATAGCTTTAGGTGCCTATACGAATTGTAATTATTTTATTATTTTCCCAATCGTTTCATTTTGGTAAGGTTTAGCCCCTAATTTGGTAAAAAAAAGTTTTTTCTTTCTTTTGCATAAGCTACTATGTGAAAATAAAGAATTTAATAAAAATCTGGGGGTATTAAAAAAGTTTGATTCTCAAATCAAGAAGTAATAACCTATACTATGAGCATACACTACTACGACTATTGAAAAACTTAAATAAATAAGTACCTACATTACCTAAATGCATAGAAAACATCAAAATGTCAGGAATCAATATTTGTGTATAACACACCGGATCGAACCCGGGACCGATTTCTTCACAAACAGGACACTATACAGCTAACTGGCTGTCAAATATAAATCCTGAACTCCGGACCATAATCGTACCCCAAATTACCCTAAACATGAAAAATAATTTACGGCATTCAAAAAAATTATAACAAAATTCATAAAGTTCAGGGCACGCGCAGAGCGCCGTAACCTCATAATCATGTTTTCTCCCCCAAATCCGTGTTCATAAAAAATTCAACAATATCATCAACAAGAGGTCAGTAATTAATGAGAGCGCCGGCTCAGGGGGAACACTTTTAAAAAGTTTGCCACCCGCAAATTATTAATAGGTTTCTACTTAGACTATTAGGGATGTGAAACTGAGTGTTTTTATTATTCGATATCGGTATGATGATGGTACGGTAGGCGTAAGGTATATAGGTGTGTCCGTCTTGAGAGGTTTCCGCCTTCTTGATTATGGATTTCCACTCGGTTCTCTTTTCAGCTGCTCGTATCCCGGTGGGAACGGATAGAAACATGAGAATTTTTATTTGATCAGACCAGCGGGTGCGAAATCTGCCAATTGGACGCTTTACCTGTAATAAAATGTGATACTATCAAGTCAACATCAGGCCTGTTGGTGAGTGGGCCAGTGCCTATTAATCTGCCCACGGTTCAATTCTTTGATTTATTTTATTGATTTTAAATTCGATTTCGTGTCATATTGCAATAAACCTTCATTCTTGATACAATAAAATTTTGTAATGTTACCTTTTTACGTGTCTTATTCCTATTTTGAATACATTAGAATGCATATTGCTGTTGAATTTTGTGAGTCAGTTTGGCTGAAAATGATTAGCATATTTTATTTTGATCGTTCATTACATGGTTTAAAATCATATTTCATCTTTAAATATATCAAAGAATATTAGAGATATTTATAAAAAAATGAGCGTCTTTATTGGAAGTATACGTAGGTACCTATTAGACCTTTATACTTCAGGGACAATTACATCCTTAACACGAAAAAATATTTTTTTTTATCAAAATACAATTTAAACCAAAACCGCGCTTCACCCCCTCCCTAGTGAACACCTTGCAAAGATGTAAAAATTAAGAAAAAGATTTTGCAAGTGTCAGGGCCGGGTTAGTGCCGGCACATTAATTTCTTTCTGTCGATTACTCCGGTACCCCGGGTACCTGCAGGCGGGATGAATAGCGGTTTACGTCGGGACTACGTTGCAAAGTTTTATAGGAGTTTTGATGATTTTTAACTCCCGACGAAGACGGTATAAGTGTTGTCGAACGAGCGAGCGAATCGAACGAAGTTCTATGCTTAAGGCCCGAATATCGTTCGTATGTCCGGTGTCCGGTGTCTGTCCCGCTGTCCAGCTGTTCTCTACAGGGGACCGATTTTTTACTTTCGAACGCTCGAAATCAAAAGCGAGCGGTAGAAAATATTCGCACACGAAAATTTGTCACTATTATTTTCGCATAAACCCAATAATAGCTATTTTTGAAATCATCACTGGAAAGCTAGTGATTGGCTATCGATACTTTTGCGTTTCGTTGTATGCACATTTGAACTTTTAACATACCTAATATAGAGAATAGTACTTTATTGGAAGTTGTGTATCTATAATATAGTAAATTGATTAATTTTCAATATTATTATGCGTTTCATAACAGAAAAAAAAAGTAAGTAGTGAGGTGTAAGGTGCAAACATTAATAATTGTAAAATGAAGCGTAATTGTGTGAGAAAGAGACAGTATAAGAGCGTGACCTGAGAAAGAAAGGGATAGAGAAATTTAACCACAAAATTCGGCAAGAAATTATATTTAATCGTACACCAGCCAATCACTGAGTATCGAATCAATATATTTTTATTTAAATTGATAGTCCAAAATTATTATAGATAAAGTGAAGTGTCAAAATTGTCTACCTATAGAATTGAATACGAATGGTCAACACCACTCGTTTTTCAATTTTCTATCGCTCGTATTTCAAAAATAGCATTTCATCGTTATTGACCATTTTCGAGTGAAAGAGTCGAGCGCTCGAAAGTCTGAAATCGGTCCCCAGGTCGCATTTCTCAACCGGTTCTCGTAAAATTGTGGGAGCAAGTTCGTTAATTATATAGTTTTTCTCTCGAGTTACATTTTCGATATTTAAAAAAAACTAAATAAAAAATAAAAATGCAGGCTCGCGCGTTCTAGCCTCAAAAAGAATGGAACGGACTTGAGTGCGGTCTTTTATAAGTCGAAAGTTTTGTCTGTTGACAAGTTGACATGATTCTTCTTAGCTATATTTGTTGGACATGGGTTTTCTATTTATTTAAGAAACGTACCTAGTTATTGATACCTCAGTATATTTAAGATTATTTTATAATACACATTTGTACAGAAGGGTAATCCTAATCACGTAACGTTTCAAACGCCCGTTACTACAATTCAAATGTTATTTATCCATATGAACAGTAACATTTAGATCTACCCGACGCACGTACATACAATGTGATACGTGATCGACCTGCAGATCTTTGTCTGAGGATACAGAGGAATGTCATCTCGCTCAAGATTTGCAGCAGTCCAAGTTGGGGAAATACTTCTACCTGTCGGAATACCGCAACCAGTTACTTAGCTCTGATTCAAGTATTCAAGTATTTATTGCAATCATGTTGTTACAGTATGGTCCATAGTTGACATGTGTTACAGTAAGTCTCAAACATGAACCCTGTGAGGGCATCGCAATGTTTCTAAATTTACTTACAACTTAATATATTTATAACATAAAACAGTATAGATCTATATAGTTAAAGGAGCTAGGCATCATTTTTGGTTATATTGTTGTATGTGTATTATCGTTGTGTATGTGTTGTTTATATTGGTATTTATGTTTTTCCTTATTATTTAAATTATTAAATTTATCTACTTATGTGTGTACAGATATGGTTTAGTAGTAGTAATGTTTATGTATTGTTTAGAGTTTGTCGTCTAGGTATTCATTTATAGAATAACTAGCTGTTGCCCGCGACTTCATCCGCGTAGAACTTGTTACCGTCTTAGAAAAAATGATTGCTATTCAATTATTGTAGGCGGAACCTTAACTATCGCCGACCCCAACAAAGTTCTACCATTTTAAGGAAAGATTTCCGAGATAAAACTATCTTATATCCTTCCAAGGGTCTCAAATTATCTGTACAAAAAATTTCATCTAAATCCGTTCAGGGATTAAGCGTAAAAGGCAACAGTGCGATGAGTTCATTAGTTTAAATTGCTAAATTTAAATTAAGAACTCCGATTTTACAATAATAAATATCTCCACAGACATTTCTGCTTAAATTGCATATTTTTTCAAAATGTATTAAATAAAGCTACATGGACTTACTGGAAGTTTTTGCCTATCTCCGACTTTTTAAATGAACAAAATAATCCGCAGGTTAAATGAAAAATTACCTTCTTTTCGGTTCTGGGATCATGGCAAGTCTAACTTAACCTATCCTACATTCCTGGTAGCTGTTAGGTTCTGTAAGGGTCGTGGTTCTAACTTAACCTTACCTACTTTTCTGCTAGCAGTCGGATTATGTATTTTGACTAATAAATGGCTGACCATCCTACTAATACTATAAATGCGAAAGTTTCGATGTTTAGATGTTTGTTACTCAATCACGGATTTGGATGTTTAGATGTTTCTTACTCAATTAAACGGCTCAACCGATTTGGATGAAATTTTGCACGAATATAAATTATAGCCTGGATTAAAATATAGGATAGTTTTTATCCCGGGTCCACGCAGACGAAGTTGCGGGTGGAAGCTATTATAGTATGTATGACCTAAGAATTCCCTCACTTCAGAATTTACTTGTTCCTCGTTCATACTTCCAACCCTTTCTAACCTCCTTCGAGGATGAATTTTAAGAAACACGGCCGTATTCATAAACGTACTATAAGCTTGATTTAACTAAAATGGCGTTAAAATTCGTTTTTCATTATCTGTCACTTTGACATTTGTGTTCGTAAGAAAGGGACAAATCAAATTTTATTTAGCAGAGGTATTTTAAGTTTTATCCATAAAGGGGTTAGTCTTTAACCGAAGTTACAGATCCCATATACTTTAAAATTGTCTTGTTCCCCGTACAAACATCCAACTCCTTTTAGCCCATTTAGGAGATGAACATTTTTAACCCCTTATATAATCAATTTCAAACAGTCTAAAACAGAAGTTACAAATCTCTAGCTCTCCATACAAACTTTGAACCCCCTTTAATCTCTATGAATTTCAAAAAACTCTGAAATCAGTTTTGTACTCGTTTAACATACAGGCTAAGATCGAAGTTACAAATCTCTTACTATAACATTTTCTTGGCTCCATATAAACCTTGAATCCCGTTTTAACCCCCTCAGGGGTGGAACTTTTCCAAAATGCTAAAAGAACTTTTTATTTATTCTGATAAGAAATCTTTATACAACGTTTTAAGTCTCAAACTCAAAAAAGAGTGTTTCTCATCCAAACCTTGCACCCATTTTAACTCCCTTTGGGATAAATGTTTCTAAAACGGTGAAAGTACTCGATTGTATTTTAATTAGTAATCTTTCTACAAAATTGTATGGCTCTAGCTAAAAAACAAAGTTTCCCCCATACAAACTTTTCACCCTTTTTAACCCGCTTAGGGGTGGATTTTTCCAAAAACCGCAAAGGTCTATTTTTGTATTCAAATAAGTAATCTGTCTATAAAGTTTCAAGTTTCTTGCTCAAAAGGAAAAGTTTCCCTCATATAAATTTTGCATCCCTATTTAACCTCCTTAGGGGTGAAATTTTCGTAAACCTGACAGCATTTTTTTTTGTATTCTAATAGTAATCTTTCTACAAAGTTTCAAGTTTCTAGCTCTAAAATAAAGTTCCCTCTATAAAAAATTTGCCCCCCTATTTAGCCCCCTTAAGGGTGGAATTTTCTAAAACGCAGAAAGTATTGTTTTGGATTCTAATAAGTTATATTTCTACAAAGTTTCAAGGCTCTAGTTCAAAAAATAATGTTTCCCCCATACAAACATTGCACCGCTATTTAACCCCCTTAGGGGTGGAATTTTCTAAAACACTGAAAGTACTTTTATTGTATAAGTAATCTTTCTACAAAGTTTCAAATCTCTAGTTAAAATAAAATGTTTCCCCCATACAAACTTTGCACCCCCATTTAACCCCCTTAGGGATGGAATTTCCAAAAATCCCGTCTTATCCCTTGCCTACGTCATAAAATTGTCGTCAAAAAATCGGTGTAAATTTCAACTTTCTAGTCCCAGTAGTTTCGGCTGTGCGGTGATGAATCAGTCAGGAAGTCTTCTTTTATATATATAGATAAGCATTTTTTAGCAATATATGCTTTAGTTTATTTATAAAGAAATATTCCGGTATTTTATTGTTTATATTTCTGGTGGTTAGGAAAGTCGCCGGAGCTTCCCATACTCACTCATCGTATACTGTCTGAGTTGCAGCTTATACGAAAAAAGTAAATTGAGTAGTACACTCACTGTCACGTATGCTGTTGCTTAGTTATTAAAAACCGCCCAAGTGCGAATCGTGAGTCCGATTCGCACTTGGGCGCGAAGGGTTCCGTACCGTAAAATCATGTCTGTTGTATTGGAGCCCCACTCCTACTCGCACTTGGCCGGTTTTTTAGTATTTGTTGTTATAGCGGCAACAGAAATACATCATCTGTGAAAATGTCACCTATCTTACTATCACGGTTCATGAGACAGCCTGGTGACAGACGGACAGACAGACAGCGGAGCCTTAGTAATAGGTTCCCGTTTTTACCCTTTGGGTACGTAAGCCTAAAAATGTAGAATAACACTTGTTACACGCTGTCTTTCATTTCTTAACAAGTTTTTTTTTCTCCAAATAAAATATTGTTGTATGATAAACAAACGCCTTTCTGATGCATAGTTATAGTCATTTTTTGCAACCATATTATAGTTCATAAGTTTACCATCGGCGCAGTATATTTAAATCACCTTGGAACTTCAAAATGAAATTGCTATTCATGTTTTCCTTTGTACTTGCTCACATCCGATAGAATTCACAAGTACGAAAACTAAAATAGCGCAATTTGATATAGTTTCGCGTAGGTGTCGCGAAAGGCACAAATCAACGTGCCCTACGCCCGAGTGGGTTTCAATTTGTGCGCGTAGGAGCTCGCTGCAAGAACCGGCGATGTGCCGTATAGTGGACATCCCGCGTTGGATTAAAACATGGGCATTTTATAAAGCTTAATTGGTCAAACAGCTTGTGTTGGAAAGGGCCTTAGACATCAGGTGTCAAATTGTAGCTGGCAGTTTTATCAAATGGATTCCCGATGACAGTATTTATACTTACGATTGTCACTAGTGGCACTGCAAATTTAATTTCATAATATGATCTGCCTTTCCCTGCTGGGGACACAGGCTTGTATGAACGTGTCTCTGATCTCCAGTGATCGGTTTTTTGGATTCGACATGGGGTGAACGACCTCAATCATTATGTTAGTATGGATATGCCCCGGGAATCCGGGCTTTATGTTGTTAGAAAAGGCAAAAAAATACAATGTGTTTATTTTATTACACTTTAAAACATCTAAGTAGCTGGTAGACGAGTACATCAAGTCAACGTGGGGCTCGATCCAACTTAGAATAGTTTAATCCTTAGGGAAATAATTAGGTTTTTGCGGCATGTAAACTAGTATGTAACACTGCCTTACGGTCTAGTACTCCCCGAGAATATTCCAATCATACGCGAATCAGAAGTTCAATTAGAGTAAGCCACAGTTGTCGTAAAAGATAATCTCAGAAACAAGTCGATGAAATAAAAATTGAACCATAAATCATAGCGTGCGAACTTAACGTGGATACTTATTTATTGGATCGCCTTTGAGCTATAAGATCTATGTATTTGCACTTACCTATACGATAACCTGTGACCTAATATTATAGTATAAATTATACAGCTAATACCTATTTACTTATGCAACCCTTAGAAGCAAATAATAGAACTGAAATCCAGAGAAAATAATGAAATGTCAATGTCAAGATTTTAAAGTATTTTTTCCATCATGACAGATATATAAGCTAATACTTTGTGGTGGTTTTAATATATTTTGCTTAAAATAAAGTGTAGAGATTTGGAAAAGAATATAAGTTTTTGTCTCAACTGGTTGCCATGTAAGAGTAAAAAAATCCTTAGAGATAATTTAAATTGTTTTATTTTTGTACGGTTTGTTCGGTATCGCGGGAAACTGTCGTATCTATATTAACTTTTCTACTTGATATCCCGCGAGGGAGAATCCAAATAACCGATCACTGCTGATCTCACATTTACTCATATGCGGCTGCGGCGCGGCGGCTTTAACACTTTGAGAATGGTCGTATTCATAAATATTTGTGAGTAATACTAGTGGGTGGGGTGTGTCTATGTAGCATAGCGATGGATACCATTTAAGTCTAAATATAATCGAATGTATTATTCTTGAAATACATCCTTAGGCAAAGCAAACACGTATGTACGTGGTATATATCATTAAATTTTAATATATTATAGCATTTTATATTTTATTAAATAAATTTCGTGTATAAAGTTGCACCGCTTACAATTTATCTGCTTTGCCTTAAGGTTGGCTGGTAGATAAAGCTTTATAGCATTAAGTTCATACTATAAGTTCTTATTTTGTGCAATCTACACTAATATTATAAAGAGGAAAGATTTGATTGTTTGTTTGTATTGAATAGGCTCCGAAACTACTAAACCGATTTAAAAATTCTTTTACCATTAGAAGCCGACATTATCCCTGATGAACATAGACTACTTTTTACCGCGGGAAAATGCTTAATTCCTACGGAAAAACGGGTAATCCATGTGAAGCCGGGCCGGGCAGCTATATAATAAAAAATAAACACTAACTGGCGTAGTCGGTAGGATCAAACCCACGCACGCACGTTGTCTCTAATAGATAACCACTGAAGCTTTTCTAAAACATTATTCGCCAGCACTTGTAAAGCTTTTAATATAAATATCCGGTGCACAAAGTGCAGTGCACTAATGATAATTTATCGCCCTGTCCGTCCGTCGCGTCCTCTCTGCCGGAACCGGAAATGTATACGTTTGTTTAAAATTTACAACCAGGATATTGTATTGTTGGAGAAAATGCAGTAAAATTGAATTTTAGATTTTCACGAGCACTGGAAATGTACTGCTGGAAGGCTAGTGTTTTTGAACTATTAGGTCAACTTGGGTATGGCAAGTAATTTGTTGAAGCCACGTTTTGTTTGTCATAGGTACTATAGTATTGGGACATTTCCGTAATATCTCCAATGTAATGAGATCTGATACAATTTGGTCATCTTTTTCTGAATTTCTATATACCCTAGACAGTAGAACTGAGACATGGACAGCACCCGCTCAGTGTACCTACCCCTTGCATTTCATAAAATGACCAAAGGGCCTCTACGTGTTGACTATGTGGTACTTCGTTGGTGCTTTCGCTCCAGCAGTGAATATAGCATTATAACTCAGCACAACATACAACAAGACACAACATATAACAAGCATAATAGACAGACATATTTGAACCTATTACTTTATTGAATACCGAACCAATTCCGAATTCCCCTAAAACTTTCCCATACAGTAAAAATACAGAATACCAATTTTACGTGATTGTAAAACGGCAATTGACAAATTCATTCCACGGCGGGGATCGAACCCGGGCGGCTAATAAAGCTCGCATCACCCGCACGCATGAGGTAGGCCGCTAGGGTTGCCAACGACGAGAAAGCTATAAACTGTCCGCTTTGCACTAATATTGAAATTATTACTTTACATGCATAGGTATCACGCGAAATTTTAACCTCCTAAGACCCCGCGTACAAAGAGAATGTTAAAATTTAATCTGAATGTCTAAAAGTTTTCTAATTCGGAACCATAAAAGCGTACTCTGGGTCTCAGGAGGTTAAGTGTAAACAAAAATTACTGTGGGGAGCAATGAAGGTTAAGAGAATATTGGTTAGCTGCAAACAGAGTTCATAAACCGCCCGCCCGCCGTTTGACGACCGCTTTAGCCTAGTTGGTAGTAACCCTGCCTACGAAGCAAGAGGTCCCGGGTTCGAATCCCGGTAAGGGCATTTATTTGTGTGATGAGCACGAATATTTGTTCCTGAGTCATGGATGTTTTCTATGTATATAAGTATTTATTTATCTATATAAGTATGTATATCGTCGTCTAGTACCCATAGTACAAGCTTTGCTTAGTTTGGGACTAGGTTGATTTGTGTAAGATGGTCCCTTAATATGTTTTTTATTTTTTTTATTATAGTTTACATCCTTTAAGTTCCGTTCGCGCGGGCGACAAATAGATCTAGGATGTAGGCCACAATTCCGGGAAATCGTATCCACAGAGCAAAGTACGGTCTGCCAGGTAATATTTATAACTATTAATAAGATCATCTCGACAGTTAAGACTTCAACTTGGCACTCAAATCAGTTCAAGCGTTTGGAAACAACGATGCCACAGACAGATACAAATACATGTTATATATACGTTTAACACCCGTCATCTGCGTCGGCAGTTAAACACTGAATACAAAACAGAATGCAGACCAAGTAAGTTTACATCAGCACACAGAGTAGACAACGAAATTTTAAAATCATATAAACCTTTTCCAATACAGTAAGTATATTGAAATTTCATCTCTGACAACCCTATTCTGCACGGAGCTTATCGCTCTCGGATCGTCAATAATAAGACGAATCTGTAGAATACGGCGGGATATGAGCATTGATGGAGCGATACGGCTATGGCAGGGGAGGCTAAGGTGGGACTGACTTGTATTATACTCGTATGGGTAATTTATTATAACAATCTTGTTTTGATAGACAGATTTTTTACGGTACGAAATGTTTCTTTTGTGTTATGTATTCTTGTATGATTCCTGAATGACTGTCCTGATTCTGTATTAAAAATTAACGTAGCAAAACTTCATGTCCTTCATCAAATACTATGTGCTTTTTAGACGCTTGGTAATCACAGTAGATATAAGGGCAAATTCTTTCCCCAAAACTCTTATACACTAAATAAGGTTAACGTCTCTGGCTCTAAACTCGACACTTAATATTAATTCATAAAAATATAGGTGAAAAATATGTGTTAATTATTAGAAAATAAGGTGTCGCATATTGGAACATTTAGGTACTGTTTTTAATATGGGTAAGTATATTTGTACACTAGACAGCAAAAGTCCATGGTCAATTCAGAAACAGTTTCGCTTGTCCGCCGAATCCTACGCCATCTATGAGCACAACGTGTAGTATTATTATAGATGTAAATGTAAGCCTCAAAAGTTAAGCGAGATTTCACTAGATGGCGTTGTTAGCTGATTTTTAATGAAATAAAAATTGTTTTCGTCCGCGTCTTCGAAATTTCTATTTACTTGGATAACCACCACCTACTATTTTTGTATATTTATCGAGTCAACTTTAACGCATTCCCGATTTTTTGTTTTTAACAACACACCTTCGTGGAGGTATTATTAAATTTTCTTCTTCTTGTTATACTCCAGGCAAAATACGGTTTCGCCAAACATTAATTTATAATAGCCTGTGTTTTTTTTCTCCGTCATAAATACATATTTTAAGATACTCTATTTACGAATCTTACAAACTTTCGACCCGAAAGTAGGTATAAAAAAATACTGTCAAATATAAGGTCAGGGTGGCCAAAGCCGTCAGCGGGGCATTTCCGTCAAACGGCGTTTGTGGCTATTCAAACAACAGTACTCGCTTACTGACTCGATCGGTAAAACAGAGAGAAAATTTTATACCCGCAGTCAAAAACAGATGGCGCTGTCTAGCCAGTGAACGGAAAAACCCCGCTTTCAAAGTTTAGTTGCGCTCTGAACTCGAATGCGAGTGTAGTGTGCTGCTGTGTTTCGTGACGGTGCGATGAAAAAATGTACGTTTAGGGCTTACTAAATGCGTTTGTTATATAGTTCGATATGCATGTTTCATGGTAGTTTTATTAATTTTCAATTATAATCTGTTGGTGAGAAACTATGGGTGGTTAAATATTGGTACTAACGAAATGATCGAGTAGACAAATCCGTCAATTGTGAAACGGGAAAAACCGTCATGTGCCGGAATTTCCCCATTTCATATATTGCCAACCTTTTTGATTTGACTTAGTTAAATAATAACTATGATTATTATACTATAATTTATTTTCAACGATTCTTAGTTTAATTTGCAGAGGATCAAGTTTATTTTTAAATTTTGCTTGATTTTTTTATTTGTTTTTCAACTCGTCGGACTGAGATTAGTCTCGATTAAAACTTAGAAGGTACTAAAATTGTTGTATGTAAAGGCATTACTTGTATTGGGAGGGAATACTTAAGATAGCTACGTTTACATTTTAATGTCTGTATACGTATACCCATCTGGTGTGTATACGTCTTAGCGCGTGTTAATTAGTCCATATCATTATACGATTTCAATATTAAAATTGTAAGCACGGTTGCAAAGTTAAATAATTAATTTTGATTGATAAAGGCAAAATAGCAGTATGATGGTAATCAAGCTCTTCGATTGTTGAGCATTTAGGGTCTTAAGCTAAATTGGTCGTTCAATACTTGAAATGAAATGACCAATTTACTTATTAAATAAGGTTTGCAATTAAAAATATTGTCGCGCCCATAATAACAATGAGTTAGCCACTGTACTTCGAATCTTACTCAACAGTGGCGCCATCTGGTGAACACATAAACAGTAGCCCTCTATTTTAAAAACATGATGCCAGTTGACGGATTTTCCCTAGGGTTTCGGAATTTGTTTTAAAAGGTTTACTACTCCTGATTATAAAAATAGGCCGGAATTGCCCCAAAAAAATATATTTGGCAATAAAATCTAAAATAAACCTTAAATTGAGTTCGCTAAAGTTTAGTTTCGATTAAGAGTTCAGTGGTATTTGTTCACTTGACGTATATGTTTGTAATACGTCACGATACAAGAAAAATCGTTGGTTGACGGAATAGCCCCAAACGGTCGGGAAAATCCGTCAACTGACATGTTTTAAAAAGAAACACATAGTTAAATAACCAGCAATACTAGCAATTTAATATGAGTACATTTGTATAGTTAAATAAATGCCCAATCTATTACAGTGATCAGGTTTATTAAAAAGTAAATATCCTCTTAGTTATGACCAGCCAAAGTGAACTAATCAAAAAGTATGACGGAAATGCCCTCATTGACCTTACGCCGATTTTATTAATTAAAATTAATAATAGTTGTCTATAATCGTCAACACAACAATATTATTGTCTTTAACCTGTAAACAATGAAATCCGACATTTTTTTTACATGTAAAATCAATATATTAACAAAATGCATGGCTTGGGTGACAGGTGACAGAAGTTGGTAGAAAAAAATTGTAATAAGTAGTACTTTGATTTGATTCTCATAAAAATAATTGATGAACCTATTTTGCTAAAAATCGTATAGATTTTTGTTTAGAATTGCATATAAATACATTTACTCCAATAAACTATCGGTAAATATATTTATAGGACCAAATTGTGTCCAAATTTAATTTAACTATATAGATTATTAAAGTAGTACACGAATCCTACAGAAAAAAGGTTTATGTAAAGCATAATACACATTTGAATAGTCCTGTTTAATTCTACAATTGAACTTGAGCTCTTTCCGCGTGTGTTAACGATCACATTCGCTC
The DNA here is from genome assembly GCA_947578815.1 of Epinotia ramella. Taxonomy (NCBI): domain Eukaryota; kingdom Metazoa; phylum Arthropoda; class Insecta; order Lepidoptera; family Tortricidae; genus Epinotia; species Epinotia ramella. Next base: position 28,426,915 of record OX388205.1, read on the forward strand.
GCAACGGCGGCACGCAACGAGTCTTTTTCTGTGACGCGAAGTAGATAGATACCTACATTACCTACGCAGATTATTTGTAATCATTTATATCGTCTTCGACGATGTACTAGTAGGAGAATGCGACTATTCACGGTGTAATAATGGCGTAAGCGGGAAACGCGCTAACAATTAATGAAATAAACATATTTTAGTGAAAACATGCCAAGAATTTAGTACATTTCTATGTTTGGTGTCTCAATGCTTCATAATTATTTACTGATAAATGTCATCATTATAAAACAGTGACGACAATTTTAACAGGTGATTTCCTACTTAAAGTAGTTAATTTCCCACTTAATCTGCGTAGGTAGTACACAGACCACTTAACCTACGTTAAGTCGTCTGTGAGTTTGTAGTACAAGATCCATCTGCACATCATTGTAGTAACGGAAGTAGGTACTTTATTATTGGAATGGGTAAGAAAGAACACGCTGCTAAAATACTGCTTAGCTGCTATATCTATACAGAGTGGAAAAACCTATGGGCCCTGAAAGAAAATCACCGTAAATCCATAACATCAGTGGCGTGCACCACGTAAAGGCAGAAAGACACTGCCTGCCCTACTCAAATCTGTGATATTGTTTTACCCAAAGGGTAAAAACGGGACCCTATTACTAAGGCTCCGCTGTCTGTCTGTCTGTCTGTCTGTCTGTCTGTCTGTCTGTCTGTCCGTCTATTGTAGGTAGTTTGGGCTAATTTGGTTTATTTTTACTAATCATATGTTTAATCTTGGTGAAAATTTAAAGTCAGGCATTAATATCCAAAACAAAAAAAGGGCATAAATATCTGTGTACGCCTCTATGTCAGTTTTTATCCTTACTCTGGTACAAATATTAATATCCCTGACTGGTAAATTCGATTTTCAGCTACGTTACGCGTGTATCGACTCGATAAAAATGCAATACTTGAGTACCATTTGGTTTTGGTATTCGATGGTTATTCTCGCCAGTTCCCACCAATTTGCTAACACTAGTAACGGCTGTGAATTGTTTCCTATGGAACTGGACTGAGAAAAGTAACCCTAAGTAAAACCATTATTGTCCGCTAATCTAACTTTTTAAATTTGCTTACTAATATTAAACTGACAAAGGAAAAATTACATACTGCCAACCACCACTAGACTCTGTTCTGTAAGCAAACTTGTGACATAAAAAAAAAACGATGGTACTATACCTATGTGCGGTTAAACATAGTGCTCGAACGGCTTGTTTAAATGGCATGTTTAAAAAATAAAAAGGCGGCAAATTACCTATTATTTAATTGATTACCTTGTATTTATTTTTATTTTAATATTTCCTCACATCGTCTGAGAAACGCACTATACAATCCTCGGCCAGAACATGGATTGCTGGACTCGTTGTATCCGGCCTCGTCTACGACTCGGCCGTTTACCCCAATCTCGTCTACTCCAGGCAAAATACGGTTTTGAAAAACATTAATTTATAATAGCGTTTTTTTTGTTGATTTCATTTGAAAATGTTATTCTAAGATGATTTGGTCAAGAATCCGACAAACTTTCCACTCGGAAGTAATTATGTAGATTTCAATGAAGCATGCATTATCTTTTTTGTACGATTTATCTTAAATATTATAGAGCAAATGTAAATGAACCAAAATTAAGACAAAAACATTTATTAATATTATTACTGACTTTTTAGAAGAACTTATCATTTTCTCGATGTCTGAAATTTTGTCGGATTTTGTCGCTGGGTAACTATTTAGTTGATAATATATCCGTTTTACATAAAAAATAAGCTATTATAAATTATTTCCAAAATTGACATTTTTTCCATACAAGTTGTCAGTTCATTGCCTGGACTAGTCCAGCACTCCCTTACTTCACTGCCTCTGCAGTAATGTACTATTATTCAAAATAACACACGTATAGTCTGGCCAGGGAAAGATGAGCCTATATTGTTTGCATATTTAGCAAGTAACCAAGTAAGAAAATCTCAATGAGAACAACGTTTACGTTTACACATTCCTATATGACTATGACGTAAGAAGTTTCATTATATTTTGCAAAAATGCTTCACAAGACGACGTTTGGGATGAAATGGGTAACTCTGGGTAGGTTGGGTAAACAAACACCATCTCTAGGCAGAGTATTCTTTAAATAAATCGATACTAAATAATTACAACATTTGGTTTATCAAGTTATTTCTTCCGACCTGACCCTTACTTATACAGTACATATGTAAATATTAAGTAGTAAAAAAGTGTTCGGTTCTGGCGCTTCGCCGGCCGCTGCCACGGCACGCTACGCTCGCTCGGCTGTAGCGATGTAGGGTCGCAAACTCGCAGTTCACCTAAAACTCCTCCTCGCTTCGCTCGTCGTCGTACCTACACCGACCTGCCTTAGTCTCTGTAAAACTACTTTGAATTTCATTCAAAATGAACATTTGACTAAACGTATGAAATGCGGAAAGTAATGCTGGATAAGTCAAAAATTGGCTATGAAACAAAAGTTGTAACAAAGCTCAAAAGACTGTAGTGGTAAAAGTTATTCGGACAACTGACACATTTGGATAACATCAAATGGTAAATGAAAAAAGTAATGAATTGTATATTCGGAGAAGTCATAAAAATACGAAAAGTTTTCGGACAAAAGATATTCGGTCAATAAATTTTAGTGATTGCGATAGTAAATTGTAATTCAAATGTAATTCGGGCTAAAACTAGGTAAATTAAATTTAAATAGTGTTTAATTCATGATAATGAGAGCGAGAGAATGAGCTGTCTTAAGGGTTTCCCTTCAGGTTCCATAGATTTTTTCACCCTGTATATTATCTAACGTGTAATATTGGGCATAATAAAAATCAAATAATAGGTAAGGGTATAAATCTCTCTAGTTTACTATTTTAACGAATTTTGCTCTATTACAATTACTACACGCCCACAATCTGTCTGCTTTGCGCAAAGGTTGACTGGTAGAGAATGCTTACGGCATTAAGTCCGCCTCTTGTACGATAAGTTGTCCTTAGTGCAATAAAGACTAAATATATAAATAAAACTGAACCAAAAAAGAAATTAATGTAAACAAAGCAAGCATCTTCCTCTAGTCTTAAAAAGTCCATCACAAACTACATAATATACACGTGTGCACAATCTTTGAAGTCCCTTTTTCCAACTTCCACTACCTACGTCAAAGCTCAAAGTTAAATTGCATAGGTATCTTCATCCCACGCTCGTCAGTGTCACTCATTGATAAATAAATAAAAATACTTAAATATTTTCATAATTCGTTTCACAACGAGTATATTAAAATTTAACTACTATCAACAACTAGATCTTAGACGCGTTAGATGGTTTCGCGAATCGTTGCGATTCGTGCGGTACCTACCTAGTATGTAGTACCTACGCGGCGAGCGGGCGGCCGGCCAATCACGTTAGCTCTGCGGCTCGCGCGCGGCATTTTTAAACCTATTTTAACAGGTGTTTGTAATAACATTACTTGCAACCGATTTTATAAGGGGATTCGTACATTATTCGATAAAAAATAGCTTATAATGAAAATCCCAAAAGTAACTGATCAATTTGCATTTTTTTAAATAGTTAAACAGCATTTAACCCCTAAAATCCACCCTCCGTTGTTGTTTAGTGTGCGATTCGTTTCTAATGTTTGTGTCCACTACATTCATCAAAGAATGTAGGAACCTACAGCCAATTATTATTTTTGGACACGGAAATATGGTAAATGAATAAAATGTTAGGGATCTACTAAATAGAAATGTAATATTCGGAAACATTTTTTGCCTGATTTATCATCAAACTTATAGAGGAAATATTAATTTATCAAAACAAAGAATAAAAAATGAGTTAATTTTTTTTTCCGATTTTACAGGAATTTATAAATTTTCAATTATTTATTAAAATATCTAAATCACAAATATTTTGTCGGATTTAGTCTCGTCGTTATTAATACAATTATAATTTATCTGTTACGCAGAAAAAAAAAGCTATTATAAATTATTTCCATTTCGCCATACTAGCTGACCCTATTTTGCCTGGAGTATTAGTGTTTTGCACTAAGAGCGAACTCCAAACATCGAATAAATTACAAAAACATAATTTGGCTGGACGCGGCCGCGGGTTTGAACCCGAATTCTCAGGTCGACTTTAAACTGCAGTCTATTTGCCACTGGGCCATTTGCCATTTGGATGGTAGATTGAAATTAATCATCAGTTTGTTTTTTTATACCTACAGATATCCATTACGACTACGTTTAGTATAATAATTGAAGAAGGTAGATAGATGACATATAACTACCGTAATCTTTTTTATTACACTCACTTCGTATTCATTCGTTAGCCGTTTACCAATTGATTCCTTTCTTTACTAATATAGCAATGAGTTATCGATTGATCTTTAAAAGATCACAGTTAATTGCTATTTAATATAATGTATAAACGTAAGTAGTTTTTACATGTTTTGTAATATTAATGATACTTAATCTAATTACCTACTCGTATCTTACATTGTTGTTATTATGTAATACTGTTGTTACAGCGAAAAAACGGTTGTTTTATGGGCACAAAAGGAAGGATCTAGTAGATCAGGTCTCAATCATACCATTATTCAGCGTGCAGCTATGGTGAATGGTGATGACCTACGAAGAAAGTTGCTTATAACCGATAAGCCACTTCCACGCAAGTGAAGAGTTGAAGACACAGTTCGCCGTTGCTAACAGATGCACAGAAAACGGCACGGTTGTAATTTACCCTATAGAATTTAAATGATGGTGAAGTGTTTTAAATCCAGTGAACACGGCCGTTTAAGTTTATGATATCGTAATAATACGTATGATAATGTTCGCGTAGTTCCTAACATGGAGAAGGTGAAGAAGCCGACCAAACAGTGCAGTGCAGTTTACATTTAGATTTATACATTATGTTTTAGGAAAAGGCCGGGTTATGCTAGACAAATTAAAAACAAAAACATTGCTTAGTAGGTATGATGTTTGCATTTTTTTTATCGCTTTACTATTCGAAATGTGATTGTGAGTTATTATTACTTATTATTAACTATATAATCATAAGTTCTAACTAGTGTAAGTAACCGTGAAAGTCCGAATAATATTATTATCATTATTAAAAAATCAATAACAGTTTTCATTATTTGAACGCTCACATAGGTATAGATATATATATGTATAAGTATGTCAATTAACATCTAAATCCGTTCGATTGATTTGAATGTTAGATAACCCGGCCTTAAGTTAATAATTGTTAATGTTATATTTATTGGGGGTATAGCTTCAATCTTTTTCCAATTTTCGGAAATGAAACTTAAGCTATCACCTTAATTAAATGTTAGAAAAGTTGCTAAGTAACTATTACTAAGTTCTATTAAAAAACTGCGTTAGCAGTACTGTAGTTAACGAAATAAACACAATAAAAACAAAAAAAGCTGTCTCAATTATTTAAGTTATTAATATTTTATTTCATTAAACGATTTTTATTTATATCTAAAAAACTTCCATCTAGAAATACAAAACTATAAAAAAGCAAAAACATAACTTATTCTACCATTAACAGGGAATCGATCTTCGATCGATCTTGGCTGCCGAGTTTATAGCACATGTCTCAATCCACTGGGCTGTCGCATCATTTTAATTAGTAGTGGAAATATAGCATTCACATATCAGTTGTATCACACTTAAATAAAGCTATTGTAAATTGGTATTTGCTAATAATTAGTATAATTACACTATTAGGAGAATACTTCTGGTGATAATAGGTGTAAATTTATAGTAAATTGGCTTATGTTCCGCGATGTTCAAATACCATCGCCAAGAACGCCATCTAGTTTATTTATTGCACACAACGTGCAACTATGTGAGTTGAAGACGTCAAACCATTCAAGCGAAACTAGGCCGTAAGGTGTCCATGCATTATTGCAGCCGATAGTACATACTGCAACCGCTTTCTAATAAATTATATATTAAAAAATTGACAAGTTTTTTTTAACACAGTAAATAACCCAAAATTCGGCAAATTGCAATAGTCAGCAACTTCTATTCTTCTATTGAGGAGGCAATAAAGGTCAAATGCAGTGTATTTACACTGTATTTGACCTTTATAAATAATTTTATTTAAATTCAACTGCACCGGGAAGTTTACTTGAATATATTTAAAGAAAGTAAATCCTGCTTGGTCGGACGCTAATTTAAAACGCCTATAATCGAAACTGTAAAAGAACTAGCAGACTTTTTTCGACAATATTGGATAATAATTATTGTCATCAGCTGATCCCTTTATCGAGCGGGAAATTAAAACATTTAAACCCCGAAAGCACCCAGTTAACTCGCAATTTTTAAACTTTAATAAACGCGAAGCTAACCTAACCTTTTTCTCCCTAAGCCGAAAAGCCCCAATAAGTTAATATCCAAAGGTGAAGTTTGATAATGTCGTAAAGCAGCCATCTTGGGCCGTAAACGGGCTCCGAATAATCCGGACAATAAAGAAAGATTCCTGCCCTCTTTATGAAGAGGTAAGTCCTTGGCAAATTGTCGGCCGTAGAGGCGTAGAGAGGACTGCTTTTCTATTTTTTAAAGAAAGAAACGTATGCTTATATATATATACCTACAGTATTATTTATTTCCTTCCAGACCCAGCTAGAGTAGGCTTTTTTGTTTTTGAATTAGGAACTTTTATCATTCAAAGCGAATTCTTAGCGAAGTAAATTTGGAAACAAAATAGAGTACAAACGGCGGACTTAAACCAGATGGAAATAAAAACTAACCTATACAATGTTAATTCGATCGGGCAACCAGAGATTCTACAGTAAATAGCGAGGTTTAGGTACCGTACACCTTACCCGTCAGGGTTTACCCTTATAAGGGCACTTAGTTTTGTATTTGTTGCTGAATTTTGGATATTTTCGACCTACTGATATCTATTAAATCGTCGTCTAGTAGGTACTCGTACTTACCCCTAAATCTATCTACTACCGATAAATACAAGCTTTTCTTAGATTGAAATTAAGTAGGTTTGTGTAAGATTGTCCCTCAATATTTCACGAATTTCTTTCGTCTCCACGCCTCCCCTGTGCCTCCAAGCCGGCATGTAACGCAGGTAACAGACGGGACGGTATAAGTGGATTGCTTTTCTGCTTTACATACAAATATTTTGCGCAAACTTCTGCGGATTACTGCCGGCATTATGCGAGTGTCACGGGCGGCGGGGGCATTTTTATAGGAACGCTTAAGGTAAGGTTTCTTTGTTTTAAGTGAAATAGGAAATTGGCTAGTCTATATGTAATTTAAATATAAGTTGGCACTGTCTCCTTGTTTAACCGCTGTTAACATCAGGTTAGTTCATCGAACGAGCGAGCGACTTGCACAAAGTTCTATGATTCAGCTTGGGCCGTTAATCATATACTTTTTATTGTCAAGTCACTTTTACAAAATTCGTTTTTTTTAAAGACTGGCTCGCGAGTTCTATAACTAACAGAGCCACTAGTTATGTAATTCGGTAATATGTTTTTTTTGTCCATTTAATGCCGAATTCATATTTGTCTGACGTGACGTGTTCCGTGTTCTAATGCGACCAAAGAATATCGGTTTCATAAATTTATTACGGTTTATGTTCACACTAATGCCTTCTGACCGAGCGTGTCCTAGGCGTGTAGTATGTAAAATTGTAGTTTAGGATACTCGTAGGCAGTAATATGATTATCGAAATTAGATTCTTAAATAGTAAGATGACAAAGCACTATGAATGTGATACTTTTGGTACTTTCATCATCCTCCTTTTTTTTTTTAAATCCTTTTTTTAACGTTGGGGAAATGCGTTTACGCATCCCGTCCTATCCGGGGAGGCAGGACGGGTATGACGGACTAATCGAAACTGGACCGTCTAATACCACCAACGACATCCGGCTCCGCCTTGTAGGGGGGGCGTCGCAGGTTTCATCATCCTCCTAGCGTTATTCCCGGTTATGCCCTTAAAGGAGCTCGGGGTCCGCCTTGACACCTAATCCCATGACGGTAGTACTCTTTATTATACTGTGCCCAAGATTTGGCAAAGGCACTAGTTTTACGAAACCGACTGCCATCGGACCTTACCTCTTAAACCCACAGGAAAAACTAGACCTGATTGGGATTAGACCGGTTTCCTCACGATGTTCGATACTTTTGGTACTTTGTTTTTAAATACTATGACGGTGGCATGGCAGATACTTTGGGATAATTCACTAGTATCCTAGCTTACTTCTAGATGTACCAAAAACATTCATCACAATTGGTCTTCTGTGCGTTCAAGTTGTAAGGAAGCTTTTCTCATCGAACTTAAAACGAATTGCCAATGTCTACTATTTATGCTCGTGCAATAGCAGCCCTATCCATTATTATTATCTTCACAACATCCTCATAGATAATTGTATGTAAGGGTATCTGTCAAAGGTAAGACTGTCCCACCCGCGGGCTTACTGTCCTTTGTCCCGTGCCCTTTCATCGTGAGGTAGGTAATTGATTTGATCGGGCCCATCCGTCAAGATTAAGGGGAACGTTATGAGGCTCACCTTCGTATGTGAAGATGTTTCCTTGAGATGTTAGTGTGTGTTTTATGTAAAGTGCTTGCAAATACTTTCATCGCGTAATTGAATAAACAGAATTAACATTTTTAATTTATTTCTTTTGCACCGGATTTCGACCTGTTTGCTTGGAAATGGAGCATCTACGCTCTACTCTCTTACAGTTTTGACACAACGATTTTTTAATGTTTCTTCTACCTATACGATTTTTTTTTGTAAGTTGAACTTATATGTACAGTTTACTAAGTTACTTTAAGTTTACCAAGGCCATGACGTCAGGTGTTATGTTGATAAATTGTATTTCCTAATAAATAAATAATCGCGCTCTACGTGATTATAATAATTATTCGGACAATACTTTATTCCAATAATTATTTAGGAACAGGATGTGCCCGCTATTTTGCACCAACTTCAGGACCGTGGAATAATAACAATACGGGTTCTTCAAGAAAGGAGTGTACAGGTTTTAAACGTGTCGGCAACGCACATGCGAGCCGTACGCCTGCCTGGTTGCCACAGACGCAGGGGCTGGAAACTTAGAAAAGAGGCGACACGCCGATTGATTGTATGGAAAGTAGTGACATCTCTGGCGAAGCGGATCGCTGTATTTAATGTTGTTGACAGAAAATGGAAATAGATGTCAGTACAATAGACCCACGACAATAAATTGAAACGAAATAATAGTACATTGTTTAACGAGGGGCGGAAGTGGAATATTGCGAACAAGAGTCAGAATCAGAAGCCCGACGCCGAAGGCGGAGGGCTTTTGATGACTCGAGTTTGCAATATTCTTACGCCCGTGTTATACACAATGTTTTTCATCACATTTGCGAGGAAACAAATACATTTTAGATGAAATTAATACAAATCGTAATAAACACTGCATCATGTCAGTCGTCCATTTTGTTGAATTTGACGTGAGGCGCGTATGGCAAAGACCCTTCGGTATACAGCCACGATTTGAAAACACTTAAAAACTTTTTACATAGACACTAAATAACTACACATTAAATCTGTAAATAATTCAGTTAAACATGTTTAAGTAGTTTTTCTAGTTTAAATTTATTTATAAATACGTTTTGAGACATCGTATTTGATATAAAACCTCTTTGCTTTGTAACTGCCGCATGAGTGACAGATACAATTTAAGAAAAAAACCATTACGCCCGTGGACGTAACACAGGCTATTACAGCTCTGTATGTCTGCGCATTATGAAGCCCTTTTCGAGCAAGTGTGATGAAAAATATTTTTTATGTTTTGAGATAGAATTTATTAAGTAGGTATCCATTTTATTTAACTGAACATGAACAAATATCTCATTAATATGGAATTGTGTTTGTTGTTCGGCCTTTGTGGTTTTAGATGAAGTATACATACCTACGTGTCAGTCAGTAAATAATGTCAATGTATTGTCTATAAAAACATTGAATGAAAACAAATTTAAATCATATTTAAATAAAATCAAGAATAGTTTTAGCCACAGTATCTATTTATAAAAATAATATCTAGGTATTATGTGTGCAGTAAATAGTTTGAGGTTGAGTTATATGCAGTGTAGATCGGCTGTACGTGGATTTGTTAAATCTGGTCCAGGAGATTTAATCTAAAGTTTTGAAGCTAAATCTCGTCCTTGTCTCGTGTTTTTTGTTAAAAAGGTTGTGCTTTGTTAAGTTCTTGTTACATAATTTGTTATTTGTTAAGTTGAATAAATACTTTTATGAATGTTGCATGTTTCACTTTTCAGATCCATTTCATAGTTGTGTGATTATTTTGAAACCTACAATGTGACTGGCAAAGTATGAAGGGAAGCGTACTTAGGTAACTAAAATGTGATTTATATCATGTTTTAGAAACGTTTTCTTCCTAACTTTGATAGACGCATTGTAGGCTTCAAAGTCAAAACAGAGAATACAACTTTTGTATACGTGTGTGCGTGGTGCGTGAATATGTATGTGTGCGTTAGTGTGTATGTGAAGCGTGCACGCTGCACGCATGCGTGCGTCAGAGTAGTTCAATCCACTCGCTGCTAAGCGGCTGTGGGACCAGTAATTTCTTGGTGTTGCCACTCTTTACATAAATATACTTAATCGCGTCTGAATGAAAAGAAGAGAATTAAATTATTGTGATGTACATCATATGGCGATATATTGCCATTTATGAACTTGAATTCTGTACTACACTCATTTAATAATAAGAGGGATTTCTTTTCGAGATAAAATTCCAAATATTTTGACAGCATCCCATAAAATACTACATCCTGTGTTGTATAATTGGTTCTGCGTAACTGGTATAACTCGTTGGTTGAAGACGACATTCTCAACTGGGACGTGTTATTGATACAAGTATTGGGTCGTTATGTAATTTTTGACTGATCGACGTTCGAAAAACAAAAGGCGAGAAGTAAGAAATTCATATATCTTGAAACGTAAAGTTAAATGAATCAGAATCAAACATTTATGCAACATTTACGTGTTATTAAACTCAAGTTTAAATAGGTTATCAGTAAACTTGATTTTAATTCTTCATAGTATTAATAAATTATAAAAAAATATTAAAACTATGAAGCTGAGTTTAATTTAAAAAATAATTTAATTGCACTTTTTTTTTTACTCTAGCTTTTGGCCGTTTTTGTGCTCTGGTATGTTATACTGGCGAATCATCGGTTCAATGTTTTGAAAGCAAGGTCACACGTAAGTCCAGGTCACCTGCGCCTGCGTCTAGGTATTCGGTCTAGGCAAGGGGTTCATCGGAAAGGTTGCACGCATTGTCGAGTTTTATAGTGGTTAGGTCAATGACAAGAACTTCTATTGTCATGTTAATATGTTGATACATTGTTATTTAGTAGAACAGTTATAGCACTTCTGCACAAGATTATGAACTTCACATTGGATTGTATAAAAGCGCGAACTATAAAATGATGCCTCAACTGGATGCCCGCGCAGCTCCGCCACCCTCATATAACCGGGATAAATAATATCGTAAAATGGGGTGAGTAGGGGCAAAACTGACATTCAATGCTCGATAACATTTTATTTTTACATATGCAAACTGAATGGTGTATATAATAAGTGTTCCGGACGTTTTTATTTTAGTTTTTATTTTATTTTGGGTAGTGCCATTTCATAACATTGACGATAAACAGGAAATCCCACCTCACCCCGTAGTCCCTCGTAATTCGGGTGAGATGGGATTTCATACAAAGGTGATTTTGGAAGATTGTTGGATCGATTTTTTATTATTATGAGTATTACTATAGCTCCATTTTAAATTGGAATACATTATTTTTGTAGCAGTAGCCTTAAAATCCCAGTCCACCCCACTTTCATCCCTTCTCTCCCCATTCATAACCCAACTCTCCCCGCAAACCCTCCTCACCCCATTTTCAGTAATAGCTAATGAAGGTCCATTCTATAAACTGGTGAAATGAATTAGATTATTACGACTATAACTAATATTAAAATTTAAATGTTTTTCTCAATCTAACTTTGTTTTGGTGACCATTACTATATTTGGGTGTGGGTGTATAAGAGCTTTAGCCTTAGCTCCATTTACTTAATGCATGTAATGCATCTAAACTCTAAAAACCCTGCTGCGAGGGTAGAAGGGGAGGGATTCCGATGTATGTAGGTAATCCAAAGCCTTACGTTTAGGAATGCTTTTTTTTTGCGAGGACATATTTAATGCTTTGTAAGAAATAATGTACTTAATGTGATTTAAAAAAAAAAGATAGGTACTGTCTCATGCCCAAGTTATCTTCAGATACTTTTCTTCGTGATGAAAGTTTAGGGTACATAAAACACCATTTGACTAGAACCGTACCTGCCGTCACAGATAACGCGGCCACAGATGGTCCACAATGATCCTTTAAACGCTCTAGAGCATAATAAGATTAGTTAAAGCCTTCCGTCTGGCTCGCGTGACCTTTGGTGTGAAGCACGAGTGCATAGCGGGACAGACAGGTGTTTGTGAATTACTTAAAAAAATGAATACGATGGTATATAAATGTCATGTTTAATGTAAAGACTTGCCGGAGACAAGACATTATATTGTTTTCTTATACCAATCCCAGATCAATGAATGTAGTATCCTAATATAGATATTGGTTGGCCGGTATGAATCAAGAGATTTCAATATAATCGTAGAAAAATGTGTGTTTATATTCTGTTTTAATTTGATTTTAGCATTCGTCTAAAATCTTTTACTATTTTTAAGTAACTTAATTCACCACTTATTTAAAAAAAACAAGTGCACTCTCGCTGACTTAATTCATACACGAATTAATAAAAATAGTATCATACTTTTATCGTTAAATCCTTAAACTAATGGCATTTAGTCAACCAACAGAAAATTGTTTTTGTTTTACAAAGTCGCTGCGAAATAGTATAATAACTGCACCTATAAACGCCAACGCCTGAAGGTGCCCAAGTCTTAAACCACAACATTGTCTTGTTATAAACCTGTATAAACTTGCACCGGCCATTAAGGTGTATACTCACAGAGGGGATTAGCCGCGAGTAACGAGACGACTTTATTAGCGCCACTTACAGCCGATCTGGGAAGACGGGCGGTGTTCCAGTCAAGTCGACCCACTGTGGGATTAAATATGTTATCAAGACGCTGTCAACACCAAAATGTCCTTGAGGATTTTGGATAGCGCACACACTGTCTATTTGTATCGGAGTAAACGAGAAAAATATTGAAATAAAAAAAGGGTGGTTTATTTGTGAAATATGACTCGCCAGCGGTTTAGGTATGAATATATTGGTTTCATGTTCTTAATTGCAGACTCATACGTCAAACAAATAAAGACATAGAACCGTTTAAATTGATTTTAAGACCAATCTTTGCAATTATTCTCTATCGAGCCGATTTCATCCAATTATGTATCTAGCCCGTCCACGGTGTTTGAAATATGGTGAATATTAAATTAACATATATTTTATTTGATGTGCTAGAACAAATAGTTTTTCTTAAAAAACTGCTTAAATAACATCAATTTCACCAAATTAGGTCTTGTCAGCCTCTTAAAAAGAAAGTAAAGGAAAGCATTGTTACCAATGTTTTATTTAAACTGATTCTTTTTTATAAGTGTTACTTAGTATTTAGGGGCAAAATTCCGAAACTTGTGGTTTAGGTATTGGGATGAGACTCGTCTTGGTTCATGTGCTCTCTTTTGAGTATATACTAATGCAGGCGTCATATAGACAAGTGTGCGTGTAATCAGATGGGAATGAAATGAAATTGAAACGATATTTGTCAAACATAAAATGCAGAATTCAATTATTTTTGTTCGTGTGTCGTAATTCGGTGTGTCGGAAGAACTCTAAACATTCGTTTCAAAGTAGAAACGCATCTCTAAGAGCACATTCATTTTGTAAAACGAATTATGACGATCATAAATATTTTTTCCTAGCGTTTTTTAAGGTTCCGTACCTACCTCAAAAGGAAGAAACGGAACCCTTATAGGATCACTTTGTTGTCCGTCTGTATGTCTGTTAAGACCTTTTATCACGGAAACGCGTCGAGGTATCGAGTTGAAATTAAAATCATATACTCACTCAAGTCTACAACGACTCGAGTCTATAACGGGCCGAATCTTTTTTACGTTAAGTTAGAAGTTTGATTTTTTCACAGCTTTAAGGGCAGTCCCTTAAAGCTGTGAAAACATCAAACTTCTAAGTTAACGTAAAAAAGATTCGGCCCGTTATGCCGTAAAAAACGTATACTTCGACACTCAAGGGAATAAAAATTTATAGGGTACTTGCCGTTGACCTAGAACTATGAAATTTGGCGAGTACCTACTATCTCTATCGAGTCACGGAACCCTCAGTTGGCGAGTCCGGCCCGCGCTTCCGGTTTATTTTGCCAATTTACTCTTACAGTTTCCTATTCTACAAAATGTGTCGACTCCAGTGTAAAACGCCGGCGGTCTTGGCAGAATGGCAGCAAACTTAAGGCGCCATTACACTGCCCCGGACAATTAAATCCACCTTCAATTGGCGGTAGGTAGGCAAGTTGACTCGAACGTTGGCCGCTGTCTATAAGATTGTTGCCGAGTGGTTATGGACGTAAATACCTTGGGTGAGGTGGATTTTTGCTGTTTGTTTTTCATTGGCTACATTTTTGGGTAGGGTAAGTTCTGCAATTTATTATTAGGTCATAGTTTGTTCAGGGTGTCAGAGCACGCGAAACACATTGAAATCAAATTACGATGTGAAACTTACGTTCGTTGGTCAAAACACCATTTTAAAGTAAGTAATATAAAACACGTTTAAAAACCGTTAAACAGTATCCTAGTATTAAACTTGATTGTATTTTGACGCAAGATACAAAATAATACATTGAAACGCACGATAACTGTCTGTCTTTGTTTATTAAATACTTCCAACCTAAGAAATGAAAACAAAAGCTTACTTTTCTCACTAGTCCAATTACTTAACTCCTGAAGACGCTAGAAAAAGCCCGTCTAGACCGACTTAATTCCCGAATACCTGCGGACAATGGCAGGAAAAGTCCGCATTTCTCCCACAATGGCCGGTAATGCCATTGAACGCCATTTAACTTATTGGTACAGGGCAAACAGGTGGAAAAATCGACTTTTGTGACCCTTTTGGAGGACACTTGGGATATTACGACTTCGTAAGATCGTCCGGCTGCGTTTTATAGAATGGCATTATTTCAGGCGCGCTTTCTTACACTCTACCTAATAATTAATAGACTTCAAAAACGGTGATAATTAGTCGGTATTTGGCCATCCTTGAACCGATTTATAAATATGATGATGTTTTTGAGTAAATACCTTTGTAAGTTTATATTGTAAGTAAGGGGTAGACTCCGGAACTTCTGATCCGATTAAAAGTAATATTTCACTATTATATATGTTCGGGCCGACCGTCTGCCCGCCCCCTTAAACTCCTCACGTGTGTACGCCTCTTTTGAGTCTGTGGTTTTGACAGTGACACTTGTTGTCAAGGCGGAGGAAAAAAGAGATAACCTCGTGGTTGCGGACCCGAAATGGAACGAGTGTTTTTGGATAATTTGGAAACGCATTTTCCTTGTTTTGTGTAATATCGCTCGCTTTGAAGACACACGGGTGTCCGAGTGTTTTGTGTGGATATTTCGGTGACATCGGAAGAGTTGGTGATTTGACGCCGCGGATTGTTGGCGATACTGCCGCGGAACACCACGGCTGCTTCTTCAGCCCGGAGACCTTCTTGATTGAACTTGACTTGACCTGACAGTTGACTGAACCTTGACAGATACCAACCGGAGTTGAAGCGAACATCGCGCCTCCCGGAATCAGGTGAGTTGAACAAGTTTTGTAGCCAATCCACTGGCTTATATGACCCGCGAAACGCGTGGCAGTTCACTCCACTCGCAATAGGCGAGGAGTTGAACAATTTTTGGTACCCAGAGCGTGGTTCCTCACAAAGAAAAAACGCGAATTTTGATAGTTTTTTCCTTTTGGGTAAAAATTTTGAGGTTATTTGTTAAAACCAAATTTAGCTACAACTATTTAAAACCTCTATTTTGTGGCACTGCAAGTGTTTTGTACTGTAGATTTCACGAAATTATTGTACTTGCAGTGCAAATTAGTGAGATTACAACCTCCGGAAGGTGATTTTGAGTGTTTGGTACAATTTAATTTGGAAAATATTTGAAGGCAAATATAAGCCACATATTTGATTGATTGTAATTTGGAAAGCCTTTCATAGCTTGTTGTTTGGTAATAAGGCATTTGTTTTATTCAGTTTGCTATAAGCGGCCAAGGTTGTTAAGAATATAAGCTAAAATATAAGGTTACCATAAATATTAGTTGTAAGCTAGATTATTGTACAAGTGAGGTAACTAGCCAATTATAGATTATAATTTGAGCTTCCACTGCGTTTTGAGAATCTATATTGGTTGTTATTGTAAGGCATTCCTGTAATTGAGTTGATATTTGGTTTTGATTCACTAGGGTGACCAAGAGATTGGAATTTCCACATTAATTAAATTAATTTTAATTTTCTCTGGTATTGTTGGAAATTAATTTAAAATGGGATCTACACCTAAGGCTAAGATCCAGTCTGCACTGCGTTGGTTTTCATCTGCAGCAGCTTTGGTTGACAGAAATGACCGGGAGGAGGCTTTGTTGACCCGGTACGAGGAGGTGTCAGACCGTCTTAAGGCTGTGGAGTTCCAGGTTGAACTCTACCTAGCGGAGCCCGGCCGGACGACCCCGGAGACCGAGCAGGTGGAGCGGGACTTTGAGCAATGTATGGATTTTGGGGACAGGATTGTCGAGAGGGCTTCTAAGATACTGCGGGTTCGGAATGGTGCGGCCCGGGACGTTCCGAAACACGCAGTTATCTATAACCCAGGGTTGGCAGCGCGCTTGCCAGCCATACAGATGCCGGTCTTCCGAGGAGACCTGGACGAGTGGACCAGCTTCATCGACCTCTTTGATAGCTTGGTGCATGCCCGGACGGACCTGCCAGCGGCGTTGAAGTTGGCGCAGCTGATGTCTGCTCTCGTCGGGGAGCCGCGCGACTTGATCGCGCATTTGTCGGTCACCGACGACAATTATGAAATCGCGCGCACGTTGCTGAGGGACCGATACCAGAACGTGCGGCGACTTGCGGATACTCTTATGACTAAGATCTGGAATATCCCTCGGATCGCTCAGGCTTCAGACATCCGGCTGAAAATGCTGAATCCTGTTTTGACAGCGACCAAAGGGTTAGAGAACCTTGGTTTGCCGGTGGACCAGTGGTCCTACATACTGTTGAATTTTTTGTTGAACCGGCTGCCGGCTGATGTACGGGCCAGGTTTGAGCACCGGTATGGTGGTGAAAGTGCTCAGCATCTGCCGACCTTCACCAATCTTATCGACCAATTGGAACTTGAGTGTCGACGGGCCGACACCTCGGATCTACCTCCACCCCCGAGGCCTCCTGGGGCCCAGCGGGCCCAGGGGAGAGTTGCACCTCAAAGGGGAGGGTGGGGCAAATCGGCCCCACAACCAGCGGGTCCTCACCAATATAATATCAGTGCATTGGACCCTGAAGTCTGCCTATGCTGCAAGAACCCTGGCCATCGGGTGCCAGCGTGTCCGAAGTTTCTTGCGCAGCGGGTTGTGGGACGCCGCAACATTGCTAAGCAGCGGCAATGGTGCTTTGTTTGCTTGGGCCCACATTTTGTGCGAGATTGTGCCCACCCGCGGGCGTGTAGGTCCTGTGGTGGGAAGCACCACCCCATTTTATGCATGAACCGCAGTGGGGATACACCTCCCCCCCCCCTGCGCAGGGGTCATGCTCCCCTGTTCGGAGTCAGCAGCGGGCTGACCAGGGGCCCATGGCCTACCAGTGGGGACGTCGGGTAACACCCCCCTCCCCCCCCCTCCAAAACTACGCGACTACTTCGCACGCACCCGGGCCCCAACGGGGGGTCCTTACGGGCGGGTGCCCGCAAACGCCTCCACCCCGGCATGCGCCACGGATGTCGCCGCCGCTTGTGGAGCGACCCCGCTTGGCGTCGGGACCTCCGGCGTACGGCCGGAGTAGGACATACCAGGGGCCGCAGGCGGCACGCATGGCGCGACGGCAGTACCAGCCGGAGTGGGACCCGCTCGAGCGGTACGAGCGGCCCGCCCATGCGGAACAGGATGCAACGCGTTATCCCTGCTAGGGATACGCCGCCCACGCACCAGCAACCACCACGCCCTTGGAGACCGTGTTATTGCCCACGGCTTCGGTTTGTGTTTGGGGCCCTGGCGGAGGATCAGCCTGCGTGCGCTCTCTCCTTGACACGGGAGCGCAAGGCTGCATGGTATCCAGTAGGTTGGTGCGACAGTTGGGCTTGGTTGTGAAACCCCACCCGGAAAGTATACGTGGGGTAGGCAATGTGACAGTGTCAAACCTGGTAGGGCAGACCTTACTCACCTTTGGACCGGGTCCCACTTCACGCGCGAGGATTAATGCTCCCGCGTTAGTATTGGATGAAGTGGTGGGGAGACTCCCCCAGGTGAAGCTGCCTCCAGAGGTTCGGAGTTTGACAGCTGGATTAGTTCTGGCGGATGCTGGATTTGACAGACCTGGTCCGATTGACGTGTTGCTGGGTGCAGACGTTCTTGGGCGGGTGCTGTTGAGCGGCAACCGTACCTTACAGCCTGGCGGACTGGTTACACTGGAAACGGTGTTTGGCTATGCTGTAATGGGTTTGGTTTTAGCGGCTCCACCGCCTCCTACTGAGGAGGGCTGTCTGGTTGGAACTGCTCTTTCAGAAGCCGTGCAACGGTTCTGGGAGATTGAGGAACCACCTACCGCGTCGCGTATGAGCCCCGAGCAGGAAGAGTGCGAACGGTTTTACCAAAATAATACTGGGCGCCTCTGCTCTGGTCGGTTCATAACACGACTTCCTCTGCTCATCCACCGACCTCCTCTTGGAGCGTCACGTGAGATGGCTGAGAAGCGGCTGGTTTCGATGGAACGCCGAATGAGAAGAGATGCGCTCTTCCGGCAGAAGTATGTGGACTTCATGAGGGAGTACGAGGGTTTGGGACACATGTCGGTGGCTCGGACGGACTGGAGTACAGTGGAGCACTGCTTCCTGCCGCACCACGCGGTCCTAAAATCCCCGGAGTCCAAGATTCGTGTGGTCTTTGATGGGTCCGCGTCCACCTCGACTGGGGTGTCATTGAACCAGTGTTTGCATGCAGGTCCTAAGCTGCACAAGGATATCACGGATATCCTCACAAATTTTAGGAAACATCAGGTGGTGTTCGTCGCCGACATCCGGATGATGTTTCGGCAGACAGTGATCCATCCTGATGATCGTCGGTATCAGCTGATCTTGTGGCGTGAGAGCCCTGATGAACCGATGTTGGTGTACGAGCTGAATACGAATACATACGGCTTGAAGAGCAGTCCGTACATTTCAATTCGAACTTTGTTAGAATTGGCGTCTCGAGAGAGACTGAGGTTCCCTCGAGCGTCCGCCATTTTGGAACGGGACTTATTTGTCGATGACGTGTGCACCGGGGCAAACAGTGTCGAAGAGGCTTTGGTTTTGCGGGATGAGCTGGTGGAACTCTTGCGGACGGGTGGATATGAATTGCGCAAATGGATGTCCAACTCACCGGCCGTGGTGGCCGGCCTCCCCGAGGATCACCAGCAGGATCCGCACCTGTTCGAAAATGTTGAGAGCCCGCACATGTTATCAGTCCTAGGCGTGCAATATCGACCAGTCCAAGATGTGTTCACCTATCGGGTGGAACTGGATTCCCCGAGGGTCTGGACGAAGCGGCTTGTGCTGTCCACGGTGGCCAGGACGTACGATCCGAATGGATGGATCGCGCCGGTCATCTTCACGGCGAAGGCATTTATGCAGCGCCTGTGGATGGTCCAACTGGGTTGGGATGACCCACTATCCGGAAATTTGTTGAGCGATTGGCAGGTTTTCTTCTCCACGCTCCCGGAGATAAATCAGGTCGAACTGCCGCGTAAGCTGTTGCCGGCAGGGAAATGCCGAGTAACCCTACACGGGTTTTGCGACGCCTCCGAGCGAGGGTATGCAGCTGCCGTTTACTTGCGGACGGTCAGCTCCGCCGGATCGGTCGATTTGCACTTGGTAATGGCGAAGAGCAAGGTGGCTCCCCTTCGCACGCGTTTGACAATCCCAAAAATGGAATTATCTGGAGCGGCTCTTCTTGTACGCCTACTGAACCACGTGGCCTCTACCTTGAAGGACACCGTGAACCTTGAGGAGAGTGTCTACGCATGGACTGATAGCCAAATTGTATTGAGTTGGCTGCAGTCGTCATTCCATACTTTGGAGGTCTTTGTGGCCAACCGGGTCTCGCAAATCCAGAATTCGGAGACTGCCTTGGTTTGGAGACACGTGCCAGGTGAACTGAACCCAGCGGACGTGGCGTCCAGGGGTTGCACGGCACCTGAGCTTGTTGCCCACTCACTGTGGTGGAGACCAGATTGGTTGTTGGAACCGGAGACACTCTGGCCTGCCAGTTGTGTGATTGGGACCCCATCCTCTGGCTTGGGTGTCCACCTTGTCGAGACCGCTCCAGTGTCAGACACTGCTTGGTTGCTAGAACGGTATAGCTCTCTCGACAAGCTTGTTGGAGTGACCGCCTGGGTCAAGCGATTTATACACAATTGTCGCCACCCTGACAACCGGTCACGCGTTAGAGTTCTCGCCACAGAAGAGCGGAATGCCGCCCTACATCATTGGATTAGGGTTGTGCAGGAAGAACACTTTGGGGACGTATTGAAGCCCCTGCGGCAGGGACGTCCTAAGCTACCGAAGGCGATAGCACGCCTCAACCCGTTCATTGACGAGTCGGGTACACTCCGGGTTGGAGGACGGCTCCGCAACGCTAGCTTGCCGTACTCGGTGCGCCACCCCATTTTGCTGCCTAAGAAGGGGCATCTGGTGGAATTGTTGGTGATTGACCGCCACATAAAGAACTCGCATGCCAGTTGCAATGCACTCTTGGGCATTTTGCAGCGAGACTTTTGGATATTGAACAGCCGACGGGTTATTCGGAGCATCGTGTTTCGGTGCTTGCCTTGCTTTCGGCTCAAGGCAGCCACGATGCAGCCCCAGATGGGGGACCTTCCTCCTGATCGGGTCAACGAGGCTAGGACCTTCTCTAGGGTTGGGACCGATTTTGCGGGACCTTTTTTAGTGAAAACGTCGCGACTTCGAAATGCGAAGGTTGTAAAAGCGTATTTGTGCGTTTTCGTATGCCTGTCGACCAAGGCTGCTCATCTTGAACTTGTTGGTGATCTTACGACGGAGGCTTTTATTGCGGCATTGGATAGATTTGTATCCCGTAGGGGACTCCCATCTCTGATCCGGTCAGATTGTGGAACCAATTACAAGGGTGCCGACCGTTATTTACAAGATGTTGTAAAATTTTTATTTGAAAATAAGATTGATATTGGAACAGACCTCTCCCGTCGGGGTATCACCTGGACGTTCGATCCGCCAGGCTGCCCCCACTGGGGTGGAATCTGGGAGGCTTGCGTGAAGCAAGCAAAAGCCCATATGTATCGGGTAGTCGGTCAAACTGTATTGACTTTTGAGGAACTCGCGACGTTGTTTTGTAGAATTGAGGCCGTCCTCAATTCCCGTCCGTTGTGTCCGCTCAGCTCCGACCCAAATGACCTGGAAGCGCTCTCTCCAGGCCATTTCTTGATTGGTCAGCCACTTGCAGCGTTGCCGGAGCACCCCCTCCGGGACATACCCTCCGGTCGTTTGTCGCGCTACCAGATGCTGCAACAAATGGCTCAGAACTTTTGGACCAGATGGTCATTAGAGTATTTGCATGTTTTGCAGCAGCGCCTCAAGTGGACTGACAAAACCAGTCCCCCCAGAGTTGGAGACCTTGTGCTAGTTAAGGATGCTAACCTTCCGCCACTGCGATGGCGCCGGGGGCGCATCGTTAATTTGTTTCCCGGTAAGGACGGGACCCCTCGGTTTGCCGAGGTCATGGTTGGGGACTCGGTTCTGAAGCGAGCGGTAGCAACCCTATCGCGACTTCCCCTAGTATAGCGGACCGGCTTAGAGGCCGTTCCGAGGCGGGTGATTGTTCGGGCCGACCGTCTGCCCGCCCCCTTAAACTCCTCACGTGTGTACGCCTCTTTTGAGTCTGTGGTTTTGACAGTGACACTTGTTGTCAAGGCGGAGGAAAAAAGAGATAACCTCGTGGTTGCGGACCCGAAATGGAACGAGTGTTTTTGGATAATTTGGAAACGCATTTTCCTTGTTTTGTGTAATATCGCTCGCTTTGAAGACACACGGGTGTCCGAGTGTTTTGTGTGGATATTTCGGTGACATCGGAAGAGTTGGTGATTTGACGCCGCGGATTGTTGGCGATACTGCCGCGGAACACCACGGCTGCTTCTTCAGCCCGGAGACCTTCTTGATTGAACTTGACTTGACCTGACAGTTGACTGAACCTTGACAGATACCAACCGGAGTTGAAGCGAACATCGCGCCTCCCGGAATCAGGTGAGTTGAACAAGTTTTGTAGCCAATCCACTGGCTTATATGACCCGCGAAACGCGTGGCAGTTCACTCCACTCGCAATAGGCGAGGAGTTGAACAATATAGAATCGACCTTCGTTTCAAACAATAAGTTCCATACCAAGGACCCATCATACATTAGATATATATATACAAGTTATAGGTACTTACTGTTTTCTCATCGTACATAAATTAAGTCAATATTTAACAGGTCAATATATATTAGTCACGGCTCTGTTTATAGGTAGGTATCTATTTATATTTGAATGTTGTGTTTTCCGATGCAATAAAATGAATTCTTCTCTTATTTACATTCATCCTTATTCAATGTTACTGTTGCATTCCAAAACACTTTTAGGTATTAATATAATTTTCAAACCACATGCTCGACAATGCCGAATTATAGGTCATGTAAACCCTACCGAAAGCAAGACATTAAATCCCTTGGTATTAGGCGGGTTATAATGTTGTACTGAATTTCATTATAACCCGCTGGTTAATAATATGATTTCACTTTTCATAATTCTTATTACTATATGCATAAAGTTTAATTTTGCTAAACACAATTTGTCCTAGGCCATGGCCTACTTGATTTGACAAAATAAATGAAGTTTGCCTCCGTGTGAACCCCGGTCCGGAGGAGCGCGGTGTTCGAAATTCGAATTTCGAATCTAGGACCACGGCTTGTGCTTTCGAATTTGGAACGTCGCGCGCCTTCATTTGTTCACGCGTGACGAACAAATCGAGTTCTTGTAGGTGCCTATAGAAGATTTAATTTCAAAAATAATATTGAAAATGTCGAGTGATGAAAGTGTTTTGACTCCTGAGTTTATCAAATTAGATGCCATAGGCATTGTCAACAATCTGCTGCCAGAGAAGTCAAAGGAAAAATACCTAAAAGCCTACAACGATTTTGACAAATGGAAAGCTGTAAAAGGCGTAAAGTCTGTGTCTGAATCAGTGCTTCTGGTCTATTCTGAATATTTATCTACTGAGCCTGTTTTTTTGTCTCGCATAAGGTGTGAAAAGTAGAGTATACACCTCGGGGATAAGACTGTTTTAGTCTTGGGCGGTTGAACCCCTCACTGCACTCAGGACTCAGTCTTAATTCCCTCGCTTCGCTCAGGAATTAACTTATAACTCCCTCGCAACGCTCAGGAGTTAAATTATGAGTCCTTCGTTACGTTCGGGATTCAATTCGCTCCCGTGACATAAAACAGTGCTTTATCCCCTTAGTGTATAATCTACTATTACTTATTGTTCTTGACCCTGAAATGGTCATTGGTTAACGAAATACCTATTAATATTAATACATATATAAGGGGTAAACCGAATCCGATCCGATCTCCGAATCGCTAAACTTAAGTGGCAGTGGGCGGGGCACATAGCACGTAGAACAGATGGCCGTTGGGGCGGAAAGGTTCTCGAGTGGCGACCACGTACCGGAAGGCGCAGCGTGGGTAGGCCCCCCGCAAAGTGGACTGATGACCTGGTAAAGGTTGCTGGAGTTCGCTGGATGCGGGTGGCGCAGGACCGGTCACTTTGGCACTCTTTGGGGGAGGCCTATGTCCAGCAGTGGACGTCTTTCGGCTGATATGATGATGATGATGATGAAGGGGTAAACTCCGGAACCACCGGAAAGGTAAAACCACTGAAGAGACATTTTGGTCAAAATACAGATATAGGTAAATAACGTTAAAATCGGGGTTTTTTTCACCGTCGCTTGAGCCGGTTACGCAGCGATCTGACGAATTTCATGTCATGTAAAGTAATACAAAATAAGAGCCAAATTTAAAAAATACATTGGGTACTTTATGCGACACACAATTTGAGTAAAATCTAACCTGTGTCACTTTAACATGTACACTCAATCATAGCCATGGTCGCATAAAGTATTTTATCTACGCACATATCATTAGTGCTCTAAAATGCGTTCAGAAACCGTAGGAAATGACCAGCATTATTACAACCAATTTTACTATGAGAACTTTCTTGTCTGTGGTAGTAGGTAAAATCTGTACTGTAATGTTATTACAGTACAGATTTTTGTAAGGTTATGAGTTTAAATTTGGAACAGCTGTCAAAACTCAAGTGGGTCTCTATTCTAGTATCCATAGATATTAAAACAGTTATCGATGCGAAACGTCAATTCAGCGGCGCTACCACGAACTTCGAAAGTCGAAGTTCGGGTATTTCCATCTCTATCGCACTACCTTAATCGAGTGACAGGGATGCATGTATTACGAACTTCGACTTTCGAAGTTCGTGGTAGCGCCGCAGTATGTTTTTTAATCACGACATTTGATCAAGAGTGACATGAAATAGGGACATCATTCGTTTGTCTATGATTTAAAAAAACATTCGTCTTGACGTAGGATCAAATTGCCGCCATTACTTTTGTCATTTCTTTGTTGGTTTTTGCTGTTACGAAAGTAGAATTGTGAAAAGTTGTTTGTAATTCACATTTTAGTTGAAAATATGAGTAGTAGTGACTCCGAGAACGATATGCACACTCCGCCGGATATCGTAAATGCAGCCACGATTGCAACAAAGATATTTTACAGGTAGCACTATGTATAGTAGCAATGCAGGTCATTTTCCTACGGCTTCTGAACCGATCTTAGAGTACTTATGATATGTGTGTAGATAAAGTAGTGTATGCAACTGTACATAATTTAGCCTTAAAACACTCGTGTGATCCTATTATGAAACTCGCTAACGCTCGTTTCATAAAACCACACTCGTATTTTAAGGCCTCTGATTATGTATCAGTTGCATAAACTACTATTAAAAAAGGTAATATTCGATGTTATGTCACGAATGTGTTTATCTCGGTACATATTTCATAAGATAAGGTACATAAGTGTTTCTTCGGAAATGTTGAAAATAACTGTTGTCGGTTAAATTAACGTTACTAAAACCTTATATTTCATTCCTTGAAGCGACACTCCTTAACTTTGCCGAAGTTGCCGCTTCAAGTTTTTTCTAATACATGGACTCTTTCACCTGTGCAAGGAATGCACCTTCTGGTTGGAAATATAATATTTTTTATCCTTCAGCTTCGTCTGGGTTCTCTTTAATACGCGTGGGGAGTCGCGTGGGCAGCTAGTCGTGGTATTTAAATGAATGTGTCTTATAACAAAAAGCATCAATCAAGATTTTTATTGATGTTTCGATTTTTAGCGACGTTTATGAATGTTTTGATCATGTAAAATCACATTATTCAAAAATAAGTGTTATATTCTTCAAGGTTTTAGTAATTTAGACATACTTATGTAAAACAAGCGAACAAAGACATTCCAACGACTTCAAAGCGTAGGCTATTTTTGTTTAGGTTTGCTACGAATACCTACTGCATTTTTCATTCGTATTTATGGATCGGCAATACGCGTGTTTCTTCTGGAACTATAAGCGGCCATAAATAAATAAATGAAATAAATGATTTTTTCTTAAACAAGCAATGAAATATTGACGTTGTGTTCTTCATAATGGGCTTCGAAGTGTCACTTTTCGGGCGCAGCGAGACGAGAGACCCGTAATGGCATTTCATAAAAAATTGGAGGCCTAGGCCTGCAAGATGGTCTTTTTTAATTTCTATTCCACAATATGTGGCACAGGATCACGGCGTTCAGCTATGAAAATTAAAGTTTGATTTGTTGGAGTTTATTTATTTATTTCATTGCATGTTTGAGAAAAGCACTATACCTACATACCTCGGCGTGAAAAGGGGTTGCCAGCCTCATAACTATCCGTCCTCGCTACGCTCGGCAGTCTATATGTACTCGGCCGGCGACCCCTTACTTCCCGGCCTCTGTAGTAATGTACTATTATTCTGCTAGTAGGCCGTAATGGTACTTTTACAAGTCAAAATTCTACAAGCGTTTCTGAAAAAGAAGACCACTGTTAAGAAGAAACAGTAAAGGAAGTCTGTACAGCAGGCAGGCCATATGTCAGTTTCCTATCATTGTAGTCTAAGAGAACCTCGAGATAAACTTTTTTATCTACAAACTAGGCTGTTCATATAGAAAATCCATTTTCTTTCATGCACACGTGCACTGCAGCTTACAAAGCGATCTACGCTCGTGAGCCCTACTATAATTTGGTCTTATTCGTAACGATTGTGTGTAAAAGGAGACTTAACTTATAACTGCCGCTATTCTATAACTTGTTTTAAACTCTCCTCACCCGTCAACATTTTTTAATTTTTTTTTTATTACGTATAGGTACGCATTTGACCTCTATCTCGCCTGATGGTAAGTGATGATGAGGTCAAGGGAGTTACATGCATACCTAGATAGTGCCTATTAACTCTTGTCTTGACATAATGGGTATGGGGTTGTCCCGTGACCATGGATGTTGCAACAGATCCGAATCGTCGGGAGACCTCAGTGAGGTAAATAAAATAAGTTAATTATACGCGATTAAGTCCCGTTTAGTATAAATAATAATGGGTATATTAGTATATCTTGACGTCGCGATTCGTACTAACTAAGCGTAATTAGAGGTCTTGTTTCGTTACAGGTGACGGGTGAGGTGAGGCGCATTAGCGCGTTCCGAATAACAAACGGAGTGCCGTGATTGGTAAGCTTTGTGAACCGTAGTATACGAGAGTAATTCGACATGTTTTAATTACCGCTGGTGACATGGTGGCCATATGGAGTCATAGGAAGTTGGACACAGACAGTTGATGAAGAAGATCATTCTGAATTGAAAGCCTCCTAGGGACCATGCGTCAAGTGGGTGAACTGGGTTACTATTTTATATCCTATCCTATACTATTAAAATTCTTTGTATGCTAAAAAACAATTCATCGTCCAATCTGCCTACTTGTATAACTCTATTAATGACTTAATAAACATTTACCCAATGCTGTTACATGACTGCAAGAAGACTATTACTAGCTGGATGCTAGACTATGAAGAGACTGAGTTACTTCTAAATTCTTAAATGTATTCAAAATTGTCTTATATACATATAATACATTTTAATCAGTATTTTGTTGAAATATAATATTGTAACCATACATTTCCAAATGCATACCTATACACACCCACTCACATATTCACACACACACACACACACACACACACACACACACACACACACACACACACACACACACACACACACACACACACACACACACACACACACACACACACACACACACACACACACACACACACACACACACACACACACACACACACACACTCACGCACTCACTCGTGCACACTCGCACTTGTCCTCACATACCTCAATATTAGCATTGTAACATAATATAATGATAATTATATTTAGTATAGCTGTAATTATGTAAGCTTGTGCTTTCTTGCAGTAAGTGAAATTAAAATTAAAATTAAAACATGAACCTTGTATCTTAAGCTCGACAAGCTTGGATAATTACAGCGGTAACAGTTTAATTAGTAATAAGTACCTATTATCTTAAACTTAGATAACATTCAAATGGTTTTGTTATCCACCGAGTGAAGGAAGAGCGGGGCTTTCCGATACAAGCATCTGTATGCTTAATGGAAGGTTCCAACCTTATATCTAGCTAAAAAGATTGTAAAAAAACCAAATAAACTTTTTTGAATTTAAATTTTTTTTTTAATCAAACGAGCAATATTTGTATATTTTATGTATTTGCAATCACGTTCTCGCATTCAGCGATAAGACCGCCTGTTGTCTACCTCTCCCTACGTGTTATTGTATTGTTTTTCTTTTTAACTGCTTCGTTTGTGTGAGGTGTATGGGAAAAATTAAATATCTCCGTCGTTTCTCCATTTTCACCCGAGCAGAGCTCGGTCGCCCAGGGACTTTAGATTATAAGTGTAGTTCGTAGTTCTATTTCATAGTATGTAGTGTAGTATTTTTTATAGTGTTTTGTACTTATTACTGATTTAAATAAAACACTGATTGATTTTATGGTAAAAAAAATCCTAATTTGCCCGCTGGCGTCCGATTTCAGAGCTCTTATTCAGAACGCGTTCATTCCCATCACCTCACCCCGTCGCACCCTGCAACGAAGCTAGACCTCTGCCTATTACGCTTAGTTACTAGAAATCACGCGCGGCGTGGGTAGGCCCCGACAAGGTGGACTGATGGCCTGGTAAAGGGTTGCGGGAGTCCGCTGGATGCGGGTGGCGCAGGACCGGTCTCTTTGGCACTCTTTGGGGGAGGCCTATGTCCAGCAGTGGACATCTTTCAGCTGATATGATGATGATGATGACTAGGAATCAAGGCGTCAAGATATATTTGTGGGTGAACGTTGAGGTGAGCTTAAAACAAGTTACAGAATAGCGGGATTGGACTGCGGTCTAAGGATGTGGTCGAGGATATAACCACATCTTGACGACCGCTTTAGCCTAGTTGGTAGTGACCCTGCCTACGAAGCAAGAGGTCTTGGGTTCGAATCCCGGTAAGGGCATTTATTTGTGTGATGAACACGAATATTTGTTCCTGAGTCATGGATGTTTTCTATGTATTTAAGTATTTATTTATCTATATAAGTATTTTTATCGTCGTCTAGTACCCATAGACAAGCTTTGCTTAGTTTGGGACTAGGTCGATTTGTGTAAGATTGTCCACTAATATTTATTTATTATTTATTTATTTATCTTTAGCCGAAAGACGTCCACTGCTGAACAAGGCCTGACATGCATACCAATATAAAAAAACTATTCACTTTTGATTTGAAAAAGTCCACGCATCAAGTCCATGTCGCAAGATTGGCGATGTCACTAGCCGTCAGAAACAATGTTGAAATCCGTCCCCTTGCGCTACTAAGTGTTAACTCAACCGAAACAATTTACGGGCGTTGCAAAGCGAGATATGGGAGGAGAAATTAAAAGAAAAACAGGTAAGAGGTATGCGAGAGGTCGCCAGCGCTGGCCGCGAGCCAGCGTGGGGCATGCTGCATAAAGCCGTCCTTGGGAGCGCGGTTTATATAACTAGGAGCAGTATTTAAACAATGCAGTAGACTTTCTAAGCTTCAAAAATCAAATCGTGTAACGTCCAGCACATGTCATCAACTCAAATCAATAAATTGTCGGCAATGCACTTGTGTTTCTTCTAAAGTCGCATGTATCGGTAGGCTACGCTGTCTGCTTGTAGCAGGCCTTGTGCTTGTTTGTCACCGTAGTAGTACTGAAAACCTGTATTGCCTCTTCTCCAAGTCAAACCGAAAGCCAAACGACTTTTTCTTGAAAGGGAAATGGGCATTTTGTACCATCGGTGTGTAATACAGTTGAGACATATCTCGTGTCAAAGGTCTGAATCGAGAGCGGACTCAACAAGATCACAAGTATGACGCCAACGCAAAGCCTTTGCAAAAATCTCGTAACTTTCCAATACATGCCCTAATTGCCACTGAAATTATAAAAGTATAGTACTGGGTTAAAATACTGGCCATAATATCTTTATCGTTATACGTCTCTTAACTTAATGTTGTATTACTATGGTGTTTCTAAAAAGAAATGTTAAAAGTTAGAGGACGATAATGTTGTTTTAATTTTGTGCATTTGTATGTTTTGATTTTATTGCTCTACAATGATGTTATAATGTTTAAAAATAAGAAAATTGTTTAGTAATGAGTACTTAGTTAATTATGTAGCAGTAACAAGACGCCAAAGCGCTCTGTTTTTGTTTGGCTTTTGCTCACTTCTTTTTTTAATAATTAATTACGCTATCGGTGAGGTATTAGCTCAGTCACTACTGTGTTAAGCTACTGTGTAGTATTTAAGCTGGTAATCTTCCTACATAATTAAATAAATAAATGAATTGTAAATTATTACTTAAATAATTATATTTAATGGAATTTGCATTCTAGATGTTTTGGTCTTTAAAATAGCGAAAAATAGTTGAAGTGTTGTGTTTACCGAGTACTACCATGAGTTTAGTTTATTGATAATGTAAAAATAATTTATATTTACTGTTGCCAACTAAACTATAAGCACAGGCTTTCGTATACGTAACAAAATATAAGAAATTGCGTAACAATATAAATAAGTAAGTACTGGTATAGCTTTAAAAGCTATATTCCTTATCTCCACTTCACAGTCAGCAAAAGCCCAAGTACCGATAGAAAAAGCGCAAAACAAGTGGAAGCTGGTCAAGGAGCGCGCCGGAAGGCGAGGCGACAGGTGGGGGAATGGCCGCGCTTCCGGTCGCGCGGCGGCTTCCGGTGTGCGCACGAGTGGAGGCGGGCCACGAAACAAGAGTTAAGATTTAAATCGGTGTACTGACCATTTGGCCGAAATATTTTTCGCCAAATTTTACTTCCCATTTTGCAGTAGTTTCATTTCCCAATCTAGCGAATCTTTAGCACATTTATAGATCGCATTTTATTCATTTGGTCAAATCATTATTTGATATACCTAATTTACTAATACTTACATTACAAAAGTATTATGTGAGTACCTACAAACGTCTAGAGTATTTTTCTAGTATAACAAGTAAGCGAAAAAAGTAAGTTATAGTTTTGTTATACTACGTCTCTTATAGGTATTGATTGAATAGAATAGAATAGAATAGAAATGTTTATTGCGTGTTTATTGTTATATTATATGAATATTATAGAGTGAGATCGTTAAACAATATTTTGGGAAGAATATTTTATGCCAAACGATACATTTGACTAAATGATGCAGGGTAAAATAAAACATGAACAAGTAATTAATTTTATTATTTGTTAAACACTAATTTGCCAAATAAAAATTTCATAACTGTAAAATTGCGATAAGTTGTTTTGACTATTGATTCTTTGCCAAATTATAATTTGAGAAAAATAGTTTGGGACGTGATACTTTGTGAAAAGTGTTTTGCCCATGCATTAGTAATCCATTTAGATTAGATAGGTCAATAAAAAGGTCAGCGTTTGAGGGAGAGGGGTTGCGGTCCCAGATCTGGCTCGTACCTGGGCCAGCATATTTCGTTGGCAGTGCAGCGAGATAATGCTGCGATACTGGGCACATTTGCGCCAGAGCCATAACCAAGAACTTCGAATGTCAAAGTTCGGGTATCTCTATCGCACTTACTTAACTCGAGTGACAGGGCTGCAAGTACACGAACTTCGAGATTCGATTTTCGTGGTAGCGCCGCAGGTGCCGCCTGCCATGCCGGGGCTCTGTTAGATGCGCCAACCTGAGAGGGTTCACTTCGACAAAGCTTATTGTGGATTATATTATTTGTATGCTATTGACGAGGCCTGTGGCTGATTATTTGCTTGTTTGGGTTTTTTGGCGAAGTGTGTTGCGAAGGCTTACTGTGTTAGACGAGACCTGCGTTGTGGCTTTCTTATTTGATCGTTTTAATACTATATTTTATCTTTTGGAAATAAATTAATTGGAGAGATTAGATAGGTACAACATGAAGTTATGCTAATGCGGTTGGAAGATGTTATTATTGTATCTTTGCGGCAGTCTCTTCCACAAAACAAAAGCAAGTTCTTAGACTGTGCTGCTTGTCCACTGTGCACTGTGTTGTCTCTGTCCCGCGACAGTGTGCTTTACCCGCGATAGTAAGAGCGACAGAGGTCGATATAGGTGCAGCAGCCGTAGTCCCATTCCCACATTTAATTAGATAAAATGCTAAACATAGTTTTTTTTTACTGAAATAAAAACTAGTGAAGTTCGCAGTACTCTTATCATGAAAGTTAAACGTCCTAGTCAACGTCGAGGGTTGCACTTGTGTGACATGAGCACTCTATGTCAAATCAATATGGGTTAAATTCGAAATAAGAGGATTTATGTAGAAAGTTTGTCTTAATTAAGAATGAACATTTATTTTCTAAAGTAAACAAGATAATAATTGATTCGTGAGGAAACCGGTCTAATCCCAGCAAGGTCTAGTTTTCCCTCTGGGTTGGAAGGTCAGATGGCAGTCGCTTTCGTAAAACTAGTGCTTATGCCAAATCTTGGGATTAGGTGTCAAAGCGGACCCCGAGCTCCTTCAGGGGCATAACCGGGAACAACGCTAGGAGGATGATGATGATAACACAAGATAATAATTTACATAAACTAAATTAAATTAAATCTAAGTTACATCTAAAAAAAAAGATGCTGGCGGCATTGCAGCGCTGAATTGCGATGCTGATGCGTTTCGCGAGAAAGCCGCCAGCTCTTCGGTCACCAAGTTACATAAACCAGACGTTCGCGATTTCCGCAAATAACTTATGCGCACTGTGACCCCACGGACCGAGGGTCTCAATGCCACAAGGTACAAAGTTGTAGTCTCTGGCGATACCTCTATTCGACTATAATAGGCTAGGACTAGAAGACTAGGACGTTTACCTTTCATTCGTTATCAAACATAGACTTATCTCTCATCTTCAATTTATAACGATAGTCTAGATGCAACAGCGTTTTTCGTGGCCCCACACTGTAGAAACGAGCGGTTTAAGAGCCTCTAGACACGCGCGGAATCAAAGGAAGGTGTCTAATGTACAGTTTAAACACTTCTGCAACCTTTATCGCTGGGTTTTAAAATATCACTAGGATTATTTTTAAACCGTTCGTGGCCGCTTCGCTAAGGTGCACAACGGAATGTTATCTCGCTCATATTTGAAGCAGCCCAAGGCACATTCGTAGAACTGGTCCTCCAAATCTTACTATACTTATGCAATAAATTAATTCTATTCTATTCTATTCCAAATATTGGGGTTAGGTGCCAAGGCGGACCCCGGGCTCCATAACGGTCCAACCGGGAAGACGCTACGAGGATGATGTTTTGCAGCAGCCCAACAGCAAAAATACCCTGCACCTTACAGAAGATCATAGTCATAATAACACCACAACTACTTATTCTGTGGAACACGTGGAAGGAAAAAGGAGCCGTAGAAGATCAGCAACCCGTTGGACCGACGTAGTAAAGGAAATCTGTAAAGGGAAATTGCAGACGTCTATCCGGATGGCCGACAAGAGATTGGCCTGGAGAGCATTAGTGTGCAAAGCGACGACCTCGTGTAGTCACGACTCTCAGTCATGAGGATGCGACGAAGAAGTAGAAGACTTATTCTGTAGGTATGTTGTGTTGTGTTCCAGACCCCTTATCATGGTCGGCCTTATCACGCGATAAGTGACAAGATCGAGCGTCGTCTCGTTCTATCGAACGGTGTCAGCCAGTGACGGGCGCTCTATCCTATCACTTATCGCGTGATAAGGCCGACCATGATACGGGGTCTGGTGGTGATTAAGGTGGAGGAGAGGCTGTGTTGCGAGGGAGGGACCTGCTAGTCGATCAAGTCACGCATTGTATGCGCGTCTGGTACATCTAAATGTCGCTTTTTGTGTGGGAAAATGTCACTTGTTGTCCTAACGTGCGTTCGTAAAGTTACTTGATCACCCTTCTGTGTTTGTCTCTAGCTGTTAACGTATAACTATATTAAGTATTATCAATAAAGGGTCAATGCGCTTGTAATCGTTCAGACCCCGTATCATGGTCGGCCTTATCACGCGATAAGTGACACGATAGAGCGTCCGTCACTGGATGACACCGTTCGATAGAACGAGACGACGCTCCTATCTTGTCACTTATCGCGTGATAAGGCCGACCATGATACGGAGCCTGGAGTAAGAGTCTGCTTACCATCAGGCAGGCCGTATGCTTGTTTGCCACCATTACTGTATTAGAGAAGATCAAAGCAGAGAGAATAACGAAGTGTGATTCACTTCTTAGCGATGTACAGGGTTGAATTGCATCTAAAGGTCATACTTGCCTATGTAGGTAAATATGCGGAATGATTATTCAACACTTTATCGGTATTTTAAAAGTATATCGTTAACAGAAACGTGCCATTACTTGTAATAGTAGAAAGAGCGCCATTACGCGCCGCGAGTCTTTGTAGGAGTCACGTTTGGCGACCTTTGATGTCGAACTGTCACCGGTGGATGATCTAATGGGAGCACATAGTTGTATAGAAAGGTCTATATGTTTTAATCGTATGTACGATCATATGAGTTGGCCGAATTGCAACAAAGTAGTCCATTCATTCATCGTGGTTACCTACTATGGGCCTCATAAGAAGGCTCATAGTAACCCAAAGGGCTATGGAGAGGGCTATGTTGGGAGTTTCTCTGCGCGATCGCATCAGAAATGAGGCTATCCGCACCAGAACCAAGGTAACCGACATAGCCCTCCGAATCGCTAAACTTGAGTGGCAGTGGGCGGGGCACATAGCACGGCCGTTGGGGCGGAAAGGTTCTCGAGTGGTGACCACGTACGAGAATTCCAAATACAGTTTTATAAAAAGTCGGCTACGTTAAATTATCTTAGCTGAAATCATGTTTGGGGTGCATTCGGTATAGATTTTGACAGCTAATTAAATGAGGTATGTTACTTTTCGAACAAGCAGCAAGTTAGGGCTAAACTAACGCTAAAGTCTCATTTCCTCATAAAAATGACAATTACGTCTACCTAACGTATTACGTACGAAACGTTACGCAATCGACCAGCGGCTGGTGGCTGCTTTGTATAAAACTGTTAAATTCTTAAACCTTTTCCTGGCATTGTATCTTGTGGGGTAGTGCATATTTTTTTATGCTCTTTTTGCAGTATGTTTGCCCCACAAACCGCAAATGAGGCTTATACTAACGATTTTTTCAAGTTGCCAAGAAAGGGGGTTAAGAAATAGTGTTCAGCCACATCAGCCTTAACCCCTAAATGGGTAACGGCAACATATTTGCCGTGATAGATGAAATAAAAATATTGTATTCTGACTGATTCACGTTCAAAATTTTTATTGACAGAGTTGTCAAATAGTCAAAGGGTTGGACTTGTGACCGGCGACCAAAAGGCTCCAACACTTATCGCAAACGGCACGGTAACAGTAAAATGATCATCATGTCAGCCGAAAGACGTCCACTGCTGGACATATGCCTCCCAAAGAGTGCCAATGTGACCGGTCCTGCGCCACCCGCCTCCAGCGGACTCCCGCGACCTTTCTTAAAAATACTCTGACTTTACTCCTCGTATAACGCACACAAATACACCCGCAGAGTAATGAGAACCCAGTCAGGTGTGTAAGTTAACACTGAATGCCGGAACATAAAGATTTTTAAAACAACTCGAGTGTGCTTCCTGTTGCTTCCGAGTACGAGTCAATGTGGCTTCCAGGTCGTTATGTAAATGATTTCAAATCCGTTCTTCTTTGGTTTTCTTTTGGATTGTAGTAGTCTGAACGTAGGGTTGAATTCAGGAACAATGTAAGGCGTTATTCCTGTAGACATAAAAGTCCTGTAAAATGCCTTGTTAACACTTAATGCCGATATATAAAGCATTAAGTCAAACAGACAAATTATGGGCAAACAGCCATTCTTGCATTACTTGATATTCGTTAGGAAAATGTCAAACCGCGTGTTCGCTTGGTTCATATCCGCAATTATTCTAGATCCTTGAGACAAAACGTAGGTAGTAATGACATGAACACATTTATCCCCCTACTTACCGTTTTTTAATTTTTAAAAGCAATAACTAAAGTATATTGAAAGTTTAAATGGCAAAAGAGTCAGATAGAGAAACCAACTTAAACGCCATTTTTTTTACATAAAATTATCTGCAAGATTCTTCTGCGACTACAAAATAAATCTCACTATAACTACAAACTACATTCAACGCCAAGAACCTTCAAAATTTATCACCTATCTCCGGTGAATCCAAGCAGTTTAGAGTGCACAGTAAAAAACGGCCAAGTCTAAATTGAAAACACGTGTACATACACGCACTAAATCACCCGGAACGCGTCTAGACGGGTAATTTAGGTACCTGACTCATGCCTGATGCCTAGCTTTGACCTAAGAGGCAACAATAGCACATTTCCCCTATGAGAATTTATATTGCTTGATTGTATCTCTGCAGTTTGGTAATTTATTGTCTTAAGTTCGAGAAAACGGCTAAACGTTTGGAAATGAAAACAGGGGTTTTAATAGATGTATAAATCAGGTTTAGTACTATAATCACTGGAATTTGGAATTGGAAAAATATTATCAGTTAAATTGTATTGTAATGGACTATTAACTCTAATGTTTTCTGTTGTTTGATACTATACCAAGGGCACGTTCGTAATCCCGTTAAGTGGAATAGAAAGCAAAGAAATCTTTTTTCCGTCACAATATCATTTTCATTATCGAACGAGGGAGCGAAGCGAACGAAGTTCTATGCTTGAGCTTGGGTCGAAAATTGTTTGTATGTCCAAATGTTTGTATGTTGTCCTCCTCTACAGGTCGCATATCTCAACCGATTCTAGTGAAATTTTGTGAGTAGCTTCGTTAATTATACAGATTTTTTTGTGGAGTCACTTTATCGAAATAATAAAAGACAGGCTTGCAACTTCTATAGGTCACAGAATAATTATTATCGGGGTGAGCAGTGCAAGGTTGCGGAACCGCGTGCGAAAGTGCCCTTGTGGCCTATTTGCAGTATAAATAATTGATTTTGACTTTGATTTTGAAAAAAACTACCAGCAGGAAGAGATGCGTCAGCCACGCTAACAATGCTATTAGTGCTTTTTTTTAAACCGGTCCGCTACCTCGCACACCTTTGATGGATCACCCTTATAAGGATAGACGACGCTCATCAGACTAGTCCACCATTCCATGTCAAGGGCAATTATTGCCCTGAGACGATCTGCCCTTTCCAGCGATCGTGGTCCGGCCGGGATATCCCACGACCTTTTGCGTCACGACTTTACCAACTTGCTTTAAAACGTCACAACTATATCCAAACGTGTGGTTAATAGACCTTTCTTGACGCGCTATTGTTTAAGTTATGGAAGCCATTATTTTAGTGTAGGAAAAGGGCAGATTAGTGAAGGATTCGGGAAGGACTTACGCCCTTTTTCTTGTACTGGTAGTTTTACTGATGAGCGTCTTTAAAGGTCCCGTTTATTAGTTGTTTGAGGTAATATATTGTGTGTGTTCCTTTGTGAAGTTAATAAATTGAGTTGCACGGTAACTGATAGTTTATTGATATAGTAAAGGTTAGTAATAAAGCATAATTGCATGTTATTGAGCCCAAACGGGATGTTGCTGTTAGATAAGGAAATAGTGCGAACTAAAGCCACTTTATTACGAATTACTAGAACATTTTTATTACTGTGAGATGAAAATGAAACCGATTTCGATTCGAAATGTTAATCCCAATAGAGCACCAGTTAATTGGGTTGGCAAGCCCTAACTGCAGATACTTAATCTAACACACAGCAAAAGTATAATCATGTTGCTACAGTCACCTTATAAAAGGAGAACAAAGCGAACCCATACTTTGGCGGGAACAGGTATTGTCGAAGCACATCTTCTATTCGGCAGTTGAGGAGGGCAAGCTAAAGCATGGCGGACAACTCCTTAGGTACAAGGATGTGCTTAAGCGCCACATGCATGAGAAGCAGGCAGCCAACCGCCAAAAAAGGAGATCCTTGGTAAAAAAAGACATCAATCTGAATGCCGTCGATGTACAGAACTTAATGATAAACGGGACGAGCTGAAAGCCCGACCACCTGCGGTGATCAGCTATAATTTTGTGAATGGTGTGCTCACGTGCCCGTTGTGAGCCACACCAGCACATAAACGACATCAACGCCAGAGTTGAAGCAGTAACCATCATGCTCCTAGCGTTATTCCCGGAAATGCCCCTAAAGGAGCCCGGGGTCCGCTTTGACACCAAATCCCAAGATTTCGCATAGGCACTAGTTTTACGAAAGCGACTGCCATCTGACCTTTCAACCCAGAGGGAAAACTAGACCTTATTGGGATTAGACCGGTTTCCTCACGATGTTTTCCTTCACCGAAAAGCTAACGGTAAATATTCCGTACATAAGTTCCGAGAAAGTCATTGGTACGAGCCGGGATTTGAACCCACGACCGCCGCCTAACAGCCGCATGCCTGAACTACTAGGCTACCGTAGTTGAAGCAGTAACCGTGGCTGAAATATACATTTATGTCAGCGTCATTCCTGTAGACGATTCAATGGTTAACAATTTAGGTACATTCAAATTATGCTCAGGTCATAAAGTTATGAGCCGTAAAAGCTTACATATACCTTTGGGGCCACAGGAAAGACGGATGAACGTACACAATTTTTAAGACCTAACTACTGTGGCAACCAGTCACTCAGATCATAATGAACTTAGAATAGTTGAAACTTGAAACCCCGATATTTTCATTTCATAGTTCAATACCTCAACATCGTCTCAACTGATTTTGTTGAAACGTAGCTAAGGACCATCTTAGGTTTAGGACAAAAAACCGCATTAAAATCGGTCCATTCGCTAAGGCTGTACGATGCCACAGATACACAGACACGTCAAACTTAACACCCCTCTGTTTGCGTCGGGGTTTAATAAAGATAATATATAGTATACTCATACAGAGAGGTACACACTTGATTCTCAATGCTCTGGCGACCTTAATCACCACCAGGACTACACTTATAATTATGTGTAATGTATTAGTATAGTTACATGTATTATGACAGTTTAATCCGTCGGGTTTTGCCCGCGCAGGTGTATCTTATTATGGCGAACTCCCGGGCAAAAACTACCCGCAACGGATAAGTTAAACTACAGTCTAACTATTGGTATCAGTAGTATAACGCGTCGATTCTAAATTATAGGAAATAATCCCTTTACACAAAATGATCCCTAACCACGGGGACAATTTATGAATTTATAAAACAGGGATACACTTTATAATTATTGTGGAAGAGATATTCCAACAAACACTCTCCTTCTTAACTTGCCCTGTCGAGCGTCTCTGGTCTAGCTGCAGTATCAGCCATAACATAAGTATTTTAAGCCTTGTCATGGTTTCAATTGGCATTAACTAGGTCCCTGGCTGGTTTGTTTGTGTGCTTGTGTTCTTTGTATTTAAGACGCTGTCAACACCAAAATGCCCTTGAGGATTTTGGATAGCGTGCACACTATTTGTATCGGAGTAAACGAGAGCGAGTGTTACTGGGCGGCCCGGTTTTTGAAGATAAATAAATATTGAAATAAAAAAGGGTGGATTTTTTGTGAAATATGACTTGCCACCGGTTTAGGTATGAATATGTTGACTTCAAGTTTTTAATTGCAGACCCATACGTCAAAAAAATAGAACCGTTTAATGTGATTTTCAGACCAATCTGTGCAATTATTTTCTATCGAGCCGTTTTCGTCAAATTATGTATCGAGCCCATCTACGGTCTTTGAAATATGGTGAATATTAACATATATTTTATTTGATGTGCTAGAACAAATATTTTTTCTTAAAAAAACTGTTTAAATAACATCAAAGTCACCAAATTAGGTCTTGTCAGCCTCTTAACACAATATCTGTTAACTTATTCTTCAATAGTCGACATTTCTGTGCGGGAACGAACGACTTTTACTACCGATCCTCTATACCACAGCGTAGTTCATTGCTGCATAAACAAATTACAGGGTAAACACTGAAGTAGTTCCGATGAATCAGTTGGTTGAGAGCGACTATAGCCGCGTTGCCGCACATGCCATAGGGAGCTATTTCACATCCAGCATGGAGCAAAAAAGAACAATTATTTTCCTTTAATTATACTTATCATTTTTGGTAGCATGCGTTACCTACTGCTACTGCTTAACATAAAAATAATGTAATGTACTGCGTATAATAGTTAGAGTGTATCGAACTTGTCCGGACGTGTTATGAAATGTTTTTGCAAGGTGGGGCGAAAGTTTCATCTCATTTGGGCGGCTTTTTACTGGCAAAGTTGGACGATAAGTTCGCGAGGGAATCTAACAAGGTTTTGATGTGGAATAGGAAGGTGCGAACGGCAGGAGATTTTGAGAGGAAATTTAAGTTAATTATTATAATCTCTACTTTTTTGACGACCGCTTTAGCCTAGTTGGTAGTGACCCTGCCTACGAAGCAAGAGGTACTGGGTTTGAATCCCGGTAAGGGCATTTATTTGTGCGATGAGCACAAATATTTGTTCTTGAGTCATGGACGTTTTCTATGTATTTAAGTATTTATATCTTTATATAAGTATGATTATCGTCGTCGAGTACCCATAGTACAAGCTTTGCTTAGTTTGGGACTAGGTCGATTCGTGTAAGATTGTCCGCAAAAATATCTATCTATTTTACGACGTCGTAATTTTTACTTTTCCTATTGTAGTTATATTAAAATCAGCTAGGTATTATACACTTGGAGAAGGCCTATGTCCAGCCGAGGCCGTCTTTCGCCTGATATTATGGTGATGATTCAACACTGGTAGCGGGTTCAATACAGGTATTGGGGTTTTGAAGTGGATACTTCTTTGCTCGCGTTCTTGTAGGGGTACAGTTCAAAATGTATCACGTGACTTCCGGAATAACTTTTTGTAGAGAAGCCTAATCTGATTTCAAATAATTGTTTGTTACATGTTTTAATCCTTCTTTATTTGCCATTCGTTGTTAATCACAAAATGTTATTTAGTTTGTGTGGCGGACATGAAAATAATGCTGTAACGACCGCCATTTTCAATTTATCGCGAGTCATATGAGCGAGCTACGTCAGTCAATGTTGTCAAATATACCGATTTATCTGTACTTATACAGATTTTAGTGAATTAATTCAGATATACGGGTACACCATAATAGCAGGCTTGGTCGGTTTTTTTTATTAGGGTGCCATAGCCAACAAAGAAGTATCAACTTAAACTTAATTAACGGTTGTATTTCCGACACAACCCGCTTCTTTTTTAATAGCACCGTTGTTGGAAACACTGTAATCTATGTTTAGGTATTTATTTATCTTTTTTGATATTTTAAATGTCTCAAAAAGATTGTTTATTAGGCGAACGCAGTTTTAGAATATGTAGTTTTGATTACATGTTTGTTAAAATTTCACTTGAACCC
Source organism: Epinotia ramella (assembly GCA_947578815.1). Taxonomy (NCBI): domain Eukaryota; kingdom Metazoa; phylum Arthropoda; class Insecta; order Lepidoptera; family Tortricidae; genus Epinotia; species Epinotia ramella. The sequence goes on from OX388205.1 coordinate 28,468,367, forward strand.
TATACCTAATTTTTTAAATTCTAGTATAATCATGCAGTTCTCCCTTATTTTTTTTTATTTTTTTATTTATACAAGGAATTTTAACAGCTATAAAATATTCGCTAAACTTTATAAATAGCAATACAGAGCCAATTATAGGAACTCGCAAATAGAAACTGAATATAGTTGTATGTTACACAGTACACGCTATATGATAACATTTGCACAGTATGTGATACAAAATGCTACAGTATGGAATATAAGTATCAAAATAACAATATAAAGAGCAAAAGAAGAAACAAATTCTATATGAGCAACGAGTGAGAACCGAGGATCGATCATATACACGCTATACATTTGGTATACATGTGTTTCGCGCCTACATTTCAGTACTACATCGGTACGCATAGAAGCGAACGCTCTTAAAATTGATATCAAATCTGAATACAAAACGTAAGTGTCTAATAGACCCCTTATCCCATCACCTGTCCCCCTGACTATAATCGGCCTCAGAGGGTGAAGGGCGGAGGGGGTAGGGGACAATCTCGAAGCACCAAACTCGTAAAACTTATGAATTTATGACAAAAAAACACGTAAGATATTGTCTGCGATGAACGTTTTTTGTGACGTGAGAATTGTTGGAGAGAGATTTTCTGAGAGATATTACATTAAAGTGAGAGTTAGTGGTGTGGAAAGTTGGTTGATTTGTAACAAGAAGATAAAAATATCAAATTGCTATCAATACATTATTTGCGAGATCACCAACTTGCTATACCATAATAACATTCTATTCAGCAATCAACATTTGAGCGTATTTATTTTTTTGTAACTACATAAATGGGCTCTCGAAAGCGGTCCACACGCTTTCGAAAAGATAAAAAACAGGGTTTTGCGTAAAATCATTAAAAAATCGTATTTAATAAATAATAATAAGGAAAACACGAAAGGAACTGAACGGGTACTGAGCTCGTAGTAAACATAACGCACCTGAATCAACCATACAAAATTCCAAACTGCTGCTATTGTTGCTTAAAAGTATATCAGGTGAGGAAAAATTTAGCAGATACTAAATATTGCCACCATTTCATTGATTCTAATGATCGCAGCGCCGGTAGACCCCCGACAAGGTAGACTCATGACCTGTTAAAGGTCGCGGAAATCCTAAGGATGCGGGTGGCGCAGAACCGGTCATTGTGGCACTCTTTGGGGGACGCCTATGTCCAGCAATGGATATCTTTCTTGATACGATGATGATGAACGAAATATTACACCATTCTGCACAAAATTAACGCACGAGTTTACCACTGATGCACTCTATAAAGAACTAGAAGCTACTATAGTTAACTGCTCCATAACTTATAAGGCTGGCGTCACACGGCGCAACAAATCTCCGGCGGTAATAAGCGTCAAAATACAGCGGCTAATTCTTTCGCGAGGTGCCGCCTAACGAGCTGCTCTATAAACCATGGCTTACTGCCGGTGGGGTACTGCAGGATATAACGTTTTCCTTTAGTCCACTACTATCAAATGAGCACCATTTCTTTACAATCTATCGAACGAGAGAGCGTAGCGTAGCGAAGTAAGTTCTATGCTTCAGCTTGGTTCGAAAATCGTTTGTTTGTCCAGTGTGTTTGTCCCGCTGTTTACCGAATCTCGTGAAATTGTGTGAACAGGCTCGGTTTCTAGAACTTACAGAGCCACTAGTTTTTAACGCCCGTATTCATAAACGTACTTCAAGCCTGTTTTAACTAAAATAGCGTTAAAATTCGTTTGTCCCTATCTGTCACTTTGACATTTGTGCTCGTAAGAAAGGGACAAAGCTCATTTTATTTAGCAGAGGCATTTTACGTTTTATGAATAAGGGGGTAAATATCTACCTAGTCCATGAACCTATAATACTCTGGACAGGCTATGATAATAATAATACCACGTGCGAGCGAGCTGGTAGCATACAAATCTCGATGAGTGTGACAGAAAGGGAAATATCATTCATTGTCCTTGTCATAATTCCACTTTTTTTTATTTATCACAACTGATTTAGTATGAAGTTGTGGCACATCAACCATTACCCGTCCAAATGAAGTAGGTTGTTTATGGCAAGTCATCATTTTAAGACCAGTTCTTAATTTAGCTGCATATGAGCCTTTCCGTCCCTCACTGTGGCATCACGTACAGCCTGTCCTGAGTATTCTAGGTCCATGACCTAGTCTCATTTACGGAAAAAGCTAGTTTTCCATGGAAACGCACGAAAGACGCTGAGCAAAGCTCGGTCTCCCAGGAGTGGGCATTATGTACAACAAACCTCTGGATCAGAGACATTATCATCGTTTTTATTCATTATCATCGTTGTAATGTCAATCGTGTTAAATAAAACTAGGATAATCGCATCCATCAACTAATGCTCCAGTAAAGCATAGCTTTGTGTGTCCCTCTCGCTTACTCCTCCGTGGAAGCCATAAATAAGCAAGAGACAACACCTTGTTAACTGGCATAATGAACGACGGAAAAATAACCGCCTTACAACGCCTGTTTCCCTGGCCAACTCTTAAAATTATATTTCGAAGTACTGGGTTTATGATGCCTACTCATTATATCGGTACGAGAGTCCTGGACATGTATTTCAATAGATTTTTATTCGTAAAGCCTGATTGCTTATTACAAAATGTTAAAGCTAACTTTCATGACGTCAACACATTAACAATTAATAAGTACATATATAAATATAAACATTAAAAAAAAATGCCACATCTGGTGATAAATCGGCAATTACGCCCGCTACTCGTTTTGAAAATCTCGCTTTCTGGCCAGGATATTTAGGTACGTCTCCCGTAACTCAATGTTTGCTTCATGAAAACAATGTTGAAAATGGGTTGCTAAATATTAAGAAACCATTTCTGTCCATTAAGTATTCTTATAAGTATGTAAGTATTCTTATGTACATCTTTATTTCTTTTCTAAATAAACAAAAAAATTATGAAGGACAACTTACATTCATACAATCCATACTAATATTATATATATTATTATAAATGCGAAAGTGTGTCTCTATGTCTGTCTGTCTATCTGTTTGTTTGTCTGTTACCTGTTCAAGCTTAAACCGCTGAATCGATTTAGCTGAAATTTGGTATAGAGATAGTTCGAGTCCCGGGCAAGGAGGACATAAAACAGTTTTTATACCGGAAATTAACACATAAGGTGAAATCGGGGTCGAAAGTTTGTATGGAGCTACGATATAAACGAGTTCCATGCGGACGGAGTCGCAGGCAGGAACTAGTACAGAAGAACAGTGCAAGTTAAATAAAAACTTTTACTAAATAGCTAGTAAAATCAGGATTCAATACCAGTGCAGATAAGGGCGCGCAATCAAAAGGTGAAGTAGATTGGTAAAGTTAGCTTCGAGTTTGGCGGCCACTGTCCGCCACCACCTGGCTGGCACTGGAATTAAAAGGTTATCTAGACTGGAAACCGTGTTGATTGTGATCGTTAGGAGGTTTGAGCGTTTAATTATCCCCTCGTATACCTACGGCTCCGTGCCAAATATTTGAAACTATTATTTGGTTATTCGATATTTCGTCATCTAAGGGGTTAACTAGTTTTTGAGGAAGATTTTTTTGATAATAAGAAGAAGTATGAATTTTACCTGTATAAATCTTACTTGTGACCCTACCACCAATCTTGAATCATTTAATTACTACTAGTTTTGAAGTTTGAAGCGATTACCATAATTTCCCCGCTTTGTAGCTGAAATTCGCCACCCGTCTAGCGGGTTTTCAGTAGCAAAATTATTCAAAATGATTCGTTTTCAAAGTAAAAATGCATGCAATGATTGTGATTATAATATAAACCAATTTAATAAGGAAAAGTAAAAATAAAAAGTCAGGATTAAATCACATACTTATATGTATAATTAAAATCAATACGAAGATACGGTAGCCTAGTGATTCAGTGATCACGTAACATTTCGAACGTACCGTTAGGACAACTCAACTGACATTTTTCCATATTTAGAGAAGATTTATCTACCTGACGCGCGTACAATGTGTTACGTGATCGACCCGCAGGCATGCGGCTGTCAAACGGCGATCGTGGGTTCGAATCCCGGCTTGTAACAATGAGTTTTTCGGAACTTATGCACGGAATATTTACCGTTAGCTTTTCGGTGAAGGGAAACATAGTGAGGAAACCGGTGTAATCCCAATAAGGTCTAGTTTTCCTTCTGGATTGGAAGGTCAGTTTGCAGTCGCTTTCGTAAAACTAGTGCATATGCCAAATCTCATTTAGTACATACATAATCGGGAATAACGCTAGGAGGATTATGAAGATGAACAAAATCAAAAAGGAATGTGGTTATAACATAACCGTAACATACCGTTTTATTTGGCCTATTTATTTTCCGGACTAGTTGCCGTAGCAGCTACGATCGTAGCTCGCTACGACGTAGCCCCGTAGAGGGTTGTTTACCAAAACAACATGACTTGCTTAAAATTTCAGGATAAAAACTCGCCTCACCTGATGGTAATTGATGATAGTGTTTCTATTTTTGGCGTTTATATAAAAAACGTATCTTTCTGTGACATCGTATGTCCCAAACGGATGGACCGATTTAAGTGTGGTTTTTTTATTAGTAAGACTTCTCTGTCCAGACGGTTCTTAGCTATGCTTAATGTGTCAGGGGTGCTACAAATGATAATTCAAGTAGTTATACTATATTTATCTGTTTTTAATCTTACTTGACAGAAACAGTTCGTCAATAAAGTTTTTCGTCATAATTAATAGTTAATACAATTGAAGAATTAGCACTATTTTATTTATGAATGCGATATCTTATTAAAACGGCAAATTTCGACAAAAAATCAACCCCTAATCTATAGATTCAGATGATATATCAAAGAACGGAAAACTGGTTGATTTTTCATACAATACCCGAAGCATAATTTCGAAAAGATGAGATAAATAAATAAATAAATAAATAAATATTAGGGGACAATCTTACACAAAGATTATAATTATTAGAGAGATTTAGATTTAGATTTATATATTTCACAATATACAATTACAGTATAAATTAAACCTGTTACATGCATTTATATTATGATCGTCAAATAGAATAAGAATTGTAATAAAATGTCAAGTTACATTTTGGTTCAAATTATAGTCACAATTCATTAATAGGCAAAAGAAAATAAATGACTAAGTTAATATCACATAAAGATGATAATTTATTTATATAAACTGGTTCCGTATCTTAAACGCAAAAATCTTAACCCTTCCTTTCGGCTCTGCCGTGGTCGGTCAACAAGCGACGTATAAAGGTGTCCTATTTAACATTCCCTGACTTGTAGGGAGGGTGGTTTACAAAAACACGATGACTGGATAAAGCGTCTTTATTGGCGCAGTGGGCTGGTTGCTTTATGCCACAACGAAGAATTTTATTTTAAAATCAATGTTAATACAGGGCTATAAATACGAAATTCCCCGTGTGGTGTCGGGTTACTTCACCCATTTCTTCCCATGGGTGTCGTAAGAGTCGACTAAGGAAGCAGGGTTGAAGTGTGTAGTGGGCGATGGGCTAGCAGCCTATTACTGCGATATCACATTTTGTCGATCTTCTTTATGCTCTCATCATTTCATCTAATCATTTATGCTAAAAGTGGCACTGGAACATAAGTTTCATATGTTCTGCCTGCCCCTTTTCGGAATAAAGGAGTGAATCTATGTATGTATGTAGGTATGTATAAATACGAAGATGTTATCTCTCACCAAAACATTCGTTTCTGCACCTACTACTTAGTTTTACTATGCATTAGGCCATCTTTCCACTACCCAAAGGTATACTTTTGTAACTGCTTTATCTGCATGAGGTGTGCAATAAATTTGGTATTTGTATTTTATTGTATTGATTTACAAATATTTCTACACAAGATATTACAAAAATAAGAATAAAACGGAACTGGGGTTAAATGATCGCTTGTAAAGAGTTCAATAACAATTTTTTAATGCTGAATATCTATGGTTTTTAAAGATTAGATTGAGACAGATTTTTGAGAATTTCATGTCTTTACTTCCTACTTACTTTGAATGTTTATTCAAAACTCGACACAATTTCCAAGTAACATACGAATTATTGATTAAGGTATGAAAGATATTGAGAAAAAAAAATACAATATATTTATTCGTGACATACACAACACAGATAATAAAAGAAGCATTATTGCATAATGCAGTCCGCTTGGAATATTGAATCGAGCGACTTCACGGCGGCATTCAGCCTCGTTAACAGGTGACTAGACTGACCAGGGTACGATGTTGTATATCGTCGTCAAAGACATGAATACATTTTAAGCCGTATTACAATGGAATAAGGTCCATACGTGTAAAAATGATCTTCGTCGTCGACGTACGATAGAAGACTTTTACGTTACTAGTGAAATTTCTAGTGTTTCCAGTCTTTTTATACGGAGGCAAAACTTGGTCACTGAGACTGCAGGACCGTCGAAAAATCGACGGTCTAGAGATGTGGTGTTGGAGGCGACTCCTAAAGGTACCTTGGACGGCGTTCCGAACTAACAACTCGATCATCAAGGTTTCCGCATAAAAGGCAGACGCCATTGACTATATTGTTGTCCAGTAGGTACCTTTTTGGTACCTAATCAGCTTACTGCACGACTTAGCTGTACGATTTTTAAGTATAGTATTTTTGTGCAAAAATAGAAGAAAATAGTGGATGGTATATGAAAATGTAATCGTGAAACTCTAATGTTTGTTTGTGTGAGGTGTGCAATAAAGAGTATTTGTATTGTATTGTATTGTATTGTAAAAAGAGCATTTGACACCAATTAAAATAAAGTATTAGAATTTTGTATTTTGAATAGCCAAATGTAACAAAAACATGTAAAATAGCACTAAATAACCAAAATGTTTGTTCTCAGTACATTATATGCAGGGAGCGTACATTTCATGCCGGTTTCGTCATAATTACGTATTCATATAAACACACAGGATGATTCAAAAAACGAAGTGACACGACTTAGTAACCGTAAACGTATTTAGTAACTAATATTTTATTTTATTTTTAATTACTTATAGGCCACAATAACGTATCTATCGATGCTATCATGAAATTGGTAAAGTCCATGTTAAAATCAAACTGTGTTTCTTTATGTTCCTCATGTTCTTTGTGTTTTATTGTTTGCAAATGTAATTTGATGTTGCTTGCTTTTGGTGGCAAACTTTGCTGACAGCAGGAACAATAAATTTGTTTATTATCTATAATTAAACATGGATTTATTTGGCACAATAATTGTATAGCCTCCATGGCGACCTAGGCCACTAGCAAAGCATTAAGTTTCCTGATCTTATTAAATTTAACTGAAATGTTGTTTCCGCATGTCTCCTATTTGTTACAAAGAGTAAACTTTGATGTGACAATGTCAGATAAAGTTCTTTCAATGTCCGTCTCAAGTGTCAATATATTAGATCTACTTAAACGGAAGAGGTTGATTAGATAACAGTGATTAATCATTGATTAATCACATTTATGCCGTTGCCCTTTTCAAACTTTTTCCATCCTGTATGTAGCTTGACGTCATACGCCTGTCATCGGCATGAAATGTACGCTCCCTGAATTTATATGTATGGCACAATGATTCAAAAAAAGTCTTCTTTCTGATAGTAATGGCGTTATTTCCTGGTCACCATAGAAAATAACGTTACATTTCCCAAGATAAATCACCTTGTCTTAAAACAATTTAACCAGCCACCGTAAATCATACAGAAGTCACCAAAGCACGATTTTAAAAAGAAAATGCGAAAATGAAAATGTGCGACCTTCCTGTATCGCTTAAACCATTACTGCTCTGAAATACGGGAGGTGAAATCTTGCCATCGCTGGCGGCCGCCCAAACTACCTGTGTCGTAAATAATACAATCTGAGGACGGGAATGCGGACTGGCGACTATTGGCTGCGACTGAAAGTCGACTAAAAATCTAACCGTGTTTTGTTGTTTAATCAAAATATTATAGACTAGCTGTCTGCGCGGCTTCGCCCTCGTATTGCAAATAACGCAGACTAGCCCATAGGATAAGTATAACCTTTGTTCATCCACAAAGTCCATTCTATACATAATACATATACACTCAGAGGCAATGAAAACGTTGTAAAGTAATCCATGGAAAGTGACCCGTTTTCAGTGCCTCTGAGTGTATTATTTTTAATCGGATGTGTAATTCTCGACATAAAAACGTACAACGCTTCACAATATGGATAATGGTAGAATAAAACAAGGCAAGTCATTCCCATTAACGTCATGTCAATGCAATTAACTCGGGTAATTTACTTTCACACAGTGGCAACACACTGACACCCAGCCATTTTTAATATCGCGATGAAGTAGGCAAGATACGCTGACGTCACGAGCTGTCACGGGAATGACTTACCTTGTTTGATTCTACCACTAGCTGTTGCCCTGACTCCGTCCGCGTGGAGCTTGTTTATATCGTATCTATACAATCTCTCACCCCCTATTTTATCCTCTTAGGGGGTGATTTCCGGGATAAAAACTATCCTATGTCCTTCCCCGGCACTCACACCATCTCTATATCCATCTAAATCGGTTCAGCGGTTGAATCGTGAAGAGGTAACAGACAGACAGAAAGACAGACAGACACACTTTCGCATTAGTATGGATGGTTGAAAGTCGCCCGTCTGTGCCGCGCGCGCACACATTACGCCGCGAGCAGTCGCGATAGCCGGATCGCCGTAATGGCCGACGAATATTTTTACAGCGAATTATCGCAGCAGACGGTGGGACGACATTTACAATGTAGACTATCCATACCTGGTTGGTCAGTTGTTCTAACTTTACAGTCATAAACATATGTTTAGTTTAGTTTAGTTTATTTATCTCAGTATACAAATTTCACATAACACATTACATTTGCTTATGCTACTCGTCGCATAGTGATCGTTATAAATACAGTCATCATAATTTAAAAAAATGCGGAAATAATGAACAATGTAATGTGCAGCGTATATACAAAATATATAGCTGCACTTCGAATAATGTAATAATATTAATAAATTATGCGATGTCAGGTGTACACAGAAATAAAAAGTCATAACGAATTTAAAAGAACAGAAAAATTAAACCAACGATGTTGTACCTGAGTACAGGTACGTACCAATCATAACATGTCACAAAGTAAAAATTAAAAATAAAAGAAATAATAAAGTGGTACCCATGAAGCTATCAACTAACTATATAATACAATGATGTCAAATCTAACAAATAATAACAAATGAAATAAATAGCAAGTAATAGATACAGACAAATCAAAACTAAAACCATATTCAGAGTAATTCAAATTGGTTCTCAATTTATTTAATAATTTTGATGTACTCGTCTACGGAGTAAAGTGACTTATCCAACAAAAGGTTCTTCAGTCTGCGTTTAAATGTCTCCTCGCATGTTTCACTCTTTATAGTGTATTTATTTGCAATTCCATAAAAGTGCCCTAGGTATAGCCCTACTGTCACAGAATAAGAACTACGAGTAAGTAGATCAATAACCAACTTGACAATTGTCAATTGGGACTTGTGCTCACAATTTGCCGTTCATTTCTAGGTCTATAAGTACAGAATAAACAACTTACTAGTTATATATAGAAAACTAACTACTTAGTAATAAGATACAAATTACACATAGAAATGTGTATTTATTTGCAATTCCATAAAAGTTGGTATTTTTTTGGTCGTAAGCACCGCAGTGCGTGCGCAAACTTTCCCCTACCACAGACGGCCCATTATTTGTGTCTCGGCGACATGGACCATCCGCCTCCTTTTAATCGTTCTAATTTGCACGAGACAGATAGTCTATCTGACAACCGCGCTGGGACAGCATCAGCGAAATCCTGAGTCCCCTGCATGAGAGCGCAGGTTGGTCTGGTCTGCGTAGGTCGCTGCCATGAAGTTTTTAGTGGATAGAGATACCACAAACAAAACAAGAACCAAGGAACATTTTGTTCCATGAAATATCGAAATCTCCATGTCAAATTATTTCCTTTACTATTATTTAGATGTACCTACAGTCAGCATCAAAAGTAACTGCGCAAACGAAGACGTCAAAAGTCTTTATTAGAAGGGAATAAATTGCAAAATTCTACTAAATATTGCAAATATAACAGTTTGGATCTTCATTGCTCAACGGATACCGATCTAGTATAACGCCATGATGAGGAAGAATAAGGAATGTTAAATCTACACAAAAGAACTGCCATTTGTTTAATTACGTCAACTATTTCATCGATATGGCAATCGCAAATGTCAAGCGCCCATCCATATCATAATCGCCAAATAAGCGACCGCAAAGCTTACTCAATACAAACACGTAGAATAAATCTCTGCCCACGAGCGCACACGCATGCTATACAAAAATCAATCTTGTTACAAACGCAATAAGGTATTATTATTCAGTTAGTGGTATGTGGATTGAGCATGTAAAGAATTGTTCGTGCCTAAATCACTTCATTATGGCTTAAGTAAGTGAATGTAATTTAAATATTTCTGCAATTCCAGAAATTGATCGGCCATCAAAGATGAGATGAAGATGGGTTTCTTAACATTGTCTTTTTCGTTATGAAGTCTCCGTTCGAATTAATGGTGGATTTTTATAAACATCGTGGATTGGTGGCCAATTGGCAGCAGTGGCGCAAGATCGGGAAAAGTGCCGTTGGAGGCCAAGACCCTTTTTGGATGACTGCGCCAGGGGACCGATTTTTGAGTTTCGAGCGCTCGAAAATCAAATAAAAGTAAATACGTTTGTAGTGTCAAAATGGCAGGCACTTAATTTCTACCAATAGAATTTAATACGAGTGGTCAATACCACTCGTTTTTAAATTTTCTATCGCTATTTCAAAATAGCATTTCATATTTTTTGTCAGTTTTCGAGTGAAAGAGTCGAGCGCTCGAAAGTCAAAAATCGGTCCCCTGAACAGATTTTTTTGTAAGTATGTTTACGACAAATGAGTTTAATAAATAAAGCAATATTAGCGGACAATCTTACACAAATCAATCTAGGCCCAAATTAAGCAATGTTTGTACTTGGTGAGTAGAGGACTATATACAAACATACATATATAATGGATACCATAAATATTTAAATACATAAACAACATCAAGAATCAGGAGCAAATATTCGTGCTCGTCACACAAGTCGCCCTTACAAGGATTCAAACTCGGCACCGCTGGCTTCGTAGGCAGTTCACATGATTATTAGATTGAAGAATAAGAAGATCTACACCGATGTTTATTTAATTAGTAGTGTATTCATTATTAAAAAAATAAAAAAAATAATAGATATAATTATTGTACCAGCTGCCATAATTTCAGGAGAATCGGTCGAGAAATGCGACCAGGGGACCGATTTTTGACTTTCGAGCGCTCGACTCTTTCACTCGAAAACTGACAAAAATTATGAAATGCTACTTTGAAATAGCGATCGAAAATTGAAAAACGAGTGGTATTGACCACTCGTAATTGATTATATTGGTAGAAAGTAAGTGCCTGCCATTTTGACACTACAAACGTATTTACTTTTATTTGATTTTCGAGCGCTCGAAAGTCAAAAATCGGTCCCCTGTAGAGTAGAACAGCCGGACCGATCATTTCGTAAGCTGAAACTGAGAACTTCGTTCGCATCGCTCGTTCGTTCAATCAATACTTAAATAGGTACATAGCAAATATCCAAGACTAAAACGATTATCAATTACGTTGCCCACATCTTCAATGCTAGCCTGACACTAATTAACGATTTACGACCTGCTTCTACACCTTTTCAAAAGGTTTTTTTCGTCCCTTCAGAAACTCCAAATGAAAAAGTGAGTTTATAACTTTCAACACCGATTTTTCGTCTATCCCGGAGAGCTAATTAAATTTTCAACTCGCTTTAAGAAAAAGGTTTGAGAAAGTACTTTATTTCTTTGCATAGCCATCCTTTCTCCTTATATTGACAGTTAGAATTGGAAGTGTCAGGCTTATAAACCTTGTAGGTACTTTTTGTTTAAAGATTTACGACTGTGTTGAAATTAAATACTGGCTATCATTTTAGTAACGCGCATACGATTAATACCTAAGTTACGTTCGTCAAATTCTGATTGTACGAAACTTTACTTTACTAATCGTTACAACACTGGAAACTGATTAAAAAGGAAAAAAAAACTCGGACTGTTTTAATTTTATAATCAAATTTGTATTTTTGGGCCTATTTTTGCGGCCTTTGAAATAGGCCGTTTGGCATTTGCAGGTTAATTTGAAGTATGTAGGTGGACAAAAATCGTCTTTTCAGTGGGAAATAGGTAGTTAAGGGCTTATGTTTATATATAATATGTTTTTATCGCATAGAATTATAGAAGAGGCGACGCCGTTTATGCGGATTCAGAGTTCAACCAAAAATTAGGCTTTAAAGCCCTTAACTTTGGCAATGTCCACCGAAAAGACGCGAACCTAAATCTGACAATGACCCAGGTAACCTAGCACTTATAAGCAGCTCCTTTCCTCCACTGTACAGTACCGCATTTTAACCTACTTCGGCCACGTATCACGGCGGGGTGGTGACTCTATCGAGCGGCCTGTAGGTAGTGCAGGGCAGGATTGAGGGCACAAGAGCGCGCGGCAGATCGCCTATGTGATGGACTGACTAAACCAAGGCCGCGGTAGACGCACCCCTACATTTGTGCACAAGGAAGGCGGCCTTGAGAGACGAATGGCACGTTTGTCAAGCTTGCCACTTGGTATGCACTTGGGAAATGTATCAAGGGACGGCTATTGAAACTCACGTATTTCGAGTGACATTTATTATCGTGTCTCAAGACGAGAGTCTTTGACCAGTGTGTGTTGCCAGTGATGACATATGGCACTGAAACGTGGTCGCTTACTATGGGCCTCATAAGAAGGCTCAAAGTCACCCAAAGGGTTATGGAGAGGGCTATGTTAGGAGTTTCTCTGCGTGATCGCATCAGAAATGAGGCTATCCGCAGCAGAACCAAGGTAACCGATATAGCCATCCGAATTGCTAAACTTAAGTGGCAGTGGGTCACATAGCATGTAGAAATGATGTCCATTGGGGCGGAAAGGTTCTCGAGTGGCGACCACAACGTAGTGGAAGGCGCAGCGTGGGTAGGCCCCCACAAGGTGGACTGATGATCTCGTAAAGGTAGCGGGAGTCCTCTGGATGCGGGTGGCGCAGGACTGGTCACTTTGGCACTCTTCTGGGCCTATGTCCGGCAGTGGACGTTGTACGCGCGGGCATCGGACGACGGCGGGGGCCGGCGCGCGGGGAGAGAACAGATGGAGCGGCGGCGCTCGCGCACCGTCAGTCGGCGAGCCATACCAGCATCAAGCGCATGTCGCGCGGAGCTATTTTCTCATAATATTTAATCTACGTGCTAGTTTTCATTAAATGTGTTAGTCAAAGAAAACTGCATTATTATTGTCCGCCTGGACAATATTGGCGACCGTTGGAAGAAACTGCAAATAACGTTCAAGTTCAAGCTACATTTTAACCGTTAAGATAACGGGATTTTACCGGCTCGCCGACTCACCGACTCAGAAGAACAAAGGATTCGCTGCTGTTTTTTTGGAATACTGGGGCCTCAAGGATCTACGTGGTTGCCTGCAGGTCTAACCCGAGGGAAGTACCTAAAATTCCTTTGTTTCCGATCCTCCTTGTTTTTAAAATAATTTGGCTTCGACTTGTGTGACGGCTTTCTTGCATCTTAAAGCGTTAGGTTCAATTCCTAATCTAGCTTGCCTAAAAGACAAGACTATTAGCTACACGCAACAGCCTGTGCTTATTTATATTTTGTTAATAAATTCTTCCTTTCAAAGCGTCAGGATGGTATCCTGATCTAGCTTACAAAAGGCTTATTTCGGCGAGTGTTATCGCATTGCTCGCATCTGTACGCATGTTAAGTGTTAATGTGTATTTTAGAGGCATTAAAGGGCTAAATTTAGTAAGTCGGAAAGTTAGGTAAAATCCGTTACGTATTTAAATTTGAAATTTGTATTAACGTTCCCTTTGTGTGCAATACGTGGCTATTCCATATTGTTTATAAAAGTTTGCCTAATTAAGGCCATTGCTCTTTTTCCTATTTAAATTAGAGTTTTTAGCTAAGCAATAAACTTAGATAGTAACTTAGGTATATCAGTGCTGAATCACTTCTTAACGAAAGTTATTGTTACTCAAATATCTCATAGCGATTCGCCGACTATTTCAGTGTTTTGATCGGGACCGGCGCGCTCAAGGCGCTTGCTGTGTGCAGGCCGGGTCCGTAGCAGCTCCGCGCGCAACTTGCTGGCTTGCTGTGTGCTCGGAAGGAGCAATTTGTATGTCGGGCGGTCGCGGCTGAGACTGGATTTAACTGGTTTGAGATTTAATTAGTTACTTATTTCATTGTTGTTAGCGCCTTCGATATTAATTGTTTGAAACTATGGCACCACCGGATGGGACAAAAGTGGATGTGCATTCGAAGGTTGATGATTTGTCTAAACTTATTAAACAGCGCGGTAGTATCAAGGGCCGGCTAACCAAATTTAATGATTACTTGAATATTTTACAAGGATCGAAGCCTGCTATTTCGTCGTCCGCAAAGTATAAAGAATTAGAGTTAAAGTTGAACAAATTGCAATCGGTGTTGAGTGAATTCGATGACATTCAAGGTCAAATTGATATATTGCATAGCGAGCCCACGGAGCAAATACAGGAACGCGATGATATCGAGAATCAATTCATGTCTTGCCTAGCCGTTGGGCAGGATTTATTAGATAAATCGTCTTTTAATATTAAAGCGCATCCAGATCGCGATGAGCAGTCCATGGCCAGCTGTCAGTCGAATTCATTTGACGGTCTCAGACTTCCTACAATTAAATTACCGGTTTTTGGAGGGAGTTATTTGCATTGGCTCGAGTTCAGAGACAGTTTTGAATCAATGATTCATAATAATAGCAACATACCGCTGATAAACAAGTTCCATTATTTACGCTCGTCTCTGGAGGGCAGCGCTAGTACTGTTATAAAGTCAATTGAGTTCAGTGCAAATAATTACAAACTTGCGTGGGATCTTTTATGCGAACGGTTTAACAATAAGAATATTTTAATTAATAACCATTTGAAGGCACTATTTAATTTTGAAAGTATGTCTAAAGAATCTTTCAAGGCTTTGAAATTTGTTGTCGATCATTTCTCTAAACATTTACGAGCTCTTGACACACTTGGGCAACCTACCGATAAGTGGGATGCACTTATTATTTTTATGGTTTCTGCTAAATTGGATATCATCACGAGTAAAAAGTGGGAAGAACACAAGTGTAATCTTAAGGAATTGCCTACTTTAAATGAATTTTATTCATTTTTGCGCAGTCGCGCTGATGTTTTGGAAACGTCTTACAGTAATCACTCGGACAAGGGTGACCACAAGTTCGGGACACGTGAACAAAAACCAAAGTGCAATAACAATCATTATAAAAGCTTTGCGGTGTCTGTTGATAAAAAATGTAGTGTCACGTGCGAAATGTGTAATCAAGGTCATAAATTGTATGACTGTTCTAAATTAAACGAAATGAATGTCGAAGACCGAATAAACGAGATCTCCAAACTGCGGTTATGTAAGAACTGTTTTCGTAAGGGTCACAATTCTTTTCATTGTAACTTAAGAGGTTGTTGTCGTATTTGTAAGAAGAAAAACAACACGCTGTTGCATAAGAACGCCGTTAATACGGAAAATAATGCATCATATACTTCTGCTGCACCAGTGACATTGTCGGTTGTGTCTGCGGGTCAAATTTTGCTATGCACCGCTTTAATTGAAGTAGTTTATAACGGCACAACATATACTGCACGCGCGCTTCTGGATTCAGGGAGCCAATCTAGTTTTGTGACAACTGCTTTTAAGAGGAAGTTGGGGTTAAATGGTGATAGCATAAATTCCATTAATATTTGTGGGATAAATAATGCAACTACCCACATATCAGAAGAATGTCTACTCAAAATAAACTCTCGGGTATTACCCTACAATGCAAACGTGAAATGTTTGATAATACCACAGATCACTAATGTACTGCCTAATTCACAAATTGACACTACTGATTTAGAAATACCATTGAATATCAAGCTGGCAGACCCGAGATTTTATTCTCCTTCTGAGGTGGACATTCTGTTGGGAGCAAACGTTTATTGGGACATGATTAAACCTAATATTATTAAGTTAGGTACTAATAAACCGGTTTTGCAAGATTCCCAATTAGGATGGTTGGTTGCTGGGCCGATTGCCAAATCTCAAGCGACACCAGACATTGTTTGTCATTTTAGTCAGGAAATTCGTGATTCACTTGAGAAGTTTTGGTTGATTGACGATCTGCCCACTAAGAAAACCTATTCTCCAGAAGAACAACTCTGTGAACAGGATTTTGCAGACAATTTCTCTCGCTTACCGAGTGGTAGATTTTCTGTTCACATTCCGTTAAAAGAGGTGGCTCAAGAAGCGCTCGGCCAGAATTATTACATAGCTAAGGCGTGTTTAGAGAATTTAGATAAAAGGTTTAGTAGGCATCCTAATCTAAAACAAAAATATAGGGAGTTTTTAAAAGAATATGAGGACTTAGGTCATTTGACGAACATTGAGCGGCCTGAATTCGGTGTATATCTGCCGCATCATTCAGTAGTACGCGAAAAAAGTGAGACAACTAAATTAAGAGTTGTCTTTAATGCTTCTAGTAAAACTTCTTCCGGGAAGTCATTAAATGATATACAGAGAATTGGACCTATTGTGCAGAGTGACTTGATGTCACTGCTGTTGCGTTTCCGTCAACATAAGTATATTTTAACTGCTGACATAGAGAAAATGTACCGGCAAATCGAAGTGCACCCATCACAGCGTCACTTGCAACTAATTCTATGGCGTGAAGATAGAAATCAACCGATACAGGTTTTGAGGCTTAATACAATTACATACGGAACCGCTTCAGCGCCGTTTTTAAGCACTCGCTGCCTTCTGCAGTTAGCGCTTGAGTGTCCAGATAGTGTAGTATCGAACGTGATACAAAACGATTTCTATGTAGATGACCTAAACACAGGAGCCGATTCGGTAGACGAATTGAAACATATTGCTCGTGGAGTTGTAGAAGTTTTAGACTCAGCTTGTTTACCGTTGCGTAAGTTTAGGTCAAATTGCGTCGATTTATTCGAAAATAACGAGAATGCATCAACGTCCCTCGATTTATTTAAAGACGCGAGTGTGTTGGGTCTCAATTATTCACCAGTAACCGACACATTGCAATTTTCAAGAGACCAGGAGCTCACTTCTATTTGTACAAAAAGGTCTGTTATTTCAACCACATGCAAAATATTCGATCCGCTGGGCTTAATTTGCCCATGTACCATTACTGCTAAAATATTGCTTCAAAAGTTATGGAGTGCTAAGCTTGATTGGGACGAGCCTATTCCCAACGAATTTGCTAGAGACTGGGCACGTCTAGTAAAAGACTTTTCACTTTTATCTCAAATCAAGGTACCACGGCGTGTGCTATGCGACGACCCTAAATATATTGAATTGCATTGCTGTGTTGATGCCTCACAGCATGCATACGCCGCATGTGTGTATTTGCGTTCTGTGGGTAGTGATGGAGAAGCCACTGTCCACTTGCTATGTGCCAAGGCGCGTGTGGCGCCTATGAAACCGACCACGATTCCAAGGCTCGAACTTTTGGGTATGCTTCTTGGAGCTCGGCTTTGTGATAAGGTTTGTCAGTCATTGCGTTGTGACATTAAAGATAAATTCATTTGGACTGACTCCACTGTAGTCTTGGGATGGCTTAAAACTCAATCTAAAGATTTGAAAGCATTTGTGAGTAATCGGGTTAATGAGATACAAGAGTTGACACCCGGTTATACTTTCAATCATGTGCCTACCGATAAGAATTCTGCAGACATTGCATCCAGAGGTGTCGACCCGAGTTCCTTACTTTCTTGTTCGCTTTGGTGGAACGGGCCATCGTTCATCAGGTCGGGTCCATCTGACTGGCCTGGTCAAAATCACGCAAACATATCGACTGTTGATCTACCTGAAATCAAAATATGTAAGGATTCGAGGTCTGTGAAATGTTGTGTACAAGTCTCTGAAGACAGAATTGTTGATTTTGATAGATTCTCAAGTTTAATTAAATTAAAGAGAACTTATGCCTATGTATTACGCTTCATAAACAATTGTCGAGCAAATAAGTCCAAATTAATGGGACAACTTGATTTATCCGAGCTAGACCGCTCCTCGCTATTGCTCATAAAGTCATGTCAATCTGAATGCTTTGCGGATGAAATAGAGGATATTTCGAAAGGTAAACCGGTTCACCGTAGTTCGAAACTATTATCGTTAAACCCTTTCATAGACTTAAGCGGAATTCTACGAGTCGGAGGTCGACTCCAAAACTCCAATTTCGATTACGACAAGAAACACCCTATCGTATTAAATGCAAAGCATCAATTGGCTAAGTTAATAATGAGACACGAACATATACGCTTGTTTCATGCCGGTCCTCAACTCCTCTTGGCTTCAGTCCGGGAGAAATTTTGGCCTGTAGGGGGTAGGGACTTGGCTCGCAGCATAACTAAACAATGTATTATTTGTGTCCGACTTAGAGGTAAGACCGTCCAACCAATTATGGGTAACATGCCTGCTGAACGAATAAACTCCCCATATGCGTTTTATACTTGCGGCGTCGATATGGCCGGTCCATTTTTGATCTCTAGTAAGAAAGGAAAAGGCAGTCGCACTTCAAAATGTTACTTATGCCTGTTCGTGTGTCTCACGTCCAAGGCAGTGCATCTTGAACTGGTGAGTGACCTTAGTACAGAGGCATTCATTCTTGCTCTGCGACGGTTTGTGTCTCGTAGAAGTAGACCTTCAACGATTTTTTGTGATAATGGTTCAAACTTTAAAGGTGCAAACAATGAACTGGGTAAATTGATTAAGTCCAGTCGCCAGTCAATAACTAACTTTGCTAATGAGGAAGGAATTAAATTCATGTTTAGTCCAGCCTATTCTCCCCATTTCGGAGGGATCTGGGAGGCCGGTGTTAAGTCGGCTAAGTACCATCTTCGACGTATTGCCGGGGGGGCTTCCCTGACGTTTGAGGAGCTGGCAACGCTGTTTGCACAGGTCGAAGCTATTTTAAATTCACGACCCCTAACGCCTCTTTCGTCGGACCCCACTGACCCAACTCCTTTGACTCCAGGGCACTTCCTTTGCGGGCGGCCTCTTACTTCGGTGCCGTCCCGATCTATTACGACAAAGTACCCCAACAGATATGAACGCATAGAGCAGCTGAGGCAACACTTCTGGGATAGATGGCGACGAGAGTTCATCGCAGAGCTCCAACAGCGTACGAAGTGGAAGACGCGGCAGCGAGAGCTTCGAGTCGGGGACCTCGTTATTTTGAAGGAAGAGCAACTACCTCCTCTTCAGTGGCGCCTAGCACGCATCAGCCACCTATATCCGGGGAAAGATGGCGTCAACCGAGTCGCTGATGTGATCACCAATCGAGGCACAATAAGAAGAGCCATCAACAAAATGTGTATTGTTCCTACTACAGACGTTGTCGAAGGGAAGAATGGTTCACCTACCCATTAAGGGCAACAAATATCCTGAATTCTGTAGATAGGAACTCAAACAAACCTGAAGAAGATACATTTGAACAAATCGACAACTTTATTCCATCGGGCAAAATCCACCGCAACGACGATAATTGCAGGTTGCCGAAGGGTTGACTAGACCTCTATCCTAGACCCGCGAAAGGCAACACAAAGAATCTCTGCAATTTATTGTTGAAAGCCAGTCTTTCAACGCCGGGACGATGTACGCGCGGGCATCGGACGACGGCGGGGGCCGGCGCGCGGGGAGAGAACAGATGGAGCGGCGGCGCTCGCGCACCGTCAGTCGGCGAGCCATACCAGCATCAAGCGCATGTCGCGCGGAGCTATTTTCTCATAATATTTAATCTACGTGCTAGTTTTCATTAAATGTGTTAGTCGAAGAAAACTGCATTATTATTGTCCGCCTGAACAGACGTCTTTCGGCTGATATGATGATGATGATGATTTATTATCCCCGTGCGGTAGGCATCGGAAAACCCAAGTACCCACATATATGTTATTTAATATACCTACAGCACCACTAAACCGACATGAAGATCACGACCGCTCTGCCAAGAGTGAAGCGACTAAGAAAAAGCACTTATAAAAATAAGAAAATCAAGAAAAGCAAAACATTTCGACACTGATATATTGATGACATCTATATTATATCGAAAAATCATTAATCTATGGTCTAAAACCACGGAGGAAACAGTCGAGATCGTTTGTATCCGGTCTGTTACCGTATTGGATGCAACCCACAATTTAATTATTTTTTTAACAAGACACTTTTTTAACTTACCCACTTTTCTTGTTTTAGAAAAGACATCGATATTAATCTAGCAAGCAGTTTCATTGCCGAAGTACCTAGAAGTCTAGTAACATATAAGTTAATTTTATTTCCGCGAACTGTCGCGCGCTAAAGCTAGTGATTGTTCTGCGTGGGCATCGAACCCGGCGCACGCGCAGGCCACGTGTGTTACGCAACACCGCCAACCGGACCCGTAGCGCACCAATCAGAGAGCGCGTTTCCACTCGCACACGGAGATAGGTGAAGTAGATTAACACGTGATAAGCGAATTTAAGTCTTGATTTATTATTAAAAATATTTTCTTATTTAATTTAAATAGTGGCTGTGTGCTGTAGAACGCGAGAGCCTTTTTGTTTAATTTTGTTTATGCTCCGAAAACCTGAATCGACAAAAAATCTACATAATTATTGAACTTGTTCACAAAATTTCGAGCGAATCGGTTGAAAATGCCACATATAGAGGATAACTTAGCTATTTTAAGTAGAATACCTACATAGGTTAAGATAATATTATATAGAAATAAGGAATGTCTTGATTTGTCTGATCTACCTAACCGATAGCAAAATCTGGACTATTGTGACATTTGCATGCTTATCTAAGTAGGATATAATATGGCGGACTGTAATATATATTTGTACCAACTTAATGTGACCCATATTCAGCAAATAAAAATCATTTCATTTCAAATAAATATAATAAAGGGTCGGCTACGCGCTTGTGACTCTTTCGGAATCACAAACGTCCACAGGCTCCTGTATATGTTTGCATGCGTCTATAGGCTGCGGTGTCCGCTTACCATCAGGCGGGCCGTACGCTTGTTTGCCACCGTCGTTGTATAAAAAAAAAAAGAGTGTATGCTTGTTTGCCACCGTCGTAGTATAAAACAAAGCAGCTAGCAAATAACTAAAAGAGATGGTTTAATATCGTGACGTACTACAATGGAAACAATTCTGCCACCCAAACAGAATGGCGAATGGTCCATCACACACATTTACTTCTTTTATATTAATTCTTAATTTATGCGACACCCAGGTCAAGGTGAACACTGGACCTGTGTATTAACTACTTATAAAATGACGTATGAACCATGAAACTTCTACCGAATTACGTTCTTTTAAGTCTCTTTTGGGATCAGTAGAGTTTATGCCATTTGACTAATATAGATCCTTGAGATGGGGTTGGGAGTGTCAATGTTAATTTATTGATAAAATGATGATGGCAAATTAGTAAGAAATAATCTTTCGACAGGTTGTTAGTAACATTCGATTTGAATACAAGTCTGCAAGTTTAGATGTCGAAGGTTTCCGAAACTATTAATACGATTTCAAAAATCTCTCACACATATTTTAGTATGTTAATTCTACGCAGACACAATGTAGCTGGGGTTACCCCATTTTCAAATAATGGGGTTTTGTAGAACGCTGGTGAATCCATGCCTTGAAAAGAAATAATATGGAAATAGTACATTACGTACCTAGGGCGATGAATTCGTGAATGCCTCAGATAGCAGGTGTTTGTGGCCCGAACCGAAGGTGAGGGCTTATATGTATAAATATGCGATCTTTACGAATTACCGCCCGTGGTCCGTACACAATTTGACGTCTTCTCCTGGGTGTGAAGTCAGATTTGCCGCAGCGCCCGTGGGCGGTAAATCTCACTTACCGCCCGGAGTGACGTAAAATTACTTAATGACACTAAATTAACCAGTGGCTCTGGAGCTGGTAAAACAAGCGAGTTTGTTATTTCTAAAAAAACTTTTTATAATTTCTAAATTTGACCTGCTCACAAAAATTCACGAGGAGTCAGTTGTGAAATGCGACCGGTGGAGGATAACAGCTGGACAGCCGGAGGTACGAAATAATCTTGGACTAATCTGAGAGCAGAGAACTTCTTCGTTCAATAAGCAATTCTTTAGGGATCATCTACGAGAGGCAACGTGTACAAACTAGCATACTTAGTTGAAAGATTAAGGTATAAATATGGTTCACAATTCGACCTTTGACTTAAGTGAAGGTTGATTAGTAATATGATACCGTGTCGTCATCGGATCATCGCTAATGGAAGGCTAATGATGAGATAAGGCCGCGAAGATATTGATGATTAAACTATAACATTAACGCTATGATAATACTCTTCGATTCTAAGTTAACTTGGATGAATCTACAACGATAAAAGCTAAAGGTAACAGAGCAGTATTAAAAGTGTCGAATAACATTTATGCTTGTACGAGACGTTAGGTGAGATACCGTCGACATCATTTAATTACGACGTTTAATACTTGTATTCTAGGAGTTGGCAGATAAAAATTAAAACCAACTTTTTAAGAAATATTTTTTTTTAGAAAATTGTAAGCCCTAGTGGTTTGACTTCGGATCCATAACAAAATATTTAGATAAGCTAATGCGAAAATTCGTTCATTTCGTTTCTTAGTTGAAGCAGTAACTTATAATACAATTTAGCACAATCTGATGACCTGGTAAAGGTCGCGGGAGTCCGCTGGATGCCGGTGGCGCGGGACCGGTCACTTTGGCACTCTTTGGGGGAGGCCTATGTCCAGCAGTGGACGTCTTTCGGCTGATATGATGATGATGATAATGAAGCACAATCTTGGAAAACTGTCCTAATTCTGGCAGTTCACACAATTAATTCGAATAGAACCTTAGTAAATAATAGTAACCTCATCCATAATTTCACATACTAGTGTAAGGTCAACATTTTTGCCTTGATATATCCAAATGTGGGATCTGTTTACGACTTTCAAATTTCAATACAGGTGGCAACCTCTCCTCTTCATCAAAGATATTTGTGTCTTAACGCCATCAAACTCACATTAAAGTGTATTTAAATGAGTAACCTTGGTCAGATAATAAAATAAGGTCGTTTAACCCGTGTATTATGGGCGTTTCGTGATTATTCTGATATCGGATTCCACTTTATATAAAAGGTTAATTAGATGAGATTGTAAATTAAGTTATATAGGCAGTTTTATGCTTTTAGCGATTATCTAATGTTAATTAAGGAAACTATCGGTGTTATTCACGCCTCTGCTCGGAAGTTTGGCAAAAGATGGTCAGAATTCAGGCTTCAAAGCTGGGGTTAGTGGACATCGAACGAACAGGCAAACTATGAGTTCTAACTGTCCAACATATATATATATATGATCTTTAATTAGGTACTTAATTTTGACTTGTAAATTATAATTATACAACACAGTAATAATCTAGTACAGCTCAAATAAATTTAAGAAAATCCCGTTTTACGATTATCATAACTATTCGTCATGTCCACAAACGTAAAACGTATTTATTTATCTAATACTAACCGTTTTATTTTAAACACATATTTTCATGGCAGCGTTTTTGTGAAAAGTAACGATTTCCCCGTTGCAGAATGTCATGTTATTAGTTTTATAAGTAGATAAGAAAGTACCTATAGAATAGAGGAAATCACTCACACATGTGTGACAAGGATGTAAGCATAGGCAATACGACAAGTGGGAACGAGATACAATGTCAAATCTCCTGTCCCTCAGTGCGTATAAACTTTTTTTGATTGTCACCAACTGTCAAAATATCGCTGAAACTGACGTTACGGAGTGCATAAACATGATGATGATGATGTCGAGGATGTAAGTCTTGTGATCCTTCTCAATTTATAGGAGCGTCGTCTCGTTCTATCGAACGGTGTCAGCCAGTGACGGACGCTCTATCTTGTCACTTATCGTGTGATAAGGCCGACCATGATACGGGGTCAGTTTAATTTACCTTGGACCATTTTGGGCATTGGCTGGGACTGGATATGTGTCAACAAGGAATTGATTTGTCAAACATTGAGACTTGTACCTTGTATATTATGCTATGTAGTCAGCGTCATATAGTTAGTAGCAGCCAAGATAGCCAATTTTTTTTTCTGAGTATGCTAGCCCACCGCTGGGACTCGCCGCTGCTGCAGCGTTATGTGCAAGTGCATGCGCCTGTAGTACCGGTGCGCAGGCGCCTTTAATTTAAGAGGAAACACAAGGGCCGTTTTTCCATACAAACGTAGTCCCCTGTTTTCTCTCTGGATAATGGCAGTAGAGCAATTTTTTTTTCCATAAATCTATGGCTACTATTGACATGTTCCTATGTTTTTTTTTCACAAACTTATTCTTAAAAGAGATATTAATCTTCAAAAACCTAAGAAAAATGCCAGATTTTCCGCTGTGTTCAAACATCCAGAAAACAATTTTGACTAGATTATTTAAAAAAAAGAAAACATAGGAACACGGCCAAAGCCTTTCTTTGATTTCTAATAAAAAAAATAGTTAAATTGGTCAAGTTTTGGAGAAGATCTCAGGGGTCAAACGTTGATTTCATGTACTTTTAATTGGTATTTTCGGTCCAAGCTGCAGTTGTCTCTATCGCGCTCTGCGGGGGGAGGCTTGAGGTTGGCGCGACAGGAATACATTTTACAAATACCTATTTCTCAATTATCTCGCCCTTAGTGTTTCCTCTTAAGTTTAGCATAATTATAGAACACTAACCATAGCTCTAAGTTTGTAATGTAACCTCTAACAGTACCTATGGATTTTATAGTCCGAAATAAATGATTTGTATTGGTATTTATTACTGTAAGAATACTGTCTATGTTACTAAATATTTGGCTACTCTGGCTGCTACTAACTTTATGACGCTGACTGTACAACTACTTGATAAACATTAGTTTCTGAAGAGATCAGATGAAAAGTAAATCACGATATTCAGTACCGGATATTTTACTAACTTATGTACTAAGCCTAACAATTGAAAAGCAATATTAACAGGTGCTTTGCGACATTGTAATATGATACATTCCACTATCATTCATCTTAATCTGTGCAAACCAAAATACACTCTCTTCCACTGAAATAAACTTCAAAAATGCTTGGCAGTCTATTATTATACCTATTCGTCAAGCGCATCTTCAAAAACGTTAATAAGTTAATCTCGACTTAGTATAGAACATCACACGGGTTCAATTCGAGTGTCTCGAGTTAAGACGATCATGGTTAAATGTACGAACCCTGTTAAGCAAATATGCACTTTATGTTGCAGGTTTTGTGGTTGATATTGTTGTATGGGTTGCATCCACGTGGTTGTTGTAATGTGACATTTAATCGCACGCTCAGTTTTACGCAAATGTCAAGCTTTCACGCGCACACGACGCATTCAAAAGATTCTTCTTTTGATAATGTGTGAGTTGTGTCAAAATTTAACTTTCGGTAAATTAGGAATCTTTCCGGTTTTTTCAATATTTGCTGTTAAAAACTTAATAAATATGTATAGGTAGGTCGTCTAACCACAATAAAACAAATTTTATGTGTGAACCTACCTTTAACGTCGACTGTAGATACCTACTCTATATAACGATCAATTTACAGTAAAAAGCTAAAGAATTCACGTACAGACAAGTTGAAAACGTTTAAATTTTGAGATGGTTTGTGTTGAATACAAATTGGTAAAACACAAGTGCAAAACTGTATTTCAATATCTTTTTCTTTGTCTCTTAATATTTGTAATTTAACATCAATACAAGGAGAATGAACCGCAACTTTTGTAAAATGTCAAGGAGCACTCGGTACAGTCAGCCATGAAGTGGTCTACCGTTTTTCGACTCTAACATTGATATGCTTAGGTTCAAAAGTGGTAGACGACTTTGCTTATTGTACCACGTAACAACGCGGGGCGGTTGGACCCCACGCACCGAGCAACAAACTATAGTTTACAACAATTTTACAATAGATTGATCAATTAAGTAAGTTTAATTATTGTTATGGATGCGAAATAGTTTTTGACTATAAACCAGTTTGCTGTTATAGCTTTCTCAATAAGGTATGTTTAACTTTGACTCTTGTGTCAAGATCAGGGATGTCTGTCAGTTCTATTACATTCGCGAATGCGAATATTTATAGACTGCGAATGTGCGAATGCGAATATTAAGGAAGTACACTAAAAACTCAACGTACGTAATCAATTAATATTGGTCAAAGTTAATCACGTCGGCGTCTCGGCGGCAGGTGGCCGGCGCGGGCGAAACACGCCACGACTTGCACATATTCGCATTAGCAAAACATTCGCATCGTTTGATGCGAATGTTTTGCTAATGTTGATGAAATATTTAAAAAGATGCGAATCTTTTGCATATCGTCGGGGATAGTGCAATACCGCGTAACTAACACTAGTAAAATACTGCGTATCTATACAACACTCATAGGGCAAACCCGCGTAACTGGCATTGGTTAATACCGCCTATCTAACAAATATAGCCAAATTAAGATTTCCCGCCAACGAACGTAAAATCCTGATTAGAATATACCAAGCTTCTCCTGGTAAAGTTGAGTTTTGTGTAGATACGATTATCGCTAAAAAGCGATCTATACCAGACGACCTTTGCTTAGTGGAGACGATGCAACAATAATTATAATATGATTTGAGTAGTAGCATACCACATAATCAACCGCGGATTGTTAATATAATGTCCTGTTTCGATATTAATGACGTAAATATCACATTATACAGGGTGGCTCATTCAGAGCGGTCAGTATGGGAAAGTCTTAAACTATAAGATATACGAAGATCTGTTCTTAGGAACCATGTCATCGATTTTAGTAACAAGAAAAACTGCATTCATACATTTTAAAAAAACTTGTACTCAGCTCAGGAATCGAACCCGGTCGTTTTGAAAAAAAAAAACTAACACTATTTCTATTTAGATATCGATTGTGTAGGTCTTAAGCAGTAAATGTTTCTATGGAACATGATGTCTAAAATTAATAAAAGGCATTGTTTTCACTTACTTCAATTTATTTTAATAGGTGTTCGAAGTGACCACCGTTTTTTTTCAATACAATATTCAACACGTTTAGGTAACGATCTTACTATTGCATTTTGTATCTTCATGTGGTGAATTTGCGTAAAAGTGATGATTTTTACGATTGTACATTCCGTTGTTGGAAAATTGCGTTTCATCAGAAAATATTACGCACTTAAAATGAATAAAAGGCATGGCATGGCAGGCGAGCTGAGTACAAGTTTTTTTTTAATGTATGAATGCAGTTGTTCTTGTTACTAAAATCGATGACATGGTTCCTAAGAACAGATCTTCGTATATCTTATAGTTTCAGACTTTCCCATACTGACCGCTCTGAATGAGCCACCCTGTATTGTCCTTACTAGGTTATGGGGAAAGTCCAGAGGTAAATGTAGGTATGCGAAGTGGTTATGCCCAGTTATGCCCTTATAATGACTATAATGAGGAACATAATCAATTGTTAGGTTTATAGTGGTAAGTAATCTTTATTTAAAGATTAAGATAAAGATAACATCATTTATTTGTCCAACATGGGTTACAGGATGTTACAGAATTATGGTCAGTTTCACTATGTGGCGCCTTACGGCTTACAAATTGTTGAGCATGCATGTCAAAGTCACTATCATTTATATATTCATTTATGATATAATAACTTCTAGGACCTAGAACATTTTTTAAGGCTTTTTTAAATATATATAGTTGATCTATTGAAATTAAACACTTTGGTAATTTATTAAATATCTTCGGAGCCATTCCAACTACATTTTTTGGAATAACATTGTTTTGGGTATCATTGGGTTTTTATTTTATGTTGTAAACCAGTGCTCTTAAAGTTTAGGTACAGGTGGGAGTTACATTTTAAAAAACACACATTCCATAGATATACAAACTAGGAAGAGTTATTAGGATCTTAAGTCTTTGAAAATGGGGCTTACAAGATTCCAAATAACTGATACCACATAAAGATCTTAGACACTTTTTCTGCGGTCGAAACGCAATTTCTCGATCTGTCGAGTTCCCCCAGAATATTATACCGTATCTTAAAGTTGAAGTTACAAATGCATGGTATGCGGTAAGCACTGCAGCTGGAATAACTTTTTTTTTCTTAGATTATATAATGCATACGAGAATTGATTTAATTTCTTACATATAGAGTAAATTTGATATTTCCATGTCAGCTTATCTATCTACATTTAATTTGATACATAAGTATTTGGATGACTAAGTTGTTCAAAATCACATAATTTGATATAATAATTAACACATTAATAAAATATAATCTAACGGCTTATTTCGTGGCACAAAACCACCATTTTAGGATGTTTTGATTATGTCTGTAATTTCTTGTCTTTTATTTCTTATACAGAGTGTACCAAAAATGGGGTACCGTCTAAAAAAAATCGCATCAAAAAAAATCTTTTCATTTTTTCTTATCATAACACGATACCTGTTATATGCCCATGATCGGTTCACACCCCATTTTTGATACACTCTGTATGCTAAATAAACATTATATTCTTTTTTTCTTTCCTTTCTTTCTTAACAACATGTCAAAATATATAACGATGCCTAAATCGAAAACCATGTAAGTAATTATGTTACCTGAACGTAATAAAGTACTTTTCAGATTTTCTTTCTAATTCCTTTTTCAGAAAATCGAGTAAACCATTGGGTTGAATAATAAACCATTTCAGGCATCAAACATATCGTAAGTATATTAATGAACTTCTAGGTCTTTTTGTTTTATGTGTGTACCATAATATATTCGTTTATGGGACTGTTTGCGTTCAAAATAAACTAAACAAAAAAAGCTTGAATGTTCCATATTTTTTTTACCATTTTAATATATTAATACCTACTTCAATTTGAATCACGTGGTTTGGGTGTGTACAAAACTGCAATAATACGAGGAAACCACGCCGTTTATCGAATTGTAATTTCCCATTCCATAATTTATTGAACTTCCCAGTTTGACGAGTATCCTCCTCAGCGTAAATAGATGTCGGAATTTGGAAAGCGCGTGTGAGTGACTCGGCCTTGACTCTACAAATGCAGGAAATAACCTTTTGGCAAATTTATACGCTCTTAATTGACCTTTTTTTTGTCTGAATGCTGCTAGTTTGGACTTGTAACATTGTAACTTGTACCTTCGTGATGGCCCGTGCCAAAGGCTCAGTAAGTATTTAGTCAAAAATCAGACTGCATCAACAAAAATATTTGCCCTATAATACAGTAAAAGCGTCTTAATGTGACTCGCTCTTGACCGGTTCTATAAATAAACTCAGAACGATCGACGCACGCATTACTTATACAAGATTTTGACCACATTTGTGAGTCGACCGGTTATCTAGTCATAAAGTCATAACCCAAAATACCAAACATCAATTCAATAAATTATTGACTACCGTCGACGGATCTATTTCACGGCTCGTCAAAGTAATTACCATGTTTTTAACATCCCTGTAGCCATGATTAGATTCATCAATAAAACTATATCACTCGTATACCTATTAATTTATTATGACACGTTCGTTTAGATTTATTTACCTGTTTAGTGGTTAGATTATGTATGTGAATTTTCCTTTTGGTTATAAATATGTAAATCACACTCAAATAATTGATATATCTTAATGAGTTGTAAATATCCCTGACTGGTAGGTACTTTTTTTAGGTACTTTACTAGTCGCCCAGCATTAGCCTTCTGGCAATGCAGAAGGATGGTGGGGAAGAGATGGGGCCTGGCTCCCCACATCATACTGTGGCTATACAAAATGGTGATAGTACCAATGATAAGCTATGGTGCCATAGTATGGTGGCCGCGCACCCAAACCACGAGTGCAATTAACAAAATCCAGAAAACACAAAGACTAGCATGTGTTGCGGCTACAGGTTGTATGAGAACAACCCCAACAGCAGCACTAGAAATCATGCTAGGACTCCTACCTTTACACATGCATATACTGAAGGAAGCGGCTGCGACGGCAATACGCCTAAAAAGCCTCAACCTATGGACAAAACTAAACACACCCCACACAAAAACCCATAACAGACTGATCACAAGCCTCCCTATCATGGAGGCTTCAATCGACAAAATACCAAGAACTCCAGTCTTCAGGAAAGACTATGGTATATCACTAACAGAACACTCGAGAGAGGGGCTAAACCAAACAGACCTTAGAATTTTTACAGATGGGTCAAAAACGAACACGGGAACGGGATGTGGTGTGTTCTCAGAGGATTTAAACATACATATAGCCAAACCACTAGGTGAACATAGCACAGTATTCCAGGCTGAATGCGTAGGGATAATTGAAGCCTGCAATGCCATAAAAAGACGACAAGTCCAGAATACAAACATACGGATACTGTCTGACAGTAAATCGGTACTACAAGCACTGAGCAGTGATAGCATCACATCTAGCTTGATATACGAATGCCACCAAATCCTCACAGAGGTGTGCGCAGATAAAAACAACGTTACTATACAATGGATCAAGGGGCACAGTGGCTCAAGAGGAAACGATGCAGTGGATGAACTGGCCAGAAAAGGCTCAGAAACAACGGCATACGGACCGGAGCCAATTATGCCCCTGCCACAAAGCTACATATATAATCAACTGGACCTATACACCAAAGATACTGGGAGGAGATAGACACATGCAGACAGACTAAAGAGATTTTGTCGAAACGCGACAACAAACTCACAACCGCACTACTGAGGACACAGAGAAGCCAACTACGCCAGATAGTTGGAATAATAACAGGACATAACACTCTGAACAGACACCCCATGTGTAGAGCGTGCATGGAAGCAGAAGAAACAACTAAACACATTCTACTGGACTGTAAGCAGGTAGAAGTATACAGGAAAAAACACCTAGGGTCTCCGGACACACTATTGAACGCAGTCAGCAACACCAAGGCACTCACAAACTTTCTGGAGGAGCTGGGGTGGTTAGAGTAGCGCTACCCCACCGATTCACGCAAAATAGGCACACTGGATGTCGACTTGCGGAAAAAGCCCAGTAAAACTAACTAACTAGTCGCCCAGCATCCATTTGTCCCTGATAACAATGATATAATAATTATCCTTAGTTAGTACAGTCGACTACAAAGAGATTGATACGACCAAAGTTACATAAAAACTAACAATTGCGTTGACAATTTTTTTATATAATAAACGAACCTGTTCACAAAACTTCACGAGAATTAGTTGAGTTGATATTTTTTTCATGGCAGTGCTCTTTGTGGCATTCCAGCCCCAGCACTTGACTAGGTACTACTATTTATATTTACTAGGAACTACTATTTATATTTACTAGGTACTACTATTTATATTTACTAGGTACTACTATTTATATTTACTAGGTAATACTTGACTAGGTACCGCAGAGAAGGCGACGAGGATGCCCAGAACGAGTCAGCTGCTGCAGTATTTTTTTATTTTTATTTTATTTATTTATTTATTAAGAAAGAAACAATAATACAACATAAACAAGTACAGGGTCCCGCAAAACCGTTTGCACAGTTTGACTGTGGGATCGAGCAGTCTCTACTCTCTTCTATTTATAATATTTATCTATAAGTACTATTTATCTACTTCTATAGGTACTATAATTATTTTATACATTAGACAAGGTAAACTATTTATGTAGGGAACAGGGTTGAAGTGTGTTGTGGGCGATGGGCTGGTAACCTATCAATGCGATATCAAACAAAAAAACCCTTTTAGGGATAAAGGCGTGTATGTATGTATAAACTAGAATAATTTGAGATATCATTTTGTCACGTGATACTTTGGGAAAACGATTATGCTCAAATTATTCTACTTACCCATGATACGTTATATCGTTATGTTTTACATAACGTTTCAGTACCTACATTTTCGCTCTAAAACGTGACGATAAAACCTATCGTGCTAGCTGGGTTGGTGACTAAATAGGGGCAAATTAATAGAAAAACTTGTATAAACTAGAATAATTTGAGCATAATCGTTTTCCCAAAGTATCACGTGACAAACTGTTATCTCAAATTATTCTAGTTTATACATACATACATACATACATACATACATACACGCCTTTATCCCTAAAAGGGGTTTTTTTTTTTGATATCGCATTGATAGGTTGCCAGCCCATCGCCCACAACACACTTCAACCCTGTTCCCTACATAAGTAGTTTATACAAGTTCTAGGAAAGGGGCAATTTCGCGCAAATGGATAGCCAATTTATGAAAGTGTGTTTACACATAAGTTTCTGAAAATATCACCCCGTTAATCTGCGAATGTCAAAAAATGTTTTGTATGGTTGGTGCCTTAATGGTAATTATCATTTTGTATATATACTTTAGAAAATATGTATTTATTTATTTATTGCTCATATAAACTAAAAAATAACTACAAAAACTTCGCCAAACTGCGGAGCAGTTTATTGGCGAATGGGTTATATACACTCATTCTTTGCTTTCTCTGCTGTAAGTAAACATATTGGGTATTTAAATTAACTAAATACATAGTATAATTTTCTTATGCAAAACCATACCTTACCGGAGTTGTGAAACCCGGCTATGAAACTGCTTATGAAGTCATAATTACAGCTCCGGCCGCGGAGTATAGCGGCGATCGAAGTCATTGATTTAAATTATTTAATTACACCCATCTTTATTTACACTATAATATTTGTAATTTTATGATGTGATCAATGGCTCTTGAATTTCCCACGATCGATTCCGAAGGCGCATCACACACTGCCGTCGCATCCCGCTGCGGCGTGCGGAGCGACAGTTCGCAACTTTGCTTGCCAGTACCTCAGCTTGTATGCAAAATCCGCAGAGTTTGCATGGTTTTAAGATGTCCGAATGGCCATAAACAAGCAAAAAAACCATTGAATGCGAGCTCCTCACAAATTTCTACCCAAACACGTGCCTAAAACCCTTCGAATTAAACGGCTACCCAGCCGGCATCGTTTTGACACCCCGCCCCTAACCCCGCGTAATGGCAACGGCACCGGATTTAAACTTTCGTGAGACATGTTGAAATAATACTGTAATAAAAACCACCAGATTGTAGATAATACTAACAATTACACGGTTCAACTCACGTATTCAATGTCACTACGGGCGACATGATTCGAACTCTTCGGGACTTCTTCGTAGTGACATTGAATACGTGAGTTGAACCGTGTAATTGTTAGTATTATCTACAATCTGGTGGTTTTTATTACAAGCTTTTATTTAACTTGAGTTCGTTTGTTTGTTCGTTAGTTTGTTAGTGTGGTACAAAGCTTGGAACTGAATTTAGAACAAGTTAACCTCAACCGATTGAGCTGAAATTTTGGGCATTAGTATAGTTTGGGTGACAATTTAATATTATGGTACTTGCTGATCTAATGATGGAGACATAAGGTGGCTATGGGAATTCAGTACTTAACCGACGTAATCCCGTTGAGTTTAGGCTCGTTAGAATCATTTCAATGAGTAGGTATAGTTGATGATGGTATCTATACAGAAATGTACGGTTGGCAATAAAAGCTTGTACAGTCAGCATCATATAGTTGGTAGCAGCCAAAGTAGCCAAATATATCGGCACACGTCTTTATAACTACCTATAGGAATAAGGAAGTGTTACGATATATTTGGCTACCTTGGCTGCTACTAACTATGTGATGCTGACTGTACCAATAATGCAAACTATATTTGTGTTGACAGTATTAATATAGGTACCTGTCAATGTTGACAGAATGAAATGAGGTACCTGTCAATGTTGACAGTATTAATGTAGGTACCTTTGGCAACCTTACTCACAATAAGGAACACTCCCACATAGATACAGAGCGAGTAGTTGTGTTATTATGGTTGCAGGATTCTTAGTTGTGATGGTAAATTTTCATGACAAAGTAAACCCATTAGATCTCCCTTACAGGGATAAGTTCGCCTTTGTACCTACTTTAATCTCATATATCATGTGTATGTTTTAACCTGTTGTTAAGTATAAGTATAAAATCAAGAGGATAATGACGCAAAAACAATGTAATAGTCGAAATGTGAATTCCGCGTACAAGATGCGTAAGAGAACCCGTCACATTTCACAACGCGCAAGATCATCAGTTAATCAGGTGTTGCATCGCGCATGCGCTATGCGCTGGCATCCGGCTGCGCAGCTATACAATTCGTGGTACTCGTATCCAGTATAATCTGACCCCAGACGTATCAACAGCATTACAGAAAATAAAAACAATACTTAATAGCAATAACAAAGCCAGTTACAGTTGTCCACAGAAATGCAGTTCAAAAGAACTTAAAAAGTAAGGTAAGAATTAAACTAAGCATTTGACTGTTCAGCGAACTTGAAATGAGAGATTTTCACTTAAGTAATAAATAGTTCATATTTGATTGATTTATTTATTTTTCTTTATTCTTTTGTGAGACAGGGCCAAAACACATTTTATTTCTCAGAATTAAAAACCTCTGAATTACATTACATTACCGTTATAAGGTTAATGAATAAGGTGGTAAATGTTCTAATTTTGTTCAAAGGTCAGGATTATACTGGTGACCGTGAGTCGATCGCGTGAGCAGGCCTGCGCGTGCGCCGAGAAAGTGGTGCGTCATCGCGGGGTCAAGGACAACGAGATGACCGGTTGAAGACGAAAGTCATGTAATTATATTTGTCGTATATTCTCTTTATGAATTTCGTCATATATGACGAGATAGATAGATAGATAGATAGATACGAGTAGACATAGAGCCTATAGACTACTTTTTTAACCGACTTCAAGAGTTTAGCGGCGATTTTTTAGCACCTATCGTAACCGTCGTCGTCGTCGTCGTCGTCGTCGTCCTGTGTAACTGAGATGCTAAATTAACCTTTTTCTTTATTTTATTTTTTTCTATCTTCTATAATAGGTGGCTATCTGCTCGTTTTCTACGATCTTATATTTTTTAAAAGCTATAGCATAATACGCAGAGACCTCAATGATTCGACCAGCTCGATTCTAGGTGCAATTTTATTAAGGAGACATTATTAAATTTAAACCTTTTTGTTTTTTTTAGTTGCGAAATGTTTTTACGCGTCCCGCTTGGCTAGGGAACCAGGTCAACCAGGGCTGTTATTCGCTATGCACTAATGCGGCTTTTTACTAAAGCCCGCGGTCCCGGTGACATTGTTATATGTGTCCCGTCTGCACTACTCGACGAAAGCCGAACAGATCATCGAGTACTTGCGTTTGAAGACCAAGCTCATCCTGAGGGTTGAGGGATTGGAGTCCCGCCACAAACCGAGTTTCAATTCATTTGTGGTGAGAGTAACAACTGACAAGCTGTCGACCTTCATGAAGGAGGAGATCTGGCCGAAGGGTGTAGTTTTCCGGCGATTTCGAGGCCGGCTATTTGACACCCAGAACTTACGCCCCGCGCCACCGTCTTAAACGTGTTTTTGTGTTATGTTTATGAATTTTGTATATAGTTATGTGGTTCTTTGCTCTGTGGTTTTGATTGTATGGGCAAAAATCATTTTCCAAAGTGTCACTTCCCAAATTTTTTTTCCCAAATATTCATTTGGCAAAAATCACTAGTCAAATTATTGTTTCGCATTTTATCACTTGGCATTATCTCCTATGGCAAAATATTACTTCGCAAATTATTGTTTGGCAAAGTTTTATATAGTCAAGTTTCATTTAGTCAAACATATTATTTGGCATAACATTCGTTTTCCAAATTATTGCATGGCATACGATTTATATCCTAATTGTGTAGTGCATACCAAATATATTGGCAATTATTATAACCTAACCTAACCGCCAGCGTGTCGACGTCGCCCCGCTTCGCGGGGTGCCTATTTCCGCTCTAAGGGACACAAGTGAACCCTAACCTAACCTACTTATAATTTTATTTCTCAAATTATTGTGTCTATTTTTGCCGTTGATGAAAGATGGCCGTTATTAAGTTAAAAAAAAACACGGTTTGTTAAACTTTTCTTATATCAAAATGTGTATTGATAAACTATAAATTAAAGTATGTTATGTTTTGCATTTGTTTGTCTTTTCATTTTAGTTTGTAGTAAAAATAAAATATTTGCCAAAGTTATGCTATGTGAAGTGTGCGAAATGAAAATTTGAGCAAATGTTTTGTTTGGAAAACAATATTAGCCCAAACAAAGTGTTTGCTAAATAAACTTTTGTCTTAATAACATTTGACAAAGCAAATTTATGCCAGATGATATTTTGACCAAATGAACAATTTGCGAAACAAAAATGTGCTATTTGTTCGTTTGGGAAATGAAACTACTGCCATAAGTTTTGTGGGAAGTGAAATTTGGCGAAACATATTTTGCCGAAACGGCAGGACCCCGTTGTACGCACTGCCCTTTGATTGACACGACCACGGGAACGCTTGCGCACACTTTCGCGACTTCATCAACAGCTGCTCCCATGGACCCATCGCATTTCTATGTGTAACTGCCCTAAGGTCAATCGTAACGTGAACCGGTAAGCGGTAACCTATGGTATTGGTAACGTAAGTCTCGCGAACACCGCGCATGGTGTCAAAGAGCTTTCTTGCAAAACGGTCAGCTTACAAAGCTTAAAGTTCGACAGCTATCGCAATGTGGATCTTTAGACGCATACGTAACTGAAGTTACGGAAGCTTTTGGACTCTACGGTCTGGGTTCTACGTCAGTGGTTTTTTTTAAAGCTACACCAAAACTGACGTGTGAATCCAATTTGTAAGTCAAATAACTATTTCTCGGTCTTCTGTTGCAGCATTGCAAAATTCTATAGTAATCTAAGTATCACTAAAGTGGCCGTCAATAGAATTTGCTAACTATGTAAACAAACCGCCATATTGAAATTGTCTTTCACTATGGCGGTTTGTGCACATAGTTAGCAAATTCCATCGACGGCCACTTTACAACATAGTATAAAACAAAGTCGCTTCCCGCTGTCTGTCCCTATGTATGCTTAGATCTTTAGAACTACGCAACGGATTTTGATGCGTTTTTTTTTAATAGATAGAGTAATTCAAGAGGAAGGTTTATATGAATAATATAATACCCCTGCGAAGCCGGGGCGGGTCGCTAGTTAATTATAAAGAGAATGACTTGCGGTATTTGAGCTCCCTAAGTGTTGTGGAACCGCCCTGTGCAACCCGAATTGAACCAACTTGGACTGGGGCTCAACCGTCAGTCATTTAAATACCAGTTCTTAACTTAGTTACATCCGAGCCCTTCTGTCCACGACTAGCGCCTCTGTAGAAACCTACACTCTAAGTACAACATAAAACCGGCCAAGTGCGAGTCGGACTCGGGCACGAAGGGAACCCTACCATTATTTGACGTGACATTATTTGACCATTATTAGACGACCTCTGTAGCCTAGTTGGTAGTGACCCTGCCTACGAAGCCGGAGGTCCCGGGTTTGAATCCCGGTAAGGGCATTTATTTGTGTGATGAGCATGAATATTTGTTCCTGAGTCATGGATGTTTTCTATCTATTAAAGTAGGTACTTATTTATTTATCTATATAAGTATGTATATCGTCGTCTAGTACCCATAGTACAAGCTTTGCTTAGTTTGGGACTAGGTTGATTTGTGTAAGATTGTCGCCAAATATTTATTTATTTATTATCTATAAAACGGCAAAAAAATCATGTCTGTTGTATGGGAGCCCCACTCAGACTCGCACTTGGCCGGTTTTTTAGTATTGGTTGGCAACAGAAATACAAAATTTCAACTGTCTATCACGGTTCATGAGATACAGCCTGGTGACAGACGGACAAACAGACAGACAGACAACGGAGCCTTAGTGATAGGGTCCCGTTTTTATCCTTTGGGTACGGAACCCTAATAAACACCTCATTTTATAACCAAAATTGTGAGTAAGAATGCCGAAGGTAGCCGATTAAGAACTATATTAATGACCGGCAGGTCCACGTGAGATTATTTGACTTGGCCGAATTGCATTAACCCTTAATTTGACAGTGTTCGGTGTAGCGAACCCACATTTCAAAAAAATCTAAAGGACACATTTTTATATTTTTATATTAAATTTTCAACTAAAATAGTAGCATTGTTTTCTATTATACGGTAGAAAATAAAATCATAACTGTGGCAACATTCATTTGTCAGTTGTGTACGATAAATGGCGCCGAGACGGCAAACACGGAGTATTGTCAAGGTATTTATGACATTATATCTGTTTTTTCTAGTATTACATTCATAAAAATTACATTCGTCTATTATTAAGGAGGTAATAAACCCAACTAAAGAGTTTTTAGTTTAGTATATGCCATAATTCAGTGACAGTGACACTTACAGTGTGATGTTCGATGTGCCGAACACGGC
The DNA here is from genome assembly GCA_947578815.1 of Epinotia ramella. Classification (NCBI taxonomy): domain Eukaryota; kingdom Metazoa; phylum Arthropoda; class Insecta; order Lepidoptera; family Tortricidae; genus Epinotia; species Epinotia ramella. The sequence continues at coordinate 28,506,997 of OX388205.1, forward strand.
CATGATCGCGGTGAAATAGTAAGTTTCGTGCATGTTCGGGGTGACGAACATTACCAACTACGCAGTGAATAAGTACAATGTCAAAGAAAATGTTAATCCGATAAAAGAAAAACTTTCAGATATAATTGACAAAACTATAAAAAGTTCGGAAGAATCACTTTTAGGTCGTCACAAAAACGCTTCTTCAGGAGCAGTCCCTTTAAAACAATTCCGTCTCGAGCTATATCACGAGCTCCTTGAAGCCAACCGATCGGTCAAACGAGACGAAATTGAATGCCATGAAGTGAAAAATACCACCAAACTAAGACCAGTTAATTCTGTGTGATATGATGAAGTTGGGCACTTCCCTTCAACGAAGACTGAGGGACGATGCTGTCTTTGCATGAAAAATACTACAAAAAATCTGCATAAAATGTGATTTACGAATGTGTTTTGTGACTGAGAAGAATCCCAGAAATTGTTTCTTATCTTTTCATACTGAAAAATTATAATAATCCTCTTTTTATTCATTCTTATTAATTCATTAATTTATGTATTTATTTATTTAATAAAATTTCATGATTTTCAATATTTTTTTTACAAAATTATTTCACCCCTTTGGTATCCGGTTCATTGGCAGTGTTCGGTACAGCGAACATAATTTTCTTGAAAAACTGAAAGCACGTGATTTTTTTCATAATTTTTTCGGGGCTGCTTATGACCCACAAAAACAGTTTTCAACAAAAAAAAGCAATTTTATTAATGTATGTATCTCTGCCAAATTAAGGGTTAAAGTGGTCCATTCAAAAAGAGACTTTACCATCCAGCGTAGAAGATTCTAATTCCAATGACACATTCAATAATCTCAACTTCAAACTGTATGTTGCATAACTCAAGGCCGACCGGGGCTTCAGTTCCATTAATCTGTGCCACTGTCAACCTTAACACGTTGACATTAAGTGTATATTCGCTCGATCGAAGAGCGTTCCTGTATTTGGTTAAAACTCAAAAAAGCTTATGAGTAATGATTATTGAATGCAGTTAAGCACTTAAGGAAGCTGAGGTTGATGGGCTTCATAATTTAAAACTGTTTTATGCTCGTTATGAATTTATGATACACTAGCTGATGCCCGCGGCTTCGCCCGCGTGGTTATAGGAAAATGTAACATATTGAATTTTCCCGTGGGAATTAGATGTTTTCCCGCTGGAAAAAGTAGCCTATGTCACTCTCCAGCTTCTAAACTATCTCCATACAAAAAATCACATGAATACGACGCTCCGTTGCGACGTGAAAGAAGGACAAACATACAAACACACACACTTTCGCATTTATAATATTAGTAAGGATGTATGTGAAAATGTTAAGCTACGGTAGCCTAGTGGTTCAGGCATGCGGCTGTCAAGCGGCGGTCGTGGGTTCGAATCCCGGCTCAACTTTTCTAAGTTATAGTTATTAGTGAGTTTTTAGGCATGTCTCCTGGACCCCAAAACTGCCGGGAGACAATCTCTAAAGAGTCGGTCTCCCCAGTAATGACGTTATCGAAATCACCATGGTCGCGTTTGCAAAAGTGTCAATGTCAATTACATCCAAGCTATGCAATAAATATACCTATGTGGGAAATGAAATGAAAATTGAAGAAATTGTCTGTACCTCATTTCTAACCCGTATTTGAATACACACGCAAGTTTAAGAACTAGCAAGTTAAGCTAGGAATCTTTAAGTGTTTTTATTCCGCGCAGTAAACCAGGAAAAAAAAACCGGCCAAGTGCGTGTTGGGCCACGCGCCGTGTGGGGTTTCATAGTTGCCTGTCTGTCTTTGTTACATCGACGTTACGCACGCGCCAAGTAAATGGTGCGGTTGCGTGGGCCAAATTTGTGCGAAAGTTGGCCGTTTCAAGTACATTTTAAGTTGGTCGACTATTACGTAGTTGTAGAGGAACTAACTTAAAAAAAAACAATATTTTATTGGGCGTGGTTGATTTATACGCCTATGCCAAATTACTTTCTAGTAGTAAGGGTCACTGACCTAAACCGCAGACGGACAGACGGACGGACGGACAGGCGGACATGGCGAAATTATAATAAATAAATAATAATATTTCCGCTGCGGCGCAGTTGTGTTTTGAAATTAACTTTTTGAAAAAGGTTCAACGATAGATAATTATGAAAGTACAATATTTTGTACCCCGGTCTTACGAGGTTATATAGTCCAAAGAAACCTTTTTATTCATACCATGTGGGTGGCAAACTAGCATACGGCCCGCCTGATGCTATGCGATTACGTAGCCTGTGGACGCTTGTCGCTTAACTCAAGGGGAGCCCGTTACCGGTTAACCGGGAGACGAAGAAACTAGAATAAAGAAAAAGTGAACTTACCGCCCCGCCGTAAGTCAACTAAGGGAGCCATGTTGAAGTGTGTTGTGGGCGATGCCGATGGGCTAGCAACCTATCACTGCGATATCACATTTTGTCGATATTTTATACCCTCATTTGTGCTAAAAGTGGCACTGGAACATAAGTGCTCTGCCTGCCCCTTTTGGGAATAAAGGCGTGAATCTATGTATGTATGTATGGATTTTCCGCCACCGCAGGCCGCACCAGTATGTATGAGAGGCTTAATAAATGCATTGATTATAATACCATTATTGGGTGCATTCACGACAACGGGTAAAAATTTATGAAAAACTGAATCGACCAAAAAATTATACCTACATGTACGGTCAGCAGCATTAATTGCTAAGCGGTCTTAGTGCTCAAAATGATCTACACACGAACTCTAATGTCAAGGGAATAAGGATCTGTGTGTCAGCATTGAAGCTTCTCACAAATATATACAGCTGCCAATTTTCATGACGCTACGATCCTTGGAAGATGGTTAAATTAGTTACCTTAGATTCCATTACATAGTTACATACAGGTCGACCTAATAAAAGCGTGTTAAAAATCACTAGAGTCGGTTGAGAAATGCAACCAGACCCCGTAGCATGGACGGCCTTATCACACGATAAGTGACAAGATAGAGCGTCCGTCACTGGCTGCCACCGTTCAATAGAACGAGATGGACGCTCTATCTTGTCAGTTATCGCGTGATAAGGCCGACCATGGTACGGGGTCAGGGCTACATTACTACTTACAATAATAACGCATAGGATCAAAATAACAATATTTATATTTATTTAAACATTTTAATCAAACTACAAAACAGTTAAGTATTTAATTGACAAAACATGTATTAACAACCGTATTTCATGTTAATATCTGTAACGAAAATAATAATTAAACTCGTGAAAAGAAATCATAGTTATAAACACTGGCTCAGGGTATACTTGCTTCGTAATTGAATTAACATTAATGAAATGAAATGAAATGAAATGAAATGAAATGAATGAAATGAAATGAAATGAAATGAAATTGTTTATTTCGGACATCGGGTATCCATAAGTACATTACAAATTACAATTATAAGTTAGTAGGTAAAAAAATAATAATAATAATAATAATTTTAATCTAAGTTAATAAAAAATGAAGTGCTCATTGGACCTCACATGCATACTCATCCAATGAGTGACAGTAGGGCTGTCCATCCTTTCTGCAACCACCTTCAGGAGAGTGTTGGTACTGCCCCGCACGCGGCTCCACAGGGACGCCACACGCTTGCGCAGCACGGCTTGGAAGCCGTCAGTATTCCTTTCGGCGAACATCCCTGATGCGCTGCATCGCCAGTGCAGGCCCAACATCCCCCTGAAGGCGTTGTTGTATTGGACACGCAGAGCACTGAAGGTCTTCTTGGTGTAGTTGCTCCACAGGTTACACGTGTACAAATTCTGGCAGTATGTTTTAAACAACGTTATTTTAACCTCAGGTGTACAGCGTGTAAACCTGCGTGACAACATATTACCTCTAACCGCCAGCGCTCTGCGTTCCCTTTCTAAATCTACGTCATCTTTGAGGCTATCTGTGACCCAGTGACCCAAGTACTTAAATTTGGTTACCACCCGGAGAGGAGAACCGTTGAGACTTATGGGTGGAATCGCGTATGTTTTAGTACCAGATTTAAATACTAGAATCTCGCTCTTTTTAACATTGTATTTCAGTCCATGAGCCACAACAAAATTCTCACAAACGGCTAACATTTGCTTGAGTGCGTTGACTGAGGGACTCAGCAGCACCATATCATCGGCGTAGCTGATGTTATTAATATAACAGCCATCTACCGAACAACCCACGCCAGAACTGCTGAGTTCCTCAATCAACCCATTCACATATACATTAAACAGTGTGGGCGAAGTCAACCCCCCCTGCCTCACACCACATTCCAGCCTGTAAGGATCTGAGTACCCCCCAGCCCATCGAACGACATTGGTTTGGTTACCATACCAGTACTCAAACATTTTAATTACTTCAGTCGGTAGACCTCCACAATCTCCAAGTTTGTTCCATAACACATTGTAAGATACAAGGTCGAATGCCTTCGACAAGTCCAAGAAACAAGCAAATACCGGTGTATTCCGATCCGTGTAATACTTAACAGTGTGCTTAAGACATAGTATGGCTGATTCGGTTGATAACCCAGGTCGGAAACCGAACTGGGCGTCATGCAGGGTTATATGTTTATTTAGATACGTATTAAGCACACTGTCCAGTATCTTTGCCAGAATAGTGGCTAGAGAGGTGGGCCTATAGTTGGACCTGTCGGAGGCATCGCCTGTTTTATTTTTTATAATAGGTACCACAATGGTCTTCATGAGGTCATCTGGTAAATAGTTGTGACGAATGCAAAATGTAAAGAACATAGCAAGAACTCTTGGTGTGACTTTGGTGAACTTTCTTAATTTATGACTTTTGTCGGTTATGCGTAATGATGATTATGACACAAGAAGTTACCCATAACAAATTATGACTTCAAATATTATGCAACCCGATGTGGGCCCATCCGTTTTAGAGGTACCATTCCCTTTTCTCTTCAAAATTTGGAAAATTTGGGTTTTTCTTATTCATGACTAGTAACTCTACTGTCACTGTAATGCCCATGATTCTGAGTAAGAAAAGTCCGAAATCACTAAATTCTAAAAATAACTAAACGTACACCTGAAAGTAAAAAGGTGTTTCATTCAATGCGTCTGCGAAATCGTTTTGGCATTTACATTTGATACGAATCTATGTCTCCGTTTGAAACCCGGTAACAGCCCATTGTGTAACGTTTAATACTGAATGAAAACGAATAATTTAAAAATTAAATACACAAAACATATAATTTAAAAATTTAATACATGTTTGGTGTGTGTGAATAAATGTATCAAGTTGCACTAACATAAAAGAATGCAATGTTAGCCACCGAAAACAGGTAGCAGTACCTTAGTAAACGTCTAATGAATCGCACTGGTCTTAGGAGAAGTAGTCATAATTGTATCAGTGGCGGTTTTTTCAGCACCTCCGGCATTTTTAATAAGCTCGCCTACAATAATAATAGACGTCAAAGTTCCGGTATCAGCGGTTCCTGCAGTTGGAGTATTTTCAGCACTCTCAGTAGACCAGGCAGTGGGATTCGCAGTAGGCCCGCTGACATTAGTTCTGGCACTTTCATTCAAATTCGAAGCAGACTCCCTGACAGTAGTTTCGTCACTCGTATTGGAATTCGCAGCAGGCCCGCTGACATAAGTTCTGGCACTTTCATTCAAATTCGAAGTAGACTCCCTGACAGTAGTTTCGTCACTCGTATCGGAATTCGCAGCAGGCCCGCTGACATAAGTTCTGGCACTTTCATTCAAATTCGAAGCAGACTCCCTGACAGTAGTTTCGTCACTCGTATTGGAATTCGCAGCAGGCCCACTGACATAAGTTCTGGCACTTTCATTCAAATTCGAAGTAGACTCCCTGGCAGTAGTTTCGACAATCTTATTGGAATTCGTCGCAGGCCCGCTGACATTAGTTCTGGCACTTTCAATCAACTTCGAAGTAGACTCCATGACAGTAGTTTCGTCACTCGTATTGGAATTCGCAGTAGGCCCGCTGACATAAGTTCTGGCACTTTCATTCAACTTCGAAGTAGACTCCATGACAGTAGTTTCGTCACTCGTATTGGAATTCGCAGTAGGCCCGCTGACATTAGTTCTGGCACTTTCATTCAACTTCGAAGTAGACTCCATGACAGTAGTTTCGACACTCGTATTGGAATTCGCAGTAGGCCCGCTGGTATTCGTTCCGACACCCGCAGTAGATTTCAGAGTAGACCCGCTAGAATTAGTCCCGGAACTCTTAGTAGATGTGACAGTTTCTCCAGTGACAGTAGCTGAGGCATTATAACGCATTTCGTACCTGTGAATGAAGTATATAATATATGTAATTATTATGGAATATTTACCACAACAAAATATATACCTACCTACAGAGATAAATTTATACCTATATACAGAGTAGTAAAGGTCCCGGGAGTCGGCTGAATGCGCAGGACCGGTCATTGTGGCACACTTTGGGGGAGACCTATGTCCATCAATGGATGTCTTTCGGCTGATATGATGGTGATGATACTGATGATACAGAGTAGGTTGCTAAGGGTTTTTCATCATTTCATTAATAATCATTTTATAAACAACGATTCATTTCACAAACCTATCATTTCTCAAATTGCTCATACCCTAAATAATTATTTGTCAAATATTAATTTGGCAAATGTTACATTAAAAATTATTGAATATTAAAAATGATAATTTGCCAATCTTCTTTTATGAAATAAGTCATTGTCGTACTTATACCGATCTGCCCGTTGTGGTCGATGGGCTAGCAAACATATCACTGCGACATCACATTTTGTCGATCTTTTATACCCACGTATGTGCTAAAAAGGGGTACGTAAATTGAAATATCTACAGTGAAAACATCGAAGTAGAAAATATCGAACGATCGAAATATCTAATGTTATTATGTCAATTGTTACAATACATATCATTCTCCATCCCAAAAATAGGTCAGCCTAAACAGAGAATTGAATACTGGATTGAGGAAAGGCGTGATTACTGTCAGGAAAACATACACAAATTCTGTAATCATATAACAAGCCTTACTTTTAATGAAGTGTATGAAGAAACAGACTGTAACAAATCCTTTGAGGCATTTTATGATTTGTTTATAATTGTATACAATTTGTGTTTCCCGTCAATTAAAGTCAAACTGAGGGATAAACCCATAAAAAATAAGTGGATTACTAAGGGATTGCGGAGATCGTGCCACAAAAAGAGAATGTTATACTTTAAGTACCATAAAGACGATCACAACAAAAAATATAATAAATGCATGTATAAGACATACTCCCGACTTCTAAAGAAGTGCATACTGCAGTCTCAGAGAAATAATAACATTAGATATATAAATGATTCAAAGAACACAGGCAGAGCAGTATGGAATATTATTAAAAGTGAATTAAATACAATCAATTCTAAAAATACTCAAATCAATGAAATAGTTGTCGATAATGACATATATAGTGAACCCGAAAAAATTTGTGAATTGTTTAATAAATTCTTTATAAATCAATCTCACGACAGCACATATTCCAACAATAATAAATCAAATATAAAAACTATCTCTCATAGCATATTTCTGACTGCGATTAATGAATACGAAATTGTCAAAATAATTAAATCTCTAAATAATACAAATTCAACTGGACATGATGAAATTACTACTAAAATAATAAAATTATGTGCACTTAAAATAGCTCTACCAATTAGCTATATAATTAATCTATCATTTGAACAAGGGTGCTTCCCCGATCACTTAAAGCTTTCTATAGTTAAACCATTATTTAAAAAAGGCGACCCAAAATGTATGGATAACTACAGACCCATTGCCTTAATACCCATATTGTCAAAAGTATTCGAAAAGGCAATGTATTTAAAGCTAGAAACTTTCCTTAAAAAAGCTGAGGTTTTAAATGCAAATCAATTTGGTTTCCGAAAAAACAGCTCCACGTCTCTTGCATGTTTTTCTCTCATCGAAAATGTAACAAAGCATCTAAATGACAAGCAATCAATATTATGCGCTTTGCTGGACATGAGTAAACCTTTTGACCTAGTTTGCCATAAAACACTGCTCGACAAACTTGACCGCTATGGGATAAGAGGTAACGCACATCGCTGGCTTGAAAATTATTTGTGCAATCGAAGGCAATACACCGAAATAACAAGGATAAGAAACCACAAAAAACAAACATATAAATCTACTCCGGACATAATTAAAAGTGGCGTTCCACAGGGCAGCGTCTTAGGCCCCCTTCTTTTCTTGTTATATATTAATAACCTACCGTCAATCTTGAAACATAGTTGTATATTGTTTGCGGATGACACCACTCTAATTATTAAAAGTAAGGATAAGAACGGATTAGAAATTGAGACAAATAATGACCTATGCAATGCTGTCAAATGGTTAGAAGATAATACATTGAAACTAAATATAAGTAAAACTAAAATAATACATTTCCAGAATTATAATAGCCCTAATATAGACATCAAGATAAACCTGAACAACACTATAATTGAACCAATAGATTCAGCTAATTTCCTTGGACTTACAATTGACAAACATCTCAATTGGAAAAACCACATTGATAATATTTGTACTAGGTTAGACCGATTCGTGTTCGCCCTACGGCATCTCAGAGCCGTTGCATCTATCGAGGCTGCACTTTCTGCATATCACGGATACGTATCATCTGTGATTCGTTACGGAATAATCATGTGGGGTAACTCGGTTGACGTACAGAGAGCATTTGTATCACAAAAAAAATGTATCCGAGCTGCCTATGGAGCCCATTATTTGGCCCATTGCCGACCAATATTTAAGGAGCTACAAGTTCTCCCCTTGCCCTGCTTGTACATATATGAGATAGCTAAATTTGTTAAAAAACATCCACACATGTTCCCTCTACATAACGTTGTCCTAAATAAAACCAATGGCAGATATCCGCTCAAGCTTTATGAACCTAGACAGAAAGTTAAAATTTTTACTAAAAATGCTTATATTATGGCAATAAAATTGTATAACAAAGTTCCAAATGACTTCAAATGTTTGCCTAATACTCAATTTGACAGAAAATTATTTAACTGGCTGCTTGACATTTGTTTTTATTCTATAAACGAATTTTTGAATTATTAATTGTCTTACTATATTTTATCATTAATTTGCCATATTGTATGTTGTAATTTTTAATTAATTGTTTTGTGTTTACAATTTCAATGTTTGTAATTTATAATAATATTTCTACGCCGATGTCGGCAGGATATGTGAAACTGATATTGTAAAACATACCAACAAATGTACCATATTCGGAGAAATAAACTTATTCTATTCTATTCTATTCTATTCTAAAGGAAAACTATCACGGTTAAGAAGACATTACTAGTTACCGAGTAATAGTCGACAAACGTAAAATGTTAAAGTTAATGGTAAAGGCCAACTTTCTTACAAATTCGGCCGATGCAACCGCACCATTTACATGGCGCGTGCGTGTCCATGTAACGAAGACAGACAGGCAACTACGGAACCCTACACTGCGCGTGGCCCGACTTGGCCTCTTTTTTAAAGGATAGATTCAAGTTAAGCCGACTCTCGATCTGTTTTTTAATAATGGCAATCGTACATACCCCACACATTCGCAGTAATTGGTGACCTCTCGCGAATGTAGCGTACTGAAAACATAAAACGGTTATAACCCCAAATAGGTGCTTGAGTCGGAGATAAGAATAGAGACAAGACCTTCACCCATCTGTGTAATGGATGAAGAGTATTTTATATCGAATTAAGAACATTAAAAAATATTTCACCAACGGGTTGGCTAAAGAAATCCTGGCCAGACTATAATATAACAAACAAAAATATTTTTTTTTCACAAACATTGCATTGTTTCACGAACTGATACTAACTGAAAGTATGAAGCCTAAAGAATATAAACGCTAGGTTCTCCATTTTTTTCCTTGCCTAATTATATGTGGAAACTAGTAACTTACACGCATCTGTATGCTAGGCTAAGTTTTCTAGTCAGAGCAGTTTTGTAGGTTCTCCCATTTGTAAGGAAATAATGATTTAGATAAAAATTCAATACCGTCTAATAGTCTTATAATAGTTCCATTTTGCAAGAAAATATTCCTGACTAACAAATTTGAAATATAAGGATACCACTTTTATGAGCAGAAGAAATTATTAGTTTTTATACATAATTTTAAATTATTATTGTGTAAGATTATTATTATTTTATTGTAAATTACCGTTTGACATGTAAAAATGCCCTTATGGCCTATTTTCAGAATAAATAATTGATTTGATTTGATTTTTATTTCTGACTATTTCGGTTACCTACGAATTCAACGGACGTAAAAAGGGCATGGAGTGAAAGAGCGGCTGGAGACCACAATTTGACTTGGTCAATAGTTTTTAAAAGCCTTTTTTTTCTACAGTAAAAGTTTTAAAGGATTTTTATAAAAGAATGAATATAAACTACTTTAAACATTACTATTTATGTTCCTATTATACTTAGTCGTTTGATCTAAGCATGTAATAAAAATCAAAATTAATGTGATAGTTTTTTTTTGTTGTGGGGCTAGTACGTTTAAATATTCTATAGGTATATATTCATACTTTCGTTTAGTATACATATACGTACGTATTCATTCGTTACAATATTGACTGCAATGTAAAAAAAAGTATTTACTTGCTGTCCTGGATTACTAAACCCATTAGCAAAATATTAGTTAATGTATTAAATTCGATATACTTAAAATGATTTTGATCCATTAAACAGATGAGTGAAGTTCGTGCCTCTAAGCCTATCTCTGACAACAACATCAACGTCATCATGTGTTGAAGACAACATTTCTTCATAAAAAAATTAAAACACAACACAACAAACATAGCTAAGAACCACCGACAAGACTTGTGATTTAAACATGTTACACTTTATAACACCACATGCTTCCGAACGCGACTTGGTCTGATTTGAAGCCGGTTAAAACTTAGTTCTTAAAGTATTTTTGAGTGAAAACTTCTTTAGCGGCGCTGAGCACTTTTTGGGATGGGGAAAAATTGTTAAATACGCGACAGAGTTTTGTGACGTCAGATGTGAAGGAGGTCACTTTTTGCTGCTAGCCGATTCAACTTCATTCAAAACTGAACGCTATTCGTAAGAGTATAAAGCCGTTAAACACTTTATGCAATAGCATATTCTGCAAATAAATTTGGAATAATACCAACGCGTCCTTCACCGTTTTGCTATTGAGAAAATTCGAATTTGGGCGTTATTCCCAAAGAGATACAGCTTACAAAAATATTTACCAACGACAAAAACAAATTGATATTTTGGTCGCCACGGCCGTCTGCTGTTCTTGCAAATTCGAATAGTTCGAATTTAGACGTTATTCCTAAAGAGATAAAGCTTTGAAAAATATTTGGCAATGGCAAAAACTAATTGATATTGTTTTTGCCGCCGCCCGACCGCCCGCCGGCGGCCCGTCACACCCAACGCGCCCGCGGCCCGTCCGCCTAAATAATTGATAATTGTTTATAAATTTCCGTCAAATTCATTTTTAGGGTGACACCGTAAGATGTCACGTGACCTGATCGAAAAACTGTTAAAATGTTATTGAGTTTTCACTTCTGCCGGCACTCCCGGAGTGCAACCCGGTCTTTTTTTTTCATGTCATGACTCTTACCTGGGTTTTGTTATATTATGTTCCAAAAAGTTCTTGCAGTTGTCGTTGGGGGGTGTAATAGCCTAGAAGAAGCATGGTATGTTAAAATTAATGATAGGTACACTATACTATAAATAAATAAATAAATACGTCAGTTAGGACCAATGAACAAAACATTCTTGTCATGGGACATTCCGATCATCTTATTCCGATAATAAGTACTATCCGCAATATCACTATTAAATCAAAATCCATCTTATATTGTTTTAACTTGCACGATTCTCACAATTAAGTCCCGGTTAGTAACAATGATGCTTAAAAATTATTATAATATAAACCATTATTTAACACGCTGGCTGCCATATCAGGCACCGGATACTGACACTGAAGCAACAATATCGTATCAAAGTAAATTCACCATGATTTTGATTGCAATATACATAATTATGATCGGATAAATGAACAGACTATTTGAACAGATCTGAAGTCAGATAAAACACACAAAATTAAAGATACAAAAAAAGGAAACAAATATTCATGCCAATCACGCAAAATATTTGCCCTTGCTAGTATTTGAACCCAGGACCGTTAGTTTCGTATTAGGCATTTAAAAAAAAAGCAATTAGCACGAGTATTCGTGTCAGTTTTGTGACCAAAATTAAGAATACGAATTATGTGAAAATAAACTTGTTTCTCATTCAAATAACGTACCTACATATAATTTATAAATTGAAAAGTAAAAGTAATTTATACAAACTGAATACTTAATTGTCGTCACAAAACTGACACTGAGTAAATTTTTGTATAACAACTCACGCTATTTTTTTTACAATAACGTGCATGTTACCGCTATCCACTAGGCTAAATTGAACGTCAAATATTGGCAAAGTTTTATTGCGGTAATGAAATTAATATTAAATGTTTACCCTGTTCCATATAAGATAAAATAAATCGTACGTTAATCGTCATGCGATTTCCAGGAAATCCAGTAAAAACCAAAAATAAATTGTTATGTTTCAAATGATGGCACTTAATGATCGAAATTAGTGAAAGTAGTACCTACAAAATATTTCCCTTTGATGTCTCAGATAAACATAGAAACACAGATGAATTTGTCCGTCGAAAATCTAATGTGCTGTAATGAGGCAAAGGTATGTTAAAATTAAGACATCGTAGTATTTTCTGAATTTCGATTGAGCAACTTAAAATCCGATAGCGGTATGTAGTACACTTACCATCCCATTTATCAATTCGATGCACAAAATGATTCCCACAAACGACCACATTGTTGCACGACAGGGCTGGTTCTGTCCTAGTCTTCCTGCTGATTGAGACTGGAGTTTCGCTTTTTAAAAAAAATAAATAAATCTCATCCTTATTCCCGAGGCTTAAGTCACAAAATGTAATTGGATGGACGTGATTATACTGAACTTTTATCCATAGTTATGGTTTTCCTCGTTATTAGCGCAGCATGTTTTATATACTTCATTAAATATACATATTTAAATCACCACTGGTAATTGGATGCATGAACTTAACGGGAGGAAGTCAAAGTTATCTGGCGCTCATTGCTGGACCGTTATTTTTTGGCGCAGTTGTAGGTGGACGGACGGAGGTGCGTTTCTCGTTGTATGCAAGTACCTCAGTTTGTATATAAATTCCCTGTGCTACGACACACTGCACCGCACTCCCGTCCGGCGAAATTCTATCCAGCTCCGCACCTCCGTCCGGAGATGCGGCGCAGTATGACATTAGCCGTAAATAAAGATGCTTTGCTGAACCGTTGTAGTTCTTTGTGCGTAGCATGGTTGCGATTTTATCACTCATCGTTGTGGATAAGACATCCGTTGCTCTCGCTCTCGCGTACTTGTCAGACCGTGACAGATGTCATATCTACAGAGATAAGTGTTAAATGGGAACCATGCTATGCCCGCAGAAGATCATCACATCAACTAACTCGACACATCTTCTCGACAACTAACTGCGCCGTGGAAACCCCACTGTCTGTTTTGTGATTTATTGTAACGTAATGCTGATGTACACAATATGTACTGAATTAGTACATACTTCAAAAAAATTGTACCTCTACGTAGTAGGGTGGTCCAAAAAAAAATTATTTTGATTTCTTTTTCTCCACATAGCTTGTTTTTGTCTAAGGCCTATAAAAACCATATATACCATTTTTTTATGAAAATCGAGTGGCATTTAGAGGTCGCTCAAAATAAAACAATGTGAACTTAGAAAATGTATGAAGGAAATTTTATTAATCACAAAATACTACAGTAATGAAGATTTAGACGGCGTAGGAAACCGTTTTATGTGATTTGCAACTAGACGGAGAATATATTGTTTCTGTTCTTCATCCTTGGTAAGAGTCTGGTTGTATTTTTGAATCAAACTGATCCCTCGTTCAGCTGTGTCATTAACAACTCTGACCTTGGCACACTTTTCTTTTAACTCTAAGAAAACCTCGTTACTTGGCCATTTAACAGATGGCATGCTCAAAAACTGCTGGCTTTTCTGTTTTCCATCAGCAGCAAAAATGTCAAAGAAGGATAAAGTTCGTTCAGTAACGAAACTTTCTAACTGTACGTTGTTTGGTTCGCCTATAGTACCCACATGAATGCGTCGTGGAAAATTTGTATTTTTTGGGCGAACTAGATTTTTTGCCATTTTGTCTTTGGTTTCTGAAGACACCCGGTCATCAAAAAGTGCAAATGCAACTAGATGTTCAGAAAGAAACCAAAGATGCCTTGCAAAAGCAGCATAAGATTTTTCGCTGATCTTTTTATTAGGGTACGACTTAAGGATTTCCAAAAACTGTACATCATTCATTGGTGCTTTGATGCCAAGAGGTGCTTCATTCCAATACCGCACATAAGCTAAAACTGCAAAGAGAGCAAACTGTTCTACCTTTTTGGACTCTGGACCGGTCAAGTGAAATTGTTCTCGAAATATATATATTTTAATTGCATAAATAGCTTTTGCCATCCAGCGAGCATGATGCGTGGGGCCCGGAGCTCGGAATCTTTCTTCAATATCTCCGCCGCCAATAAATATAAGAGACAATTGTAGAAACTCTTTATAATCATCTCTCGGATGCTGATTTTGCAGGGCATTTGGTAAGTAGACAAGTAAATCCTCCCCCAGATTATTAAACATTCGATTTTCAAACAGTTCATTTTCTGCCGCCTTGTACACAGTGTAATCAAAACTCGGCCACATTTTTTGGAAACGGTTGAATAATCCTACTTCCGGAGCTCCCGTAGAACCAAATAAAGAAGAAAATGCCGCAGAAAGTACAATCTCCATGATGTGGTGTCGGCACGCAATCCAAACTAGTTTACATTCAAGGGCTTTTTCAATTTCAGTACAAGCACCTGTGTGTAGGCCGGTATTACTTGCTGTTGTATCAAATACGAGTGCTTTTATGGAGTGAGTCAAGTTCCATGATTTTACCGTATCGACGCATGCTTGGGCTTGAGCTTTTCCTGTTCCTCTGTCTATTTTAGGGATAGCTAAAAGCTTTTCTTGACCATTCCCAGTTACAAGTATGGCAATTCGATCAATTTTAGTTTTCGAATCAATATCTGGCAAAAGTTTGCCATCCCAGTGGAGATTCAAGGGTCCATCCATTTCACAAGCTGATAGTTCAGCCTGTGCAGCTTTCTCTCTTTCAACTCTTCTACCACGTCTCACAGAACTCCGGGAGAGAGTTTTATCAGAAACATTATGCCCTAAAGCCTTGACAATAGCTCCTGCGACAAAGACAGCTCCTCTATCTGGCAGATTTACACGGTCTAAAGCAGCGACAACTTCTGGAGAAGTAAAAATATTAGTACACTGGTCTGAAGAAGAAGAAGAAGCCTTAGGTTCTTGGGATAATTTATCCTCATAACGTGGGAGTTGGAAACAAGCTTCGTTGTCAGAACTTTCTGAAGAACTAGATAATAATTGCTCAGTCTCAGTTAATTCACGTTGCTCATTACTTTCCATATAATATTTCCTCCTGAAATCTTCTTCTCTTTGTTCCCGTTGCCTCTTCCTGTTCTCTTTTGTAGCCGTTGCAATATCAACACTACCCATACTGCACGAAAATACACTTTCTCTTTGTTTTTGTAGAAAAATTCGGTCTTCGTTATTTTTCATTGTACTTAAAGCATTTATTGTGGCTATGTCAAATAAATTTTCAAGGTCGTTTTGAAACATGCTCTGACGCATAACATCATGATCATTTTGACGAGCACGATTTTTTTTCAGAAGTAAATACTGCTTATGTAATCTAATTAGTTTTCGTACACACGAATCCACACGTTGCGTAGGTATCTTCGCTCGCTCCCAAATACTTATAACGGCTTCACAGGTATTTTTGTAACTCACTGGTAAGGTATTTCCCTCATCTAAATGATGAAATTGAAGAACACGAAGTACATCTAATCCTCGAGGCAATCGGGCCGTCGAAAAACTTGAAATTGACTTCCCTAGAAGCCAATTACTTGGTGCGGATCTAGTCGACATAGTGTTTTTGATGTAAAACAAGGCAACTTAAACATTAATCGCTTGAGCGACCAGTAAAACGCAATCAAATGAGATAATATTTTGCACAACGATTACTAGTTATTGACAGACAAAAGTTAGCTATGTGGAGGTAGATTTGAAAAACTTTTTGTTTTCTCCATACAACCGTGGACCACCCTACTACGTAGTAATAATAATAATAACAGACATTTATTCCCGCAAAAACATTACAAATAAATCTTTTTAATAACAATTACATTGCATTTTAGAGTTAAGTAAAGTGAATATCAATAATTATCTATGTTCAGCATGCATGCAGTGAACATTTGTATATACGAGTACATTCATAGAATTATAACACTAAAAACTAAATAAATGCATTGAAACTTAAGCAAAAAGTTAATAAATGAGTTTTATTTTAAAATTTAAATTGTGCATATTTAAAATCATTTGATCAATATTCATTGTTATTTATGTATATTTATATGTGTAATAATTTATTAAATGTTTGTATTCACAGTATAACTAGTAGTAAATAAAATGTATTAACTTATGAATTCAAATCTATAGATCGAGAGCACCTACAATAAATTCAATTCGGACTTGCTGTAGAGCAACTCCCCAGCAATCCTAAATTTAATTTAACAAAATGCACGTAAATACTAACTTTTTAGCGAATAAGACGCCGAAAACAATTATACTGCGATTTTTAACGTTGAATGATTCGCTAAAAAGTAAGTATTTACGTGAATTTACTTTAATACAATTTTTTTTGAAGTATGTACTAATTCAGTACATATTGTGTACATCAGCATGACGTCACAAATCTTCACGAGAATCAGTTGAGAAACGCGAAAGGAGAACATCAGGGGGCCTAGACAAGGTTACAATCGACAAGCGCTAACGCTAACGCTAACGAATAAAATGTATGGGAATGACAGATGTTAACGAAAAGTGTTTCGTCGGCATCTGTCATTCCCATACATTTTATTCGTTAGCGTTAGCGTTAGCGCTTGTCGATCGTAACCTTGTCTTCGGCCCCAGGACAGCCAGAAGAATTTTCGAACAAGCTGAAACGAATGGCAAAGCAACTCTGTCTGTGTGTCAGTCTGTTACCTTTTCACGCTTCAACCGCTGAACCGGTTTAGATGACAATTGCTAAGAACCATGGGAAACCATGGGAAGGACATAGAAAAGTTTTTATCCTGGGAATCATCTCCAAAGAGAGTGAAATGGGGGTCGAAAGTTTGTATAGAGATACTATATATATAAACGAGCTCCAACCGGATGAATATATATTCTGCTAGGGTTGTAACTTAAATCCATTTCTCGATGACTCATAAACGAATATTCATGTTTATAACACAAATGTTTGCCCTTACCGGGATTTGAACCCAGGATCGTTATTATGCCGGGTCACTGTCTACTTGCAAACATGAACTGACCGGATTCCACAAACAGCAGTGGCGATGAATGAACAATGCATGGTCACTTAGCCTTTGTCAGTCCTCTGCTGGACATGCATCTCCCATGGCACGCCACGAGCTCGGTTTTCAGCTTTCCTCTTCCACTGCATTCCCACTGCCTTGCGGATGATATCAAACAACTTTCAATTGTTTTGACAATAAATGATATATACCTATCTATCTATCGCCCCAGCTAGGTACAGGGACAGGGCGCCCCATACTACGTTTGCCGACACGCGGTCTCCACTCAAGGACCAGTGCCCCATCGGTTCTGCGGCACATGTGACCTGTCTCCATTGCCACTTTAGCTTGCTCGTTTTGCTGGGCCTTGGATACATCCAGGGATGAAAGGGGAGGGGGAGGGAGGGGAGATAATCACTTAAATAATAATATAATCGCTAGGAGTGCCAAACCACAGGCCATACCCAGTATGGAATGAACAAATTTAGCACGAAAACATGTTTTAAAACTAGTCGATATAAAATGACTTGATGCGCCTATAAGTTCCAGTTTTAGCGTGGCCGTTAGAATAATTTAGCATATAAATATAGGCATTTGAGCCTTAACATACCTAATACATGAATATAAGATATTGACTTCCAACACGTATCTGGAGACAACTTAATGAAGTCATGTTAAATACGTTGAAGTGTGTAAACATGTTCAATTGAGCATGCAAAATAGGTAGGTACTTTTTGTAAATATTTTTTATATAACATTGTCCAGAGCTTTGTCGAGACTCATCAACGCCTCAGGTGACCCAGTGCTGGCGCTTACCTCTCTGAAAGAATCGCCCTCATACAGAGAGGTAACGCAGCCAGCGTCACGGGGATAATGCCGCAAGAGGACCTCCTGGCCGGGGTGTCATTTTTTTGATCTGAAATCAATGATAATCTGAATCTGAATAAATAACATTAATTTAAGTTTAATTAACATCGCAATTAATTACTGGCCGTCCTTCAATAACTGGCCACGTTATAACAAATTGAATTCTATTTGTAAGGGAACAGAGTTCATTTTTGGGATTATTGAAGGGTGGCCAGTTATTGGCGATTACAAATAATACAAATACCTTACAGACTAGTATACAAATCAATATGCAAAACTTATAGAACACAATACCTAACACGTTAAGACGGCTACGCGCTGCACATTTTCTGCAAGTCAAATAACTGGCCTCGAAATCGCCGGAAAAGTACAGCTACCCTTCAGCCAGATCTCCCCCTTTATGAAAAGTACCTACCCTTCAGCCAGATCTCCCCCCTTTATAAAAAGTACCTAACCTTCAGCTAGATCTCCCCCCTTTATGAAAAGTACCTACCCTTCAGCCAGATTGGTGCCACTGATGCCGACATCACTATAAAGATTGCCTTATGGCATTAAGTTCGCTTTTTGCATATGAAACTTGTTACCGAGCAATAAAGTGTATTATATACCATGGTTTGGGGTTACTTTGATTCGGGGGGCGACTTTGACCAAATGGGGTTTTCTCCGAAATCATTGTTTTCACTTGGGGGGAACCGTGGCAGTGACTATATTAGTATTCTATCTTGCTGTTTACTCTATGAAATTTTCTTAATTTCAAATAGTTCTGCTTTTATACTACATTCTAAATGATCAAAGTAGCCCCATTTTTTCCTAAAGTAACCCCGGTTCACGTACTTATAAAGATTTTGGTACCAACTGAAAAAAAAAAATCGTCTATTGACTTGATCTGTATCCAAATATTGTAGATTTTAACCAAACTGACTAGGTAATCTGTTTAAAATGGTGATAGTTTAAGTATGCTGTCACCTTTTAAACAGATTACTTACATTTGTTAATCTATGTATATAATTCAGTCTTCGAGTCTAATTAGATATCTATTATATAATTATAAGCTGCCCGCGTGCCTTAACCCGCGTATTGCAAATAACGCAGACAAACCCACGGCATAAAACATAGCTTATAGCCATGCAGAAACTCCAGTCTACACGAAGGTAAAAGAGTTTTCTCAAACATGCAATGAAATATTGACGTTGTGTTCTTCAAAATGGGCTACGAAGTGTCACGTTTCGGGCGCAGCGAGACGAGAGACCCGTAATGGCATTTCATACAAAATTGGAGGCCTGCAAGATGGTATTTTTTAATTTCCATTCCACAATTTGCGGCACAGGATCCCAGCGTTCAGCCATGAAAATTAAAGTTTGATTTCTTGGAGTTTTTTTAATTTATTTAATTAGAATGATTTATTGCAAACTGTGTTACATACTCGTAGGTACATAGGTATCTACCATAGGTATAGTGATGACAAAATAGTTCCAACAGTTACCTGTTTCAGGCATGCAATACTTATTTTAATGTATAAAAGGTTTTTGGTTTAAGTATAAATTAACCACAGTAGTGTTAATAGACAAGACCAAATACTTAACATGCATAAAACTCGTTCAAATTATAAATTGCTTTAAGTATGAGCCAATTTTTAAAATTTACTTTAAAACAGTTGCTCTCCAGAGCTTTTATGTCGGGCAGGAGGTGATTAAATACACGGATTGCCATTATAAATGCGCTCTTTTTGTATATAGAAGTACTCATTTTCGGTAATCTAATATTATATTTATACTGTGCTCTCAGATTACACTTCGTTGATGACAGTGTTGTAAAATAATTTGGTTGTTTTTTTACAAACAAGCTAACTTCCAAAATGTAGATCCCTGTTAATGTAAGAAACCGCTTCTCTCGAAAAACTTGTCTTAGGGAGTCTAACGTTCATACGGTAAATTGTTTTTATGCATCTTTTCTGGAGGATGAATGGTTTATTCACATCTACAGAATTCCCCCAGAAAATGACTCCGTATGTCAATAAAGGATACCGGAAAGGATATTTCCGTAGTAAGCACTAACTACTATACTTTCAGAGCAAGTTTCGGATAATATGGACAATGCGTAACAATTGCTGGAAATTCTCTTATTTATCTGTTCGATGTGAACCTTCCAATTTAGATGCGAATCCACATGAACTCCTAAAATTTTCACATCACTGACTTCCTTTATAGTAGTCCCAGCTTCTGATACACTCAAAGAGATGGGAGCGGTTCTATAATTTCTAAATTGAATGAGCTGGGTTTTGCTCAGGTTCAATTTAAGATTTCACGAAATGAGCCAATTTATGATCTCTGTTAAGGTAGTGCTTATATCCTCATAAAGGCTGGAAGCTACTGAACGATCACACGAAAACAATATTGTCGCATCATCAGCAAACAGTACACAAGACTTATTAGTGACACGAGAAAACTCATTCAAATATAAAACAAACAAAAGCGGACCAAGCACGCTTCCTTGTGGAACTCCAACTACCACTTCCTCGTAGCACGACAAGACTTGCTCTATCGTTTTATTTTTTTGGTTGTAGCAATCTATTTGTAGAGCCTGTTTTCTATCACATAGGTAAGCTTGAAGTATTTTTTGGGCATTTCCCCTTATCCCGATATGCTCCAACTGTTGCAACATTATATCATATACAACGCAGTCAAATGCTTTTGACATATCGAGCATGTATGTTAGCATTGTATGTTACCAGAATTATTTTTATCCCAGATATTTTTAAAGATTTAAAAAATGGCTAATGTGGTGGATTTTCCTTTTTGGAAACCAAACTGTGATTGATCTAGTACATCATTTTTAAATAGAAACCTAGTTAATCTTTAATGTAAGACTTTTTCAAATATCTTGCTAAACGTCGGCAATAATGCTATTGGCCTAAAATTGCCCATATCATTTTTTGTTTCCTTCTTTTGTACTATACATACCTTGGCGTGAAAAGGGGTTGCCAGCCTCATAACTATCAGACCTCGCTACGCTCGGCCGTCTATATGTACTCGGCCGACAACCCCTTACTTCCCGGCCTCTGTAGTAATGTACTATTTTGAAATCGGATAAGCGGTTAATTGATTTTCAAATAAAAAAAACGACCTTCCCAGCTGCTACACAATTTTTTTTATCGGTTTTGTAGTTCACCATGAGTGTCTTTTTAACTAGGTTTAAAAAAAAACTGGACTAAGACATCTAAGGTTCAAACTCTTCCTAATGGTCTAGCTAGTCTATCACCCCCTTAAGTTCGTACATCGTTATTCCGAACACCATGTATATAGGGTAGTTAGGACAGAGCGAGGTAGGGAGGTCATCTCGCGCATATTTGACGCAGTCCAACTGGGGAGCACCTCCACTGATACAGAAGACCGCAGCCATAATAACGCCACTACAACTTGCCAGAATTTCCGAGAATGTGTTGCGTTGTGTCTCTAGATATCAACACAATGAATCCTCATATCAATAGAGGATCGGCAACGCGTATGTGATTCTTCTGTGGCCGTAAGCGTCCACATGCTACATTGTATGTTTATCAGTTTATCACCAGGCAGATCATCTTTGCCACCGATGAATAATTTAGATTTAGCCTATATTTTGCAGTTGCATATATTCCAATAAAATATTACAATCAGTGTTTATTGGACACCTGACCTTTGTTGTTGATTGTACCTCAATAATATTCTTTATTTATGTTATAAATATGTCTGGATATTAATCTAAAGATCATAAGATTTAACAATCGAATGAATGGTGTTTTTTTGATTGGATCTTGTTGCATTTCTGAACCAAAACGGAAAACCGATGACCAAACGGGTTTTTGTACTTTTTGCCCGACTGCGGCAGAGCCGAAAGGAAGAGATATATTTTTACCTACAAGCTTTTATTTAGTTTCACCTGTCCCGTTGTCTGTCTGTAATCAAATCTTGCAAGTTAAATTTGACCCACTTTCCGGTGACCGATTGAGCTGAAATTTTGGGTATAAGTATAGTTTGGATGACAATTCAATATTATGGTACCATAGAGCTGATCTGATGATGGAGACAGAAGGTGGCCATGGTAATTCAGTACGTAACCGACGTAACCCCGTTAAGTTTGGGCTCGTTAGAATCGTCTCAATGAGTAATTGATGATGAATTAATTTTGTATTAAGCAGTTACGCTGCTAACGAAATTATACTTTTTTTAATAAAGGAAAAATTGAAAAATTTAATGCTCCGAGCCGGATTCGAACCGGCGACCACAGGCATTCATGGCCCGTCGCTACTAACCAACGGAGCTATCGGAACAATCCGGTTCGGCCACCAAATCTTTCAATCAGTTTCTTCCTACAACGCCTTTATTTATTTTTTAAATTTATTTATTGCTCACATAAAATGCTCTAATGTGTGTTTTGTGATGATGTAATTGTATGTAATTTTCATTTTTTTAATTCTATGGGTCTTGGTCTGAAAATAAAGTAATAATAATAATAAGGTTTAATAGCGAAGAGTCTCGACCACCACCTCAAGAGACTCTCGCTAGATGGCTGGATCAAGGGTCAGATACAGAAGGTGGTACTCCTGGATACTGCGCGGATAGTCAGGAGGTTCCTGTCTCTGTCGCCCTGACCACCGGCAGCTTAGGCCCCGCCTCGCTGCCGGCGGTACCCTAGGTTAGGTTTTTATAATGATTTTATGTTTTATATGTATAGTTTTATATTTTACTTTTTATATAATTATTGTAAAAACCTAGCTTAAGATGAAATATAAATAAAGAGATAATAATAAAAACTTATGCGTCTTGACGACCCCTATGGATTCACTGTGTTGACAGAAATACAGTCAAATTATAGCGATGATAAACGTCGAACACAGCGTGTTAATTATTAGCAGCAGGTCGATCACGAAACGCATTGTACGCGCGCCACGTCAGGTAGATCTAAACGTCGTTTTTGTTAGGAAAAATGACAGCAATTGTCTTAACGCGCGTTCGAAAGGTTACGTGACTTTCCCCTCAGGTCGCATGCTGGATGCAGGCCCTAAATCTCAGGTGAAGTCTGTGCCCTTGGTTAAAGATCATCGATCATCATTCAATACAAGTAGATTCTAATCAAATATTTGTTTGAAAGTAGAAGCACTCGGTTGGGTATCCTATCGCAATCACTAAATTTAATTTCCCAACTTTATAATTTCTTCGAATTTTAATGTCGGCATAAAGGCAGTCTACTCGAAGACCGCAAGTTTGATTCTGTTTAATGTTCATAAAACTTAAAATGCCTCTGCTAAATAAAATGTGCTTTGTCCCTTTCTTACAAACACAAATTTCAAAGTGACAGATAAGGACAAACGAATTTTAACGCCATTTTAGTTAAAATAGGCTTGTAGTACGTTTATGAATACGGCGGTTATTGTGTAGAGCAAAATTCGGACAAACGATGCAGTTGGGAAATTAAATTTTGTGATTCCGGTTGTCTTTAAGGATCAAGGAGACCGTTTCGTAAACGGTGACCCGTCAAAATCGCGTAGGAAACAGAATGTCAATAATTGATTGGCAAAATATGTGATTGTGACGAACAATTTATTTAATCAAGTTATATGTCCGTAATCATTCTTCGGACAGACACCATTTTTATGCAAGTCTTCCACCTAACTGAACATATTGATATCTGCAATGAACTGTACTTGTCTAGTGATGTGCCGTTGTCGGGAAAATATAGGTACAATAATGGTTGTCAACGTTGCCGGCAATTTTAATGAATTATAAATACGAACTTTATGTTTCAATATTTCGCCATCACTTTTTTTACAATGTATTTTATAATATGCACGCTTTTTGGACATTTTTTTTTTTCGCAGTAAAAAATATTGTAAACGAGCCTCACGATTTTTTGTAATTTTACAAGAAAAAAATTACCTACAATGTATAAAATATTGCTCGTAATGTTTCACCAATGGTGGCATTCCTGGGAACGGGAATGTCCATATATCGGCAGGTCATAAGTCACCAGGTGCGCGCGCAGCCTTGCCAGGAATGCGTTGCGTAACCAAGCTTTGTAGTAATGAGACGCAATTCCTGACAAAATATGCGGTTCTCATTATTTTCTTTTACAATAATGATGGGTAGATTTTTAAATATAGGTAAGTAGTACGCTATTTGGATTTTTTATTTTTTACAAACAAGCTCGCCTGGTGGTATGGGCTTACCGTAGCCTGTGGACTCCTGTAGCTTCAGGGGACCCGCGTGCAGTACTCAAATTGACCGAATCCGAACGTTTCTTGACAAATAATGCCTACTAGCTTTCGCCCGCAACTACGTCTGCGTGGACCCGGGATAAAAACTAATATTGAATTGAATCCAGACTATAAACTATCTTCCTGCAAAATTTCATCAAATCGGTTGAGCCGTTTAAGCGTCATTGAGTAACAAACATCCAAATTTTTGCATTCGTACATACAGAGGTGATATATGAACATTTTACAGGTCACATTATGTCTTCGCCATAAAGCAATACAAATAGACATGACATATGAAACAAAAAACAAAAAAAAAACAATATTATTAAATAATCATATTGATCATGTCCTGCTCATGTCAAATTACGCAAGATAAATAAAATAATAAAATTAACGATTTTCAAAATGGATACCTATGCAAGTAGGTATGTTATATTATACGTCAATGTCTTTTACATATTCATGTATGGAGTAGTATGCTTTTTGCACCAAAATATTGCTGGCTTTATTTAATATCTTAATTTACATTGTCTTTATCTAAGATCGATCTAGGTAGCTTATCGTAAACTCTAGGCGCTATACCAAATACACTTTTTGACAGTAGGGCGGGCGCAGGTAGTTATAAATATCAAGACAGACATCAAGGTAATGTTCTTATTTCTAAAAGCAATCATCTCGATTTATCGTTTTTTTTAGTTACCTATTTAATTTAATGATATGTAATATTTTGAATATTATTAATAAGTGACTTATCGGGTTTGACCGCTCAGCCCTACGTTATAATGTTTGCCGTTTAAATGAAGGCTCGTATGGAAGAAATAAAGTAGATAGCAATAAGAGGATTTTTAAATACGATTAAGTCAAAATTATATGGAAAGCTAGCCTTGACACAAAGCTGGTAAAAATATGATTCTCTCATACATGCCAGAGGGTTTCGCAAGGGTCGGGTCCCTCATGTGGGTCAGGCGCCCACTCCTGGCTGTGACGCAATGACGCCGGTGACGCGGAGTGACGCGAAAATGAATCATTTTGGCGTGACAGCGGGGCAGGTTCAAAAATGCGTTGCGTAACTTTGTCTAGTCAATAAACATATGCAATGCATGCAGTATTCAAGAACATTAGAAAAATTTGAAATAAAATGTCAGGTATTTTATTCTTCGTGAAATACATTTATTTGGTTTTAAACACAAATAACATTAAATACATTTGAAAAATAAAATTAAACAACTTATATCATAGCTGCTTTTCCAAGCAAAAAACGAAAAAAAACATTGTAAGAACAGACAATTAATTATTTTCACTAAAATAAAATGAATTCTACTATCCCAGTTTGAATTATAGATAGTTGGTTATAAAGAATTTAAACTAAATTCTAAAATCACAACTGTAAATAAAAAAGAATACTGCATCTAAAAAAAATACTTTTTAAACGAATATAATTGAAACTGTATAATGTATAACTATATGTATATATTAAGTACTTACATCATTTAAGTGGCAGTGGGCGGGACACATTGCAAGTAGAACCAGTGGCCGTTGGGGCGGAAAGGTTCTCGAGTGGCGAACACCTACCGCAAGGCGCGGCGTGTGGACTGATCACCTGGTAAAGGTCGCGGCAGTCCGCTGGATGCGGGAGGCGCAGGATCGGTCACTTTGGCACTGTTTGGGGGAGGCCTATGTCCAGCAGTGGACGTCTTTCAGCTGATATGATGATGATGTTGTGTATAATATCGCTGTGGGTAATCGGTGAGGATATCAGGTATGGTAAAAAACCCTTTCTCTCCGGCTAGCCTAGCCTTGCAATCCAAGCATGATCACGTTTGTGTCGAACATAAGGCATTAGTCCCTCACGTTTGTGTCGGACATAAGGCATTAGTCCCTCACATTTGTGTCGGACATAAGGCATTAGTCCCTCACATTTGTGTCGGACATAAGGCATTAGTCCCTCACGTTTGTGTCGGACATAAGGCATTAGTCCCTCACGTTTGTGTCGGATATAAGGCATTAGTCCTCTCGCACTTACATACTTGTTTGTAAACGATGCATGCTTTACGTGCAAGTTAAATGCGGTGATCAATGTCGTTAATTCAATTCAATTTAATTTATTCAAGACAACAAGGATCTCATTTTTAGGGTTCCATAGTCAACAAGGAACCGTTACATTTTCGCCATGTCCGTCTGTCCGTCTCCGGCTTAGCTCAGTAACCCTTACTACTAGAAAACTGTAATGGGTATATAAATCAATCACGCCGACAAAACAGTAGAATACAATCTAGAAGAAACAATTTTTTTGCCCAGCTTTCGTACAAATTTGGCCGACAAAACCGCACCATTTAGTTGGCGCGCACATGTCGATGTAACTAAGGCAGACAGGCAACTACGGAACCCTACACTGCGCGTGGCGCGACACGCACTTGGCCGATTTTGTTAACACTGGAAACAATAGAACTTAACAAACCATGTTAGAACTTAAAAACTACGATAAGACTGAGGATACTTAAAACTTTTCTTAGTTTATCTGTATTTGAATCTGAAAAACTGTTTCGCACAATTGTAATGCTACGAACCAATTCCGATGATCGTCTCGAGATAAAACGCATATGTTTTCAATATTCATAACCTGCACAGATAAAAAACTATAATGTCCTCTTCATGACAACACAAGGAACTATAAACGTTAACCTTTGATGTTTCTTTTTGAACACAGTTTAGTTATAATTGCTACCTAGCCTATGCTTCCTATCCCGAAGATCTATAAACAGGTGAAAGATTTTTTAATAAATGATATCCAGATTTTAACTACTCGTAACAAGCGAAGATACAAATTCAAAAACGTCATCTCTTTGTAAGATTTGTTTACTGATGAAATACTGCATCCTGCATACCTATCATTCTATTAGCTATGATGAATCAAAGATGAGAAAATAATCTGACATCGATAAAAACCGCTATCTTTAATTAAAACAAGTTTCTGTCAAAACTTTCATTTTTGGTACAAGCTTTTATTGCCGACTGTACTTTCCTATATACCATCATCAACTGCTTATTGATACGATTCTAACGAGCGCAAACTAGACGGGGTTACGTCGGTTAAGTACTGAATTCCCATAACCACCTTCTTTCTCTATCATCAGACCAGCTCGATGGTACCATAATATTGAACTGTCATCCAAACTTATACGCAAAATTTCAGCTCATTCGGACACCGGGAAGTGGGTCAAATTTAACTTGCAAGATTTGATGACAAACATCGGAACAGGTGAAACTAAATAAAAACTTGTAAAAAGTCACAACGTCGCAAGTCACGCTGTCACACATTTATTTTGTCAATGTGTTTCACAAGAAAATTCAAAACAATATTAATGTACTTTAACGAGCCTATTGAGAGGTCTGAGGCCCTAATAAGTACGAGTAATTAGCATTTCGATATAGCCCTCCGAATCGCTAAACTTAAGTGGCAGTGGGCGGGGCACATAGCACGTAGAACCGATGGCCGTTGGGGCGGAAAGGTTCTCGAGTGGCGACGACGTACCGGAAGGCGCGGCGTGGGTAGGCCCCCCACAAGGTGGACTGATAACCTGGTAAAGGTCGCGAGAGTCCGCTAGATGCGGGTGGTGCAGGACCGGTCACTTTGGCACTCTTTGGGGGAGGCCTATGTCCAGCAGTGGACTTCTTTCGGCTGATATGATGATGATTCACCGAAATAATTTTGGTACATGCGTTAGGACATATTCAACAATTTTTCCTCCTAGATTTATTCCCGGTTGTGCCCTAAAGGACAGATAGGAACCAGTTTTACGAAAACGACTGAACTAACTAGAGGGAAAACTAGACCTTATGGGATTGGACCGGTTTTCTCACGATGTTTTCCTTCACCAAAAAGCTATCGGTAAATATTCTGGTACATTAAAAAAAACGAAAAACTCATTGGCACGAGCCGAGATTCGAATCCACGAACGCCGCTTGACAGCCGCATGTCAGAACCACTAGGCTACCGAAGCTTATACTCGTAACAATACGTAGCGTAGAAACAATTTTGAAAGTAATAGTAATATTAAAAATCGGACATTTTAGATTTTTCATTTTATTTTATCTTACTCAAACGGAACTAGCTGATAGTAAGCTCAATTAGGCTTGTGTTTGTTGTGTGTGACGTGTATACATATATAGAGATATAAAAAACATAAATAAAAATAATACATCCAAGAGTCAGAAACAAACGTACGTTTGCCCTTACCGGGATTCGAATTCACTACCTCACGCAGTTCATCTATTTTTTTTGTATTTGAGGGATACGTCTTAAAGTCGAGTTCAGTCTAGATTTTCTGCACCATGAATGTTCTAAATTCCAATTTTTCTATAGTCAAACAATTATCATAAATTAGGATTCGTTGCATGAGGGTGAATTTGATTATTTTGATTTTCACATGGTACAGAATTTATTTCCTCAACAATTTAATTCGTTCGGTTATGTAGCGAAAGTACCTAACTTACCTTGCCACATAACTGTTCTTAATATGTAGAAATAATGAAATGAAGACGAATGATTTTATGAACCATCCATATAAAAAAAAACAAAAACAGATCAATATTAATCTAAGTCACACCGAGGTATTTTCCACAACCGGACATGTCACAGAAAACCTTTAAAGAAGATCGCCGAAGATTCTAAGTTCAAATGTCAACACGCGTCCTTGCGGTGCTCCGGCGCATATAAATAGCGCGTCCCGCCGAGAGATGGCATCAGTCGCTTGCTAGCCATCCTCCATTCACCAGGACCACCCAAAAACTTCATTCTCAAAAATGAAATCGGTTAGTGAAATCATTTTTTAATGTGCCAATGCATGTGTGTTTTATAATTTGTGATCAAATAACAAAAAATGGATTTTGTAATACCCAGTTTAATACTGCTTACATGACAATATTTAATTCATTAGTATACGTTTGTTATTAAATTAATATATCCATGTGAAGACTGATTGAAATCTAATTAACTTTTTATTGATTTGTACCAATATTTTTACACCTATACTCTGAGCATGTCTAACTGTTTAAACATAATCAAAATCTCCCAAATTATTATTTCGTTGATTATACCCTAATGTTACAGTGATTAATCACTGTAACATTACCGCTCATAATTATAATCCTTCGAAAAGGCATCCAATGAAGTAGTTTTCATCTATCTCGATATTCATATTCAGTTTGGTTAGTTATATTTGAGGTATAGATATCAGAAAAATCCTTAAGTCTTGTTACTTAAAACCGTACACTGTAATGGCCATATGAATGTAATTCCGTTTCGTGAATATTTCCGAAAGGTTTCTATTTGTAACGCTGTATAATGGTCATAGATGAATTATAATTCCGTTTTGTGAACATTTCCGGATGTTTCCCATTCGATGGCAGCTGGAAATATTGCCAATTCATTGCAAGTATTCACGGGAACGGCACACTAATGATCCCTGTTTGTCTTTCCTACAGTTCGTCGTATTCGCCCTGATCGTCGCCGTCGCCGTCGCTGCGCCCCAGCAAGGCCCTGACGCGCTCGCCCAGGTGCTCCGCTTTGACTCTGAGAACATCGGCGTTGATGGCTACAGTTTCGGGTGAGTAACTTTTCTAATTGAATTATAAATGTCATCTGGCATTATTTGATCCCCTTCTGGGTTGCAAGCTAGGAAAATAAATGGCAATGCCAAATGATAGCAAAAACATTTCATGCAATTGAAGCAGTCGCAAAAAATATTGATTAAATTAAGGGTGTTTCTAATTATTATCTAATTAAAAGCATTACAAACAAAACACTGATACAAAATTAAGGCTAATGCCACCGTGCTCTTAATCTTCATTTCTGCTTTCACAGACCTGATAAAAAATTCTAATTTGCGATTTTTCCCACAGATTTGAGACCTCCAATGGCATCAAACAGCAAGAAGAAGCAAAGCTGAAGAACGCTGGCTCGGAGAATGAGGCTATTGAGGTCCGTGGGCAGTACTCCTACACCGGTCCCGATGGCGTCGTCTACACCGTCATCTACGTCGCCGACGAGAACGGCTTCCAGCCCCAGGGCGCCCATCTTCCCGTAGCCCCCTAAACTAGTCAATCTCCCCCCCTCCCCCCTGTCTAAGCAGTGCTGTGATAAGCCCGGTTGTTAATAAATTTTTAGTTCTTTTTGTTTAATTTAGTTTGTTGTTTTATTGTCATTGTACCACTGTGGATGATCTACTTGAAGCAGATAAATTGCTTTGAGGCCAAGCAGCTACACCGACTCGTGTCAATACAACATTTATTCAAAAATTCAAACATCATAATTTTTATTCAGCAAATAGGCCACGAGGGCACTTTTAGAAGTCAAAATGTCTATCCATAGACTCAAAATATCATGAGTACATTATTCATAATAGAATTAACTACATCAGAGTTTACACGTCAAATACAATAAGAGAAAGAAAATATAATCTAACTTCTTAGAGATGTATAAGGTCTCCAAGTGTCAAAAATACAATAATTATATTTAAATCTCATAGGTACCCACAGAGATGTATAAGGTATCTATGTGTCAAAAACTAAGTAAAAAAAGAATACAATCAAGTGAAGACAGAGTGAAATCTCTCATATCAATTCGATTCCGCAGAACAGTGGAATGAAGTTATACTTATCGTCCTTACAAACACGAACTGACCGGACTCCACAAACAGCACCTGTTCACCCGTTATTGAGAGTAGATAGAGAAAAAAAACTGTAGTCAAGTTGGCAATAAATTGACTACGCGTTTTGACATGGTTGTTATAATTAGCATCCCATCAATAGTAGCTGTTAATTAGACAGCAGCTTAAGCTTCTAGCACATCAAATAAAATATATGTTAATATTCACCATATTTCAAACACCGTGGACGGGCTCGAAACATAATTGGATGGCATAATGGCTCGATAGAAAATAATTGCAAAGATTGGTCTTAAAATCACATTAAAAGGTTCTATGTGTTTAGGTTTTTGTCGTATGAGTCTGCAATGAAAAACGTGAAGTTAACATATTCATACCTAAACCGCTAGCGGGTCATATTTTACAAATAATACACCCTTTTTTTTATTTCAAAATTTATGTAAATTTATCTTTAAAAACCGGGCCGCCCAGTAATAACACTCGCTCTCGTTTACTCCGATACAAATAGACAAAGTGCGCGCTATCCAAAATCCTCAAGGGCATTTTGGTGTTGACAGCGTCTTAACCCGTTCAATAACACTACATCGACAGGCGTACCAAATGTAGGCTTGACAGTACTGTCAACGAAAGTGTTAAATAAAAATTGATGAGAGTAATCATCTTCAAATACAATTGCAACAAAATGAAATAAATTGCTATGGACACACAATATCCAAAATGCCAATGAATTCAATGATGAGCAAATTTTCGACAATGACACAATTCAAAGGGCAAATAAAGTTAAAGAAAATGATGTATATTAAATTTGATGATCAATAAAATCTAAAACAGGATTCAAATATCTGAAAATCAGGCTAACGTCGCATATTTGTCGTAAATATGTAAATACAGTATTAACCTTCAGATGGTGGGCAGATGTCACATTATCATACATAATTTCATCCTTGAAATTTAAATTTGACATTTGACTATTTTAGACAAACAAAATCGTTATATTACACACTTTAGTCATGGTCGGCTTAGTAATACCAGACTTAATACGATGTTTACGTGTTTAGTATTCATTAAATTGTCATTAAGAGGGGCTTATTTATTTATGTCCATTGGGTATTACTGAACCACGTACGTAGTATAGGTAAATTTTGTAACGAATAGATAGAAGATCAATGTTCGAGTACGTATGAGTATGAAATGAAATGAAATGAAATTTTATTGATAACAATTGTTATAAGTCATTTTGCAGTAAGCTCTAATTATACATAATTAGGTTTAGGTACATAAATTCGTCAAGTCATTATCTTCAATGATAATATATATGGTTATTGTCTGTTATTATACATTGTTTTATCGTGATATATTATTTGAGTCATATGGCTAGTGGTATGTTGAAAAATTCATCATATTGGTAAAATGAATTTTTGAAAAGCCATTTCTTTAATCTGGATTTAAATCCTACGGTGGAAGGTGCATTTCTAATGATATCTGGTAGACGATTGTAGACAGAAGGTCCAAGGTTGTAGACCGACTTCGCCGACTTCGCTAGTCTATGACATTCCGCCACCAGCCTGTCTCCATGCTTGTTGCTCCGTAAAGGATATCTGGAGTTCATGCCCTTGCGTTTGAACTGATTAAGGTTTTCGTGGGTGAAAATTGCCACTTGGTATATCAGTATGCATGGCAGGGGCAGAATTTGGAGCTCCAGAAATAGCTCCCGTGCCGGGGCGTCGGCCGGCTTGCCGGCCATGCCGCGCACAGCCCTCTTTTGCATGGAGAACACGCGGTACCAGTCGGCGGCCCGGGCCCACAGCTCCACGCCGTACGTCAGCACCGAGTGGACCGTCACGAAGTAACACTCTGCGGCCCGCCCGGCAGTGCGCGCGAGCCGGCGCAACGCGAAGCATGCGCGCCCCAGCCGACCGCATATCTCATCTATATGCTTCTCCCATGTCAGTGCGCTGTCGAGGTGGAACCCGAGCAGGCGTGTGCAGGACACATGCTGTATAGGGGCATCGCCTGCGCAAACCTGCAGGCTCTCGGTTTGATGACCGTTTAATTTTAACGTCATGTAGCAGGTCTTATCTTTATTTAGTGCCAGTCCGTTATCCCCAAACCACTCGTGCAGTTGCCCGACTACGTTGTTCAGGGCCATTTCGAGTTCGTTCTTCGTTGGCGTGCTCACGACTGCTGTGACGTCGTCGGCGTACATGTAAATATTAGCACCTGTTATCGCTTGCGGTAGGTCATTTAAGAGGATACTAAATAGGGTGTTAGAAAGGCAGGATCCTTGCGGCACACCTATCAGGTTACAGCGCTCTGCAGATATCACATTACCGTGTACATGTACGAGTAATTGCTTCTAATCATTTCAAGTGTGTGATTATGACCAGATACTGACTGGCAGGACAAGATACCATAAAGGACAATGTCACAAAATATATATTAATACATTTTTTATTTGATTGAATTTGTTAATTCACGGCAAAAATTGTAAGTTATTGTATCACTGCGGGCAAATAATGACATCTAAATGGCGAAACGTTATTTCGGCCTGGCAAGTGTTTAGGTTTACCATATCACTTTAATATATAAATACATCATACAAGCTTTTAATTAAGTATAATTAACTGCAGCTACTTGGAGACTAACAGCTGTTTAATGAACGACAGGACGGATAATTCTAAGTATTTTCTAGATCAGATCTCAGAAAAAAACCTGCACAAACACAATAAAAAGGATTTTTCTTGCAAATGTAAAGAAAAATAACATCCATATTTCCCGGTAGCACGGAACGTGTGCAAGCTCTTTACATCTGTATATTTTTTGCGAGGAGGTGAGCGAGGAGAAAAATGCCTCGCCCACCGCTCGCAATCTAGCACAGCTTTTGTCGCGAAGCCACTTCTGGTCACTCTCATGGCCGCGAATGAGTACATATAGCACTCTAGCTTAGGTATCTGTATTGGCATATATGCAACTATGAACCTACACATACAGGTTCCGGAATCCTTTATATATCTGACATATGAGGTGCCGCCTTATGCGTACCAGCTCCATCTGAGATGTGGGGACCTTCGTCCCCGAGAATGTCCTCCACCTCCCCTTACAGACATCCCTTACCACACAACTGATGCTGTACCTTCTTACACACCATATTGTTCCAGTTATAATTACCCGGGTGCACCCTTGATTGATGACGACATGGCCTGAGGCTGAGACTACCGAACCTGAGACCCTGTTGTTACACTTGTTACTAATCCTCTCACACTAAAGAACTCCACGACTAAGAACTGTGTTATCGCATGTACCTGACATGTAGGAAAACCTTATTCATATACATAATGTACCGTCACACCTCCCAAATAGAATAAGACCTGTGGACGCACATAAATACATCACATCATGAATAATCATCGTCCGAGCTGTGTAAGCACATGGACACACGTGTAAATGAACCAAATCGTTACAATGTCATAGGATGCATTGAAAGTGATTATGGAAAGAGCTCACCCTGGTTTTCCTCCAAATCTAACACTACAAATCTGCACTTAACTGTTCGTACGCAATATAGCCGTTAGGAACTCTGACTACTCGCCTACCCGTCAACATAGTTATAAAAAGATTGTAGGTGTTGCTTCATGAAATAAATGGGCTGTTTGAGACATGATTATTAACATCAATGTAATCATGACTATTCAAGACAGCTTTGGTAGATACTCACCCTCAAATAAGGTTTGTAGAGAAGTTCTTGTATGTAGCGTGATCTCTAAAACCACTTTCAAATCTTTCATCTGTTTATATAATTACCTTTTTGATGGACATTGGACTATATTTTATCCCCTGGGTTGTCTGCGTTCTTTACAGCACGTGGGCAAAGCCACTTGGAAAGCTAGTTTGAAATATAACCCTGGATGTCCTGTTGCCAATATTCCCATTCCCAGAAATTAGGTCACAGGCAATATTGCCGAAAACATTGCTTGTAACGCGGGCAAGAATATTTCCGGTATGTGAAATATGCGTGTGAATAAAAGAAGTTTGTGCGTTCGCGTAAGTACTGTTTTTCCCAGATTAGGTCAATAAAATATTGCAATAATAGAATACCTAGTAGTTAATTGCCACACAACATACCTGATACAGAAACAAAACAAAAAAACAGAAAAATAAAAACTAAATCTAGGATATCTGTGCGACAATAGGAGTGAACTCAGCATTTCCTGCGGCACAGACTAGCTGCACACTGCTGCGCTGGGTTTCAGTTCACCCCTAGTGACAACCAGTTTACAATTTGGTGGTTGCTTAAATTGCTACAGAGATTTTAAACTTCCCCACCATTAGGTTAGTTTAAAAAAATGCGACCTCAGTCTATGTCTCAAACTCTCCGACAGTATTTCCTTTGTTTCCAGCAATGAAATATCACAAGAAAAACCCATTAAGTCCCACTCTGTTCTTCAAAATAATAACTATTGTTTTTTAATTCCCAAAATTCAATCGACCAAAAGGTTCACATAATTAATGAAACTGCTCACAAAGTTTCACGAGAATCGGTTGAGAATGCGACTAAAGAAAAATAGCCGGGTAATAGACACACATAAGAAAGCATTTTTTCCATAGCTAAAACGGAGAACTTGGTTCGAATCGCTCGCTCGAAAAATATCGAAATTAAGTACCTTTGAAAAACGACAATTTTGTACAAAATTTACATATTATGATGTATTTCCGATTGATACGTTATTCCATATTGAACTATTTCTTTCGACATATCAATATTAATAAAAATTTCCATGTCGATGATTTACAAATTGACGTTATTCAGATTTCAACAATAATTTCGGGTTGTCAATTTTCCATTTGTGCTGATTTTTTTTAATTTGTAACTTCGTGGGACTGGTATCCGCTACCGAATGCAACCCAAGTATTCTTTAACCGAATCCATCTTCGTTTTAGCCTGACGTTAACCTTTACAGAACTAACCCAATGACATTCACCTTGTTATGTAAACGTGCGCATCTGCTTGTTACTCCCAATAAAAAAACGTATTAAAACACGTCTGTTAATTTTCAAACGTATGCTGGTGGGATAGAGTTCAGATTTGTTTTTTTTCGTAATTGACGGTGCAAGACGGAATCTACTGTCTGGTTTTGACACGTTTAAAGTTCATTTCTCATAGCCAATGTAGGTATGATATTTTGCAGATTGGAACGCTTGCATAGCCTCTAGTCAAGTGTGGTCCCGGTCGCCCACCATTCAAGACAAATTGATTGTTTAATTGAATGAACTGAAAACAATGCGTTCCTAGTTTTTTTTGGCATCTATCTATTCAGCCCGTTTCCACCCCCTGTTGAGTATAGGCCTCTTCTTTATTACGCCACTCTCCTCGGTCCTGTGCTAATCTCATCCAATTTTTGCATGTATTTAAAAAAAAATATATATATAAAAAAGAATAAATAAATATTAGTGGACAATCTTACACAAATCGACCTAGTCCCAAACTAAGCAAAGCTTGTACTATGGGTACTAGACGACGATAAACATACTTATATATATAAATAAATACTTGAATATATAGAAAACATCCATGACTCACGAACAAATATTCGTGTTCATCACACAAATAAATGCTCTTACCGGGATTCGAACCCAGGACCTCTTGCTTCGTAGGCAGGGTCACTACCAACTAGGCTAAAGCGGTCGTCTCTAAAATCGAACGAAATAAAACAAATGAAAGTCTGTTCCAATAGGGTTGGGG
Source organism: Epinotia ramella (assembly GCA_947578815.1). Classification (NCBI taxonomy): domain Eukaryota; kingdom Metazoa; phylum Arthropoda; class Insecta; order Lepidoptera; family Tortricidae; genus Epinotia; species Epinotia ramella. The sequence continues at coordinate 28,544,104 of OX388205.1, forward strand.
TCTCTAATTTTATTATTACTCCAAAATTGAGAAGCCGAAAAAAAAAACCTATTCAAATATCTCATTAAGTTACGAAATACTAACCGTTTTAATTTGCTTGATAGAGAGAGACAACGCTTGAGACAAGTGACGTCACGATCCAAAGCGTTATAGTAAATGACAATTGTTTCATTGAAGGTGGGTTTGTGGAAAAAGGACAGAGTATACCCCCACTTAAAACAATAAATAAACATAAAGTTACCATAAGTTTTAAGAGGGGGTATATTCTGTCCCTTTTCCGCAAAACGCACCTTCATTTGAAAAGATTGTCACTTACTATGTCGTTTTCTCTCTAACAAGCGATATCAAAACGGTTGTAGCTTCGTAATTCTTTGAGGTATCTGAATGCGATTTTCGTCACTAGGCATATTTTTTGCCATCTTTCTATTGGAGTAATAATATGTTTTGAGTCTACACCCGTAATTTGGGTTATGGTTATGATTAATTGCGGCCCGCGTCAATTTTAATTAGTTACTATGTGGTCTTTGGCTGGTAAAAGGTTGCCGACCTCTGGGCTTGAGGATGTTCATTCGCTACATTAATTATATAAAAAGTAAAATATAATTTATCTGATCTTCTCTTCTCTAATCCACTGGCGTGAAGTACCAATGTACCTATATCTAACTGACCTCAAAATATCTGACATCTCGTCAATCACAAAAAGAAGCGGGTTGTATCGGAAATACGGGCAACATTGACTGACGAAAGTGACGAAGCTCATTTGACTCGCGATACATTAAAAATGGCGGTCATTTCAGCCACACAAACTAAATAACATTTTGTGATTAACAACTAATAGCAAATAAAGAAGGATTAATAAAACATGTAACAAACAATTATTTGAAATCGGGTTAGGCTTCTCTACAAAAAGTTATTCCGGAAGTCACGTGATACATTTTGAACTGTACCCCTATACAAGAACGCGAGCAAAGAAGTATCCACTTCAAAACCGGCCAAGTGCAAGTGGGACTCGCGCTCGAAGGGTTCCGTATCATCCATACTAATATCCATCCATACTATCCATACTAATATTATAAATGCGAAAGTGTGTCTGTCTGTCTGTCTGTCTGTCTGTCTGTCTGTTACCTCTTCACGCTGAAACCGCTGAACCGATTGCGATGAAATTTGGTATGGAGATAGTTTGAGTCCCGGGGAAGGACATAGGATAGTTTTTATCCCCGAAATCATCCCCTAAGGGGGTGAAATGGGGGGGTGAAAGTTTGTATCGAGCTGCGATATAAACGAGTTCCACGCGGACGGAGTCGCGGGCAGAAGCTAGTTATAAAATAAAGTGTTTCTGTCTGTCTGTCTGTCTGTTACCTCTTCACGCTTAAACCGCTTAACCGATTGCGATGAAATTTGGTATGGAGATAGTTTGAATCCCGGGGAAGGACATAGGATAGTTTTTATCCTGGAAATCACCCCCTAAGGGGATGAAATGGGGGGTTGAAGTTTGTATGGAGCTGCGATATAAACAATTTCCACGCGGACGGAGTCACGGGCAGAAGCTATTTATCTATAAAAACGGCAAAAAAATCACGTTTGTTTTATGGGAGCCCCCTTAAATCTTATTCTGTTTTTTAGTATTTGTTGTTAGAGCGGCAACAGAAATACATCATCTGTGAAAATTTAAACTGTCTAACTATCACGGTTCATGAGATACAGCCTGGTGACAGACGGACAGACGGACTAAATGACGGTTTATTCTAGGAAACGGGGATTTCCTCGCAAATGGAAAGTCAATTTATGAATTTTGTATAGAAATCGAACCACCTTAAAGAATTGTAATTATGTATCAATAATTTTCTACGTGGCAAAACAATTCTAATCTGTGATTACAATCACAAAGTTACTTCCTAACATTTCACGTTGTGGGATGACACGTGTTATGTGCCAACATTGCCCACATCGATAACCTGGCAACATTGCCACAAAATAGCGTAAAGAAGGGGAAATGGCAAGCCAGTTTTGAAGACTGTTTTGCAATCCATAACCATTCACTTGCTTGTGGCAACCACGGTTGCCAATTTCGCAGACCCCTAACCTGATGGTGGCAACTGTGGTTGCCAATCGAAGTATGGGCTTTGATATTGAAAATTTTGAAGCAGTATAAGCTACCTTTTTTAAAATCCAAAATCAAGTGAGCGGATAAGTAGGTACATATAAACGCAAATGCAACACTGCCTTTCAGTCTGTTAACTTTTCCGTCCAATCTACTGATGAGAGAAATTTTAAAATTATGTCTATCGGGTCCACTAAGTCGTACAGTTTTTCATTGTGTGTGATTTTTGTTTCAACAATTAAACGACCGAGCGAAGCGACCGATGTTCACCGTGTAAGCTTGGGAAATAATATTTCGTATTACTGGCGTATGTCTGGCTGTTCCCTGCAGGTCGTATCTCTCAACCGATTCTCGTGAAAATTTGAGAGCAGGATGTTTTTTTTTTGTCGACTCAGTTTTCCGAAATCCAAATAAAACATGTAAAAAAGACAGGCTTGCAGGATCTACAGCTCACAGAGGTACAAGTAATGAAGCACCTAGTGAAACATCCGGTCAGATACAGAAGGGGGGCCGTTTCTGTGGGACGTAGAGAAAAAAACAGAAAGTTGAAAAAGCATAGGGGTTGCAAAACACTTAAAAAAAAACGAGTTTATGATGAAATAACCACTTCTCTATTCACAAAATTAGTTGTAAAAATAAAAATGTCTGAGATAGTGGCCTTCAAATATTGATATTTTAAAACACCTTCGGATCTGGCGCTTCGCCGGCCGCTGCCGCGGCACGCTCGCGCGCTGTAAGGTCGCAGTTCTGCCAAACACTCCTCCTCGCTTCGCTCGTCTTCGTACCTAACTGAGGTCTGCCTGAGACACGTACGTGCACTGCTCCGATTTTTTGAAATACTTTTTTAAAAATATCAATCTTTGAAGGCTTTTATCTCGGCCATTTTTAATTCTATTGAAAAGTTTTATAGTAAAAGTTGGTTAATATGACGTTACAATTATTTAAAATAGCTGTCATAATGACATCACTTTGGCGAAATAAATTTAAAGTCCCATGCTTCCCTTTGCTACAGCTTTGCTTTTTTTTTGGCAGTCTAACCAAACATTCTAGTTTCTACCAACACATGAAAATCACGAGAAAACATCAAGATTTTAATACATTAGCATAAACCTATTTAAAACCTTAATATTATATAGATAAAATCTACTGTCGCTAATTATGTCCTTCCTATTCAATAACGTATCTATTTTATTAAAACGAGTTTATCCAACCTTTATTTTCAGTTGACAAGCCAAATTTATGGTCTCTCTTCAAAATGGGTGCTCATCCATAATGAATATAACCAGTTCCATATTGTCTCACGAGTTCTCGCGTTATGCCTCTTACGTAACTTAGGATACACTTATAGTATTTTATACCACGGTGGCAAACAAGCCTACGGTCTGCCTGATGGAAAGCAGACACTTGACTTTGAACATTGATGAACCAAATTGAGGAGTTCTGCATTTTAACGTGTGCGTAACTTGATAGGTGATTATTTAATTGTGGGTCACCGTGATTTAGTTATTACCTGACTGCCTCAGAAGAAGGGTTATGTTTTTCGAGCGTATGTAGGTATGTATGTATACTTATATGTATGTACGTGTTTTTTGCACGGCCTGCAGCCTAAACGGGTTGACGGATTTCGACAATTGAGGTGTCGTTGGATTCTCTTAATTGTAGGTTCCGTATCGTTTTTAGGGTTCCGTACCCAAAGGGTAAAAACGGGACCCTATTACTAAGGCTCCGCCGTCGTCCGTCCGTCTGTCCGTCTGTCACCAGGCTGTATTCATGAACCCTGATAGTTAGACAGTTGAAATTTTCACAGATGTCAAAAGAGTTTTGTACGGAAATCGAACCACCTTAAGTTATTTAAAGTATAACGTCATTTATTCCAATTACTTAACTGACAATAATGTTCATTGAGATGCTAGTTCTGATTATCTCACTCTTGCTAATTGGAATAGAATTCGTTTTGAAGTTATATATACGTGACTTTATTGACTATGAACGGTTTTTTCGGTCTAGTATAAAATATATAAGTTAAAATGTACTTGATATAAAAAGTTCTCCCCGGGAATAAAATCCGTATTCAATACTCTCAAATGTGTATCCGAAATATCGGTTATTATAACGTTAGCAGTAGCCCCTCTGTAACATTACGCTGTGGCATTATACTACTTAAGATTGACCCATGCATGGACGGGAGCGTTAAGTTGACGGCCTTATTCTGGTGGGTCTTACAGCGCATTTACAAATTTACAATACATACATACATATAATCACGCCTTCTGATCATCGGTATATGAGTTGTAGCCTAGTGGTTGCATGGCATTGCAGGCATGAGGCTATTTTTAAGCGGCGGTCGTGGGTTCAAATCCCGGCTCGTACTAATGAGTTTTTCGGAACTTATGTGCGGAATATTAACCGATAGCTTTTCGGTGAAGGGAAACATCGTGAGGAAACCGTTCTAATCCCAATTACGTCTGGCTTGGAAGGTCAGATGGCAGTCAGTAGTGAGTTAGTGGGGTTTTCAGATCAGAGCTCTGAAAACTGCCCATTAACACTTATAATATTCAAGTGATATTTGAAAACCGCTGTCGGGTATTTGCTTCGTTCGTACTCAAGTATTTAAAGATCACTCATGAAAGTAGTTCGATAACTTGAATCATAATCATATCATATTAAAATCTAAATTAAAAGTTATGCACAATGCACTTGTGACTGAGTAGAAATATGAACCCTTCAAGTCGTCACTTATTCATATTGCAATGCACGCTTACTACTTAGGGATCCGTATGTAAAATATCAATGAAACGAATGCATAATCATTTTTATATTTAACATTCAATAAAATCAGCCATCTGAAATCTACCCATTAATACTTACTTACTAATTATTCAAGTGATATTTCAAAGTCCCAATCGGGTATTGTTTTGAAGTCGTAAAATAATGGACATTATTTCAAATAGCAAAAGCTTAACACAACATGCAGTCTAAGGAGGCCAACCCTCAGTTGCATGCAAGGGTCCCAGGAAGCCGGTCCCTGGCATAAACCCTCATAGCGCAGAACGGCTATGGCGTTTGCACATAACACATCTAACAAGTTGATCAGGCTCGTCAGACATGGTCGCAACCCCCAGGAAGCAGGTCCCTGGCATAAGGCTACGGTTTTACATGTGTTGAGTTTGACCCCCTCCGGGTGTGGGTATCCATACCTATCGACCGCCTAGGTATAGAAAACCCTAGTTTTCAAGGTTCTGTATTCAACACAACACACACAGAGGGTGGCCAGTCCAATGTATCTGAATTACGTGCTGGGGTCGTCCGGTCGCAACTTCCCGACAGACTTAGGTCTGATTTTTTATTTATATGAACAAATGTTAAAAACTTTAATAGCGCGATGCAGGTCCTGTTTATTCATTGGCTATAACTCATGACGTGCTCGTGCGTCATGTGTTACAAAGCTGTTAGTAATCTAGACTTTAAAATAAGGCAAATTAAAAATAATATTTCTTTGCTTTCAATTGTAAACCGTTTGATGACCTATATTCTAGACCAATTTATTGCAAAATAGAGGCTATAACAAAGCTATTAGATTCATATTAGAATTGAACAATTGGTTCATATTGCTTTTAATTACATAGCAAAGTTGATCGACGTAACTAACTTGTCATCATGCATTTTGTTGTAACTTGAGTCATTCTACGTGTCCGCTCGTTGTCAAAGGAGCATTAAAACATACTAATCAACAACTTCTCTCCCGCTGACCCATGTATGCGTTAGAATTTAGTATGCATTTGCAAACAAATTATTTACCTCCTGGGAGGGGAGGATGATAATTGATAACGCTATTTAAAACTTGGTTCGTTTATAACTATCCAATATTTTTAAATAATCTTACAAATAATGAAAGCAAGTATGTAAGCTTAAAATAAAACAAATCTGTAGGTATATTTAATATTCTATTTGTATACTTATCACAATATTTTTTAATAATAAAGAAACTTTCACTTTTTAGTATCATACATCATCTTAAATTATACGAAAATAAATCTAAGTTAAATCTAATAATTTGCATTGCTTAATCTTTTAACAATTTTATCAACTAGTCCTTCTGTGGAATTCAATACGTCATCACATTCACTCTCGACGACATACTGCACGGCGACGTCTTCAGACTCGTTGTCCAGTTCAAGATTGGATATGCTTATTTTAATAAGACGCTGACCTTTTTTACTTTGTTTAATTATATAGGAATTAAATCCACTGCCGCAGGCTTTGTTTTTTCCGCTGTTCGCCTTTTTCTTCGAGGATTTCTTCGATATTTTCGAAGGCTTTTTTACCTCTTGAACGTTATTCAGTCTATTCATACAATCCTGTTGGTACTCTAGGTATCCATTTACATCTTGTGAGCATGGTAACACGTCATCGAATGTTGCTTGTGAATAAAAAGTGGAAATATTCGGCTCATAAACACTTTTGGAGATGGGTAATGGCTGCGAACTGGATTTACTCTGAAAATAAGCACAAAACATTTTAAATACTGTAACCGCAATATAAATAAATAAATGTAAATATTAAATTAGAAATTCAATCAACTCACCATTTTCACTGAAGTATGAGATATACGATTTATCGATCTCGGACGACGTCCGTTTATGACAAGTTTTCCAGTCAGAATGATTTTCTACAATTGCGTTTTTAATTGTTAGGTATGTAAACTGTTTATATCGAGAAACGTGGATGCAATCAGTACAAGATAGAACATGTTAACACATGTGTTTCATAAAGTAGAATTATGTACGAATGTTATAATTACAGGTTTCATATACCTAATAATAGATTTTAAAAGTTACATCCTTGCAAATTATCGCATTCAGTGGAGCAATTCTTTCTGTTCATATGGTTACCTATACTCGTTTCTTCTTACTTGCACTCTTTGTAGCATAATGTGTTGAAAGGAGACGAAAGTCGTATTCCATTATTTTGAAGGGAACAGAATGTCGGCGTTCTTTGCAATTAGAGCGATCGCTTTGATAGAACCGTATATGATTTAAAATAAATATGATACTTTTGTTTGTTGAATAATTGCTGATGTTTCGAAATAGGTATCTGAGGTATTAAACCTGTGAAAACTTGTCTTCTGCATGTTTTCTACCATTACTGTTATTAAGTTTTATTGATTAATCAACTTAACGAAGGTTGACAACTACTGTGAAGCGATATTCATGCAAACCAGACTTCGATTTACACTTCATCACTTTCTCACGGGTTTTCACAAGCGAAGGAACACTGCATTGAAATTATGTGCGTAAGTTTTTATAAATTTTATTTTTTTATCGTTTCTACGTGACTAATAAATAGAACCAATATAAGTTCAACAAACAACAATAGCAAATATATAAAATAACCTTTTTATTGCAGGTCTGATTCCGAGTCCTTTACCGAAATTGAGGCCAGAAAACCAACACCAAATTCGAGGTAAACATCACTTTATACTAATTTGTTTTGTTTTATTTAGTAAGCGATTTAATTTTTAAAGACATGTATTTAATTTTGGTTTTGTTTCTTTTATAGGTCGAAAAAAATAGCGAGTAAGAAGAGGGCGCTTTGTGAATCCGATGTTGGAACGCAGGAGCTAACACGGTGAGTTGCAGTAATTTATATTTTATTTTGTTTTAAATTCTGTTTCCAAAAATAAAAAAATAAAATAAAAATAAGGTATACTAAATATAACATTATTTTGTTTCAGGTATAAGAAGCAAAAGGCGTCTAAAAAGTGTACTGAACTATATGAATCTGATGACGCAACTCCGATACCACGGTATATATTTTAATTTTGCTTATGTAGTTCTTGTAGAAAATGAAATTAATTTTGTTTTGTTACCTGTATTAATATATATTATTTTTTCTTTTTAGATCTACTAAATTGAAGTCCAAAGTTTCGTCTCAACGGTAAGTAATTTACTAATTATATATAATATATAATATTTTTTACCTACAAAGATGTCGTTAGTTTTGTCTTATATGTAAGTTCGTTTGTTTATTTTTAACAAACTTATTTATGGTTTACAGGTCAAAAGCCGATCCGAAGCCATTGTCGGATCAACAAAGCAGCGTTTCTTCAGGCTGGGCTCTTGACGACGATAGTGATGACGACTTCTGTGCCGAAAAACATGTTGCAGGGTTGCGGTCTGTACTAAAACGACAAGTCCCCGGCGGAAAGGTGTATCGCTACGGTCAGTTGTCCGGTGATCTTTTTTTAGATTTAAAATTGTATAAAGTTGCTGATATAGCATCAATCGCTTCGAAAGGCAGATGGGAGAAAGCACTTGTTAGCCTCAAAATTCAGGTAGACTCTAATTCACCAGAGGTTTCGCATATCAAAAACGCATTACAAATATGTAAGGAGCATTTCACCGAAGAAGGAACATTTTACCGTGAATAATTAATAATTATTCTTACTATACCTTTATTTGTAATATTTGACCTTATTATTTTTGTTGAGTTGAAATTATATAATGTTGCTGATGTAATTGCATCGAAAGATTTATAGGATAAAGCATTGCACCGAAAAAGAACATTTACCGTGAGTCATATTAATTATTCTTACTATACCTTTTATTCTAATACTTCACTTACTCTTAATCAATTATCTATCGAATATGAGTAGCCGGTCGGTTTTCTGTTCCGTTTGCGAAATAGCTGTACCGAGTCGTACATTTTCCGCCCATTTACGTAGCACAGCCCACAAAAATAACAACTCTATATACAATATTGAAGGCATTGAAAAAATTGGTAGCGCTTTTCGTAGTAGGCTTGCATCATACCGAGTGCGGGGAAGCCAAGATGACCTTGACTGTGCGTGCCCTCCTATTCAGTTTATACGCAACATACGCGCCCGCGTCCGACGTATTTTGGAAGCAAGGCAATCAGCTTTCGGTAGTGTCAAAGTGAATTTCGAATTATTTGCTAAAAAACGATACGTGTGGCATTAAGTCGTTTGCAACGCAGAATATTGTAATACATCCAAATTTCGATTTCAACGAAATATTTTTAAATGTTTTGCAGACGATTTGTCGAAAAATTGACGAATTTCAAACCAAAGACAGCGGGTGGTCGTTTATGAAAAATTTATACCTAGAAATTAATATCTGCAAGTACAATCCTCTGAGAGCGTCTGGATTCATAGATTTGCCTAAAAGTATAAAACTAAAACGCGCGTGTATCAATATAAAAAATAATGACGCGTTTTGCTTTCTGTGGTGTGTAATGGCTTATTTATTTCCGGCTAAAAATAATGTTCAAAGAGTATCTTCGTATCCTCATTATGAGGACGTTCTCAATATCAAAAACATGACTTTTCCCGTCGGTTTAAAAGATATCAAAATATTTGAGAAAAATAATCAACATATGTGTTAATGTATATTCGATAAATAATAAATTGGAAGTCGTAGGTCCGCTGTACAAAACCGCATGCCGTAAGCAGCATCATGTTAACTTATTAATGTTAGAAAACGGTCGGCAAACTCATTACTGTCTGATTAAAGATTTAGGTCGTCTGCTTAAACATCAATTAACAAAACACAAGGGTAAACTTTATCTTTGTGAAGAATGTTTGATATTTTTCAATAACGAAACAAAGAGGGATGCTCATATATGTGGTGGTGTAAAAACAGTTTTACCAAATCAAAATGAGGAAATACAGTTTAAAAATTTCGAACGTATGCAAGATATGCCTTTCGTAATATATGCAGACTTTGAATCCTTATTGGTGCCTAACACAAATGGAAAAACGGGATCAGAAAATACTATTCAACTACAGGAGCACGTGCCTGCTGCCTTTGCGTACTATGTTGTATGTTCGTACGATAGTTCTCTCAACAAGTTCGTTACATATCGTGGAGAAGATTGCGTTGCTAAATTTCTCAAGTATTTGCAAAGGGATATATCCACAATAAACAATATTTATTCGAATCCTAAGCCTATGGTTATTACTGAGACTGAAGAAAAGGATTTTTTAAATGCTCAACATTGTTTTCTTTGTGGCAATTTATTGCTTGGGGACTCAGTTCGAGATCATTCGCATGTGACTGGAAAATTTCGGGGGGCCAGCCACAGTTTTTGCAACTTACGCTTCCGTTTACCTGAATTCGTGCCCGTGTTTTTTCACAATTTGTCTGGTTATGATTCCCATTTATTTTTACGTGAATTAGGGGAAATGCCCGGTCAAATTAAAGTTATTGCTAAAAATAAAGAAAATTACATATCATTCACAAAGTATTTTATCAAAAATCCTGATCAAGTGATGCCGGTTCGGTTTGTGGATTCATTTAAATTTTTAGGAGCTAGTTTAGAGGAACTTGTAAGCACTTTAGACGACGGAGATTTTGTTAACCTTGCGCATTTTTTTCCACTAAAGGTACATTTCGACCTACTGAAACGTAAAGGTATTTACCCTTATGAGTATATGAATAATTGGGCTCGCTACGAAGAGCAAAGCTTACCTCAGCAACATTGTTTTTACAGCTCATTAACTAATGAAACGATATCGAAATATGATTACGAGCATGCGAAACTTGTTTGGAAATCATTAGGAGTCGAGAATTTAGGGGAATACACAGATATTTACCTTAAATCTGATGTATTGTTACTGGCCGACATATTTGAAAAATTCCGTCAAACTTGTAAAGTTAACTATAGGCTAGATCCTGCTTTTTATCTGACCGCGCCAAGTTTAAGTTTTGATGCTATGTTACGAATAACCAACGTAAAATTACAGCTTATTAACGACCTAGAAATAATTAGAATGATACAAAAGGGTATTCGGGGGGGAGTTTGCTTATGTTCAACACGGTATGTCAAGGCAAATAACAAATACATGCACGATTATGATCCTAGTATACCAAATAATTATTTACTTTATATAGACTGTAATAATCTGTACGGGTATGCGATGTGTGCCAGTTTGCCTTATGGCGACTTCGAATTATTGCAGCAAGGTGAAATTAAAGACCTAGATGTTCGCTTAGTACCAGATGATTCTGATTTTGGTTATATTTTGGAAGTGGATTTACACTATCCAGAATACTTACATAACTTGCACAACGACATTCCGTTCTGTCCTCAAAAATTCGTACCTCCTGGTTCAAAGCAACCTAAACTGATTCCGAATTTATATGATAAATACGAGTACGTTATTCATTATGTACATTTAAAAACATGCTTGAAACATGGCTTAGTACTTAAAAAAATTCATAGAGTAATAAAATTTAAGCAGTCAATTTTTAAAACAGTACATAGATTTAAACACTCAGTTACGACAAAAAGCTACATCTGTATTCGAACAAAACTTGTTTAAATTATTTAACAATGCTATTTTTGGAAAGACATTAGAAGACCCTGAGAAGAGGTTAAAAGTTATGTTGGTTAACATATGGAATGATACTAAAAATAAAACAAAAAAGAAATATGGAGCCGAATGCCTGATATCTAGACCGAATTATCATAGCTCAACAATTTTTTCTGAAAATTTCGTTGCTGTACAAATGAAACCCGAGTCTGTTAAACTCGATCGACCCATTTATATTGGTTTTACTGTTTTGGAAACATCTAAGTCTCATATGTATAATTTTCATTATTCTTCGATGAAAACATTTTACGGGCCTAATATAAATTTATGTTACTCTGATACGGACTCGTTTTTATACGCTATAAGCACAGAAGATGTATACGCAGACATTAAATTGAATTTTCAGCATTATTTTGACACTAGTAATTATCCTGCTAATAATGTTTATGGCATTACTCGTCAACATAATAAAGTACCGGGCCTTTTCAAAGATGAACTGGGAGGCGAAATAATACATGAGTTTGTAGGTCTCGGGTCCAAATTATACTGTATCAAAACAGAAAAAAAGCAACTGAAAAAAGCCAAGGGTACAAAGAAACATGTCTTGCGTCATTTAGATTTTGAGAAATATAAAAAGGTATTGTTAAATAATGAAAGGTTGAGAAAGACAAACATTGTATTTAAATCATTAAAACATGTTATTTTCACGCAATCCGTCAAAAAAGTTGCACTGTCGTCTAATGATGACAAACGTATCTTGCTGAAGGACCGAATATCGACCTTATCTTGGGGTCATGAGTCTATGTTTTGATATTGTAAATTAACTTCACTAGCTACGCATTTGTATCGCCTATAAAATTTGCTATAGCAAAATTAGGCATCATAGATGTTATGTTATTTAATTAGTTAGTTTTAAGGTATAAATATTATGAATAAATATGTAAAAATGTTTTTGTGCCAGTTTCTAATAAACATATATTTCGTAACTAGGTGTTTTATTTAATTTCTATAGCTATCCTGTGTGTATTAGGGCAGGTTCACTTGGTTATAACTATCCTTAAAACCAAGTGGTGAGTTAGGTCATAAATTATAGGAATCATGTTATCTCTTTCACACCTGCACTGCATTATGGAGCGAGCCGTGCAACAAAAATATGTACCGACTTTTATGACCTCACTCGTCACTTGGTTTAGTGGATAGTAAGTAAAATAAAAATTCGAAGGTATTGAAAATACAATTTATTAAACCATAAAAATCATTTTTTGCACACATTATCTAAATACCATGTTTTAATACATATAATGTTTTTTAACACACATTTCTTTTTATGATCAACACAATTCACATTACCATTTAAACAATACTTTTTATATAGGTCACCAAACGAGGGAGCATTCATCTCTCCTATATCAATTACATCACAGTCAGCACACAAATCTTTAACCCATTTAATCTTTTCGTTGCCTTTAACAAATATTTTCTTGTGCTGTAAATGAATTACAATAATTCGTTTGAACTCTCTAAAATCAACATAACCTTCACGCCACAAAATACCCAGATTCTTTTCTATCCACTTCACACGTCTTTTTTCCAATTCCGATAGAGTAAAGAATGCGTATGGAGGTTTTATTAAAAATGATTGCGTGTAATTATTTGTACTGTATCCAAATTCTTTAACAATAAACTCATTTTCAGAGGATTTAAAACCCTGGAGGTCTACAAACAAATAGTCCGCCATTTACGAAATTTTACGGGTAATATTGCTTAAGGGTTTATATTCTACAATACTGTCATTTAAAATAAGACAATACGCTGAAGTATGGTCAGGTAAATCTGATTCACATTCAAATTCAACTCTAACATCTACTGACCCTGTTTTTAAGGTTTCGTTTTGTCGTGAACAGTCGATAACGAATAGAGGTGCAACGTCTTTAAATTCTTGTGGAGAAAGCAACGGCGCTTGGCTACGGTTGTAATAAGACTGTTGGAATTTTGCGTACTGTTCGTATAATAAAGCAAACTTTTCTGATGAAAAACTAACATTCAAGTTTTCGTATGGAAAATAGGTGCAATTTAAAAACACTTTTACGTCTTTCAAATTACAGTGATCGAAGCCAGTTATATCTTTGAGAGTATCATTTTTTCTGTTCGTTTTGAATCCAATTATAACAAATCGAGGTTTTTCAATTTGAGATGATGTTTTGATGGCCCACGAGTGTTTTGATGTTTGAGGTAAAAGTGGATACTCGTACAAGTCCCAATTTCTAAAGGCCATTTGAATAACGTGATCTTTTTCCAAATATTTCAGTAACCTCAATCTTTCTCGATCAGAAACCTTAATATGAGGCATACGCCAGACTATTTTAGATATAGTTAGGTTATCTACATATTCATTTGTATTCAGTTTTACGCAGTTCAAAGTAGTATTTGATCGCAAGAGAACCAGTTCATGCTTGCATGCTATTATAATCTTGCCATAGTCTTCAGCGAAACCGAGAATCTTTTTTAACGGTATAGACACTGAAAATGATCCGTGTGAGTTTTTTATGCCTTTGATATCCCAGCCCCACTGTTTTGACATCGACGATTCAAGTTCATTCATGGATATGAGAGATTTCATTGTTGTTGTGACCCCAGCATTCTTAATTCTGTCAATTTCAATACCGTTCAGCTCGTACCTAATATCTTGAAATAAATGAAGAATTGAGTTGTTTGTGAAAAGAACACTGTTCACTCGCTGTTTCGTTTCTCTGTTGAATACTACAATTGAACCCTCTACGTATAAAGTACTTTCCGACGGTAGCACATACAGATCTTGTTGATTAATAGGTATACGAATTTCATCATTTAAATTAAAACTTGTAACGTACGGCTTATAAGAATGATATTCGAAACTTTCTATAGAGTTGTCGAAGCTGAAATTATCTGTTACTGATAATATACTCATTTTAATAAACCTATTATTTTTAAAAACTGTTTATTTTCCTTCGTAAGTTGTCCTTTAGGTGTTCTTTTCTTAGTAGCACAAAGAGTACTAGTAGCTTTCTTGTATAGGTTCACGTTTTTATTAAAGTCTATCATTTTTTTCGAAGGTGTAAATATATTTGAATTTCTTCACCACGTAAATTAACCAAATGATCTTTTTCATCTAAAATTCTTATTTTAAGAGAGTTCAAACTTTTTTGAGTAACAGGAAAATAGATAACGTTTTTTGGTGTTTCTATGATTCGGTAACCAGGCGGTACATTAGGTACAAACTCGTGGATTATATGACAAGATTTCCCATTCACAAAAGATCCGCTCACGATGTCACATTCAACTCTGACTATGGTTGTAGACAGAATGGATACTGGCAAAGCGGACTCGGTTAATATATTCGCTGGAACAGTTTCTTTCCCAAAACCCAGAAGCTTACCAATAGAGTCTTCTTTATTAAAGTGAACGGTTTTAGAACACAATATAGAGGTTTTCAACGTGTTGTTGTTGCATGTCATTGTGAAAGAACAATCTCGGAGACGACTTTTAAGGTAATCATCAATATCTTGCAGTTCATATGAGCCTTCAGGTATTTCTACTACTTCATTTTCACCGTAATAAAACTTATTATTTCTCTTGTCTATATTCGGTATTGAATTAAAAGTTGACATATATAGCAAACCGCATTCATAATCGTCATCTAGTTCTAGAGCAGGTGAGTGATTTGTTATAAGAGAGGAGGAGCATCCAGTTATAGACAGAGTGAAATACATTGTGTGAATGTAATTTTATTTATATGTCATCCACATTTAAATGGTTACACCAAAACTGTTTCAAGAATTGTATACACAAATGTCCACAATTCACAGTATTTAACTTTTGGTAAGTTGCATAATTGTATGAAATGTTACAGTCTTTTAAATAATGTATTAATTCCAACGGTGGTTGAAGATCACCATAACTATTAAAATATTCACAATATTTGTTTACTTTGACGTAGGCTACCCAGTGAGTTCCTTGGTTTTCAGAACTATCTAAATTTAGGATTGCACATTCTACTCTTTTCGACCGTCTTGGTAAATTATCCCTCATAAAAACACCTCTAAAGTGAGGAATGTCCGTCGAGTGTTTTAAAATGTCGAAATTAGTGAGTGCTCGCCTGGGTAACCGATCATTCAGTTTTTTGAAGCTTTGATACATAATCCTTTTCCACTTTTATACGGCTTAATATGTAACCCTTTTCCCAACGCGATAGATTCCATCATCTTGTTATGACGTTCAGATTCAGCAAAGTTTTTTCTAGCAGTTTTGTAATCGTGGACAGCTTTTGCGATTCCAGCAGCTCCACCAGCCAATGATCCTAATGCAGAGAGACCCGCAAATATAGGAATGAGTGAAAGGAATCCTCCAGACTTCGGAATGGGTAGTAAGCGCGGTACACGCAGTTTACTCGTATTGTGAACAGAGATTATTCTTTTTGCTGCATCCAATGCTTGACTGATTGCAACGGATTTATTTTTCGATTTTTTTTTTTTTAATTCCGTACGTATTTTTTTAACAAAATGTTTGAATGATTTAATTCCTGCACCAGCCTTTAATTTAGACTTCATCACTTTGCTAACTAACCATGAGGCTAGTTTTTCTCCTTTCCCGGAAGTTTTTGACCGTAATCTTTGTTTAGCCATTTTATACAGTTCCAAATCTGCACTGTGACGATCACTTAAATTAGAATGATTGTCGTAAGCTATGTCGTGCTGCATGCACGCGTTATCCAACGGATTGATTCCTTTATCACCTCTTTGCAACCGTTTATGTAATTTTGTACCTGGTCCACAATAATTATACCCAGGCAGGTGCAGTTCAAACGGTAAGTGATTAATTACACTATTTACAAGTCCGCTTCCTCTCATTACCATTAAGTTAATGATAAATTTACGTAAGACGAAGTGTATAAATATTATTAAACAATATCATCTCTATTAATCCAACTATTTTCACTATCATCAAGTCCTAACCACTTAACATACATTTTTCTACCCTTTCTTCTGATAACCTTTTCTATAAGATATATGTTTGGACACTGAGTTTTATGCAATTCTTGTTCATAAAATGTACCAAGTATAGGGTTTTTCCGTAGATCTTCTATATGGTAAGTGAAAGGGTTAGTATTGTTCACTTTTTTTATAGTAAAGAGCTCAGTCGACCAATTTGGCGTATACCCCTTATGAAAGACACTTTTGTATTTGCTGATGCGAACTCTATCTCCAACCTTAAATTTATTGGATTTTTGATGTAAATAATTTCGTGATTTGACTATGTTTTCCTTAACTTCATTTTCATTTTTAGAATTCACGGCATCAGGCATAAATTTAGTTGTACGATGTACAGTATGATTATAAGACTGAACAATATCGGCTAAAGGTCTTCCCACCCATTTATAGTTTCCTATAAAACTAAAATATCTGAATCGTTTTCCTTTGAGCGTTTTTATCAGCCGTTCAACAATAGAAGCCTTTTTGACCGAATACGTAGAATAATGGTTAATGTGTAAGGATTTTAAAAAACGCTCAAATTCAGTATTATAAAACTCCGTACCGAAGTCTGTTTGTAAATGAACTGGAATTCTTTGATATGATTTTATAATTTTTTCAAATGCGTTTTTGATCTCAGTTTTAGTTTTAGATTTTGATGGAACACACCACGCATATTTAGAAAACGCGTCAATTACAACTAGAATATATTTATATCCTTTGTTGAGCGTGTGAAATTTTTGTAAATCCAATAAATCTGCTTGCCATAAATGATCAATTCCCTTTAAAATAACTGGTCTGCGTTTGAAATTTTTACGAGCTGCTCGATGAATTTCATTAACGATTTGTTATACCAAATATTTAAAAGGCATGCTCCATACTTTTGCACACATTTCTCGAAACTGTAACCATGTCATATCGCATCCTACATGTTCATCATATACATGACGTAAATTAACGTCATCTTGTTTGAAAATAATTATTAAATTTGCGTTGTCTCTAATTAACTGTTTAGGTATTTTACTGTACGTTTGATTCAAGTAGAAGCTATCAATACATTTGTGCCTTCCCATAGCAAAATAATCCCGAATGTTATTTTGATTCTCACACGCTACGTCATCAAATATTATAATTGAATTAATAATAGCTTCATGAGGGCTAATTACTTGATCATTTTCAGTGTACTTTTGATAAGTGACTGATGGAACTAATCTTAATACTTTTTCTAAATACTGGTACATGGGTTGGAAAAGAGTTTTAGAATAAACATAAACATTTTCAAAACGCGGTCCATGCTCGTGAAGAAGAAGTCCAATTATTAAATTCGTTTTTCCACAGTTAGAGGGTCCACAAATTATACAACGGATAGTGTCAGGTAAAAGTTTACCATGACGAAAGTTGCGTTTTTTACCAACAGCACAAACCACATCCAATTTCATGCTGTGAGATTGTTTTCGAAATTTCATATTTCTGCAAAAGAAGACGTGTTACTAGCAGGAAAGTTTTATGTTGAATAATGTGGATTAATAAGACAATCAGTAGTTATATTCTAGAAGGACCGTCTTGTTCTGGCTCGAAAACAAATACCCGACGGAGGTTTTCAAATATCACTTGAATATTATAAGTGTTAATGGGCAGTTTTCAGAGCTCTGATCTGAAAACCCCATTAACTCACTACTGCAGTCGCTTTCGTAAAACTAGTACCTATGCCAAATCCTTGGGATTATATGTCAAAGCGGAGTCCGGGCTCCTGTGGGGCACAACCGGGAATAACATGATGACATACATATAATCACGCCTGTTTCCCGGAGGGGTAGGTTAGGTTAGGTTAGGTTAGGTTAGGGTTAGGGTTAGTTAGAGATCACGGATTTCCACTAGAATAGACTAAATAAAATAAAATAATACAAGCAGAGAAACTACCGCAAAACGCATATTTTTGTACTTTGGCTGTTCTCTATCATACTCGTACAGTCGACCGGCAAAGAGGAAGAACATTCAAATAAACAAGTCATTGGTAATTTTGACACGAAAGTTAGGTAACTACTGAATTTTTGTAAAGCAACAATTTGATACTTATGTTATGAAACTATAAACGTGATGTTATTTGTTGAATACGTTAATATATTTATTTATAAACAAAACAACATAATCAATAAAATAAACGAAGAAACAATAAATTAATTACAAAATAAGCAAAAAGACCCCGTCCAGCAGTTCCGTCAGTGGCATACGTTAATTATGTGAACATAATATGTTTAGGTATCATTATACTTAATTGATTTTGCTCCATAAATTACTCCAAAATAAAGTCTAAATACCTATTTCATTTTCTGTAAAACAGCTAAATCCACACTGTGATTTTTGTGTGGTAGCAGATTTTTTGTCCACCAATTTACAAAATAGAATAGCATGTTGGTTACTAAATGGATTTTTATTGATAATTCTTTTTAGGGTAGTACACAATCAGAAGTTTACTATTTTCTAATCGAATGACAAATATTCGATGAAAAAAAACATCAGCCTGAGAAGTTTTTCAGTCGTTATCGACGTACTGATTTTCTCGGTTCCTTAGACAGCTAGAGGGGGCCTTGTTGGTATTAAACCGGTTTCCTCACGACGCAGATAAGTTATTAAGTGTTCACATAAAAGTAAAAGTGACGCGTACAGAATACTCCTGCGCATCGGTTATGTATGACGCTAAATGCTTCGTGAATGCCAAGGACGGTCAGAGCAGGTGACGCGACCATTAGAATGAGATTTACTGGACTTTTAAGCTAGATCATTTGGCCTTATCAAAAATGTATGTTAATTAAGTGAAAAATATCGCATACTAATAAAATGACGAAGTAAAAAGGTAATGTCTATAAAATGTAAGTTTGTATGTGTGGAATCAAGTCCCGATAGGTCGAACATTTTTAGGGTTCCATGGCCAAAATGGCAAATACTCTGTCTGTACATAATATTTCACAGGCATGTTACTCAAAAACTATAAGCTGTATTTGAACAAGCTTTGGATTAAGTACCAGGTGTATTTTTTAGGGGCCCACTCCATACATGTGTTATCCCATACCAAGACTTCATGATTTTACCTTTATTCTAGCAGGTAAAAAACTTTTCTCGAAAATAGATATAAACCGCGCTTATCATTGTGTCAGCGTAGCACCGGAGGACGTCGAAAAGACAGCGATTATCTCGCCTATAGGCTTATGGGAGTTTCCTAGGATGAGCTTTGGTCTCCGGAATGCAGCCCAGACCTTCCAGAGGTTTATGAACAGCGCAGTGTTGCAAGGGCTGGACTTCCTGTTCAGCTACCTAGATGATGTCATTATCGCCAGCGACGATGAGTCGCAGCATAAAGAGCATCTGAGGCAGGTGTTCGAACGATTCGAGAAATACGGGATAACAATTAACTTGACTAAGTGTAGTTTCGGCCAAGTCAAGCTAAACTTTTTAGGACACGAGGTTTCCCAAGAAGGAATTAAGCCTTTAGCAGAGAAAGTACAAGCTATAGTAGATTTCCCAAAGCCGGAAACCGTAGAGCAACTACGCAGATTTTTAGGGATGTACAACTTTTATCGGTCCCATATCCCGCACGCAGCGCAAGCTCAGTCGGAGCTCGATAGATATTTAGTCAATACCCGAAAACGGGATAAGACTCCGATCGTGTGGACGACCGAGGCCGATGCAGCATTTCTAGAATGCAAGTCCGGTCTCCAAAAGGCCGCGCTGTTAGCGCATCCACAGCAGGACGCGATTCTGGCCTTGATGACAGACGCGTCAGACACCGCGGCCGGTGGGGTATTACAGCAACGATTAGGGAATACATGGCAACCTCTAGGATTTTATTCCAAAAAGTTTAACGCAGCACAACGTAACTACAGTACGTACGACCGTGAGCTTGCAGCCACTTATCTAGCCGTAGTTCATTTTCGTAAGATGTTTGAGGGTCGACCGCTGATAATATATACAGACCACAAGCCTTTATGTTACGCTTTCCAAAAGTTAAGCAACAATAATAAAGAATTACCTAGGCGTACCCGTCAGTTATCCTTTATTAGCGAGTTTACTACAGACATTAGACATATTAGTGGTAATCAAAACATCGTGGCCGACACGCTATCTCGCATCGAAACTATAAGCTGTCCCACAGTTCTCGATTTCGAAGAACTCGCCGACGCGCAAACTAGCGATGAGTACTTACAACAGGCAATGCAAAATAGGGATCGCGCGGCAGCTAGCAAAATCGTTTTAAAGGCGATATTGGTTCCGACATGTAGCAAACCTATTGTTTGCGAAATGTCAACCAATAATGCAAGACCCTATGTACCAGAAAAATATAGACGTTTAGTTTTTGACAGTTTGCATAGTTTGAATCATCCTGGCATTCGTAGCTCAAAGAAACTCGTAAAAAAAAAATATTTTTGGCCTAGTCTAGAGAAAGAAGTAGGCATATGGGCTAGGGCTTGTGTACAATGTCAGAGATCGAAAGTCAATCGTCATACGGTATCAGGATTAGGTAGTTTCGAAGAAGCAGCAAGATTCGATCATCTCCATGCCGATATTGTTGGTCCATTGCCGACATCTCGACAAGGATATCGCTACCTGGTCACCATGATCGACAGAGGCTCGCGTTGGCCTGAGGCTGTCCCAATCGTCGAAATGACTGCGGAAGCCGTAGCCAAAGCCATTTTTGAAACGTGGATAGTACGTTTCGGTTGCCCAATCAGGATAACCACTGACCAGGGTCGTCAGTTTGAAAGTAATCTGTTCAAAGAACTCATGAGGGTGTTAGGGGTTGATAAGCTTAGAACTACCGCTTATCATCCCCAGTCTAATGGTTTCGTAGAGAGGGTACATCGATCCTTAAAAGCAGCCCTTATGGCTAGGATCGCCAACAACAGCTCATGGGTAGACGAACTTCCTTTAGTCATGTTAGGATTAAGAGCGGCAGGTCGTAGCGACAACGGGATATCTCCCGCAGAAATGACCTTCGGTAAGGTTTTAAGGTTACCAGGAGAGTTTTTCGACAGTTCAAAGCGTACGGAACCCTGCGAACCGTTAGAGCTAGTTAAGAATATTCGCGATACGATACGCAAGCTCAAACCAATACCGACGGCCGCGCGCGATAACAGAACGCTATTTGTCCACCCTGACCTAGCTACATGCGAATATGTTTTTGTTCGTAATGACACTGTACGTAGGGCACTGCAACCACCATATGATGGACCATACAAAGTATTAGAACGTAGTCCAAAAGTGTATTTGATACAGGTTGCAAACAGACAAGCTCGGATCTCGGTCGATCGGTTGAAACCGGCTTATTTGTTGAACGTCACAGACGGTGGTGCAAACACAAGCGCCACAGCGGCGGCGGACAATTTGTCCCAACCTAGGGTCACGAGTGTTCCGGACACAAGTCCACTTACAGATCAGTCAGCACCGCTACCGTATGTTACGAGGAGCGGACGGACAGTAAAAAAACCAGTAACATTCCGAGATACCTATTATAAGGATAGTTATTAGGATAATTAGGATAGACCACCGGAATGTTATACTTTGCACTGGACAGGATTCGCATGGCACTCACGAAAGTTTTATAGAACGTTGATTACCAACCATTTAAGTATTGGAATTGTATTAAATTAAGTATACACTAGGTAATACATAAGCGATAGCGATTTAACAAACAATCGCCTGGACCCGACCCTAAGGTAAGCGTCGACAATGTAGAACGCTAACAGTAATGTATGATAAGCATTTGTTTTAGGTATGTTGCAATAAGTGTAATTTGTTAATTAGAAATATGGTTGTTTTCGTGGACTAGATATATAAATGTGCATAATTCGGAAATATTCATGTTGCAATGTGTTATTGTTCTAGTAAAACACTGGAAAATAATGAGGCGCAAGCGCATTTTATATGATATATTAAGATGAAAAATATAATTAAACTCATACATTCTCAAACCATCACGATAATAAGTCGAGCATATTTACCCCGTAAAAATTTCTTATTGCTAATTGTAAATACGAAGTGAAACATGGGCTACGGACAAAGTAAACAAGAAAAGGATTCCCACGACGCAATCGCTATAGCCCATGTACAAAACTTGTCGGGCCAAGTCGAAGCGAAGTTAAACTACGTTGGCATAGGCGTAATAATTTTGTGCGTCGTGTTGACGCTATTATTGTTATACCTCATCCGGAGCAAATGTAAGCAGTGTGCGAGGGCCTGGGTGACACGGACAATGGAGAAGGCAGCACCACCTCTCGCCGTGGTTAGAGTTCAGAGGGATCCACCACAAGTGCCACCAGGGTCCGCTCCCCAACAAGTGATTTACCAGCAATAAGCTGGATAGTGCCTATGTAAGTTCCATTTCTATATGTTATTTTTTGTAGGCTCCACAAGAGAAGCCAATGTATGTTTATAGTGTTATAAATATAATTAATTACGCAATCTGTACCAACTATTGTTACAACAGTTCAGATTTCTTGCAACTGCATTGAGCGCTGACATCAGCGGCAATGCACGTGCATGAACAACATGTTATGACGGACGTCGCAATAATAGCGCGTTAGCAAATAAGATGTACCTATCAATGTAGGTAATGAGTTAAAAAAGTTATTTAAAAAAAAAAACTTTTTTTTGGAGATAAGGAGGGGGTTGCTGTTGGGAACATAGGTATGCATAGTCAGCGACACGCGGCTCGATGCATGCCCATACAGTTCCGCGCCGCAACTCGCTACCGACACTCGTCTGTGTACCGCATATATTATTCAATAGTTGGTAGCGAATAAACTTAACTTTATATATCCACTCGACTTGTGTTATTCCAACAAGACGTCGCACCTTCACCTCACATAGGAGTCAGATTCAACCTCAGCCGAGGTCACGTACGGGGGTTGATAATACCAACCCCATAAACCGCACACATGTAACTATGTAGAAGTCAAAAATATATACATGATATAGGTCGACATGTGCACGTCAATCGATAGACCTTTAAAAATAAATAAAGTTTCTTAGCAATTGTTTCGATTCATTGAATATATTTGGAGATAATCTCTCCGAAAGTCACAAAATTGGTGTCCTACCCTCTAAACAATTGCTGAAATACTGTCTTCTGTAACGAAAAGGACTTAAGTTCCGTGAGTTTCCCATGAAGATAAGACATTTTCTTACTTACGGCATAGGGTATTTTTAATGTGGGTTTACTAGTAGAAGGTACGGAACCCTTCATTGTGTGTGGTTGCGACACGCACCTGCCCGGTTTAATTTTAGATAAGTAGATGTAAGTTTTTTTCCGAACTAATTCATACGAATTCAAAAATCTTTCACCAGTAGGTATATACCTAGAATAGAGCTCTATCACGGCTACGAATAGAGCACTATTACCGAGTAATATATACCATAATAATAACCGCAGCAATATATACCATATTAATAACCAACTTAAAATGTACTTAGAAAGGCCAACGTTCGTACAAATTCGGCCGACGCAACCGCACCATCCAGTTGGTGCACGCGTGTCGATGTAAAACTAAGACCGACAGGCAACTACGGAACCCTACACCGCGCGTAGCCCGACACGCACTTGGCTGATTTTATTTATAAACATTTTATTTTTATTTTGGAAAAACTAAATCAATAAAAAAATACTATATAATTATTGAGCTTTCTCACAAAATTTCACTAGAATCGGTTGAGAAAGGCGACCTGTGGTGGAGGAGAACAGAATAATTTTGGCCCAAGCTGAAACGGTCGTGCGTTCGCTTAGTATACGATATTTCAGTTGTTTTTTTTTCTCGTTCATTATGAATTTAAATCATACACTTTACGAGGACGAGGTCTATTATTTATGATTTTGACATGTCTAAAGAATCGTTGAAAGGTGACATCATGAATTAAGCCAAATTGATTCATAAATTAAAATATGAAACAGGATCTCTCCAACTCGTCCAAACTTGAAACCTTTTGTATTTTCCTTAACTCTTTAAATATTAAATATATATTGCACTAAAACATAAAAGTTGCAAATGGATCAACTCTTATGAACCACCAAGAGTTATTTGAAAAGAGCCAAGTTTGTAACTACATTGTGAAAATTCATACTATTTTTCTTCTATGTTAAGCAAACTCGCTTGAATTTCACAAGTCCTTATCTGGAGAAATCTCCGGCCAGTCGCTGAGAAATGCGCCCAGACGGGTGATTACGTACATTTTCGAACGAACGTTAGGACAAATCAACTATCATTTCCCCATACAAAAAATTACATTTAGATTTACCTGAAGCAGATACTGCTCAGCTACTTTGGACACATAATCTAACGCTTAGACGACAAATTGGAAAAAAAGCTAGTCATCGTTGGGAACACAGAGGGGAAAAGACCCAGAGGTCAATCACCAACTAAATGGTCGGACCAACAACAGAATCCAGACACACCAAAATTTAAAACTGTCGCACATTGCAACTGACAGGAGCCGGTGGAGACAGCTCGTCCGTCCCAAACCTGCATCCCAGCATGACCACGATGCCCACGACCTTCATACATGAAAAGGCAACCAGAGAGAGAGGGAGAAGCACATACAAAGTTTTACACAATCAACCAGCAGAGTATACTTCGCCAGAGCTCATTGTCAATGGACTTCAAGTTTTTAATCGTTTACCTGATAATATTCAGTAGCAAGATTGGATCTTTAACAGAAAACTCAAGTAATGGCTATTAATGAAATGTTTTTATAATTTAAATGAATATTGTAGATGTTTAGATTGAATAAGAATGTTAAGCATGTTGTAATGTGATAATTTACTGTTTCACGCCCGAAATGTGCAAACTGCTGGACTTTATATTTAAAATGTCACTTATTTGTATACAGTTTTTGACAATAAATTCATCTTATCTTATTAATTTACTTTTGAAATACATGTTCTCAAATCTAGCATGTTTCTTACACGATTAACTTTTTTTAAACAATTTACTGTCGACATGAAGCGTGTGTATATCGCCTTATTATAATGGAAAAAGTTACAAAAATCATAAGATCTTGATTTCGAGTATCTGACGTAGACCTCGAGAACTGTCAACCATGTAAGTATGTTGATGATGCTGTACATAAAGGATTTGATAGATTGAGTCATAGCAAATATACAAAAGGGAACGAGGTTTTAACCTGACTAAATTGAGGAGGATAAGAAGACAAATATATCCTTGCTTGTGTCCTATATACTTTAGTCCTATTACATCCGTGACGCCGGTTCCAGTACAATTTTGTCAACTGGTGACACACAAAAAATCCCACTTGTGTCTATGTTTATATCTTTGACACTCATGAATGTATGTGTGTGTGTCTGTCTATGAATGATGCCGAACAGCAGCTATAGTGAAAATGCCCTAACATCCTATATTTGACAGCTGTCATCCCAGTACAATTTATGTCATCATATGTCATCATTGACGTTTATTGTACCGGGATGACAGCTGACAAACATTGGCTGTAAAAAATCTAATTATAGCGTCTTCAGACTAAGCGTGTCAGTAAGACCGTTTAAACATAGCTAATTTATGCAGAACTACAAACGCGATACAGTATGGATGCCAGTGATTCGGAGAGGCTCTTAGAGAGTGTCAAACAAAACCAATAAAAAAAAACTAGTTATATGCTCGAGGTACTTGACTACTTATCCAATACGGGTTTAGACTCAATATTTATTATAACTCCAAAAGAAAGAAGGCAAAACGATATGCCTATTGACAAAAATCCCATTCGGATATCCCAAAGAATTACGAAACTACAACCGTTTTAATATTGCTTGTTACAGAGAGAAAAAGCTCGCAGATCTGCGCTCGTCATAGTAAATAACAATCGTTTCATATGAAGGTGCGTTTTGATAAAAAATACAGAATAATACCCCCCTCTTAATACTTTGGACACTTATAACTTTGTGATTATTTAATCCCCTGATTTACTTTTTTCTCCAATTGACCATATTTTTAATCCTATTTCGGGAAAATTCAACATTATTGGTTATTCCATTTGGTGTCTACAACCCTATTAAAGTGGTATTCAAATTCTTAGTTAACTGAAGAAGATAAATAATAACACTATAAGTAGTCAATATAGTTTTAAAGGGCATAAGCATAAGTAAAAGTATACATTGCGGTGTCGCTCAACGTTTTATTCGAACTTGACAGGATACACTACCGTGCACATATAACTCTAGCTAGATGCTTAATAGGTTTTTTTATGTATAAAGGAGCAGGTAGACTGGTAACATTTGGATTATTTTTGTTACTAAAAAGGCGATTCATAATATGACCTCTTAGGGCGGGTTTCAGCCACTTAATATGGTGCCGGCATGCAGCTGTCATTCCATAGCAAGCTCCCAAACTACATACTCATACTCATACTCATTTATTTATAATGCACAAATACATTAAACGTCAAAAAGTTAATATTAGATTAAATTTAATTAATTCTAATTTATTTATGTTGACAAGGAGTAAAATTATTTCAAAAATGTATACACATACATTCAGATTACAACGAAAACTTATGATTATAGATGGTTTGGTGCAATCCGGGCTATTTCGAGGTTTTCCTTCGCCGATGGCATATAATTTCACTTCAACCTTCCTCGCCCGTTCAAAAGTAGTTATTGATTTTGACTATTGGAATATGCTTTATTATTTTTACTGATATGAAAATACAATCGCAGTGGGTTCGGCAGTATACATCATTGACCGCTATGTCGAAAAAGTAAATACAAAATCAAAATTAGGTCCGCTTAAAGTACCTACAGGTAAAGTAGGACTAAATAAGTATGTCAGTTGAGCGCGGCAAATTATGTACATCAATAACACTTTGTTTATAACTTTATGTTGGCACTAAAAATGAGGATCTGCCGAGTCCTGCCAAGATGTAGCCCCTAAATCTTGGCAGGACTCGGCAAAATTCACATGTTGCTGTTGAAGGTTAAAGAAAATATTTTTCTTTTAACTCGACCACTTTTGGGTTTAACCCCTCGTCTGCAGGTGTCAAAATGATCCAATCAAGTGCGGACTTTACGATGTAAAACTATAGGTTCAGATCTGCACCTAAGCAGACGAGAGGTTAAGCAACAATATAGTTTATTCAGAATTACTGAGAGCAATCAGGATAACCATCACATCCACAACTTGAGGAAAAAATCTCTCTTTTTTTAACAATAACATATACCATATCTCGCAAAACATTGATCCTATAAGTATGAATATAATCTCATTCGATACAGCGCAAAAAACTAACTAAATACTTTTTTAACTACCCCCGGCCCATACCCATGGGGTCAGTCCCTAAATTTTGGTAGGCAGATCTTCATTTCTAGTGCCAGGATAAAGTTATAAACAAAGTTTCATAAGTTGTAGGTGAGAACTCTGTCTTGTTTATTAATATTACACAATGTGATAAAAAAAACTAAGTACTAAACACAGAAGATAATATAAAATTAGGCAAAAAAAAAACAATAATAAGGTTATAAATAAAAAACTTGGCCCAGATCGGCGCCAGGCGGTAAGTCTCATTGATTTACATATTTTGCCTCCAAAATATGATTTTTTTCCTGTACTACCTAATTAGTGCACGGAACAAGACACAAAACCTGCTGAAATTACGTACGTACAGTCGACAACACAGCTAACTGACCATACCGTGTTTATATAGAACCTTATTACAATGCACTTAAGGTCAGATTAGATTTCCGATGGTCAGTTAGCTGTGTTGTCGACTGTACATACGTTCCTGTCAGACTACTAGAACTATATGAACTCTATAATCAAGATATTCGTTAGTGGACTTTATATTTTTGATACCGACTGCGACTCTGCACATAGATTTATTTTCTAAGCAAAGTTTTTACACATTTATACTAGTAATTTTTTTACACATTTACACTAGAATGCCTTTTATCAAAATTGACCAATATAACAATTTCTCAAAAAAAAACTTCAAGCATCTTCAACGCAAATAATTCGGCGCTTACATTTAAAACTCAATTATGCAAATGTCCGATGGACAAGTATATAAGTGCGAATTTTGTGGCCTGAGGTCACAGTGTCCAACAGTCACCAGTCCAGCCCACCTCGCAAAATGAAAACTGTGAGTAATATGTTCATTACCTAATACTTAATTGCAAAATCAAAAATCTAAATCAATTATTTATTCTGCAAATAGGCCACAAGGGCACTTTTACATGTGAAACGGTAATTTAAAATAAATTAATAATAATCTTACACAATAATAATTCAAAATTTGCAAAATAAGGACCGATAGATACCTTAATAGTTTATGGAAAAAAAACCAAATAATTAAATAAATAATTATAAGAAGTTACTTAATAAGGTAAAGACTGCGAGAAAATTTATTTAATAGACTTTTTTTAAACAATTGAACGATAATCACAACAGCAATATAATTATTATAAGTAACTTATATATATAGGTAAACAAACAATAAATCATAAATTACTGCCACTTTTTGTAGTCACAGTAACTATGCAATAATCAAAAAGTGTCTTGTCTGCCCGCCACACACATGCAAACGAATTCATACAAAGTAACAAAAAAACATCTATGTAAATATTATGCGTATAAAAAGTGCGCGGGTCAAATACTAAATTGTTTCACTTGCAATAAAAATAGCTGCTGCACTGTATAATTATTATATCAGTGTCTATTTTTACACATTATTCTAATTAGCAAAATGTCAAATGGATTAAGCTCATAAATTATTCATTAATCATTAGGTTACTAGTCAAACGAGTGAGATCGCTATAGGTCAAGAGGTTAAGCATTATGACGACACTAATTCTACATTCAACTTTAAGACAGTGGTATAAAGTTTGAATTTACATAAATGCTGTATTATTGTAGAAACTAACTTTATAGTAATTATGATTGTGAGATTAGTTTAATTTAGTTAATTATATACGTTAAACAAGGTCTTGGGGATCCAACATTTTTTACGAGCATATTCTTCAGTCCAATCATGTTTCTTATGATGGATACTTCTGATGGATATTCGCCTTAAGATTAAGAGCGGGTTACACCAACTTACGACTTCTGGCTCTGTAAGCTGTGGAACTCGCGACCCTGCCTTAATTTTTTTTCACTTTTGAAATAGTGACTCTACAAAAAAAACTATGCAATTAACGAACCTGATCTCTGAAATCGGTTGAGAAATGCGACCTGTAGAGGAGGTCGGGAAAACCGACTATCCTGCCACATTTAGTCGGCGAATAGTCGGCAAAATTACCGAATTCATTTCATGACTTACTGCAAATCACAAAAATAAACTATCAATGTTTACTTCAAGTTTTATATTTCAAGTGTTTTACATATACAACAAATAGTCATCATATAGAAAGTCATTAAATATAACAAACTTGCTTCCGCCCGCGTCTTTGTCTGCGTGGACTCGGGATAAAAACTATCCTACATTTTAATTTTTAATCCAGGCTATAAACTATCTTTGTGCAAAATTTCCTACAATGCGGTTGAGCCGTTTATTTAAGCGTGATTGAGTAAAATCAAAACATCTAAACATCCAAACTTTTGCATTTATAATATTAGTTGGATAGTCATCATATAGACATAGAAACTTTTTGTTTTCATCATATAGAATACGAGTAATTAGAGTTGTACCTAGTCGGGAACGCTGACTATCCGGCCACATTTAAAGTCTGCGAATAGTCGGCTAGTCGGCAAAACCCATAGTCACATCTCTAGAAGGTACTGCTGATCCGTGGATGGAAAACTCATAACCTTATTTTGTTACAGTTCATCGTACTTGCCCTCTTCGCCGCAGTGGCCCTCGCCGCCCCTCCGGCCTACAACGGCGATGAGAAACTTGCCGAAACCATCAAAAACGACAACAATGTCGACGTCTTCGCACACAACGCCCAGTGAGTAGCCTGTATAATTAGACTGCACCCCCTAACCGCCAACTACTACGAAATCATGAGACACCCGAAAAAAAGTTAATTTTATTTAGGACACTTATGTTTTACCATCAAGATTAGGGATGGCCCACTATTTCGGTTGTATTAGAACGAAGGAATCTAATCTGATCATCCGATTAGCCATCCAAAGTAATCTAAGAATCTGGCCCGCTTTAATTTTCCTCCCTCTATCATGGACACATTGGCTCTCATGGCCAAGGGAGACGTAGAAACGGGCACCTGGGCTGTTAGCATTAGGTTTTGTAGTCACGTGACGTTTTGCCATTAAGACCATAAAACCTATCGTGGCAGCACCACAAATAAAGCACCTAGATTAAAAGATTTTTTCTTTCTAGCTTTGAAACCTCAAACGGGATTGTCAAGGACGAAGAGGGTAAACTGACCAACCAGGGAGCAGAAAACGAGGCCTATGTCGTCCGCGGCTCGTACTCCTACGTCGCCCCCGACGGTCAGACCATCACTGTCAACTACATCGCTGACGAGAACGGCTTCCAACCCCAGGGTGCTCACCTCCCCCATTAAACACGGCTCGAATAACGGATACAGAATAAATCCTCTTTGATTTTATACCTGGATTTTATTTCCGACTACCTTTTCCCCGCGACGTCATCTGTGTTGAACTCGTACAAATAGAAATATCTTTATTTTACATAAAATGTGTTACATAAGACGGTATCATCGTTTATATCGTAGCTCTGTACAAACTTTCGCCCCCATTTCACCGCCTTAGGGGTTGATTTCCGGGATAGAAAAACGTATGTCCTTTCCCGGGATTCGAACTATCTTCGTACCAAATTTAATCTCAATTGGTTCAGCGGTTTAAGCGTAGAAAGGTAACGCTTACTTAACGTTACTTCGCATTTATAATATTAGTAAGTTTGGATGGATAAGAAAACCCTAAGTAAAAATCGAAAGCAAAATCAAATAAGTAAACGTCCCAGTGTTTAATACTGATGTACAATTACTGTAGTATTCTCAGAGATTAATAATTAAAAAAATTAAACGCTTCACCTTAATTGCACATTTTCATCACCTTCATTGAATTACGTATGTTTTCATTACTTTACAATACGCTATTTTTCTCCCGGTTCGCAAATCAATCACTTACCAGGTGATAAGGCCAAAAGCAAGCAATTCTTCTCGTTACATTAGACATCTCAGTCACAAAGGCTCGACAGTTCGGATAAAAAGCAGGTAGTACAATCCATTAGCGGTACCTCGAGATCAAAGTTAATCAAAGGGAGCCACAAAGGACCGAAAAGGAGTTCCATTGCGGTAAATAGTACTCGGCACACCGTGGTGTGGAGAGTTGCTCCACTTGGGAGCTTATTAAGCACGATTAATGGTGGGTCGTGGTGAACTCTGGGAGATTTAACAGTCTTAATGACATTATTTTCTCTTTTTAGGGTTCCGGAGCCAGAATGGCAAAAACGGAACCCTTATAGTTTCGCTATGTCCGTCCGTCCGTCCGTCCGTCCGTCCGTCCGTCCGTCCGTCCGTCCGCAGCTTAGCTCAGAGGCTCTTGGTACTAGAAAGCTGTAACTTGGCATGAATATACATATTAGTCATGCCGACAAAGTGGTAAAATAAAATCTTGAAAATCATTTTTTTTAGGGTACCTCCCCTACATGTAAAGTGGGGATGATTTTTTTTACTGTCGTCTACCCCATAGTGTGGGGTGTCGTTGGATAGGTCTTTTAAAAATATTGGGGGTTTGTGAAAACAATTTCGATTAAACGATCCGTTTGTGAAATATTAAGCCTTAAAGTGCTAATTTTTGTTAGACTCCAGTGTCCCCACCCCCTGCTAGCTAAATGGTTGTTTTGGGATATGTGAAAAAATTCATGGTAGTAGTACATATAACGAAGTTAAAAGGAAAACTATCACAGCTAAGTAGGCTTTACACGTTTACGAGTAATAGTCGACCAACTTATAAAATGTACTTCAAGAAGTAATAGTTTCGTACAAATTCTATTGTAACTTACTTATAAAACGTTGTTAGGTGTGTAAAAGAGGTAGTAAATATAAGTGAATGAATTACAACCGCTTGCCTCTACACGCGGTGGTACTCAAATAGATAATATTTTTTCTAACTTCACTTGTGAAGTTGGATTTTATAACTCCTTCTTCAGTTACCATCGTCCTATGTGGGCTCGTTTTTAGGGTTCCGGAGCCAGAATGGCAAAATTATTATATATAATGGTACGGAACCCTTCGTGCGCGAGTCCGACTCGCACTTGGCCGGTTTTTTATTTATTTATTTTTGATTAGACACACCAATAGTACCTACATGGACTGAAACCATATTTATGAGTCAATAACAGGCATGCAACAGCATTTAAACAGTTCCAGGCTTTAACACTAATTTACTACAAAAATGTATATTAAGAATTCAGTCGCACGCACAGCGACAATGGGGCAACACCCTTTGAGGGGCACTGAGGTTGTCGAGAGCTGTCTTCGGTAGCCAGATCCCGGTAATCCGTTCAAGGGCCGCCGGCGTTATGACATTTTACACTTCTAACCTGAAGCATAGGTTCCGCTCTTGCGACTCCACTCCGGCCGGCCGGCTAAGGCAAGCACCGAGGCGAGGGCCATCATCCGGACCCTCTGGATATTACGGGTCCGCGGTGTCGCCACTCACCGTCAGCTCGCTACTTTTTGTCTAAGCAATATGGGCTAATGCCGAGCTAAGAGAAAAAAAAGCATCCCAATTTAAGCCATGTCATTTTGACATAAAGTACTCATGGCATACACAAATGCAGCGTCGAGGAGTAGGACATTAACATTAATTATAATCCAACCATCATAAACGGTGTAAATTGGAAAATAAATATTAGGTTTTGCATTGTAATTTGAAAGTATTGTTGTTATTTTATGGCCAGCTGAGTTTATTATAATGACGCTTTAGAAACAACACGAGGAAACAAAACGACAAAAAGCTTATCGGTCTCAAATAATCACAGAAAACTAAGAGCCAATAGTAGCTTATAATGAGTTGTGTTAAAACAAAATAATTAAATGAAATAATACATTAATACACGCAGATATGTCTAAACATATCAAAAGTGTATAATTAAAACTAAGACAGATAAACAATCGACGACTACATTTAGGTACCTACCTATAATGTGCTATCATCAACATAACATCCGCAATTCGTATGGGGAATACGCTCAATATTTTAGACTTTTCCTCGTTATAATATTACTAGTTGGACGAGCGAGCGAAGCGAACGGATTTCTCCGTTTAAGCTTGGGGCAAAAATGATTACGTATGTTTGTATGTCTGCACGGCTGTTCTCCTCTACAGGTCGCATTTCTCAACCGATTCTGGTGAACTTTTAAGAAAATAAAACTGACCAACTGCGAGTCGGACTCGCGCACTCAGGGTTCCGTACCATTATCAATAAAGAACGGCAAAAAAATCTCGTTTGTTATTGAATGGGAGCCCCTTTTAATATATTATACTAATTAAATATTTATTTTGTTCTGTTTTTTAGTATATGTTGTTATATCGGCAACAGAAATACATCATCTGTAAAAATTTCAACTGTCTAACTATCACGGTTCATGGGATACAGCCTGGTGACAGACGGAGAGTCAGACAGACAGACAGACGGACGGCGGAGACTTAGTAATAGGGTCCCGTTTATCCCTTTGGGTAAGGAACCCTAAAAAGTATTTGTATAGACTACGAGCCACAGTCTTTTAAGGCTAAACTGACAGAACCGGCGCTGGAAAGATGACAATTGACTTATTTATTAAAAAAATGGGTCTTTATTTTAATTCGTGTAACTGATGACAAATCGCTAAACTTAAGTGGCAGTGGGCGGGGCACATTGCTCGTGGAGCCGAGGGCCGTTGGGGCGGAAAGGTTCTCGATTGGCGACCACGTACCGGACGCCGGACGTGGGTGGACTGGTCAGGGTCGCGGGAGTCCGCTGGATGCGGGTGGCGCAGGACCGGTCACTTTGGCACTCTTTGGGGGAGGTCTATGTCCAGCAGTGGACGTCTTTCGGCTGCTATGATGATAATGATGATGATTAACTTGTAGCCAAAATGGGCCCCGGCTCCAGTAGAGCAACCTCCCTGCTGCACTAGTCTGGTTAACCAGCGTAGAGATTACATCTGTGCACAAAGACGCTTTGACGGTCTGCGAGGTGGTAATGCACTCTTTGTAACCCACGTGGCAATGGCGACATTACCGGCCCGGGAGGTACGTTTCGCGCTCAGTCAAACAAGCCATTACTTTACAGTAGTATTAGGGGCCCCGACTAGCTGTGATAGTGACTTTCAGTGTTATTAGTAGATACTTATACAATACTGTTTCGTCTGAATTTATTGATGCGTATACCTTGCATAGTTTGTCTAAAAGCAAATACATAAATAAGAAATAAATATTTAGGGACACTCTTACACAAATCGACCCAGCCCCAAACTAAACAAAGCTTGTACCATGGCATCCCAACTCGAACAACGTATAATTGATACTAAAAAGAACTCACAGATGGCGACACAGGTACCGAGCGAAACATTTGAACCAGTAATCGTGAATATAGAATGATTTTTACACCTTAATAAATTTAACGTACCTTAATTATATCACAAACATCCTTTCGTACATACAATAAAGGTATATTTTATAAGTTGAGTGAATGCAATTAAATTGATACTAAATCCATGTAACTCGTACTATACGAGTGAGCTTTCAAGCTTGCTACGTATTATTGGGTACTGTCACTAGATGGCGCCATCACGGGTCGCGAAAGTTCTATGGAACCACAGGTTCCAAGCGTTTCGCTATCTATATTTTAGTGTGATGTGTAATATTGTCTCTAAAATACTACTTTTATATAATAAAAAAACAAAAATACTCTATTTGTTGCCCGGGAAGTCAACGCCATCTAGTGATATCTCAATGTATTACTAAAAGTATTAGGTAGGCTGACAGCGTCATAGCCGTGGTAGCTCGGATACTGCATCTACTGGTGTAACTACGGGACTAAAATTGTATACAGAATTGCCTACATTAGGACGGTACGCTTTTGCTCTATGAGATTGGGTATCTGTACTTGTATTCTTTAATCTGTGCTTGTACTTTGGGTACTAGGCGACAATAGTCATAGTCATTTATTTTATAAAGCCAATTTACATGTGTCATTTTGAATTTCAATTACACATAAAGTAATTAGTCGCATCATAATAATTATAACATATATTAATAATAATAAAAAAAAACCAAGTGTTACTAACATAAGTCGTACTTAAATAATTTATTTATATTAATTCTTTGTACATTATGTACTCATCTAAATTGTAGAACGGGCGCTCAGTAAGCCAGTGTTTTAAGCGTACGTAACTCAACTCAACACACTAAAACGCACATCAATATATACGTAAGTACGTACCGTAGAAGGCATCCATGACCCAGGAACTAATATTTGTGTGATGCCCATACCGGGACTTGAACCCGGTACCTCTAGCTCTAGGAAGGGTCACTACCAACTAGGCTAAAGTGGCCGTCAATAGATAGAATAGATTATACGAAAGATTAGACGATAATGGTGTTATTATGGCTGCATTCTTCTATAATGTCCCAGTTAGGCTGCTCCAATATGATGGGTATGACATTCCGCAGAGTCTTAAAACTCAATACACAAATCTTACTATTACTGGTCACCTAGTGTTCAATTCATAGTTAAGTATAGGTTAGTGTGCGAATTTGACGCTAGATGTCGCTGTTCCGTGCGCAAACTAGCTAACGACATGTTGTCGTAGAATTGCTCAGTAATTTTATTTTGTTTTTGTTTGTTGAGAATTGTTTGGAGGATTTAGATCATTATAGCGGTTATAAAAGTAAAACCGACTTTCCTGGACCCTACGGTACACCCTTGTACACCTAGTCCTCGATTTAACACTAGTATGACCTATTTTCTAAAGTGCCCATGCATTGTATGTCAAAGTGACATCGCTTAAATTCGAATGAAGCAGGGACCGGAACCGCTTACCCTTACACGGGTTTTTAAGCGGGTTTTCTTAACGCTTGTTTTGAGAAACCATATCATTCCGGTTAAGCTTATTAAGGGTTAATTGCATGAACGGTTAAGCCGATCGTTTGAGTTAATTCAAGTTAACTCAAATCCCAATCAAAACCCTGTTTAAGGGTTTTAGCGGTAAGCGGTTCCGGACTGAGCGTAAACTAAATGTATCTTAATCGACATAGTTATTCCGTTCATTTTGGCTTGAAATGGCCGCGCCGTTCATTTGAATTAATTCAAATTAACTCGAAACCCGATCAAAACCCTTTCCAGGGTTTTTAACTTATAGAGCATTAAACGTAATCGATATTGGTCCTAAGCGTTATACAGATACGATTCAATTTTTAAATGAGGATCGCCGAATCGAGCTAGCTACCTGCCGCGCCTCACTGCGCAGGCGGCGGTGGTGTATGTCAAAGCTTTTAAAAAGGCACCGCTACTATTTTTGCGTCACACAAATTTACTACAAGCTGCCTTAGGAAGAGATGCCATAATCGCCTGAACATATTGCACCTGTTTCGGCAATTTGTTTGTTTACCTATGAAGTTCGTTACTTTCATTGCGAATAGCAAACTGATGCACAATAGTAATCGTGTCTCGACTCGACCGTCTCGTCTTGATGCGAAAAAAGTAACTTAAGAGTCCGCAGCAAGGTCCGCTCAACTCCGCGTTGAGATCGCGCGCTTACGCTTTAAAATGTTGTTGTTTCACCTAGAGGGAGACAGGGCGCTAGCAGTAAAGCGAGAGCGCGCGGGGAGGCGGAGCTATACATGTCGCAGTTAAATTATCGCAGTAAAATATCTTCATACAACGGCGAAATTATTGCGGTAAATAAAATATAACAGTAGAACATCTCCATAGCGAGATAACAATACAGTTTATACAGTGCGTAAGTGCGGCTAGGCAAATTTTAACTGATTATTTAACCTACTAAAAACGTAAATGTAGAGCTACAAGTTTTGATGTGCCAACAAAAGTAGTAGTAACTAGTAACATAAGTATAACATGCAATATACCAGGTTTTGTCATTTTAACAACCTAGTGCCATAATTGCATAGCAGATTTTCAGATACCACTACCACTATTTTTGTTATAAATGAAATATATGAATATTTATTCTGCAAGTAGGCCGCCAAGGGCACTTTTATAAGTCAAGCCCTACCAGCGCTTCTGCAGAGACCACTGTCAAGAAGAAACGCCGCAAGAAACTTAACAGTCAGTCTTTTTCCCAAAACAAGCTTATTACAATGATAGTACTTAAACTATTTTTAAATAAGTAACTCTAAAATCCGTATTATAGATGATCAAAAATATTAGACACGTATTTATTCTTTTGGTCACTAAACAAAAAATGTCGAAGTTATAAGTGCGCGTAACGTCACGGTTCATACGTTTGTGAAGTCACGCGGATTATCTACGCGCCATAACTTCGTCATTTTTACAGACTTCAAAAAAGCAGGAGGTTCTATGTTCGGTTGTGTGTATTTTTAAAATAGGTGTCCAATATCTTATGATCAATAAAAATACGCACTAATTAGAATCCAGATCTTTTTTCCTAGGAACCTACCCTATAAATATTTATTCACATTGAAGATTTGGTGTATTGAAGGAAATAAAAAAAGATCATACATTATTGTTTTTATTTTTGGTAAAAAATATTTTTATTTCTAATTTTTAGGAACTCTCACGTATCGGTAACTTTCTAGGTAGACGCGGATCTATAATTTCAGGAAGTATACTTTCCATGTAAAATTTGCTCAATTTTTTTACTATTATCTCCCAGAATTCTGCATCCTTTTCAATTTTTTCTAGCAATATTCCCTTTGGAGTCCACACCACGAAGATGCAGTATCTTTTTTTTGAAATATTTAACTGGCCTTGGACTTGATAGTAGTAGTTGTGGTTCCGTTTTAATTTTAATTTCTCGGGATCTGTTTCGTCTATTACACAGAAGGTAATTTTTTTCTTTAAAATGGCTTCGGTTGGGGTCATGTTTGCTGCCGAAGCTGGGCATTTCACCTCCACAATGGTTTGTTCATCAATT
Organism: Epinotia ramella; assembly: GCA_947578815.1. Classification (NCBI taxonomy): domain Eukaryota; kingdom Metazoa; phylum Arthropoda; class Insecta; order Lepidoptera; family Tortricidae; genus Epinotia; species Epinotia ramella. The sequence goes on from OX388205.1 coordinate 28,582,625, forward strand.
ACTCCGTCGGGACTAGCCCCTAAATATTGGTGTTGCTCGTGTATAAATAACCCACAAGGTGATATTTTCACTCCGAGTGCAGCTTCAGTCTCTTTTACAGCGATGGGTTCATTTTCATTGCCGTATCTAGTGGCATCGCTACCTTTAAAATTGCTGTACAAAAGTGTTTTTATAATACTTTTACACGACGTGGTAGCTCTTCTTTTACAGATTTGACCAAAAACTGACGCAGTCAGCCGTATTTTTCGTTGTTTGATCCATTCTGGGTTCGTTGCCTGCCCAACGGTTTTTTCCTGGATATTTTCAAGTTCTATTACAGTTTTCGAAAAGCCTGCTAAGAGTTCTTGTTTTTTCCTTTCATACTTCTCAACTTCCATATCTGGCTCTTTTTCAATATCACCGTAATGTTCATCGGGTCCTCCGATACGTTTTCTACGTTTTGATCTTTTGTCTCGGCTTGATTTTCTTTTCGCTTTTGCTGCCTGCCTATTCTCATACTTCTGCGTGTAAGTCCCCAGTTCTTCATTTTCTGCTAAAACTTTACTTATGGTTGCTACCAGACTCCCGGTATTTTGTTTTGCAGCAGCTGCGTAGCAACGGGATTCGTAAGATCCACGAAGGGAGTAATTAATTCGTTTGCCTCCTATAAATTTTGCGATGAGAGCATTAAACTGCTCAACAATATTATTTGTTTGCCCCATAAGGAGACTTTCCGCATTGTTTAAAATAGGACTTATAGTTGTGTATATGTCATACCACAAGCCACAATCTTTTATTTGGCTTACGAAGTTTTCTTCGCCCGGTTTTGGACCATTACAGAAATATGTTTTGCAATTGGCATGCTCTCCAAAAACGTGACAAGGCCCGTTTCGTAGATCATCTTTTAATTCATTGACTTTCTCTGTAAAAGTTTTCCCTTCCATTTTCGAAGTGAAGTCCACTGCTCCTTTGATGGCTTTTCGTAATCGCAATATATTATCATTTAGGCGTTTTCTCATGACAATAGGGACAGATCCGTGTTTATTTTCAGTTTTTTTTGTCAAATTTCTCAATTTAGTGCAATAGTTTCGTAATAAATGATTACTGCATTCGATTTTCTGTATAGCAGTGGAGTGGCCATATGGCAGTGCTTCGTTTAAAGCATTCATGACACTGCTATCGCCATCACCAATAAGTTTGGTGTATTTCAAGCCATGCATATTTACGCTGCATTTAAAACCTTCTACTACGCCGTCGGCTTCCATTGCTGTGGAGCTACCAGACCAGTTTTTGAAACATCTATGTTGCTTGGGCTCTACGTTTTTATTTCTTGCAACAGCGCACACCGAGCAATAGGAGTTCCGTATTCCCAAAAAGAGAACCTTTTTAGTTTCATATCCAATAATGCACGCTACCCCAGATAAAGAATTATAATTGCTGGTACGATACGATCTTTTGCCCCATGATGCGTCCGCTACAACAGTGATGTAAGGAACGCCATCAGTGTCTACGTGACCGTTTTTAATTGCTATCTGTTTTTCTTGGAGTCCTGCCTCAAACATGCTGTTTAAAGAGATATCTTTTAAAACATCCCCTAACAACATATTTTCTTTCCCGAAAGTGTGCTGCGCCATACATGGCATATCTAAATGAGCGCATAGCTCATCTAATTGGGAAAAGCCACTACCGGAACATACGACTGCTTGAACAACATTTCTATTAATTTTGGACGCTAGTTTTTCATTTGTAAATGCTTCTTTTTTGCCACACATTTTGCACATGAACAGAAAAGTTGACTGGAATCCGGATCTCAATTCATTCACAAAATCCATATCTTTAAAACTGCAATTAAAAGGACTATGATCCACTGCCTTCATTTGTTCAAATAAGTACTGAACATTGAAAATTCGTCGTCCTGTCATTTCACGTATGACTTCCTCATTATTATCATGATCAACTTCTACTTGTAACGATGGTGTCGAGGACGAAGTACTCGGACTCAAATTTCTGAAAGAAAGAAAATTGTTACTTAGGTACATTGTATATTTATGTACCTACGTATGGAGTTATTGGACTAAAATAAGAATAAAAACACTAACCTGCTGAAATCCAGAGGTTGAGGCGAAGGATCAGTATTGTTATCAGTGTTATCACTATCAGACGGCTCATTGGCATTCGCTCCGATGCCAAGCGTACTGCACATGTAAATAATATGTAAATAATATTCATTATAATTTCCGTGAGTTCTGCATATATATAAAAAACGTTTAGAGTGAAATGACTCGTATAAGTGAAATAACAGAAGGTGTATTTCGTTAAAAAATTATAAACTGAAATCAGCTTTTATTGCTGTGTCATTATAAGAGTAGGTATGTACATATTCACAGTGCATTTACAATTTACAGTCAATTGCGAAAATAACGAGTGCAAAACGTAAGTATAACTATGAAATAAAGGACAATGAAGACAAATGGGTAGGTCAGGCCGCTACTATCCTGATTGTGTCCCTGCTCCGACGGAGCGACTACCTATCACTGACAAAGCTGTCACTCAGTATATCAAATAATATTTGTGACGTTCCCAGGCAAAAGGTACACTGTTATCGTTGGCGCTTGAGCCATATAATGACTTATTTTTTTACAATTTCTTTAATTGAATGTTATGTGTACTTTGTTATTGAATTTTTATAATCATTACTAATATTAGCAGGGGGGGGTCACTCCGCCGATCTGCGTGAAATTATAAGTACATGCCGGCGGCAGATCCGGATCTGCTTATTCAGTGGTTGCCCCGCCGTGGCCCGCGACACTCGCGCGCGTGTCTCCCGCATACCAACATCGCAAGCGCGTAAATACGATGTATAAACTATAAAGTAAGGGCAACGGTATATTGCATTGCTGCGGGTTGCACAAACAATGACCAAAATTCGGATTGCACGTTTTTCTATGTTCCGACGCGTGAAAAGGATACCGAAAGGTGAGGTAGTAAGCACTAAATGCTCATTTATACCTATATTTTCATAGTAAATCGAACACAAGAATCAAGTAAAACAGCACAGTGTTATACTTGAATTAAATAGGTATCTGTCAACGGCATATCTACATATGTATACATATACATCAAACGAAAATCCCGAATTGTGATTAAATAAATCAGTACTTATTGGACTCATTTATGTACACCTGGCGTGCGACCGCGAACCGTAACGGAGATCGTAAAGTCTATCTCCGTCTCTGTCACTCGAATAGTAAGTGTGACAGAGACGGAGATAGACTTTACGATCTTCGTTACGGTTCGCGGTCACACGCCTGTTATGTTTTCGGTGTTACCTAAGTAGCTGCTAAGTGTAAAATTTATGCACATAGTCGATGCTTGCGCCACAGAATAGATAATAGTGCAAAGCTACCGTATCCGCTTACGATCAGGCGGACCGTACGCTCGTTTGCCACCGACGACGTTTAAAAAAGTGACAACCCTATCTTCGGCAAGGTGCGGAGTAATGTCGACCTTCGCGCCGGGCAATAGAACTCAACGACGCGCGGCTGGCGTGCGGTCGTCCGCGGTCCGTGCGATTCGTGAACATCAAAACAGAGGGTCTTCTGTACTTGTACTATTATTTATTCTGTGATATTAGCTTAAGTACCTACCTACTTACAACAATGATCCTAGTTGGTCCATAAATAATTTTTTTATTTTTTTTTATTTAAAGTTCCAAATAATTTTATCGCAGAGTTTCATGTTTTATGTTGTGCTAAAGCCATTAATGGCTTATTTAAAGCTAGAGTTCGGACTAACTATTTGCCATGTAAGTACTTACATTACCTTCACACTATTATTTTACTAAACGAGATTCAAGCACATAATATATAATCAACTTATTTATTTACCTCTCTGAGGTTTAGTAAAAATATAGTGTGAGAATCGTGTAAGTTTAAACCAATATACTTTCTTTCACTTTACTGTTGGTACCTAACGCTAATTAACAATAACAGATCTATCACTTGGTTATTACAAGGCGTAATCATAGTTGTTGCTTGACATATAATACTAGTTTACATCTTTGGTTGATGTAGGGTTGGATAGGTATAAATCTTGTATGTGTTTTGGTAGGCTATTTATTAATTTTGGAAGGATGTAATGATTAGTTCTCATGCCGTAAACGTTTTTAATTTTTGGTAGTGCATATCTGTGCGTATTGGATAAACTCCTTAGCCTAATGTTACGGTGGTATTCATCTTGGTAATGTATTTATATTCTTCCTTGAGTATGGAAAGTTTGACCATGTTTTGTACGGGAAGTACCTTGCAATATTGGAAAAGGTGAGAGTAGTCATTACTGTAAGTTATATTTATGCTGTTCGGTATAATATTTTTTAATATTGTTTTCTGCAGATTAAATATATGGCTACTAATGAAATTTGAATTTATAGCCTTATTATAACTTACCTATTAGGATTTATATTTTCTTTTTGACGACGAGCCGGTCCTCTTTTCTTCCTTCGAGCCGATAGCCATAATTTTGTCTTTGAACACCTTTTCGCTTCTAGAAAAAAAAATAACTATAGGTAATTATAAACGTCTATACGCTCCCGTGATCGCTTACCATCAGGTGGACCGTATGCTTGTTTGCCCCCTTATAGTTTTAGTTGAAAAATATATGTACCTATGTACCTTGTACATCTTATATCTACAAATTGGACAAGCGCCAACCTGAGCACATAATATAGTAAGAACCTAGTAAGTACATACATAAATAATAAATACCTACAACCAAGGTTCAAGTAGCACCGAGAAACAACTGCTATTGTCGCGTCGTCATTTTTTTATTTAGATACCTACCTAGTATTGTTATTGTCAGGTCACTCGATCAAAAAAGTGGAAGGGTAGGTAAGTGCCAATTTCTATATATAATTATGATATATAGAAGTACGTAGATTACTATAGAAAGTGACGAAAAAACCTATCCTATATACTTTAGGATACTATACTATAACTTACATACCTACTTAGGTAAACTAATTAAAATTTCTAAGCAATAATGTGTGATAGGTAGTTTTCGTATAAAGTCCGTTCGATCATCCTCGTCTTATTTAATTTTATAGCGTCAAATTATTATTTTTTAACTAAGTAAGTATTTTGTTTTGGCTATATAAAAGAATCAAACTATATATCACCAAAGCCATATCCAGAATGATTTGACGTACCCAAGTGATATTTACGTAGGTACCTACCTATTTAATACCGAATGAGTACCTACTGTGAGATTAAAATTTTGTTTACCTACCAAATAAATTAAATAACACGTCAACTAAGGATTAATGACTAGGTACTCATATACATAAATATAATATGTACATATTACATGTATATAATTTATTTGTATACTTGGAACTTGACTAAAATGCATATAAGTAGGTACTTACCCGGTTTATCCATTTTTGTAACATAAAAATGCAAAGTCCATAAGAAAGCCACAGATCGTCGATCAGTATGATCAGTATGATCACACACACCACCAGTATCACCAAGAAAAATCAAATCCGTTTTATCAGTCCAAGTCGTGAATTGACCGCGATTATCGTAGGAAGATAATTCACCAAAACAATACGTCGCTCCCGCGCACAGCAAATGGGTCACTATTGTCACTAAACTAAGCGCACGGCAAGGAGTAGCTATGATAAGGGCGGTGCGTACCGCCGCCCCCCCCCCCGGACCGTTCCCCGCGCTAGAGTAATTCGCTGCAGTTTCGCATCAAATTTTTGTAATTTATTTTAAGGTTTTCGTAGTTACGCTCTCATTTTAAAACTACAAGATCAATTTTGATAAATCTTTTTTCTTTTCAAACTGCATAGTTTATTCGACACCGGAAATAGGTTTTGACTTCAATCTAAACTATATTTTGGTCGTAGTAGGCCGCCGAACTGAACAGCTTTCTGGGGTCTAAAAATGCAAAACTTGTACTCGCTCTATTTTCTTTCTATTAACATTTTAAGAGTCATAAACTAGTTTTAGCCCTAGATATATCTTACCTCATTATATTTAGAGAATTTCATGATAATGTGACATGTTATATTAAAGTAAGGACGTAACTACGTTTGTATGAAGAATCGAGCTTGCTGCGGACTCTTAAGACACGCGCGCGCCAACTAAACCTTGTGCCGGCTGTACACACTGGGCCAACGTTGGCGCGGAGCAGAATTACTATGCGTTAGAGGAAGAGGGCTTTATTTCGTTCTCATGCGTTTGCATAGCTGCATCCTGCTCACGCGCCAACGTTGGCCCAATATGTACAGCCGGCAGACATTTATTAAGTTGGTCTTGTTGGTTTGGGTGGTTGGATATATGCCCACTTATGCGTGAGAGTTTTTGTAATTCATTATATTGACTACTGCAGTATTCTTTTTCATATTTATCCATATGGCCGGCAGAAGGCCGGTTACACGACTCTAATATAAAGCGGCCAAGTGCGTGTCTGACCAAGCACAACGAAGGGTTCCGTGCCTATTAAAAAGGTCGTATCGTTACTGAAATCAAATGGCACTTACATCCTTTTCTTTAACGAAGGCAGTTTTTTAGAAATATCTCGATAACCTTTGAACCGATCTTGTTCAAAACAATCTTCGCTGAAAGAATTTAATATCCATGATTTATTTCATATTTTTAAAATACACAGTTCAAAAATTAGAGGGGGGGGACGACACAATTTTAGTGACTTTCGGGGCGATTATCTCCGACTCTATTCACTTAATCAAAAAAATTGCTGAGAAACCTTATATTTATTTTGAAAGGCCTATCGATTGACGTGCCACACATGGGCTTGTTATGAAAAAAAAAATTTGACCTTCAGTTTAATGTATGGAGTGCTCCTAAAAAAATTTTTTTTTGGAATTTAATTACAAAACTGTGTATATTCTACTGTTTTTTCGGCGTGATTGATTTATATACCTATGCCGAATCACGGCTTTCTAGTATTAAGGGCCACTGAGCTAAGCCTAAGCCACAGACGGACGGAAAAATGGACAGACGGACATGGCGAAAATATAAGGGTTCCTTGTTGACTACGGAACCCTTAAAAAATTGTGAACTGTTATTATTTAAAAAATGCACTATTACGTAAAGCAACATTGATAACTCACAAATCCAGAGCAACTACATTTGAAATTAATAAATCTATAGGTACTTGGTTTATTATTATTTGACAAACTGTATTCATATTAAACACATCACATCACCATACCTTCAAGTTCAGTCGCAGTCGGATAAAAAAAAATGACAACTCTAGCACACTGGTGGTGGACTGGTTTTTGGCTTGTATGCTGGCTCAGATTATTTTTGCGTTTTTCCCACTAAAAATTAAACGTTCTACGTATTATGTTTTAAATCACTTCTAATACTTCTAATAGAATAAAACTAATGTGCCAAATTTATGGCCGATTATAGTCTTTAGTTACGAGACGTATCAATAGGTTCAATAATCCTAAAGTATAAAAAAGCGGCCAAGTGCGTGTCGGACCACGCACAACGAAGGGTTCCGTGCCTATTAAAAAGGTCGTATCGTTACTGAAATCTTATGGCATCTTACTTCCTTTTCTTTAAGGAAGGCAGTTTTTTAGAAATACCTCTAAAACCTTTGTACCGATCTTGTTCAAAACAATTTTCTCTGAAAGAATTAAATAAGCCCATGTCCATGATTTTTTTCATATTTTCAAAATACACGGTTCAAAAATTAGGGGGGGGGGGGGACACAATTTTAGTGACTTTCGGGGCGATTATCTCCGACTCTATTCACTAAATCAAAATTGCTGAGAAACCTTATATTTATTTTATTTTGAAAGGCCTATCGATGGATGTGCCACGCGTGGGCTTGCAATAAAAGAAAATGATTTTCAGTTTTATGTATGGACTGCACCCCTAACAATTTTTTTTTACACATTTCATTACAATACTATGTAGCGGCTAACAAAATGCACGTATCATCAATTTTTTATTCAAATACGCCTTATAGTATTCGAGTAAAATGCCTGTCACATAACTGGACGGACAGATAGACATGACGTATCCATAAGGGTTCCGTTTTTTGTCATTTGGCTACGGAACCCTGAAAAACATACAAACGAGTACAATGTTTTTTTTGGCCTGTTTAATGATTTCTGATATATTACCAGATTTAAAAAAAAAAGGTTTTGCCTAGTGGCAATGTAAGCATGTTTCACGGCTTTAACTATTTCATTTAGTACCTACTACTTTGAATTCTCCGCTCTAAACCGTACCGTTCTTACCCCACCCAACATACCTACCTTATGTAAAATTATTGGAAATGTAAAAGGCCTCTACAAAATTATCCAAGATGTGTTTATTTTTAATACTACGACGGTGGCAAACAAGCATACGGCCTGTCTGATGGTACGATAACACCGTAGCCTATGGACGCTGGCGACTTCACAAGAATCACAATCAGGTTGCCAGCCCTTTATTGATATTTAGGGTTCCGTAGCCAAATGGCAAAAAACGGAACCCTTATAGATTCGTCATGTCTGTCTGTCTGTCTGTCCGTCCGTATATCATAGGCATTTTTCTCGAATCGGGCTTATTAAATTCTTTCAGCGAAAATTGTTTTAAACAAGGTCGGTTAAAATGTTTGTGAGATATATCTAAAAAACTGCCTTCCTTAAAGAAAAGGACGTAAGTACCATAAGATTTCAGTAACGATACGACCTTTTTAAGAGGCACGGAACCCTCGTTGTGCGTGGTCCGACACGCACTTGGCCGCTTTTTTACGCGCTCGTCACCGGCCCCAGGAAGGGGTAGAGAAGTGTGCCAGCTTCATACCAATAAGTAAGCGGTTAAATTAAGCCAATAAAAACCCTTTCGTAACCCCTACAAAAACCCTTAAAAACCCCTTCAAATAACCCTATCAAAACCCTAACCCAAAACCCTGAGGTTATTTAGGCTTAACTCTGTTGAAGGGCTTAACCCGTATATAAGTTAAGCTGAGGATACGGTAACCCAAACAAGCGATTAATCCTCGAACGGCTTAAGCCTTTCGAACGGATTAAGCCAAAGAACGGGTTTTCCGGTCCCTGGAATGAAGATAATAATTTGGCTCTTAGTAGAATCTAACATACAGGGTATTTGGTAACAGGATGCAAAGCCGAAAGTAGGTGATAGTTTAGGCCATACTGAACAGTTTTTACTACGGGGCCAACCCCGAAATCTCAAAAAATTTTTTGGCCATTTCATACATTTCGACCGTTCGAATGTCGATATTTTGTATGAAGAGGACAATTTTGGCCTAAACTATCACCTACTTTCGACTTTGCATCCTGTTACCAAACATCCTGTATAGTCCCTGGGCGACCGGGCTCTACTCGGCTGAAAACAGAGAAAATAGGGAGATAACGGTGAAAAGAGAGATTCTCGTGAAATTTTGTGAGCAGTTTCTATAATAAATATTTATTGTGGATTTAGTAATTTTTTATAGCTACTAGTTTTTTAAATTACTTCGTGAATGTGAAACACACCCGCCACAATAAAAATAGCTAGGTTTTTGCGTCGAAGGTTAAAAAACCGCAAATTTTCAAGTGAAAGCTACAAGGTATGAACATTAGGCTCGACAAGGTTATTTTGACAAATACTTTTTGTTTCCGCGCGCCATCTGCTGGCGATGGGCGTTAATATTACAGGTGTCGGTGATCTATCGCCCGGACGTGCGCGCGCGCAAGCCAGGAGCGTTAGCGGGATAGGGACCGGAGCGGGTAAATAAGTGCAGTACACTTCAGGCATTTGTCTGTTCAAAGGTCATATTTTTCGTTTGCAAGACGCGAGCGACTTTGTCTACTTCAGGCAAAATGTTTAATTGTTAGTTAAATAAGTGTAAGTACAAATTTTTGCCTAATATTTCAATGGTAAGGCGCAACTATTATAGGTGTTAAAATAATATCCTAAACCTTAATAAGAAAGGAAACATATTTAAGTGCCTCGTACACATATACGACACTGTAATCTGAGTCACGATTCCATTAAGGGGATGCCTTGATTCGAGTCGACCACGCCTCCTCGACAGAGACACGCTTATGCCTTCCGCGCACGAGAAAAAGAGATGCAACACTCTTCGGGAATGGCTTTTTTCGTCAAATTTCGATAAATGTTAGGTATTTCTTAGTGAAGTTTTATTTATATTTTAGATAAGATAAAATACTATAGTATTAACTTAAGTGTGTCGTAAAATAATGTATTGTTTGAGTAGGCTGCTACTTTGGTTTTTTTTTTTCTATCGAGGAAATTTTAGGCAATCATGTATCGATTAAATCAGATAAAAATATTTCCAATGCACCCCCTTAATTAACAGCAAGCGCTTCGCTTTTGTTACATATCACTGTCATTCCGACTTAGGAAGTGTTTGTGGGGGCAAGGGTCTTCGACATACCATACCGACGGTACAATTTGGTGAATGCCTACAATGGCGAACGCGCATTAGAAATATCAACTCTAATCATTTGATACTCAAAATGGTACTAAGACAGTTGAAATATGTTAAGTTTTTAACTCTCGTTCGAAAACTGCAATTAGCTTTCTATTTATATTTACAAATATTTGAGGGTCGGCGTTAATGTGTTTCAATCCAAATGCCCATCACTATGGTTGTTACTAGTTATAAACAAGTCCCATAGATCCTAAGGAAACCGGTCTATTCCCAACAGGGTCCAGTTTTCACTCTGAGATAAGTTGCTGAAGTGGGCACTGGGCTCCTTTAGCATACAACCGGCAAAAGATGATTGAGAGGCCTAGTTGGTAGTGACCCTGCCTAAGAAGCCGGAGGTCCCGGGTTCAAATCCCGGTAAGGGCATTTATTTGTGTGACGAGCATGAATATTTGTTCCAGAGTAATGGATGTTTTCTATGCATTTGAGTATTTATTTATATATATAAGTATGTATATCATCGTCTAGTACCCATAGTAGTAAGCTTTGCTTAGTTTGGGACTAGGTCGATTTTTGTAAGATTTTCCCCAAAAATGTATTTTATTTAATTTTATTATATAAACGTGACAGGCGATGCCTTGCACCACACGGTACACACGTGTTAGAAAAGAACAAGCGAAAGATTTGTAAAACAACTCGAACGCGTTATGTCCTGTTATTGCACGGCGAGTGAAATATGTCTTCCAATATCGTAGTGACGCTGCAGGTGACTATGGATTTTAATACGTGTGTAATATAGGTCGTATTACATAGTAGGTATTTGCATGAATGCATGATTCAGTCGAAATATCTGAATAAAAAAACATACACATACAAATTACAGAAACTAGTTTTCTACCTTAGATATGGCAAATCCCATGCTGTATCAAATCAAAAGTGTCATGTTATTCCAATAGAATAGATAATTATGCCGTTTTAAAATGGGAAACAAATTATTTGTATGGAGAAAAACATTGATTTCTTCTAGGAATCAACGCTTTTTTTTACGAAACTCAAGGACATTTTCAACTCTACAAATATCAAGAATTTCCAAGTGTTATTTGTATATACTTTCATCAAATACACAATGAGCTCTGGGCCGGTATTCCGTCCGAGATATTGGACAGAAGGGAAAATATACCCACTTTGATTTCTCTGTCATTCGGATTTTGAACTATATCAACACATGTAAGTGGGGATATTTTCCTATCCTTCAATTATTTCAGATGGAATTGCGGCCCAGGTTTTAAGCCCGCTACGACGAAAATAAATTATCTGACCTACATTAAAATATAATTAAAACACAACGCTGATGATAATGATTCTACCTTCAAATGTAACTCTCATTAATAGCGATATTTTTCCTCCATTAGATCCCTCGCGAAGTTTTTGCGAGCCGGCGTTAAGTTTCAATTTTCCTGTCATTAGAGCTCTTAACTCGCGAAAAAACGCGGGGGACAATCAAAAATACGTTTTCTTTGATTGAGGGGTGATTCCCTCGAAGACTCTTATACTGGAGTGGCGTTTAATGTTTCAAGTTTTAGGGCAGGTGCGGTTTCCAAGTTTTGATGAAGTGGTACCTCCTCAGAAATATAAGATAATATCTACGAGTAAAAATACAGTTTATGGCAATCTAATACAGCGTTTATCCGTTTAGCTTTCCTCGTTTTTTCAACAATCTATGTTATATTGTCAGGATTTTTTTTTTAATTTCAAGAAGCTCGCGTGAGTGTGGCGCCTGCATTTCTCTAGCTGTCACAGCGTATCCTCGAAAAAACAAAGGGTCGGTAACGCGCGTGTGATTTTTTTGCAGTCGCAAACGTCTTTAAGCTACGGTGTCCACTTACCATCAGCATGCTCGTTTGCCATCGTCGTAGTACCTAAGTAAAAATAAGCCACAGACGGACACACGGACACACGGACAGACGGACAAGGCGAAACTATAGGACTAGAAACTAAAAAACTAGATTCCTTCCTTGTTGACTACGGAACCCTAAAAAGATGGTGAACTACCCCTTATTTACCATCTTTTTACTGGCCGCTTTTTGTTGAAGCTACGGTAGCCTAGCGGTACAGGCATGCGGCTGTCAAACGGCGGTCGTGGGTTTGAATCCCGGCTCGTACTAATGAGTTTTTCGGAACTTATGTACGGAATATCATTTGATATTTTACTGTTAGCTATACGGTGAAGGAAAAACATCGTGAGGAAACCTGCATACATCCACGAAGAAATTCAAAAGTGTATGTGAAGTCCCCAACCCGCACTGGGCCAGCGTGGGCACTACTGCCCGTTCCCTCTCATCCATGAGAGGAGGCCTGTGCCCAGCAGTGGGACGTATATAGGCTGATTTATTATTATTAAAATTTTATTGGCCCCCCAGAGTTTGTTTTAAGATTAAAAGCAATTGCCTACAGTGTGTGTTAATTCCCAGCCTTCAGCTAGACTCCGAACAAAGTAATCGAAAAGCGATAGACGAACTTTCAGCAAAACACAATCTTAAACCAATCGAAGTAAACACGTTAAGATCGACAGAAATAAAAGACCAATAAAAACAGGTAGAAAAGTAAATTGAATAAGAATTTTTTTACCTCCAACAAATAAAGGAGAAAAAATAGAGAGGACCCTTTTATTACGAGTCTATTAGGCACGGGCCGGGCATCGAACTGGTGGAATTGGCTAATAACCGAGCTATCAGGTGAAAGAAATTCACTTCGCTCGCTTCCCTTCTTATCGATAGTGTTGCGCGAGCGGCATACCGATACCCGATACCTAAGTGAAGTCGGCATCCAGGTTGGTATCAGCGGGATTAGGGGCTGGCAGTAAATTGTGATAGACGTGCAGTATGTCATTCTCATATCATAAGATATCAGAATAAATGTAGTATTTAGTGGTGTGGTGGGGATGAAAAAAGGTTTTATAAACAATGCAAAGAAAAAGGATCACGTAATCTACTTACGAGTATTCTAGATAATGCAACTCTATGGCACACGGCAATCATCAAAAAACTGTACTGTGAGGGGTAGTTATGATCAATCATCATCATCATGGGTGTTATCGATAAAGTATTGTTTTGTCTTTTTACGGCTGTAGCGCAACGACCGAAAGTGGATCTTAGCCTCCGACATCACATTGTTGCCGCATGTGCAGCGCGGTGTGCGGGCCGACGGTTTTCTCGTTATACACTAGTTCCTCAATTTGTATACACACTGCGCACAGTACCACACACTGCACCGCACCTTTCCTCCTTGCGGCGAAAGTAGTAGGTACGTGGCTCCGCACATCGCAGCGGGATGCGTGCGGCGGCAGTGTAATGACCCCCTGGTTAAAGCCAGGCTGTTCTGTCCAACGCCATTTTTGTTCAGGAAAATGGCAGTAAACCGATTATTTAAATTGTGTTGCAGCAAATTAGTATCTATTAATGCTCAGCCACAACTACGAGTGGCGGCGGCAGCGGCAGCGGTGCGCCTGCGCTATACGTGGAAACGAGAGGCCGCGCTCTGATCTCTTGCTCCTACGCATGTACCATTGCCACTGCCCCCGCTGCTCGAAGTCGTGGACGAGCCGTTAGATTATATTTGAACTATTGTCTTTCCCGACGCCAGTCTTGACGCCAAACGGCAGATTCATAAAACTCGGCCCAAGCCCGCCTACCATTATGCCTAATTACCTACAACTCAAGTGGAAAGCTTTACTGTTTTTTGTGTCACCAAAGCTTCAGAATCAAGTTTGACTTTACAACGCCCATGTACGCAAATAATAGATTTATCTTTAAGAAACAATTTGTCAGGATGTCACCGTCGACGGATACGTCTGGGAGGACATCATCATCGTCATTCACAGTATCGATACCAATACCTGATATTGTATTTGCGGCAGCCCTGGCCGTTATCGCTTGCTCGCAGTTTGTCCACCTTGGCGGCAGTTTGTCGTTCACGCTGGCATTACTGCGTTTACTGCCCTAGAGACGTCCAGAACTTCGTGTTTAAGCACGCTTTATTACTAACGTGGAATGTTTTCGCTCATTTTCTTTGATGATTCTTAGAGTTTAAATTGTTGTCTTCTTTGTTGTAGTGTTAGTAAGGGTTCTACATTTCAGTAAACAGTATAAAGCAAGCTATTTTTAAGTATTATTTATTTTATTTATTCAAGCCGATACTAATAAAGGACCTTATTTGATACTGATACGCAGCAATGTAACATAGAGAGAAATAAGTTTCTGACACAAGCTTTTATTGCCGACCGTACTTTTCTGTATACCATCATCAACTACTCATTGACACGATTCTAACGAACCCAAACTCAACGGGGTTACGTCGGTTATGTACTGAATTCCCATGGCCACCTTCTTTCTCCATCATCAGATCAGCTCCATGTACCATAATATTGAATTGTCATCCAAACTATACTTTATTATACCCAAAATTTCAGCTCAATCGGTCACCGAGAAGTGGGTCAAAAACTTGCAAGATTTGTCCCATACAAACATACATATTACATACTAACAGGGCAAATTGAATAAAAGCTTGTAAAAAATAACTACTATAGTATGTATAATATGACTAATTTAATGATTCATGAATCATGATCAGAAAATGTTAAGAGTGTCCAGAGATACCACAGTAATCTCATTTAATGTCTCCTCACTCCCCCTTTCTGCTTCTGCAACAAAATCTAACTTTGCCAGGCAGGGTGGACTGTGTTGGACACTATCCATAATGTCTACTGCCCGAAAAAATAATTTCCGAGTTTTATTTCAAGGCCTGAAATAACAGTAGATAATTCGTTGTTGGACAGGGCTAACGGCCGCGTACAGCAATCCATCACTTATAACAACTAATTCAACGCATAGTTGCGCTCGCAATTGTCAGGCGGGCAGTAAACCGGACATTACCGCTGCTATACGTTACTGGGTATTGGGAGCCCTATTCTGGGAGGGGATGTCGAAACGTTGACGGCAAAGGTAAATTAAGCTCTGTTTAGGTCTAAATGCTTTACTTACTGGCAATATGTAACTGAAAAAAAACTTTAATTTTCAAATAATATATAAAATACTTAAGATTATTTGAGTTGGCCGAATGACATCAAAGTACTCCATTCAAATAGCAACTCCAAGGTTCAACATTCCAATTACAATTTATTTATGACAGATTTATATCAGACATATAATGACAGATTTATAAAAATTCGGCCATATTAGACAGTCACGCAGGTGCCTAAGTGACGCACGGGCGATGGCTTATATATAGGTTATAGGTGTACGCGGGCTTGGTTTCCGCTTTCCGCAACTCGACGTCATAATAGCGCCTATTTTGCGTATGGGTTATTGGCACTACTGTTATTCGTGCCAACCCAGTTCCAGCAGGAAGCCTAGCAAACCCTTTACGTTGCCGACGGCCTCCGGTAGCGACCCCGGTGTTCCGAGGTGTTTTGCCCGGTATTCTGCCACCCCAGGGCACGTCAAGATCAAGGGCGATGGCTTGCTGAAATACGGTAATTTGTCGAGTTTAGAGCTGGCAACTAGTTTACATTCAGTTCATACAGAATTATACCTACCGAGACAACAATGATACTATTAATGAGAAGTATTGCTGCTATGTGTTTTCAGAATAATCCCCCGCGGCTGGACATGCGTCACGCAGGTAAGTGACGCACGGCGACGGCTCGCTGAAATACGGTAATGGGCCCCGCGGTCATTTGTCGCGTTTGGAGCTGGCAAATAGTTTACATTCAGTTCAGTTAGACTGAGATGACTATGGTACTAATAATGATGAGTATTGCATAATATTGGTAAAGAAATCTAGCGTGTTCCCGAGGTTGCTAGGTTTATCCTCGGTAAAGAAATCTAGCGTGTTCTCGAGGTTGCTAGGTTTATCGTCGGTAAAGAAATCAGGCGTGTTCCCGAGGTTGCTAGGTTTATCCTAGGTAAAGAAATCTAGCGTGTTCCCGAGGTTGCTAGGTTTATCCTAGGTAAAGAAATCTAGCGTGTTCCCGAGGTTGCTAGGTTTATCCTCGGTAAAGAAATCTAGCGTGTTCCCGAGGTTGCTAGGTTTATCGTCGGTAAAGAAATCTGGCGTGTTCCCGAGGTTGCTAGGTTTATCCTAGGTAAAGAAATCTTGCGTGTTCCCGAGGTTGCTAGGTTTATCCTAGGTAAAGAAATCTAGCGTGTTCCCGAGGTTGCTAGGTTTATCCTCGGTAAAGAAATCTAGCGTGTTCCCGAGGTTGCTAGGTTTATCCTCGGTAAAGAAATCTGGCTTGGTCCCCATGTTGCTAGGCTTATCCTCACTTTCATGTAGGTAATTCTGTCTTTCTAAATCAAAATGCCAGAACCCTGAAACAAAAGTGAAATTCTGGGGACGAATGGAATACACCACAAAGTCTCACAAATATGTAGACAGACCTTATTTCTGCAACAATAAGGTTGTAGTGTACATATTTATGTAACTTTGAGTAAATACATATTGGTGCCCTTGAATGTACCTAACTCAAATATACAAGGTATTTGCAGATACCCATGCCATGTGATAAACCTAAATAATGACGTGATATACAACGTGAGTTAACACTAACACGACTAGCGCCCAACTACAAAGCCCCCTTTTCGAAAGTTTCCTATTTATTTTGTAAATCTTTGACAACGCAGTTTTGTAGCAAACCAACTACATTATTTTAAACAACAGCTCTGAGCGAGTCCAACATAAAATCGAACGGCAAAATAAGGTAAACAAAGATACTATTTACGCAAACGTAATTCCAAAAAAACTGACCATCGCCATCCTTATCTAGGGTAAGTCAATTTTCTCCATTCCACCTTCCGAAAACCAACTTACCTGTACAAGAATTCGCCTGAATTTGGGTCTTACGTCTTCGTGACAGGGGTGGTGATGGGTGCAGGGAAATTATGGTAGTAGTAACGTTGTCCAACCGGTGTGTAACGTTGACAAGGTGGAGGCAGATCGTATAATCCTCATAAAATAAGGTAGCGAAAGAATTGGGAGGTGTACAGGGAGCAAAAGTGGGACGAAATATTCATTTTTACCCGACTGCCTCGCCTCGTAAATATGTAGATAAGAAAAAACTGTTTCACGAGCTTCAGTCCGAACGGTTGACATAATTATGAGGTGTCGTTAGATCCTCAAATTAAGTCACTCAACTATAGCCTATTAATATTGTTCGGGCCGACCGTCTGCCCGCCCCCTTAAACTCCTCACGTGTGTACGCCTCTTGAGTCTGTGGTTTTGACAGTGACACTTCTTGTCAAGGCGGAGGAAAAAAGATAACCTCGTTTTGCAGACCCGAGAGGTCCGAGTGTTTTTTGGGTAATTTTGGAAACGCATTTTCCTTGTTTGGTGTAATATCGCTCGCTTGAAGACACACGGGTGTCCGAGTGTTTTGTGTGGATATTTCGGTGACATCGGAAGAGTTGGTGATTTGACGCCGCGGATTGTTGGCGAGACTGCCCCGGAACACCACGGCTGCTTCTTCAGCCCCGGAGACCCTCTTGATTGAACTTGACTTGACCTGACAGTTGACTGAACCTTGACAGATACTAACCGGAGTTGAAGCGAACATCGCGCCTCCCGGAATCAGGTGAGTTGAACAAGTTTTGTAGCCAATCCACTGGCTTATATGACCCGCGAAACGCGTGGCAGTTCACTCCACTCGCACTAGGCGAGGAGTTTGAACAATTTTTGGTACCCAGAGCGTGGTTACCCACAAAGAAAAAACGCGAATTTTGTTAGTTTTTTCCTTTTGGGTAAAAAAGGGCATTTTGAGGTTATTTGTTAAACCAAATTTAGCTACAAGTATTTAAAACTTCTATTTTGTGGCACTGCAAGTGTTTTGTACTGTAGATTTCACGAAATTATTGTACTTGCAGTGCAAATTAGTGAGATTACAACCTCCGGAAGGTGATTTTGAGTGTTTGGTACAATTTAATTTGGAAAATAGTTGAAGGCAAATTTAAGCCACATATTTGATTGATTGTAATTTGGAAAGCCTTTCATAGCTTGTTGTTTGGTAATAAGGCATTTGTTTTATTCAGTTTGCTATAAGCGGCCAAGGTTGCTAAGAATATAAGCTAAAATATAAAGCTACCATAAATATTAGTTGTAAGCTAGATTATTGTACAAGTGATCTAACTAGCCAATTATAGATTATAATTTGAGCTTCCACTGCGTTTTGAGAATCTATATTGGTTGTTATTGTAAGGCATTTCTGTAATTGAGTCGATATTTGGTTTTGATTCACTAGGGTGACCAAGAGATTGGAATTTCCACATTAATTAAATTAATTTTAATTTTCTCTGGTATTGTTGGAAATTAATTTAAAATGGGATCTACACCTAAGGCTAAGATCCAGTCTGCACTGCGTTGGTTTTCATCTGCAGCAGCTTTGGTTGACAGAAATGACCGGGAGGAGGCTTTGTTGACCCAGTACGAGGAGGTGTCAGACCGTCTTAAGGCTGTGGAGTTCCAGGTTGAACTCTACCTAGCGGAGCCCGGCCGGACGACCCCGGAGACCGAGCAGGTGGAGCGGGACTTTGAGCAATGTATGGATTTTGGGGACAGGATTGTCGAGAGGGCTTCTAAGATACTGCGGGTTCGGAATGGTGCGGCCAGGGACGTTCCGAAACACGCAGTTATCTATAACCCAGGGTTGGCAGCGCGCTTGCCAGCCATACAGATGCCGGTCTTCCGAGGAGACCTGGACGAGTGGACCAGTTTCATCGACCTCTTTGATAGCTTGGTGCATGCCCGGACGGACCTGCCAGCGGCGTTGAAGTTGGCGCAGCTGATGTCTGCTCTCGTCGGGGAGCCGCGCGACTTGATCGCGCATTTGTCGGTCACCGACGACAATTATGAAATCGCGCGCACGTTGCTGAGGGACCGATACCAGAACGTGCGGCGACTTGCGGATACTCTTATGACTAAGATCTGGAATATCCCTCGGATCGCTCAGGCTTCAGACATCCGGCTGAAAATGCTGAATCCTGTTTTGACAGCGACCAAAGGGTTAGAGAACCTTGGTTTGCCGGTGGACCAGTGGTCCTACATACTGTTGAATTTTTTGTTGAACCGGCTGCCGGCTGATGTACGGGCCAGGTTTGAGCACCGGTATGGTGGTGAAAGTGCTCAGCATCTGCCGACCTTCACCAATCTTATCGACCAATTGGAACTTGAGTGTCGACGGGCCGACACCTCGGATCTACCTCCACCCCCGAGGCCTCCTGGGGCCCAGCGGGCCCAGGGGAGAGTTGCACCTCAAAGGGGAGGGTGGGGCAAATCGGCCCCACAACCAGCGGGTCCTCACCAATATAATACCAGTGCATTGGACCCTGAAGTCTGCCTATGCTGCAAGAACCCTGGCCATCGGGTGCCAGCGTGTCCGAAGTTTCTTGCGCAGCGGGTTGTGGGACGCCGCAACATTGCTAAGCAGCGGCAATGGTGCTTTGTTTGCTTGGGCCCACATTTTGTGCGAGATTGTGCCCACCCGCAGGCGTGTAAGTCCTGTGGTGGGAAGCACCACCCCATTTTATGCATGAACCGCAGTGGGGATACACCTCCCCCCCCCTGCGCAGGGGTCATGCTCCCCTGTTCGGAGTCAGCAGCGGGCTGACCAGGGGCCCATGGCCTACCAGTGGGGACGTCGGGTAACACCCCCCTCCCCCCCCCCTCCAAAACTACGCGACTACTTCGCACGCACCCGTGCCCCAACGGGGGGTCCTTACGGGCGGGTGCCCGCAAACGCCTCCACCCCGGCAGGCGCCACGGATGTCGCCGCCGCTTGTGGAGCGACCCCGCTGGGGGTCGGGACCTCCGGTGTACGGCCGGAGTAGGACATACCAGGGGGCGCTGGCGGCACGCATGGCGCGACGGCAGCACCAGCCGGAGTGGGACCCGCTCGAGCGGTACGAGCGGCCCGCCCATGCGGAACAGGATGCAACGCGTTATCCCTGCTAGGGATACGCCGCCCACGCACCAGCAACCGCCACGCCCTTGGAGACCGTGTTATTGCCCACGGCTTCGGTTTGTGTTTGGGGCCCTGGCGGAGGATCAGCCTGCGTGCGCTCTCTCCTTGACACGGGAGCGCAAGGCTGCATGGTATCCAGTAGGTTGGTGCGACAGTTGGGCTTGGTTGTGAAACCCCACCCGGAAAGTATACGTGGGGTAGGCAATGTGACAGTGTCAAACCTGGTAGGGCAGACCTTACTCACCTTTGGACCGGGTCCCACTTCACGCGCGAGGATTAATGCTCCCGCGTTAGTATTGGATGAAGTGGTGGGGAGACTCCCCCAGGTGAAGCTGCCTCCAGGGGTTCGGAGTTTGACAGCTGGATTAGTTCTGGCGGATGCTGGATTTGACAGACCTGGTCCGATTGACGTGTTGCTGGGTGCAGACGTTCTTGGGCGGGTGCTGTTGAGCGGCAACCGTACCTTACAGCCTGGCGGACTGGTTACACTGGAAACGGTGTTTGGCTATGCTGTAATGGGTTTGGTGTTAGCGGCTCCACCGCCTCCTACTGAGGAGGGCTGTCTGGTTGGAACTGCTCTTTCAGAAGCCGTGCAACGGTTCTGGGAGATTGAGGAACCACCTACCGCGTCGCGTATGAGCCCCGAGCAGGAAGAGTGCGAACGGTTTTACCAAAATAATACTGGGCGCCTCTGCTCTGGTCGGTTCATAACACGACTTCCTCTGCTCATCCACCGACCTCCTCTTGGAGCGTCACGTGAGATGGCTGAGAAGCGGCTGGTTTCGATGGAACGCCGAATGAGAAGAGATGCGCTCTTCCGGCAGAAGTATGTGGACTTCATGAGGGAGTACGAGGGTTTGGGACACATGTCGGTGGCTCGGACGGACTGGAGTACAGTGGAGCACTGCTTCCTACCGCACCACGCGGTCCTAAAATCCCCGGAGTCCAAGATTCGCGTGGTCTTTGATGGGTCCGCGTCCACCTCGACTGGGGTGTCATTGAACCAGTGTTTGCATGCAGGTCCTAAGCTGCACAAGGATATCACGGATATCCTCACAAATTTTAGGAAACATCAGGTGGTGTTCGTCGCCGACATCCGGATGATGTTTCGGCAGACAGTGATCCATCCTGATGATCGTCGGTATCAGCTGATCTTGTGGCGTGAGAGCCCTGATGAACCGATGTTGGTGTACGAGCTGAATACGAATACATACGGCTTGAAGAGCAGTCCGTACATTTCAATTCGAACTTTGTTAGAATTGGCGTCTCGAGAGAGACTGAGGTTCCCTCGAGCGTCCGCCATTTTGGAACGGGACTTATTTGTCGATGACGTGTGCACCGGGGCAACCAGTGTCGAAGAGGCTTTGGTTTTGCGGGATGAGCTGGTGGAACTCTTGCGGACGGGTGGATATGAATTGCGCAAATGGATGTCCAACTCACCGGCCGTGGTGGCCGGCCTCCCCGAGGATCACCAGCAGGATCCGCACCTGTTCGAAAATGTTGAGAGCCCGCACATGTTATCAGTCCTAGGCGTGCAATATCGACCAGTCCAAGATGTGTTCACCTATCGGGTGGAACTGGATTCCCCGAGGGTCTGGACGAAGCGGCTTGTGCTGTCCACGGTGGCCAGGACGTACGATCCGAATGGATGGATCGCGCCGGTCATCTTCACGGCGAAGGCATTTATGCAGCGCCTGTGGATGGTCCAAATATTATGAAAAAAGCAGTTCTGTTTTTTGAAAATACTTTTGATTTCACTTGTTCTTACACTATCCCACTAGACTATCTAACCAAATGTACTTTACCAGGGAGTTCAAAATAACATTCGCCACCGACATTCAAAACGGAATTTTGAAATCTCTTGTTCAGATTGAAGAATATGTTGCTTTATCTCCGCTACCTAAATAGTGTCTGGAAAAGATCGACCCTTAGCGATAAGACCGTATCGTGTCTACCTCTACTGTACCTCTACGATCTGTGCTGTGTTCTATTTTGAGGTAAAAAATAATAATAAAGTGTATTCGTATTGTATTGTATTTATTTGAAAGCTCTGAATCAATTAATTGGACCGATACTGTCTCGAATTTTGACTGCTCTAATCTACCGTAAAACTGGAGCTATATTATACGGAATATTGACAAATTAAATATGAATCCCACAGCAGATTTACAAATAGACTACAGAGAACGAATAAAATTGCAGGATTATTATATTAAAATAAAGTGTCCAATTGACATTTTGTTATATAATAACTACAACTTAGAAAAGTTTAAAAACCCCCGACATTTTCATTTCATAGTCCAATATCTCAAAAACGGCTAAACAGATTTTCATAAAACATGGCTAAGAACACTCGGGATAAAATTATCTATGACACACAAAAACCGCATTCAAATCAGTCCATCCGTTTGGGAGCTACGATACCACAGATACACAGACACGTTAAACTTACACCCCTCTCTTTGCGTCGGGGGTTAAAAACATAGTTCCCCTCAGTGCGTCCTTCGCCTCCCATAATCCGCGATATCGTTCCGGACGGTTACGGCCGGTCCGGTCCCATCGCTTCCCTATACCGGCTGAGGTGTTCCGATACCATACTTAATGGGAATGCATTTTCGGACAGCCCTATTTTCTTCGCTTTTTTATGGGATAATCGTGGGATATGGTCAAGTTGTTGCCACGGTTGCCATAGGAACTTGTATTCCACAGTTTCACACATTGAATTTTTCTCTTTGTCGAAAGAGTAAGGTAGCAGTCCAGTGTAATGTGTTGAGAGTGAAGGACGCATTTGTCTCCAGTTGTCGACACAATATTAAATATATTAAATATTGCCATCAGGCAGGAATGCTTATTGCTATCAGGTTTTTCAAATAAATACCGGTAGGTAGATTGAAGTCTACTCAAAGTTGAAACTAAGATTTAGAATATTTTTTCTACGCGTACATTTTCATTAGGTACAGAAAATGATCAACTATTACAACCCATAATGTCCTTTACTCTTTAAGGCCTAGCTTAATGGACTTAGTTAACGTTGAATCTCACAGCTAAGTCGGATATTAACCTGAAGTCGAGATAGTTTCAAACTGAAGTCAATCGCGTCGTAATGGCGCTGTCCGAAGATTACCCGCGGGGATTCATTGGGGACTCTCTCCACTGCTGTCGACACGAATGGCGGCACACTATAAGGGTAAAGGT
Organism: Epinotia ramella; assembly: GCA_947578815.1. Classification (NCBI taxonomy): domain Eukaryota; kingdom Metazoa; phylum Arthropoda; class Insecta; order Lepidoptera; family Tortricidae; genus Epinotia; species Epinotia ramella. The sequence goes on from OX388205.1 coordinate 28,606,227, forward strand.
GGATCTGCTGTGCAATTTTCACGGTTTTCTTTTATTTAAAAACCGAATAAGTACTATAAGAGAAATTGCTCATGACAAAGTTAAGTCTTTATGGTATTGTCAATTCTGCCCACAAATTGTTAACATCATTCCTGTCTGATCGCAAACAGGTAGTGAAAATTTCTAGCAGCGGCAAAATGCTCACTTCTGATACTGGTTCTATACACTTGGGTATTCCACAAGGATCAGCAATTGGCAATACTTTATTTTTATTATTTGTTAATGATCTACCATCAGCAATCACGAGTGGCCTTTCTGTATTATTCGCTGATGACACAACTGTCGTAGTTAGCGCAAGGACTCATGAGCAGCTTGCTGAAAGGATCCGCGAGGCATGTTGCCAACTGCAGACGTGGTTTTCCTTAAATGGCTTGCTCTTGAATCTCGCTAAATCAAATATCATGCTTTTCTCAGATCGTAACTCCACAGCGCCCCTGTGCATTGCTGATGGTCCGATGCCATTATGTAACGAGTGCAAATTTCTGGGCTTTACACTTGATTCGAACCTTAACTGGAAGGGCCATGTCGACCAGCTGTGTGGTAGACTGAGCAGTGCTGTATTTGCTCTAAAAAAGCTAAAGCCGCTGATATCCAAAAAGTCGTTACGGTCTGTATATTTTTCAAATTTTCACTCGTTAATATCATACGGTATAGTGATATGGGGCAATTCTACGGATGCCAATCGAGTATTCATACTCCAAAAACGCGCTATCCGAATACTGGCTGGAGTAAAGCACAGGCATCCGTGTAAGAAACTTTTTGAAAGTAACGGCCTCATGACGCACTACTCACTGTACATATATGAAGTGTTGATGTTCGTGAGAAAGAATCTGCCAATGTTCAAGCGTGTTGAGGTCACGGGCAAACAGCTCCGATCAACAGGGAGACTCAGAACGGTCCCGCGTCGCATGGCACTTTCATGTAGGAATCCTCGAGTGATAGGCCCAACCTATTACGAACGACTACCCGCCGCATTGCGAACAGAGTCATCTGACGAAACATTCGAACGCCAACTGAGAAACTTTTTATTGAAAAACGCATTATATTCAGTAAAGGAATTTATGGACATTAAACATTAATAATATCACTGTTTTTGACATTGTAAACTATATCGTTATTTGTATTTTTTGAATTTTTCGTTTAAGTATAGTTTGTAATCTGACGTTCTTTATGTGATATTATCTTAGTCATTTATTTACTTTTGCCTATTAATTAATTGTGACTATAATTTAAACCAAATGCAACTTGACATTTAACTACAATTCTTATTCTCTTTGACGATCATAATATAAATTCATATAGATTAAGCTAGCTTTAATTTATATTGTAATTGTATATTGTGAAATAAATAAATCTAAATCTAAATCTAAATCTAAGTACCATTACAATTTCTGCAAGCAAAAGCTCTTCTCAACATCTTTGGCGCGACGGACGGATTACGTTAGGCGTTAATTTTAAATATCACATCTGAAGCGAACTTGTATGTGAAAGATTTAGCATTAGACTCTCTCATCATGCTTTTCAATTTTTGCGAGGTTGCAAGACGGTGAGCGAGAAAAAAAACACCAATAGCGAGGCTGGCAAGTAATAGTAAAGTGTGAAAGTACCTACGTAGCTAGATTAGTAATATTCAATTATGTTACTCATTCGGTCCAGTGTCTAGAGACAATTGCTTTAATAGAGCTATTAAAGCGTGCAAAGTTATGTAGTTAGGGATGGAGTGGAGTTATTATTAACTCCCCCATATTATTTAATATTCTATTCCTGACAAAAACAAGAAATTAGGTATTCCAATTAGACACGTTCAGCTTTGTGTTGAGCCTGAAACTTAATGTGCCTCTTTTGATAGTGGCAAAGCTCGAAATTACTTTGTCAATTCAATTCGACTGTATTTGGGACTTTCGTGTCGGAGGTTAACGTCTTGTGTCGGAGGCAGTGTTTAACGCTCGGTGGAGATGGCGCTGTGAATTCCGCTTCGAGCTAATCTCGGTTGTTACACCTCTTGTGTGGCCACAGAAACTGCTGCAGACTGAAAGGCATTCATTATTATGAAACAAAAGCTGTAATTATCCTGAACTATTATGAATAATCATTTACACGTAAACGCTTGCGCTACGGAAGAACCAGTAATTAGTAATTACAGTGCGCCAAAAACGCGTTCTTCAAATTGCCCTATCGACGTTTGAAATTTTATCAAGCATGTAGTGAACCCAAAATTCACATTATAGGTTTTTTTACTATAATCCATACTTATACTATGAATTCGGAAGCAACTGTCTGTCTGTCGGTCTGTTTATCTGGTACCTTGTCGGTCTTTTTTGTTAGGTAAGATTAGAGTAGATAGGTTTAGAGAAAGAGTTACAGGGGAGTGGGCTTTTTTATGGGATTGCGTTAATGCCGATAGTTGATGCTGCGCCTGAGAAAAGTATAATATATTGATATTAGATTTTGAACAAACGTAGTATTAATCTCTTAAGGCGATCGAGTTTACGCGGACGTAGTCGCGGGACTTATGGGACGCAGCCAGTTTGATAAAACCCGCTAGTTTCCTAGCCCCTTGGCCATTTGCAGCTACATCTGAAGACAGAGCTCGATTGATTCAACTCTGATCGCGCTGAGTTGCGGCAGGTGCATTAGGGCAGTAATGACATGCTTTTCTGGCACTTATCTAGGGTTTCACGCAAGTTGTGTGTAGAGGAAGGACAACATTAGATATGGCTAGTAAGTAGGTAGGTATTTAAAGACACATAAAAAACCTAACAACCTAAAAATACATCAAAATTCGGTTTTGATGCGCAATTGTTTAATCGATTAAAATTTTCCCATTACATAATATTATTTTTAAATGATTATTAGGTAAGTATTTACAGTCTAGCGCAATATTTTTCGTATTCTTAGCGTTTACCCGGTTGTGCCTTTAAGAGCCCGGGTTCTGCGTTGGTACCTAATACCAAGATTTGGCGTAGGCACTAAATAAATATAAATATAATTAAATATTAAGAGACAATCTTACACAAATCGACCTAGTCCCACAGTAAGCGCAGTAAGGCTTGTGTTATGGGTACTAGACGACGATGTATATAATAGATATAAATACTTAAATACATAGAAAAACTTCCATGACTCAGAAACAAATATTCATGCTCATCACACAAATATTTGTCCTTACCGGGATTCGAACCCAGGACCTTCAGCTTCGTAGACAGCGTCACTACCCACTAGGCTAACTGGTCGTAAACTAAAGTCTAGTTTAGTAAAGGCACTAGTTTTACGAAAGCGACTACTACTTGACCTTCCAATCAAAACTAGACCTTGTTTGAGCTTTAGATATACGCAGACGAATTCACGGGCAAAAATCAGTGACCCGCTAGTTTCCTAGCCCCCTGGCCATTTGAAGCTACATCTTAAGACAGAGCTCGATTGATTCAACTCTGATCGCGCTGAGTTGCGGCAGGTGCATTAGGGCAGTAATGACATGCTTTTCCGGCACTTATCTAGGGGGTCGCGCAGGATGTTGTAATGTATGGAGACGAGGGACGCCGTTAGATATGTTAAAAAGATCACTGAACGAGCGAGCGAAGCTAACGAAGTTCTCCGTTTCGGCTTGGTCCAAAATTATTTCGTATGTCTGTCTGTCCGGCTGTTCTCCTCTGTAGGTCGAATTTCCCAACTGATTCAGGTGATTTTTTTAAGCTGGTTCAATAATTATAAAATATCATGATCATCATCATCATCATATCAGCCGAAAGACGTCCACTGCTGGACATTAGGCCTCCCCCAAAGGGTGCCACGGACTCCCGCGACCTTTATCTGGTCATCAGTCTACCTTGTGGGGGCCTACCCACGCTGCGCCTGCCGGTACGTGGTCGCCACTCGAGAACCTTTCCGCCCCAACGGCCATCGGTTCTACTGCAATGTGCCCCGCCCACTGCCACTTAAGTTTAGCGATTTGGAGGGCTATATCGGTTACCTTGGTTCTGCTGCGGATAGCCTCATTTCTGATGCGATCACGCAGAGAAATTCCCAACATAGCCTTCTCCATTGCCCTTTGGTTAACTTTGAGCCCTCTTACGAGGCCCACAGTAAGCGACCACGTTTCCTTGCAATACGTCATCACTGGCAACACACACTGGTCAAAGCCTCTCGTCTTGAGACACTGCGGAATATTAAATAAATAAATATAAGGGGACACAATCTTACACAAATCGACCTAGTCCCATAGTAAGCTCAGTAAGGCTTGTGTTATGGGTACTAGACGACGATATATATAATAGATATAAATACTTAAATACATAGAAAACATCCATGACTCAGAAACAAATATTCATGCTCATCACACAAATATTTGCCCTTACCGGGATTCGAACCCGGAACCTTCAGCTTCGTAGGCAGCGTCACTACCCACTAGGCTAACCGGTCGTCAAATATTGGACGAAAAGATGTGCCGTAGAGTCGGAGTCAACGATTGACCTCTAATTAATTAATTAGAGGTCAATCGTCGAATCCGATTCTACGGCACAAAATAATATTCTATATAATTATATAGAATATTTTTTTCGAAACGAAGGGAACGAAGCTCTTGGTTGCAGGTTGGGCCGAAATTCATTCGTACCGTCCAGCTTTTCCCCTCTAACTGGTCGCATTTCTTAACCGATTCTCGTGAAATTTTGTGAGCAGGTTAAATATAACGTTAATTATATAAAAAACTTGTGTCGATTCCGTTTATGGAAAATTTTCAGAAGATTAAAAAAAATTGTGTAGCTCACGGTTTAAAATAATTAGAAAAAGCAATAAACATATTCGAACAAACCCCATAACGCACTGACATTGAAAATCGCCCGCGCTCCGGTCTCCCCTCATTTCGTTCAGGTGACAGTAAATCTTCGGTCTAGACTACTTTACGGCCGGTACGCACTAACACTGCCCAACCAAACGACGTATACGCATTACTTCATCAAAGGCACATACGTCATTCTTTACCACGTGAAAGTTCATTGCAATATTATAGGTAAAAAGGCATAAGTAAGTAGGGGAAAGAAGTATAGCTGCGTCCTTTTTTCCATCCTATAGTCAACAATCAAAAATAGCGACGCAAAGTCCTCAAAACTGATCAAGGCTTTATTGTAAAGAGAATAAGGCTTGTGTAGAATATTTGGAGCATGAGTGTCTTGTGTTGTAGACTGTACTCTTTATTGTATCGCTATTGTGGATCCAGGAATGCGAAGATCAAAATTTGATCTAGTTTTATGTCTGTTTTCAATTTTTATGGGCAAGTTTACTACCTGCTTTAGCTATGAGGTTTTGGTCATATTTAAATTGATCCGGTATTGTAGCGATGAAAACAGAAAACAGTAGAGATGTATATGAAATGAATACGTATCAAAAATCGTACCTTAACCGTTGTCTCAGTTATTGCATTACAAAACAAATCTGTCAGACATAGATATGATTGATCTTTATGTGACGTGACCGGTTGTTGCCTAAATCAAAATAGCATGGCGACCTTCATCATCATCATATCAGCCGAAAGACGTCCACTGCTGGACATAGGCCTCCCCCAAAGAGTGCCAAAGTGACCGGTCCTGCGCCACCCGCATCCAGCGGACTCCCGGCACCTTTAACACGTACGGTACGTGGTCACCACTCGAGATCCTTTCCGCCCCAACGGCCATCGGTTCTACGTGCTATGTGCCCCGCCCACTGCCACTTAAGTTTAGCGAATTCGGACGACCTTCAACAATGAGATATTTCCAAATTATTTGAATAACCTGCTGGAGGTTAGCACGAGACGGTGTGGGAGCGGTGACATAAATAGAATGTCCATCCCTTTCTAATTAGAACACTTAGTGAGTGCAGTAACAAATAAAGAAATCATATTTGAATATACGAGGACAGTCATCACCAGAAGTAACTCTTTTTTCCTCTAAGCCACTGACTGTACATAGTCGCCATTTCAATTCAATAATGATTACATGAACCATGACAGAAGTTTATTCCGATACCTTTTGTTAAACTTATTAAAATATAACATCCCTGTACCTTTTGCCACGGTACCTTTTATACAAAAAAAAATAAACCATTGATCAGTTTGATAACAACGTAGTTAAATCTTACTGCCCGACTGACATTGAAAGCACATCTGCATTGAAACGCATTACAAAACCCCCTGACGGGTTATACATTCCACATCATCAAATTTCATCAGCAAAATGTTCACGAACCCTGCACATGAAACTCGCCGCAATTTTTTATTCATAAAATCCCGCGAATAGCCAAAACAAAAGGCAGGCGTCGCGAACCTTTTCCTCATTTCCATTCTCAAATTCTGAACACACGGCCGGCATAAACATGGCGGACGTCACAAGGTGTGCTTTATAAAAATAAAGCGCGATTTATTAAAGGGTGTCCTCATTCGAGCCCCGGTCACGTAGCAATGCCCAGATTTGAGCCCCTACGAAGGTACGCCGCTAGTTTCTTTGATATAAACTTTGGAGCCCTTTCTTTCTATATTGAAATCGGAAGGAAACTATTGAGCATGTGATTTTGTCTGATATTCGTTTTTATTGCGTTTGACCGGTGAAATGAGTCCGAGCTTAGATTTGGGAATGAGGAATTATAGTTTTAATAAAAAAAAAATGCCGTCTGAAGTGGAGGACTCAGTCCAAAGAGCTTTTAATCAGTTTTTCGTTACCAACTTGTGTTGAGATTCATGGTGTATATTGTTGTTGATACCCAAAACTAATATCACGATTAATAATGATCGCATATACAGGGTGCAAAAAAAATCATAGGCCCTGGCTATTAGCTCAACTTACTGAAAGGAAAAAAATCCTTTATTTTTTACAAGAAACAAAACTGCATTCAACTTGTAATAAATATTCAATTTCATCGGTATCTCGTACAACAGATGAGTGCAAGACCAAATGTTTATTACACTTTTATCCTGAACAATAATCCTGCCGATTCGTATAATAAAATAGCGAGGGTTTATTTTTTCAATTTTTAGTTGATACGATTCCCGGGTGAGACAATTTTAGAAGACCATTGAATGCAGATTTGTTTCTTAAAAAAAATAAAGGAATGTTTCCTTTCAGTAAATTAGCTAACTAAAGGATTTAAGGTAGTTCCCACCATTACGAGAAATAGCAGGACTCTTTATATTCCTACGAAACATGTTTCCAAAATTATTTTACTTTCAACTTTTTCAGGACTTTTAAATATCAAAGTCCATAATGGTTTCATATTAATCGTCTAATTTTAACAGGTTCGAAACGAATCACTTCTATATAATATCGGGTACTCAAAACGTCAGCGTCAAAATCAAGTTAAAACACAATCAAAAAACTTAATATCCTAGCGCCACATATCTCCCAACCTTTACCAAAGCCAAACAAAACGTAATAAATTGATTCCCACAATCGAATCCAACACTATCTGTCAACAGCATTATCTTAACCCTTATACTCACGATGATCCCCGTACCTGATGCCGTGGCACGTCGCACTTTGAATGGCAAATCACAGAACCTTCGGGGCCTCTGGGGCCCGTATGAAAATAAAATGATTGCGAAGGGTTTGTATTAAAATATTCCCGAAGGTTGGGGACGGCTGGCCGCACCTGATGTTGTCAGGGGCGCGAGAAGGTCGCAAGTGCACAACCTTTTCTCAAAAATGAAACAAATCAACTTGATCTTTTTCCCAATCGAAATTCGACCGTGTTTCGTTCCGTGACAATTCGAAATTGGAAACGATTAGATTGTCTCAAAAGACTTTATGTTAATGTATGTGTGAATATGTTTCATTGACGCATACGTGATTTCTGGTAGGTATCGTAGGGTGTTTATTCTGAGGCGAGCGGCGATATTGTGAAGAGATTTAGCGAGAGGATGTTGTCCTGTAATGGCCCGTCTGATGGACGTTGTTAAAATATTGTTGTGGATGAATAGTTGACTTCGTAATGCTGGTTTCATGAAATGTATCAAATTGAAAACAACGGCCCTGGCAACGTATTTAACCGAGGTGCGTAATGTTTTATATAAGTAGGTAACTTTTTTGTTACAGTTGTAACTTATTATTGTACTTACACGAAAACAAAATGTTTAATTTACTAAATCGTGTCCCTTTAAAGGAACTCTTCCAATATTTTTTACACCTCTATCAGGTTGACCTCAAGGATTATTTCAGAAATAACAAGGTCTATTTTCGTTATAAGTACTCTGTGCATTGTATTCGGATTTCAGATTGTTTCGTGCACTCTTTTACACGAGTCGGTTAACGTATAAAAATCAGCGCCTTATGGCCGGTTCCAATAATCAATCCACCGATAGTTTTCCTTACCAACAGTTACATTTTGACACATTTTCTACGGATAATCTGTCAAAATGTAACTGCCGGTAAGGAAAACTATCGGTGGATTGATTATTGGAACCGGCTATTAAACATATAAAAAATCGCAAACTATGAACCAGATAGGAGCCGTTGTAAGTTGCAATGAATGTATGTATAATATGTATGTAACTACGTTTGTCCGGGTGGAATCTTGGAACTCAATTGTGAAGTAGATATTTTCAAACGAAAGAGCTTGGGTTTAAGTATAGTTTGGATGACAATTCAATATTATGGTACTACCACCGAGCTGATCTGATGATGGAGACAGAACGTGGCCATTGGAATTTAGGACTTAACAGACGTAACCCCGTTGAGTTTGGGCTCGTTAGAAACGTCTCAAGGAGTAGTTGATGACGGTATATAGAAGAGTACAGCTGGCAATAAAAGCTTGTAACAAAAATTATTTTTTTGACAGGTTTTAACAGTAGTATGCAATTACGAGTCTTTCATCGAAATAAGAGCTTTGTTTATGTTGAGACTACATAGGTTGATTTGTGCAAACTTGTCCCCAAAATATTGATCAACATAATAAGTAGTTACACTAGATCGACAATGTAATAAAGCTAGGCAATCAGTAGCTACCGCCGACTGCAACTCAGGTGGCGAAGGGTTGCATTCGTTAGCATGAATTAAGATATCTCCCGGATTAATGAAGATATCTCTGCACTCTTATATACAGGTTGGTTAATAAAAGGTTCGTTTTAATATATTTTATTTTATTATTTATTTACTACCAAACAATGGGACTGATAACTTAATCTATTACATTTCCATGCAAAACTGTTTTAACAGTTTCTACAGTAACGAATCTCTATAGAAAACTGACTATCTATCTATCACAATTTGTCATATCATAGGTATGTATTTATATTGCGTGATTATTATTACTCGTTACGGGTAATTTGTTTTACTCTTAAAATGTCCATAAATATACAACTTGTTGACTTACGTGTTTATTACAGAAATGTTAAAAATGGAGACTCAATTTTCCTTCAGGACATATATAGTATTTAATTAACCAAAAGATGGTACCTATGATAAAGTATAATAGTTTTAGAGAAAAGTCATATTTCATGAATTCGGACTTTTTTTCCCGGCTGGACCGCTGGAAATTTTTCAACAAACCATGGCACAATAGTACTACTAGATGTAGTAACTATAGAAAAAAAACTGCTTTATTCATAACAGGACATTTTTTCTTCCCTTATCCTGCTACGGCTTTATATTTTATTTCTAAAGAGTGATGAACCCATTCACAAAAATTCAAGAGGATCAGTTGAGAAATGCGACCTGCAGAGTAGAATAGCTCAGCAAAGAACATACTTACGGAAATAACTTTTGAAGCTGAAACAGAACTTCGTTCGCCTCGGTTACTCGTTCAATTAGTTAAAGCTGTAATTATTAAAAAAAAACAAACTAACACAATACCATCAAAATCCTTAGCGCAATAGGCTAAGCATACCACCAACACATTCGTGTATTAAGCTGATTCTCAGACACATATATCAAAATAAAATGGCATTTTGATATCATATCAGAGTGATTAAATAAAACCTGTAGTCAATTCAATACAAATATACTCGTGACTTAAAAAGAAGTAGGTAGAAAAAATATCCGATTGATTTACGATCTTGTTACTGAAGAATACTCAATCAACTAAAACACCCTGTATACCTCAAAGGTGCCGCGTCCGTATAAATTACTCCAAATAATTCCGGGATTAACATTTTTAATCTCCGGAAGATGTCGCTGGAATAAATTACCTCCAGACAGATAAGGCCGCCCTAACTGCACTTGAGGGCCTAACTTTTGCCTTAATTTGTTTGAGTTCCTTGATGCGAGACCGTAAACTATAACCTAACCCATTAAATTAAAATTGAATATCATATTATTTATATATCTTATGGCAATTGCAATTAAAATACACTGTTTTTATAATCTAAATTTGCATTCTGCCAGGTAGTTAGCAGCCGCATTCGTAATTTTTTAGTCTTCTGCTGGATCATTGGATTTGGTTGGTGGACACTCCAAGTCGATATGCCGTACAGTTTGCTTCGCAACCGCAGCATTCCTGTTCGCTCGAGCCCCAATTTTTCCGGAGATGGGCACAATGGCCTATGCCCGTAGATTTTAGAAAAGTTCGTTTTATAACTAAGTTTCTGACGCGAGATCAAATACCCTCTTTTCGTACTGTCGCATTATGGGTTCCAATCAATGGTAGCGTGGACTTCCGTGGAACCTACCCTTTTACCAACAGCCGATTTGAGTCAAACACAGTGTTTAAAATAAAATTCGTCTCATCATTAAGGTTTTATGTGCATATAAATAATGTTTTTATCGCATACTTAATAATATACAAGCGAAGACGCCGGTTATGCGGTTTCAGAGTTCAGCCAACAAATTAGCTTTGAAGCCGTTAACGTTGACAAGGTCCACAGGGAAGCCAGAACCTAAATCTGTGTATGTACTTAACATTGTCATATAACAGGTTGAAATTTCCCTCAGATATTGCAAATTGAGCCCTGTGCTCAACAGTGATGATCATCATCATTATCATCATCATCATTTCAGCCGAAAGACGTCCACTGCTGGATATAGGCCTCCCCCACGAGTCGAGTGCACAACGACCGGCCCTGCGCCACCCGCATCCAGCGGACTCCCAGCGAACAGTGATGATGATCATTGTAAAATCATTATAGCATATTAAACTACAGATCTAAGCCATATTATGCCCTATATGTTACTGAAAATTCAAAATGGCTTCGAGAAAAGGATGGTAGGCACCATCGATTGCTCGACTTGGCTCGAAAAATCAAAAATACAAACTATAATTTAACTTTCATTCACAGTTTACAATGATAAGTTTGCATACAAGTAACTTATTTAGCAGGAGAGTGGGTCGATTTATCTCCGGCGCGATTCAATTCCAGGGGGTAGCGGCAGGTTAAAGTTTAGGGAAGGGAACTTGCTGAAGTTGTGTATAAGCTTCTTTTCCACTGACGATGTGAGATGAGGGTAGAATGAAAATGGCACACATTCGGCAAAAATAAAGCACTATTTTATCAGCGACAGTATGATGTTCCCGACAGTATGAAGATAAAAACTTGTATGGGTACAAGTTTTTATCTTAAAAGAGCTGTCGTGCGGCTTCACCCAGCACGCATTGCAAAATAAGCAGACAGATATATATATAGACTTTGTCCAATTAGAAGGTGAAATTAAGATAGTGAAATATTTTTTAAAAGTGGATGAATAGTTCCGAAGATTACACCCCACAAACGAACAATGCTACAGCTTCACAGACATTACGTCGTTATTGAACGGAGCGAAGCTTGGGCAAAAATTATTACGTACTAGCTTCCGCCCGCGACTTCGTCTGCGTGGACCCGGGATAAAAACTATCCTTTATTTTAATCCAGGCTATAAACTATCTTCGTGCAAAATTTCATCCAAATCGGTTAAGTCGTTTAAGCGTGATTGAGTAACAAACGTCCAAACATCTAAACATCTAAACTTTCGCATTTATAATATGATATCTGCCGTCAGTCCAGCTGTTCCGAAATCTCTCAACCGATTCTAGTGAAGTTCTGTGCGCAGGTCCTATAATTATATAGATTTATCGTCGATTTGGTTTTTCCGTTTTTTCTTTAACCCTTCAGCTGTGGCGAAAAAACATGGCCGCTTACCCACGTCTGTGGCACCCTCTGAGGGACGCTCCACCTCCAAGGTTTGTGGGGTGAAGTGATTTGGTAAAATTAAATTTTCTTTAGTTTTTTACATAATTACAGCCAGGATTTTGGACGAAACTCGATCTATATTAAATTATCTAACTGCAACGATATATCATCGTTACATTAAAGTCGTATTAAGGCTATCTAGCTGACCTCGTCACCAGGTCACCGAAGTTTACGACATATTTTGGTCATTTTAAATATAATAAATTGGATATTTGGGGTGTTTAATGGGCTTAATTTGAAGAAATTAGTGTTATACTTATTCGAAAAACATAAAATGGGAGGCTCATGAGTATTTATTTTACACTAGACCATTTGAAATATTCTACCAATATAATGCCTACACTCAGAAGTTGCTCGTGTGGGCTTCAATTTACATGTTTATATCTGAAGTGTTTTATACTGTATGTAATCAAATTCATGCCTAAACAATACATTTGGGCCATCAACTAGGTGTAACCGAAGCTTTTTTTATTGTAGGTGCAGCAGGTTTTATGTGAGAGTAAAATGAAAAAAGTATGTCTACTTTGACACAAAATAACCTCTTCCAAACGACTGCAATTATCACAGCAACCATGGGCTTTAAACCAAACAAATTTGGTTAGAAGCATCTTGATTAAATATCCTTTCAATTAAAATTACAAGATTAATACCAGTTAAACAAAAAACACGTAAAACATGAACATTAAAACAATGAAAATCAAGACCATTTTGAAAAAAAATGGTTTGCTTAGTATGGATATACCCTTACCCACACCATGAGTTTGTAGTAGCGGTACAACCTGATGAACATGAAGGAATAGTGGTGATTTCTGAGTGGTCCCTCGTCTGTGTAGAAATTAGTTCTTACTTACGATGGTTCTTCGTAGATTGTACAAGCACCTAAATAACACAGCACACAGCTCAGTTAACACTTATTGAAACTATGATAGCACATGAACCATCGTATTCGTTACAATCGAAAGCGCCACTCACTCACTTGATTAGTCCGAAGAGTCCGAACGAGCACTAAAGACACACCTGAATATTTATTAATATTAATATTGATAAGCACATTAGGCACATACATAAGCACTAAGTATTTATCTAATGTTAGTTCACCGACATAAAGCTAGACAATAGCAACAAATCGCGAGAACAACACAAGATTCAACTTTTCCGTTAATAGATACGAATTACGAACGTTGCAAGACAATCAATCCATGGCGTATCCATATTATGAAATCGCGCTGGTGCCCTGAGTAAGTGACGTCACGAGGTCTGATGTGAGCATCCCTCGGAGGGAAGTTCCTTGACGGTTCCCATCCCTCTGAGGGCTCTGTTATGACCGTTACCAATTTCGATCTATTTATCTACTTTCGGGCGATTGTTAGTCCATTTCCTACATTTTAAATAAATTTACGATAAATAGCGGTAATATTAATAGCTGTTAGTAATTCTATATTAGTAGAAAAGCGCTAAAAAACCTGTAGGCAAATTTTGACCATGAGTAGGTATGGTGTGTTAGCCACAAGTTTATTATCGTTAATCAACTAAAAACTATATTTTATTAACAGAAAACGAAGGATTATTTACATTTCTCCAAGATATCTCCTTCTGGCAACGAAAATTCGCACTAAAACCATTAAAACTCACTCGCGAAACTCGACCGTGGTTAACGCGCCAGTGGCAGTTTTAGACTACCGATCAAATTCAAAATTTTCCTCCAATGGCCATTGAAATTGTCGCTTGTTAGTTGTCTCGCTTCATTGGCTATACGTTTCAATGGATTAAGACGAGATCAATACACGAATGGCGGTTTTATTTCTAAGAAAGTAAGCACAGCCAATGCGCCCCTCCGAGGGGGGCTCCACCAACCTGCAGGAAAAAACATGAAGCCCACAGAGGGATGACCACAGCTGAAGGGTTAAATATGTTTGCAGTTTCTGTAGCTCACAGACACTAGTAATATTGATATAGAAGTATAGATAAAACACACTAAAAGCAACGGACCAAAAACAATCTACACTTATCTAATTCCTCCAAAGTTGCTATTTGCCAGTAAACACATATCGGCGATTAGAAAACTCGGAGTCAATAACCGCTCAAACTTTTTCGATTACCACCTGCGGACGGCTTCACCCACACACACACTTATTTCTAAAGGACGTATGTGTATCTAGGTGTTGGTGTACTTGTGACTTGTTTGTTTGTGTGTGCAAAGTATGTGGATAGAGGAAATGAAGTTTGAATGTTAATGGTGCTGGAAGATTGTTTCGGGCTTAGTGGAAATTCAGAATGGTGGCTTTGAAATTGATTTAACCCTTTATAGGGCACAATCTACATTTCATAGACAAAATGACCACCTGTTAAGGTCATCTTTTTGTATTTTTTTATGGGCCTGAATTGTTAGGTCTACACAATAGCAAGAGACTTGAATTATGAATAAATTTTAACTTTGCCCGTTAAAGGGTTAATTTAAGGTAAGAGTTGAATTCTCAGCATAGCCAGCATTGCCCTTCGGATGACGTTGAGCCTTCTTATGGGGCCCACAGTGAGCGACCACGTTTCAGTGCCAACTGTCATAGCCGTCTCTTTGGGGGTGGCCTATGTCCAGCAGTAGACGTCAATCGGCTGAAATGATAATGATAATGAAGAGTTGAATAGCAATAGCATTGTAAAATTAAGATGATTAAAAGTAGCGCCTTCCGAGCACATTTTGAATTATTTAAAATTTTTTTTCAAGATTTTATTGTACTGTTTTGTCGCCGTGATTGGGTTATATACCCAAGCCGAATTACAGTTTATTAGTAGTAACAGTTACTGAGCTAAGCCGAGGACGGATAGACGGACATGGCGAAACTAGAAGGGTTCCTTGTTGACTACGGAACCCTAAAAAGGGTCGATAATGACAAGAAAATCCCACATTTGGTGGACTTTAACCCGCAAAATCGCAGTTTAAAAAGTGACATGAAACGTAACGATGGCAACTACCTACTGAGAGAAAAAAGTTGATTCACCCATTTTCTGTTTAGTCAAAAAGAGATATTAATTGCTGTAGCTATTATTCAACAAGATAATTTTGGTCGAATCACATTTTCAAGAAAATCAAGAAAGTCATAATGTTAGTGACATATGACTCTTTGGCGTTGGCTTGGCACGTATACTCGGCGACACAAGTACGTATACTCGGCGACACAAGTACGTACGTACAGTCGTACACGGTACAGCGTATCATCGTGGCAGGTTACTTTGGCGTGGTGCCACGCGTGATAGGTGAGTCTTTCCAGGCACAGTGCACTACTTAGCAGAAAGGTAATACTACAGACCCTGAATAATATCGGGTTCTAAAGAAATAAAATAAATAAAAGATAAATAAATATTTGCGGACAATCGTACAAAAATCGACCCGTAAGTAAAGCTCTATGGGTACTAAACGACGATAAACATACTTATCATTACCTACTTAAATACTCGTACATAGCAAAACATCCATAACTCAGAAACAAATGCCCTTACCGGGAATCGAACCCAGGACCTCCAGTTTCGTAGGCAGGGTCACTCCCAACTAGGCTAAACTGGTCAATAAAAGAAGATCAAGCAAAAATTAACTAAGTTCACTAACTAGGTTACTTTATAAGCAGGGTAGTAACTCTGCTTATAAGTCCTGCTGATTGGCTTGCTGCAAGCAAGAGAGCTATTTGGCGTAAAATTTCATGAGTAGAATGCATTACCGACTTGAGTCGTTGTTTGTGTTTGACAGTCTTGTGTACAGTCAGCGTCATATAGTTAGTAGCAGCTAGAGTAGCCAAATATTTCGTAACACACCCTTATTCTTACAGTAATAAAGACGTGTACCGAAATATTTGGCTATCTTGGCTGTTACTAACTATATGACGCTGACTGTACAGCGGCGCGGCGCCTGCGTCGAAAGTCGCTCGAACACAGCGGCGTTGTTGCGAGTGTTTCTTTAAACAGGCGTTAGCGTTTTCATAGTCACCTGTCCTGTCGCATGTCGCATAGGCTAGGTCCATAAACAGCACATGTGAACTATTGCGACCAGCTGGTCGATTACGTAACGCGTTGTACGCGCGACAAGTACTTAGATCTAAATGTCACTTTATGTATGGGAAAATGACAGTTGAATTGTCTTAACGCTCGTTCGAAAAGGTCGTGTCTTGTTTACCCCTCAGGAAGAAAAGTTTTTGTGAAAAGCCTAACCTAATTCCATTTAATCTTTTCCATGGGCCAGGGGAAATGTGTGAAATAAAACTTTCCTCACATATCTAGTTTGTTTTGTCTATGGTGTACACGTAGGTTAAGAGTGGGCAATTTGTAGATTGACCGATCTATAGACACATTGATAAAAAAAGGCATCAGCAAATGCCCCTACTGCATTATCAGATTGTGTCGCCGTCGGACCGTCTTGAGCAAATAAAGAAATTTCCCTGTGAAATTTATTTGCGCCGGAATTGTCCCGTAATGTCGCTACTGAACAAAATTTGGATTGTTTGTAAAGCTTTTATTATAGTGTTCTCTCGTGATTTATACTGTTGCGAATGGCCTAGTATAACACTAGGTGTGACAGGAATATGAAAATGTTTCTTAGGTACCGTAAAGATTTTGTCAAGGAGTCTATTTGGATAAACGTACTCACTGATCCCTATTAAATATATCGTCGTCTAGTACCCATAACACAAGCCTTTATTGAGCTTACTATGGGACTAGGTCGAATTGTGTAAGATTGTCCCCTGATATTTATTTATTTATTTTATTTATTTTTACTGATGAGATGGATAGACCAAAGTAAAGCTGCAGTAGATGCATCACTACACGCAAGCATAAGGAAGGCGACTGTCAGTGAGGAATGGCGGCGTGTTGTGAAGCTGGAATGCCAGCACCTGGAATGATGCTCACGACCACTTCATCAAGAGTGAAAACGACGAAGAAGAAGAATCGAAATTGTATTCGCGTTCGTTTTCCCAAAGGAAGTACTCGTAGGCAGAACCCATGAAATTAAAGCCGGAGATGTAATGGTGTAGTGACAGCTGGCAAGCCTTTCGCCCACTACACACCTCATCTGAAGCCGAGTGGGACTCTGAATCCTTCGGTCACGTGTTTGAATTCTTGGTCAAATAGGTAAAAAACTTAAGAAAAACCCTTCTTGTATAGGCCTACTGACACCTGCGTAATTGTTTTACAACCCTACTTGCAGATAACAATTAAACAATAGATGTCGGTATTGGTTGGTTATAGGTACCTACTTTTCGTCATCTAAACTACAACAAACTATAGTGACCTGTTCTAGTAGACATTACATAGGTAAAATGTGTAACACAAATAAAACATATGCCTATTTCGAAGTCACAACTACATACAGGGCTTCACTTAAGTTTTTACCTATGCCATAGTACACTCAAGAGGCAAAAGTTTCGAGTGCACCTTGTATAGAATTCCAGTACAAACTGTATCCGAAACTTTTGCTCCTGACTGTATTTAAACTTGCATTCGCCTGAAGATACTGACTAACATCACACGTTTGGAGCGCTAGTGAGAAATGCGTCCTCATTACGGGAAGCAGGCAACGCGCCAAGCGTCGGGATCGCACCTTAACTGTTTCACCGACAACGACTGTCGGATCGAACTATCCGATTAATGATCCTAGATTACTTGGAGTGTAATGTAACGTATCGTCGTAGTTAACATATTGTAATGTAGCATAATATACGATATGATACAGGTCTAATCACGATAGTAATATTAAAGTAATATTTAAAACACCAGAGACCCATTCCAGCACGCTTTTTTTACAAAAAATTTGTTTAACTACATGGAGACTAAGTATAGATCGATTAGTCTAAGGATGGTCCCCTTGTTAATATTTATTCATCTATTTGTTTATGCATCTCGATACCCAATCTTTTTTTTACTGCTTAACGCTCTGACGTCTTAGTAAGTCTCGGAGCATGTGGACACAGTCTTCGCGAGAAGGTTCAGTAATTTCCTTCACCCTTTCATTTATAATAAAGTTAACAACAGACTTCTGATCAAAAACCTAACTGTGAACCAAACTAAAAGAAAACTCCACGAATGGCTGAGCACACTAACTTACGCAGAAATTGAGAGCCTACTTACCTCCTGAAAGGAATCACTCACAAACCAAAACTCTGAACTCACCACACCATTACCCTCACTCACACACACTTAACATATACACAAATACAGCGTTACAATGAGTACTTATATAATTTCACCCTAATTTCCATATATTTATACTAAGAAATATTTTAATTTGCTAGTTGGTTGTAATTGAATACTTATACTTAACATAATCTGGATAATTCGCGTCAATTTGGTAGATTTTGTTTAGTTGGCTGTACTCTGGTTTCCTGCGGGACAGGCCTTGCCTAGTATTGGAACCAGGCAAACTCTTGTGAATGGCACATACCAAATCTTGAAGATTCTGCACACTTATGTGTTAACAAGTCTGTCTTTATGTAAAACTTTTAGAATATGTCAAGATTAAGAAAACAAATGTTTATGTTTATGTGCAAATATTATCAAATCAACCTAGTAGTTGACTGTTAAACTGATCATTTAAATGAAAATGAAATACTTACCTAAGTTATGCCTTACTTTATCTATATTCATAGTAATTAAGTTTCCCTTAGACGTGTTCAATCGAATGATTCCCAGTATCAAGTATAATTTAATTACCATTTCAGACTTGGACGGCAATAGGAGCTCTTCAAAAGACCGTGTACCTGTGGCGGGGAGCGGTGCCAAATGCGGCCGGGCTGTTATTCGCTACGCGCTAATGCGGCTCACCGCGCCGGTGACCCGTCACAAAACAAGACCTCTACCTACGCTAAGTTACTACGCATTGCGGTGTCAAGATATATTTGTGGGTGAGCGTTGAGGTGAGCTTAAAACAAGTTACAGAATAGGGGGGCTGGACTTTGCCAAATTTGGTCGTTAAGGTTAACGTGCGCAACGGACAAAGGAAACGGTATATGCTAAGGTAATTGAATATTGAGATACTTTTAATACGTGTAAGTATATAAAATAAAATAGGCTTTTATTAAAGACCTTTACAAAGTTGAATATAAACTTAAAATTACACTGACATCGGTGGTGTGGTCGATTTGCTTCTCGGCATAGGCCTCCCCTAAAATCTTCAATTCGTTCTTATCGGTTGCAGTCAGTCTCCAAGTCGGTCCTGCAACTGCCTTTATGTCATTTTCCCATCTGCGGAATGGTCTGCCTCTCTTCCTTTTCCCATCTCTTGGATACCATTCCGTGACTAGTTTAGACCATTTCTCTCTCTTATTTCTTATACAAGGAAAACGACTAAACTAACTAAGCAATTACGTGTGAAAAATATTTTTCTTGCTACGAAACTAGTTACGTACAAAGAATTCTTCTTCTTTGTTGGAAACCTGTTACGATCGCAAAACACTAGGTAGGTTAGTTGTTCACAGATATCTCATTTCTATCGCCATTGGAGGCGTTAACGGCGCGAGACGCGAACTGTCAAGCGATTATGAAAACGATTTCGCCTGTACCTTACGAGTAGGCAACGCCATATGTTTGTTTGGGCATATTGTCACGCGGGCACCGCGCCATTAGTCCAACTGCCTAAGGGACATGCCTCCAAAATACCACCCCATAACTTTCCCCAAAGGTAATCGCTATACGGAAAGAACTTTAAGATTGATAGGCAAAAGAAACAAATTAACTAAGTGGGCACACCTAAAACGTCAGCAGAAAACTTACCTACAAAAGTTTATATTTATGCGCTCACAAAAAGGATTATATGTCGTATGGCAAAGTGGCATAAGTAAGATAAGCGTTTTATCTGAAATTGCTTAAATGAACGCGGCGAACGTGCGGTGGCTTCGCAGACATAAAGATGAGTAGATCACGCAAGCGCACCTAGTTCGCGTGCCAATGATCGTGTACAAATTCATCCCATCATTCAATAGATTTGTGGTCGAGTGCAAGTTTTTTTTCTTATTATAATAATAATCTGTTATATCAGACGAAGTCCATATATTATAAATAAACAGTTGTTTTAGTTTCGTCTCTTCCGAGGGGTCACAAGCCCGTTACTGCCCCCTTATTCTGTAACTTTTTTTTAGCTCTCCTCGACGCTCACCCACCAATATATCTTGACACCGCAATGCGTAAGTAATTAAGCGTAGGTAGAGGTCTAGTTTCGTGACGGGTGACCAGCGGGGTGAGCCGCTTTAGCGCGTAGCGAATAACAGCCCTGTACTATTATGAAATAAGGGTTCGCTGTGTCAATAACAGGCATAATCAGATCCCAACTATTAAACGACTTACCATTGACAATTGCATAAAAACTAGAAAATAAAAATAGTAAACAAATAAAAAGCCATATAAAAAGATATTTCATGTGAGATATATCCCACCAAAAACATAAATGTAAAAAAGGAGAGCCAAGTTCAATAAAAAATTATGCTTCGCTGTGGGCTTGGCCGCAAAAAAAATGGAGATCGAAATGAGTGCCAAGCTCTATGCAAAATCCAAATATGTATTTATAGGAACAAAATAACGTTATGAACAAGTATTAAACTCTATTTTTTGCTTTATTGGATACCTATAACAATTGCTGTTATTTATAAAATTGTGAGATCTTAAAGTAGGTTAGATTTGACTTGGCCAGTTTTTATTAGAATTAATTATTTAAGTTGAATAACTTTATAAAATTACTGATGTAATGAGAACTGGCCAAGTCAAATCTAACCTACTTTAAGATCTCACATTTTTATAAATAACAGCAATTGTTATAGGTATCAAATAAAGCAAAGAAATAGAGTTTAATACTTGTTCATAACGTTATTTTGTTCCTATAAATACATAATTATTTCGATTTTGCATAGAACTTGGCACTCATTTCGATCTCCATTCTTTTTGCGGCCAAGCCCACAGCTAAGCATACATTTTGTATTGAACTTGGCTCTCCTTTTTTACATTTATGTTTTTGGTGGGATATCATTACTTTTTGAAAAGTAGTTTTACTTCTGTTCTGTCTATAATTATGTGGTGCCGCGCCCGGTTGTTTAGCGCGTATTACAAGTTTTTTGTATGGGGACACCACTTATTTTTTGACTTAACTTTATTTTTATATTTCTGTTATATAGCAAATACAATAATACATATATTGGGATAGTTTAAAATACCTGCTTGTAACGGTTCCAACGCTACAATTAAAAAAAAAATTGTAATGCAACCCCCCCTATTTTTTAACTTTTTTTATTTTTAGATTTTTTCCTACGCTTACACACAATTACCGAGCTGGATTCCAAATTTCATCCTTCTAGGTCATCTGGAAGTAGGTTAGGTTTAGGTACTATATGTCAGTCAGTCAGTGATAAAATTAACGACTTTTTGACCTTCATATCTTTATAACCGTTTGAGCTAGCTTCATGAAATTTGGGATTCTAGATGTCCTTATGGATATAATTAAACACACGTAGTTTTATGTGTTTACGTTAAAGAGGTTTTGAGTTATAGAAGGGTCAAAAGTGGCACCAAGTGGTTCGTGTAATATTACACTCGGCGCTGGCTAGCCAGTTCCTTTGCTTGAACTTGGCTTGACACGCTGACGCGTGTCTAGATATGAGAGGGAAGGGACGGATGCGCACCCAGACTCTGGTTATAATAATAATGGTTAAGTATATAAAATATAATAATAATAGAAAACGAATGCTAACATTGTAAACAACTAATAACGCGTGAGCAACTCAGTATCTCTAAGCGAGGCCACGCACAATCTTTAATATTAAGATTAAGGCCAGGTTATGTAAAATTAACTGATCTACCTACTTATTGTAATTTTAAATAAACAGTTTTTATTTTTATATTTTTTATTTTTCCATCCTCACTCTCAACAGCGCATTCTTGGGACCTCTGTTGACTTCTCTCATCGCCAGGAAAACACCGCCAATCTGTAGAGCAGGTTGTACAGTCAGCCGTAAACGTCAACCACCTCTGCATAAAAGTTCTTAATGACGAACTTCGTATGCATGCATTACGTGTCTGTGCAGCTAACTGTATTACTCGCTCTGAAGGTATGTCGTGTTGCGTTCCATAAAATGTTGACTTGTATCTTGCAATGAGCTAAACTGACCCTTTCTAAAAATACTTCTTCGCCTTAAGGGTAGAACACCGCCAACGCAGGCGATAGTATGTATTGTACCTACATGCGGCGTCTACTTATATGTCTGTGGGTGGTTTAGGCGGGAATTTAATTTAAATGTAGCCGCGTTAAAAATTGGCGGAACGACGTTACCTGTCGCGGACGCGACGTGACGTGTTGCTTTAAATGGAATTTTGTATTTTGCGCGTTTTGCGTGTTGCGCGGTCGTGCCAGGTTGACGGTTGACGGTTTTATAGCTAGTCGGCTGCTGGATTAGAGAGGTGTTCTATAAAACGAGACAAAAATTTATGACTTTTTTTACTAGTATTTATTAATACTGTGATTTGTAATCAATCATACAAAAGTTGAGAGTTAAAGATCGCAGTCAATTAAATTCCTTAAAGATTACTAATAGTAATTAAAACATAAATTAATGTCTAACATAATTTTATGTCCGAGTTGACCGTGCCGAGAGGCCTCAATTACCTATATGTAGAATTATTTGTCTTAATTTAAATTTTACATCCAATACGTTTTAATTGCTATCGAAACTTTATAGACTTATTTTTAATATATAACAATTAGTATAATATAGTCATAAACTCATATTTTTAGACTGACATCTTTTTTTTATGGGTTTTACCTTTCTAATAATAAAATCAATCTTTTAACATTAACATTTCTTTTAATACTGCTCAAAATCACCGATCAACTCAACCGCGCAAATTTATCACCCAACTGACATACATCTAATAAATAGCCCTCAACACCCTGACAGGCTTAAAAATGACAAGTTAAAACGCCTGTAAGTAATTTACGTCGGGTCGATTTACCTCCCAGACCGGAGTCGTAATTTTTATTATCTACAATTCGTCACGTTCCCTTTGACAGGCGACGAGTGGCGGCCATGTTTTATTTCGAACAATTGAGTAAAATTGCAATTTTTCACTTAGTATGCTTTTGCTTTTGGTGGGTGACTTTTGCGTGTATTGGTGATTGAATAGATTTTCTCGAGTGTAATGGGACATCATCTAATTTTTGAGTGTGATATTATAGTCATTCATTGACACATTCAGACACCGTTGCTATTCCGCTTTGTAGCGAAAACTGGCTACGAACAGAGACCCCACCGAGCGAGTTCTTAACAGCGGAAACGATTTGTAAATGTTTACGCTTTTAAACACTATGACTGCTTACGCCGTAAACGCTTTCCGATACTTAGCGGGAAATCCACGGGATCGGCTACGAGTTGTGTAGCGCGTAGCGATTTTTGGTAGTGAATGTATTAATCCTTTCAAAGCGTATACATTGAATGCAATTGTATACGTGCCCATAATATGATGATAGGTACCTCGCAGCGCACAGAAAAATAATTCTAGACTACGGCGCGGCGTGGCATTCGTAGCGAAAACTTTTATTGAATAATTTTTGGCGCGTTATGTGCACTATTTAAGAAATAAAATTAATCTCTTTTAGGAACGCCTACATACTACATCCTAGTATTTTTTTTGGGATTTGATTCACCAATGCTACCTACGTTAACCAGTATCTCATACCGAACAGTAGCGAAGCTATAGTTATAAAGATAGGTACACACTCAACACTAGTCAGCGATAATCACCACCCAATTCGCCAAGCACGCCAACATTTGGCAGGGCTCGGCAACCTTTCATTATTTGTAAGTAGACGTCTGCATTATGCAGGTGTTAGCACCAGGCTCACGTCCGCGGTAATTAGATGAGGCTCATTACGAACCCTCCTCAGACTAACGTGGTTATTGGGGACAGCCTGTCTTCGGAGCATTTGCTTATTCCGTTTTTATGAGGTGAGCGGGTGAGGTTAGCTTTGTGATGTAATTTGGAGGTGTCTGGAGTAGAGTGGGAACTGTGTACAAGCTTATTTACCGCAGAAAAAGGCATTAGGTAAATATTGCAGTTCGGCTTAACGAGTAAGGGTGAAGTCACATCTATCAGCATCGAATCGCATTTTGTAATACAGAAACGTAATTTTGTATGAAGTTGCATCCGCATGCGGAAGGGTGAATTGCTGCGGACGCATCTTCATACAGAGTTGCGTTTTTGTGTTGCGGAATGCGATTCGATGCTGATAGTTTCGAAGCTGGTAGAACATGCAATCAGAAATGAAATATGTATGTGTCATGTGAAATGTTTGCAAACATACAGTACGTGTTACTTTTCTTGACAAAATCAAAAGTTGTAAGTTACGTTAACAAAGTTAAATTGGTTAAATTTTAATTAAAGTCGGTTTTCTTGGTATTTTGCATACACAGTTAGTCGTTCCCAAAAAATGTAATTTGTCTTCATCCTCCACAATACAAAAACACACGTAAATCCCTACCGTGATCCATTACGGACTGAATTTTCTAAGCCATCCCACGACCCTTGCTTTCCCATCACAGTAGTTTAAGCATCTATTACACCCCAAAAAAGGTCGTATATCTCAGCCCGCATCATCAGGTCCAGTAAATCACGCACCTGACCGAAGGCACTTGTCTCGGGCATAAATCTCCGTAGCGCCCCCTACTCATAAATATTGAACTATTGACTCGGCCTAAGCCGGCTTGTTAATGACGCTGTGATTTAAAGGTTGGCGAGACCTGGATTTTGCTTTGATTTGGAGTTTTATTGGGTGAGTTTGGACAGATAACGGATCTCGGAATGAGTTTTTTGTAACAATGTAGGGTCAGTCCGGTCTCACAATACTCGTAATGTGCCGTTTAAACTGTCATTCAGCACGAATAAAGATAACTCAAATAAATGTGAAAAATAATAAAATTAAATACCACGTGGAAAATTGACAAGCCTAAATAATGTTAAATGAATTATGTCCTGCTAATTAATGTTGATCTTCGTCAACAACGAAGATCATGTCAAATGCCCATGTAGTACCAACTCCCATTACAATCGGATACTTTACGATCGAAGGTGTAGACGATTATGTATAGGTACCTAGGACAGGCTAACCAGTTAGGTAGGTCCAACTTTGAGAAAGAGGTCAATCGTCGAATCCGACTCGGCTGGGCAGCGTTCGGGAAGCTACGGCACATTTTTTCGTCCAATATTCCGCAGTCAAGACGAGAGTCTTTGACCAGTGTGTGTTGCCAGTGATGACATATGGCACTGAAACGTGGTCGCTTACTAAGGCTACTATTTATTCAAAATAGACAACATTCACTTTGCACGTATTTATATATTATGTACCGATTGCATACTGTTGCTCTCCGTTTGATTAACATATAACAGCAAAAAATAACTTTTGGTCCAATTTCAAAATGGTAATTTCTCGTTGATTACCATTAGTGCCGAATGAAAGTACAGTCGAGGTCAAAAATACTTAGGTCTGTATATTTTCGCTTTATTACAAAATAATAGCTTGACTTGACTTTGACTTCGTCGCCGTACCTATGAGAATTCTCCCCAAGGCCATCTAAGCTTATTCTAACCAGCCCCTTCGTTATAAATTAACTTACGTGCAATATAACTTCCATGACCTAGGTCTAGCCTTTATCTCGCTAGTTCGTGGGCAGTTAAATCATACCTGGCAGGTAACGGCCCTGGGAGGCGGTGAGCCGAAAACTGATAATTTTGCGGCTGGAAGTTCAGTCGTTCGTGAAGAATGTCCATACCTTCATAGTTATAATTTAGATAGCTTCCAATGTCGTCACCTGTTCTGTCGTCCGTTTGGTTATGGGCATTTAAAATAATGCTTTGACTAATCATTATATTAAATGCCTATCATCGATCCATTTTTGACACGACTACCCAATGAAAAGAAGTGCAATGTTTATTATCATCATTATGCATGATGATTCATCAAGACGTCCACTGCTGGACATAGGCCTCCCCCAAAGAGTGCCACAATGACCGGTCCTGCGCCACCGGCATCCAGCGGACTCCCGGCGCGACCTTTACCAGGTCATGAGTCCACCTTGTCTACCTACGCCTACCCACGCTGCGCTTTCCGGTACGTGGTCGCCACTCGAGAACCTTTCCGCCCCAACGGCCATCGGTAATGCATGATGATTGCGGAACAGAATTCATTTGAAGGCAGTTGTGCTTAATTATCATTGACGGTAACTTATCATAACTCCCTGCAACATACACACAATTGACACGTAATTGAGTATTATAGCAAGTAAGCAATAACTGTCTATAAGTACTATGCATATACGTAAGTCTATGTATAAGTTGTTGATTATACTTACTCTATCTACCGAGTATACAATATCTTCGTTGAAACTATGTCTGGTTTTACTTAGAACCTCCATTACACCCCTCAACTTGTCTCAAAATATGATGCTCTTTTTCTATTTTTTTGTTGATTTCACGACCTCTGTAGCATAGCTGGTAGTGACCCTGCTTATGAGCCTAGATGTCCCCGGGTTCCAATCCGGGTAAGGGTATTTTTTTGTGTGATGTGCTCGAATATTTTCTATGTATTTAAGTATTTTTTTATCTATGTAAGTATATATATCGTCGTCTAGTACCCATGGTACAAGCTTTACTTAGTTTGTGACTAGGTTGATTTGTTTAAAATTGTCCCCAAATACTTATTTATTATTATTTATATTTTTTTTCACTGTATACAGATATAATTATTAACGCTTTTTTTCAAAAAAAAATGAAATGAATCTACGAACATAGCTCAAGTGAGACGTACAATAAACAAAAGCCCTGAACTAAGGTGGGTTTCCAAACAAATCAATTACCCCATCTCATCTGCTAAAAAGCATACCTCGTGTCGACTTCAAAGGGCAAAGCTGAAATATGATGTTTTCACACCACACAACCCTTACTAATACCACCAGATCACCCCAATTCCAACCTTACCCCTCACATATAAGGGTGACTTAGACTGTAAGTTAGCTAGGTATTATGCTTGCGGTCTAGACGCATTTTCATCTGAGCTATAGGGTTATTCCGGTGATAGGTGCGGTGCTTGACGGCAGAGAGATATGGGATGAGGGTCGGTCCGGGAAGTTACCTGGGTGACAAATAACTGGTCAAGTCAGTGCGGAAAGTGACGGATTTAGCTGTATTAGTTAAATTACGAAAGTTGACATAAAGTTATCACAACTTTGTCAAATGTTGCCTATTTGATGACTGGGGACCGATTTTTGACTTTCGAGCGCTCGAAAATCAAATAAAAGTAAATACGTTTGTAGTGTCAAAATGGCAGGCACTTACTTTCTACCAATAGAATTGAATGCGAGTGGTCAATACCACTCGTTTTTTAATCTTCTATCGCTATATCAAAATGGCATTTCATAATTTTTGGCAGTTTTCGAGTGAAAGAGTCGAGCGCTCGAAAGTCAAAAATCGGTGTCCTGGTGTTTTTTCTTGGGTGAGTGTAAATCAATCATCAAAGAGGATAAAGAAGACCACGCCTTTTGATAAATAATGTCGTTACTATCGGGTAGTAATAATGTTGTAACTAAGTATGTGTGGATTGGCAAACCCGGGTTGTGTGTTTTGTTCAAGATGATCTTGATGAAGCTTTAGGTCTACGAATATTACAACGAAGGTGGCTATTGATAGACAAAAAAATAATGTTTGCAGATATGTATATGTGATGTTATCTAAAAAATATTAAAATATCCCTTGATAACCCTTCAGCTGTGGTCATCCCTCTGTGGGCTTCATATATTTTCCTGCAGGTTGGTGGAGCCCCCCTCGGAGGGGCGCATTGGCTGTGCTTACTTTCTTAGAAATAAAACCACCATTCGTGTATTGATCTCGTTTTAATCCATTGAAACGTATAGCCAATGAAGCGAGACAGCTAACAAGCGACAATTTCAATGGACATTGGAGGAAAATTTTGAATTTGATCGGTAGTCTAAAATTGCCACTGGCGCGTTAACCACGGTCGAGTTTCGCGAGTGAGTTTTAATGGTTTTAGTGCGAATTTTCGTAGCCAGAAGGAGATATCTTGGAGAAATGT
This sequence comes from Epinotia ramella, assembly GCA_947578815.1. Taxonomy (NCBI): domain Eukaryota; kingdom Metazoa; phylum Arthropoda; class Insecta; order Lepidoptera; family Tortricidae; genus Epinotia; species Epinotia ramella. The sequence goes on from OX388205.1 coordinate 28,634,492, forward strand.
AAATAATCCTTCGTTTTCTGTTAAAAAAATATAGTTTTTAGTTGATTAACGATAATAAACTTGTGGCTAACACAACATACCTACTCATGGTCAAAATTTGCCTACAGGTTTTTTAGCGCTTTTCTACTAATTTAGAATGACTAACAGCTATTAATATTACCGCTATTTATCGTAAATGTATTTAAAATGTAGGAAATGGACTAACAATCGCCCGAAAGTAGATAAATAGACCGAAATTGGTAACGGTCATAAAAGAGCCCTCAGAGGGATGGTAACCGTCAAGGAACTTCCCTCCGAGGGATGCTCACATGAGACCTCGTGACGTCACTTACTCAGCGCACCAGCGCGATTTCATAATATGGATACGCCATAGTTTTATTGTCTTGCAACGTTCGTAATTCGTATCTATTAACGGAAAAGTTGGATCTTGTGTTGTGCTCGCGATCTATTGTCTAGCTTTATGTCGGTGAACTAACATTAGATAAATACTTAGTGCTTGTGTATGTGCCTAATGTGCTTATCAATATTAATATCATAAATATTCAGGTGTGTCTTTAGTGCTCGTTCGGACTCTTCGGACTAATCAAGTGAGTGAGTTGCGCTTTCGATTGTAACGAATACGATGGTTCATGTGCTATCATAGTTTCAATAAGTGTTAACTGAGCTGTGTGCTGTGTTATTTAGGTGCTTGTACAATCTACGAAGAACCATCGTAAGTAAGAACTAATTCACCACTATTCCTTCATGTTCATCAGGTTGTACCGCTACTACAAACTCATGGTGTGGGTAAGGGTATATCCATACTAAGCAAACCATTTTTTTTCGAAATGGACTTGATTTTCATTGTTTTAATGTTCATGTTTTACGTGTTTTTTGTTTAACTGGTATTAATGTTGTAATTTTAATTGAAAGGATATTTAATCAAAATGCTTCCAACCAAATTTGTTTGGTTTAAAGCCCATGGTTGCTGTGATAATTGCAGTCGTTTGGAAGAGGTTATTTTGTGTCAAAGTAGACATACTTTTTTCATTTTACTCTCACATAAAACCTGCTGCACATACAATAAAAAAAGCTTCAGTTACACCTAGTTGATGATCCAAATTTATTGTTTAGGCATGAATTTGATTACATACACTATAAAACACTTCAGATATAAACATGTAAATCGAAGCCCACACGAGCAACTTCTGAGTGTAGGCATTATATTGGTAGAATATTTGAAATTGTCTAGTGTAAAAAAAATACTCATGAGCCTCCCATTTTATGTTTTTCGAATAAGTATAACACTAATTTCTTCAACTTAAGCCCATTAAATACCCCAAATATCCAATTTAGTATATTTAAAATTACCAAAATATGTCGTAAACTTCGGTGACCTGGTGACGAGGTCAGCTAGATAGCCTTAATACGACTTTAATGTAACGATGATATATCGTTGCAGTTAGATAATTTAATATAGATCGAGTTTCGTCCAAAATCCTGGCTGTGATTATGTAAAAAACGAAAGAAAATTTAATTTTAGCAAATCACTTCACCCCACAAACCTTGGAGGTGGAGCGTCCCTCAGAGGGTGCCACAGACGTGGGTAAGCGGCCATGTTTTTTCGCCATAGCTGAAGGGATATACTTCACGTAGTCCAAAATCCTTCTTACACACTTACTAAATAGGTTTTCAAAAACTTCGGTTCATCTTACTTTTAACTTAGGATTAGGGAAAAATACTTTCAACATCCAAAAGTGTAGATTTCTAACACAACTTCGGATAATCACCTTAATATAAACACCTTAAAGTAAAAGCACACATTACTAACTCGAGCGCTTCGAACTAAAACTTTTCAACAGTTTAATCTCACTTTTCTATATCACAAAACTAGCTTTTGTTCGCAGCTTTACTTATGTAAAAAGAGTATTTTGGAGCTATTTTTACCCGACTGCCGAAGGAGGGTTATGTTTCTCGAGCGTATTTCTGTATATATGTATGTGACCTTATTCTTTGGCACGCCCTGCAGCCCATACTATTTGACGGATTTCGACATATGAGGTGTCGTTGGATTCCTCTTAATCGTGGGAGTGACATTAGTTATAAAATTTGAAAAAAGCAGTTGGGTTTATTGAAAAATCTTTTAATTTTACTTGTTCAAAACCCTATTTGCTTGGTGCAAGGCAAAGTGGAGGGTATCAGGCCACGCCATAGATCGCCCATGTGGTTGACCGACTAATTCATATCAGTTGTAGGCGGCCTATTACAGGATTGCACAAAAATTACGACCAACAGAACGAAATATGGCGAGAGATTGTAATAATAATAAGGAGAATAACAGCTAGGAATAGACTACATGACGACCACGACCGCTTCAGAGCGTACCGATTGGGAGGAAGATTGCACTTTAGCATATTAATTAATTAATTTATTTATTAAGAAACAACCAGTCTCATATGGTGTCGTTTGACACAATAAAAGTACTAAATTGACGACTTACAGTTTCCTTAACTGTCCGAGTGCTCGACGCTGTACTAGTATATGGCATGGGCACTCTATGTCAAGGTGACATGGCTTAAATTCGAATGAAGAAAAATCTTCTTAGTTCGAATTTAACCCATATTGCTTTGATATAGTGTGCCCATGCCATATACTAGTACAGCGTCGAGCACTCGGACGTTTACCTTAAACCTAAACATTAAAAACGAAAAAAAAATTGAGTTATCTATATAAAAAAAAAAAATATATATTAGGGGACAATCTTACACAAATCGACCTAGTCCCATAGTAAGCTCAATAAGGCTTGTGTTATGGGCACTAGACGACGATATATTTAATAGATAGAAATACTTAAATATATAGAAAACATCCATGACTCAGAGACAAATATTCATGCTCATCACACAAATATTTGCCCTTACCGGGATTCGAACCCAGGACCTTCAGCTTCGTAGGCAGCGTCACTACCCACTAGGCTAACCGGTCGTCAAATATGATATGCGTCGTTTATTGTAAATTACCGTTTGACATGTAAAAGTGCCCTTGTGGCCTATTTGCAGAATGCATAATTGATTTGATTTGATTTGATTTAACAGATAATTAAAACACGTTACACAAAAAACCAAAGTTGCTAAATTAGGTACAAGACCTTTTCCAGTCAACAGTCTGAATAATATGAAGAAACAGACAGACACTTTGTCCGTATATATAGATGCAACGTAACCAGATCCGTCCATTTCTGACCACTCACTGTAAGAGGTAACAAACAGAGATGCAGCCGGCAAACATGGCGGCTGCCAACTGTAATACCTTCGGTAAAAAGTGGCCGATATTGGTCAGACGTCTTAATTGTGTTCGGTCAATATTGGCTGAGAAGGGTTAGTTTTGCCGAGTGGTACGGGGTAGATATGTACCTACCTACACACCTAAGATTGATTTCAAGTGAATGGAGATTATGTTCTTACTTAGTTAACCAGATTTAGCCACTGTATTTACGAGAATGTTCATTCAAGAGCAAAGATTACACTTTGCAAAAATAATCTTTCGGATGAGTGGTCCCGGAGATTACCCCTTATAGACACCTCTTTATTAAGAGTGCGCAGTAAGCTCGATTCTCCATACAAACGTAGTTACGCTCTCATTTTAAAACTACGTGTTGGATTGTAACGAAACTTTGCATATACAATGACATGAGGTATATTCAGGTCTGTAATTAGTTTATGTAGCTTCAGCTACCATAGTAAATCAAATATAGCGAATTTAAGTTTTTCATACAAAACTTGTTTTTGCTGTATTTTGTTTGTTTTATAAACTGGAACCATATAAACTAATTACAGCCCTGGATATACCTCATGTCATTGCATATGCAAAGTTTCGTCACAATCCAACACGTAGTTTTAAAATGACAGCGTAACTACGTTTGTATGGGAAGGTGAAATTCGGCCGACCTTACTGCGGACTCTTAATATTTAGATTAGAGAATCGTACTGAATGCTCTACTTCTACAATACGACATAAGCCTCCTGCTACATAGTATAAAACAAAGTCGCTTCCCGCTGTCTGTTCCTATGTATGCTTAGATCTTTAAAACTACGCAATGGATTTTGATGAGGTTTTTTTAATATATAGAGTGACTCAAGAGGAAGGTTTATATGAATGTATAATATAGTACCCGTGCGAAGCGTTTAGATTTTGTTATACTTTACTTTAGTAGTTTCGTCGAATATGAGAGTAATGAGCGACTTATAAATTTCGTGTTTGTTATGAATATTTATTGGAGATAACGATGGACAGCTAAAATGTAATAATATAATACCTATAAGTTATTTGCAGTTCAAATCAAGTTGTGGATTGTGCATTAATTGAGGATAATCGGGGTGCACTCCATACATAAACCGCTCCGCTCCGCTTAGACGCGCCGCCTGAGTCGGGCTAAGAGAGGACAATGACCTCCAACGTATTGAAGTGCAGTAACTGCAATGTTGTGATCAACGAGCTTCTGGCTTTTATCCAGAATAAAGTGGAAGTGATGAAGGATGACAGTATTGTCAATTTGTGTTCTACTGCTTTCTCGGAGGAGGATGTCGTGCGAGCTAAAGATCTACTGTTCGATTCAATTAAAACAGCTGATCGGAACATAGTGCGGAGGAAGGATAGATTGAGAGGGAATATCCAAGATATGGTTAGTCTTATTAGACGTCTACACCCAGAGGAGATGCCCATTTTTGTCGCACGGGACCTGCAGAAACTTCCACCCGTGACCTTTGACCATATCGACTGCACTAGATTGTTAAAAGATGTCATTATTCTTCAGAAAGAGGTTGACTTAATTCGGAAGGAGTATGCGACCAAGATGGAGTGTGATTCATTGAAAAAAGAATTTCTGAACCTGAAGGAAGCCTCGTTGGTAAATAACTTTGATTGTTGTACCCAGTTTGTGAACAAAAACAGAGGTGGTAATTATACAAATCGAGTGAGTTTTGTTTTGGATACACAGGACAGCGGCCCATATGGAATCTTAAACTTGTCAAACAAAGAAACAGCTGTCAATGATGAGTCATTAACCTCGAGGCCGTTAAAATCAAACGTTGTAACTTTAGAAGCAAGCAACTTGCCGCCTCTTTCTCCCGTGAGTAATGCATCAATTGCTCTCTCGAACGCTAACTCGGTACAATCCCCGAATGTTTCCGAGCGCCAATGCAGCGGGGAGGGTGATAGATTCGATACCGCTAGCGCGTTATCGAACGTAGCTGCCATATCGAGTAAGCAACGTGTTGTGAAATCGAGCGCGCCTAAGTGCGAGGGAGAGAGCATGCACGAGAAACGCGCGAGCGTACAGACTCGTAATACGACCACGGACTCTGTCACAGCGCCCGCGCATGTACAGCGGTCTGCGCCGGTGGCCGACTCGGATAAAACTTGTAATGGTAATAAGGGCGAGATGGAATGTAAACAAACCTATGCGAGAACAGCAGCGGCAGGAGGTGAATGGAAGTCGCCGGCGCCTGATAGCGATTGGATAGATGTGCAAAGAAAAAGGTTGAAAAACAGATTTATTGGACTGACAGGCAAGGCAGTAACGAACTCGCAAATTAAATTTAAAGCGGCAGATACTAAAGTCCCGCTTTTCATAGATAACGTGGATAAGGATGTTTCAGTATCGGATATTTGTCAGTACATTTTTGAAAACACCCAAGTACGAGTTGACCTACATAAAATCGTTGCACGAAGAGTGAAACCCTATGACTCATATAAAGTTCTGGTTCCGCGGCACAAGTTTTCAACTTTTATGAATAGAAACTTATGGCCGGAGGGAGTAATATTTCGTAAATATGTGAATTTTAGTGGAAATAAGGAAGGAAGGAGTAGCGAGTTGAAATAATAAACTATACCTTATTATGGCTGATCGAAGATTAACAGAGATGACATTAGTTACCTTTAATTGTAAGTCCGCGACGAGGTCGGTGGAGGGGATAAGAGAAATATGTAAATCTGCTGATATTATTGCCCTGCAGGAGACCTGGCTTCTGCCACACGATGTAAATTATATCGGAAGCATTGATGATAATTTCGAGTATACGAGCAAATCAGCCGTGGATACCTCAATAGGTATGTTAAGAGGGAGACCTTTTGGAGGTGTCGCTTTGATGTATAGGAAGGCAGTGTTTACGTCTGTTCGCGTCATCGAGTGTAAGAGTGTGCGTGTAGCAGCTATCAGTGGTAGCATCGGCGATCGTTTGCTGCTATTATTCTCGGTGTACATGCCTACGGACGATACATCTAACCTACCCGAGTTTACGGAGTGCATTAGTGAAATAAGTGCAATTATTGAGTGTCTAAATGCGGATAGTGTATTTGTTCTTGGCGATTTTAACGCACATCCGGGAGCACCGTTTTACACAGAACTTTGTGATTTTTGCATAGAACAGAAGTGGCGGTGTGCTGATATGGAGTGGCTGGGCAGTGGTTCAGGTACATATACCTATGTGAGTGAAGCCCACGGTTGCAGAAGGTGGCTGGATCACTGCCTAGTCACCGAAGCAGCCTGGCTGTCTGTTACGGATGTTGCTGTAAATTACGATATCTATTGGTCGGATCATTTTCCTATCATAATTAAAAGTAAAATCTGTTTTGATAATTTAAATGCTACTCATAATAATGCGGATTGTAATGACAATGAAAATTATAGTAATATTATGTGGGGCGAGAGGGACCGAGATCAGATAAATTTGTATAATAAAATTATTAATGAGAAATTGAGAGAAATTAATTTTCCGAATGAATTTATAACATGCTGTGATAATTTTTGTAATGACATCTCCCATAAAATTGTTTTAGATAAGTTGTATTGTGATATTATAAATAGTTTGCAATTAGCCTCAAAAATGAGCTGTAGAACTAAAAAGTGTAAGCGCAGGCAGGTTGTCGGTTGGAATAAACATGTAAGAGAAGCTCATGCTCGGGCGAGGATGTATTTCCAGCAGTGGCAGCTTTTTGGGAAGCCAGTGGCCGGACCTATATATGAGGATATGTGTTCTTCCCGTAAAGTTTTCAAGGATGGGCTGAAGTGGTGTCAGGACAACCAGACACAAATTAGAATGGACATATTAGCTACTCACCACAAGGCTAAAGATTTTGGCAAGTTCTGGAAGTATACAAATAAATTGAATCCCAAAACTGGTGTTCCTGCGTCTGTTAATGGATTGTGTGAACCGTCTAAAATAGCTAACATGTTCAAAGAGTCCTTTAAAGTTGAGAATGGAATTTCAGACCGGGCGGGCCAGGTGCTTTCTACTGAGGACTGCGGGACCCATGGACGAGTCAGCTTCTCCCTTAAGGAAGTTGACCGCATTATTAAGTCCATGACTAGAGGGAAGTCACCAGGGCACGACGGTCTCAGTATAGAGCACTTGGTATATGCAGGTGCTCACTTACCTCGAGTGTTAAAAATGTTTTTTAATCTGTGCATCAGTCATGGTCATCTTCCTGAGAATCTCATGAAAACTATAGTGGTCCCGATATCCAAAAATAGAACCGGGAACGCCTCCGACGGTTCCAATTACAGGCCAATATCCTTGGCAACAATAGTGGCTAAAGTGCTTGACGGGCTGCTTGACAACTTACTGGCGAAACACATTGAGACGCAAGATGCGCAGTTTGGTTTCAAACCAGGTCTGTCTACAGAGAGTGCCATTCTTTGCCTCAAGCATACCGTCAATTACTATGTTGAGGGAAAAACACCTGTTATTGCCTGTTTTTTGGATCTATCGAAGGCGTTCGATACGGTGTCGTACGAGGTACTATGGGACAAAATGGAAAAGGGAACGAGTACACCGAGGGGGGTGATCAACCTGCTCCGTTATTGGTACGGGAATCAAACCAATCAGGTGAGGTGGGCAGGAGCGCTCTCGGATGTGTACAGGTTGGAGTGCGGAGTGAGACAGGGTGGTCTCACATCGCCCCGCTTGTTCAACTTGTACGTGGACGAGTTGATTGTCAGGCTCAGCAGCACAGGTATCGGGTGCTCGATCGGTGGCAAAATAGTCAATAATATCAGCTATGCGGACGATATGGTGCTGCTGTGCCCGTCGACCAGTGCGCTCGTAAAGTTATTGAAGGTGTGTGAAGAGTACGCGGTCGTTCATGGTCTGAGGTACAACACCAGTAAGAGCGAGCTGCTAGTATTTAAAGCAGGTAACAAGGCCTTTGACTCACTTCCTTCCGTTTTCTTGTGTGGAGCTCCTGTCCGAAGAGTGACTCGCTTTAAGTACCTTGGACATTGGGTGACCGAAAATCTCCATGATGACGTGGACATAGAAAGGGAGCGCAGGGCATTGGCCGTACGGTGTAATATGTTGTCCCGCAGGTTTGCGCGTTGTGATTGGAATGTCAAAATAACGCTGTTTAAGGCATTTTGTCAGACCTTTTACACGTGCAGCCTGTGGACAAATTATACTAAGAAGGCGCTCAATGCCCTGCGCATTCAATATAATAACGGGTTCAGGATGCTGTTGGGGCTGCCCCGCTTCTGTAGCGCATCAGGTATGTTTGCGGAGGCACGTGCTGATTGCTTCAGTGCTATAATACGCAACAGAACTGCCTCCCTGATGCGCCGCGTGTGTGACAGCTCCAATAGCCTCGTGCGCCTGGTGCTGGAGACTCCTGCCTGCGCTTTGTGGAAACACTGGGACTCGGTGCATATGGAAGCGAGAGGCTCTGTATATAAGATTGTATGATATTTTATTTTATGACATGACAAAGTAGATAGATAGAGATAGATATAACTAACTTAGGATAAGTAAATGTAATGTATACTAACACTATGGACATTGTCTGAATTAAATAATTTGAATTTGAATTGAATTGAAGCCGGGGCGGGTCGCTAGTTTTTACTAAACGGGACTTAGTCACGTATAATTAACTTGTTTATTTAACTCTCTGAGGTTTCTCGACGCTTCGGATGTGTCATAATCATAACACCCTTGGTCACGGGACAACTGAACAATCAGGATAATTCAGAGATTCTTGTTTTTTTTTTTGCAACAGTAAATCCCATTGTTTTATTATTTTTAATAAATGGGACTTAGTATTTACAACTAACTCTTTTATTTACCGAGTTAATTATACGCGATTAAGTCCCATTTAGTAAAAATAATAAAACAATAGTACATTGTTTTAAAGGCTAGAAAGTAGGCAATAGATGGGCGAGTGGGTTCGAGGTCGGAGCTAAAGGTGAGGACCTCGGAGGAGACGAGTCCATCTATTGCACTTTTGGCCGAGACATTACATAGTGCTTTTCACGCCTACTGCGAGGAAATTGCAAATAATTATAATTATAAGTCAAAATGAAGTACCTAATTATCATTATCATCACAATATGAAACACCCGCCAGCAGCAGCGCGCCGGGCCGACCGCGCGCTGCCCTCCACACGCCAGTGGGCGCCGGCGCGGGCGGGGGTGGGGGCAGGGGCGGGGGGAGCTGTGATTGTTCGAATCGCTGTTCAAACTGGACTACAAAGACATTGTTGGACAGTTTGAGCTCATAGATGGCCTGTTCGTGCGACGTCCAACTAACCCGAGCTTTGAAGCCTGAATTTTACCACATTTCCGAGCAGTGGCGTGAAAAATATAATAATACGAGTAGCTAGATGCTAGGGGAACATTTGCATTACTCGTAATAAACTTAAATAATTAAACTAAACTAATGAACTATGATAATCATAAACTTACGTAGGTTTGAGCACTCGTCTGTGAATATGTGGTCCTCGTTGAGCTTAGGTCAGAGCTTTTCAATCGAAAGCTCCGACATACCAATCCAATCTAACAAATCGAACCTTCCCCGTAATTCCTCACAAACCAAAAACACCAGTCAAATATGTCAAACTTGGGAAAGTTGTCCACGGTGAGCAAAACTCATTACGAACTTCGGGCACCTTAGGTTAACTTATATGGCGAACTTTTCAGAGATGCCGCCAAGAAATAACTTAAAACCCCGCTAGGTTAAACAGTCGTAAGTATACACCAGTTTTATAAAGACCTTTTGGTCTTTTTATTTCGGACGTATGTGTGTAAGGACACAGGAAGGAGTAGCTTGCTAAATTATAAAGGCATAAGTTAGTTTGAGTTTCATAGTGAGATATGGTCTTTTGGATTAGGACGGGCGTGCACTGTGGTTAATTGACTGGGTATCTGATGTGAACAAAATCTCAAGTTTCCAGGTTTGTAACGTTGTTGACTTTTGTTGAACTTTGGAGCCAATTTTGTTGATGAAGTATCTGGATCTTTCAGGTTAAGTGAATGTAGTCGCTTAGCAGACTAGTCTTTCAAATGAAGTACAATCACAGAACAAAATGGTTCGCCATTATTCAATCTTCACTTTATAGAAATAATGTCGTGTCTACCTTTTTCGTTCCTCGGCTATATTTAATAAGGGTTGTAAAGTTGGTAACTTTGACGCCGTCTGCCGAGTACTTCCGGCCATTTTAGGACTGAAAGACTTAGCTTTACTCTCTCTACGATTAAAGGGCTAAATGATGCCACATGTCTCGTACTGTTGTCACATGACGTAAATATACCTACCGATACATGACCGGAAGTGAAGGACTTTCAAACATTCGGCCAATTTAAGTTTTTTTTTTGCGCAGCACTACTTTCTCGACCGATGCATTTTATCATGTTCTCATGTGACGTAGGTGTATTGGGAGTGGACCCACGGTCATACAATTATCACTGAAGCCATGGCCAGAAAAGTGAAGGTACTTGAGATGTGGACATACCGACAAATGCTACGGATTTAATACCGGGATAGAGTGAGAAATGAAGACTGATCCGGATTTTTTGCGGATGCGGATGTAGTACAGTTCGGGACACGATAGGGGCCAACACGGCGCGTGCCACGCGCGTGTTCAGTATTTTCATCATAAGTCAATAAGAATCTTCATTTCTTTTCTGTAATCTGACGATTCGCCGTATTCGCTAATGGTGATGCGTTAGGTTTGCAACGATTGTAAATCAGTCGCAACGTGTTCGAGTACAGCGTGACCCCAAAGACGTCGTGTATTTATGTTTTTGAGTGTTTTGCCTCCAAATCCGCATCCGTGGATGTCTAAAAAGTCGCACCCGCGGCATCCCTACTTTGTACGAACGTCAGGTAGATCTATATGTATTTTTATCCATTGGAAAGTTATAGTTGAGGTTATCCTAACGTATGTTCAAAAAGTAACGTAATCACCCCTTTGAACGCAATAAAGAAGAGGAAGCTCGTATATCTCGGCACATATGGAACCTTACCATTTTCGCTCTTGTCACTCCAACAATAAAGGATGAAATGGTACGGATATCAGTTTCCTTTATCGTTCATGTAATGGTTAGACAATCTCAACTCAGTCACATAAAGGTAAGAGTCAACAAGCAAACTAGAAACACAACAGTAGCAAAACAAAACAGCATCTACAACGGAAAGGTATCACGAGGGTATCACGATGCCCGCGGGACGAACCTCTTTTACAGCGGCAGTTAACCTGGGCCCGGGAACCCTACAGGAACCCTACTAGTTACACTGATTAGTTTACGCAACACGCCTTATAATCGAAATGTCAGGAAAAGAAGTTTTCACTTCAAAAAAAGGTGCTGATTGTGTCACTTAATTAGTTTCGTACTATGAACTTATTTAGTTTAGAGATGGTTTCCACTTGCTACATATCTCATAAAAATATAAGTAAAGAGATAAGGTCGAGTAGGCTACGGGTAACACTGACATGGGAATTATAAACTTGCTGTTACAATACTTTTTTACCACTAACATTCTTAACACCGTAAACTATAAAACCTCATTTCATAAAGCCACATCTACACACACTTGCGTAACACTGCTACAGTGCTGTCACGGCTGACACGGTGACACCGGCTGTATCACGTCACCCCGTGGCAGGTGAGACAGGTGACGTGTTGTCGCGTTTAGGACGTCACGGCTGAAAAATGGCATGCGTGTGACGTCACGATGAAATGGGAGTATTAGGCGTTCTTTTGTGTTGTGGAATTTATGTAGACAGTTCAATCTATGCGGACGGTTTTCTTCTTATTAAATTGCATATATTGAGTTGTGGTTCGTCGTCAGGAATCAAACGCGCGTGGATCCCAAAGTTTCTCAAAAAGCCCATTTCTTGCTCATATTTCGGCTGAAATGGATAAAACCCCCAAATAAACACACACACACATACGTTTGAGTAGAAAATAACTTGTTCCTGTAAGAACGCTTACAAAATACAAAGTGGCAGCACGTGGCATCGAACCCGCGATCCGACCTCGTAAATCATTGTAAGCTACGGTCTCGAAAACCATCTAATGTCACTCTCTTTCAGACTAACATTGGCTAAAAACAACCTTGTTAAGCTAAAAATAAGGGACAAGGTTGAATGGGAAATGGGGGTGGTAACTGGCATAAGTGGTTGCGGCCGCTGTACCTGGGGATTTATGGTGCCGATTGTCGCATTAGGTGCTTGATATGGTGGGAATGGGAAAATAAACCGTTGGGGAAAATAAGTGAGGAAACTATTGGCGATTTAGTTTGTTGTGATTATTGGTCGTACCGGAAGGCGCAGCGTGGGTAGGCCCCCCACAATGTGGACTGATGACCTGGTAAAGGGCGTGGGAGTCCGCTGGATGCGGGTGGCGCGGGACCGGTCATTGTAGCACTCTTTGGGGGAGGCCTATGTCCAGCAGTGGACGTCTTTCGGCTGATATGATGATGATGATGATGATTATTGGTGTGAGTAAATTATAAGCACACATACACACACACACATGACATTGAATACGTGAGTTTAAATGTCTTAAGTGTGTGTGATTATTTTAATTATTGTTAATTTCAAACATGGCTCACGAAAGCTTAAATTCGAAAGTACTTCGAAAAAAAAACATTTCATTGCTAAAGGCATTTTGTAAACTAAGATGTTAGCTATGCTTACGGTTTGTCTAATGGCATGCAGACACCGTAGCTTTTGGACGCTAGAGACTCCAAATGTCACTCTCACGACTTAGGCGAATCTGACATACTCTCAGGATGCTCAGAAACATTAAAAGTGGTAAAGACTTGCTTGCTGCTGAATACAATAAACATTTGGAAATCATTGCCTTCCATCAGGTTTAGTATAACTTAAAAATAGTCGGACCGGTCAGCTGAATACGTCAGTCAGTTCAGTATTAACATTCAAACATAAACAGGAATCCCATTCAAAATTAAACACCAACAAACCATTTCAACGAAATAAATTACGAACTCGTTAGCCCCGTAACATCAATTTAAAAAAACAAAAGCGCGCGAAAGTCACAATGACATTTCCGAAATTCGAAAATGGAACCGTACCGAAGCGGTCGAGGTGTAAACAGCTGGAAAATCGGTTGAAAGAGGAATTTATTGCCATCCTCTATGGTGAGTGATTGATTCTATGCATTGATGCCGATGAAGTGTGTGGCAGGCGTTATATTCAGCCAGTGTGATGTATGCCTTTAATTTATTTGATGTTGATTTTTAAACGGCTAGAAGGTCAGTTTTATTGGTTTAGAGTTTAATTTTAGAACGCCTTTTAAACGTGGAATGGTTTCGTTTTTATTATTTTGTATTTAGCGTGGATGGTTTTTTATTCCATATTGGTTTCAAATCTTTTAGGACTTATTGTGAATGAATGGATGAGGTAATAGATTTTGATAGCTTTGCTTGGAATACAGTATACAAAACTGTATGTATTATACTTTCTTTTATTGTGAATATTGTGATAGACATGGCCACAAATATGGATACTACTAATGGGGTAATAGGTATACAAATGCTGGGCACATCTTGTACGGAACACCAGACCAACGTATCAATACCCAAAGAAAACTGAGTGACCACCACTCTCAACTGTTTCTCTACGGAGAGTTTTTGAATTCCTCGGACACATTGCCATAAGAAACTTAGAATAACAGATGGTCACTGGGCCGGTGGAAGGTAAAAGAGAAAGAGGCCGCAGTCCAACGCGGTGGTCCGACCAGATCAGCAAATCGCTGTCCATCCAGGTCAATGATATCGCAAGAGACCGAAATGCCTGGAAATCGGTCATCCAGGGCAAAGTGACCCATGGGTGAGATCAAGACCCTCAGCACGGAGGAGAACGAAGCACGGAGGAAAAAAACTGGGTATATCTAAGTTCTTGTAGCCAATAATAGGGAAAAAGCACATGTGACGAAATCTCGCTACGAATAGAGCGCTCCTATAGTGGGTTCCTTGCACTAGACGTGTTAAGTCTACTGTTTTCAGAAACAAAATTTACCTATCCGTTAAAAAATCACCAAATTACCAAGACAAATGCCAATCGAAGTTGCGTCATTAAAAAAGGAAATCTGGGAGTAGTATTGATGATCGCGATGAAGAGAGAGCATTCAATTAAGGAGGGTAAGCATCGGCACTGATTAATAGACGGAGTGACGGGGGTGCGGGCCGAGGGAGGGGAGGAAGCGGGTACAGGTTTTGTTAGTTTTGCTTTTAATAGGTGGGAGTCAGCTATAAGTTTAAATAAATAAATAATAATAAATATTTGGGGACATTCTTACACAAATCGACCTAGTCGTAGTCCCAAACTAAGCAAAGCTTGTACTATGGGTACTATACGACGATATAGAATTATATAGATAAATAAATACTTAAATACATAGAAAACATCCATCCATCATCACACAAATAAATGCCCTTACCGGGATTCGAACCCGGGACCTCCGGCTTCGTAGGCAGGGTCACTACCAACTGGGCTACAGAGGTCGTCAAAAGAGTTTGACAACCGCTTTGGCCTAGTTGGTAGTGAAGCCAGAGGTCCTGGATTATATAATCCCGGTATATATTTGTGTGACGAGCACAAAACATTTGTTCCTAAATCATAGATGTTTTCTATGTAGGTATATAAGTATTTATTTATCTATATAAGTGTATATATCGTCGCCTATTACCCATAGTACACGCTATGCTTAGTTTGGCACTAGGTCGATTTGTGTAAGATTGTCCCCAAAAAAATATTTATTTTGTTATGATGTGTCGAATTTGATAAGCAGGTAAAGACGTTGGCAAATATTACACATGAGAACCACCACGATATACAATGGCAGGATGGCGGTTGATGGCAGACACTGAAACAAATCTGCTGCACTATTGTAGTCTACAATTTACAAACATATGTTGCCACATTGTATATCTCCCTTTCCCGCAAATACAACTGTCAAAGTGACGGATAAAGTCGAACTAATTTAACAGCATCTTAGCTAAACATAGTTGTGGGGAACGTTTATGAATAAAGGCGATCCTTAACATTGTGACACCGTCACTCAGTCAATGTAGCGTAATAGCTAAAAAAAAAGGAAACATTTTAGAGTTAAATGTGAGTATTATGTTTGAGCTGAGCGATGATTACCAACGGTCATCAGCCATGAAGGGCACTAAGAATAAATCGCTTTAGCTTGTGTCCGGCGGCGCAGGCGCCGCGGCCGGGCCGAGGCATCCATTCACCTGTCTGGACGGCTCAACGCTTCATGCCAGCTCGCAGGATAGACTTAAAGGGGGTAGCACCGGGCTGAGGACTGAGTGGTTGTTATTAAATTAGAAATATAAATTCTATACAAATCGCTTATTTGTTGGAATACAGTTACAGAAACAGGAAATAAATATCTATGTGTCTCAAGGGAGCAAAATTATATATTCACGGCGAGGGCGGTATATTGAATCGTGAGCGTAGCGAGAGATTCTAAAGTAGAATCTTGAGCGTAACGATGGATTCAAGTACCTATACCTATGAGGAAAATTGAAATCCCTCATTTGACGGCAACCATGACTCTTTCTTGAATAGCAGGATCAGTGAGGAAATGTACAACTTTGATATCATTCGAGGCATAGCAGGTGTGAAAATGTTTTTTTAGTTCAGTGTATTCAACCTGCACGCAGACGACTTTTTTTTTTTTTTTCCCTCCTAGCTTCCTAAGTTGGGCCCCGAAGCCTGTAAAGTGTGTTTGATACAACCCGTCCTTAGGGTCGGATCTTAATCGTTGCCACTTCAGGAAGTGCCTGCCAATCATCATCATCATCATATCAGCCGAATAACTTCCACTGCTGGACATAGGCCTCCCCCAAAGAGTGCCACAATGACCGGTCCTCCGCTACCCGCATCCAGCGGACTCCTGCGACCTTTACTTGGTCATCAGTCCATCTTGTGGGGGCACTGCGCCGCTGCGTGGTTGCCACTCAAGAACGTTTCCGCTCCAATGGCCTTCGGTTCTTTGTGCAATATGCCCCGCCCACTGCCATTTAAGTTTACAGATTTGGTTTCCTGCTAATAAGCAGCGTGAAGCTGATGCAAATCTGCCTCCACCCTATCTTCCCAGCGATACCTATGCTGCCAGACCGAGCAACAACCACGATCCTATGTCACAAAATAGCAAAGAAATCGAATCGTCACTGTCAGGAAGACTATTGTCAAGTTGATTGCTCTTGACGTCTCCGTCTTAACTTAGTTCAGGCTGTGACGGCATTTAATTAAATTCATAAAAATAAAACAGCGGTATTATCAGCTCCATCAACATATCCTCAGGCGCCCAAACAAAAGCATTTATCGCGATAGCTCCGGCGATTGAAAAACGAAAAGGAAGTGTCTAAAGGTTTTTAAAAAGAGAAATGGTTGTGAATAGCTCTTAAAGGTGGCTGAGACAAATGGTGCGAGTTCTGTTTACGGGGAATTCGGGGGTTAGGTGTAATGTAGGGCAGAATTTATGGCTGGTGGAAGGGAAAAAGTTTGGCCTGTAATCATTTTACACCAAGGTTAGCTGCCTAATGGAATACAATACTTCTGTATGACCCCTTGAGGCCCCTAGCATAACAAGTGATGTTAACGTAGATTGCCAGTCAATTTCTATGTATGACGATCGTTTGACGGGTTGAAAGGACACAAACTAACGAAGTACCTAAGAATATTTTCACTAATACCGACAATGCTGATTGTCAGTTACTCACACGAGCATTTTTTGCAAGATTTGATGGGTGCTTTCTAAAGTAAATGTAGTTTCTTTTTTTGTTTTCCAAGTGTCTCAAATCAAATACATTAAAATCAAATAGTTCAAATATTTTCCCAAATGGTCCAATACAAATAAAATGGCGGTAAACCATCAATCTCCTTTGGTCCTTTTCCCTCAAACACAAATGTCAAACTGACAGATCAAGCCCAACGAATTCTAACGGCATCTTATCTAAAACAGGTTTGATAGAAGCTTACGAGTATGAATTTACCTTAGGCTGCGTCTACAGCAAAGATTCCAAACATACCTCATAAACAAAACACGATCTATCAAAGTCTCCCTCAAATCCCATCGCCAGGTTCATTCCGAACTATCCCCGCCGTCCGCAAATAGTTTCCCTCCATATTAATCAACGTTGCCAACTTGAGGCAGGTAAGCGGAAGGAACCACCCGGCCGAGAGAGATAGCGTTTTTCTCGAGAATTCTGGAAGTTTCTAAGATAGTACGGGAGTTTTATGATAGTGGATACTTTTTGAAAAGAATGAAAGTTTTGAAGTATGATAATGTTCTTGATGTTTTTGGAGACTGCTGAAGAGCTAGGCTAAGTAAAAAATATCTAAAATACATGTTTATATTGCTTTAATTAAGTCTTTGTCCTTTTGGATTATAGTGTCATGTAATTGGTTGAACGTACCTTACTGTAACAACATACATTGAAGATTAAGATATCTGTCGGGGGAATCTATAATAATCATCTTTCCATTCGATACCTACTTCATTTAATTCAATTAACAATTCAATAATATATTGAGTTCCTGTTACGACTTGATATGACATTTTCCTTAACTTAACGAACAAATTGGCTCATATTCACATCAATACTCACTGTCAATTTTAAACACACAATTGACAGTTATGTCAATAAAATGTACGGTCGAGGAAAATGAAGGTTTGGCACATTTCAACTCTATTGGAATGACATTAAGGTTCAAAAGTGCTAAACATTCAATTTCCTCGACTGTACCTGTTACCAATAATATTATCTACACACACACTACACACTTTTACCAATAATATTATCTGAATCTGCATCTGAATCTGGATATGGCGACTAAGCATCATATTTAAGCGAGCAACCCGCACTACTGCCCGTTCTCTCCCACATGAGAGGAGGCCTGTGCCCAGCACTGGGACGTATACACAGGCTGATTAGTTTCTACACGCGACTCCGTCCGTGTGGAACTCGTTTATATCGTAGTTCCATACAAAATTACACCCCTTGAAGGGATGATTTCTGGGATAAAAACTATCCTATGTCCTTTCTCGGGACTCAAACTATCTCTATACCTAAATTGGTTCAATGTTTTCAGCGTGAAGAGTTAACAGACAGACAGACAGACACACTTTCGCATTTATAATATTAGTATGGATTTAACCCACACAAAAGCCTTTGTTGCCATGCAAAAAACGTTCATAATTAATCAGTGACAAAGCATTTTGTTTCAAAATAGTTTCATTAACAAGGTGTCTAATTACTAGGCAGATTAACTGTTTTTTACAAATTTTCTTGTAAATTCCCCACGCGTCGGCAAACTCGTTAAGGTCCAAGTGTTTGGGGTTTGTTAATTAAAAACCTGTCTGGGCTGACGGAAACTGGTAAATACCGGTTTTTTGCAGCAAGAAAGATGGCGGAATCCGTGGAGGAAATCCCACCTTATACTATAGTTCCGTTTGTGAAAATATTACTGCAAAAGTAACGTGATAAGTTGATCCTACACGTTAAAAATGCAAAAGTTCATCTTTATTACACTAAAATTGAGATTTAAACTTTCATGATTCTCACACATTACTTACTGTTACTAAACGGGACTTAATCACAGTATTATTAACTTATATAATTACCTCTCTCAGGATTCCCGGCGTTTCGGATGTGTCATACATAACATCCTTGGTCATTGGATTTACGAGTCCCGTTTAGTAACAATAATGAATAAAATTGAGTTTTATTTCTATTGAACTTACTAGGCAATGTCTCGCGACTACGATGTTCTTGATTACCTAAGAACTCTCACTCTACTTTAAATAACTGAATGCCTACTAGCTAACTTTATAAAAACCCCTGAACACTTTCGTAATAATCTGCCTTAAAAAAATCAATAAATGTACTAGTAAAACCTGTAACAATATCCCCAATATTCAATGTTACAAAAATAATTTCAGCTCGCCGAACTTCCACCGCAACTAAAAAAGAAAACCGATAACGTGCAATCGACAATTACCGGTTTTATGCTGAAACTACGGCCAATAAAAGGGGATTACCGATTCAATAACTCCGTCAGATAAAAGTTGGTGGCAGGTGCACCCCTTTGGCCCCGAGTTGGGCGCCATTTGGCGCTCGAAGGGATTTCGCGCGAAGATGTTTAATGGATTCCAAGTAGCATTTAAGTGTCGGTAAAATCAATATACCAGCCAATTTAGAACTTAGAGTGTTTTAAGGGACTTATAAGAGTGTCAGAGAAAACTAACCTGAGCTCTAGCTGTATAAAATCATTATAAAGGAATCTGCGTACGCATGGGGTGTTATATCAGAATATAAAAAATCTACTATAAAACTTTAAGTGTTGTGTGACACTTCGACCTAATTCTATCGTTAAAGCTGTATACAGGCTGTATTGTAGTATCAATTGGCACTTGTTGCTGTAAAAAAGTATCTGTAAACTCCGTTATAAAACTTTAAGTGTTGTGTGACGCTACAAGCTTATTCTATCATTAAAGCTGTATAGAGGCTATAGTGTAGGATCACCTGGCACTTGTTGCTGTACAAAAGTATTTGTCAACTCCGATTTAAAACTAATTCTTATGGCGTAATTTTACACTATCATAAGTATAATAGTCTTATAACTTCTGTCTGTAAGGTTATTATAGAACTAAAAGAATAAATGACAGCTGTAGTACAGTTTTTGTCTGTATTTCTGACCAAAGTCGCTTAAAGTAATTTTTTGGCGTAATTTTGCACTCATATAAGTATAGTAGTTTTATGATTTCTGACAAGGAGAGTATTATAAAACTAAATGAATAAATGGCAGTCATATTACAGCTTTAGTCTATTACTGACAGTTGCTCAAATCTATTTGTATAAAAATATTCTATTACAAAGCTGATTTAAATCCAAAAGCTGTAGAAGTGACTCCATTAATTACATAGTACAGCTACTAAGAGTATAATGCTCTCCAACTATCCTATAGGCTGTTTAAAAACTGTCGCCATTTTACTATGAATAAAAACATATTTGAAAATATAATTAAAGATACACTTGCAAATATTTAACAAAAACTCGTCATATTATGATCACCAGCTAAAATAAATTGACTTTAGCCTTAGAATTAACATTAAAAGAAAAAAAAAACCTTAACCTTAAAAACAAAAACTATCCTTATGTACGACTTTTAGATATTTTTGTTATGTTCTATCTTAACTGCACTTTATTACTTTCCACTTATATTTGTCATTTGTCGCCATTACAAATATATAACGAATGAACAAAAGACATTTTTAGACTTAAATATTTTTTATTCTATTGTAATTCTTCTTAAAAACCTATTTAAAACTTATATTCTTAAATCATATTTATAAGAGATAATCTGTAGTGCTAAGGTTTCCATTTACACCGAATTACAGCTATTATACAGCTTATCTATTGCTTGTACAGCTACTGTACAGCTACTGTACAGCTACTGTACAGCTCTAATAACGCGAAAAGCTGTATAATTGGGGCCCTTTTTTAACTTATAAGGGCTGTATAAGCGCTTATACAGCTGTAGTACAGCCTAAATGTACAGCTTATAGTATTCAAATAAACTGATATACAGCTCTTATACAGCTTGCAATGCTACTTGGGTTTAATCTCTATTTCATTGCGCTCTGAGGACTTGTTACGCACTGTTGTTGACGGGATTTAGGAGTGTAGGGCGATTGCATTCTGTACAGTCGTCGCAAAGTTATGTATATTGCCTTATTAAAGTTTTTGATCATATGGACATAATTCATTTGTAACAAACCAGATGACCCCATTCATGAAATAAGCAGTGACTGGTTGGAAACTTGGTAAAGGTAATTTGTGCAATAACTTTTTTTGAGACTGGATCATCGTCTAGTTTAGTTGGTTATGGTGGTTCGCTTTCCGTACAGAATGTTTTTTGACATTTGCAGTTTAGTTTAGTTTTAGTTTATTCAATCTCATTATTTAAACACTTAAGTACAGGTTATCTTATATTAGTTTTCATATAGCGATCGTTTACAAAAATACGCAATTTACTATTTGATTAGATTATGCACAATGGAAAAACATGTCAATTTAAAATTAAATAAATAATAATGAAAAATAACAATACGGTCAGCCTAACGGCGTGATATTTTGAAAAACTTATGTACTTATGCAACTGTTATAAATTGGCTTTTCATTTGCGCGAATTTCCCCCTTTCAAGGAATAAACTTGTTTTTAAACTAGAATAATTTGAGAAATTTATTTGTGGCGTGATACTTTGGGAAAACTATTTTTCACAAATTATTCTAGTTTATGGAGGACTTTCGCGCACAATGAAAAGCCAATTTATGAAAGCTTGTTACATAAGTTTCTTAAAATATCACGCCGTTTACCTGCGAATGTCAAAAGACGTTTCGTATGGAAAGCAAACCAGGTCAACTTGGGGTCGCTATCCTAAATGACACGCAAAATAAACTTGACAAACATTAAGATCTATCTCTTTTTCTCTGCTTCCACCCATTATTTTTTGCATTCTTAAACCTTTCCAAAAGTTAATTAGTGCTCCAGACACATACACCTTCTTACCTTCATTAACCGTAGCAATTAAAATTCAAAGCGACGCCAAGAAAGTCCGAATGCGTTGCAGGAAGAAATCTACTTATCATCTTCCAAATCTTGTAACTGGCGCAGTCGATAGGTCGTAATGTGGGTCTTATTTCTTTCGGAACATGGGTGACTTTACCATGTATTGTCGGCTGCAAACATGAGTTTGTGAAAGTTATTAGTTGAAATGCAGTCTGTAGTCGCGGCACGCCGCTGACTTAGTGGTGACAGTTTCTTGCAAGTTACACTTAAGGACAAGGGAAATAATAGATTAGATTCCTTTAAAATGTATTTAAATTATAATAAAAAGTATTTAAAATTTAAAAGTACAAAAAAAAAATATTTTCCATAATAGTTTACCTACAATTCCTTGGATGTATTTATTCTTCATCGACAATTTTTTTAGGCAGCTTTGTTACTTACTACATACATATTCTTACTTCTAATTTTATACTTACGAAAAATTATGCAACATTGGCTATAAAGGCTTATCCACCCAAAAAAGTGAGATTTACTACCAAATATTCAACAGAAAATCGCAGTTTTTAAAGTAGTGAAAGTAAGGCTTCATTATCATTCAAGGTACGTTTTATCAACAATTTTAATGGTTAGTACCGACCTACTCAGTCCTGGCATTTTTAATTTTGTCTCCAGTAATCCTTCAGACATTATAATAACTACTGTAACTAATAAAATTCTTCAATTGATTTAACTGGGCAGCACAGTAAGTAAGTACTACAGCAATCCACACTAATGTCATATTGCCATATTCTTACAAATCCATTCGTAAACGTCCAAAACAAACGTATTTCACGGCTGTAAGCCCACCTGCCCTGTTTGCCGACGAGCAAAATGACCGCCCAATCAATCCCAAATAAGAAAAAAATGATTGGATTCCGCTCACGTGCCGGCAAAAAATGTGCCCACTTTTATTTGTGTACGGCTGCGGATTTGAAAATAATTGCAATGTCTGTTATGTAAGGAAAATTGCGTGAAAATTTTGTAAAAGCGAGTTTTTTTTTGGTTTTTTTACTTGAAACAATGAGGCAGGTTAGTGGAGTTCTAGAATGTTTTGTAATTCCTTCTGTTAGGTAAAGAGGTATATTATATTAGGCCATTGCGTATTTATACTAAGTGAAGGTTAAGTAAAAAATAGACAGACATATTTCAAAATAAGGGTGGCTAATTTTGATTATGGCTTATGATGATGGCCTGTTTACATATTGATTAGTGCGAGTCCATACAGCCACTCGCAAATGTATGAACTCGAACTTATCACTAATCAAAGTGTAAACTGCTTCTAAGACAACTTAACTGATTCAGTGCATTGTCTAGGAAAAAAAAAACATTTATGAATTTTTAATAACTCATAATCAAATATTAAGGTAAGGGCATGTATTTGTGTGATGAGCACGAAGGACGAACATTTGTTCCTGAGTCATGGATGTTTTCTATGTATTTAAGTATCTATTTATCTATATAAGTATGTGTATCATCGTCTACTTCCTATAGTACTAGCTTTGCTTAGTTTGGGACTAGGTCGATTTGTGTAAGATTGTCCCCAAAATATTTATTTATTTTAGAATGTACTAAATTCGATATAAATTTTCTCCAGTAAATAAATAGGTGAAGGTCAAGCCTCTATTCGTCTCTTCTACTAGATATTTATAAAATATTTATATCTAAAACGCCATAGGTACTAAAACCAAAAATATTTATAAAGCTGAGTTCTTTATTTCTCTGAATATTAATTGAAAGTTAAATTTAAAACTACGTTACACACTTTTTAAGCTAAATTAATGTATAGTTACTTAATTTACCATTAAGTGTAATTCATTTGTAACTTACCTGCTTCGTATCTGGAATTAATAAGATACATTGTTTGATATTTAGTAGCACTAAGGGTTTAATTTTGTTTTTAAAATTATTGGCTTTGTTGGAGCTGCATTAGTAATGAAATGCCTTCGAAAAATAAACAAAGAAAAACATCTTAGGTAACTAGTTAAAGAATCACGCAGAAATGGATACACGTTCATATTCGACAACTCTAAAGTAGTAGACAACACATTAATAAGATGCGTTCTCAATAGTAGATTACTGCAGAGGCCGTGAAGTAAGGGATTGCTGGACGAGATTGGGAATACAACGAGTCCAGCAATCCCTGTTCCGGCCGAGGATTGTATAGTACTTTTCTCAAACGATGTGAGGAAATATTCAAACTAAAATAAATACTAGGTAATCAATTAAATAATAGGTAATTTGCGCCTTTTTTATTTTTTAAACATGCCATTTGAACAAGCCGTTCGAGCACCATGTTTAACCGCACATAAAGTATAGTACCATAGATTAATTAATTTTTTTTTATGAAGCAAGTATGCTTACAGTGTCTAGTGGTGGTTGGCAGTATGTAAATTTTCCTTTGTCAATTTAATATTAGTAAGCAAATTTAAAAAGTTAGAGTAGCGGACAATAATGGTTTTACTTAGGGTTTTCATATATTAACACGTACATTTCCGAGCATGTTTGAGAAAAGGATATTATAATCATTTTAAGAAATGGGTACGTTTTGAAAGTAGCAAGTACCACCGCAATTTCCCAATTTCTGATATGTTTTTTTATATCTATTTTATCAATGAATGTGTCCGAAATGGCAACATAATATTGCGGGGCCCAAAACGGTGTTTACCTGACTTGGACGGCATCGGAAACGAATCAAATAGCTCGTTGAACCTGGAGAGGTTTAGGTGGGGCTGATAAATGCAGCGGTTTTAAAAACGCTTAAATAAAAGTATATTTTTTTATGCGTATGTTACTGGGATCTAGTATATTTATCTTTTTAGGGTTCCGTAGTCGACTAGGAACCCTTATAGTTACGCTTTGTCTGTCCGTCCGTACGCGGATAATCTCAGTAACCGTTAGCACTAGAAAGCTGAAATTTGTTACTAATATGTATATCAATCACGCCGACAAAGTGGTAAAATAAAAAGTGATTTTTTATTTTTATTAGGGTAACTCCCCTATACGTAACTTGGGGAGTGTTTTTTTTTTCATTTCAATCCTAACGTGTGATATATTGTTAGATAGGTATTCAAAAATGAATAGGGGTTTGCTAGAATAATTTTTTGATAATGTTAATATTTTCGGAAATAATCGCTCCAGAAGTTAAAAAAAATGTGTCCCCCCCCTCTAACTTTTGATCCATAAGTTTTAAAAATATGAAAAAAATCTCAAAAGTAGAACTTTATAAAAACTATCTAGGAAAAATATTTTGAACTTGATAGGTTGAATAGTTTTTGAAAAATTACAAAAACTACGGAACCCTACACTGAGCGTGGCCCGACACGCTCTTGGCCGGTTTTTTGCAGTTTTGCTTGTATTAACTTGCACTGTTTGTTCCCGTTTCCGTCGTCTATGCAAAAAAAGGTACAGTCGGCAACAAAAGCTTTCACACTTGCACATCATTGGCAACTCAATTTCTAGTTATAACGATGGATAATAATATTTTTCTATTTCAATGTAGATTATGGTATAGTCTCGAGTCCTGTAAACTACATAAGTGATCACACAGATGGTCGGGTCAAAAATAAATTTCGTAATCTTATACTCTTTTCCACCGAACAACAAAGCATCCATATAACTTGTCTGCTTGGTAAGGTGAGCCGGGGCAAGAGTAACATCGGGGGAAGAGGGTCAAAAGCTTCTACAGCTAATTCTTTTGAATTGATCGCCTTTTTGTACCGTCGGTAAAACAGACAGGCGCCTAGTCTGTTTTACCGACGGTACAAAAAGGCGCTCAATTCAAAAGAATTTGCTGGAGAAGCTTTTGACCCTCTTCCCCCAATGTTACTCTTGCCCCGACTCACCTTACCTATTAAAACACTATGGCTTTTTATGGCCTCAAAATCATTCCTCCTCGATCTTGTTGCAACCTCAACTTTGAATTTTATCCTTACCTTCATCCTTATATCTTTACAGAAGACCGCAGCCATAATAACACCATTACTTGCTTAGTGGGTATTTGGTGTTAAGCCAGAGCTCCGGGGAATCACTGCATTGAGAGTGAGAGTATCTGCTTTTTTGTCTCTAGTAGTCATCATACGGAATCCTCAAATGAATAAAGCGTCAACAGCAGACTTGTGATTCTTATGGAGTTGCAAAAGCATCCATAGACGACGGTGTCCGCTTACCATCAGGCATGTTTGAAATCGTCGTAGTATTAAAATATGAATATCACAGATAAAATCCTTGACGACCGGTTAGTCTAGTGGGTAGTGACGCTGCCTACGAAGCTGAAGGTCCTGGGTTCGAATCCTGGTAAGGGCAAATATTTGTGTGATGAGCATGAATATTTGTTTCTGAGTCATGGATGTTTTCTATGTATTTAAGTATTTCTATCTATTAAATATATCGTCGTCTAGTACCCATAACACAAGCCTTTATTGAGCTTACTATGGGACTAGGTCGATTTGTGTAAGATTGTCCCCTAATATTTACTTATTTATTTAAAACCGCCGCGTTTCACACGGCCAGTGAAACCAGGCCGTACTCCAGTATTCCCGCCACGTCCGCGAAGGTGGAGCGTCCAATAAAAATGTATAGAGGGATTGGGAATAAACTGAGTGTTATTGTGTCCGCGGGCAATTAGCGGGTTAACCGGTGGAATGCCAATGGAGCGTGTTTATTTTTAACAAATATTACTGGCTTTAGGGTTAGTATCGGGTCAATAAGAATGGGTGGTGATTCCATCGTTTTGGAAGAAAATCATGATGATGTCTCGTTTTGCATTGAAGGTTGAAGTATTTAGGCCGTTAAACATATAATAATAATTTATTTAATCGTATGGCATACACGGCCTTTAAAGTTTGTCACTCTTTAGCACCACCCAGGGGACACGTGCAGAGTTGTGGGTGGTAGCTCCTGCGGAGGCGAGTGACAGTTGTCCCCCATATAATAATAATCATTTATTTCAGGCAACTTAGGCCCATAGTTACAAAGACGAACATACATACGAGTACAATACACTTATAAAACGAATTATTATTTAGGCGACGAAACAGCGTAGAATTCGGGAGGTTGCCATATATTATTGATACCTCGACGGCGGTAAACGAGCAATCGCCCTTTCAGATGGTAAGCGACTGGTGAACCGTAGCCTATGGACGCTTGATACTACAGAGAAGTCACAAGTGCGTTGACACCTTTTATTGATTTTTTTATTTTTTATACAACGACGGTGGCAAACAAGATTACGGCCCGCCTGATCGTAAGTGGACACCGCAGCCTATAGACGCATGCAACTCCAAAGGAGTAACATGGGCGTTGCCGACCCTTGATATGTTTGAGGAATTGTTGAGTTGACAGCTATCTAGCTGGACAAATGGAGATCCCGGGAGTGAGGGACCTCCGCAACCTTGGGAACTCTGGCGACCGTGAGAAAAAAATCCGGCAAAGTGCGAGTCGGACTCGCGCACGAAGGGTTCCGTAACATTATCTATAAAAACAGTAAAAAAAAAAAAAGTTTGTATTAAATATTTATTTTATTTTTAGTATTTTTTGTTATAGCGGCAACAGAAATACATCATCTGTTAAAATTTCAACTGTCTAGCTATCGCGGTTCTTCAGATACAGCCTGGTGACAGACAAACGGACAGCGAAGTCTTAGTAATAGGGTCCCGTTTTTACCCTTTGCGTACGGAACCCTAAAAAAGCATGAAGAGTATAAAATATAGTTGTTTAATTATGAGCGGAATTTGCTCTTGATTATGTCTGTCTGTGTATGAAGGTAAAATTAGACCCTAAAATAAAAAAGATTAGCTTTCACACATCAAGTCATGTTATTAAAGGTAAGGTTAGGTAAAGGATTTTGGGTCTCATTTCGAAAGAGCCGGTTTAATGAGCGCGAATGAAAAGGCTTTTGGACGTGTGTTTTAATTACTAAGGATAGTGAGGGCGTGTCAGATTAACCTTATGTTCCAGGGCTTATACTTAGCAGGGGGGTCCAATTTAGGGGTTTATTTATAGCATTTAATAAAGCCACGGAATAAAATAAAGTCTGTGTCCATCTTGAATCCTTACTAATATTATAAATGCGAAAGTGTGTGTGTTTGTATGTTTGTCCTTATTTCACGTCTCAACGGAGCGTCGCATTGATGTGATTTTTTGTATGGAGATAGTTTAGAAGCTGGAGAGTGACATAGGCTACTTTTTCCAGCGGGAAAACATGTAATTCCCACGGGAATATTCTATATAACCACGCGGGCGAAGCCGCGGGCATCAGCTAGTAGATTATATTTCTGTAACATTTTTTTTATCACATGAACAAACCCGTTGATTCCTCCTACAACAACAACTGTCAAGACTGACTTCAATGGTCTCAGAATTATTATTATGCTGATGGTTTAGATTTATTTTATACGCTAGTAGTAATTATAGTAATAGTTATTTATATCGTGGTCCTTCGAGCCGGCCCCTTCGAGCCTTCGGCTCTTCGAGCACTGTACGCCGCCTTAGTTAGGAGCGTGCTCGAGTCGAATACCACGGTCTAAAGAGAATATAACCACTACGTTTTAAGAGGCGGAACTTCATACATTGTTTTAGGATTCTCTTACCAACCACTACCAACGTAAAGAAAAATGAGTGCACTTTATTGCCTTGCAAAAGTTCTGTGTTTTGTTAGGTTGGCTAAGATGCGTTAACTATCCCGTACAATTTTTCATTCTATGAGAGTTTCCCACCACTGTCACGGTACGGATCCCACACGAGGCCAAATATAGTTTATTATTAGAACAGGTTCAAAAGAAGTTTTTAAGAAGTCTTTACAAAAACGAATATACGCACTATCCATACCTTTACCCGACTCTATTTCTATTAGGAACACTACGATACAACTCTTTAAAAGTGAGTCGGTATTTAGCCTTAATTAAATTTGCTTTGGGAATCATTCGCAACACAATTGACTGCTCGGGATTGGTTGGAGAAGTGATACGGTTATATGCTCCATGCGCACCGACCTCCTGCAATACGCGCCGCTCCCGAGCGCACTCTCCATCCTCAACTCCGTGCTGGACGCAGCACCGCACTGTGATCTTTTCACAACCAGATTAGCCTGCTTGTTGCAGGAATGCAAGGTTTTTATGGAACAATCCTTATCAGATTAATCTGTGACTAACTACTCATGCTCGCCATGTAATGTTTTATTCTATAATACTCGAATGTTTTAGTTTAAGATCTGTGACGCTTTGGCGGTTAGACGTAAGTTTCAGATGTACTTTTGAATACAATAAACAATGAACAATTCGAACCAGTTTTTGAACTGATTTTTTAATCAATAGATTAATTGTTTAATTCTCGTTATATTTTGTTTTTTGACATTAGATTGCTTTTCTAGAAACATTCACTAGTATTTTCTATACAATTTTTACTTCATAACATATTTTAAAAAAATAACTGACGATTTGAAAGTGCTTGTTACTAGGCCTACTTGAATAAAGATCATTTTGAGCTTGAGATTTTAGAAAAAAATATATGTTTATATGGTACTAACTATAATCGGAGCACATAAAATGTTTTTCCTTCATCTTGTCTGATTTGCAAGCCACATGTAAAATTGTTTTCAATGACGTACTTTAAAACTAAATAAAAAATAATCACGATGACTATCAAATATAATATTAATTTACCTTTACAGCCGCAGCCCCAAACATAAAATTATATAAAACCAGCTTATCATAAGTCCTCCTCAATATCAATCCGTTTCAAACTGTCCGGTTCAAAGGACCATTACCAACCAACACCAACTCCTTATTACCACCCTTAATATTCGAACCTTAAGGTTAATTTTCGTTTAATCCAGGTGTGGGTGTAACTTTGCAAGGTGAAGACGTCGATACAATTCGGCATGATGCTAAGGTGAATCCATCACTGTCGGGAGTGGATCCCACAATCCCTCATGGCGGATGCGAATAATCCACCTTTTAGGTACGCTGATAATCGAGGCGTGATTAAATGAGCGATTCCGAGGGTGTTTTTAATGTCATACAATGGAACGATGGATGTATGTTTTATGTGTGAGAGGCGTCGCTATTATTGCAGTGTCATCTGATATTTGAAACTATAACGGCGAACTGGGGCAAATAAGTTATTTTATTTTATAAGTTCTTAGTTTAGTTTTAGACATAATAATTATAATAACTGATAGATATATTTTACAACAAGGTAAGTGCAGTATACTCGTATTCGCTCTTTGAGGCTTCCCGACGTTTCGGATGTGTCACAACAGCTATCTATACTAGTTGCCAGTCAAATCTAAGCCAGTCCAGTTTAAACCAGTCGTCCTGTGACTAAAGGACTAACTTTCAGTCAAAATAATGCTTCCTTTGGGATTCACTCCCCATTAACCTTAATTTATCTAGAGAGCCTTCAATCACAGAATATGTGTACGTTTACTCATGCAAGTGCTAATTTTCTCAAACCAGTTATATTGGTCCGTATTAAAAACCGATTATAAGAACTTCAGGAGCCGAACCCATTCAGCGCCAAACGTGACACACAGAGCTCAAGCTGCTACGCTCTACGGCGTAGCTTTCATTGCCAGGAAGTCCAGGAACCCGCCTAGCGGGCGCCTACGCCGTAGTCGCTTTCCGCTACATACGAGGAAAACCACGGGATCGGCTACGAGCGTAGCGCGTAGCGACTATTGTCAGTGAATGTGTTTAAAACGCAGCTAATTAGCAGACACACTTTGCTTTAATGCTGATTAAATGGTAATGCTGGTTAACCATAGATTTTTTATTTAGAAGCCTTGACAGATCACGTCAGAACGTTACACCTGCTCTTGATTTCCGTGTGAAGACGTAATTTAAGTTTTTGTTGCAACCATGTTTGTCGCTTACTCGCATTTTTGTATTGTGTGACTGTCATGTGAGTACTTAACAGTCATTGACATTACGTTTCTTTCATTAGAATTTGGCGGGGATTCCGTCGCGACACGTAGGTGGGCGCCACAGGTTACGTTGCCGATGCTGTCGCATTGTTGCACTTAGGTTTGGACTAGATTTAACTTGCCATACAACGTTATAAGTATCGGCCCTTCGTGTGCCTGTGCACGCCAGAATGCCGAAGGTACCACCGCCGCGCCGCGCCGCACGAGTAGGTAGGTTGTACACAGGTACTTGAAATTATTTGAATAAAATATCACAAATAGCACAAAATAATTACCTTCCAGCTCGCATCCTCGCTTCGAACATTAAAAAGTTGTTATTCGTCAACAGACTTACCTCGCTAAGCATCATTAAAGCAGCATTGTTTACGTTCAAGAATTAATCGGATTTTTGGACTCCGGTTCACAGTTATAAGAAGACTTAAGTACACCGTAACTTAAATATACTTAAGTCATTTTAGAACAGTTAGATTGTGACTAGGTGATTAAAAAGGGTGTAAATGGATTATGCTAGGAATGTATTTAGGGCTTTATAGAATGGGGATGTTTAGGATGAATTATTCAGTGACACGTTCAGGTAACTTTTGTTTTACATGAATAAATATGCAATTGTTTAGGCGTTTAGTGTGTTTTGATGCAAATTGTTCTGTAGAGGTCTTGAGATATTTCTGGTTGTCCAGACTGCATATTTCTTTAATACCTCCAGTGTCGAAGGATTGAATACCCACATTAACTGCCAAGAATCGCTACGCGGTACGCTCTTATCCGATGCCGTGGTTTTTCTCGTATGCGGAAAGCGACGACGGCGTAGGCGCCCGCTAGGCGGGTTTCTGGCAGTGAAAGTGATAACCTTAAATTGGAGCTTGGAATGCCTTAACTCGATGACTCGATGATGCTGTGGCGCTGCTATGTCATCGTAGTGCTACGAAATCAATATCAAGTGATACATCCAGTGCCATTGATTTCGTAGCGCTACGCTCGTAGCCGATAGCAAAAATCGGTTTGTAGAAAGCATCTACGAGCGACAGAGCCTAGCGGCTTGCTAGCGGCTTCCTAGCAAGGAAAGTGTTCGTGACCATAATGTAGCGAAAAGGGCCCGTACCGGTCTAACGCATGTGCGTTGTGGTTGGCACTGAACACTTGACGAGTACCTAATTAACAGTCACAGTAATTTATCTGAATCATAACTTAACAAAAAGCAAAAGTTGCATTAGGGACACTTTTATATTTAAAAAAAAAACCTTGATTTATCCTTGGTTTCGACTAATTTTGTAAATAGCAGGAGAGCGAAATTGGTTAAACCCGCAGATCAAGACGCTGTGCTGCAAATAAATGCTCTTTTTACATAATTTTTACGTCACATGTAAAGCCGGACTTGATGTTTCAAGATGTTTCCCTGCCGGTAAAACGTAGATTCACGCCTTTATTCCCAAAAGGGGTAGGCATAGCACATGGAACTTATGTTCCAGTTCCAGTGCCACTTATACATAGCATAAAGGTGGGTAAAAAAGATCGCAGTGATAGATTGCTAGCCCATCGCCCACAACACACTTCAGCTTTACTACCTTTGTCGACTTTTCCGACACCCACGGGTAGAAAGGGGGTGGTGAAATTCTAATCCGAAACGACGCGTGGCTTCGCCCGTGTATTGCAAAGAATGCAGGGAAACCGGAATGATAAAATATATTTTGGGATTTTGTATTTTGATTTATGTGCATGTATGTGTTGTTGTGTGATATATTTTCACTTGAAATTTTTCTTATACTCTTCTCTTCCTACTATTTTGATTGTAATTGTTACTTAGTAAAACTGCACAAAGTAATTCAGTACCGCCATGTTGTGTTTACATTGTTGTTAATTGTCATGTCGTAATGTACGGCTCGTAGTGCCCGGCCCGACACGACACTCCGCGCCCACCGTTTGGACGCGGATTGTTGGATGGTCGGACGAGTATTGTCGGGCTGGACACTGCTCGCCTGTAAGTTAGAGTAATTTTTTTTTTTTCTTTTATGATGGTTCGTCATTTTTATTACTGTTTTATTTTTCATAGATTTTTTTATATTTTTTAATTTTTTGGCTTTCTCCCTTTTGTTTTATTATGTGTTACCGACTGGGAAATCACTTGATGGTTCCATCGGAAGATCAGCGCTGGCAATCGCGCCAGCACCACGCTGAGATGGAACCATTTCGTGCAACACCCTTTTTTCCATACCTACTATTACTGTTTTTATTTCTGTTGTGTGGTGTTGTCACGAATAAATGTTTTCTATTCTATTCTAAAATATAGCCTATGTCAATCCTTCAAGCCACCTGGCAGCCAAACGAAGGCTCGAAATCTGACATTGGCGGTCGATTGAATACGAGTGGAGGTGAGTCCCAATATAAATGTAAATGTGGACGCTGCCCACTCCTGTGCAAAGAGAAGACATGTCCGCAGACTTGGCAAGTGAGGAAAAGTCTATACAGGTTTTAAGCAATTTTCAGTAATTATACTACCTTGAGGACATTTTTGGGAAGGAAAAATTATGATTATAAAAGTGGGTATTTGAGGTTCTACTGGCAATGATAAAATCTTACACAAATCGACCTAGTCCCAAACTAAGCAAAGCTTGTACTATGGGTACTAGACGACGATATATATACTTATATAGATAAATAAATAGTTAAATACATAGAAAACATCATCATCTAAAGTTTCTGTTTAGCCCAATGGTTGACTGGTAGAGAATGCCTTAAGGCATTAAGTCCGCCAATTGTACTTCTATTTTTATATTTGTGCAATAAAGTTTAAATAAATAAATAAATAATAAAACATCCATGACTCAGGAACAAATATTTATGCTCATCACACAAATAAATGCCCTTACCGGGATTCGAACCCGGGACCACGGGTCACTACCAACTAGGCTACAGAGGTCGTCATATCATTCGTAAGTCCTTAATTCGATCTGTGAAGGTCAGTTTTTAAGCCGCGTTCGTCAAACATGAGAATTTTGGAAACTTAATTGTTTTTTTGGCCTGTGAGAGCCTTTAGTAATTTAATAGTGCTACATTACATGTATCGTTCGGAGCGCGCACGGGCACTGCTGCAAAAACACTCATCCTGAAGAAGAAATCCCTAAGAGTTCGAAACATGTCGCCCCTAATCCCATTAAATACGTGACTTTAACCGATAATAATTTTAAACATGTCTCACGAAAGATTAAATTTGATTGCAGTGGGTATTTTAAATCGTTGCTTACAGTACGGACACCTCTGTATAAGTCCCTCTCATCGATGCGTTCAGCATCACAAGAGCGCTCATGCATAAAGAAACTCCGCGTTTCCAACACGCGCAACATCCCCGCAACACCGTGCCGGCCACCTGCACAAACTGAATATTTTATCCCGATTGAGAATCGCGACGTGACTTTTCGGTAGTAGCCTTCGGTAGTAATGACACAAGTTTGTGTTGAGTTTTATTCGTTGAGGAATTGATCTTGTGTAACCTTGGGAAACATGAATAACGCAATTTACAGGAAAGTTATGAATGGATTATAGTCTAACTAGTTGCGACATATATTTTATCCATAAATAAATTGTTAGTGGTTAGATGTCATGTTTAGAAAAATAAACAGTTAAAAAAAAGTGCGCCAAGTCAAAGTTGTTTACATGAAATACCGTTCCGAAGACCTCAGAACTGGCAGAGATCCAAACTATCCATACTTCCATACTAATATCCATACTATCCATACTATATACTATATATACTATATACTTACTATATCCATACTAATATACTATATACTTATACTATAATATTATAAATGCGAAAGTGTGTCTGTCTGTCTGTCGGTCTCTCTGTCTGTCTGTCTGTTACCTCTTCACGCTTAAACCGTTGAACCGATTTGAATGAAATTTGGTATAGAAATAGTGTGAGTCCTGGGGAAGGACATAGGATAGTTTTTATCCCGGAAACCATCCCCCAAAGGGATGAAGTGGGGGGTGAAAGTTTGTATGGAGCTACAATATAAACGAGTTCCACGCGGACGGAGTCGCGGGCAGAAAGAGACGACAATAGAGAGATCATTCTAGGACCGAAGTTCCAATGAGAGTAGCTTGGCAGTTGTATTAATGCGACCTATTTTTTTAAGACACTTCGATAGCGTGATTCAGAACAAGTCTGATTTGAGAGTTCACAAAAATGAGGCCACATCCTTGCTGGCGTAGGATATTCAATATTTGCCACGGTGTCCCGTGTCGTGTAACCTGTTTCTCAACATATACACCCACAAAACTTAAAATGCCTCTGCTAAATAAAATGTGCTTTGTCCCTTTCTTACGAACACAAATGTCAAAGTGACAGACAAAGACAAACGAATTTTAACGCCTGTTTAGTTAAAATAGGCTTGTAGAAAGTTTATGAATACGGCCGATAGTATATAATTATATTACTCTTATCAAATAGTTGACATATATTATATGTGCCTACCGGTCCCTGCGCTAGGCGTTGCCTGTCTCGCAGGAGACCAATATGGTAAACGTTCTCGTGCTCGTCACTGACCTAACATGTCACTTTCAATCTTAGTTCAAGACAATAGAGGTGAACATTAGGTGACAATTATTAGGCATTAAGGTGTCAAGCATTGGGATGTATACCTTATTATATGATTAATGTTTAGCGCACACGGAAGGTTCCTGAATTCTGAGCTCTGTTATAAAATAAATCGGTAATCTATAACAAGCTTCTTTTTTTAGAACAAAATTACAAAATATTATCCATTACATTAGAAATTGATGAGATTGTTTAATATCCCAGAGATGTATAAGGTCTCTGAGCGTCCAGATACAATAAACTGTACTGGAAGTGTCAGAGTTAATTTCATGACAACTAGGTCTTTTCAATGGTAGCAATTGCAAGTGCTTGTATAGCAAGTTTCAATTCCCTCGAGAGAGACCGCCAGCCCTCAGACAAAAACTGTAATTAAGTCAACAACAAAACCGCGGCCAACGGAACAAAATAATGTAATAAAAATTCCAAATTTAAAGCATCTCCCACCTGCCCCGTTCCAACTTCGCTCCAATTACAATGAATTCTTTATACGCTCCGAACTTAGTCAGCATCCATGATTTTTATATTGCGAAGTTTTCGCATTACCTATGCATTGTCTGTGGATGCTTATTTAATTTTAAGGAGGGAACAGATGCTGGCCATATCAAAACCAGACTGGCCTAAGTCTCTGTGAACATTCAGGCGGATTTATCACATATAGAGTGTATACGATTAGGAGCATAATCGCGTGTCAAGTGAAACTAAGACAGACTGGTCTTCAGTAACGGAAGTTTCCGACGGTTGTTCGATTTTTAAAAGAATTGTGGAAGTATTTTTGAGTTTGTAATTAGGATTGGAATGCTGGCATGGTAGAAAAAAGGTTCTGCAAAAAAGTGTTTTCCATTGTGTAAAATGCGATACACAATGGAAGAGAAGTAGTAAAGGAGAAAGTAGTAAATGCCCAAAGGAGTCTAGTAAAAACATGATTCACTTCTTCGTTGTTCCATAAAATTTACTGTAGAAGTTCTTGTAAAAGTTACAAACAAACGCACTGAAACACCTACATCATCCTTGATTTTAAATATATCTAAATTAATTTTGAAATCCATACATTATGTAAAGGAATAAATGATACAAGTAGGCCTCAAGGACTTCTTTTTCAACGCAATATTAATGCTTCAATGGGGCTTAGTGATCATGGCCAAAATCAGGATAGTGTTCATTCTCCTGGCGTTATTCCCGGATGTGCCCCTAAAGGAGCCTGGGGTCCACTTTGACACCTAATCCTAAGTTTGGCATAGGCACTAGGTTTTACGCAAGTGACGCCAAAATCAGGATAGTGTTTTATTTAATAACGACGGTGGCAAACAAACTTACAGCCTATCTGATGACAAACAGACATCGTAGTTTATGAACGCTTGCAACTCCAGAAGAACCACTAACATATTGCCAACCCTTTATTGATTTGAAGATTCGTTGTGTAGTCGTCGTGTGTGTGTGGCTAGACGCAAATAAAGGATCACATCATCCCCAGGAGCTCTGGCCCCGTATCATAGTCGGCTTTATCACGTGATAAGTAACAAGATAGAGCGTCCGTCACTTGCTGACACCGTTCGATAGAACGAGACTGACGCTCTATCAGCTGCTACCTTGTCACTTATCGCGTGATAAGGCCGACCATGACGGGGCCTGACGACCCACCACCAGGAACTAGTACACCCAGACTAGTACTATCAGAACTATCACTCAGTGCAGTATCTGTCACTGAAAGGAACTAGTACTTCAGCTGTGGTTTAATTGTGACTGAAATATTTATTTCGTTTGTAAATTATGTAATTACTTTTGTGGTTTTTTTATTTGACATTCGTTTTTTCTAGAAACATATTAGACTAGATTAGATTAGATTGTTTTAATTCATTTTGACATGAAATTCATAAAATTAAACTAGCATGGATTCACAAAAAGATCGTCAGTGTATGAGAAAAAAAAAACAATAATAAATAATAGTCATTAAAAATCCAGTTTTAAATGAAAACAAACATGAGAAACAAAAATACTAATAATAAGGCAATAGGAACAATTTAAATACTGAATAATAAATGTCAGAATATTTACTAACAAGTAATTTTATAGATTTTTTATTAATTCTGTTTTGAATAAATACTCTAAACAATAAGCTTAAGATTATGTTTTTAACTGACGATTCGAAAGTGCTTGTTACTAGGCCTACTTACTTGAATAAATATTATTTTTAGTTTGTCTTTGTACACAACCACATACCGAAAGCTAGTTACTGAAACCCATAAAGGCTCGAACACATCAGCCATAAAAAAGGAATCAATCACAAGGGTTAAACAAAACCGGCAGAACACGAAGGTACATCTGAGATGAATCTTTTAATATCGGCGTATAAGCCTCGCTCAAATATTGGCCGCAGGAACAAAAGGGCGCAAGGCTTTATTGAAATCCGCAGTTCGGTGCCGGCCCGATCATACCTAATAACGAGATCTGGTGAGCGGTGTGAAGGAAGCTTCTATATTTTCAATTTTTGTACGGCGATCGAAAATTTATTGTGTACTAGCACTAGCTTCTGCCCGCGACTCCGTCCGCGTGTAACTCGTTTATATCGTAACTCCAAACAAATTTCCACCCCCTATTTCGGGGGATTAGTTCCGAGATAAAAACTATTCTTTGTCCTTTCCCAGGATCCAAACTATCTCCACACCTCATTTCAATCGGTTCAGCGGTTTCAGCGTGGAGAGGTAACAGATAGACAGACTGACAGACAGACACTTTCGCATTTATAATATTGCTATGGATAGTATGGATAAGTAAGTACTTATTTATTTATTTAGAGCTGCAGATGCATTGCATTTCCGCGAGGAAATGCCGCCAGCATCCTCGGTACGTCTATGCCTCGATGGCCTTTTTTTAGATTTAACTTAGTTTTAATTTTATTAAGTTAATGTTATCATCTTGTATGTATTTAAGAAAAAAAAAATGAATAGTATTTAAGTAGGTAATCAATATATCGTCGTCTAGCGTTCGTAACACAAGCTATAGCTTTTTATTTTATTAAAAATGGGAATGCGTTTGGCCATTTTCGAACCTGATGGAAAGTTAAGACATGGCTCAAGATGGATCACGCTCACGTAGAAAATGTCTGTTCACTCTTCAACTATACACATTCGAGTTCATACTAGTTGCACTGTGAGATGTAGAAATAAAATAGAGTTTTTTTTTAATTTCCAATAACTGACTCGACAAAGAAGCGAAAAATATAATTAAGGAACCTGTTCCCAAATTTTCACGAGATTCGGTTGAGAAATGTGACCTGAAGAGGAGAACAGCTGGACAGCGGGACACCAGACACCGGACAAACGATTTTCGGCCGAAGCCGAAGCTTAGAACTTCGTTCGCTTCGCTCGTTCGTTCGATTAGTTCGATTTGTGTACAATATTCGCTACAGATTCCGTCTCCACAGTCCGCAGCCCGTGAAATCGATTGGAGCGTTTGAAAAAAGGCGGCGTATCAGGAAATGAAACAAAGGTAGGTAGTTGCAAGTGTCATGATTACGCCATGTGCCGGATTAAGCGCTTCAAAGGAACGTTCTAATATCGGCTGCTGGTTCGAGGCTTGGGAGGTATATTCTTGGCAAGTTTATGACGAATAGAAATTATAATGTTGTACTTAATGAGACTGATTTCAATTTGCACTGTTGGAAGTGCTTTAAAACTAATGTTCTTAGCATTACACTAAGGCATTACCATGATGGTATTAATGAAAGTGTTTTAGATTGATTATTTACATACGTAAAACACACACGCAAGCAAATACCTAGTTATTATTACTCATCGAAATCAAATTCTTGTAGTTGAAGACGTACAGAAATGATAATGTTATCCTTTAGCTTTTACAACAGCCGCTTTAATCCTAACTTTATATAATGCAGAAACCATTGTTAAAAAAAAGTAATGGCGTAGCATAATATATAATTTACAAATACATACATACATACACATACATACACGCCGTTATCCCTAAAAGGGGTAGGCAGAGCGAGATAGAGGGATAACGAATACAAGTTTATAAATCGTGGATTAGCAAGGGATTCCTTTACTGTCATGGCATCATATTAGTTATTCGTATGCCTCTTTCTTTTAACTTATTTTATCTTGATACATTTTATTATACTCTGCGGATTTTAAGCCTACGAACAAATCCTTATATTATTTATCTTGAAACGATTAAAGACACTATTCCGAAGCCACTAAAAACACCAAACTCACCGTGTTCCATTTATCAATCAACCGATCGCCGTTTACGCCAACCGCAGATTCAAATTTCGAAGCGATCTATCAGCCGGTAAAAAGTGCGTTCCACTCAGCGAAATGAATCAGAGCATTGAGTCGAGTTAACAAGGGCATTATTCTCGCGTTTGCGTGGCCCATTAGTCATGGCGGAGTATTAATGACGGACATCTTGGCTGACTTACCTTGGGGAGGTCTAAGGTACAGGAGAAGGCTAGAGTAAAAAAGATAGCTGACGCGGGTCAGCTTGGATCAAAGTTAAACTGAGCTTGCAAAAAGAACATAATCTTAATAAAGTCAAATAAAATGTGTGACGGTGGCCTATGTATGATAGGTCGCATGTTTGGGATAAACATCCTGTCCTGCGCGCCACCCGCTTCGCATCGGAATTTAACAGTAAACATTATATTATTCATCATTATGGACTATACAGTACAATAGGTAATCTTGTTATGACAAACAGAACATTGAGTCGAGTTAACAATGAAAGGTCAAAATAGAAAGGCTCTTACTTGTATTAATTACTAAAGTAATCAAATAGAAGTAAAGAAATAGACAGACCAGAATAAAGTTGCAGCAGATGCATCATTACACGCAAGAATAAGGAAGGCGTCTGTAAAAGAAGAAGGTTGTGCGTATCATTTTAGTTATACGTTTTTTGCCTTTTTAGAAAATACATAATAACATGTAAAAGTGTAATCATATCAGTGACGCCAACCGTACCAAAAACTTGACAGAACGCGGATTTCTAAGATTAATATAGATCTCTCCGTTCATCACTTTGACCTCAAGGTACTCCCACAATATTCCGTGCAACTTCGAACCCTATTACCGTCCCCCTAACAGTCCGAATTCCGAACAACACAATGGTTTCTAAGCAGGTTGTTCGACCATTCGTTACAATTTTTCTTTGTCACAAAGGGACGTATTTGGGCAGAATTAATTTACCGGGTTTGAGTTATTAAGAGCACTCACAGGTGTTTACTCGAAGGGTGAGTGAAGAATTATATGGGATTTAGGGATTTCTTTTATCCCGTTAAAGAATGAAAGTGTGATTAATGAACGATTTGGGATTTCCTCACTTGAATTGTTACTGGCGCAGTCAGTAAGATGTTGGGGGTGGGAAAAGGTGAAACGGGATTTCTTCAATATTGTTTTGTTTAAAATTAACAACATAGCATAATCTTTTAGGACTTTAATAAATTTTTATTTTTTATTTTTATGTTTATTTATTCTAATAAAATCTGAATTAATGTTAATAATGACTACCACTTTTAGTAGTTAGTTTCCTTGGCCTACAAAGCTGGAGGGGAGGTCCTGGGTTTAAATTCTGGTTTAGGACATTAATTTGATTGTTCTTGCGCCATTGATCTTTTCTATGTATTTATTTAATATATACATATCGTCGTCTAGTACCTAAGTTCAAGTTTTGCTTCGTTCGGGACTTAGTAGATTTGTGTAAGATTGTCCCCATATATAATTTAATGATGTCAACCTCAAGCGAAAATACCCAAGTCAATATTAATTGGAAAACAAAACGATAATTTCACCAAAAACTCGAGACTACAGAAAACCTTAACTAAAATGAAGAATTTAACAGTCTATTTGCTATCCTCCCGACACCCTAACAGGTAGCGTTTGCAAAAACAAACTTTGTGTTCGATGTTAATTGAATAGTTGTAAATAAACGTTTAATGACTAATGACTGGGGCCACCATTTTCGTATGGATTATTTGGCAGCATAAAACATATACTAAAATAAATCACGTCTAACGTGTTTTCTAACTCAAATCAATCTAAACTACTTAAACCAACTGCCTGTCCAAATAAATAGACACCTATTTAGTTTTACTAAGTATACTGAAATTTGCATTATCTAGATCGACTATCGAAAAAGGTGAGAATTTCCAAGCAGTACACTGACGCTTGCTGACGTTACAACAGACAAACAAAATTAATTGTAAATTCACAACCTCACCTGTCGCCGTAACGAGATGTCTTCCTGTTTTCTTCATAAAGAAGCCCTAAACGAATTACAGCTACGGAAGACTGAAGAAACTTATAAATAAGTCTACATTTTGTCGAATACCTAATCCGAGGAGGCACTAGAGGTAGATTTAAGCAAATGCATTCAAATATAAGATTAATAGAAGAGAGTCATGTAAGATTCTGATCCATATCTTCGGTTCAGGTGAGTGTAAGGATCTTGATCAATGATCACTTATGAATTTTGTAGTCCTGACGGTGGTGTGGCTTAACGCCTTCTGACGAGTAGCCGGCATCGCCGTCGCAACCTATCCATAACCGCGGCTTTAAAGATCAATATGTCCACCTAGTAAGTTAAACGAACGAGTGAAGTGAACGAAATATTCGTTTCAGCTTGGGACAAAATTCTTTCGTATAAATGAAATGTTCGTATTAAAAAAATGTCCAGAAGTCCGGCTCTTCTCTACCGCATTTCTCAATCGATTGTCTTGAAGTTTTGCGAGCAGGTAATTATATTGAAGTTTTTGACGATTCAGTTTCTCGAAATTAAAAATAACAAGAAATAGCTGTTTAAGGCAACCAATAAAACTGTCCCGCTTATCCGCCTTGCGGGTCACGACAATCATCACGGCCGACTGCCCGACCCCATCCGACACATGTCGAAGATGGCCGACGCCGTAATACATCAAGATCATCATCAGATCGGTAATCTCACCTGCCCGGTCCGGCCGGGTCGGGGGTGACACGCGTTTGGTTCGGGTATTAACGATAATACCTTGAGGCAGGGTCTTTTTGTGTTATTTATCGAAAACATAAACCGGTCTAATCCCGCCAAGGTCTTGTTTTCCTTTCCAAAGTTCAGGTGGCAGTCGCTTTCGTACAACTAGTGTCTTGGTGTCTCCGGGCTGGGTGGTCGTCACTGTGTAGTATACAACAGACAATAACACTAGGAGGATGATGATGGAGTGGAGGAATTAATGAAGTAACTGTTTCATTAAGGCTTGTTTTTAAACCGGCGGTAATCGTCAAGTTACGTCACTTATCCAATTATATGGGACCTTTGACAGTTTTGAATGGAAATATGCGGACGTCATAATTAGTGGTTGATACAACCGCCCTAAGCTGATATTTGACAACTGGCATAAGTACTTATGCAAGTTTGGCGACCATAGATTATGGTACAGCCAGGTACAGAAGTAGCTACTAACTCATTATAAATTCAGCACTTTGTCCGCATTCTTATACTATGCTGCCAGCGATTGTATTATTGATCCTGGCCTGATATTGCGACGGAAAATGCCAATTAAAATTCCAGATATAGCTAATTTATTAAATATAAGTTATTATTTTTAGCTACGGTAGTCAAACGTCGGTCTATTCGATTTGTGGGACAGTGTGTGTAAAAAAAAAAGTAAGAAAAAGATTGTCATCATAAGTAGATGGTAGCGATGAACTTGGTTGATTTTATTTTTTGACGGAAACTTTACGATCCAATTACTTGAATAGCAAATTACACCGACTAGAAAGAAAATACACGTTTTCTACTAAACTTAATTCTAGTAGATAGGTATCCATCGACAGTGTCTTGAAAGCAAACGTCCAACTTACAATATCATTAAAATTCCTCTCCACAAACACCCGACGTCATCTATCTTTCACAAACTTTACCGCAACTTCACCTGAAGCTCGCAGTTTTAATGAAAAAATAATTTCAATTTGCTTCGGGGAGGTTCGGGAGCGTCGGTGCCCTGGGCGAAGTTAAAAATATTTAAACTTTATTGTAACTGGATAGGGTTCAATATTGGTCGGTCAGTTTTGTGTTGCCGTTTGTGCCGACTGCCTCTGATATCATTACCTTCGCATATTTGAGCAAACGACACTTCTAAACATTCTTTGTGTTTTAACGTGGCCTTTGTAATTTCTGAACTTCTCATCGATGTGATGAATACATTTTTATTAAACTGACGGGCCTGGTATGTGATACAGAATACATATAGTGTAATTTATTAAATATAAAATTATCATCAGACGTCACAGTTTGGCGAGTTTATATGAAAGGTAAAAAATGAAATTTCTTTTTTTTTTAATAAATAAATGAATAAAAATAAAATAATAACTAGCTTCTGCCCGTGACTTCGTCTGCGTGGACCTGGGATAAAAAAAATCCTATATTTTTCAACTGTCTTCGCGCAAAATTTCATTCAAATCGGTTAAGCCTCTTAAGCGTGATTAGTAACAAACATCCAAACATTTAAACATACAAATTTTCGCATTTATAATATGACTAGGATTAGGATTAATTATAATTATAACTAGTAAAAGTGATTAAGTAGTGGAGTAACGTATGATAGCCGGGTGAAATAACATTTCACGGTCACAGGGCTGGTGAAAGGAGATGCCCAAAGTTTGCTCTGAATGTTGGTTTTATGTTCTAAGAATACCATATGCTTTTAGGATTTTGTTAGG
This sequence comes from Epinotia ramella, assembly GCA_947578815.1. Taxonomy (NCBI): domain Eukaryota; kingdom Metazoa; phylum Arthropoda; class Insecta; order Lepidoptera; family Tortricidae; genus Epinotia; species Epinotia ramella. Next base: position 28,678,599 of record OX388205.1, read on the forward strand.
AAATAATCTTGCATAAATATTAACCTATTACGGGCCGTGATTGGCGTTAATTCGGTTAATAATTTGTAAGTACTTACATGTGTCAAAAACATACGGGCCCTTTTCGCTAAAATACTAAATGTGGACATTGGACCTTAATACAGTCAGGGCCCATGACGACACATATGTGCATATGCATCAGACCGCCGTAGTCGCTTTCCGCTACATACGAGGAAAGCCACGGGATCGGCTACGAGCGTAGCGCGTAGCGATTCTTGGCCCTGAATGGGTTAAGCTGCTTCCGACTACGGCGTAGCGCTACGAGGGTAGCGTGTCGTAAAATGTTGGTTACGTTTTAGGAATAAAAACGATATTTTTAGATGTTTTTTGTGAAATTAGATCTGGTATATAATTATAAATATGTAGTCTTAACTTTGATGACGAACTCATAGAAAAACCCCTAAAAGAGGAGGTGAAAAAATCGGCGCCATCCCGGAAACAGACGACGGATACTTTTCATTTTAAATGCACACCTTAATCTTTACGAGATCTAATTGTAGGAGCGCTCTGGAAATTAATTATTCGAATTAAGGCCTCCGTCATACCTAGCTGGATAAAGCGCAGTCGAAAAAATGGTGTGTTTAATCCATTATCGTGCTTTTAAGTACATAGTTAAATGTTTACAAATGATACTCTTCTCTACCAATCCTTAAATCAAATAAAATATTATTCAGTCAAAGCAATTCTAAAAATTGGTTGGTAATGGCATATACATATACATTTGTAGACTTTGTTGTTTTTGTACACGGTATATAAGTTTGCCTATTTCGTTCTACCTACCTTCCTCTCAATTGCTCAAGGTCTGCTGGAAGAGATCCCTTATAGGGATAAGTTCGCCTTTGTACTGTGGGATGGAAGATTGATGTATGCATGGAACGGAACGGTAAGAAAGGACAGTGTGATACGTGTGAGCGAGAAAGGGATAGAATGAAGTTAGGTTACTTTACTTTTAGAGCAATGGCCGACGACTGTAATGGAGAGTAATTTTGGGTTTACAATTAAATTAAGTTTTTAACGATCTCGCTTACATTATTCATCTCCCGCAGTCCCACATTTTGGGGGCTCGTCCGGGATGCGAGTAGAGGAATAAGTAAGTGGATGTAAGAACTGTAACGAATTTTCGCGACCGTGCGTGAACGAGGTTACCGCGCCGGTCCACGTGAATCGAAGACGACGATTGTACGACGATACGACGAAAACGATGGCACCAGATACGCCGAGCAAGCAACGAGGTACCGGCTCGAACGCAGGTCTAGATACGGAAGAAATGACGGCACGCGGCATGCTGCAGTATACCGAAGCTCTCGTGCCGAGGTTCAGCGGCCAAGATAAATCGTACACGGTGTCCACATGGACGAAGGACATTGACGAGAATGGCGAAATATTCGGTTGGACTCCGACGCAACGGCTTCTAATTGCACGAAGGTCTCTAATTGGTACTGCTGCGTTGTGGTTACGGTCGGAGAAATTGCATACCAAATGGGATGATTTGAAAGAGGCCATCAAAAAAGAATTCCCAGACTCTATAGACAGCAAAACTATCCACGAGCTGATGAGCGCTAGACGTAAGGAGGAAAGTGAGTCATGCTTAGATTACATGTTTGCTATGAAAGCGCTAGGGAAACAAGGCAAGATGGCAGACTATGTGGCTGTTAAATACATAGTAGACGGTATTCAAGATGCTGAAGTGAACAAAATTATGCTTTATGGTGTTAAAACTTATTCTGATTTAAAAGAGAAGCTTGCAATCTATGAAGAAATGAAGATGAAGTCGAAACAGAGCGAACGACGAATTATTAAATCTCAACTCAGTACACCAGCTATGAACTGGAAGCGCTCGCTGTAATAGAAGGTGTGACGAAGTTCCGACACTATCTGTTTGGCAGATTTTTCTATATTGTGACTGATTGCAAGGCATTTGAGTTGACGCTAGAGAAGAAGGACCTGGTTCAGTCTACACGAGTGGCACGATGGGTAATATTGTTACAGGATTACACATATAAAGTTATACACCGTAGTGGTACAAGGATGAGACACGCAGATGCATTAAGCAGGAATCCGTATATAGCAATTATCAGATCTGACTTGCACAGCGATATTCTTCGAGCACAGGAGAGTGACGAAGGCCTTAACGCAATAATAAAGATTTTAAATCAAGGAATGCCCTACAAGGACTACAACTTGCACAATGGCTTACTCTACAAAGGAACAGAGCAACGACTTGTCATTCCAATGAAGATGGAAAACGAGATCATAAAGAGAGCTCATGACCACGGACATTTCTCAAAGAAAAAGACATTAGAATTGGTAAACAAGGACTACTATATTGACAAGATGGAAAAGAAAGTAGTTGACTATATAAACACGTGCATACCATGCCTTTTGGCTGGCAGAAAAGAAGGAAAGAAGGAAGGATATTTGAATCCCATAGACAAAGGAGATGTTCCGCTGAGCACATTACATTTGGATCACGTGGGTCCCATGACGGAAACAAAAAAGCAATACAATCATATTTTGACCATGGTCAAAATATGATTGTATTGCTTTTTTGTTTCGTGACTTTGTGAAGGCATCGATCATGATCGATGCCTTCACAAAGTTTGTATGGCTTTTCCCTTGCAAGAGTACATCGACGGCTGAAGTGTTGAACAAACTCAGGGTACACCAACAAATATTTGGGAATCCAGACAGGATTATTACAGATCGGGGTACAGCATTTACGAGCCATGACTTCCACCAGTATTGCGAAGAGGAGAACATTGAATGTGTACATATAACTACTGGAGTGCCGCGCAGCAACGGTCAGGTGGAGCGGACACAGAAGATTATTGCATCTGTGCTTACCAAGCTATGTATTGAAAGTCCAGGGCTATGGTATAGGCACGTAGGTAAAGTACAGATGGTAATAAACAGCACCTACCAAAGGAGTGTAGGCACTACTCCATTCGAAATGTTAATCGGACGTAAGATGAGAGGGCGTGACGAAATAGAAATCTATAGCTTACTACAACAAGAAGAAAAGGAGCAGTACGCACACGACAGAGAAGAGCTGAGAATAATAGCTAAACAACAGATACAGAAAGTACAAGAAGAAAACAAAAGAAACTATGACAAGAACAGGAAGGACAGTCCGAAGTACCGTGAAGGTGAAATGGTTGCTATAAAACGTACCCAATTTGGACCAGGTTTGAAATTAAAACCTAAATACCTAGGACCATATCGCGTCACAAAAGTGAAGAGGCGTGACCGATATGATGTGGAGAAAGCAGACCCACAAGCTGAGGGGCCTCAGAAGACCTCCACCTCCGCAGACCATATGAAGAGATGGCCAGACATTGCTGGAGACAGTGACTAGTCTTGGTAAGTCTTTTTAAAGTGTATGTGAATGAATGTAAGTGATGAATGTGTATGGGTGTGACAGTACGAACTCATTGCATTAAAATGTTATATTAGATAAGTTGAATTTCCTGTGTCATATTTCGGTATTCACGCTCGAGTAGCAATAGCTCATTATGTTTTTACGTTATATACCTACATGCAGTGATACAAACCTGTTATTTTTTTATATATCGTCCCAAAATTGGAACAGAACGTGTATTATTACAGTATTAATGATGTTTTTGTTTAATACATTTTCCAGTATATATAGCGTAGCATGATGTTATTAGTAGTTGTTACGTCACTCTTATCTTTAGGTATGCAATATTATGTAGCATGTTATCAGGGTTTGCGCTGAAGAGTGGAACTCGTAATGTGTTGTCTGAGGGCAGACAAATAGTGTAGGATGGCCGAATGTGGGATGGAAGATTGATGTATGCATGGAACGGAACGGTAAGAAAGGACAGTGTGATACGTGTGAGCGAGAAAGGGATAGAATGAAGTTAGGTTACTTTACTTTTAGAGCAATGGCCGACGACTGTAATGGAGAGTAATTTTGGGTTTACAATTAAATTAAGTTTTTAACGATCTCGCTTACATTATTCATCTCCCGCAGTCCCACAGTACTTTGATCTATTGTGTGACATGTATATTCCTTAACCTGTTATTGTGTACAATAAATTGCTTACATACATATATACATATATAACGTGAACGAACACGGTAAAATCTGTAGCTAGAGCAACACTACAGGCCAGCATCAAGCCCAGGACCGAGCAGCTTGGAGAGTGATGGTGAAGAGCGCCCACGGCCGCCACGTCCCTCAGCCATGAGGATACGACAAGGAAGAAGAATAACGTGATACTACACATACAAATAATCATAAACATAAACTTTGAGGTAGCGCGTAGTGAATGTACATACTCGTATGCTATAGTTGTAGCGTAAAAAATACAAAATTGCAGCGCCTCGTCTGTCACCGCCCTAACCGCCGACAGCAGATTCAGCGCAGTCGACTCTTAATTAATTGGCTTGCATTCGTTTGCATGAATTACTCGGAATATTCAGGTACGCACCCTTTTTTCCCCGGTCTCCTCTAAAGGGCTAAATAAGCAGATACTGAGGGGATTGGCGTGAGGTCTTTGTTAATTAAAGCAGTTCTAATACACGTAACATAAGGTATTTAGGGGACGAGTTATTTTTCATCCTACTAATATTATAAATGCGAAAGTTTTGATGTTTGCATGTTTGGATGTTTGTTATACAAAAACGCAAAAATGACTGAACGGATTAAGATAATGTCGTTTGATAATGTCTGGTCTTTTTTGGAGTAGGTAATGAAAATTGTAGAAATATTTATATATTACTTCACCAACAAGAGCCCCATCCGCTTTGACATCCCATGATTTCGCATATGCACTAGTTTTACGAAAGCGACTACCCTCTGACCTTCCAACTCAGAGACAAAATAGACCTTATTGGGATTGAATCGGTTTCCGCACGATGTTTTCCTTCACCGAAAAGCTAACGGTAAATATTCCGTACTTAAGTTCCGTAAAAATCATTGGTACGAGTCTGGATTCGAACCACGACCGCCGCTTGACAAGCCACATGCCTGGACCACTAGGCTACCGTAGCTTTTTTTACACATGTCAAACACTGGGCAACGTCAAGGTCTAGTACGTTTAGCTTATCTACTCTCCACAGAATAAATGTATGTAGGTATGCCTCAATAAAGACATAACGACAATATTATTCATACCCAAACGTCTCCAAACAAAGCCCTCCAAAATATTCATACAGATTTTAATCTCGAAGTCCGGAACTCGGAACAGGTGGTAATCCAAACAACTTTGTCGCCGCGGGCCGACGTCTGACACCCGGCAAACATGACTCAGGTGATCTCCGGGGAAAATAACGTTTCGTAAAGGTGACGGGGAAACGAGACACTTAGAGAGAAAGAAAAAAAACTTACCTTTATAACGAAACAAATTATTTTATTTAATATTTTTTGTTTCGTGTTATTTTTAACGAGGAAGTTACCCCAATAATTTTTTAAACGATATGATACAGAGAGAAAGAATATAATGGAAAAATAAACCATCTTCGTCTGTATCCCCCGACAGGATTCGAACCTGCGACCTTTATTTTAACGCTGGACTGCTCTACCAACTGAAAATTACCAATTAAATAATTTGTTTCGTTATAAAGGTATAGTGTCCAACAGCGCCATCTCTCTCGCTAATCCGAAACTACCTGATGTAGTTCGATTAGAATGGAGCGGGCGCATAGCTCGCTCATTAGAGTGGTGCCAAGGCTGTGAACAAGTCTTTCAAGAGGACACAGAGAGGGTGCTAGTCTTAGCGGAAATGTAATTGAAAAATACACATCTTCCGTCACTGTCCTCGTAGCTCAGTTAGTAGAGCAGTCTAGCGTTAATAGAAAGGTCGCAGGTTCGAATTTATTTTTCCATTATATATTCTTTCTCTCTGTATCATATCGTTTAAAAAAAAACTTGCCTGCTTATCTATATACATAGTACTTACTGTAAATTCTTATAATAACTATGACGTTCCTATACACTACTAATGTACCAATACCAACTCAATTATTCATAAACATTTTATCCGAGTTAAAATAAGTAGCATTTCAGCATGGCTTTATCGAGATAATTTAGAACGCTTTAGAACTGAAGATATTCATGAAGTTGACTGTTCTCTTACGTGTACAAATTTACAGACAGACAATCTTACACACATCGAACTAGCCCCATAGTAAGCTCAAAATGACGTCAATGTGTTGCGAGCGCTCTCCACACGCCCCGATTTTGCTATAAAACTACTGCGCGACATCATCATATTAATTAAATAGGGAGTATTCAAATACATAATTATAATTGACCCTTCGTGTTTAAACAACAAACCAGCCAACTCCTTTTTCCATGAAACCGTAATCATTTTCAGGAAAAAATAAGAAAGTTACGGATTTTACTAGTAATAGACAAAAGTTACGGATTACCCTTGTACATGATATTGTTTTAATCAATCAATGAATAAGATCTCCCAAATGGCCCCAATGAGGATCAGAACTGTGTAACATTTGAGCTCCCCCTTCAAAGTTCTAAGTCTGAAATCGTGTTTGATCCGGTTAGAGCACCGAGCCGGATTAAACCGGTCCACCTGACTCCACTGGCTAACACTACAACCCGGTAAACTGCATGCGCATGTTTGGATTGTTTGTCATCCTGACTGGGCGGAGCGGAATCGGTAAGAGGTATTTTTTAAATTGACGTGAGCTTACTGATGTCGCACTGCACGGCTGTCACAAGACGGCGCGTGAGTTTTCGCGCGGCGAGATAGACAAACCATCTCTTTCTAAGTTCTAATTAGAAAGCGACGGATAGTCTATCTCGCCGCGACATCGTTCGCCGTTTTGTGCTAACCGTGCTAATTTCCTCACTTTTCGCTAGCTTTACTGTCAGTATTACATTTGCGCAGTAATTAATATCCCCCGCGGAAGCGAGGCAGTGTACTTGCAGTACCACCTCGCTTGCATCCCGTGCCAACCACTCGTTTAAATGTAGGCAGTACATAATCGGTACTGACTCAACTGAGAGTTGTCACTGACAGATGGCGGCTAACTGTTATCGTACTGGATGAGGATTAAGATCGTACAGATTATTTTGAATTTTATATTTTTACCGATAATTATCTTAAAATTAACAATTTAATAAAAACAAACTTTTCAATGCGTGTTTTAAAAGTGCTCAGTGTTGGGTTATTTTAGTAGTTAAAGGACCAAAAAAACGTTTATTTCAGACAACCAGGGGACCTTCCCATAAATGTTAAAATTATGGTTGGTATGATGATATTATATACCTATAGGTATTTACTTGATCACTAGTGTTAGTTATGTCAAACAAAACTATGACACTCACGTGTACGAGGTGACTATCGAGTGTACTTTAGTCCACTGTATTAGAAGCTGACTGTACCTACAGCCTGTCAGCTATAACGTCAAATATCAGAAAAAAATGCTAGCTATAAATGTCAGATATCCGGTTTCACCCCAGCACACCACTGATCTGGGCCGGACTTGCCCAGCACAGGTTACCGGAGAGATTTATGGTCGCCATGCTTAGCCTGATCTGTTTAGATACGTGCAAGTTTTAACCCGTGTGACAGGCTGGGACATTAGTGTCCAATACCGTCGCGTTGCGGTTCGGGCCATAAATGGTTTTCACTGGTTTAGTGTTTTACTTTGTTTTTCTTTCTAAATTATATGTGTGGACATGTTATAGACCAAACTTGTAATCGTAATGTACCTAACTGATTGCTACCTGATTGATACGGTTGCTCTGGGAAAACAGGAAAGTAACATTTTCAAATACATTTGAGGCGGGTTTCTCGGTGAATTTACCTCTATTTTATTTTTTACTATGTCTGGTGAGCAATAAAAAATATTTGTATTGTATTGTATTGTTTCTTATGAAAAAGATGACTCTACCAAGTTACATATTTCATAAGGAAAAATACAAACATAATATCGATCCTGAATGTGATAAAACCTACTTTATTCTTTATTCAAATGATATCATGAATTGGAAATCTAAAAGTTATCTAAAAATTATTAACGTCCCGTAATGTATGATACCTTCGTAATGAAAATACCCCTTTCGTCTTTTGTCTATACAAAAATGGTTTATGCCATAAGAACACAGTTCTACGGACTACGTCGTAGCTCCCGTGTAGCACTGGAAGTTTAACACATTCAGTGCCAACGATTGCGATGCGCTACGCTCGTAGCCGATCATCGATCATTGTTAAGATATAATTTATGTTCATTTATTGATTAATATGAAACGTAAGATGTTATATCTACCCAGAGCATCATTATTATATTGACTTTTAGAAATTAATTTTGCACGCCTAATAAAATTGGTAAGTTAGACAGGGAGTTTGTTATTATAATTTATCAACTTCTACTTGTAGCTGCAATGTTTTTATTTTATTTGAAACTTTGAATTCGGTTTATCTGCTTTGTAGAGGAATGCACCTACAAGCTGGGTGCTCAGCCAATGGATTCCTAACAATGGAAGTATATGATAGAAATTTCTATTGAATAATATAAATCGCAACACTGATTTTTCAATACTTCCCGTGAAGTATTTACTCGAGTGCAGTGCAGCAGTTCGTGAAATAAGAGTGAAATTGTGTGTTTAGACGAACCGCTCGCCCCGCTGCGCGGCATTTGTCACATTCCGCGCGTAGGGAGGACACTTATCGATAACGATAGATTTCATATATGATGCAAGAGTATTGGCCGTCTTTTATAAATAGTTACACTCTACTGGACTGGCCCCTATTTCGCCAACATGACAATTGTTATTCGACAATGATAATTAGATGTACATCACAGGGGCGACAAGTAAGGGTGGTCGAGTGACAACTTCGTTACGTAACGACCCACCAATGTACAGTCGAGGAAACTGAATGTCTAACACTTTTCGACCTTAACGTCATTCAAATAGAGTACGAGTAGTAATAGTGTGTTGAGTGTGACCAAACCTTCATTTTCCTGGACCGTAAATCTTATTGAAATTTTACATGTGGATGAAATAAACTCAAATTCAAAATAATCTTTATTCAAGTAGGCCTATCAAAAAGCACTTTCAAATTATTGTCAGTTAGAAACATAATCTTAAGAGGCTGACAAGACCTAATTTTGTTGAAATTGATGTTATTTAAGCAGTTTTTCAAGAAAAACTATTTTGTTCTAGCACATCCAAAAAAAATGTTAATATTCACCATATTTTAAAGACCGTGGGCGGGCTGGATACATAATTGGACGAAATCGGTTTAGTAGAAAATAATTGCAAAGATTGGTCTTTAAATCATCATTAAACGTTTCTATGTCTTTATTTTTTTGACGTATGGGTCTGCAATTAAAATCACGAAGTCAACATATTCATACCTAAACCGCTAACGAGTCATATTTCCCAAATAATCCACCTTTTTTTATTTAAATATTTATGTAATATTATCTTCAAAAACCGGGCCGCCCAGTAACACTCGCTCTCGTTTACTCCGATACAAATAGACAGTTTGTGCGCTATCCCGAATCCTCAAGGGCATTTTAGTGTTGACAGCGTCTTAAGCTAATTTCTTAGAGCAATTTATTAAACATAAATAATATAAATTGTATTAAATAATAATTGTAGAAAAAAAAATTGTCTAGAATGTTTCTAGAAACAAAATCTAATGTCAAATACGAGCCAGGTGTGCCGTTTCATGACTTCTGGTGTCATAATGGTGTGATGTCATAGTAAGTAGTTTTGTGTAAGATTGTCCCCTAATATTTATTTATTTATTTATTTATAATAAAATTAAAAACATGTAACAGACATCCCACGGACACGCATAGTTTGTCAAGTCAAGATAATGGTCAGATAAGCACAGATAAAGATAGTTCAACTCATTATTGCGCGTGGGAGTACGCATTCGTGCACTCGTGACTGCCGCTGTTTGGGTACATGTGCCTGTAAAGACGACTGCCGTCACTGCCACACTAATCAAACCTGCATAGCTATCTGTAGGTGATTTTTTTGTCAAAGTACATGACAAAATGTTACCGGTTGAATAAAGTAATGGTTAATACGTCATGACTAAATGTTTTACAATTATTGGTTTTCATAGGTATTCCATCCACAAGCAGTATATTAACCAATGCGTTCTTAAATTTTAAGCCACTTAATATTTAAATCTAGCAATCTCTCAATCTTGAAAAGTACCTTTGCAATAAATAAAAATGTTGGTACCTAAATAGTTATATACCAGGACCATTTTAAATAAAATGTGTCTACACAAGTATAATGCATAGGTACTAAAACAATATAACAACAACAAGAATACTATTTGTAATAAATCATAATATCATATCGATATTTATTTAATCGGCAGTGTCCCCGCCCTACCGACACACGTTGAGTTATGCAGTCTGGCGTCTAGCGAATATCGATGAATTATTGAGCTATTTACATTACATCACTACGCGAGCTTGAAATATGCTCAGTGCCGAGCCCACCTGAGCGGAACGCTGCTTGTGACATTTATTATAGTTTTCGGATGAAACATGAAGTTTGCTTAGAAGTTCAGACTAAGGCTTTTCAACGATGGCTGAGCTATGCTATGTTTCAAGTTGGTCAAGATTGTATAGAGGTGAATGTATACTTTCGGCGAAGGAAAACATCGCGAGGAAACTGGTCTCATATTGCAAGGTCTAATTTTCCCTCTGGGTTAGAAATTCAGATGGCAGCCGAATCTAAGACACTGCCAGGAATCGCTACGCGCTACGCTCGTAGCCGATCCCGTGATTTTCCCCGTATGTTAGTGGAAGTGTTAAAACTAGTGCCTATGCCAAATCTCGGCATTAGGTGCAAAAGCGAACCCGACCGGAGAACAGCTCCTTTAGCGTACAACCGGAAAAACGCTAGGAAGATGATGACTAAATGAATATTTCGTTGTCCGCCGATAGACCAACACCTTTTTTTCTAGAACGGAGGTATCAAGTTGAACTAATATCAAATACTCAGAGGGGTAGTCACGTAACGTTTTGTACGCGCGTTAGGACAGTTCCACTGTCATTTTTCCATATAAAAATTGACATTTAGATCTACCTAACGTGCGTAGTACAATACGTTACGTGATCGACCTGCAGGTATACAGTAACTACGAGCTGTGAAAAAATCGCAATCAAAAGATCCGCCGTTTAATCAGATATTTAAATCGAAAGTTCACAGGTTTTTAGTTACCATTCGTTCGTTTTACTAGTTCAGAACTTCAACTAATGTAATTAACTAATATACTGTATTAACTAATGTTTACACGATTAAGGTCGCTTAACAGGAAAAAGAACAAAAGAACCACCTGCCCGTGGGTAAATCACAAATAGTTAAAACAAATGAAACAACAAAAAAATCAACACTAAACCTCAGGAGTAAAACGCCAAATGTTCCTAAAAAAAACACGTAAAAGATCACTTCAAGGTAACTGACGGAGACGGATGCCGCGGATGCCGCGATACACTATCTGACGCGGTGGAATGGAAGCCAGGATGGGTTTTGTTTTGATGGCCAAGGTAAGATTGGAAAAAAGGGAAGTTTAGAGTTGATTGATGAATTTAGTTTTGAAGTCGCCTACTCTGCAAAAGTCACCTTTCCAGGAATCCTACCGGAAATATTGATGGAAACATCGACTCTGGACCAGCTATGTGGATAAGACGTAAAATTCGAAACGTTTTTTTATAGATAAATAAATAAATAATAAATTTAAAATATTTGCGGACAATCTTACACAAATCGAACTTGTCCCAAACTGAGCAAAGTTTGTACTATGGGTACTAGACGACGATAAACTAAAAAATACTTATGTAAAGAAATAAATACTTAAATACATAGAAAACATCCACGACTCCGGAACAAATATTCGTGCTCATCACACAAATAAATGCCCTCACCGGGATTCGAACCCAGATCCTCTTGCTTCGTAGGTAGGATCACTGACAACTAAGCTAAAGTGGTTTTGCTATGTCTTGTGTTGTTATATTATTTAAGGTCCAGTTTCATAAAGATGCGTTGGACCAAATATTAGATCAAATTATAGTATTATTTTTTGACATTAATCGAAATAAGGTGGTAATGGATCTTTATAAAAGCGGGGGGGAGGGTTTTTTAAATTAGCGTGTTGGCTGTTGTAGACAAAAAAAAAATGTTAGGCGTTAATAAATTGTCTTTCATTTTCCTCACTTTTTATGTCACCCGTAAGTTTATTATAGATCTTGGTCAAAGTTAGAACTGGTCCTATATAATAAAGGAGGTCGTGTTTTAGCGAGACTTTACGTACCTTGTCGCAAACACACTAAAAGCCAACCTCAAATGTATCACCTACACACCGGTTCACTTCCCAAACTGCCCTCACGTATACCATTACCTCCAAACTAAACGATCGTCGGACCTCATTACCGTCTTACCCCCCGGGGGGAGAGGGGGGGGGGGTAAGTGACTCCGAACGGAAATAAAGGTGCATGCGACTGGAGGTAATGTTAATTGAATTTCTGCAGACGCTTGCGGTTAGGGATGGGGGGTGGCGATAAATGGTTTTTATCGTGCCGTGGACGAAAGAAGTATGGTTAGAGTCAACTATAGAGTCCCAACAATAATGTGGCAAATGAAAAAAAACCTCAAGCTGGTAACGCGATATGCATAGTGACATGATACTCATAAACGGCTAGTGGCACTGTGAGCTGTGGAACTCGCGACCGTCTTTTTAGGGTACCGTAGACAACAAAGAACCCTTATAGTTTCACCATGTCCGTCCGTCTGTCTGTCTGTCTGTCTGTCCGTCTTCGGCTTAACTCAGTAACCATTACATCTAGAAAACTGTAATTCGGCATAGGTATATAAATCAATCACGTCAAATTTTTTTCAGGGTAACTCCCCTACACCTAAAGCGGGGATGTAATTTTTTTTCTCGTTAAACCCATGATGTGGGGTATTGTTGGATAGCTCGTTCAAAACTATTATGGGTTTTCAATAACCATTTTTGAAATTAGTGATTCGTTTGCGAGATATTGGGCTTTAAAGCCCTAACTTTTGTTCGAGTCATGTGTCGCCCCCCCTGCCGGCTAAATGGCTACTACTGGGGATGTGAAAAAAAATCGTGGTAGTAGTACATATAATGAATTTAAAAGGAAAACTATCACGAACAAGAAGGCATAAGTAGTTACCGAGTAGGTAATAGTCGACGAACTTAATGTGTACTTGGAAAGGCCAATTGTACAAATTCGGCCGATGCAACCGCACCACACGTCGATGTAACTAAGACAAGCAACTACGGAACCCTACACTGCTCGTGGCCCGACACGCACTTGGCCGGTTTATTTATTTATTTTTCATTTCGAATTGAGTTAACTTCATAGTTGACAAGAACACGAATTCGCGCGTTTCGTTTTCTTGTAATGCCTTTCGTAATTTCCATTGCTTTATGATCAGGTTGTTCAAGTATTTTTATAGGTAAAGTAGTAGTTCGATGTTGATTAAACTTAAATTAGACACTCTTAGATATCTTACGATAAATAGTAGTCCCAACACTACCATCAGGCGGCAAGTGATACCCACGGCCGACGCGTTGTACGCAAGATTAAACGTCACAAACCTTCGGATATTTCTGCCAGAGCCCGGCGACCACCCCACCTATGCACCTGCAACCACCTTCTACACAAAGCATTAGAGTTCAAAATTCTTAACGTCAAATGTACACACAACTTTGCACGTCAACAATTCCAATGCAGTTGAGATTGACTTTATTGCATTAAGCTTAAGGTATAAAGTGGTTTGTTTATATGGTAGGAGTTGGTTTGTCTGGTAGCAGTCACCCGCAGTGAACGACTTATGACATCGCCTGTAATTTTTAAAGACGACGGTAATTTCTTGTCTGTAATTGTTATTGTTAATTGAATTTATTTTTTGGTGATAGAGTTCCCAATGGTTCTTTGGGAAATAAATTGCGGGACTTGCATTTAATTTTACGGCTTTTCTCCTTGGAAGGCAAATTTTGGGCTGGTAGGTAATGCTTTCCTTTGTTTTTGTTTTATTAGGGGTCCGTAGCCATATGGCAAAAAACGGAACCCTTATGGATTCGTCATGTCTGTCTGTCTGTCTGTCTGTCCGTCCGTATGTCACAGGCATTTTACTCGAAAACTAGAAGGTGTATTTGAATACAGTTTTGAGGATAGGTGTATTTTGTTAGTCGCTACATAGTTTTGTAATACAATAAAAAAAAAAATTTTTTAGCGGTGCACTCCATACATAAAACTGAGTCAAAAAAAAAATTTGCATTGTAAGCCCACGTGTGGCAAATCAATCGATAGGCCTTTCAAAATAAATATAAGGTTTTACAGCATTTTTTTTTGATTAAGTGAATAGAGTCGGAGATAATTTAATAATTTAACGCGTGACGTTATGATTGAGTGGCACTCACTCATCCATTCGTCTATAAAAATATAATAATAATCTACACAAATAGTGTATCTGTGAGAAATAAAACTCGAGATACATGTTTAATTTTTTCTTTTTAAAACAGAGTCGACCAATAAAAGTATGTCAAAAAAAAACAAAATCAATTATTTATTCTGCAAATAGGCCACAAGGGCACTTTTACATGTCAAACGGTAATTTACAATAAAATAATGATAATCTTACACAATAATAATTTTAAATTATATACGGGGTGTGGCCTGTAATGGGAGCAATAAATTCAAGGGCTGACTCTATGTATTATCCGCAGTGATTCTGTAAAGGTACCAGTGTTTCAAGATTCTTGAATTCGGAAATAATCTTATCTGAAGTTGTGATACCTAAGTAATGGATCTCGACATCTCGATATCGTAGCATGCCAGTCATTAACTATCTTGGTAGAACACTGGGCACTTTCGTAATTGCGATTATACTAACTTTGGTTTTCTAATTCTTTTTGTTTTTTTTTTCAATTTTACAAGATTTTTTGGTGTTTTTGAAGTAAAACAAAATGGATATCATTCCAGTTAAGCAAAAGAACACACGTACGCTTTTACTTATTTTTTTTTTTCAATTTTTTTTTCAATTTAACCACTTGGAAATAATTACTGATTAACTTAATAAGCCACCGTTTAATTTTTTGCTCCTATTACAGGCCACACCCTGTATATAAAAGGTTAACAAACTAAATGTCACTAAGTTAATGTAAACAAAATAAAATTGCAAAATATGATCATTACATTCGATATAAGATCTGTATCAGCATTAACAGAAGTTAATGATATTATTTCAGTATTCCAGAGATGTATAATAAGGTCTCTGAGCGTCCAAATACAATTAATAATTATTCTTATATTCTAAGAGATGTATACAGTCTCTAAGCGTCAAAACAAAAAAAGGAACATTAACGTAATATTGTCAGAGATGTACAGGGTCAATAACAATAAAACGTGCCAAGATCAGAATGATGTCTCTCGTCAATACGATAATAATAATAATAATAATCTCGCCAAGGCTCGCATCGCAACTGACGACACTCGCGTTTTAAGACCCTACTTATACAACAGTTGCATAAAATACTATTACAAGTTTGTATGAAAGGGCTATTGTCTGGAACCACACTTACAATAAAAAATAACTCCAGTATATAGAATAGACCTTCACGATGGACGATATGTATGCTATTTTATCCCGCTTGCATTCTAAGTAATACGTGAGCAAACCCGCAGGGCAGCTACTATCATAATTTATTGACTTACCGAATGAATGTAAACATCAGTACAATTAGATTGTTATTAGTAGTGTGACCGTCAAGGCCCGCCGCCCTACAACGGACGTTCGATCACTGTCAGCCTGATCGATGACTTTAATTATTAAACCCCTCATTATACTTCTTACGATTTCGAAGAAAATGCGTAAACTTACTATGCATATACAGATCATTGCATGAAGAGGCGCCCCACTACTTTCGCTATGACACAGAATAAATAATAGTAGTACAACACTTTTATTGCCAGGAACCCGCCTGGAGGGCGCTTCTTAGCGGGAAAATCACAGATTCGGCGTGCGTAGCGCGAAGCGATACTTAGAAGTGAATGTGTTAACCGACAGTGGCTTTTTGTCGAAGGAAAACATCGTGAGGATATCCTTCTAATACCAAAAAGGTCTAGTTTTCCCTCTGGGTTGAAACGTCAGATGGCAGTTGCTTTCGGAAAACTAGTATCTACGCCATCTCTGGGATTAGGTGCTAAAGCGGACCTCTGGCATGATTAGGGCACTACCGGCAAAAACATTACTCGTTTTCGTCGGGCAGTGTAAAAGGAGGATGATGACTTACTTAAGGTGACGGTAACCCTCAAGATTTTGTCTCGCTCACTCGCAAATATTAGCTCGATATGGTCTCTTCACCCACACTCGGACCAACTTGCGACAGTTGTACAAAAAATCATATCGTCAACAAGAATGACTATTTTAGAAAACTACGTTTAGATTCTTTGTAGATTTGAAATAATTGAATAACCAATGTTTTTTCTAAAGAACCGCGAAAATATTACTTGTAGTTTTGGAGCAGTATTGAATTATGAACTCAAAACAGCTTCTTTTCTAAAATTATGGCCCGACTACGGTAGAGCCGAAATGAAGGTGTTTTTAGCAGTCTGCGTGTGTACGAGTATTTATGTATGTTCCACCGTAGCGTTTAAGATACTGAACCGATATTGACGAAAGAGGTATCAATAGATTCGAAATTGCTCTAGGGGACAGTGCCGCGGCCGCAAGCCGCAAATTATCGAATTCTACACCGGACTTGACGACGCAACGGAGCCACACTGTTTCGTCGCTTAAATAATAATTCGTTTTAAATTTTATAATTGTATGTTAGTCATTAAGGTAACTATGATCATGATTTTTATATTATTTGTATTCTTAACTTTGAAATTTTGACATTCTTATTTTTTATATTCTATTTGTTGATTTATATTATTATTTCTATTATTGTTGCGAAATTGTGCCTAACGATCATTATACAATAAGTAGTATTTACAAAGGTATTGTTATATGAGAATTGTGTAATGAGATAAATAAAACTAAACTAAACTAAAACTAAACTAAACTACGGGCCTTAGATGCCTGAAATAAATGGTGTATTATTATTATAGGCTACCTTTCGTATGAAATAAAAATGTTTTATTTAGTTCGTTTTCCGTAGTCAGGAGTACAGTTTTTTATTCTTGCTTTGACTCTGTATTTAGTGGTCTAATAGAATTTAAAAATTACTGAACTACACTGGCTTGTTTAAGAGCCTTAGCGATACATAAACCAAAATATATGGCTCAATGCACAATTAAACTTGCATTCGAGCCTCGATCGTTTTTCTGCTCCATCCGATGAAATTAATAATGATATGAAATACTCGTAAACAAGACATTATCATTATCAATTCATCTTCCAAAACACTCAAAAGAATCCCACACAGAAATTCAATAACCTGCCTACAATTGGCTCAGTAAAAAAAGCCTATGTCTTAACATAGTCCATGCCACTTTCGACAAATGGTTGTACATTCTTTCCGGCGCCCTCCAACACCTGAGCCCGTATTTGCGAGCGGTAAAAGGTGGGATCCGGTTCCCTTCTCGACTTACTGTTAAACGTTGGTGGGCTCCTATTGGGGCTGGGAGCTTTGTATTGAGTGTGATAAAGACAAAGTTTAAGAATTTGTAGCAAATATTGTACGTATACTGCCAAGACAAGGAAGTCGAATGCCGGGTCACAAACACCTGGAAGAGCTACTGGTCCATGAAGGAGCTGTCACTAAAGCGGAAACTTCGTCGACATGTGTATTTTGCCTGCCCTAACCTACGGTGTGCGAACATGGCTACTCACTGAGAGCCAGAACTTTGGGGTTTGCCAACGCGCAATAGAGGGATTCTTGGTGTCAAAAGGACGGATCGGGTTCGAAACACTACACTTCGCACCAAAACACGCATAGCTGATGTGGGTGCAAAACCTGCCAGGCTCAAGTGGGACTGAGCCGGCCACGTCTGTCATATGGATCCAGATTGGAGGGCTAATATATCTACCAAGTGGGTGCCACATGACGGGCGGCGCAGGCTGGGACGACCTAGACGGAGATGGCGGGATGACCTGGATGGTATTCCTGAGCTATTGGGCGGTAGAAGCACCTAGTAGGGACGCATAGAGATCACTGGGAGCAGCTGCGGCAGAATACTCTATAGGCTTATAAAAAAAAACTGGCAAGAGCGTGACCAGTGACTTGAAGTGTTTCACGTCATTTACATCCTTTTGTTTTTATCCAGCGATAACTCAAAGTATTTAATAAGCATTATGCTCCTATTTTTTCAGTGTTTTTATTCCACGGCTCGAAAGTTAAAGTAAGCACTATTTTTGTAACTGTGATTATCTTTAAGTATATTTAAAATTAGAAATAGTGCTGAGTACTTTACATTTATTATTAAAGACCTATCGGTTAATGTACAGTCACCAGCTTCAATATTATGCCACTATATTGCGCGCATGAATATGTGACACGACTCTGTTTCTAGGGCTGTTAGACATGTCAGATATTGTTGCTACCTTAATTAGGGAAGATATTGATTTTGATGCCTATACAACATGGGGATCTATGTACCTTTAAGTACCTAATACATAGTAAATAAATTGTACCGATAAACAGTCAATAATTTTGATAGTTTATTTTTATTATTAGTTTTTATAGCAGCTTCAATACAATACAATAAAATTCTGACGCTAAACAATTTGTGCGTGACATAGGCCGTCGACTAAGGCAAAAGGGAGAGGACCCCCGTTCCGAATCGTTTCTGGTGCAGAGGCTGTCCATGGCCATCCAGCGTGGTAATGCTGTGAGCGTTATGGGCACTTCTGCACCGGGAGCGATAACGAACGGGGTTGACTAAACTGACTGGCTTACAGTAGTCATGTAATATCTGGACTTAAGTTTTGTATACTGTATGACTGCATGTAAGTATATTTAATATATATTACATATAACAAAGTATTTGAATAGGCATGATGCCTCATGTTCAAATTGATAACATAGTGATACTAAATGGATAGTAAACCATCAAGTTATCGTAATAAAGTATAAAATACAAATACTCTTTATTGCACACCTCAATAGTAGTACAGAAAACAATGAACATAAGAGCAGAAGCAAACAACACACACGCACATAACTACAATAATAAATAAACCAAAAAATCATTTTCATCACACTTGCTCGAAAAGGGCTTCATAATGCGCAGACATACAGAGCTGTAATAGCCTGTGTTACGCCCACGGGCGTAATGGTTTTTTTCTTAAATTGTATCTGTCACTCTTGCGGCAGTTACAAAGCTAAGAGGTTTTATATCAAATACGATGTCTGAAAACGTATTTATAAATAAATTTAAACTTAAAAAACTACTTAAACATGTTTAACTGAATTATTTACAGATTTAATATGTTGTTATTTAGTGTCTATGTAAAATGTTTTTAAGTGTTTTCAAATCGTGGCTGTATACCGAAGGGTCTTTGCCATACGCGCCTCACGTCAAATTCAACAAAATGGACGACTGACATGTTGCAGTTTTTATTACGATTTGTATTCATTTCATCTAAAATGTATTTGTTTCCTCGCAAATGTGATGAAAAACATTGTGTATAACACGGGCGTAAAAATATTGCAAACTCGAGTCATCAAAAGATATCTTCTGATAGACTCTTGTTCGCAATATTCCACTTACGCCCCTCGTTAAACAATGTACTATTATATCATTTTATTTCACTCCATCTATGGGTACAAGAAACCGTTGTTATGTTTTCCGATATTTTACGATCGTAAAATGTTCGTACGTCTGTAAGTATTTATAGTTCCTTATATTGTGATAGATGATCATAAGGTGAATATTGTTTTGGTTAGTTTTTGGCAAAATGTAGCGATTTAAACCGGTAGTTGTTTTTATTTTATTTTTGTGTCAAGTTTAACACAAAACTCTTCACATATTTTTCGTCTTGGCACAAAAAAATATCATTAAAAACATTAATTTAGTACGCATACCACACTATTAATCAATTTGAAGACTCGGATGGATTACTAGGGCAGAATCTAGTGCAAAAACCACAATTTTTTTTTTGTCAGAAAATGGAGGCCATTACGTCTGTGAAAGAGTTTTACAAAGACAAGAGCGTCTTCATCACCGGCGGGACCGGGTTCATGGGCAAGGTGCTCGTAGAGAAGTTGCTGTAAGAAGGGGAAGTCTGCCAATCAGCGGTTGGAGGACATCCTACTATCACCGGTACAATTTGGCATGCTTATTTTATAGCTTTAATTACAGTATTTTATTTAATCGTATGGCATACATTATTTTGGCCTTTAAAGTTTGTCACTCTTTAGTACCACTCAGGGGACACGTGCAGGGTTGTGGTAGGTAGCTCCTGCGGACGCGAGAGACAGTTGTCCCCCCTTTGTCAAGTGAGTGGGCAACTCGACTGTTAGAAGTTCTTAAGCCGCCCGAAGGCCTCTAACTCGGCTTAACGACTACTGTCATAGACAGCAGCCGGGATCAACTGCTAAACGTGCCTTCCAAAGCACGGAAGCGCTCATTTACATTAACCACTCAAACATCAGGCGGTCACCCATCCAAAGACTGACCGCTGCCATCTTTGCTTAACCTGCGTTATCGCTTTCGACTCGCAGGCGCCGCTGGGCTATGAGCGCTTAATTACAGTAAGAGCAGACTTTAATCCCAATGAAAAGAGTCTAGTTCAAGGCTGGTTGGAAGATCATTTGACGATCATTTCTGACAAACTGTTGCCTACGCTTTTTTTGGATTTGGTAGCATTTCGTGATCTGCTATGATAAGTATAAATATAAGCAGATTACGTTGTTTTGCTCGAATCAATTTGGTACTATGTAGCTAACAATGTAAATTTTCGGAATAATAAAAAAAGTTTGCTTTCCTCGTACTAACTCGAAATGAAAATAATTAGAGTATTTTAACAAAAGTCATAAGGCACTCGTATTCGTCTGGATGGATAACAATCAACTCCTATGTTACAGATGTTTAACAGAATCAAAAGCGAGCAAAAAGAAGTTATACAGAAAATCATACTAATCGAAGGAGACGTCCTTTCCGAAGACTTGGGTATATGTAGTGATGATATGGAGACCTTGGTTAATGAGGTATATGTTGTATTCCACATGGCAGCCAATGTGAATATGAACACTCCTCTCAAGAACTGTGTCGCCATTAATGTCGCGGGGACCCAGCGTGTGCTCAATGTTGCCAGGAGATTTACGACCCTGGAAATTTTCGTTCATGTATCTACGGCGTTTTGTTATCCTGATTATGAGATTTTAGAAGAGAAGGTAAGATCAGGTTTTTGTCACTCTTAGGGTTTCATATCTATGTCTAGACGCCAGTATATCTATAAGTACTTGTAATATCTAACTATGCCAATGGAGTCAATTGCAATGGTAAACAAAATGTATTTTGTCAATTTTCGGCCTTTGGAACAAACCATCACGGAACAGCCACTTAAAATATTTATGCTCAAAATCCTAAAGCCAGATAACCTGGAGTATTTTTCATATTTGCTTTGATAACTAGAGCATCAACAGTGAGAGGATAGACTGGCGAGGCCTAACCAAGCTTCTCCTTCTTCTTGGTAATTTCCTCATTGCTGACGACGACGACGAGCTAACGTCTTGCACAACCTTCCTCCAAGCACTTCTATCTTGCGACATCCGCAGGCAAGAATGAGCGCTAGTTCTTGCTGATGCTTTTACGGAGTCTATACAGAGATAGGCGCTCTTCCTCTCTTTCCTTCCACAAGACCGACCAGTATCAATTTCTCTAGAGTCTAGACTGGCCTCCTGTCTAGACACGTGTCCGAAAAATCGAGGTACGGGTTGAGTACATATGGCGGAGAGTCGAGTTCGAATCTTCAGCTGGTTCAGGAATTATTCGTTTGTACGGTTGGCTGTCCACTTGATGCCAAGCATTTTCCGCCAACCTAACGAGAACCGAAAATAAAACACAAAAAGGTTTAATTTCATATTCATATTCAAAATCTTCCTGTGCGACCACAATACCAATATGACATTTGTAACAATGAACAAAAAACTGCTTTCCTGCGCAAAAGTGTACTGGGAATGGCTCCCAAAATCTACAATAAGATACCAAACTGTATAAAAGCACAGGAAATGGCTAATTTTAAAAAGCAATTGAAATTGTATCTAGTAAATAAGTGCTTTTATTCTCTTAATTATTTTTTTAGGAGACATTTAACACAATATTAATGTTATTAATTATTTATTTTCTACTTCTAATTGTTTTATTGTTATTGATTTTACTTGTAACTTATTAAAATTTGATAATAATTTGAATTTGTAAAATTTAATGTAATGTATTATTAAATGTTTGTGGTTAGTTACTATTTTATAAAAAAATAAGAAGACATTTGGTAAAAGAAATGTTTCTACTGAAGTAAAAATTTGTACGCCCAATAGGCAAAAACACGGAGTACATGATATTAGAATAAGACCTTATTTTTTCACCTGTGTTTTACAAATAAATATTTCTATTCTATTCTATTCTTTTCTAAAAATTAACACAACTGCCAACAAACTTACCACTCTGTAATGAATGAACCAACTAAGGATGTAGCTGAAAAATGTTTCAATTTCAGGTCTATAGTCCATCAGTGAACCCTCATGACGTCTTACGAATGTGCGAATGGATGGACGACAAGCAACTGACGCTCATGACACCGTCACTGCTGGGGTCACATCCGAACACTTACACTTATACTAAGAGGCTTGCTGAAAGTTTGGTGAACGACGCCTACCCTGATATGCCTTGCGCTATTGCCAGACCTTCGATCGGTAAGAGTGATGTAATGACGAGCATATTTATCTGAAGGAACATAGGTAATGTAAATGTTCCAATGTTTAATATTCTAACTACATTTCAATGATTATAATAACACTTGTCTTGTCTTGTCACATTTACTGCTCTGAATTAGGATTTTAGGTGCCCAAAAAATATTGAGACCGCTGCTAAGGGTTATCACATTTTCTGGAAGGCACCAGTTAGTGTCAAATATTAGGGCAGTGTGTGCGACATTTACTTTACCCGAATACTTACAGGTCATTATGCTGCTAACGCGACCAGCTTCAGTTAGTGACTTCCGAAAGGACAAGGTTTTCCTAATTACAGATTGCAACATTTCTACAGACCCTATTGAAACAGTTAGCCGTATGCATTTTCTTTGTAGTTATGGAATAGGAATCCACAAAAATATTGAGAGAAAATCCTTTCAGTTCAACAACTCCTCTAAGGGGTCGCTAATCGACACATGAAATCAGGTAACGCTAACCAGCGAAATCACCCTATTAGAATAAATCCATGAAAAACTCAAATACTAGGCTAAACTGATCATAGTTATCACGCTCACCTGCGGCTCGCGTGATAATTCCGCCTCTGGTATAGTTATCAACATACCTCACTTGTATCACAATGTACCTACTATTACTGCACACCTCAAAACATGAATCAAATACAGGACATAAATACATAATACTTACCTGTTTTATATCTAACTTCATTCAATGTCATCTTTTCTACAAAGGAGATATAGAGGCGTTCTAACGTCAGACAAAAAACTATTGACACATTATTAATTTGATAACAATGTTAGATTTTTAGGGTTCCGTAGTCAACAAGGAACCCTTATAGTTTCACCATGTCCGTCTGTTCGTCTGCGGCTTAGCTCAGTGACCCTTACTACTAGAAATCTGTAATTCGGTATGGGTATATAAATCAATTATGCTGACAAAACGGTCGAATAAAATCTTGAAATGATTTTTTTTGCGTACCTCCCCTACACCTAAAGTGGAGATGTATTTTTTTTCTCTTTAAACCCATGATGTAGGTTACGTTGGATAGCTTGCTCAAAATTATTATGGGTTGGCGCGCGCGTGTCGATGTAACAAAGACAGACAGGCAACTAGGGAATCAACACTGCGCGTGGCCCGACCATACTTGGCCGGTTTTTTTAATAATTATTTGACAAATCATTAGTCAAATATCTGTAAAATTCTGGTAACAAATAGCATAGCGGCTGAGCCGGTATATTAACTGTTACAAATCTGCTCTTTTATATGAAATGTGACGGAAGGTGTCGTATGATTTGACAGTTACAGACAGAATAGGATGGAATTGTGCTATGGGCGATGTGCTAACAATTTATTACTGGAATATCACATTATCTCTGCCGCTAGATGAGGCACTAAAAAGTGAATTTCATGTGCATTTTAGGGAATACAGGCGTTAGGTCATGTAACTCACTCTACCAAAAGTACTTATAAACTATATGTGCTTTATCCACAGCATGGTACGTGTACAACAAAAAATTACCCATGGATTAGAATTATTGCAATACTTTACCACCCGGGAGTGGAATTTTTCCAGCCATAACTTTGATGCCATCCACACATTTTTATCCAAAGAAGAAGATGAGTTGTACGTCACTTACAAGAAAAATGCCAGCATGGAAGAATACTTAATGAATGCAATAGAAGGTGGTCGTGTGTATGTCCTAAAGGAAGATCCTAAAAAAGTGCCGCTCAACAGAATTTATCATAACTTGTAAGCATCGTCCACATTGAACTGAGTCTAAAATAATATTCGCTGTGACACACGTATGCGATCAGTATGTCAAACGGCATGACGATGAATTCGCATTGTCCACGTGATGCCAATATTGCTGTCTTGACTATTATGCGGGGTATTTGGGTAGTCGACGAAACCCATAACTTTTCAGATACTAAAATTCTTCGAACACAAGCGTAAACAGTCAAGGTTTTTTGGACTTAATTGCTGAGTGGGCGTGATACAAAAATTAATTCTGAATGAAGACTTCACGTCAGTATGACATTTGTTGTCAGTACGCCTTAAAAATCGAGATAGCACGTTGCGCAGACTAAAGTCTGTATTGTTTGGATCCACCGTAAACAACACTTTACTATAAAGATTACAGGGGAATTTTTCATTACTTCGAGCTGGATTTAAACCAGCTCGTAACACATAGCTGCTTCGTTAGCAGAACCTGCTTACAATATTTTTGCTAAGTTTACCTAATCGCTTTGTATATTTTCAGCCTGTTTGGATTAGACACGGTACTGAAGATTGTCTTCTGGTGTTTCGTCCTCTCGTTGTTTGCTGCTTGGTTTGGACCGATCCGCTGCATCCTCTCCTTCGGCGAGCCTGTGATTCAATACGTGCCCTTTCTGAGTTCGGTGGTACTCATGCCATCCAATTAATGCTTCATTGTCTATGTCTAAGAGTATGACTTAACTTTTGCTTATAGTTTATTGGTCTTGTGGTTGCATTGTAAAAAAATCTTGTGTTATTGTTAAGTATAAAAGAAAAGCATTATACTAACCGCAAATACTTGTGGCATTAGGGTGCAGTTTTTGAAATTGAAATAACATCCAGCATAGTCGGAATAATATGAATGGTCAAATTTTGTATGACTTTTTATTCATACCTCATTCCAGAAAACTTTAACGAATTTTAACGTACAGATTAGTCTATGTTTCTTCGTTTCAATTGTACTGATATACTTATTTCGATTATTAAATGCTTTCCAAGCATAATGTATTTTCCTTTACGTTTCAAAATGGTTTTCCTTAAAATCGCATAACGATTAACGCACGATTTTCATTTTCTTATCTTATATCGAATAGGGTAAAAGCTGGTTTTCTTGCGTTTGTTTCTCTAAATATATATTCGGATAAATTCCACTTTGTACATCAACCTCGTGTGATATACCTATGTATTGTTTATTGTTATTTTGTACAATGAAGCGCTAACATACGCATAAATAATGCGAAAATATCTCGTTTACTAAATGCTGAAAGGTAATTTACAGCCTGTGTGGTCCCAAGAGGAACAATATCAGTGACAATAGACACAAATGTAGGAATCAATTACCAACCAGTGTGGGCGGGAGCCGACTCCGAGCCCCAAACAACTGAACTGCTTTAAGGCAACCTGAATAAATATTTAGTCAAATTAGATCAACGAAATTATCCTAACATGTCGTTTTTTATAATCGTACGGACTGGCTATAAACATAAGCCGTCCCGTTCTATGTAGTGATATCGTAAATAGAGAGATCAGTCAAATATTTTTCCTATTGACATAGTCAACTTGCCATTTCAAGTACTTCTGGTTGGAAATGAATTGACGTTGTAGGTAGATTTAAAACAAACAATCAGATAGGAAAACCACTTTTAAATTGTCTGGGATGAAATCGATTGTTTATGCACTTGTACAATCTACTATAGTTTCATTTTATACTACTTGACCTTCACATATGTGATAAAATGTCTGCTTTGTTTTTGAGTAAGCTAGGGAAAGACCAAAATAATGACGATTGAAACAGCTACTACACCTTTTACCTTAAAATATGACATTTCCCACCCATTCAAAACCTCAAATCACAAAGTTTCAATTGAACCCACTTAAACCATAACTGGAATGGCGAACATAACTCTCAGCATTAAGTGCACTTACATTACCTGGCATAGTCCGCAATCCGCAAGGGACGATACGTGCTCCCGCAACACCCCTGGTTCGGAGATTGGTAGAAAAGGTTAAAGAACTATTGGTGGTTGCTTCACCTACTCAATTTTACCCTTTAATGTTTAATTAGACGTAGATATTTGCTTAGAACAGTAATACCCGGTTTTATTAATGCGTTAGCCAAATGTCAGGTCAAAGAGTAAATGGGTATATTTTTTTACATTACTGACATAAAGGTCCAACAGATGTCTGTAAAACTAGGAGTCAACCAAACAGATTAAAAAAACTCAATTAAGACGCCATTAGGTTAAGTTAGGATAGTCAATAAAGACTTAATTATATTTAATAACTTTTTTTTTTCTTATTATTAATCTTAACTTTGTAACGTTATCTAATGATAATATTTACCACTATATGATCTGAAGCTTTATACTTAACAACTTATGTTAATGTCACATTGGTCAAAATTCCCGGCCTTAGCCTTTATCTTCCTAAGACCCCGCGTACAAAAATGTCAAAATTGACTTTGAGCTTCTACTGAATGTCAAAAAGTTCCTAAAGCCATAAGATAGAAGCGTACTCTGGGTCTCAGGAGGTTAAACATTTTTAAATACTATAAAGTTTGAGTACTGTGTAAAAAAATGCATTTTTACCGCTGCTACGTTATCGCAAAAATAATAAGATACACTTAATTCTTCCAGTTAAAACTTCCTTCAGGACACGTCTTAAGATTTCCAATGGAGTCAACTGGCAGTAATAACTCACCGCATAAAGTGCACTCGTACCTGCTAAGCCGGTGCTACGGTCGAACGTGCTTTTGGAGTAACACCTCAACTTAGGATGGAAAGAATCGTTTCACGTTAAAGTGGTTTGATGTTGGAGTGTGCGGTACAATTTTACCACAGTACCCAATTTATCAATTTGATAAAGGCTCTGTTTTAAGTCCCGTATACATAATGGAATAACGGAACGCTTATAGTTTCGTCATCACTGATATTTTCTATGTTTCATCATCTGTGCATTCATCGTTTATTAAGTCATGTAACAGATTGTTCGTGAAGAGATTGCTTAAAACACTTTAATACTCATTCTCAGTATGGGTTTAGTAAAATCTGACTAAGTGTAACATTTTGTCAAAATACTTAGTTACGCGTGAGCGAAATGTGTTTTCCAGTCAGTCCATAATTGATATTATAAATGCGAAAGTGTGTCTGTCTGCTTGCCTCGATCACTGCACGGATTTAAATTAAATTTGAGTCCCGGGGAAGGACATGAGATAGATAGTTATCACCCCGGAAATCATCCCCTAAGGGAGAATAGTAATCATCAAGCTTGTCGGTGGTTTCATCTGGCGCTCATTAAATACAAATTTTTATGACACTAACCGCTCTGGGT
Organism: Epinotia ramella; assembly: GCA_947578815.1. Lineage (NCBI taxonomy): Eukaryota > Metazoa > Arthropoda > Insecta > Lepidoptera > Tortricidae > Epinotia > Epinotia ramella. The sequence goes on from OX388205.1 coordinate 28,706,592, forward strand.
ACTAAACATGAGAGGTAAGGGTCGTGTGTTTGGCTGTGACACACGACCCTTACCTCTCATGTTTACCACAGCCTTGCCTAGGTGCCCTAATATTATACTGCCAAGTATTACAAAATAGGGGGTGAAAGTTTGCATGGAGCTACGATAAAAACGAGTTCCACGCGGACGGAGTCGCAAGCAGTAACTAGTTAGCTATACTAGTCTACGTTAAATGAAAATGATCTCGTTGTTAACTCTTAGCCAGCCAATCCTTACAAATGTGTTTCTGAAATACAGCAGGACACAAGATTGCTTATAAATCCCAAAATAATACAATTTCATATTTGGAATAGCCTGAACCATAATCGCACCAACGAAGTGCTACAAAAGAAAAATAAAATAAATATAGGTTAAAACCATAAGAATGATGGCAAAAGGAACATATAGGTATGGGGCGCGAGTAATTTCCCGCCGAGGTAACAAAGTCTAAGGGAGTAACCGACCCCGATATATCGAGCCGCTTGAACGACGAAAGAACACTGCGGATACGCTGAAAGATTTTTTTAAAGTAAAACTATATGTACAAAATTCTGCATTACCGTACTAATAAGCACTTGAAATGTACTTCTTAGTTATGTACAGTCAAGTGCGAAAATATATTGTATCGAATTAATTGCACGTTGTATGCTCATCAGATCTGAGGGCACGGCAGTGCCCCTGCCAAGTCGAGCAAAACAGCGGCACGGTATATATTTACACTTGACTGTAGGTACTCATAATCAATCTCTTCACGCTTAAACCGCTGAACCGATTTAGGTGAAATTTGGTATAGAGAAAGATTGAGTCCCAGGGAAGGACATAGGATAGTTTTTATCCCTGAAATCATTCCCTAAGGGGGTGAAATGGGGGGTAAAAGTTTGTATGGCGCTGCGATATAACGAGTTCCACGCGGACGGAGTCGCGGGCAGAAGCTTGTATTATATATACATGCAATATTGGCATAGCGTCATGATCAATGAATTGACCGGCTATACGAGTCACGCAATAAAGAACGCACGTCTCGTATAGTACTAATGTCTGTTGACTATCGTTGCGATATTTTTTTTAATGTTGCGAGGTTCTTTGTTTCCGAACCTCACGATAACCGAAAGGACCCTGAAATAAGATAAAATTCTGAGTACATAAATGGGGAATATGATCCATTTGAAGAGACAGCATTGTCATGTGCTGGGCATATCTCCAACCTTCTTTCGTCCCCTGGCCAGTAATTGGACCTATCAGCGTCCCCTGGTCGTAAAGAGGTGAGCCGAGGTGCGGCCGATACTGCCTGCAGTTAAGCGGTCTGAGGAAAAGAAAAGGAGAACCTTGTAGCTGTGTATATATGTCTATCTAGTTATTAACTTGGTTACTGGATCTGGATAGATACTAATACTTATGTAGGTAAACCTAAGGGTGATATTGTGGAATAAATCTTAGATTTAGAGGCAGTTTTTGTTTGAGTAACCCTTATAGATTACTCTAGTAGAGCACAACACAATGCACATCCGGAGTATGTAAACTCTATCTATTCTGATTCTGTTCAAAATCTTCTCCGACCGACGCCTACCTTACTTATTTTTCTGGATTCTGAAAAACCGCCTTGTTATTGTTTCTTATGTGTTTAAAGATTTAGGTTTATAGAACGGCCGAACTCACAAGTACCGTGTCGCTTTAATGTGATGCTTAAACTGTCGAACGGGTGAAAACGACAAGGTATTAAGCTGTTCAGCTAATGAGTTCGACTGTAACGTACCGAGGGAGAATTATAATATGTACCCATTGAGGTATCGATTGAAAACGATTTAACTCCGACAGTTTAAGTGGTATCCCGACACCACGCAGTAACCAAAGTCTTGCAAGGAGCTTCATAAATTTGACCCTACCTTCGTTTTAGTCTAGGAGTAAATGTACCGTAAAAGAACCGTATGAATGGCTATCAGCAACTCGGCCCGAACTGAGTAGCGTGCGGGCATTACGTCCCTTGCCGTATTTTACGATCGGCCGGTAGGGCTGGCCGACACATAGATAATTTAAGAAACTCAAAAGAAATTATTAGACACGTGTTAAAAACCTATCTCTACATGAAAAATAAGCTTTGGGAACAGCCAAGACAAAACTTAATACACCCCCCAAAATGGACCTGGTCTGAATTCAACAAATTTAATTGAATTGAAAACAGTTTTATGATGTAAGCGTATCAATGAATACGGTAATTTAGGTAGAATAATCACTGATTTGCCACCAGTTTACATATGAAAAAAAAAATGATGAATATGAGGGCTAATCACACACATTTTTGTTCTACTGGATAAAAGTCAAAATCCTAAAATTTAATAATAGTTATTCCAAAACAATTTTGTAAGAAACCTACTTAAAAATAAGCCAAAAGGAATCCGAGATTCGTGGTAACCCTACGCGAACGCTAAAAGCCGTTTAAGGGAAGCGGACGATTTGTAGCCCAATTGACTATCGATGAATTTACCTTGCCGTCCTTTCTGTGCGGATTACCTCCGTCGTCACCTCGTTGACTCCGAGCGTTTGTTGAGCTTTTACTCTGGGTTCGAAAAATGGGTATTTTATAGGGTAGCTCGGGGTAATAATGGAATTGATGGAATTTGTCGAAAGTGTTGTTCGTAAATGTCTTTTCTTTTGGTAACAAACAATCTTGCATCAAAATTTGTAAGTGTTTTAATACGAGTATGTAAATGTATTATAATGTTCAGGTATTTCTCTCATATCGTAATACATTAACAAACATAATTCGCGTATTCTTTCTGTAATGAAAAACACATAAATGTTTTGCATGGTAAGAAGTGTAATTTCACATATGATTTTCATGCGATTATGCGAGGTAAAACTTCATCCCTAATGGCTGAAGTGAGGAAAAGTACTAACAGCAACTGCTAAGGTTGACTGTCCACTACTTCAGTATTGGATTGGGCAGGTGAAAACTACCATGAAATATATTAAGAAAGTGTATAGGTATCCTTTGTATGCCAGTTTATGTTGCGTGTTAAATTATAAGGAAGCTATGTATTGTGTAAAACCTAACCTAATAATAGTAATAATTAATGTAAAATGTAACTAACACCTCTTATATGGGTCGATGAAGACCTGAAATAAAAGGTTTTTATTTAAATTGTTATTATGACAGTGAAAATTATGATGATGAAGTTCCTATTAGGTACAGTATGAAATATTTTTTCAAATGTTGTTAATTTCCTTCGAGCTGTACGTAAAAAAAATTAAGAACTAAAACCATTTACACGTTTCTTCAACGATATGCAAAAATGTGTTTTCATACAGCATCAAAATCTCTATGTACGTACCTGTTCTTAACCACGGATTTGAAAAATCAAATCCATTTCATTAAGTGCATTTAAAGATATTAAATCCAACAATTCGCCCTGCAACAATAACTCCAATGGGATTCCAAGGACAGCTATAAACTAATGTAGAATATCCATAACCATCATTGTCAACTTGTTCTTTATCCATCATGGCGGACATTTCTTACAATAACACGTCGACATATATCGCAGTTGGTGGACAGTGTAATTCAATTTGCTAAATTAGATTTCCCTGGCTACCTGCGCCCTCCTATGATATCTTGTGATGAAGATAAAAGATATTACCGACAGCCAACGTTGGGGCCAATGTTTGGGATTCTAATGTGTGATGGATATAGTGCAACTGCGGGGTTCCAATTTTTGCGTAATGTTGTGTTTTTGTTTCTTTTGGTGGTCATGAAAAAATCACAGTAAGTATTCAAGTATTTAAAATATGCAGTAGTTGCAGCAACCAGTTTAACGTTTTAATCTAATATATGAGTTATTCTAAAATCCTTTTAAATATCAGATGTTGTGACAACTAGGGACTCATAACTTTTTTCTTGAATAAATAGCTTTATGCATTATCACTAGCTTAATCGCAGAAAATTATTAAGATGATCAAGAAAAAAAAAAACTTAGTAAAATTAAATATGGCCAAGATACATCACTTTGTTTAATTCTTGGTAGGTGAATATTGCAGTATTTTTAGGGTTCCGTAGTCAACAAGGAACCCTTATAGTTTCGCCATGTCCGTCCGTCTGTCTGTCTGTCTGTCCGTCTTCGGCTTAGCTCAGTAACCATTACGACTAGAAAACTGTAATTCGGCATGGGTAGATAAATCACTCATTCCGACAAAACAGTACAGTAAAATCATGAAAAAATTTTTTTTAGGGTACCTCCCCTACACCTAAAACGGGGGTGTATTTTTTTTTCTCGTTAAACCCATAGTGTGGGGTATCGTTGGATAGCTCGTTCAAAAATATTATGGGTTTTTTAGAATCATTTTTCAAATCAGTGATTAGTTTGCGAGATATTGGGCTTTAAAGCCCTAATTTTTATAATATTACTGGGGATGTGAAAAAATTCGTGGTAGTAGTACTTATAATCAATTTAAAAGGAAAACTATCACGAACAAGTAGGCATAAGTAGTTACCGAGTAATAGTCGATCAATTTAATGTGTACTTGGAAAGGCCGATTTTCGTACAAATTCGGCCGACGCAACCGCACCGCACGTCGATGTAACTAAGACAGACAGGCAACTACGGAACCCTACACTGCGTGTGGCCCGACACGCGCTTGGCCGGTTTTTTTATGATAACATAAACCAAACAATAAACTTATGTACGGAATATTTACCGTTAGCTTTTCGGTGAAGGAAAACATCGTGAGGAAACCGGTCTAATCCCAATAAGGTCTAGTTTTCCCTCTGGGTGGGAAGGTCAGATGGCAGTCGCTTTCGTAAAACTAGTGCCTATGCCAAATCTTGGGATTAGGTGTCAAAGCGGACCCCGAGCTCCTTTAGGGGCATAACCGGGAACAACGCTAGGAGAATGATGATAAACATAAACCAAACAATAATTTACGTACGTAAACATTAACAATCGAGATAAAACATTTGGACTATCTTTTTAACAGTCACTAATATTTTTGGCTCTGACTATACATTTGGCAACATTGGCCCAACACGAGGGGGCAAATTAGATTGCCAGCAGCGGGGTCAAGCGACTGTCCAAGTGGACAATGGAGGAAGAAATATGAAATTATGGCGTCGCCAAATATAACCGAAATGGCGACGAGTTTGTTGAGAGTTATGATATTACTGGAGGGTTGTTGGTGAACTTGAAATTAATATTTTTTATTTAAAGTCAAGTTCTTCTGAGGGTAATCTTTCGGACAAAATTTAATGTTTTCATAATACTGTATGATACTTTTTATACTGTTATGTAAATAAATAAAGAATAAATAAATATTAGGGGACAATCTTATTACAATTCGAACTAGCCCCATGTGTTATGGGTACTAGACGACGATATATTTAATAGATATAAATACTTAAATTCCTTCATAGAAAACAAGTAAGACTTAGATACAAATATTCATGCTCATCACACAATTATTCGCCCTTACCGGGATTCGAACTCGGGACCTTCAGCTTCGTAGGCAGCGTCACTAACCACTAGGCTAACCGGTCGTCTAAAAACGGTAAAGTAGTAAAGTAGGTATATATGTTGCATATTTGCGAATGATTTGATTATATTGTTCAAGTATACCTACCCGCCCTTACTATAAAAGGTCATGATGATGTTTACATTTATATTAGTGTACCTTGCCAGTTATCACTGAAACAAATATTGGTTTTGTCGGTATATTTTAAAGCTGTTACCTTGGAATGGGGTTACTTTACTTTGACTCTGGGGGCGATTTTGATCGATTTTTTCTACGAAATCGTTGTTTTGACATGTAGGTGAACTGTGGCAGTGTATATATTAGTATTATATCCATACATCGGGGTTTTCGGAGCGGGAACGTTTGACATTAGCCAAAGAGTAGGTATTTACTTAAAAACAGATCGTACCCTAGTAGGTTTCTACCGAATGAATAATTGATTGAAAAATAAATAAAGATTAATCATACATATAGGTACATATTTTATATTAGTCATTCATTATCAACCTCTTCAGTTAAGTCTATTCATTTATAAGAAAATGCTTCATAGATATCGAGCGTCAAGATTGACATTGTATTAGACACCTATTGTCAACCGTTACCCTTGCTTGTCTAGTAGATAAACTTATATGCAATTGTATTTTAAAAAACTGTAAATAATCAGTCAACACAAATATGCCTCCGAGAAAAAAAACTCGTTACGAGTTTATGCGTTCGTGGATAGAAAATAATCCAGAGATAGAGGTTCGAGATTCTTTATTATTTTGCACCAAGTGCAATGTGAGCTTCGCTCAAACGAAATCTAGTGTAACGCGACATGTCGCATCTAATAAACATACAGGTATGAAATATGATTTCAATAGTGAGCTCTTGAAATTTGTTGTGGGCTGTAATATACCATGGACGCAGGTAAACAATCCGATATTTAAAGATTTTGTCGAAAATTGTGTTACCGGTAAATTTGGAAAAACTGCAAAAGTTCCTTCGGAATGTCAACTGCGACGGGAATATTTAAATAAAGCTTACGATGAAAAAATGAATAAAATACGGAGCGAGCTAAAAAATGAATATATATATGTGAGTGTTGACGAAACCACGGATGATTATGGTCGTCAAATAGCTAACGTAATAGTGGGAGCATTACGTGATGATCACATTGGCACTCAACACTTGATATCCAGTAAACGGTTAGACAGCACGAACAATGTATCAATATCCAATACGGTCACAAGTGCTCTTGATGAATTATGGGGTGCTAACCATAATAATCACAATAAAGTACTTTTACTTTTAACTGACGGTGTGGGCTACATGCTAAAGGCTGGAAGAAATTTAAAATGTATTTTTCCCAATCTTTTGCACGTCACATGTTTGGCTCATGGTTTAAATAGAGTGGCTGAACTAGTAAGAAAACTTTATCCAGATGTGAATGATTTAATCGCAAATGTTAAGAAGACATTTTTGAAATCTCCTAAAAGAATACAAAAGCTTAAAGAAATGCTCCCCGGAGTGCCTTTACCACCTCGACCAACAATTATTCGGTGGGGAACCTGGATAGAAGCTGCAACGTATTACAGCAAACATTACGATGAAGTGAAACGTGTTCTAAATACATTCAGTCCCACCGAAGCCCAGAGTATTAGAAAGGCAAAAAGAGCGTTTGGAAATGCAAATATAAAAAGCTACTTAAATTTCATAGCAAATCATTTGATGACTATCCCAAATGCTATTAAAAAACTACAGGATGCGAAGCTGTCCATCAGCGATAGTTTAAAAATAGTTCATGAAACCTATAGAGATGTTTCCAAATTAAACATGAGCGTAAAAGGAAAACAGATTTATGATAAACTGAAGTTGGTGTTAAAGAAGAATTCTGGCTATAGCACACTAAAAATTATAAATGAGTTGGTACAAGGCAAAGAAATAGAACTTCAATCTCAAACTTCTCGTGCATCAATTGATTCCTACAAAAAATTTAAATATGCACCTATTACAACTGTCGACGTGGAAAGATCATTTAGCTCCTTGAAATGGATATTTACAGCAAGACGCCGTAGATTAACTGTCCCAAATATAGAAAAAATATTAGTAGTTTATTCTGAAAATCGTGTCAACTATTCAATTTACAGCAGGTAATTAATTAAAGTTATTTTAATTGTTACCTTATAAGTTATAAGACTTTTACGGAAATTAAAATAAAACTTTGTCACAGATTGTATACAACTCACAGAGAGGTAGTTATTCATTAGGCATAATAAGATATTTTCTTAGACTAACATATCTGTTTATCTCTACTCTTTCTCAAATCATTCCCGCTCCGAAAACCCCGATGTATGATTATATCCTGCTGTTTACTCAATTAAATCTTCTTAATTTCAAATAGCTTAATTTCAAGCAGAAGCTTTTATACTACATTCTAAAGGATCAAAGTACGATTTCTTTCTAAAGTACGGGTTACGGTACCAGCAAAATGTTGTTACTTGTGATCCTAATGAATTTTTATAATAATAAATAATTGTCGTGATTATTAAAGCTGTCATGTATGTCAGTCAGTGTAAAACAGTCAACAGAAAAAGTAGATGATCATTTGAGTACTTTGTCACTTTCACTACTACGACGCATCCCAACAGTAGGTATGTTACGTTCAGTGCGACAAAGTACTAAAATGATTATCTATATTTGCTGTTGACTGTACTAACTTTTTAATGTATTTTTGTTTATATTGGTTCCAAGCAACATCATACAGATTCAGATTCATTTATCTAATCACAATAAGATTACATTATAAATTACATGTCAATTTACAAGTATCTAGAGATGGGCCGACTATGGGTTTGGCCGACTAGCCGACTAGTCAGCCGCCTAGAAGTCGGCCGACTAGTCGGCTAAGCCAAACGTGGACTTCGGCTAAGATCGGGTGCAATCGGGAAACTTCGTTTCGCTATGCCGTCGCGCTGTCTGCATGCGTTCAAAGTACCAAATGTGATAATAAATCTGTATTTGAGTAAAATATGAAACAAATGGTAAAAAAATGACAGTTTAATAGAATTTAACACATTAACACACATTTTTAACATGTTGCCCGTAGTGACATTGAATACGTGAGTTGAACCGTGTATTTATTAGTATTAATGGCAGTTTACTTATTCCATGTCTCGTTTTCCTGTGATCCGACTGGGGTCGGCTAAATGTGCCGACTAATCGGCACATTTAGCCGACTACAAATGAGGCCGGATAGTCGGCTTTCCCGACTAGTCGGTACATCTCTACAAGCATCCCTATTTTAATCGGCAATAAAAATAAGAAGAATAATAACAATTTAAATATAATTAACTATGTCTACTTAATGTCATAGTTCACCTAAAAGATTCGTCATTACATCTAACAATAATTTAATAATATAAAAAAACAATAAATCAGAATTATGCGGTTAATACCAAAAAAATCACCTATAGAATACAATGGATTATCCAATAGTTTTTTTTTTATTGACGCTTGAATGTACTAAACATAAATCGCTACATCATATCATGAGCTCATCTTAATTAATACAATCTTCGTAAATAGTCACCACATACTAACTTACTCTGTACAACAGTACCATTCTACGTTAGTACCTACAATACTAAGGTTATTTTAAATATAATCATATTTAAACCAACCTAGGACCCAACCTAACCTAGGACCAAAAAACCAACCAAGTAACCTAGGATCTTGCCTAAGCTTCAAGAGAATTTTGCAAGAGATATCTGTTGGAAAATAAAATAAACTCTATATATTTTATTTTTGTTGTTTCAAGTTACTATACCTACTAGGTTATGAGCCCACTCGTCCACAGACTCCTGTAACCGCACTGCTAAATCAACCCACGGCGCGTTACCCCCGAGAGTGACTTGCGGAAAATTGGAAAACGAAACAAGGTGAAAAATATTATTAAGCTGAGCGCTCACCGGGAGCGCTGCCACGGTTAAAATATATAAAACAGTACAGCGCGTGCCACACAAGTCTGCGTCTGTGACATTAGCTACTAAAAGCGTCGCGGAGGTGTTAAAGGGGTTCGACGGGGTGCCGGGGGGTGACTTGAGACTGACTAGTATAGTACCTTGTTTATCTTCCTATTGGACTACCGGTTTAGCCCACTATTAGGTCACTAACTTGCTTACGAAGCTAACGGTCCCGGGTTTGAATCCCGGTAAGGGTAAATATACACTGAGTGTAATTCCCAATGTGAACTATGAAGGTAAGCTACCTCAGAGGCAATGAAAACAGGTCACTTTGTAAAGTAATCCATGGCAAGTGACCCGTTTTCATTGCCTCTGAGTGTATGTGTGAAGAGCATAAATATTTGTTCCCAAGTCAAGTCTTAAGGTAATTACACCAGTAGTCACGTCATTGCACAAGCACTTTATGTCAAATTGCTAACTGAGAAGTAAGTATTAACTGAAAAGTTAAAAACGAATAAGATTTTGCATTAAAGCTTATAATCACACGGTTTAACTCACGTATTAAATGTCACTACGGGCGACATGTTTAGAACTTCAATATGTCTCACAAAAGTTTAAATCCGAAGATTTTGCATTGTTCAGTAGATTGGTCACCTTAAAATTAATTGCACATGTCGAGCGTCGTCGCGCACCCATAACAGAAGCCTTATTTTGCCTAGTTCTAGTTATTTGTGTAAGATTGTCTCCTAATAATTATTTACGCCTCTTTACTCGGCATCAAACAGCGTTGTTCTTCCATCGACCAAAGTCGTAATCCTACTTTTTTTGGTCATGACATATTACACGTCGAGGAGACACATACTCGTAAGTGGAACGACTTCTAGTACAGGGAGAAGTTGACGGCAGAAGGGCGCATGGCAGATCACCAATGCGGATTGTGAAGCTTGCCACCCCTGATGTGACGACCACGACCATTTTGCTAAGAGTATAACGACTTACACCACTGCTAAGTACACTAGTTAAAGCTAGTCATTCTATGTAGCTGTCCTCCCCACTTAGCATGCCAAAATTTACATGGCTAATGGTCGCTTTTAGTCTAAGAGCGGTTATACACGACGGCTTTTTACAGCGACACAAAAACGCCATATATATTCCTCTGCATCAATTGTATCGCTAGAAGTTAAAACAATGTAGACAATGTACTGTTAGTAAAGTTTATCTTGTGTTGTGGAGGACGCCTGTGGGAGTTGGCCAATCGCAGCGTGTTGTTTAAGACGCAAGCTTTAAATGTTAACTTTGCAAAGACTTTGTTTTGAGACCAGGAATTGATGGTGCTGTCATTGTCAGTTAGGGAATTAGTATCAATTTAATAGGAAAGTAATTTTGTTTATCTTCATAATTTCATCTTGATTTTAGATGAAGAAAAACTAGCCTGGGAGAGTTAATTTTGCAGTTCCGAGACGAAAACACACCATTGAAAATTTCATCGATTTAAAAAAACACAGCTAAGATTGAAATTTGCAGCGCCCCTACACTTAAAGCGGGGATGCATTTTTTTTTCTCGATAAACCCATAGTGTGGGGTATCGTTGGATAGCTCGTTAAAAACTATTTTCTAAATTCATTTTTCAAATCAGTGATTCGTTTGCGAGATATTGAGCTTCAAAGCCCTAATTTTTGTTTGAGGCATGTGTCCCCCCCCCCTGCCTGCTAAATGGCTACTACTGGGGATATGAAAAAAATCGTGGTAGTAGTACATATTTTATAATAAATTTAAAAGGAAAACTATCACGGACAAGTAGGCATATGTAGTTACCGAGTAATAGTCGACCAACTTAATGTGTACTTGGAAAGATCAATTTTCGTACAAATTCGGCCGACGCAACCGCACCGCACGTCGATGTAACTAAGACAGACAGGCAACTACGGAACCCTTCACTGCGCATGGCCCGACACGCAGTTGGCATATTTTTACACTTAACTGTACCAATACTTAGAACTATACCCGGTTGGAAGGCTATAACTGTGTTTTTTACGGTTAGAGATATCCCGATTTTAATGAGACGTTTTTTTTTAATAAGTGTTTTTAGTTGTTTATATTATATAAATTCTTGCGCTCTATGTTCTTGATACGGTTGGGTAATTTGTTATATATTTTTAGTGATCGGTAATATGGTCCTTTTTTATAAATATCTAGTATATATTGGTTCTGGGGCGACTAGTTGATTCGTGCGTCGTGAACTTTTGTTAAATTCGAATTATGTTAACCCGGGACCTAGTACAGACGAAGACGCAGCCAATTCGCTGAGAAAGCCGACTGTTGAATTACATACATAATAATCTATGTATTCGACTAGCTTACAGATAGCCATACGAATAAATAATAATGATAAAAGTAACATGTACACAAAAAAATGAAATCGTATCGTAATTCAATTTGTGTGACACTTATATAATTGTTATAATTGAAAAACTGATTTTAGTTATAAAATTCACTCCAATGCATTTTAATGCTTAATATCCTTATTCATAAACGTCCAACAAACCTATTTTACCTAATCATCATCATCGTTGGGGCGGAAAGGTTCTCGGGTGGCGACCACGTACCGGAAGGCGCATCGTGGGTAGGCCCCCCACAAGGTGGACTGATGACCTGGTAAAGGTCGCGGGAGTCCGCTGGATGCGGGTGGCGCAGGACCGGTCATTGTGGCAATCTTTGGGGGAGGCCTATGTCCAGCAGTGGACGCCTTTCGGCTGATATGATAATGATGATGATGATCATCATCAGTCGTTCCCTCAATGCTGAGAATCGTGACATGTACTCTTCTTGTTGACCAGATTTCTCCAAAGACTACTATCACCCGCTTTATCCTTTAATTTACCTAAAACGTCGTTAAAATACGTTTGTTTTATCTGTTACTTTGACATTGGTGTTCGTAAGAATGGGACAAAACAAATTTTACGTTTTAAGAATAAGGGGGTAATATGTACAGCGTATAATAGTCTACACCTTATTATTCACCTCAGATATTGTAATAAGTTACGATTGAAAGTATCATGCTGGGTCAGTGTCAAGCACCTTTACTATACTTACTTCTACTGTTAAGATATGGGCTTAGCGTATATGGTAGAACTTTCCAAACATATTTAGAAGAAATCAACAAGTTACAAACCAGATCCATAAAGTACTTAGTAAATAAAAATACCAAAAACAAATATAGAGGCAATTATGATAAGTTATACAAAATTTGTAAAATTCTACCTATACATGAAAGGGTAAATTATCTGAGAGGTGTAGAAAATTATTTTAATGATGAGTTTAAGGTGCTAAAGCAAAGTAAATTTATATAAAACGAGAAATATTAGACTAGGGAAATATGTACAAAATTATTTTAACAATTATTATGGCAGACGAACAAATAAGTTCATGGTCCCGACCATTTATAATAAATTTAATTGGTTAAGAGAAGATAAAAAATATAGTTTAAATGTTGTGAAAAGCAAGCTAAAACAGACTTTATTAGAAAAAATACCTTAATTTTTTATTGTTATAGTTTCTAGTATGTTTAGGTCAGATTTATATTTGTGTTTAAGTAGTAGTAAGTAACTTAGGTGCATTATAATACCTGTAAGAATGAGCGCGGTCTCGCCAACAAACTGTTTCGTCAGTTTGGCGAGTTAATTTGAAATTGAATATGTGTTACGTACCTTCTTGAAAAAAAAAAAAAAAAATTTTTTTACTAAGTATTGAATTTTCGTCATTTTAGGTCACGTGAATCATCAAGAACTTGATAGATACCAATTCCCTTATTTGACATATAAAAGTACCCTTGTAGCCTATTTGCAGGGTTATGAACGCCTAGTTTTGGTTCCAATTTTTTACCAGAATATATAATCATCATGAGTTGGACTGCTTTTAAAGGTCTTGCCAGATCAAGCTCAAAACCAAGAGCAGTGGAATAAAAGCCTTTTTTCAGCAGCGGGACAACATCATCGGCTCTAAATAATATAGAATAATAAACATGATTATTGATTACCATAATATGGTTATCATTTTACAAAAACATTATTCCTATATTTGCAGAAAAATTGTGTAAAGTTCGTCTAGTTCACGTAAAAACAGATGAACTGCTCATACAAGCCAATTTCAACGACAATCTTCAAGCGAAGCAAAACGTAAGCACTTACATTAATTGTTCTCGACGGTCCCCTGGTCTACAGATGTACGCAAATTGGTTTTTTGCCGTGCGGTTACTTGGTCGTCACGTGAGTTAGCTACAATTTATATGTAAATCAGTGGGGGTAGATAATAGTCCAGGAGCTATGGGCCGTGAAAAGCAGAAGATTAGAAAACCGTTATAAACAGTGATCGGATCTATGATGCAATTTGGGGTGAACGACCTCAAACGTTTTGCTTATCATGGATGTGTCTCGGATGTCACGGCATTTTGGGAAATGGGCTATTGTAAATAATAAGTTTTTCGAGGGTTAAACTAAATAAACAAAATGAAAATATTCGCTATCATTTTATAACTCTTATCAACAGGAATGTATACATATAAGAATAATAAAAATACATAATAGATAAGACATACTAGTTACGTTCAGTTCTTCTATGCAGTAGGTACTGTAAACATTTTTGTTGTTATTACATTTTCTGTTAATTTTATACTGTAAACTACTTAAAATTAAAGGTTATTTACCTTTTTGTAAAGTAGGTAACAAAAAAAGTCGCGGGTCTTAATATTACGGACTTAAACCCCGGGAAATTGCATCCTAGATCCGATCACTGATTATAAATGAAGAAATAAATTTTAAGTGCACACTACTCTATATTTGTCAATGAGTTCTATTAACTCGGTGCACTGATGAGAATTGAATATGACATTGGTCATGGTCCTTACAAGCCTCACACGTGTGCCTTTACAGTTGAAATTAAGAAGAACGACAGTTTTTAACTCTTTAGATTTTTAATGTTCCAGCCTGGATGGTCACTTTTTGAACATTACATGCGCGTCGCTAACCCTAATTCATTACCATATGGTTGCGCGTAACTGATGTCATATCGATTCGACGAACAAAAAAGGCGATTTAAATCAAGTCGATCTCAGATAAAACATATTTCATTTCAATTAGTCATTCAATTCTTAAATTATTTTATGATATCTTTATCATGCTGTGATCTAATTCCAAAGCAAATATACCTTGAGATCATGATTGATCTCGAGGTATATTTGCTTTGGAATTAAGTAACTCATTTATCAACAAAAATGTTAAATGTTATGTACCTACTCATTATATATATTAAGCTTTAATTGTTTAGGTTTATTTATTTTGTTTTCCTTAGTTATTGCGAGTTGTTGGCGTTTGTGCCGTCACTTATAATAGTTTTAAGTTAGGTTCCCACCGAAAATCAGCGCCTCTGCTTGCCGTGTCTTGCAGTGGCTTCATGCTGAGTGGGGATCCTGTTTAATATCCTCGTATTTAAGTCTTATCGTTTGCTTGTTCTTTTCTTTCTTATATATATATATATAAATTGGTACTTAAATACGCACATACATTACGGGACCGACAGCTACGACCACATTTGAACAATAAAATGTTATGACAATTTCTTCACTGGCTCTTAGCCTATACGTGTCGGTCGCGTCAGTCTCCCGAGACATATCTAATTGCATTTTGCTGAGGTGAGTGCGCGCTCCGCCTTTTTACTTTCCCTGGGCACCTTCAGAACGACCGATATTTAAATCCTGTGTTATTATGCATGCAGTTTATCCGGGGCAAGAATTATTGCTGTTAATCTTTTTGCTGGCGCTTTGTGTTTTCTCTATCCATCTGTTTTACATGTTGAAATCGCGTTACGCGATGTGTTCTTTTGTGGATAAATATGTAGGACAAGTATTTAAAATGTTAAAGGATTTGAACATTACTTTGTTACTAACAATATCATACTGCTGATGACCTGGTAAAGGTCACGGGATTCCGCTGGATATGAGCCAGGATTCCATATGTCTCAATAGACAGTAGGGGAATCCCCAAACTGGTATTATTGTAAAAGTGGGGATATCCATAAGATATGCTAGAGCGGTCGTGGTGCTCATTTCGAATTGGGCGTTTTTCTCCGCCACGTTATAAACGTTATTTCTTATCATAGCTTGTCTTTTTACCCGACTGCCGAAAGAGAGGAGGGTTATTATATTGAGTGTCCTTTTGGATGTACACAATGGGATATTTCGTGCGATGGAGATTGTGACTAATATTCAAATCAGGAACTATTTGTGAATCGTCACAAACGCTCTGTTAGTAAGTACGTAATTATGCATCTGTATCTATTGTGTGTGTATGTGTGTGAAATTATAGGGTAGGTAAGGCTGTCAGAGAGTATGCGCAGTCTGCGCAGACGATTTCGTGGGCAGAAGCTAAGCACAAGATACATATAATATAATATATGTCGAAGGTCCCAGGTGACAGACGTCAACTCGCACTATCCTCGTCTATCTAATCCTATCACAACATCCTTCGCATCACCAAGACCCTATTACAACGAGCGAAGGTTAAATATTGACTATCCCGAGTGGTAAATAAGTTGGTAGTTTTATAAGCTAGGGTCAGCATTGTGTTGTAGTTTTTGTTAATGCTTTTGTTTGTACATATGAGGCCGAATAATATTCTAAGCGTATGATTGACGTTTATTCTTCGTGCCCTTGTCAATCAAAGTGGATGTTATACTTGTACCAGTTAACGTCAAAGATATTATTATGTTTTCACTTTTGCATCTAGTCCATTATATAATAAGGCGAACATTTTGTTAATATATATATAAAACCTAGTGGTTCTGTGACCTGTAGAATTCGCAAAACTTTTTTTTTTCGAAACATTTTTTCAAATACAAATTATTTATTGTTTGAATGTGAGTGGTTAGAAATGGTGGTAGGTTATATGGTTACATAACAATCAGCCAGTGTGGCGTACAATAATTTGACTCTCAATATGTATGTCATTGAAATTATATAATTAGTATCTATTGTTCTAATAATGTCGAATCAAAATGTAGCAAAGTCAGACTAAAGATAAATATTGAGAAGAATGAACTTTATATAAAAACAATAAATCAATGTCATGCAAATAGGAAAATGGTCAGAGAAAATAATAAAAATACCTAATAATTGAATTCATTAGGACGTGGTGGTTACAAAGTGTTCATTGACAGAGTAGCACATTTTTTGTAGACACTACTTGAATAATTTTATTTTGAAAGCTTGACAATCCAAGGATTTCAGGTCATTTGGCAAACGGTTAAAAATTTAGACAGACATGGAAAGAATACTTTTCCTGAAATGAGCAGAGATATGAATTGGACAACAGATATTGAGTCCATGGTGTTCCAAAGTATTTTTATTTTTTATTTTTTTTTATTTATTCCATAAATTAACACCTTACAGTCAAGCTACACGTGTTAACAGGAGAGCCATAATATTTGCACAACGTATAAATTATACAATAAAAAAAAACAATTTGCTTACTACTAAAATATTCTAAGATATATTGATGGAACTTGGAGTAGAAATAGACTCCAAGTACCTGGTGGCAAGTGAGAGAAATCGAGATTCAGAGCTGTAAAAAATATCCAGTTCACTGTCGCTGTTTAGTATACCGTTCAGAAGAGTCAGTGCACGGTGAAGCGGGGAGTGCGACATGGCTCGCGTCCGCGCCGGCGGGACACCGAATAGTGCGCGGCGGTGACGGAGCTGAACACCTGTGATGGAGGGCACCCGTAAAGGGATAAGAGCAAGCAATGATGGGTTAATCATTTGGCCTCGTATTATCAGGAAAAAATATTTAGCGAGGTATATATTTCGTCTGGTTTCAAGGTAGGTATAATTTACCATCCCTAATACATACAAAGTGGGGTATAGACGAGGGTAATACCCGTAGAGCTTGAGGAAAAGGAAGCGAACGAAGGATTTTTGTATTCTTTCTAACATAAGAGTGTAGTTCTGTTCATGGGGGCTCCATATGATTGCATTCGTTTCGAGCCGGCTTCGAACATACGCATTATATAATACACTAAGGGCATTTTGTGAAAAGAAGTATTTAGATTGGCGGATTACAAAGCCCAAGCATTTCCTTGCAGCACTGCAGGTGCTAGTAATGTGGTCATTAAACGAGAGGTGCGGATCGAATAAAGTGCCGAGATCTCTGACGGATGAGGCTTGCTGCAAAGGGTTGTTCTCTATCTTGTAGTCAAATTGTAAGCGATGGTGTGCACGGGTGTATGACATCACTTGGCATTTCTCCTCATTGAGAGAAAGGTTGTTTCGTGCACTCCATTCACAAACACTGTCAATATCCTCTTGTAGCTTTGCACAGTCGAAATTGTTCATGACCGGTTTCGCTAATTTTAAGTCATCGGCAAACATTAAACACGTTGAGTGCTTAATGGATGCTGGCAAGTCAATGATCAGGATGAGAAATAGGAGAGGACCTAGGTTACTGCTATTTTTTCCTTCCTGATAAGTAGCTTGCCAGTAACATTAATAATGAGCGGGACAATCCCGCTAAGGCCATTTTTACTAGTAGCGTGTCATTATTTACTCTGTCAAAAGCTTTCCTGTAATCAAGATAAGCCACATCGACTTGTGTCTTATTATCCAGATTGTTGGCAATTAAAGTTGTTGCATTTATAAGATTGGACGAAGTATTGATTAATATGAGCTTTCACAAAAAGGCACATTTACAGACACACATGTATAATGTGGGTAATGGAAGGACTACACTTTTCGACTACAAAATCTTTATAATTACCGAACCTGGTCACAAAATTTCACGAGGAACGGTTAAAAGTGCGACCTGTAGAGGTGAATAGCCAGACAGCGTGACAGACACCGGGCATCGGTCCGAACAATTTTCGACCCAAGCTGAAGCATAGAACATCGTTCGCTTCGCTCGCTCGTTTGATTATTTGGTATGAAAACTTGAAAACTAATTTAATTACATTGTTCCTGTGAGTGTACTCTGCGATATGCCGAAGTTATAGGACATTCCCAGCAACACCCTGCATAATACAACAATTTGTAAATATATTTTTTGACATAACCGGGAATAACGCTAGTAGCACATTTTTATATCTCGTTGGAAACGTAGATATCTACGCTGCTGTTGTTACTCTTAGGCATACACCTGTAAGTTACTTACGTAAGTTCAGTACAAATATTGCTGCTTACAGACGACTTACGTGAGCAGTATTTGTACTGAACTTACGTAAGAACTTTCAAGTGTACAACAGGCCTTATAAAAGTGTGTGCGTAAGTAACATAAATCCTAAATGCTGCCAGCATCTTCGGCACAATGCCGCAGGGGCCATTTTTAGATTTAGTTTAGAACTATTCAATTTTATTTTTAATTTAGTTTTTTAATATTACTTTAGAGTTTAGTTGATATTATAAATACGTGAGTATATATTAAACACAATCCTAAATTCATACTTACATATCGAATTCCTAAAGCCGGCTCGGCTCGGAAATTTGGTATGAGTAGGTTGAGACCAAGAGAGAGAGGAATAGTTTCCTAATGTAATGTCCGAGCCGCTTTCCTAAAACCAATTCGACTTTAGATCAATATTATCTATACCTATTTAAAGTCGAATAGGTATTAGGAAAGCAAGATGATTAAAACAAATGAAATTAAACCAACGGTAATATTATGTTAAACATTTAATTAATTAAAATAATTAAATTATTAGCCAACTTCACGAGATTTAATCGCCCATAGTACACAGTCTCCAAATATGTAATTCAAATTTACAATTAGTACTCATACGCAATTAAATCCGGTTAATCCGGTAATTGCATGTGTATAAAAATGTGAAGATAAATAATTTGACATACTATTACTACGTAGACCTAGAACATTTTTCTTGACGTCTTTCATCAGGCCGCCATCATGGAAATTAAGATCTATTTATACCCACAGACTATGCAAGGGAGTCCTTTGCATAGTCTGTAGGGGGCGCTATTGCAGGTAAGCGCTAGAGTACAAACTGATGCTAGGGGATATCTCCTTTCACGAGTTTCACGCGGATGGAGTACTATATCTCAATAAATTAATTTAAATTCAGTACATCTCTTATTCTAAAGAAACTGGTACGCCTCATTGTTAGTCTCCTTATCACCCATCAACTGAACGCGCATATGCGTTGTCAGCGGCCCGTCGCGAAGCTTCGAGAACGCACGGACGCGTACCTCGTAGATGACGTTCGTTTTGATGTCCGACACCTTCACTTTGGAGGTGAGGGGACCTTGCACTACGATTTCTCTGGCCGCTTCTTCGGGGGGAGTTGGCGCGTCAAGCATCTGGAAATATGGAATAATAGGTATTTTCTCAAAATGAGTGAAATATTGACGTTGTTTTTCTTTGTGCGTTTCGGGCGCGGCGTGACGGGAGATCCGTTTTTTTTTTTTTTTTTATGATACAGGAGGCAAACGAGCAGACGGATCACCTGATGGTAAGCGATTACCGCCGCCCATGGACACTTGAAACACCAGAGGTGTTGTGAGTGCGTTGCCGGCCTTTAAGATGGGAGTACGCTCTTTTCTTGAAGGTTTGAAGGTCGTATCGGTCCGGAAATACCGCAGGCGACAATCCATTCCACAGTTTAGCTGTGGAATGGATCCGTAATGGAACTCCATACAAATTGGAGGCCTAGGCCTGCAAAGCGACCTTTTTTTATTTCAGGATCAATTTGCGACCCAACATCGGGGCGTTCGGCCATTAATAAAAACTTGGAGGTTTTGCATGTCTGAGAAAAGTATTATACATACCTCGGCGTGAAAAGAGATTGCCAGCCCCGTATACCTATCCCTCCGGCCTCACTATATGCACGTCTGCAGAGGCGGATTGAATGTCGAGAGCGCCCTAGGCAAGCACCTCATCGTCGCCCCTCTAGCGGCCATAGATTAAAAATTATAACGAAAAAAAATCTGCATGCGTCTGGTCGTCCGTCTATATCTACTTGGACGGCAATCCTTATTTTCCCTGCCTCGGCAGGAATGTACTTTAGCTAGCTGTGCCCGCTTAGATTACAACTCGTACTGATAAGTACTTTTAGCCCTGAAATCACTTCCTTAGGGGGTAAAATGGGGATGAAACTAGACAAAACTGACTCCCAGTTAAAGTGTTATCCCCAATTCACTCCGTCAGGAAATAATTTCCTGGATACAAATTACCATTTGTAGTTCATTCAATGTCGAGGGCATGATAAAGCGTGGTTGAGTTAGGGTAAGGGCACCAGTAGCCGAGCGGTAAAGCACGCGACTTTTAACTTGAAGGTCGTGGGTTCGAACCCCGGCTCGGCCCACTGGGTTCGTTCAAAAAGTTATATACGAAATAACAGTTAACAGTGACTTTTCGGTGAAAGAAAACATCGTGTGGAAACTGGTCCAATCCCTATACAAGTTTTCCCTCTGGGTTGAATCGTCAGATGGCAGCCTAATTCTAGTGCCTACGTCAAATCTTGGGTTAGGTGGCGGCACCTCGCCCCAGGGGCCGGAGCCCGGGCTCTTTAGGGCACAACCGAGAATAGCGCTGGGAGGATGATGAGGCATTCATATTCTCATTAAATGAACAATACTTACATTAGGATCTGATTGTTCTTCTACCAGCCTCTTTACTCCATCTATGTCAACATATTTGTAGGTTTTGACAGGTGGTAACTCCCAAACCTTGACCTGGAAGGATATGGTCAAAATGAGCGGTTATTGAAATGAAGAAAAAATCAAACAGAAATAAGTCCAAAGAGTCACTTGACGTTATTCGATTCGCGACTCGCGACATATTGATACTGATATTTATTTATCTCATAAAATTACATTGCATTATAAACAACACAAATGTCAATCTTAAGAAATAATGCTATGATCGTCAAGGGTACAATAGTCGATAATTAAGAATTTTTAAATACATTTTTTTTTAATATGTATGAAATGTAATTATTTATGACAATGATGTGTTCAGCTTTTATTGGGGTACATAAAATCCCAAATAATAATTCTGCTACAGATACATTTATATACTCAGCTTATGTACTCTGTTGGTGTCCCGCATAATTGAATAAATCGTCAATGCAATATATTGTATTTTCTAAAAGTAATTTCTTTAATTGGGTCTGGAATTCCGATACCCTGACCACGTCTTTCAATCCCTTCGGTAATTTTTCATATAGCTAGGGTAGGCTTCATCACTTCGGGGTCTTTGGCACACAACGCGAGACATTTTCGAATAAATATGAGCCGATATGCATTTCAAGCCTAACTTAATCGGCTCGTTTAAAAGTTTTTGAATTCCGTTTAACATAATATATGTCCCATTCCAATATTTTGACGACCTCTGTAGCCTAGTGGGTATACCCTGCCTACGAAGCTGGAGGTCCCGGGTTTGAATCCCGGTAAGGGCATTTATTTATGTGATGAGCACGAATATTTGTTCCTGAGTCATGGATGTTTTCTATGTATTTAAGTATTTATTTATCTATTGTATATCTTCGTTCGTTAGTTCTAAGCTTTGCTTAGTTTGGGACTAGGTCGATTAGTGTAAGATTATTTCCAAATATTTATTATTATTTATTATTTCAATGTGTTTCGCGCGCTCGATCCGACCCTTTAACTCGGCTCGAGAACGCGATACATTTTGATACGTGATTAAGATCGGATGGGACGAACAAATCCTCTGTTCGTCTATTAAATAAAACTCGGAATCATTTGGTTATTTCTAGCACTCGCTTTAAGAGCTGGAGACACCACTCGGCCCTACACGTTTGGAAGAGAAGTAAAGCTGTACCAACCCTTCCCTCTTTGGCGCGAGGATGAACCCGGTGTACTAGTCGGACGGCCGGGGAGCATCGTACATTGCATGCGATCGCATTGTGCTCTTCTACACGGTCGCGAGGGTTACGGCGCAGAGGTGTTTTAGCTTTTAGTGGGTATTCACTTCCCTTATAGAAGGGCGAGTTCCACATACCCCCCACAATGAGCCATCCCTAGCCCGGGGGGCGTAAGCGCATTCACTCTGCGTGAAACAAAAGGCTAACATGTCAGAAGCGCGATAAAGATCCTCATCATTGGCCTTGCACATCTATGAAAATCAGCGTCTATCTTAGGGTGAGTGCCGGACCTGTGCGAGGTAGCGGTAGCTGTGTGCGAGGGAAAAACCACCAATTTGTATTGCTAGTGTCGCTCACGCATCTCTTTTTATCGGTGGATTGTTTCCTCGCACACCGCTCTCATACCTCGCAGAGTTTTGATGCGGCACTTACGTAGAATATGATGTTAAAATGCGATTTGGATGCGAAAGTGAACCAAATTCAGACTCAGTGCGATAGAGTAAAATGTACAATATTGTGTTGTTCATTAACATAAGGCATGATACATTTAACGGAATTTAACTGGCGACCTTGCCAGAGATCGTCGTGAGTCAATAAAACAATGAAACTGGATTAATTGCCATTTGTACTATAGGTATACCTAGTATCTCTCAATCTACATTGTATGTAATTTATAAATTAACAAAGTACTTCTACCTATGTCCTGTCTATGACTCACTGGCTGTGTCGGCGGCTTCGCCAACATGGAATTAGGTCTGAGTCATTTTCCCTTAAGTAGCAGGTATAGTAGGTATATTATATTAGCATTTTATAAAAAGCAAATATTTATTTTGCATATTATTTATTGTCCTACTAGAAATTCAAACGTTCATACTCGTATATTTATAAAATACTTAATTTTGCTTGCGACTTCGTTCGCGTTGACTTCCTTTTTTTGGACGTATACTGGGATAAAAAGTATTATATTTGTTAATCCAGGCTATACTCTATTTGTATACGAAAATTCATCTTAATCGGTTCCGCCGTTTTTGCGTGATTTAGTAATAAACATACAAACTTTCTTATTTAGTAGGATTAATAAAAAAAATGCACCCTCATCAGCGCTTCAAAAACCAGTTCTTTGCAGGGTGCCCATATAGTCGCATAATGAGTATTGTCATAATTTCAATTGTCATACGACACAATTCTACGCATAAATTTGTTGCTCCTAAAAGTATTTTGTTATTAATGATTCTGCGCATAATAATTTCATTCACTTAATTGTACTGCTTATGTCATTTTTTTTTAATTTATGCTTTAATGGTTAAAAGCTTTTATGCGCAATAAATTGATGATAATTGTTATTTATGCTCTCAAGTATTATGGCAAAAAAATATATATGCGAATTCATTTATGACTTTTGTCGGTTATGCGTAATGACGCCCACTCACTTGCTTGTGGCAACCACAGTTGCCAATTTCGCACACCCCTAAACTGATGGTGGCAACTGTGGTTGCCAAGCGAATAATGGGCTTCTTTGAAAAAGAAAAATTGAAAGCAATTTAGTCTACCTTTTTAGGGTTCCGTAGCCAAATGGCCAAAAACGGAACCCTTATAGATTCGTCATGTCTGTCTGTCTGTCTGTCCGTCCGTATGTCACAGGCATTTTACTCGAAAACTATAAGGTGTATTTTAATAAAATTTTGAGGATAGGTGCATTTTGGACATGCTACATAGTTTTTTGATTAATTGACTAAAAAAAAATTGTTTTAGGGGTGCACTCCATACATGAAACAAAAAGTAAAAAAAATTTTTTTCATTGCAAGCCCACGTGTGGTACATCAATCGATAGGCCTTTTAAAATAAATGTAAGGTTTCTCAGCAATCTTATTGATTAAGTGATTAGAGTCGGAGATAATCGCCTCGAAAGTCACTAAAATTGTTTCCCCCCCTCTAATTTTTGAACCGTGTATTTTAATAATATGAAAAAAATAGGGCTTATTAAATTCTTTCAGCGAAAATTATTTCGAACAAGATCGGTTCACAGGTTTTTGAGATATTTCTAAAAAACTGCCTTCCTTATAGAAAAGGACGTAAGTGCCATAAGATTTTAGTAACGATACGACCTTTTTTATAGGCACGGAACCCTCGTTGTGCGTGGTCCGACACGCACTAGGCCGCTTTTTAAAATCCGAAAGCAAGTGAGCGGTTATGACAAAAGTAGTTATGCCTATCAAAACTATGGCTTTAAATATTATGCCATACAAGGCTTTTCACGTGTGAAGCAGAGACAAATGTTGATGTTTCAGGGGGTTTTCGTAAATTGAAATCAATGTTTTGTGTACTCACTAATAGTTACAGAGACATTAGTTCAAAGCTGGAGGATTTGATATCAAACATAATACCAAATTGGAATGCATACAAAGAATTGTACGAATCGGTTCATAGACGATCGAGTTCAGAGGTAACAAACAAAATAAAATACATACAACCGAATCGAGAACCTCCTCCTTTTTTTAAAATCTGTTTTAAAAGTAAGAAAGAAAGAGAAAGAAAGAAAGAAAAACATTTATTATTTTTTATAAAAGTAGATATTAGAGCATCAAGTTCAATGCTAATTTTGCTTTTGCTGTGTTGATGATATGTATACCAGGTATATAATCATGTGCATATAAGAGTGTGTATGGCTACTTAATAATTACTATACCGATAAACCAAACAATTTGTGACAACGCTACGCACGGTGCGAGGCCGAGGCCATATGAAAATGCGTCGCATCGCACCGAGGAACGAAGGAGGAATTTTGATGTTGATAAACTTGCAGTCAGGATATCCAACGGTAACTAGTGGTTAAACCGTCTAGGTGGATAATAATTGTGTGTGTAAAATATCATATTTTTTGTTATATTCGGTGGACAGGATGAATTGACTACTTTCCTAAAAAAATCTATTTAGTCCGTCAATTAGATTATCAAAAAATATTGGAGACGTGTTTTTTATATTGACAATCAAACAAAATGATAAAATATAGCCCATTAAAGTTCCGCGTGACGTCACATTATGCTGAATAGTGTACCATAATGTGATGTCACGTTTTTTTTTACCCAGGAAAGTACCAATTGGTGATGAGTAATTATTAGTGTACAATAAAATATCTGTAATATTATAGACAAGTATGAAAGAACGAGATATATGTTTTTACTACAACAGTAAACAAGAAAATAACCGTTAGATAATATAAACGGTTTAGCATTTATGATTAAAAAAAAACGAAATTGCATTTGGATAAATACAATAAGCAATAAGCAAGTATAAGAATTTATACTTACTCTATCAAAATTTACGATAATTTATGATTATGTCATACCTACGTGTAAGTACATAAGCGATATTGTCACTAAAATAAAAACAAGGTATATGAAGAACGTTTAGTTACAAAAGTAAAAAAAATGCCCTGCAGCTGTAAAACGATTGATTCGATTGGATAAAAACTTCTCTTTCTTTAAAATCTAATATAATCTTTCTTAAAAAGATGGAGAGAAAACGCTTAAGGCTTATAGTGAAGTCTTTTCTCCCTCTCACTGAGCATAAGCGTGGGCGAGATGGAAGTCCGTGCTAAAAGCGCGGATATCATGTTTTTTAATTTAATTTTTTTGTGCGTTTAACTTATTAAAAATCTATGAAGCACAAATCTAAATATACTAAAAAACTATTATATGTATAAAGCAAATTTTGTGTTAATATTCATAATAGTTATCAAAATATTTGGTTTAGGGTGTAAAAAAAGACTTACTTTCAAAAATTGCAGTTGTAAGATCGGTAGAAGTATTTTATTAATATTTTCAAAATTTTAGATTTCACTATGTAGAGCGCCTTAAGTATTTGACCGTGGGGATACTGTAACCCACACGCCACTGATTACTGATATTACTTGGGCCTTGGGTCTTGGTCTATAACTGTCCTAAGCATTAATGACCTGAAACGTTCACCAAAGAATATTGCTAAAATGCTGTTTGCCGCTTCATGCTTTGGCATTTGTGTGCGAGAAAGGGACAAAACTCATTTTAGTTACCAAAATATCCTTAAGTTTTATTAAACCATACCTTATATCCAACGATATCTTCATTCGGATTCTCATTCTTCACAGGTGCCCACTCGACCTCCAAAGCCGAGTCCAGCGCCGTCAATACCCGAAGGTCAGGTGTCGGCAGTTCCTTCTTCGTCTTCTGAATCGCCAGACCTTGACACCAGGCCACTAATAGCAGGAACAGTAGATACTTCATCTTTACTAGTACTCTGGAGGATGAGAGAACTGGGTCTTGAAGTTCTGACTATCGATACGTAACAGTGTCTTGAAGTTCTGTGTGATTGAGCTGTTAGGTTGGTATAGGTCGAAAATGACGTGCGTTCCGATTGGAGACCGATACGTGAATGCGTAATGTAATGACACTGTGTGTTTATAAACAAGCCGGTTGTGGAGGTTTGATAAGTGGACTATACTCTAAAGACTTGTTCAGATTGAAGCGTATTATAATACTATGTATACTTATAGTATTTATAAGAATATGTCTGTATTATATTATACGAGCTGCCCAAGGGACGCGTATTGCAAAGAACGCAGGAGAACCCGCGGAATAAAAAATATAATCTATTAACCATCAGAAAGTCCAATCAACACGCAGATGAGAGATTTAGGTTATTATTATTAAGGGGATGCCTTGATTCGAGTCGACCACGCCCCCTTGACAGAGACACGCTTATGCCTTCTGCGCACGAGAAAAAGAGATGCAACACTCTTCGGGAATGGCTTTTTTGGACTTTCAATAAATACCTGACTTACTGAAGTTTTATTTATATTTAATTAAGTGAGAATACTTGTATTAATAATATAATACAATAGTATTAACTTGATTGTGTAAAATAATGTATTGCTTGAGTACGCTGAGTAAAAAAAGGAAAATAAAGACCCAAATTTGTTTTTTTTTTCTATCGAGGAAACTTTAGGCAATCATGTAGTCAGTCAGTGTGTGTCATGTTAAATCAGATAAACAATCATATAGTCAAGAATCATAGATCAGAAAATCAGACCTTATTGTTTCTTAATCTAGTTAGAACGGCGTTTCAAATCACGCGATAATTTCCAATGCACCCCCTTAAAATACAAACAAACGCAGTTGATTATTTAAGTAAATGTATTAATGTCTTATAATCCAAAAACTTATTAAAACTTTGTTAACTAAAATATGTTTATCACAAAGCACAGTGACAGATAAGGACTAACGAATGATAGCTAAAAGAGGTTTTATGGACGTTAAGGGACGTTAAGTCTTGTTAGGTTAGGTCTTTTGTTTAAAATGTAATCTCTTCTTAGTGTCTGATGTTCTAAAACATTAACTGTGTGGTTGTGATTATTTAATGTTGCTGACCTTTTGTAAAACTGTCATTGTAATTGGAATCTTCAACCCTGCACGGTAAAGTTGCTTTTTGCATGGACTACTTTGAAGCGATTCGGCCAACTCAAATAATCTGAGTAAAATAACAAGGGCGTCATCAGTGTGAACTTGACTGTATTACAGTAGGACTGAGGTACTGCAGTTTGTACGGTACATGAATGGTTGTACTAAGAAGTACGTCTATCGTACTCATATTATATTAGTACCTATGCATGTTGTTGAAACGAAGCGTTTATTGCAAGCCCATTTATTGACAGACATAGCAAAATATACCTAATTATACTATACCATACTTGATCATAGTTGCCATAGTTGGGCTATATGACTATATTTGAGAAATTTTACAGTAAGTAAGTAAGTAAGCATATCTCGTAACACACCCTTATTATTACAGTAATAAAGACGTCGTGCCTAAATATTTGGCTACCTTTCGGCACGCGAGTTACAATCTGAACGTCGCGTGTTCGAACCCCAGCTCGTGCCACTGGCTTTTTCTAAAACTTATGTATACGAACTATGATTTGATATTTATCAGCTTTTCGGCGAAGGAGCATATCGTGAGGTAACCGTTCTAATCCCAATAAGGTCTAGTTTTCCCTCCGGGTTGGAAGGTCAGATGGCATTCGCTTTCGTAAAACAACTGCCAATCTTGGGATTAGGTCCCGTTGCTGATGATGGATTAGTAGGAACTCGCACGTGACTAAGACGAGTGGCAGAAAAGGCCTTTACGCAGCAGTTGGGAACAGATCGTACCTAAAAATTAATAGTTTTTTTATTATTTATTATTTAATCATTTATTCATATAAACAATTACAAAACACAGTAGGTACAATAAATGCGCCAAACTGGAGTGACCAGTTTGTTAGCGCTTCGCGCTCAGTTTACATCACTTAAGTATATAATTGTTTACACGTGTGAGTTATTTTCTATTACTACTAGTGAACTTTATTTAACTAGGGCATGCATATTTAATTATGATGTGGTTAAGTATTTTCGTTACTATATAATTCTAATAGTGTATTTTTTAGCTTATTTTTAAAGGCTGCTTTGCTCATCATATCGTTTCCCCGTAGAAAGGGTATGTTGTTAAAGATTCGAGGAGTTAAATAGTGCAACGTTCTCTCACCATAATAATTACAACTTTTTGGTTCGACATAATGGGGTCTCTTATCAAGTCTAAGTGATCTATTGTTTACGTGTCTAGGCATTTTATAGTCGTTGCAGTCGTATTGATCCACGGCTATAAGATACCTAAACTTTTCTTGCACGGGGAGGACCTTACACAATCCATGTAGCTGGTCATAATTATTTTTGTGTTTAAGTCTGACTTTTTTACTAACAAGCAGTTTCATAAATCTTATTTGTAATGACTTAACTTTACTGATATAGGAAGGAAAAGTCCTCCCATATACACTGAGACCGTAACCAACCAAAGATTCCACTAACGCATGGTAAACTACAAACAAGGTTTTTTTATTGACTATATTTTTAAGGTGGTAGAATTTCCCTAACATGTTTAAAAATGTCCATAGTCGATAATGAACGGAGCTACATGTCCAGTTGATTTCATTTAGTGAATCATCGGATTTGATGAGCATGCTGGGTTTTTACACGATCATCGAATTCAATGTGGGTTTGGCTGAGTCAAACAATCATTTATACCGAGATATACACTAGACTGTATAAGTTTGCAGTGGGCTATTCCTCTGTTATGAAGGCGATTTATTAGTTCAGTTGAATTTAAGGGGACACGAAGGTCAAATCTATATCTGTACCGAAAATTATCTAAATTGGTTCAGTAGTTTAGGCTTGAAAAGGTAACAGACATAGTTAGATATTGTTGCAGTAATATAAAGCAGTATGGATTCTTAAATGATCCCTCATACTATAAACAAGTGAAGATTACAAGGCAATAACGAAAGAACCCAATCAAATCGTTATTCAAACAGATCTTACCCGTCAGCACCGAACGACTGGCCGAAGGAATTTAAATAAAAAACAAATCGTAAAGCCAGTAAAGCCGGGTACACACCCACGGTAAGACACACGATCAAATAAAGGCAACACCTCCTAATAAAAATTCCTGCAAATCAATACGTTTTTACGCCTTCCGTATTGTATTTTATTTTGCCGTGCGACTTCGTATTAAAGGAACGATTGTCGCTTGTTATAGTGGGTTTGGATGGTTTTGGTCATTGCTGGTTGCCAATTTGCTTTTACTCCAGGCAAAATACGGTTTTGAAAATCATTAATTTATAATTGCGTTTTTTTTGTTGATTTCATTTGAAAATGTTATTCTTAGATGATTTAGTCAAGAATCCGACAAGCTTTCCACCCGGAAGTAATTATGTAGATTTAAATGAAACATGCATTATCTTTTTTTGTACGATTTATCTTGAATATTATAGAGCAAATGTAAATGAACCAAAATAAAGACAAAAACATTTATTAATATTTTTACTGACTTTTTAGAAGCCAGTTAACTTATCATTTTTTCGATGTCTGAAATTTTGTCGGATTCTGTCGCTGGGTAACTGTTTGATTTATAATATATCCGTTATACATAAAAAAAAGCTATTATAAATTATTTCCAAAATTGAAATTTTTTCCATACAAGTTGTCAGTTCATTGCCTGGACTATTTGTAAACTTGAGAAATGGACAATTTTATTTTGCAGATACATCAATACATATATACTGTAGTGTATTGTTGTTGTTGTAAAAAAATTTAACTAGCCACCACAGCTAGTTTTAACTCACTTTCTGTAATGTTATTTATGACGCAGTTTTTTATTTCTTTATTTCATGGTAGGTACAAAATAACTTAGGCAAATCGCCGGATCAAAACTTGAATCACTATTTCCGCGAACACGAATAAAAACTAACTTCAATAAATTACAAACACAACACATGACATTCTAGACTAAAATAGAAGAAATACTCAAATATGACCTACATTTACTTCGAGACTTGTAAACAAAGTATGAATCATACCTTATGCGTGATTGATTATTGGTATTTTTGTTACCCAATCGCGATAAACCGTGTTCTCAATGTTGAAATAGAGCGAATTATCGATAGCTTAGCTAAAAATGTACAATGAGTACGGTTCTGGTAAGTAAACATATGCAACTATAGCTTTCACTTGTTTAGTATACAAAATACTGAAAAAATCCGCGTATTATACTAGATTAATGAATAAAATGCTTTAGAAACTATAATACCACTACTTTACGAATATAAGTCAGCATGATTTGCAAATATTAATTCCGATAATCCAAAAGTTCGTTGAACAGGAACTAAAGACAACTTATTTCAAAGTAAATGTTCTTAGGTGTAAAGCTCATTTGACAATGCCTAAAATGTTTTAGGCATTTTGTTCAATGACTTTTATTTTAAAATGATCTTAGGCTACTGTTCTGGATGTCAAGGCCGACAACACACGTTCGTTGGAGAAAAACATGGCAGTATCCAAAAAAAAATGCAATTGGATCCTCGAATCGAAAAAATATTGTTTCCTACAATATTTTTGAACGAACTATCCAATGATGCCCAGTTTGTTTTTAGGGATGGATGAAAACAAACAATATTAACAAGATTTTATTCTACCGCGGCGTTATTGATTTGTATGTCATTGCGAATCCTCCCTTTAAAGGTCCGCAGTAAGCTCGATTCTCCATACAAACGTAGTTACGCTCTCATTTTAAAACTACGTGTTGGATTGTAACGAAACTTTGCATGTACAATGAAATGAGGTATATCCAGGTCTGTAATTAGTTTATGTAGCTTTAGATACCATAGTAAAACAAATACAGCGAATTTAAGTTTTTTCATACAAAACTTGTTTTTGCTGTATTTTGTTAGTTTTATAAACTGGAACCATATAAAAAAATTCCAGACATAGATGTAGTTATATGCAAAGTTTCGTTACACTCCAACACGTAGTTTTAAAATGAGAACGAAACTCTTGTATGGGAAGGTGAAATTCGGCCGAGTTTACTGCGGACTCTTAAAACCTGAAAAATGATACAACCGTTCACTTGATTTCGGATATTACATATGGAAGCCTCTATTTCTTAAAAAAAACCGCTTGGCAGAGCAGTAAAGTATCAAGTCGCGTCAC
Source organism: Epinotia ramella (assembly GCA_947578815.1). Lineage (NCBI taxonomy): Eukaryota > Metazoa > Arthropoda > Insecta > Lepidoptera > Tortricidae > Epinotia > Epinotia ramella. The sequence continues at coordinate 28,738,483 of OX388205.1, forward strand.
AACTACAGCGACAAGAGAACACGGCTCCCGTATTCTTGCAATTTGCATGTGGGTGTGAGTGTCGATTGACGCTAAATGCCGCCCTCGTTTGAACACTTACAGTATTTATTGGCACGTACACGATCGGGAAAAATTCCAATAAAGGTCCCATCTCCTGCAGGAATTTGGATGGGAAAAGAATAATGTTTAATTTGTCCGGGCGATTTATCGGAATTAGGTGCTTTGTGATCCGATTGTTTTAGTTGTGGCGCTTAGATTGATTGTGTTTCGTGGATTTATGGATGGATTAGTTGTTTTTTATTAATAGAAGTAATTATTTAATAAACAGGTGACGGCTCGGTACGTTTACGGTTCGGTGCGGACACGGCCCGTTGTAGCGTGAGTCACCTTTAAACGTACTTTCCAGAAAACATACAATTCGTTATTGCAATTTATGCGCAAAAGTTACGCGGTATGTTGCTGTTAAACTCGGTTAAAGGCATAGTTTGTTAGGTGTAGATGACGAAAAGTACATAAAACCAACTATTACCGATATCTACGTATTATGAACGTCTTCCTGCCGATATCCGAAATGAATCATCTGATCAGACCTTCAAACGTCGACTGAGAAACTTTTTGTTAGATGAGGCATTAGTAGTGAGTTAATGGGGTTTTCAGATCAGAGCTCTGAAAACTGCCCATTAACACTTATAATATTCAAGTGATATTTGAAAACCTCCGTCGGGTATTTGTTTTCGAGCCAGAACAAGACGGTCCTTCTAGAATATAACTACTGATTGTCTTATTAATCCACATTATTCAAGATAAAACTTTCCTGCTAGTAACACGTCTTCTTTTGCAGAAATATGAAATTTCGAAAACAATCTCACAGCATGAAATTGGATGTGGTTTGTGCTGTTGGTAAAAAACGCAACTTTCGTCATGGTAAACTTTTACCTGACACTATCCGTTGTATAATTTGTGGACCCTCTAACTGTGGAAAAACGAATTTAATAATTGGACTTCTTCTTCACGAGCATGGACCGCGTTTTGAAAATGTTTATGTTTATTCTAAAACTCTTTTCCAACCCATGTACCAGTATTTAGAAAAAGTATTAACATTAGTTCCATCAGTCACTTATCAAAAGTACACTGAAAATGATCAAGTAATTAGCCCTCATGAAGCTATTATTAATTCAATTATAATATTTGATGACGTAGCGTGTGAGAATCAAAATAACATTCGGGATTATTTTGCTATGGGAAGGCACAAATGTATTGATAGCTTCTACTTGAATCAAACGTACAGTAAAATACCTAAACAGTTAATTAGAGACAACGCAAATTTAATAATTATTTTCAAACAAGATGACGTTAATTTACATCATGTATATGATGAACATGTAGGATGCGATATGACATGGTTACAGTTTCGAGAAATGTGTGCAAAAGTATGGAGCATGCCTTTTAAATATTTGGTTATAAATAAAGATTGTCCTAAAAATTCAGGATGTTATAGGATGGGTTTTGATACCTTTATTGTATTTGATTAATACATCATTTAAAGCAATGTATATAAATATAGCGCTTATTGTTATCAAAGAAACCATTGAGATCAGACATGAGCAGCAATATGAGTGAAGAGAAAAATGTTAAAGGAAAGATACTCAAGTCTACCGAGGCTGTTAAAAGAAAAGTCAAACTTATTCGAGACCTACAAAATAACAATAACATGATTTTAGAGTCTGTTTTGAAACCAATTACAGAACCCCTTAATAATATGGTTAATCGTAAAGTCAATGCTAATTTAAATTCTGAAGATGATGAATTGAAATGGGATAAAAATACAATTAAAAAATTAAAATTCAGTCCAGATAGTGCAAAAAAAAGCGATAAAAGCGTGACCGATAAAACTGTTTTGCATAAATCATTTGATTCAAATATTTCTGATGACAATCTATCGAAAGTAAGTGATGATACTAATGATGATGATGACGACAATCTATCGAAAGTAAGTAATGATTCTGATGACGATGATGGCGATGATGATGACATTCTATCAAATGAAAGTCAAGACATTGAAGGTCACAATAAGACGTTTGAAAGCGTTAATAGTAATGTAACGGATAACACTAACGATACAACATTTTATTCTCCACGCAATGATCCAGAATTTGCTAAAAAGTCAAGTACCTTTGATAATGTTCCTTTTGGTGTTCGAACAGAACGTGGTAGGCTTATGCTTGGATCTTCTTCAGTTCGTGTTGCTAATAAGAAACTCAAAGTCAGTGGACGTATACTAAATATGACACCAGGATTAAAAGAATTATTATTTAAGAAAGTACCTGATATGGGTGTTATAACAGAAGAAGATAAGCGCAATTATAAAATACTTTTACTAGAAACTAATGCCCACAGGCGTGACTTTAATCCAAACAAACCAATCAAAAGTAACAAAGGCATGAAGTATTTACACATTATAAAACCGCTTTTTAAGTTAGCAAAAGAGCGAACGACTAGCACTGAAAGCTGTACTATGGGTGAAGGATTACCTACATTAAAAAACGTTAAAAAGGATACAAACTATGTTTATTGGGATGATCCTAACGAGCTTGTAGATAGGTTGAAACTGTTAATTGCTTCTCGCGATGCTGGTAATACGGGTTTGGATAACGAAATTATATCTATTATTGAAGAGTTACGAGAAGCTGGTCACGTGAATAATATATAACTTTGAAATTCATTATTTACCAGACAGTTAATGAGAGGCTTTTCAGTTAATAACAACTAACAAAATATAAATGAATATCGATAAGTTTGGTCATCACGTACATAAGCGTTTACGTTTGATGACAGTTTCTGATAAAGCACTTTTGAGATCAGAGAATGGAGATTATGATTTACAATTTTCAAGATTGAAAGGCGTTACAAAACCACTGACAGGTGATGATGCAGTTAACAAGCAGTATGTCGATCAATCTTTCTCGAATTTTTACGACAAAAAAGAACTTGATCAATTATTAAACACTATAAAGGTTCAGATTCATAATCTCAATGCGCAGTTAAGAGTTAACTTTTATACCAAACAGGAAGTAGAGACTATCGTCAAACATACTAATAATGACAAAGGAACAAATCGTTAATGAAATTCATCGAGCAGCTCGTAAAAATTTCAAACGCAGACCAGTTATTTTAAAGGGAATTGATCATTTATGGCAAGCAGATTTATTGGATTTACAAAAATTTCACACGCTCAACAAAGGATATAAATATATTCTAGTTGTAATTGACGCGTTTTCTTAATATGCGTGGTGTGTTCCATCAAAATCTAAAACTAAAACTGAGATCAAAAACGCATTTGAAAAAATTATAAAATCATATCAAAGAATTCCAGTTCATTTACAAACAGACTTTGGTACGGAGTTTTATAATACTGAATTTGAGCGTTTTTTAAAATCCTTACACATTAACCATTATTCTACGTATTCGGTCAAAAAGGCTTCTATTGTTGAACGGCTGATAAAAACGCTCAAAGGAAAACTATTCAGATATTTTAGTTTTATAGGAAACTATAAATGGGTGGGAAGACCTTTAGCCGATATTGTTCAGTCTTATAATCATACTGTACATCGTACAACTAAATTTATGCCTGATGCCGTGAATTCTAAAAATGAAAATGAAGTTAAGGAAAACATAGTCAAATCACGAAATTATTTACATCAAAAATCCAATAAATTTAAGGTTGGAGATAGAGTTCGCATCAGCAAATACAAAAGTGTCTTTCATAAGGGGTATACGCCAAATTGGTCGACTGAGCTCTTTACTATAAAAAAAGTGAACAATACTAACCCTTTCACTTACCATATAGAAGATCTACGGAAAAACCCTATACTTGGTACATTTTATGAACAAGAATTGCATAAAACTCAGTGTCCAAACATATATCTTATAGAAAAGGTTATCAGAAGAAAGGGTAGAAAAATGTATGTTAAGTGGTTAGGACTTGATGATAGTGAAAATAGTTGGATTAATAGAGATGATATTGTTTAATAATATTTATACACTTCGTCTTACGAAAATTTATCATTAACTTAATGGTAATGAGAGGAAGCGGACTTGTAAATAGTGTAATTAATCACTTACCGTTTGAACTGCACCTGCCTGGGTATAATTATTGTGGACCAGGTACAAAATTACATAAACGGTTGCAAAGAGGTGATAAAGGAATCAATCCGTTGGATAACGCGTGCATGCAGCACGACATAGCTTACGACAATCATTCTAATTTAAGTGATCGTCACAGTGCAGATTTGGAACTGTATAAAATGGCTAAACAAAGATTACGGTCAAAAACTTCCGGGAAAGGAGAAAAACTAGCCTCATGGTTAGTTAGCAAAGTGATGAAGTCTAAATTAAAGGCTGGTGCAGGAATTAAATCATTCAAACATTTTGTTAAAAAAATACGTACGGAATTAAAAAAAAAAAAATCTAAAAATAAATCCGTTGCAATCAGTCAAGCATTGGATGCAGCAAAAAGAATAATCTCTGTTCACAATACGAGTAAACTGCGTGTACCACGCTTACTACCCATTCCGAAGTCTGGAGGATTCCTTCCACTCATTCCTATATTTGCGGGTCTCTCTGCATTAGGATCATTGGCTGGTGGAGCTGCTGGAATCGCAAAAGCTGTCCACGATTACAAAACTGCTAGAAAAAACTTTGCTGAATCTGAACGTCATAACAAGATGATGGAATCTATCGCGTTGGGAAAAGGGTTACATATTAAGCCGTATAAAAGTGGAAAAGGATTATGTATCAAAGCTTCAAAAAACTGAATGATCGGTTACCCAGGCGAGCACTCACTAATTTCGACATTTTAAAACACTCGACGGACATTCCTCACTTTAGAGGTGTTTTTATGAGGGATAATTTACCAAGACGGTCGAAAAGAGTAGAATGTGCAATCGTAAATTTAGATAGTTCTGAAAACCAAGGAACTCACTGGGTAGCCTACGTCAAAGTAAACAAATATTGTGAATATTTTAATAGTTATGGTGATCTTCAACCACCGTTGGAATTAATACATTATTTAAAAGACTGTAACATTTCATACAATTATGCAACTTACCAAAAGTTAAATACTGTGAATTGTGGACATTTGTGTATACAATTCTTGAAACAGTTTTGGTGTAACCATTTAAATGTGGATGACATATAAATAAAATTACATTCACACAATGTCTTTCACTCTGTCTATAACTGGATGCTCCTCCTCTCTTATAACAAATCACTCACCTGCTCTAGAACTAGATGACGATTATGAATGCGGTTTGCTATATATGTCAACTTTTAATTCAATACCGAATATAGACAAGAGAAATAATAAGTTTTATTACGGTGAAAATGAAGTAGTAGAAATACCTGAAGGCTCATATGAACTGCAAGATATTGATGATTACCTTAAAAGTCGTCTCCGAGATTGTTCTTTCACAATGACATGCAACAACAACACGTTGAAAACCTCTATATTGTGTTCTAAAACCGTTCACTTTAATAAAGAAGACTCTATTGGTAAGCTTCTGGGTTTTGGGAAAGAAACTGTTCCAGCGAATATATTAACCGAGTCCGCTTTGCCAGTATCCATTCTGTCTACAACCATAGTCAGAGTTGAATGTGACATCGTGAGCGGATCTTTTGTGAATGGGAAATCTTGTCATATAATCCACGAGTTTGTACCTAATGTACCGCCTGGTTACCGAATCATAGAAACACCAAAAAACGTTATCTATTTTCCTGTTACTCAAAAAAGTTTGAACTCTCTTAAAATAAGAATTTTAGATGAAAAAGATCATTTGGTTAATTTACGTGGTGAAGAAATTCAAATATATTTACACCTTCGAAAAAAATGATAGACTTTAATAAAAACGTGAACCTATACAAGAAAGCTACTAGTACTCTTTGTGCTACTAAGAAAAGAACACCTAAAGGACAACTTACGAAGGAAAATAAACAGTTTTTAAAAATAATAGGTTTATTAAAATGAGTATATTATCAGTAACAGATAATTTCAGCTTCGACAACTCTATAGAAAGTTTCGAATATCATTCTTATAAGCCGTACGTTACAAGTTTTAATTTAAATGATGAAATTCGTATACCTATTAATCAACAAGATCTGTATGTGCTACCGTCGGAAAGTACTTTATACGTAGAGGGTTCAATTGCAGTATTCAACAGAGAAACGAAACAGCGAGTGAAGTGTTCTTTTCACAAACAACTCAATTCTTCATTTATTTCAAGATATTAGGTACGAGCTGAACGGTATTGAAATTGACAGAATTAAGAATGCTGGGGTCACAACAACAATGAAATCTCTCATATCCATGAATGAACTTGAATCGTCGATGTCAAAACAGTGGGGCTGGGATATCAAAGGCATAAAAAACTCACACGGATCATTTTCAGTGTCTATACCGTTAAAAAAGATTCTCGGTTTCGCTGAAGACTATGGCAAGATTATAATAGCATGCAAGCATGAACTGGTTCTCTTGCGATCAAATACTACTTTGAACTGCGTAAAACTGAATACAAATGAATATGTAGATAACCTAACTATATCTAAAATAGTCTGGCGTATGCCTCATATTAAGGTTTCTGATCGAGAAAGATTGAGGTTACTGAAATATTTGGAAAAAGATCACGTTATTCAAATGGCCTTTAGAAATTGGGACTTGTACGAGTATCCACTTTTACCTCAAACATCAAAACACTCGTGGGCCATCAAAACATCATCTCAAATTGAAAAACCTCGATTTGTTATAATTGGATTCAAAACGAACAGAAAAAATGATACTCTCAAAGATATAACTGGCTTCGATCACTGTAATTTGAAAGACGTAAAATTGTTTTTAAATTGCACCTATTTTCCATACGAAAACTTGAATGTTAGTTTTTCATCAGAAAAGTTTGCTTTATTATACGAACAGTACGCAAAATTCCAACAGTCTTATTACAACCGTAGCCAAGCGCCGTTGCTTTCTCCACAAGAATTTAAAGACGTTGCACCTCTATTCGTTATCGACTGTTCACGACAAAACGAAACCTTAAAAACAGGGTCAGTAGATGTTAGAGTTGAATTTGAATGTGAATCAGATTTACCTGACCATACTTCAGCGTATTGTCTTATTTTAAATGACAGTATTGTAGAATATAAACCCTTAAGCAATATTACCCGTAAAATTTCGTAAATGGTGGACTATTTGTTTGTAGACCTCCAGGGTTTTAAATCCTCTGAAAATGAGTTTATTGTTAAAGAATTTGGATACAGTACAAATAATTACACGCAATCATTTTTAATAAAACCTCCATACGCATTCTTTACTCTATCGGAATTGGAAAAAAGACGTGTGAAGTGGATAGAAAAGAATCTGGGTATTTTGTGGCGTGAAGGTTATGTTGATTTTAGAGAGTTCAAACGAATGATTGTAATTCATTTACAGCACAAGAAAATATTTGTTAAAGGCAACGAAAAGATTAAATGGGTTAAAGATTTGTGTGCTGACTGTGATGTAATTGATATAGGAGAGATGAATGCTCCCTCGTTTGGTGACCTATATAAAAAGTATTGTTTAAATGGTAATGTGAATTGTGTTGATCATAAAAAGAAATGTGTGTTAAAAAACATTATATGTATTAAAACATGGTATTTAGATAATGTGTGCAAAAAATGATTTTTATGGTTTAATAAATTGTATTTTCAATACCTTCGAATTTTTATTTTACTTACTATCCACTAAACCAAGTGACGAGTGAGGTCATAAAAGTTGGTACCTATTTTTGTTGCACGGCTCGCTCCATAATGCAGTGCAGGTGTGAAAGAGATAACATGATTCCTATAATTTATGACCTAACTCACCACTTGGTTTTAAGGATAGTTATAACCAAGTGAACACAGGATAGCTATAGAAATTAAATAAAACACCTAGTTACGAAATATAGGTTTATTAGAAACTGGCACAAAAACATTTTTACATCTTTATTCATAATATTTATACCTTAAAACTAACTAATTAAATAACATAACATCTATGATGCATAATTTTGCTATAGCAAATTTTATAGGCGATACAAATGCGTAGCTAGTGAAGTTAATTTACAATATCAAAACATAGACTCATGACCCCAAGATAAGGTCGATATTCGGTCCTTCAGCAAGATACGTTTGTCATCATTAGACGACAGTGCAACTTTTTTGACGGATTGCGTGAAAATAACATGTTTTAATGATTTAAATACAATGTTTGTCTTTCTCAACCTTTCATTATTTAACAATACCTTTTTATATTTCTCAAAATCTAAATGACGCAAGACATGTTTCTTTGTACCCTTGGCTTTTTTCAGTTGCTTTTTTTCTGTTTTGATACAATATAATTTGGACCTGAGACCTACAAACTCATGTATTATTTCGCCTCCCAGTTCATCTTTGAAAAGGCCCGGTACTTTATTATGTTGACGAGTAATGCCATAAACATTATTAGCAGGATAATTACTAGTGTCAAAATAATGCTGAAAATTCAATTTAATGTCTGCGTATACATCTTCTGTGCTTATAGCGTATAAAAACGAGTCCGTATCAGAGTAACATAAATTTATATTAGGCCCGTAAAATGTTTTCATCGAAGAATAATGAAAATTATACATATGAGACTTAGATGTTTCCAAAACAGTAAAACCAATATAAATGGGTCGATCGAGTTTAACAGACTCGGGTTTCATTTGTACAGCAACGAAATTTTCAGAAAAAATTGTTGAGCTATGATAATTCGGTCTAGATATCAGGCATTCGGCTCCATATTTCTTTTTTGTTTTATTTTTAGTATCATTCCATATGTTAACCAACATAACTTTTAACCTCTTCTCAGGGTCTTCTAATGTCTTTCCAAAAATAGCATTGTTAAATAATTTAAACAAGTTTTGTTCGAATACAGATGTAGCTTTTTGTCGTAACTGAGTGTTTAAATCTATGTACTGTTTTAAAAATTGACTCTGCTTAAATTTTATTACTCTATGAATTTTTTTAAGTACTAAGCCATGTTTCAAGCATGTTTTTAAATGTACATAATGAATAACGTACTCGTATTTATCATATAAATTCGGAATCAGTTTAGGTTGCTTTGAACCAGGAGGTACGAATTTTTGAGGACAGAACGGAATGTCGTTGTGCAAGTCATGTAAGTATTCTGGATAGTGTAAATCCACTTCCAAAATATAACCAAAATCAGAATCATCCGGTACTAAGCGAACATCTAGGTCTTTAATTTCACCTTGCTGCAATAATTCGAAGTCGCCATAAGGCAAACTGGCACACATCGCATACCCGTACAGATTATTACAGTCTATATAAAGTAAATAATTATTTGGTATACTAGGATCATAATCGTGCATGTATTTGTTATTTGCCTTGACATACCGTGTTGAACATAAGCAAACTCCCCCCCGAATACCCTTTTGTATCATTCTAATTATTTCTAGGTCGTTAATAAGCTGTAATTTTACGTTGGTTATTCGTAACATAGCATCAAAACTTAAACTTGGCGCGGTCAGATAAAAAGCAGGATCTAGCCTATAGTTAACTTTACAAGTTTGACGGAATTTTTCAAATATGTCGGCCAGTAACAATACATCAGATTTAAGGTAAATATCTGTGTATTCCCCTAAATTCTCGACTCCAAATGATTTCCAAACAAGTTTCGCATGCTCGTAATCATATTTCGATATCGTTTCATTAGTTAATGAGCTGTAAAAACAATGTTGCTGAGGTAAGCTTTGCTCTTCGTAGCGAGCCCAATTATTCATATACTCATAAGGGTAAATACCTTTACGTTTCAGTAGGTCGAAATGTACCTTTAGTGGAAAAAAATGCGCAAGGTTAACAAAATCTCCGTCGTCTAAAGTGCTTACAAGTTCCTCTAAACTAGCTCCTAAAAATTTAAATGAATCCACAAACCGAACCGGCATCACTTGATCAGGATTTTTGATAAAATACTTTGTGAATGATATGTAATTTTCTTTATTTTTAGCAATAACTTTAATTTGACCGGGCATTTCCCCTAATTCACGTAAAAATAAATGGGAATCATAACCAGACAAATTGTGAAAAAACACGGGCACGAATTCAGGTAAACGGAAGCGTAAGTTGCAAAAACTGTGGCTGGCCCCCCGAAATTTTCCAGTCACATGCGAATGATCTCGAACTGAGTCCCCAAGCAATAAATTGCCACAAAGAAAACAATGTTGAGCATTTAAAAAATCCTTTTCTTCAGTCTCAGTAATAACCATAGGCTTAGGATTCGAATAAATATTGTTTATTGTGGATATATCCCTTTGCAAATACTTGAGAAATTTAGCAACGCAATCTTCTCCACGATATGTAACGAACTTGTTGAGAGAACTATCGTACGAACATACAACATAGTACGCAAAGGCAGCAGGCACGTGCTCCTGTAGTTGAATAGTATTTTCTGATCCCGTTTTTCCATTTGTGTTAGGCACCAATAAGGATTCAAAGTCTGCATATATTACGAAAGGCATATCTTGCATACGTTCGAAATTTTTAAACTGTATTTCCTCATTTTGATTTGGTAAAACTGTTTTTACACCACCACATATATGAGCATCCCTCTTTGGTTCGTTATTGAAAAATATCAAACATTCTTCACAAAGATAAAGTTTACCCTTGTGTTTTGTTAATTGATGTTTAAGCAGACGACCTAAATCTTTAATCAGACAGTAATGAGTTTGCCGACCGTTTTCTAACATTAATAAGTTAACATGATGCTGCTTACGGCATGCGGTTTTGTACAGCGGACCTACGACTTCCAATTTATTATTTATCGAATATACATTAACACTTATATGTTGATTATTTTTCTCAAATATTTTGATATCTTTTAAACCGACGGGAAAAGTCATGTTTTTGATATTGAGAACGTCCTCATAATGAGGATACGAAGATACTCTTTGAACATTATTTTTAGCCGGAAATAAATAAGCCATTACACACCACAGAAAGCAAAACGCGTCATTATTTTTTATATTGATACACGCGCGTTTTAGTTTTATACTTTTAGGCAAATCTATGAATCCAGACGCTCTCAGAGGATTGTACTTGCAGATATTAATTTCTAGGTATAAATTTTTCATAAACGACCACCCGCTGTCTTTGGTTTGAAATTCATCAATTTTTCGACAAATCGTCTGCAAAACATTTAAAAATATTTCGTTGAAATCGAAATTTGGATGTATTACAATATTCTGCGTTGCAAACGACTTAATGCCACACGTATCGTTTTTTAGCAAAGAAAACTCTGCAAATAATTCGAAATTCACTTTGACACTACCGAAAGCTGATTGCCTTGCTTCCAAAATACGCCGGACGCGGGCGCGTATGTTGCGTATAAACTGAATAGGAGGGCACGCACAGTCAAGGTCATCTCGGCTTCCCCGCACTCGGTATGATGCAAGCCTACTACGAAAAGCGCTACCAATTTTTTCAATGCCTTCAATATTGTATATAGAGTTGTTATTTTTGTGGGCTGTGCTACGTAAATGGGCGGAAAATGTACGACTCGGTACAGCTATTTCGCAAACGGAACAGAAAACCGACCGGCTACTCATATTCGATAGATAATTGATTAAGAGTAAGTGAAGTATTAGAATAAAAGGTATAGTAAGAATAATTAATATGACTCACGGTAAATGTTCTTTTTCGGTGCAATGCTTTATCCTATCAATCTTTCGATGCAATTGGTATTACATCAGCAACATTATATAATTTCAACTCAACAAAAATAATAAGGTCAAATATTACAAATAAAGGTATAGTAAGAATAATTATTAATTATTCACGGTAAAATGTTCCTTCTTCGGTGAAATGCTCCTTACATATTTGTAATGCGTTTTTGATATGCGAAACCTCTGGTGAATTAGAGTCTACCTGAATTTTGAGGCTAACAAGTGCTTTCTCCCATCTGCCTTTCGAAGCGATTGATGCTATATCAGCAACTTTATACAATTTTAAATCTAAAAAAAGATCACCGGACAACTGACCGTAGCGATACACCTTTCCGCCGGGGACTTGTCGTTTTAGTACTGACCGCAACCCTGCAACATGTTTTTCGGGATAGAAGTCGTCATCACTATCGTCGTCAAGAAGAAAGAAGCCTGAAGAAACGCTGCTTTGTTGATCCGACAATGGCTTCGGACCGGCTTTTGACCTGTAAACCATAAATAAGTTTGTTAAAAATAAACAAACGAACTTACATATAAGACAAAACTAACGACATCTTTGTAGGTAAAAAATATTATATATTATATAGATTACTTACCGTTGAGACGAAACTTTGGACTTCAATTTAGTAGATCTAAAAAGAAAAAATAATATATATTAATACAGGTAACAAAACAAAATTAATTTCATTTTCTACAAGAACTACATAAGCAAAATTAAAATATATACCGTGGTATCGGAGTTGCGTCATCAGATTCATATAGTTCAGTACACTTTTTAGACGCCTTTTGCTTCTTATACCTGAAACAAAATAATGTTATATTTAGTATACCTTATTTTTATTTTTATTTATTTTTTTTATTTTTGGAAACAGAATTTAAAACAAAATAAAATATAAATTACTGCAACTCACCGTGTTAGCTCCTGCGTTCCAACATCAGATTCACAAAGCGCCCTCTTCTTACTCGCTATTTTTTTCGACCTATAAAAGAAACAAAACTAAAATTAAATACACGTCTTTAAAAATTAAATCGCTTACTAAATAAAACAAAACAAATTAGTATAAAGTGATGTTTACCTCGAATTTGGTGTTGGTTTTCTGGCCTCGATTTCGGTAAAGGACTCGGAATCAGACCTGCAATAAAAAGGTTATTTTATATATTTGCTATTGTTGTTTGTTGAACTTATATTGGTTCTATTTATTAGTCACGTAGAAACGATAAACAAAATAAAATTTATAAAAACTTACGCACATAATTTCAATGCAGTGTTCCTTCGCTTGTGAAAACCCGTGAGAAAGTGATGAAGTGTAAATCGAAGTCTGGTTTGCATGAATATCGCTTCACAGTAGTTGTCAACCTTCGTTAAGTTGATTAATCAATAAAACTTAATAACAGTAATGGTAGAAAACATGCAGAAGACAAGTTTTCACAGGTTTAATACCTCAGATACCTATTTCGAAACATCAGCAATTATTCAACAAACAAAAGTATCATATTTATTTTAAATCATATACGGTTCTATCAAAGCGATCGCTCTAATTGCAAAGAACGCCGACATTCTGTTCCCTTCAAAATAATGGAATACGACTTTCGTCTCCTTTCAACACATTATGCTACAAAGAGTGCAAGTAAGAAGAAACGAGTATAGGTAACCATATGAACGGAAAGAATTGCTCCACTGAATGCGATAATTTGCAAGGATGTAACTTTTAAAATCTATTATTAGGTATATGAATCCTGTAATTATAACATTCGTACTTAATTCTACTTTATGAAACACATGTGTTAACATGTTCTATCTTGTACTGATTGCATCCACGTTTCTCGATATAAACAGTTTACATACTTACCTAACAATTAAAAACGCAATTGTAGAAAATCATTCTGACTGGAAAACTTGTCATAAACGGACGTCGTCCGAGATCGATAAATTGTATACCTCATACTTCAGTGAAAATGGTGAGTTGATTGAATTTCTAATTTAATATTTACATTTATTTATTTATATTGCGGTTACAGTATTTAAAATGTTTTGTGCTTATTTTCAGAGTAAATCCAGTTCGCAGCCATTACCCATCTCCAAAAGTGTTTATGAGCCGAATATTTCCACTTTTTATTCACAAGCAACATTCGATGACGTGTTACCATGCTCACAAGATGTAAATGGATACCTAGAGTACCAACAGGATTGTATGAATAGACTGAATAACGTTCAAGAGGTAAAAAAGCCTTCGAAAATATCGAAGAAATCCTCGAAGAAAAAGGCGAACAGCGGAAAAAACAAAGCCTGCGGCAGTGGATTTAATTCCTATATAATTAAACAAAGTAAAAAAGGTCAGCGTCTTATTAAAATAAGCATATCCAATCTTGAACTGGACAACGAGTCTGAAGACGTCGCCGTGCAGTATGTCGTCGAGAGTGAATGTGATGACGTATTGAATTCCACAGAAGGACTAGTTGATAAAATTGTTAAAAGATTAAGCAATGCAAATTATTAGATTTAACCTAGATTTATTTTCGTATAATTTAAGATGATGTATGATACTAAAAAGTGAAAGTTTCTTTATTATTAAAAAATATTGTGATAAGTATACAAATAGAATATTAAATATACCTACAGATTTGTTTTATTTTAAGCTTACATACTTGCTTTCATTATTTGTAAGATTATTTAAAAATATTGGATAGTTATAAACGAACCAAGTTTTAAATAGCGTTATCATCCTCCCCTCCCAGGAGGTAAATAATTTGTTTGCAAATGCATACTAAATTCTAACGCATACATGGGTCAGCGGGAGAGAAGTTGTTGATTAGTATGTTTTAATGCTCCTTTGACAACGAGCGGACACGTAGAATGACTCAAGTTACAACAAAATGCATGATGACAAGTTAGTTACGTCGATCAACTTTGCTATGTAATGAAAAGCAATATGAACCAATTGTTCAATTCAAATATGAATCTAATAGCTTTGTTATATTAGCCTCTATTTTGCAATAAATTGGTCTAGAATATAGGTCATCAAACGGTTTACAATTGAAAGCAAAGAAATATTATTTTTAATTTGCCTTATTTTAAAGTCTAGATTACTAACAGCTTTGTAAAACATGACGCACGAGCACGTCATGAGTTATAGCCAATGAATAAACAGGACCTGCATCGCGCTATTAAAGTTTTTAACATTTGTTCATATAAATAAAAAATCAGACCTAAGTCTGTCGGGAAGTTGCGACCGGACGACCCCAGCACGTAATTCAGATACATTGGACTGGCCACCCTCTGTGTGTGTTGTGTTGAATACAGAACCTTGAAAACTAGGGTTTTCTATACCTAGGCGGTCGATAGGTATGGATACCCACACCCGGAGGGGGTCAAACTCAACACATGTAAAACCGTAGCCTTATGCCAGGGACCTGCTTCCTGGGGGTTGCGACCATGTCTGACGAGCCTGATCAACTTGTTAGATGTGTTATGTGCAAACGCCATAGCCGTTCTGCGCTATGAGGGTTTATGCCAGGGACCGGCTTCCTGGGACCCTTGCATGCAACTGAGGGTTGGCCTCCTTAGACTGCATGTTGTGTTAAGCTTTTGCTATTTGAAATAATGTCCATTATTTTACGACTTCAAAACAATACCCGCTTGGGACTTTGAAATATCACTTGAATAATTAGTAAGTAAGTATTAATGGGTAGATTTCAGATGGCTGATTTTATTGAATGTTAAATATAAAAATGATTATGCATTCGTTTCATTGATATTTTACATACGGATCCCTAAGTAGTAAGCGTGCATTGCAATATGAATAAGTGACGACTTGAAGGGTTCATATTTCTACTCAGTCACAAGTGCATTGTGCATAACTTTTAATTTAGATTTTAATATGATATGATTATGATTCAAGTTATCGAACTACTTTCATGAGTGATCTTTAAATACTTGAGTAATATTCTGCATTATAAAATCCTCTGTACGTCATTTGCACGCCGGATGAATCGACCAATCAGAAAATCTGGTCTGCATCGCGCTATCAAAGTTTTTGAAGCCGTTTGTATAAATAGAAGTTATAAGGTTTTCGAACGAAGCAAATACCCGACAGCGGTTTTCAAATATCACTTGAATATTATAAGTGTTAATGGGCAGTTTTCAGAGCTCTGATCTGAAAACCCCATTAACTCACTACTGGCATTATACTCTGTTAGTGAATTTATGGACATGTAACCTGCATTTATTATTAAATTAGCTGCTGTATCCTAGGCACATAGACTGACGATCCATTATCGGGGACAATCTAGTAATTTATTTGTAATTTTGTTTAATTATTTGTTGACTTTGTATTGTACTTAAATTGTAACCTGGACTGACGATTCATTAATGGGGACAATACAGTACTTAATTCATTGTATTTTGCTTTATTTATTTGCGGACTTTGAATTGTATTAAATTGTTATTGATTATAATTGTTTTAACGATCATAATACGGATTCATATAAATTGACATGTATAATTTATCATGTAATGTTGTATTATGAAATAAATAAATCTAATCTAATCTAATCTATCTATTGTTTAATTGTCATCTTCAAGTATAGTTGTAAAACAATTGCTGTTAAAGATTGATTTATTATTCTCAAAGAAAAATAAATTTCACTTATTGAGAATACAATTATTAAATAAATACTACAATAAGCTAAATGTGCGTTACGCCCTTGAGCGTTTACATGTGTGAAAAACCATAACAAAAAAGTAAACAAGTATAATAGTTATTTATGCTACAAGTGTGGAAAGTAGGTGATTTCCGACGAGTGTCATTTTTATACATGAGCGAGTGAAGCGAGCGAATGTATAATTCGACACGAGTCGGAAATCATCTTTACGCGCGTGTATCATACAACATTTTACTATGCCTTGTGTGAGGAAATATATTAAATGTTGAAATGTTGGTTTAAAATAGATCTAGGTTAAAATTGAAGAGGGTAGATTGTAGATTGTCAAGTACCTACTTATTATCTGGAATTGCATTTAACAACTTCTTCACATCTTTTGCTGTCAAGCTTATTCACTTAAAAGTTAAAACCATTGTATTGTGGTTTTGGAACACAATTAATTTTGAGTAACTCAATATTATATTAAACAAAAAAATGAAGCTGTACCGTCGTAGTTCTAAGAAACATACTGACACTATTGAAACGCAATAAATCATTATTATTATTGATTACTCACTTTCACTCGACCTTTTTAACATATTTACATAAAATAACTACACAAAACTCACAATAAACAACAATGGCGGGCTTTTAGATACATATGCGCATTGCGCATGTGCAAGCCGCCATACTTTAGGCATAAGAAAGATATGCGTTCAGCCAAACACATTGAGTGAATATTAAAAATTAATTAATTTATTGACCTAATTCAAAATTCATAAACATTAATAAATCATTTTATACGTTATTAGTATTTATGTACCTTTTATATGAAAGAAAACGTGTAATTGAAATATTTGTAAAACTTTTCTCGAGTAATAAAAACTCTTAGTGTCGGGCTGACGACGGCCTAGAAAATTAAAAAAAAAATGAAAAGTAAAAAGCACTAGTGCGAAAAAGTGGCACTTTCCGCACGATTTTAGTGCTTGGAAAACGCTCTTTTCGAGCACATGCATTGTAAAATAATTATTATGGTATAACAAATACAAAAGTGGGTAATTAGTACGCATAAACAATAGAACAAACAGTAGCTACCCCAGGTACACGTGCCATATTTCGATCAGGTTTATGACGTCTCTTTGTTATCTTTTCCTTTCCTATATATCAACAAAAGAAGTTGTTACATTTCACGTTGAGTGCATTTTTGTCAGTTTAACTACAACGAACTATAAGTAGCTAAGGTTAGGTACACACCGTAGAACCCTATGAAGAATCCTTATTAATTATACGACTACATCATTAAAACAAAACCAAACATTCTTAAACAACCTCAACAAACACTGCTAACGGAGAGTTCCGTTCAAAATTCAAATTGCTCAGCAGCGAATAAAGTGGGGCCGTAAGGGCGTGTTTACGCTAAACAAGCGAAAAGGTACGGATTTGTAGGATGTAAATCAAACTGGATGTTTTATTAAACATTCGGATGTTCAAATTAAGTGGCGGTGGGTAGGTTTGTATGGAGTTTTGTTACATTTATTTTATTTTATCAGAAAATGTGACTTGACGAAGTGACTAATATGCTACTGCTAGAAGAATAAAACTACTTTGAGGACTTTTGTAGCGTAGTTGATAGTGCTAGCACTGACGAACTC
The DNA here is from genome assembly GCA_947578815.1 of Epinotia ramella. Taxonomy (NCBI): domain Eukaryota; kingdom Metazoa; phylum Arthropoda; class Insecta; order Lepidoptera; family Tortricidae; genus Epinotia; species Epinotia ramella. Next base: position 28,756,544 of record OX388205.1, read on the forward strand.
GAATATTATGTTCATGTGTCTTAGATATTTTGCATAATTATTTTATTATCTTTAAGTCTGAAAGTATTTATTATGGTCACCTATTAGTATCTACATGCATTGCTTAGTTTGAGACTGGGTACATTCGTTTTAAATTGCCTTCAAATTAAATTAAATAAACCCTTTTTCTTTACCGCTTCAAACCATTATAAAACCTACTTGAATAAATGAATATGTTCTGTCTTCCTAAACTTAATTTATGTTCACAGCATAAAAAAAACTTATTGTTCTAACAAAAGGTATGCTGTATTAGACAATATGTAAGGAATGTACATGTAAGGAAAAAATACATTTATTTAAATTTTTATTTATTTAATTTTTCATAATATTCAGCAGACCAATACAAATCAGCAATTATAATTAAGACTAGGAAATTTGTACGATATTAAGTAGACTGTAGTACAAATTTCTAATCAAATATAAAATACCTAGTATAGGTAAATACTTATGTCATTCCTAGCGGCTCCCAAAAAGCCAACTCCACATTCACCAAGCTATAAGATTTCACCTCTTGCCCCGCGATATTTACACGGTACTTTCAAGCGTCTTGGAATTATACTTGTTCCGTGTATTTCTTCCTTTAAACTTTAAGCTATTGTCATAACTTTTATTCTCAATGACAGAGGGGCTAATTTTGTTTGATTCGAGCGCTTTCTATTTGGTTTTTCAGGTTTTATGTGTAGTTAATTAAGGAGCAACGTGTACTGAATTAATTGGGATGATTATGTTTGTTTTTTAACGTGAGTGTGTTGTATGGAGGTAGCGCTGGGTTAATAATTTTGGATGTGCTTATGTCAAAATGGGTAGACGTGAAACAAAATAAGAGTTTTATCTAGAAACGAAATCATAATAATTTGTTATAGATGTCGAAAAATATTGAGTACCTAGGTACTAGCTTCCGCCCGCGACTTCGTATGCGTGGACTCGGGATAAAAACATAAGTACCTTTATTTTAATCCAGGTTATAAACTATCTTCGTGCAAAATTTCATCCAAATCGGTTTAGCCGTTTAAGCGTGATTGAGCAACAAATATCCAAACATCCAAATTTTCGCATTTATAATATTAGTAGGTGTTTAATGCCACGACAGTAGCAATCAAGCCGGCCTGCCTGATGTAAAACAGACGCCGTAGTCTATGGAAGCTTGCGACTTCGGAAAAGTCACATGTGCGTTGCCGAACCTTTTGGGTTCGAGGATTATAGTGTTTTCAATAAAAACAACCACGTTGCATGGAGATCAGAATGAAAGCTGTTTTTTTGTGCTATAAGAATTCAAACATAATAAGTTGACATAGAGGATTAATAGTATATTACTACAGAGGCCAGGAAGTAAGGGGTCGCCGGCCGATTACTATAGACGGCCGAGCGTAGCGAGGCCGGATAGTTATGCGGCTGGCAACCCCTTTTCACGCCGAGGTATGCGATGTATAGTGCTTTTCTCAAACATGCAATGAAATAAATAAAAAATACTCCAAGAAATCAAACTTTACTTTTTATGGCTGAACGCCGTGATGCTGTGCCACAAATAAATTTAAAAAAGACCATCTTGCTGGCCTAGGCCTCCAATTTTCTATGAAATGCCATTACGGATCTCTCGTCTCGCTGCGCCCGAAACGGGACACTTCAAAGCCCATTATGAAGAACACAAACGTCAATATTTCAATGCATGTTTGAGAAAACATATATATGTAACGAGTTTGTATAGGTGTTGCCACTGAAAAGGATTACATAGATATCAAAATATAACAAGGATTCGCTGTTTCGATAGCTAGAGACAAATACAATTTCCTTACTCTCAACATCCACCCTTTTAAGTATTGACGACCTTACTCGCCACCAGGAATACAACCCTATACAATGTGTATTGCTTATAGTTGATCAAACGAAATGTGCGGATACTAGACAAAAAAATATCGATAAAAAAAATAAAAATAAAAATTATAGGCTAAAAAAAAAAGAAAAAAAAGCCAAAAAAGTGCAAAAAAGACTTGCACTTTTTTGGCTTTTTTTTTTTTTGGTACTTTTGTTTTTTTTTTTTTTTTTTTTAATAGCCAAATAAGTGCAATAAAGACTTTTTTGCACTTTTTTGGCTTTTTTTTATTTATTTTTTGGTAGGCTTTTTTTTCTTTTTTTTTTAGCCTATAATTTTATTTTTTATTTTTTTTATCGATATTTTTTTGTCTAGTATCCGCACATTTCGTTTGATCAAGTATAAGCAATACACATTGTATACGTACAAAGCTCTTCTGTGAGGTAGACTCACTCCGTTGGTTCAGCAACCGAGCATGAATCTTGGCCGCCGACACGAGAGTTCGCCATTTTTCCCAATTCTGCACTAAGTAACTCTTGCCAATTGCAGATTTGGAGCTCGTGCAGATCTGCCTGGACCGTGTCGCTACAGCGGTACCTTGGGCGGCCGACAGGGCGACCTTCCAGAGGGCCTCGGTATACTCTCTTCACTTTCCTCCATTCTCTCCAGGGCTGTTATTCGGAACCCGTCACGCCCAACGAAACTAGACCTCTGATTATGCGTAGTTACTACGAATCGCAGCGTCAAGATATATTAGTGCGTGGCGGCTGAGGTGAGATCACAGCAAGTTACAGAATAGTGGGGCTGGTGACAGTCAACGGAGTCTGTGAGCTCTCCTATGATGTTAGGGTTTGTGAGTTAGAGGTACTTCCAAAGTCGGGCTACTCGCGCAGCTCCAAATATGGGAGATATTCTTCCTCTGGGCCCTATCTCTCTAACTCTTCTCTCTAGGACATTAGCAGATGTGTTATTCGAAAAAAAAGTACAGATGATAGATAGAGAGATTTTTTACTGTCAACAAAATACAACTTCATTAACTACTTCTTGGCATTCTGATATGATAAGAGAACAAAATAATTCAAAGAAATAAGTCTGTCTTACGAAAACATAAAAAGGCACGAGTTAAAAACTCTCAAAAGTTTATTATTACTTGATCTCGTTGCATAAAACCATCCAATGCCTTCAAGATGTTAATGAACTGCATGTAGCTCTCTTTCGCTCCTGCAGTGGCTCTATATCTATGTCTCTTTCACCGCGACTGTCACCGTCGCTGTGACGTGAAATTAATTAGGGGAGCCTTGGGAATAATGGACCGTTGTGATTTTTTAGGGGCCCGTATCAGTATTAATATTATGAAGTTTTGGTATTTTTCGTCAGCGCGGTTAAATTTAAACATGTCGTTGTTTCTACTTCCAGAATAAATAATTATGTCACAAAGTTTACTTAATAACATACAGAATAGATATGCTGAACAACGTTACTCTCTAAAGTAAGCGGCTACAATAGGTTGTGGAAAAATAAACACGGATGGGTCATTTAATAATACTAGGTAGTGATATATTTTTTGCCTAGTTTTTAATTGAATTTATTCTCAAGTAACATGAAATTGACCTGATGACCTGGTAAAGGTTGCGGGAGTCCGCTGGATGCGGGTGGCGCGGGACCGGTCACTTTGACACTCTTTGGGGGAGGCCTATGTCCAGCAGTGGACGTCTTTCGGCTGATATGATGAGGATGATGAACATGGAATATAAAACGAACTCAGGAAAGCAACAGGTTTCACAGAGAAATAATCCTTAGTTATATATAGTATGTTTTTTTATCGACAATATCGACATAGTATGGTATTTTATATATATCGACTATGGGAACCGAGGTTGAAGTGTGTGGCGGGCGACGGGCTAGCAACCTATTACTGCAATACATTTTCCCAGTTTTTAAACCTACTATTGCTAAAATTGGCAGTGAAATTAACTTTCATGTGCTCTGCCTACCCCTTTTGCGAATACAGGCGTAAGTTCATTCAATTTAATTCAATTCAATAATTTTTTTCAGGAGTAGTATCCATATTGTAGGTATTACAATTGTGTGCTAATGAACCTAAGTGTTAGTAGGTTACAATAATAATGTAATCTTTTGATGGATTATTAACTGATTCTGACCTATGAGTGGATGGACAAGCCAATACTAAATATGAGAAAAAAATGGTAATCTATGTAAGTAAACTACAAAGTATTATCAACTCTACACATATAAGGTGGGTGCTTGCATAAAACGCTGTTTTTAGCGAACTGTTTAATAGTTATTTTTTTATTCTATACATTTACTTATAAAAAGAAAAATACATTTCGTTGAACAGAAAAGTATCGTTAAACCCTATCGGGTTTGTATCGTCACCGCGTTCGTGGACAGTTTAACTTCAATACATAAAAAGAGCTGTCATAGGAGGTAAGGTTAACTAACAAATAATTTACATAGCGAGGTAGCACTAGCTAATAAAGTAAACGTATCAAATGAATATTTAATGATATTATACAGAACCCTCGGCTCCTCTAAAAAATAAAGATGGCGCACTTTAATGGAATCTATTCCGCTCACTTCATTTGTTCGCAGCGACATGACACCGGATGATTACGGAGGTGAGCCGTGTTCACCTACCCTCTCGTTTTCATTATGTAGCTTTAAATCAACGTGGTTTTAACCGACTCCAAAAAAGGAGGAGGTTCGCAATTCGTCGGAATCTTTAATTTGTTATGAAGCTTCGGTAAGACACGCCTGCACCGATTTGGTAAAACTCTTTTTTGTTTGAAAGGGTATCCTTCTCAGGTGGTCACATGGTCATCAGGTCAGGATGGATTCGATCAAACGATCGACGCAAACATTTTCGAATCTTTCAACTCTTATATGCACAAATAATCTCTACATACATATAATAAATGTGAAAGTTCGTTGAGGTTGTCAGTGAGACATAATAAGTAGAGCTTGAAGGAAATTGTATTTATACAACATACATTAACAACTTCAATAGCGCGATGCAGAACTTCACCAATTTCCACGCATTTAGAAGGTCATTCTCCAGATTTTTGTCGGCGTCTGAACTCCAACAAACCATATTAAACGTATAAAAAAGTTTGATTGAGTTACGGTGACTCACAGTCCAAATTTGAGAATATTTGGATAAAGTTGTCTTTACTTTACGCAACAGCGGCGCCATCTATCTGTTTATTAATACGACAGCCCAACGAGAAGGATATTTGTCTGCTTTAGTCTGGGTATCATGGGAAAACTATCGAATGGATTAATATGCAACTTTCACTAAAACGTTCATTGGATCTTCGGCCACGCAATAGGCTATAAAAATTATAAAGATAAGGGTGCAAAAGAGTTAAAAAATGGGGTTGAAGTTTGTATGGGAACCCCTTGAATCTATGAGCTAAAGACTTGAAAATTGGCAAGCATATACTTGACTAGAAATTAAAAAGAACCCTATTCAAACTTTCAGCAAAATATAGATAAAACGTGAAAAAACACGGGATGTAAAATTGTTTATACATATTTGTAATCATGTTCTGATAAAATTTGCAGTATACGGGTTTAAGGGGCGGAGAGACCGATCTAGCTTCGTCTTATTTTCGAGAAAATTAGTTCCGTATTTTCTCGCAAAAGGCAGGCTTACTCTTCGATGACGACCAATAGTTACCCAATGGTTGGTTTGTTGGTGGGTTGATGTGAGTTGGAACCCCAGCGATGAGGTTTTTTTGCTTTCTTTCTATCAGTTTATTTCGTTTGTTTTTGGTAAACGATCAGGTATTGGTTTTTTGACTTTTTTGTTTAATTTTGAATAGAAATCAATTTTTCGTAGTATTACAGCCGAGAAAAACTCAGTCCCCGGAAAAAACAAAGCTTTATTAATAACAATATCGACGGTTTTGGATTTGAATGCATTCATGCAGTCTTAGCGTTTTAAATGTATGCCGAGTTTCTCCAACATGACCCCAACATGGGCCAAACTTAATTAAAATATGAACTGATAAAATCTTCTGTTTGCGAAGTTACGGAAATATTGTATGGCATTATACTTAGAAACATTTACAGTTTTACATTAGTTTTCCTTTCATAATTTTAGAATCAAATAAAACTCATTTAATACGGTTTGGTATGTTATTTTTATTAGTCTAAATAGAATCAAAAACATAATATAAGCGGCATCTATCGAGCTGAAATTGGACTAATCTTAACCCTTAATTTGGCAGAGATACATACATTAATAAAATTGCTTTTTTTTGTTGAAAACTGTTTTTGTGGGTCATAAGCAGCCCCGAAAAAGTTATGAAAAAAATCATGTGCTTTCAGTTTTTCAGGAAAATTATGTTCGCTGTACCAAACACTGCCAATGAACCGGATACCAAAGGGGTGAAATAATTTTGTAAAAAAAATATTGAAAAACATGCAATTTTATTAAATAAATAAATACATAAATTAATTAATTAATAAGAATGAATAAAAAGAGGATTATTATATTTTTTCAGTATGAAAAGATAAGAAACAATTTCTGGGATTCTTCTCAGTCACAAAACACATTCGTAAATCACATTTTATGCAGAATACTGCTGTAGTATTTTTCATGCAAAGATAGCATCGTCCCTCAGTCTTCGCTGAAGGGAAGTGCTCAACTTCATCATATCACACAGAATTAACTGGTCTTGGTTTGGTGATATTTTTCACTTCATGGCATTCAATTTCGTCTCGACTGATCGGTTGGCTTCAAGGAGCTCGTGATATAGCTTGAGACGGAATTGTTTTAAAGGGACTGCTCCTGAAGAAGCGTTTTTGTGACGACCTAAAAGTGATTCTTTCGAACTTTTTATAGTTTTGTCAATTATATCTGAAAGTTTTTCTTTTATTGGATTAACATTTTCTTTGACATTGTACTTATTCACTGCGTAGTTGGTAATGTTCGTCACCCCGAACATGCACGAGACTTACTATTTCACCGCGATCATGGCCGTGTTCGGCACATCGAACATCACATTGTAAGTGTCACTGTCACTGAATTATGGCATATACTAAAGTAAAAACTCTTTAGTTGGGTTTATTACCTCCTTAATAATAGACGAATGTAATTTTTATGAATGTAATACCAGAAAAAACAGATATAATATCATAAATACCTTGACAATACTCCGTGTTTGCCGTCTCGGCGCCATTTATCGTACACAACTGACAAATGAATGTTGCCACAGTTATGATTTTATTTTCTACCGTATAATAGAAAACAATGCTACTATTTTAGTTGAAAATTTAATATAAAAATATAAAAATGTGTCCTTTAGATTTTTTTGAAATGTGTGTTCGCTACACCGAACACTGTCAAATTAAGGGTTAAGCTCGGTAGATGGCGCCAATCAACAACTAACATCAACAAACTCTATCAAAGTGAAATTGTATCAAAATTTCATTTCATTTAATTTCATTTATTTATTTGCAACCAAGTACACAAACACATGCAACTTAATGCTAGGTATACAGTACGAGGACCCGGATAGGGCGCAGCAAAACAGTAATTTTAATTAAAACATTATTGGTTATTACATTACTAATAAGAAAAAATAAGATACTAATATTTGGTGTATAAATAACAATATCGTAAAATAAAAGTAATTAATTAAAACAATTTCATGAAAAGACATCAATATTAATATTCAATAATTCATTAAAAAAATATAACTCAAAATAATTGTATATATATATACATATATATATTGTTTTATTTAAAGCTCATTATTATATTTAATTTACAATTTTACACCATGCTCGCTAGATGGTGCTATCATTATATCAAGCAGTAATAATATTTATTTTTCATTGAATTTACGACTCATAATCATGAATATATTATTGTTAATATCCGTTGTAACAAAGATCTGAAATTGCGTTAGTTCTAAGACTTTTAACATGTTCAACGGCCGGCGCGTTTTACTGCTGCGAAAGTACGACTCCATCTATTTAATAATAGCTTCCGCCCGCGACTTCGTTTGCGTGGACACGGGATAAAGCTATCTGATATTTTAATCCAGGCTATACACTATCTTCGTGTAAAATTTCATCTAAATCGGTTGAGCTGTTGCTCGTGAAATTTTGTAAGCAGGTTCTACTTATGATGAAATCGTTTTTTTTACGTTGATACAGTATTTCGAAATTTAAGAAAAAAAAGGATTTGGAATAAAGTAAGGTTTGTGAGGTCTACAGCACACAGAGCCATTAGTTTAATGGTACTACCCATTAGTTACAAAACATTACAAATTTTACCATTGGGAAAGTACTAGGCAATTTAGATATAGGGAGAGGTAACCACAGACAAAGACAGGCTGAGATGATCGAGATTGTCATTTACAAAATTTTCTGTTTTCGTTTTCCTGTTTCTTTTTTTATTTTATTTTGTGTTTTCATTATTACATAGCACGACATTGATATTTCATTTTTATTATTAAATAATTCATATTCTTAGTATTGACATTTTATTTTTATTTTTATTTTTAGGACATTAAATTTCAATGACATGCTTGTAGAATCTTTAATTATTCTACGCCATATAATAGCTGATTGTGACGAACCATGAAACCACTATCAAATTACTCTTACTCACTTTCAGACTATAAATTATTTGCATTTGTATTTTGTATTTGAGCTCCAATCAAAGCACTCACTTTTCCTTATACTATTAATTTTATGTAATTTTTTTAAATTAGTTTTCTATAAATACCCCAAATAATTCAACTCTTTCGCACGAAGATCGTTTATTCCCTTCCAAGATCTAAAGCCATCTCGTTCGTCCGACCCATCCATCATCGGTTAACTGGTGGTTAAACGTGTCTAAACTACGAATTTATTAAACCAAGAGTTTGTTGCTTTAACGTCAAAGCGATGACGTGGAAACATTTTTCTACACCGCTTTCACAAAAAAAAATACACATTACCTAGTTCTTATCGTCTAAACAATAAAGTTCGATTTTGCTTGTATGAGCGGCAAAAATACACTGTTGGCGTTTTTTGTTTTTTTAAACGAAAGTGATTTTGATGGCTTCTGTCATAATGGCCATTAATTTTGTTTGTAGAACATCTTTCATGAAAAACGCTGCTGTACGTGCATAATTTTTCACTTGTTTTTAATTTCTTTCTTTTTAATGGATATTTATGAGTGTTTGTATTGGATGGAAGTGCTAACTGCACGGTGCCAATGTCAAATTTTATGTAAAATGTTTTCATGCTTTTAGCGTATTTTAAAACAAATCATGACATTTCAGCGTATTTTTATTACAAATAAATTACGACAGTGGAAGGATGACCTAAAGAAATTCTCTTCTCATCAGAAGCCACGTGTGGTCATTTACCGACTCCTTGTTATAAAATGCACCCGTGGCCCTTTTTAATGAGTGAATTACATAAAAAATACGTTATTGGCAATACAATTTTACAATACTATTAGCTATAATCATTTTAATTAAATAATAATTAGAGACCATTGCTCACGTCCTTTGAATCTTAAACTATTAGATAGAGCTGGTGGCTACTACACTTTCCAAGAAGCCACTAGCTGACCTCATAAACGTTCATCATGTATCAATTATTTATCATACAAGACGAATCAACAATAACAAGATAGTTTAATTATCATTGAAACATGGGGCCTCACTAATATATGCCTACTAACAATTAAGAGGAAGATAAATAAGAAGGTAATGATATTATAATAGAGCATTCTTAGAATATAACAAGTAAAATATATCTATTTTTCGGAAACAAATCTCAGAACATATACATACAAAGATACATATCCAAGGGGTAAAATTTGTGATTTTGCAAGACAAATATATGTAGGTAAACGGTGATATATTATCCAAACCACACAACCGATTAAAAAAAATGGTTTTACATTCTGTAGAATGCTCTTTCCGAATTGATGCAGGTTATATGTAATCCTGTGGCTCCTTTGTCATGTGCTGACGAAGCCATGCAAACTGCGGACAGCTAGTCGAAAACTAATATGAAAAGCAATATCATCCTATTAGCAATTGCTAACTGTTTCAATCAAGCGCTTCATAAACCAGTGTTTATAACAGTAAATGTTATGCAGAAACGTCGGTCTGCTAACGTCGTAACTAATCGAAATAAAAAATGATTCTTGGCTTAAAACAATGGACGGATTTCAGAGATCGCGGGTTCAAATCCCGTTCAGGGTTTTTTTTTTATTTATCCCTTACATAAAAATTAAATGTTTATAAGCTTTGGAATTCCCATTGGATTAAATCCCCCCCCCCCCCCCCACACACACACTCACACGACACACGGCGAATCCTCAAACATATAAATATTAAATAAATAAATATTAGGGGACAATCTTACACAAATCGACCTAGTCCCATAGTAAGCTCAATAAGGCTTGTGTTATGGGTACTAGACGACGATATATTTAATAGATAGAAATACTTAAATACATAGAAAACATCCATGACTCAGAAACAAATATTCATGCTCATCACACAAATATTTGCCCTTACCGGGATTCGAACCCAGGACCTTCAGCTTCGTAGGCAGCGTCACTACCCACTAGACTAACCGGTCGTCATCAAGGGTCGGCAACGCCCACGTTACACCTTTGGAGTTACATGCGTCTAAAGGCTGCGGTGTCCGCTTACCATCAGGCGGGCCGTACACTTGTTTGCCACCGACGTTGTATATATTTAAAAAAACATACGTTATTTGTTACACGCAACATAATTAAATAAAATAACGTTATATCGCATACCGTGACAGCCACAATCATGACAAAATGGATAACATCACCTTTCGAGTGTAAACTCATTAATATTGAGCGAATAATTGCTCAAATAATTGGTTCATTATATCATTAAACGATTGGTTAATGATAGGCAGTCACGATTTGTGATAGTTCTATTAGGGTGGCATGAGTTTTGATGTGGGATTCAGTCGCTGAATAGGTTTTGGATTGTGAACCGAATGTAATATTATCTTTTTTTTGGAAACAAATTTAGGGTTCCGTACCTCAAAAGGAATAGGAAACCCTTATGGTATCACTTCGTTTCCGTTTCTCAGGCAGTACCCTTTTTCTTGGGAGTGAGTACAGTATCAGGATTGAATTAATATTAAATAATTAAAAACGCAATTCCCTGAAAACCCCACAATTTGGTGAAGCAAACTTAAATAAATAAATAAATCTACACTCAGACGGTGCTACAATCATCCAAAACAATGTTTTCCGAACGCACCTACCAGGCACGCATAATACAAGAGGACTATCGATCAGCGAATCCGTACTACGTCCAACCAGTGCAGCCTAAGAATAACATTTTCTATGCACTACGGAAGAAAGCTACGTCGTATCTGGTGATATTTCTGGAAACCTCGTCCATACATGGGCTGAACCATCTAGTCGCGTCAGGAAGACATATCTTTGAAATGTAAGTCCTACTTGACATGTACATATGCGTTTTTTGACTTGTCTGACAATATATTCTTTCCGGTGTTAATTTGAGAACGCGAAACAAATCATTTAATTGCTGTATAAGTTCTTAACGGAGCTAGGGAGCTCTGGCAAACGTACTCACCACAAAGACCACAACCCCTCATACCAACAAAGCTAGTAGAGTGGTGGTATCATGGCTTACGATCATCTGCAAGGTGGAGGTACTGCTCCACTTGGGTTGCTCCGAATATGAGCGAGATGACATTCCACTGTGGCCTAATATCCCCCTTTCTACACCTACTTACCATTGAGAGATCCTGCGTGCTTTTCCATAGATGGTCACGTCACATGTTTGGACTCATTTAATGCAAATGCTTTGCAAAAAACTACATTCAGCAATAAAAACTTGTCCAAAAATGACAATTGTAACCTTATACCTTCCCCAGCCTCCTCTGGCTGACCATAGTGATTCTCTCGGTGTTTGGCTCCGTGTACCTGTCCAGCACGACATGGAAGCGCTACCAGTCCTCGCCCACGGTCGTCTCCATGGACCGAGACATGTTCGCCTGGAACACAACGTTTCCGTGCGTCACCATCTGCCCGCATCGGAGGCTGGATGAGAAGAAACTGGAATCGTATGTCAAGTAAGAATTCTTGGATTTATCATATTCATATATTATATTTTCTAGCCTTTTCTTGCTAACTATAGTATGTCAAACTAGACTTGTATTGTATGCCAAGAAAATAATTTCGCATTTTGATTGCTAGTAGTAGTAGTAGCAATATTTTGAGTGTTGCCGAGCGTAAAAGATCAACACTGATCCGTGCTTTTTTTATTCTTTTTTGTTCGTGCTTATTCTGAGTCCGGCCCGAGCCCAACCACCAGCACCCGGTCACCGTGCTGAAGTATTAACTGCTTAGATGAACTAAACCTTTCAATTATTCCAGGACCTCACCAGTCCCAGACAAAGAGGCCCTCAAGAAATTCATAATCACACTCTCCAACTCGACTTACAAGAACTTCAACGAGCTACCCGAATACGATCCCATACCGGCCACAGATTATCTTCAGACGCTGCTGAACCTGTCAGCTCCGTTTTTACCCGTCCTGACGATAGGTGCTTCAGGGATCCTTCTGAAGATACAACCCACTGTCACCGAAATGGGTGTTTGCTATGCGATCAATTCTAAGGTTGCTGAGTACAATGCGCCTTCGTGAGTATCTAAATTTGTAAAACAAAAACCTCATCTCATTCATGAATGGTTCAACCTGGACTATTTGGACATAATTACTGCAAGGGTAACCTAACCAGTTCGGTTTTTTTTTAATACCACCACGGCCTGTTCTAACGGTAACGGTAACGCGCATGTGAAACCCGAGTTGCAAGTGTCGTCGTAGGCTATGGAGACCGCTTACCATCGCGGGCCGCACGCTTTGTTTATCCTGTGGCGTGGTATAAAAAAAGTGTCTTATGGATGCTTGTGACTTCAGATGAGTCACATACTGAACTGATTAGAGGTGCCATCCTCTCTCTTACAAAAAATTCAAAATTCAAATATTTATTCTGTAAGTAGGCCTCAAGGGCTCTTTCACATGTCCGAGCTTACAATCTTTAACATTAAATGACATTAATACATAACAACAATGAAAACATAGACAATACCTGGGCACACATTTCCCGAGAGATGTATAGAGTCTCCGGGTCCATTATATCACAATAATCTTATTCTATAATAATAAGAAGATGTAAAGTCTCCAACGTCAAAATGAAATACAATAATAATAATAATGTCAAATAAAATAAAATTACTGAGATGTAAAGAGTCCCTTTCTTATGCTTAGTATTCTTATGCTTATGCTACCCTAAAGAAAACAATGTGTATAGGTATTTTGCCATTCAGTTCACCTAATTGGTGGCTAAGTAACAGAAATGTTTTGATTGCAGGTACAGGGAAGCAAATAGATGGGACATTATAAAACACCAAAACGAAACGTTTTTCGTGCATCCTTTAGACGGCGAGGTATTTGCCCAAGTGATCAATTTGTCCACTGCATATGATGTAAGTTATATCGAAATATCTATTATACTTTTGGCACAGTAAGCACTGATTTTACTAATAAATATTTTGTTAGACAGTTTTATTGGGCAAAAAATATTCTTTGCATCATCAATAGCCTAGTCGCTTCATTTAGTTATTACAAGGGCGATGTCTCTCTCTCTCCGTGTGTGTGTCTAACGTAGTAAGGAAGTACGCCCCATTCGGAGGACGCCTTACATACTTAAATTTTTACCCGCATTTGGCAGAAGGACACACATTTTAATTTGTATAGTATATTTGTTTGGCTCAAACACTGAAGCTTGAACGTTTTGATGATAACATGGGAGGTGCCGTTAGATTCCTCTTAGTCGTATAATGTCATAAGAATAATAGACATCGCTTCAATGCTGCATTTTGATTAATTTGAACCTATTTTCATCCCTGTTAGGTGTACATCCATGGTCCCCTTGAAGTGCCGGACATATCAACTAAGTTCCAGCATTCTGCACTGGACTTCTATATGAAGATGTATGTGACTGCCCTAACTGTCTACACATCACCGGAAGCATCCAAGTATGTTGTTCCATATACCTATCAAAACACCTATTTGATTGATTCTGGTCAGTCCATTGAACATTTTTCCTAGTAAACCGTCGATGTTTTTGGCACGGACTAGGTTGGTCCCATAGTAAGAATTGTTCAGAATCATTAATAGATGCATATTTTTAACCCCTGGCGCGAAAAGAGGGGTTCCATAAGTTTGAGGTGTCTGTCTCATCATAGCTCCTAAACGAATGGACCAATTTGAATGCGGTTTTTTTTTGTCCGAAAACTGAAGTGATCAAGACGCTTCAATAAAATCGGTTCAGCCGGTTTTGAGCTATTGAACTTTGAAATGAAAATGTCGGGGGCTTTTCGACTTTTCTAATTTGTTAATTATGTTTATTTTTGTTCACGACTAATATTTTGCACTGTATATTATTTGAATACTACCTTATTGGCGCGGAAGCGGGGCGATACGAATACAACATGCAGTATTGCGCCGATTCCGCGCAATATACCGGCTAGTAAGGAATGTAAGGATATCTGGGTGACACCAGTAAAGCAAGCGGAGTTGGCTTTACACCGTCCCTAAGGCCATTACATGCTTCTTCTTAGTCGTTTCCTTTGTGCTGAAGGTCGTAACTGCCACCAACGTCTTGCTCGACCTTCCCCCGATCACTTCTATTTTGCGCCATCCGCAGGCAAGCCTGAGCTCTGGTTCCTGCTGAAGCTTTTTCAGAGGCTATCCAGCGAATAGGCGCTCTCAGTGTTATTCTAAACACTTATTTTCAGACTAAGCGTAGCGCAGCGTCGATGCCGCTTCATCAACGAGAACCCACTGAAACACAACGCGGTGTACACCTACACCATGTGTCGGATGGAATGTCGGATCCGACTGTGTCTGAAGTACTGTAACTGCATACCGTACTTCTATAGGAGGATTGGTGAGCAACAACGTAGTAAACTTTTAAACGACCGTTTAGTAAGACAACTGTGATGTTCCTATACATAAAATTACATGGTTTACCCAATATACGTAAGAAGCGTTACGCAATCGGTCTGTAGGTCGCCTGTGTAAAATAGTCACATGTAGCTTGGAGAAACGGGCCACAGCTCGTCAGAGCTTCCTTTGGATTTTCCTCTAGCTGTCGACACGATGAATCCTGAAATGTTCCCCCTGGGCGGCCCATCAGGAGGTTATCCCGTAGCAATTCTTTAACTATACACGCTGCAAGCGAAACAGGAACACAAAAAAAAACAAAATCAATAAAGGGTCCGCAATGCAATCGTTAATTTAGGTTCAATACGAGTATTTATGATAAATCAAAAGGGCACTGGTTCGGATGGTAAAAACAGAAGTATAATGACGTCAAATATGACAATAAAAAGAGTATAAAAATCAAAGACAATAAAAAGTAATAAAAAGCTAAAAACACCTAAAAAGTTGTGCAATCTTGCACATTCTCCCCTTTTTTAAGAGACCGGGACCTTAGCCAGCTTCTTCAGAGGTCGGCGAAAGGTGCCTGCAGCGGTAGCGACATCTGCCACTCGAACTACACCATCTCGCCCTGGGTACAGCCGTGAGATTGCGTCCTTTGGGCCACGAACCGCGTGGCAGGTTGGAGTCGCAGATGATCACGACATCGCCCTCGTCGATACTAGGGGGAGTTCCGCCTCCTGTTCTGGGTGATAAGTAGGGTAGGTATTCATCCACCCAACGCTTCCAAAAATGATCGGCTAGCCTAAGCGCTCTTCGCCATCTGCTTCGGCTGAGATGGTCCGATTCATCCAGGGTAGCTGGGATAGGGCGCCCGGACGATGACCCAAGAAGAAAATGCGTTGGCGTTAGCGCTTCGTCGGCGTCGGAATCCAGCGAGACGTGTGTAAGAGGTCGCATGTTCACCAATGCCTCAGCTTCCGCCAAAAGGGTAGTCAAGACCTCGTCAGAAGGAGCTCTGTCTCTAAGCGTCACTTTAAGTGCGTCCTTAACGCTACGGACTAGCCGCTCCCACGCTCCACCCATAAAAGGCGCCGCAGGGGGGATAAAACGCCATTTGATGGACTCGTTAGCAGCATAGTCTTCAACTGACTCGCTATAGAGCGCTTGCAGTTCTCTACTGGCCCCCACAAAAGCAGTTCCGTTGTCGGACCAGATTTCGACAGGAGTCCCACGGCGAGCGATAAAGCGGCGAAGGCACATTATTGCCGCGTCAGTTGAAAGGCTGTGGACTACTTCTATGTGTATGGCGCGAACAACTAAGCACGTATAAAGAGCCACGTAGCGCTTCTCTTGTCGCCGACCAACAGTGACGTGAACAGGGCCGTAGTAGTCGAGGCCGACGAAAGAAAACGGCCTCTGATGGTGAGCCAAGCGAGCTTCTGGCAGGTTTCCCATCGGTGGTTGGAAGGTTCTGGAGCGACGGAGTTTGCACAGCTGGCAGTTGTGGGCTACAAACCGGACTGCATTTCTTAGGCCTATAATCCAGAATCTCTGGTGCAACTCGTTTAAGACCAGTGCGTGGTTTGCATGACCAGCCTTCTGGTGGTATTTGGCTATCAAGAGGCGTATAGATGGATGTTTGCCGTCCAATATGAGTGGGCGCTTAATTTCATCAGTGACGGCTGTTGCTGCGACTATGCGACTGGACATCCTAAGCTGATCGCTGTCATCAATGAATGGCGACAGTTTAAACATACGGCTGCTTCGAGGCAACGGTTCTCGATTCTTGATGCGCAGGAAGTCTTCCTTTAAAGAATCCAGCTGACTCTGCCGCAGGATGTGGACCTCAGCTAGGCGTATATCACTCGCAGAAATTCTTCCTGATGTATTGGAAGCATTAGAGATGCTAGGAGAGGATGTGCAAGTGGGTTGGAAGGTACACAAATATCCTTCTAGACGGGGCATGTTAAAGTTACGATCTCGTCTTTGCAGACTACGCGCACGCAGTAATGATATGAATTGATGCGCTTTTGCCGTTGCTCGCACCATTCTCAACCACAAACTAAAACGGTGTGGGTTTGCAGAGACTGGTGCGGGCAGATCAGTTTCGGTGATGAGATGAATATGATGTTTGTATTCTTCACGGCCTAATCCACTGATATCAATTTTAGGCTCGACGGGCCAGTCCGAAGAAAGAAGAAATTTGGGTCCTGAAATCCAGCGAGATTCTGGAGACAGCACAGTGCGCTTCACACGTGTGGCATCGTCAGCTACGTTTAAGTCGCTCGGGACCCAACGCCACTCGGTAGCATTTGTAAGCTCCAGTATCTCACCGACTCGATGCGACACGAAAGGCTTGAGCGTGCGAGCGTCGCTGCGAAGCCAGCCCAGAGCAGTCATTGAGTCACACCAGAAAATGCGTCTCGAAGGCTTCAATCGGTGGGCTTCGCATATAGACGTCGCAAGACGTGCAGCCATCAGAGCGCCCTGAAGCTCTAAGCGAGGAATCGAGACAGGTTTAAGGGGGGATACCCTGACTTTGCTACAGATGAGAGAGAGCCTGACGTCACCATTCTCGTAAAGCAATCGCCAGAACGCGACCGCTGAAAAAGCAGACTCACTCGCATCTGAAAACAAATGAAGTTCGCAAACTACTACCTTAAGATCACTTAAGTTATAGCGCCGAGGAATGCGCAGAGTGGAAACCGATATTAAATCCTGATACCATAACTTCCACGCAGTGCAGTCACTTTGAGGGAGCTCTTGGTCCCAGTCCACACCCTTGCGCCAAACGTCTTGAAACATGATGCGACCACGAACAACGATTGGGGCAAGGATTCCAAGTGGATCATAAATTCGCATCACGTGCACTAGCACCTCGCGCTTTGTCAGCTTATCTGGCAACGAGACCTCTTTTTTTACCCCCGTGTTAAAACCTATCACATCTGGGGCGGGTTGCCAGATGAGACCAAGCGTACGGACAGGCGTGGCCAGACGGCCTAAATCTATGTCAATATCATTGTGAGTTGGTGCCTCAAGTAGTGAATCCTTAGGCAACAACGAGAGCGCCAAAGGATTGTTGGATATCCAGGCACGCATCTCAAACCCAGCAAGAGAATGAACCGTATATATATCTGATGCCAGCTTGGCGGCTTTGGTGACACTATCTAAGCTAGTTATGCAATCGTCCATGTAGTGATCAGCGATGATTGCTCGTGCTGCGTCCGGGTAAGTTGCCTGCCATTCCAAGGCGTTTTTATATTTTATATGAATGGCAGTAAACGGACTAGAGGCCGCACCGAAGATCATGGACGACATGCGGTATGTTCTGATCGGTTCGTTTGGGGAATCGCGCCATAAAAATCTTTGCGCGTCCCTGTCTTGTCCTTTAATTTTAATCTGAGGAAACATTTCACGAATATCTGCATTTAAGGCGACCTTTCCCTCCCGGAACCGCATCAGAATACCTAGCAAGGGTTGCAAAAGATCAGGGCCTGTCAATAACAGAGAGTTTAAAGATACGCCGTGAGATAAGGCGGCTGCGTCATGTACTGTCCGTAATTTATTGGGCTTGTTCGGGTTAGTAACGCCAAAATGCGGCAAGTACCAAAGAGGATACCTCGAATCGGGACGTGTTAAGCATGGTTCGGCGTATCCCTTTGACAACATGTCATGTATATTACGGCGATAGCGTTCCGCATACCGGGGATCTTTCAGCATCTTTTTCTCTAAACCGAGAAATCTAGACAAAGCTAACTTGTAACTATCGGGGATATCTAAATTATCAGACTTCCACAACAAGCCTACCTCAAAGCGGCCTCCCTCCACACGCTGCGCTGTGCGCTCGACAACTTGTATGGCGCGCTCGTCGTCAGCACTGCGGGCTTCATTTTTCGATATTCCTATTGAATCGATTTTAAATTGTTCTCTAATAAGGCGTTCTACGATGAACCGATCATTTTCTACCTCAGGCTCGTTTATTGTTGTATGGTTGACCAAGTCAACCTGTCTAGTTCTACTGCAACCGAAACCAAACAAAACCCATCCTAAAGCAGTCAAAATAGCTACGGGTTGTGTCTTGGTTCCTTTGCGTGTAGCTTTAGGAAGAGATAAATGCCAGTTGTCAATTCCTATAATCACCATAGGTTTCACGTCCTCGTAACAAAATTCATGAGCTATGTCTGCTAGGTAAGGGTATTTGCGCACGCTATCATGATGCGCAAACTGGCGCGCAGCACCTAAACCACTGATTGACCTAGCTTTTTCGACGTGGTGAAGTTCAGCGGAGTGTCGGCCTCGTAAGAGGAAATTGACGTATTGCACGCATACATCTTTGCCTAAGCCACCTACACAATCTAAATGAATTTGTTTTTTGGGCCCCGTGGCACCAATTTGAGCCGATATCTCTGAATCTAAAAATGTTCCCGTCGCGCCATCATCGAGTAAAGCGTAAGTGTCAACACTACCAGCGGGTCCTGACAGGGTGACAGCAACGATTTTTAAAAGCGGACGAGCAGAAGGCTCTTTGGGTGAGGATGAAGTTGCATGCGTCATTATGTCGTGTTCTGAGTCTTCAGAGGGTGGCTCCGCTGCGGGCGGCACGGGCGCGTTGCTGGCCGCGGGCGCGGGCGCGCCGGACGTCGAGGGCGCCGGGTCGTCGTCGCTGTCGTCGTCGTCCACGTCGACATGTGCGGTGACAGCACGCTCAAGTTTCGACCCGTGCAACAAAACATGATGACGCATGCTACAACCTTCTACGCTACACACTTTTTTCATACAAGAGGTTTTATTCTTATGAAAACCTACTCTCAGGCATCTATGACAGACTTTATTCTTTTTTATAAATTGCCACCTATCATTTACTGTCATTTTGACAAATTGGTTGCAACGAAATAATTCGTGGCTTTGTTTACAAAGCGAACAAACAGTATCCGAATTATTTTGCGTGCTCATTGGTGTCGGAATGCTATTATTCATAATATTATTTTCAGCAACAACGTTTACTCTATCTTTGTAGCCGCTCGGTCGAGCTGCAGTGAACGGCGTGTACTCTAATACACCTCCAAACCTACACTGCAAATCGACCTCGCGCGATAGGAAATCAGCAAACATTTCGATTTTTGAATCGAAACCATCGCATGAATGTGCATAATCCAACCACCGTGGACGCAGCAGCGGAGGTAGCTTGCTCCACAATGCTTGAAAAAGCTCGGGTGAACGTAAGTGGTCCGGTAGATTCAGCAAACGGATCACTTCTACACAATTGCGTACCCGGCTCGCGAAAACGACTAAATCTTTGCCGTCGTAGCTTACCTTAGGCAGCGCGCGCACCGCCGCCACTTCGTGCATGACGACGAGTTCGGGGCGGCCGAAGCGCGCGTCCAGTGCGGCCAGCACCGCGCCGGGCGCGCGGGCCGTCGCCAGCAGTCCCGCCACAGCCTCGCGCGCCACTCCGCGTACGGCGCATGACAGCCGAGCTAAATTGTCGGCGGCCGAGAACCTCTCGGCTGTATTTTCGTAAATACGTTTCAAAGCTAACCAATCTAAATATGTTTTGCCATCGAATGTTGGCAACTCGGATTTCGTGACGTGTGGTTCAGGATTAACTTTATTTATTAACTTTTCCAACGAATTGACTAGGCGCGTCACTCCTCCCTCTTCAGGACAATGCTGCTCGAGAGAATGCCTATAAACAGCGGCACCCTGGCCGCGCGGCACTCTCGGTCCCTGTGCCTCGCACTGGGCCGCAGTGTTGTCATATCTGGAAGGTGGGTTGGCACTTAATAAATGTTGAACATTAGGATTAGGAATTACATTGTTTACCCAATCCTGTACACTTGCGCGACTGCGCGTGCCGCGGCTCCTGCCGCGCTGGCTGCTCGCGCCTGCCTCAATGGCCGCGAGTTCAGCTCTCAGTTGAAGTTCGGCAACGTGCCGTTCTCGTTCCACAGCTTGGCGCTCTAGCTCGGCCGCTCGCTCCGCAGCGTGGCGCTCTAGGTCGGCCGCTCGCTCTGCAGCGTGGCGCTCTAAATCAGCTAGCCGGCGCGCATGCTGCGCCTGTGCCTCCAGCTGCTGGGCCACGATGGTGGCGGAGGAGCGCGAGGTGGCGGCACTCGATGCGTGGGAAGGTGTCGACGGCTTGGGTTGAGGGGGTAGGTCCACGCCCGCCTGCGCGGTTGGCTTACTTTCGTTTGCCCCAGCTATCACACCGTCTCCCGTGCAAGGGGCACTTATTTTCGCATATTTAGAACGAGTAATCATACTTACTGCCGGTAGAAGTACCAAATATTTATGATAAATCAAAAGGGCACTGGTTCGGATGGTAAAAACAGAAGTATAATGACGTCAAATATGACAATAAAAAGAGTATAAAAATCAAAGACAATAAAAAGTAATAAAAAGCTAAAAACACCTAAAAAGTTGTGCAATCTTGCACAACGAGTATTACTTCTTGCTTGTAAAGCAAGACTTAAGATGAAATATTTTTTTTTATTTATTTATTAACATACACACAACCATCCTTACAGGCTATCCTAACTCGACAGTATGGAATTTGACACAAAACAGAAAATAAAAAACATAGGTACATTACAAATTACAGTAACACAATACATATAACGTGGCCTTTGTAAATTCGTGCAAAGGACAAAAAAACAAATCTACTTCGATCGCTACTCGATTAAGGATCCGAATTGCGCGTGTAAAGGGGGCCTGGCGAAGGAGTTGCGTTCGAGCGCGCGGCTCGGCCAGCAGGCTCGGCCGCCGCCGCCGCCACACATGCCGATCCGGTACGCTCAAACGCACCTCCGCCAGGATTGCTCAACTTGCCTCGTATCAGTTTAAATATATATGAAGCCAGCCCCAGTTCCCTCCTAACTTCAAGTTTATTGTATCCTACCATTCCTAATACGAACAATGTAGGATACATTAACGGGTAAAAAGGGTATACTCCGTATAATTTTAAATATATAAACCTAATAAATTTATTCTGAATACGTTCCAACATTTGCCTGTATTTCGACTCGTGTGGACTCCAGATGGCCGCACTACCCTCTAGATGACTACTAGACTACCTCTAGATATAAAGAAGCAATCATTTTGAAGTCGTAAAGCCGGATTGCTACTTTTCTGACGTGCCGTGTCGTGGCGCGGCATCGACAGTACGGATAGGAATGTCGTCTCGTTCTACCGAACGGTGTCAGCCAGTGACGGACGCTCTATCTTGTCACTTATCATGTGATAAGGCCGGCCATGATACGGGGTCAGGTTTATAAATGTATTACGGTTTTATTCATAATGCTGCCGTGCAATACTTAAACAACAGTAAGTGCTACTTTTGCGATTTTTTGTTTTTTCTTGATCTTGAACCACCGTGTCAAGACGCACACATGTATATAGTCCACGTGCGATTATGACAATGGGAACATATAAAAATCGAAGGCTCCATGTACAGTAAATCAGAAGAATTTAGTAAATTATGGAGGTAAAACTAACTAAACTGCCGTAATAACGTTGTCGGCTGTGAATTTTTAGACTTCACTGATTAAAATACAGTAAAGGTATCATGTCAATCCTAAATTAACTAGTAATGAGAAGGTAATACTTACGCCAAAAACTGTTTAAAATGCAGTACAATATAAATGTTCTAAAATATTTGTACTGTGTTTCAAATGTTATTGATTTTTCAGCATAATTACTAATTAAAATGCAGTAAAAATATTCCTCACTATAATTTAAGTGATCGAACTGTCGTAAATAAGAGAGCAAAATATAACTTAAAGTACAGTTACTAAGCTCACTTACTGTGATTTAAACTGTCGTTTGGCTATTTTCAAATGTGTTTACTGCAATCGTGACAGCAATTTACTGTATATTAGGTTGAAATTTGCTCTTCAGTCTAGTCTCCGACGCTGTGCGAGGCAGACCGGGCGCGTGTAACACTGGACTTGTTTGTTATATTGCTTTAATTGTATAGGTAGTGGACTTATTATTGTCTATCATTCTGACAATATTTTATTGAACTTGCCGAGTTTGTTAGTATGAATGTACTCGTAGCTCTATGTATGTTTATAAACTGAGAGAACTAGTTTTCAAGTGTCGTTTCAGTTAGATAGATTAACCACATTGTAGGACAAAAGTTAGATAATATCGATACCATTGATGAAATGCGGTCATTGATGATCGTCCTACAAGTTGTCAAACACGGTCCTTATTAATCCCCTATTAGGTCAATTACAGTTTACACACCTCCGACACACGCTGCTGGTTTCCAAGGATTGAATTTACGTAAAGCTTGATTTTTGATAATAAATTTTAATATGAATGAACCTGTTCCATGTCATAATTGCAGTTTTTAGGGCTCGTTAGGTTAGGTTTGTTGGTATCTGGAAGAACTCAATCAATATTTATACGAAATAAATAAATTAAATAAATGAACTTTATTCTGCAAGTAGGCCGTAATGGCACTTTTACAAGTCAAAATTCTAACAGTGTTTCTGAAAAAAAGACCACTGTTAAGAAGCGCCGAAACAAACTCAACAGTCAGTATTTTTTTTTAATAAGTCAAATTTAATATGAATACAAAGAAAAATAATCATCATAATGCGTTGTTCTATTAGAACACATGTCCGAATAAGCTATATGAATAATTAAGCTATTTTAGGCTCTGGTTTGGGCCATGCATTTCTGTCAGTTAGATTAGTCCTCAACCCTGCCTTCGACCTCAATGTTTTTTTCAAGTAATTTTTAAGAGCTGGAAAGGGAAGAGTCAAAATTTCATTAGGTAATTTATTATAAAAATGGATACATTAACCCGAAAATGACTTGCATAGGTACTTTACAAACACGAAACTTTTTGGTTGGTATTTTATTTTTATTTCGTGTATTAAAATTATGGGTATCAGATTTTTTACAGGATGAATCTATGTTCTTAATGCCATAAACAATATTTTTATTGATATATTGGGACGCTACTGTTCAACTGCTAATTTCTTTAAAGAGTTCTCTCACGGATTCTCTTGCTCTCAGTTTATTATACCTATATAGAACGAATGGCTCTTTTTTGTAATACAAAGATTGTCTATATGTCAGCTGCTTTACCCCAAACCAGAATACCGTACGACATAATACTATGAAAATAACTATGATAAACTAGTCGAGCTGTTTCAACATTGGTCAGTTATTTTTTCTAGCATATACGGCTGAACTTAGTTTACGCGCCAACACGGCTATATGGGCACTCCATTGTAGACATTGAATACTAAGTAAATTACAGTAAATTGTTATGAATACCTACTGTACTTTAGCTTGCAATTAATTCAAGTAGCTATTAGTGTACGAGGATTGTTTGCAGTAACCCGCTTTTTTACTGCACTTTATTCTGCATTTATTGTGTTTTTAGTAGTTTTCGAGAGTACAGTAAAGCTATTAAAAATTGATAAATAGCAATAATTTATTAAATAATTGTTAAAATAAAACAGTGTTCACGTATTCGTATTTCATGTATTCCATGCTATATTTTGACATTCAAGCATTTGTTTATAATCGTCGAGAACACCAAAAAAACCTGTTTGAAAGGGTTTTTTGCGTTTTTCTCGTAACTCACTTTTTGCACTTACTGTTGTTTAAGTATTGCACGGCAGAATATTCATCTTATGCGCTCTGACGTGATGGCTCCTGTTGTGTCAAGCGTCAGAGCGTATCCAAGAGTATTACGACAGATAAGAATCCAGCTTAATCTTCCAGCGTAGAGTAAAAAATAACGCCTAAGTTGTCACTAAGAGTACGATCACATGAAATTGCTCATATTTTTGTTCCAGGCGAAGAGAAAATATGCGATGTGGATGGAATGCGTTGCTTATCAAGATACGAGGGTTTGTACAACCATTTTGAGTTGAAACGACCCTTAATGGCTCGGCCACGACTATACTAGACGATCTAGGGAGACTATCGCGTGTACTGACTTCTGGCCGAAGGCTGTAGTGTTTCGGCGGTTCCGGGGCAACCTTATCGAACTCTACACCGGACTTGACGACGCAACGGAGCCACACTGTTTCGTCGCCTATATAATAATTAGTGTTTTAATGTTATATTATATGTATGTTAGTCCGTAAGGTATTTGTAACTATGGGCCTTAGTTGCCTGAAATAAATGTTTTATTATTATTATATCTTAGAGCACCGCTGCCGCTGTCGCCGTCGCTGGAGGCACAGTAGATACCTATATATAGTTTAAAGCAGAAAATAAATCCATTTAACGCCAGATGATGCAATCAGACACACGTCCATATACTAAATTTTAGTGCAACTAGGGTTAGTCGACGGTAGGTACATCAGTCCGCGTGTCGCGGATGTGTCGCGTAGAATTGGTTTTAAAAGGAGCGCAGGTTAAGAAAGGTCTTTAGCAACTCTACTAGACATTACCTGGCTTAGCTATTTTAACGAGGGAGCGAAGCGAATTAAGTTCTCTGCTTCAGCTTGGGCCAAAACTATTTCGTATGTCCAGCTGTCCTCCTCTACAGGGCGCATTTCTCAACTGATTCTCGTGATTTTTTTTTCTCACATAATCTTTTGGAGATTCCTCCACTCTGTACGCATGGCCACCGGCGCGCGGGAGGTACTCAATTTTCGTGAGCAGGTTGGATAATTATATAGTTTTCGTTTGTCGATTCAGTTTTTAGACTAAATTTTATTTTTAAACCGACTCTCGAATTCTACAGCTTACAGAGCCACTAGCACCATAATTTACTGTGCCAATACTGTAAAATCGTGGCCAAGGCCTACGAGTACTTGATAATATATAGTTAATATAAATACCTATGTTATTTTATGAATTACAGATGAACTGTACAAGTTGGACTTTGACAAGGACAAGAAGAAGATCAACTGCGGCTGTTTCCCCATTTGCGATGATGTCAACTATGTCATACAATCTTACGTCAGTTTTTTTGTAGAATATTTAATTACTTTGCCCTTTTCATGTAAAAAATTGTGACTAACTAGCAGTTCCTGGACAAGTATTCATACCTTAGCCACACGTTAAAATGTCGTGATATTGATAGACAGTTTTCCGTATATTTTTTTTAACAAATATGTCGAGCTCAGTTAGAGCAGCTATCCGCGTATGCCAGAAAGCCGCTGGTTCGAATCCGGCTCTGAGCAATTTTCTTTTTTACCCTTTAATTTGAAAGGTCAGCATTCAAAAGCAATGTGTTAAAACAATCATTAGATATTAGTTGTCAAATAAAACGTGTGTTAAAGATGTTGGAAACCTACTTATACAGTTGCACTTTATCGATGTTTGTTATATCCAGGTATTGCAAGAATGGTTTCTGGGGACAAACCTGCAATGGGGCATTGTCACCTATCCCCGGATGCGTTACCGGAGGGACATCATTTTCGGTTTCACGGACGTGCTGGGTTTGTACTCATTATTTACAAGACTCTTACCCCCGGTTCCCACTTGTCGGCCGATTTTTTGGTGTCCGACAAGTGTGAATAGCTTCATATAAAATTTTCTGCCACTGGAACGACCGATTAAAATCCGGACCGACATCAGACATAATGGGAACCAGCTCTTAGGATGGGTTACACCAAACCACCTGTAGTCGTAAGCGGTGTTCATTAAAATCTGTTTGTATGAAAAGTTTGACAAGTTTCTATGGGTTGACAGCTGGCGGCGCCATATTTAACGTTGATAATCGTAAACTCTCGCCCTCAGAGCGGCAACTACTTGTTTTACCAAGACACTAAGCTCTGTTACAAGTGTTCGCGTGTGACCAATTATCTTTCGAGTTTTGGTTTTTATTATTCGTGCATTTATTGTTTTATGGGGCTTCTAAACGGGCACATTTTCCTGCAATTTCTGGCCGGCAACTATTGCAGTCTTACACTGCATGCGTCTACTTGTACGCTAGAGCAAGACGCACATTCTGACCGGCCACACATTACCGTAAAAATGTTGCCCGTTTACAAGCCCTATTATACGCGTAGATTGTTGTCACATGATTGTTTACTGAGTTATACAGCTAGCTCTAGTAGGTAGTTTTTTGAGCACGCTGTCCGTGTAGATAGTTTTGACATCCATACTAATATTATAAATGCGAAGGTGTCTGTCGGTCTGTCTGTCTGTTACCTCTTCACGCTTAAACCGCTGAACCGATTTAGATGGAATTTGTTATAGAGATAGCTTGAGTCCCGAGGAATGACAGGATGGTTTTTATAAGGAGTTGAAATGGAGGGTAAAAGTTTGTATGGAGCTACGATATGAACGAGTTCCCCGCGAACGGAGTGAACTTAAAATACCCCTCGTTATCCACGATTTTAAATATCTATGTTTCTGTCGGTGATATCGTATCGTATTTTTTTTTATCAAAACTCATATTATGTCGAGATGTTTCTTAGCTATGTTTGTTGTGTCGGGGGTATTTTATATTTTTATTTGTGCGTGCAGTGGCTGTCGGCAGCATGGCGGGGCTGTTCCTGGGCTGCAGTGTGCTCAGTTTCATGGAAATCGTCTACTTCCTCACGCTGAGGCTGTTCTTCTATACAAAAGATGCACTCACCAAGTAGCTTTCACAAATATAAAGGCACTGGATTTTTTAGTCTTCATAACAAATGTAACACCTTATTAAACTTTGCGAAGAACAGTATTTAAATCGATTTGATTAATTTTATTTGCTGTATTTCCTTTCATCCCCATATAGGGCATCGTTCACCCATACCCTCTCATATCTACATCCATTAAATAGTATTATAATAGTATTTCCTAAAGTGCTAAATAAGGCATAACACCCAACCCATCAACTGCGCACGGGACGAAAACAGGCAATAGTTTCAGGTAAATTAAATTCCCGCTATAATTACCGACGTAGTAACACGTCGTCCCTAACCTCCGATAATTGGGGTCGACGATTAAACAATACCTTGTGTACCTTTGATAATGTGGGTCATTTTGGGACGGTTAAGATATTGCTCTGTTAATGGTCTTAATTGGGTAGGTACCATTGTAAAGGTGGATGGGATTACAGGGTGAAAGGGACTTGGGCTTGATAGTGTCATATAAAGCTTATTTTGAAGTGTTTATTTCACTTGTCGTATAAAAGACGAACTATGCCGCGAGTTCGCACTGAATAAATTGTGATTTGTTCTAGTTTCTTACTTTTCTGTAAGTACTAGGATTTTTTGAGAACGTGTTTGCGTTCCAACGTTTAAAGGCTACTGATATGAATTAATAACATTATTAATACTAAACGGGACTTAATCGCGTATAATTAACTTATTTATTTACCTCACTGAGGTCTCCCGACGTTTCGGAAGTGTTGCAACATCCATGGTCACGGGACAAACTAGCTTGAGCGGGTATCAACATCTTCTTGCTGCGCGGGTTTTCCGAACTACCCGCATTTGGTCTTTATTAACCACAATGTCCGGTGATATAGCAGACGATGTTTTCAGAAGGTCTTTAGGTGGAATGGGTATTAAGTTAGACGGACGGCAACCCAGACGGAAGTCTAAAGGAAAACATCCTGATGTTCCAAGGCAACCAGCTTTTATGCCCTACGTTAAGGGAGTAACGGACAAAGTTGGTACAATACTGCGAAGGTATTCCACTAATACCATATTATGCATACATGCCGTTATCCAAGATCGTGGGACATCTGAGATCACCAAAGGATGTTATCCCCTTTCAATCACCAGGAGTTTATAAGATTGACTGCAGTTGTGGAAGTTCCTACATTGGCGAGATCAAGCGAACAATCGCGTAAAGGGTCAAGGAACATATTGCGGCTGTCAAAAAACGGCAGGTGAATAAGTCTGCGATAGCCGAGCATTTGTTGGAGTCAGGACCAAACCACTGGATTGAGCTCCATAAACCGAAAGTCCTGTCTACGGAACGTCATTTCTACAGAAGAAAAATACGTGAAGCCGTTGAAATTAGAAAAGATCGAAATTTCAACCGGGATGACGGTTTTAAGATTTCATCTTCGAGGAATCCTATGTAAATGCCAGCGTCAAAAAACATCGTCCGTTATATCACCGGACATTATTAGTGTTGTGTGTCGGCCGGGTGACAACCCTAGTGTATATAAAAGTGGTTAATAAAGACCAAATGCGGGTAGTTCGGAAAACCCGCGCAGCAAGAAGATGTTGCAACACATCCGAAACGTCGGGAGACCTCAGTGAGGTAACGAAAAAAGGTAATTAATTATACGCGATGAAGTCCCGTTTAGTATAAATAATGTGTGAGAATCGTGAAAGTTTAAATGAATGAATAAGTTTGTCTAAAGCATAAATAATAATAAATTATAATAATAAAGATTAAGGGACAATCTTATACAAATCGAACTAGTCCCATAATAAGCCGCTTGTGTTATGGGTAGGTACTATCGAAAACACAGCTAACTGACCATCGGTGCACCTTAAGTGCATTGTAATAAGGTTCTATATAAACACAGGATGGTCAGTTAACAGTGTTGTCGTTTGTACTAGACGATATTTAGATATAAATACTTTAATACATAGAAAACATCCAAGACTCAGAAACAAATATGCTCGTCAGCTCATCATAGTCATACAACTATTTGCCCTTACCGGGATTTGAACCCAGGACCTTCAGCTTCATTAGCAGAGTCACTACCCACTAGGCTAACCGGTTACACCATGCAAAAAAAGGAAAGTGGGTCAAAAACAATAAGAAGTAAAATAAGGGTTTGTTATGTTTTAAAATGGAATGAAAAAGAAACAAAAGCAACTCTATTCCAATTTAGAATGGTATACATTCCATTGAAGAGGACGATGCCTTATAATAATTGTGTGAGGTTTAGAAGTTAGTATTTTAGTCTTAAATTATTCATTCGTTGAGAAGCTGTTACCCTAACCTACTTAGGATTCCCGCCCTATCTCGGTAGTTCTGGGAGAATTCAGATGTTTACCTTAAAATCTCCATTAGCTTCAAGTTTAGGGGTTTAGGCACAGTTTTGTTGTACTATGTTGATAGTTTAGGCTGGCAGTTAACGAAAGGCCTAACACATAACCACGTTATCTGCAGTTGGCAACGAACTGCCGATAGGAGGGACTTAGAAGGATTTGACGAAGTGTAGGAGTGCTAAGTTTATTCCTGAACATCCCTATGGAGATGGGAAAATCTTGCGTTACCGCTTTTTCTACATTAGTTTTCTAATTTTAGAAGTATGTAATTTTTAATAACTGCGCGCCGCACCAATGCGTCAATTCTCTCCGAATTGCAAATTAAGTCCCGCATCCACTATATGCATGCAACGACTCCTCCAGTATTTAGGACACGTGGCCAGACGAGAACTTGATAACCTGGAAATACTCATCGTTGTGGGACACGTAGAAGAAGCCGTGGAAGATCACTGACCCGTTGGACCGACGCAGTAAAGGAAATCTGTAAAGGAAACTTGCAGACGTCTATCCGGATGGCCGACAACCGATTGTGCGCAAAGCGACGAGCTCGTGTAGTCACGACCCTCAGCCATGAGGATGCGACGAAGATGTTAAAATCTTTAATTCTTATGAATCACTTGGAAATGGTTAATCAACTTACGTTTATTAATGCTTTAAATAGATCCATTTATTATTACAAAAAAACGTAAAAATATTCCTTCCTTTCTTTCTCATCGTATCCTCATAGCTGAGGGACGTGACGGCTGTGGGCGCTCTTCACCATCACTTTCCAAGTTGCTCAGGCTTGATGCATGCTGGCTTGAAGTGTGGCTCCAGCCACAGATGTTACCGTGTCCACCCAACTTATAGGCATCCGTCCTCTGCTCCTCTTCCCTGCCATGCGGCCAGTGATAATCAGCTTTTCCAGGCTTCGCGGTCCAGACCTGATCTGGTGAACTCGTTGCATTAAGAGAAGTTAACCATATTTTGTAATCTCTGGATCTTATGCCTACTTGAAGACAGCCACTTTGTCCGGTGATGCTAAAGATCTTGATGGATTCCATTACACACTAAGCAAGTTGTCATTAAACTTGCTATAGTTAGAATGAAAAGTATCTATCGTTATCTAGTTGTTGCGACAAATTGCAAGATGTGTGTTTAAAACTACTGGACAACTGGAGGGTACGTTCGGGAACAGCCTGTAAGACGGAGGGCACGCTAAAGATTATTGTAGGGAGTTAGTCGCAATGTGAGGTAATATGATTCCGCCTCCGCGATACAGCGGGGCCGAGTCGATAAACACACGATACATTAATGCTTTGAGTAAGATCCATCTCATCAATAACCTCTTACGAAAGCGGTATGTATCCTAATTGTTTTGAATTGTCATGAAAATACCATTATATTATATGATAAACTAACCATTATGGAAATATTTTCTTTCAAACCAATAAAAAAACAACCATTTGTTGTTTTCTTTTCCAGCTCACCCACTCCATCAAGACATTTTTTTATTTTTATTTTATTTAATCAAGGTTTACAAACAAATGTTTACACCAGTGCTAAAAATAGTTTACATGATAATGTGTTTAAGAATAGCGTAACATTTACTTATAGGTAAACTCCACGTGCGAAACTTGTGAAGATTACTAATCTAAACTAAAATTAACAGTAACTAGCAACAGTTAATAGGTACAAACAAAAGTGCTTATTAAGACAATAAAATCCGAGAGATACAATTTAAAGGTTTAAGGGTTTGTGTTTCCTTATGGCTTTGCGTAACTTGCTGGGTGGGTTAAAGTGAATATCCATGTCTTCACTGCAACTGTTGGCCAACTGACATAACCTGCTTACTGGCGAGTTCCTACCTAACACTGACCTTCTGATAGGTGGACATAACGGTGTAATAGAATTTCGAGGAAATCTAATTATTCCTAATAAAGAAATTATTCTAATAAAATTAATAATAAAAAAAAAATATTTTTAATTTTGATTTTAAATCATTTTATTTTTATCTGCATGGAGCAAACAATAAAATTACCTGTACACGTACGAGGAAGGGCACACAATCAATAAGCTTTTTTTTGTCAAATTGTTTTACGAAGGAGTCGTAAAAAATAACAATGATGACTATTTAAACTAGCTAGCTTCTACTCGCGACTCCGTCCGCGTGGAACTTGTTTTTATTGTATCTCAATAATAACTTTCACTTCCCAGGGATGAATTCCGGGATAAAATCCATCTTATATCCTTAAGCGTGAAAAGGTAAACAGGAGGCAGACAGAGTTACTTTCGCATTTATAATATTAGTATGAACAATATGGATTAGTATGAATTTTGCAGGCAGATTATTTTATAAACACTTCCGGTTCTTCAGCTTTCGAAAAAGTATTAGGTATGTATTGTATTTTACAAAAAACAAAACGTCTTAATGGAACCGTCGAATATTTATCAATATATACGGTGAAAGTGAAAATAAAATGGAAAAAACTATCGATATCCACAATACACCTCACATCCCTATCAAGGTGGTGTTTATTAACCTTACACATTAAGATTTTAATTGCGGGCATCAAGTGGCTTACGTGTGCGACAGCCCTGCGCGCAGGGGTGTCGCAACCGTGGGTTTATTCTGCTGAGAAATTCCATTCATTTGTTAGGCACCCTAATTTGAGTACAATGTCGTTCACCTGCTTTTTCTTAACCCCCCGTTCCCACGATTTTTTATCTGTTCGCATTTGTCGGATACCAATTTGTATGAGGCGACGACACACGATAAAAAATCGTCCCGACAGACGACATAGTGGGAATGGGGGGTAAGTTTGATGGGAATAGCCGTACCATGGCGTCTAATTAGACGTCTCGCTGTACGTTAAAACAGTATTTAGGGAGGGTCCATACAATATTATAAATACGAAGGTAACTCTGTCTTATCTTCTATGTGTGTTATTTCCAGGGCTAATCTGCTGAACCAATTGTAATATAGCTTTTAGAGAGCTTAAGCCCAGTATTCAATTAAAAATTCGTGCTCATCATAAAAATAAAGACTCTACCGAGAATTGAAAATAGGATTGCCAGCTTCGTAGGTAGATAAACAACGGAAAAAAAACCGATGGTCATATAAGAAGTTCTGGAAATAAGAACGCGAAATATATTGAAATAATGTTGCATTGAAAAACGATAGTTTGGAATCGTCCACATTTTATTACCTCAATGTGCAAGAGGCAGCCCTGCCCGCAGGGGTGTCTATCGCGGGTTTCTTGTTGTTACCTTTACAACTTATGAGTTGAGAAACAATTGCCAACGAGGGACGTCGTTCCGTCTTTAGAAGTCTTTGTATTATCACAATAGAGATATGTAGGATTATGTGTCGTGCACATTCATTGTTTATTTTTTTTCTTTGATTTGAATTAAATTCTTGTTTTTCAAATGTTGGTTTTTATTTTAAGATTATTTTTTGTATGTTTTGATTAAATTCAAGAATATTAAATATTTTTGTTCATATTAAATCGGAATTTAGAGTAATGAAGGTTTTCCACAGTCAAGGCGAGGTGAGGTGGAGCGAGAAAGTTCCTATAATAGTCATTTAGTTATATAATCTCATTCATAGAAGTATACCTTCTATTTGATGCCCTCGCCGGTGGAAAAGCAGTAAAACCACAATATATACGTATCTTTGTTATATTGTCTCAACAATAGTGGGTTTATAATAGTACTAGCAACCCGCCCCGGCATCGCACGGGTATTATATTATACATATAAACCTTCCTCTTGAATCACTCTATCTATTAAAAAAACCAGCATCAAAATCCGTTGCGTAGTTTTAAAGATCTAAGCATACATAGGGACAGACAGCGGGAAGCGACTTTGTTTTATACTATATGTAGTGATTAGATATGCAAAGAAAACGCTAGAGGCAGTAAAATGAATGTAATGATTTATATTTATCTATTAAACAACCTTGAAATACTCACCTCTCCACACACCACAATGGGACTAAGATTGCGTAAATCCGAGAGAATTTACGTTAATCGTTAAGATTTTAATTGTCTGCATCAAGCTTATGCGCACGAGGCAGCCCTGGCAGGGGTGCCACTTATCTCCCACATGTGGTTCTAATGTATTGAGGTAAGGTGTGTTGGTAATTTCGGAGTCTTTTGTGAATTAATGTGATTTCGAGGCGCTAGGGTTGTTACATGTAACAAATTGTAAATAAATGGAGGTTGTTGATAAAGAAACAAGCATAATGTAGTTGGCCAAATATCATTTAGTCACCTAGTTTGGTAAGGAACTATTGTTTTTTGCAAGGTTTGTTTTTCCTATTTTTTTGCTTTTATTCTTTTTTTGTTAAAGCTCTTAGCTTTGGGTACAATCAGGGGTATTCATATACGTAGAAAAACATAAATATCTGTACAAAGGCATGTACAGATATTTATGTCCGTGTACATATACCCCTGACTGTGCCAAAATATTGTAACATTTTTTAAGTCACACCTGGCCATAATGCGAGTTTTACTGCACGCTGCGCGTACGGTATTCACCGCCCTAGGTACGTAATGTAATATTGAATAATTATTACTGTCATCATCCTCCTAGCGTTATTCCCGGTTGTACACTAAAGGAGCCCCGGGTCCGCTTTGACACCTAATCCAAAGATTTTTCATAGGCACTAGTTTTACGGAAGCGACTGCCATCTGACCTTCAAACCCAGAGGGAAAATTAGACCTTATTGGGGTTAAACCGGTTTCCGGTTTAGGGTTTCAATAATCATATAGTGTACATTTATAAAATCATACATGAATCTAATAATACAGAGAAATAGGCGAGAGGAGGCCTCCAAAATAACATATTCACTTGAGTGTTTTAAAATAGTACCAGAATCTCACTTCTTTGTAAATGTTGAAAGTAGTGAGTAATTTATTTTGGATTGAAGAATCCACTTAAAAAACATACGTTTTTAAGATTGTATTATGTAGCAACCCTAATCGCAGGGGTGTCACCTTATCTGCCACACGCGGTTTTAATGTACAGAGGTGAGCTGTTTTGTTAATTTCAGGACTCATTTAATTTTAAATGGTGTTCTCCATCCTTTGTCTTTGAGACAATGTGATTTTGACAAGAAGGTTAACCGTGGTTCATACTTGAGCAGTATTCTAACTTATTTCGATACTATTTTAAAGGATTTTCACTATAGTCATAAAACATATAGCAGGGATTCTTTTCAATTTCTCTATATTGTTTTTTCACCGGACTTACACAATTCTAATTATTTACTTATGTTAGTCCGTGTCAATTCATCAACTGAAAAATTAAAACGATTAGAATTCAAAGCTGAGGTTTGATAAAAGAGTAGTAGTAGTAGTAGTAGATGTGTAAATAAATGTATTATTAAGGTAATTTTAAATAAATAATACCTAAATCGATTTCTAATAACGAATTTAGAGGAGAGGCTCCGCTCTTACCAAGCGATGCCATATAAGTACCATTAGAAAAACGGAAATATAATCTACGTTTCTGCGCAGCCCATCGACACCTCATAGTATTATAAATTATGAACGTACTTTGTACCAACGTTGAGGGATAGAAATAATCTTATCGAATTAAAATGACTGCTGATGCATTTTGGTAGCAAATACCATACTTGCTAATCAAACATAGACGTATTATACTTTTCTTTAGGTTGGTATGATTGATTAATGTCAGATCAGATTATTAGTCGTGAATGTGGTTTGCCGCGTATTTGTCATTTATTGTGTTTTAGTTAAAATTACCTTAGATGTTATTTAAATGGGGGGCAAATCTTTGAGAAAATGTGAAGTTTGTGGTATCAGGCGTGTGAGACGGTTAACTTCTGACGTATTTTTGGCCAGATTTCCACTTGAACCGGACGTCGGTAAACTGATGTTTTTACGTGATATTTTCAATCATTCTTGACTAAAGCTTTAAAAGTTACTAAATTAATTAGTCCGAAGTAGATTTAGTCATTGATTGTACAAATATTATATAAGTAAAGTACTTCTTGTCTAAAATACAAACAGGTAACCTAAAACACGAATAGTGTGCGAACAACTTATCGATAAACCTCTTATTTCAGATGTCGATTATGGGTAAAACTAACAAGAAATGAGCATTTGGCGTATTTACCTATACAAAGGCTGAATGAAAACAAGTTCTTTTGTGGAAATCATTTTCCACCCAGTGCCTTTAATAAAAAGGGATACAGATTACAAAGGAATGCCATACCACTTTTGAATCTTAATGCGCCACTATGGGACGAAATGTTAATGCGGTGAAAATGAGAAATAAAAATATTTTATAGCTTAGTTTTATTTTATTAATACCAGTAATACTCAAGTTTACTGGTTTAGTACAGTAGCACGTATCGCACATTTATCGATATCGATAAACGTAGGTATTGGAAGTGTCAAGCCCTAGCGTTTTTTTTTATATGTTGGTAGGTTTTGGCACGTATTGGTGGGTTGGCACAAAGTACGTTCATAATTCGGTACAAGGCTTCTTTGAGAGTGCCGACTCTTAAATAAAACGTAGTGATTAAGTACTCTGTGTTTCTGCGTTTATCTAAGATAGCAGTTGCATCGTTCAATGTCAAATATATTTCCTTCTCCTGTCGGGACGGTTTCTCCTCTACGTTCTTGTGTGATAGTATGTTTTCCATTATAGTTGTATGTTTATGAATAATTGAATATATACAAGGTGTAAATCATATAACTGAAAACCTGAAAGTAGTTTGTTCAGAATCGAAAGCTGAATCGATTGCACCATCTTTTAAGGTAGGTTGTATTTTTTTTGAAAAATATTTTTTTATTGTGCCGGGTATAAAAGTTACGAAGGCAACATGCGCGAATCAGAGAAATGTTGGAGGATGTTGTTGTGAGGTGAACGTCAGGATCTACGTCACTGACAAGTACTGATTAGTGATTACAAGTGTAGAGTTACGAATCAAGTAGATCTGCTTGATAAAGAAAACCAACGAATATCTTTTGAAATAATTAACGTATTTGTAAATGGACGTATTAATCTTATTAAGGATTAAAAAACTCAGTTGGGGTGTCTGAGGTTTTCAGTATAATAAAATACACCTTGTATAGCCATTCTTGTGGTATCCGATCATTTCATAAAAAAACGTTTCATAAATATTCATTTTATAAAGAACGTTTGGCAAACTAACAATTATCAAATTAGTCGTTTTATAAAATATTGTTTTACAAAGATTTCATTAGACAAATCATTTAATTGAAAAAACATCATATTATAAATCATTATTTGACAAATTACTCATTTACTATTCGTGACAATTGGCAAAGTAACGTTTGGTAAAATAACGTTTGAGAAAATGCATTGTTTGGTAAATACCTTATTTAATAAATCCTACCTTGTAATTTGTATATCACTGTCTTCTTACGGAAATATTTTTTTTTTAATTTTTTTTAATTTGTCATTTTCAATAAATCATTGATCGTCTTGATAAAGTTTTAACCCACAAGTTGTATAATTCTATACAGGTATCGTATAAGTCTGTATGAGCACACGGATAAGTCTAAAAGTGTTTAGCAAGTAAGTTATCATTCCTAGCCTAAAAAAACAACTTTTAGATCTTAAAATGTACTGACATAACACGTGGATTACCTATCTATTCTACTTTAAGGCAGGTGAGTGTAGGTACGACGACGAGCGAAGCGAGGAGGAGTGTTAGGTGAACTGCGACCCTACCAAAACCGATTTATGTATAAATACTATACTTTTTTTATGAATTGATAATGACAGATATTTACTTTTATGAAACAATCATTTATCAGTCGACGATTTGTAAAATGACCTATTTTATAAACGATTTATTTGGTAAATGATAATTTTTAAAATGAAAATTTAACATTCAATGTTTTTTTAAAGTGTAACATTTGCGAAATGAATATTTGTCAAATAATTATTTATAGAATAAGCATTTTGAGGAATGAATAGTTTGTGAATCGTTGTTTATAAAATGATTATTTATGTAACGTTTTTTATGAAATGATGGTGATCCCTTTCTTGTACTTGCCTTTTGGTACATGTTGCATTTTTCTACCTCTTCATCTACTCATAGGTTAACTGGAAGAGATCCCTCAAAGGGATAAGTTCGCGTTTGTACATAGCTAACTTATCTTGTTGTTAATTGTCTACTATGCTTATTTCGTACGATAATGAGTTATACTACTGCTACTACTTATATTAAAGGGAAATATTGTACTAGTTATACCAATTTCGATTATTAAGTGCTTTTAAAACAAAACACTACTAATGATATTGTGTTTTAAATGGTTTTCCTTGAAATCGCATGACGGTTAACGCATGCATTTTCTGATCTTATATGGGATAGTTTTCACACAATGAAAACACCATCGTAAATCTTTCCTATGAAATAACTCATACCTATAATGAAGAGTCATACACCCCATAACGCCATTTATTTCAAACCCCATAAAACGCTTACCGTGGCCACCTTATTTACCCCACCTTAGATTCCCAGATAAAAACTCCCTGATTTATGGGAAATCCCGATAAATAGTTGTCTTAGGCCGGAGGGCGGGCATACCTCATTTTTCCAAAGGTGGATATTGCCTTTTTTGTGATAAAGGAATGACTGATGCGAAGGTGCGACCTGTTTTTTTGGAAATGGCTGATTTATGATAAGGTTGGAGTGTTTGGGGATTTGGTTTTTACAAGCGTTTGAGGTGATATGAAACGGAATGGGGTTTCCGTTGTTTTGTAATAAGTAACCTTTTTCGTACATAAGTATTTTTTAAATATTTTGGTTTATAATTTGCGATTTTTTTTTAATTAATCAAGTAGGTGTTCACAGGTAGGCCTGAGGAAATCTTTTTAGTACCTACAGTTAAATTCGATAATATGAGCACAGGAAAAATTACCAAAAAGCAAGTTTGTTTGCATTGAAAAGGCTCCGAAACTACTGGACTGATTTGAAAAATTATTATACCATTAGAAGCCGATATTATCCTTGATGAACATAGACTACTTTTTACCGCGGGAAAATGCTTCATTTCTATGGGAAAACGGGTAATAGGACAACGGGTAGATGGGTACACTAACCGTGCGAAGCCGGGCCGGGCAGGTAGTGTTTTATATTTTTGTACTTACTGTATTTCACCTTTTTTATGTACAATAAAGCGGATACAAACATATAATAAGTGATTTCGGGGCCACGATTCGGAATGATTAAAAGCGAAAAAGATGATAATACTGAACCATGGGACCAACACATCGTAAAAAAATAACAGCCAGTTAACTCTAAATTAAGTCACAGTTAACTCTCAATTGGCTGTTATTTCGAACCCAAGTCCACCAGCATTATCAGCAGGTTACGTTGGAAGCAGACCAAAGTTGTCATCAACTTCAAGTATGACGGTATCGCACATTATAATATGAAGTGATAACAATTCTCGCATAATCTCATGACGTGTTTTAACGTCGTCTCCTCCTAATTACCTTCACCTACAAACGGGATCGTCTCGTTACGAAGTTACTGACAATAGGTGGCTTAATTCACAGGGTGTTTGATTATATGCCTTTGAAACTGACGGTCTTAGGTTCGAATCCCGGTAAGATCGAATATTTGTGTAAAGAGCATGAATACTTATTTCTACCTTGGATGTTTTCTGTTTAATTATTTAATATCTATTAAATAAGGCATCGTCTAGTTCCCATAACGCAAGCCTTATTAGGCTTAGCTTGGGTTTGGTTCGATTTGTGCAGGTTTGTCCCTTAATATTTCATAATTCATTTTATTGCTTTATCATGTTTTGCAGGAGGTATTTGGTAACATCATTGTCCAAAACATGAACACTGCTGCCTAGGGCACAGCAAACATATTAATTTATAATTTATTAAAAAAAAACTTAACAAATTTTTGTTCACTAAATTGTGTTTTGTTCCTTTCTCACAAACATAAACATCAAAGTGAGAGATTTACTGGACGTTTATCAACAAGGGTCATATTATCAACATAAGATATGTTTGTGCAAATCGTGATCTACGCAACTGATGTTGAAAATAGTCGTCTGGCTATAGTAAAATCATTGTAGTCCTATAGAGGAGGCACAATAGTAAGGACAAATTCTGTCAAATCATACATACTGACAATCTTGTATGTAGCTTTTGTTAGCTTTAAGTTTCATACCAGTTAGAGACATGAGAATTTGAATACTGCCACTTTTCAGACAGTAATTATTTCGCCCTTCGGTATGTACATGTACTGTTTTACCCGTTTTGGTCAATGCAGCCCCAGAGATAAAATTTACAAAAGGTTAGGACGAAACAATGATGATCTGGATGCTGCTACTTTCCGATGCTTTGTAAAGGCTTCACACTTTATTTCACCGTTCGGTAGATGCCGTTTTACCAGTCTGCCTTTTGTCATAAATGCTGCCCTTGAGATCTTTCTTCGAGAGACGGCCCAAAGGCTGAATCATTGGCATTTGGAAAATCATGACGGACAATTTTCCTTGCTAAGCTTAGTTAAAGTAAGTTAAAGCCTAATTCTCGATCACTAATAAAATAATAACTTCTAACTTGACACCGAGCGATCCATGCCTTTACCGCGACTAACCAACCGCACCCTGTATAGGTAACAGCGTTAAGCATGTTTTGCCTCCCTCCCCTACTTCAAACGACGGGAAGGCTATTGTCAAGTCCCAGGCTTTATGAACTGTAACGAGGTCGCTTTACCTACCTTGTTCACAAATTGATGATGATTCAATTTTGAGGTTGCTTCTTGAGACTTAACTTTACAGTGCTTGTGAAATTGCTTGGGTACGGTGATACCTTTCTTTCTGTACAATATTACTTGTGGTTCTGAAACTGTAGAACTCGAAAGTATCTTTAAAAATAATACTATATAAACATCGAACCTGCAGACAAAAATTCACGAGAATCGGTTGAGAAATTAGACCCGTGGAGGAAGAGAAAAGAATTATCGCCCAAGCTGAAACTATAATTTTTCCCGCGTTAAGGTTGTAAATTGTGCTCAGATGACTCATAAATGACAGGTGTCCAGTTTTCCAAGTTGCTTCAAAATAAGTAAAGATACTATTTGAAGGGTTAATCAATAAGGGCCACTATGCAATATCAGCGCTAAACTAACATACTCTAGGCTAGGTATTCGCTAACGAAAATTAAATGTGTGTTATCCCTACCTAACCGTTAATCACGTTTCGAAATAATCACGAATATAAGCTTTTTGTTAAATATAATTTTACATTTTAAACTTTAGGTCCTACCTACCTATATTATGGTATAGTTACTATGTTATTGTAATATCAAGAAGTCTTGGTTACCTATAATTAGATAAGCATACAGCCAATCCTGTTTAAATTAAAAAATAGGCAACGCTCCACTAGACTATATTCATCTCTGTCACTATCGTGGTAAAGAAAACGTCATTGTTTGCTAGAAACTACTACATACTAGCTATGTCAGTAGTCGCTTTAAAAAACTGCAACCGAATTAACACCTACCGTTTAAAAAGCAATTCCAACGCACCGCATACAAGCGTCATACGGAAATCCTGTGAAATCCTGCAAAATCCGCGGATCCGCCACGGCCGGCCGACTGCGCACAAATAAACGGCTGATTTGATCGGCCTGTTTGCGAAAAACCGATGGATAGTGACGGATAATCGCGTGTTTAAAATGTTTTTCAATTGGTTACAAATGTTACAATATAGCTGTCTAACCTACTTGTCGATTGCATAAAGTATGTAATTTTTTAATGCCAAATATGTCGTCTCGTGACCACGGATGTTGTGACACATCGGGAAAGTCGGGAAACAGAGAGGTAATTGAATTCGTAATTATACGCGATTAAGACCCATTTAGTAACAATAATATGAGATCTGAGGCTTTCTTCACTACCGCCCATAAAACGTACAAGACGCTCTCTCGCTTCTCTTTAGCCAGGAAGTTTATAGACACGTGTGACCGTAAGATAGTAATTACAAGTTCTGGTTACTGAACAAGTTTTATTTATTTGAAAAGAAACATAAACAGTACCTACTTACAAAAAAACTTATTAATAGTCATCGGAATTCTCGTAGTATTTTTGAGCTGTCATAAGGACTTCTCGTTTATCGAATTCCGATTATACATAAGTATGCAGAATACAATATTTAAAATAATTCTGATTACGAGTAGAAGTAAACAACATGCAGTCTTATCGCGAATGAGCGATCTCTTCGAGATAACCTTTGGATACCAACTTTTAGGAAATTATAAATAGAAATTAAAATATTAATATTTTATTATTTCTTATAACTTGTGGATTTCCTATAGCTATTATAGAGAAATTAATGATGAAACACTTGTTAGCACTAAAACAGACTTTGAACATGAAATCGATAAATGTTAAAACACTGAACTGAACTGATGAAATGTAAAATTGTTAATTTTTCATTGCTTTCATTGCAAATATCTATTTAACATTTTCAGCCACTTAAAAGTTATCTAAAAGAGATCGCTCTTTAGCGATAAGACCGCCTGTTGTTTACGTCTACTTTTAATCTTAAATTCTTTGATATTTTGTGTTGTGCTCTATAATGTATCGACAAAATATGTATATCGGAAGTCGATAAACGAGAAGTCCCTATGACAGCTCAAAAGCTACGAGAATTCCGATGACTGCGTTATTATAATCCCATATTATTTAAGCATGTATTGAAAACAGATACAATATTCAACACATTCATACGCTTCCAAGGCCCAGCTCCAAATAGTCACCAAATTGACATTTTAAGTGAACATTTGTTTGCTATCAAATTAACATCTGTTCTGGCGTGAGTGCGGGTTCGATTCCCAGTTAATTTCACGGGCTCATTGAGGGAAACATGGTAGCTCTGTCAACACAAACGTTGTATCGGAAAACGTAATAAACACCATTTGAAGCCCACGGCGCATAAGCCCTTTTCGACTGCTCGGATAGGCGGCTGGTTAAAATGAACATTAAGTGTAATGCAATCATGTTGCTATGTGGAAATGTTATTGGTGTTTACAGTTGGAATGAGAAAGCTATCATGACTGGGCAAATTTAATGCACTTACCTCGGTAACGTTGATGATAATTTATGTAAGATTATTTCTCTTTCGACTAATTGGTATAAAACATTTAATGTATTTAGCTAAACTAGGGTATGTACCCTAGTTTAGCTAAATACATTAAATGTTTTTGTATGTATGTTACATTAGAGAACAATAGAAGAGTAATTGAGTAGAATCTAATAAACTCGACGAAAATTAAAACATTTTTCGCTTCAAGCAGAATTTTATTCCAAGCTTTTGCCAAACCAAGATAGGCAAAAGCAAGATTGATTGTAGTTGGCTTCAGATTTGGATAATAGAAACACCCAAAAATTCCGAATTTTTGAAGTTTGTGAAGTTTTGAACGTAGATAATTAAGTAGACTATTTTATCGGTATAAATCAAAAACATAATTATACTGTTTAAATACATTTCAAGAAAATATTTGACCCCTTCAGTATTATCACTACGAGTATGTACATAAGTATGTATCCATCAGAAATATCACAATATCCGCGGAATATACGTACCTTAGTAAACCACTGTGTTTTAAATCAATAAAATATTTTGTATATGTATTTTGTAGTGTACTTAGAATATTAATTATTGTCTTCGGTTTCCGCGAATATTACTCATCAAAAACATTTGAAATCATTATGTTTATATTTAAAGCACATTCATTGTTTTATATTAATTTTTAAGCCATGTATGACTTCGCGTATCTGCGAAGAGTGGTTAGTCCGAGAACATGACTGATCCTAAAATCTGAACGCCTTTTTTGCTGATTGAACAATTCGACGAAGTTAATTTAGTAGAATATTTTTAATAGGTGAGGCTAGTATTTAGTCCATACGCTTTAGGAATTCCTTGAGTGGTGTACAAGTTTCGGATTAATGCTATTCTGAAAAATATGGTCTGGAACTCATGACTCTTCAGAATCATTTAGTCTGGAAGTTACCTACCGGAGGCGTATCATTAACCAAACCCTATTTTTTTTTATTAAAGTCGCCTGTATAGGCGTATAATACATTTAACCGACATTTGGTATAATGTTGTGTATTTAGGTACATATCGTTATTGGGACTATCAGGGAGCCGAAATAAAATAATTAATATTGCGTTAGGTATCTGATTATTAATACGAGTAATTAATTAAACGAGTTAAGCGCATTTTATCGTTTTTCATTAGTAACAAAATACATTCCCTCGTTAGGAGTTTCTTAGAGCACTCGTGGTCAATCCGATATAAGGGATAAATTCCGTCAAAATAATTTTATTAATTGTAAAAAATAATAGAAGTCAATATTACTCCGAAATAAATGTCAACAGTGAAGCTAACAAGCAAGAATTTATGAAATAAAAATAACAAAAAGAGTTACCAAGAAAGAGTAATCAGTCAAGTGTGAATTACTACAAGAATAAATAGGGTAGCTATCACTTTATCTTTCATCAAATTTCATACCACCGAAAACTATTCCACGAATGACATTTTTTTTTTCTAATCACATAATCATCATCTCATTGCTTTTTAAATAATAGAACAACTATTCATAGTTAATCGTTTCGAATTTGTGTCAAATCGTAGCTTAACTATTCATCGAATTTACCTTTCATAGAATAATTAGTTAGTCATAGTATTAATTTATCGAAACGTGATTCAAAGATGGTACGTTCCATATGTTATTATTGCCACGAACAATGTTTCATCGCAGTAACGTTTCATCGAACGACGCATTTGTTATTGCAGCGAGTTAGAAAAAAAGACTGCCGTCATTCGTAAATAACACAATTACCTACCTCCAATATTGTATATTACATCGACTATCACTGACGTTCTGTGTTAGGTGCCTGCTTGTTATTGATCTATATTTTTCATTGTTGTAC
Organism: Epinotia ramella; assembly: GCA_947578815.1. Classification (NCBI taxonomy): domain Eukaryota; kingdom Metazoa; phylum Arthropoda; class Insecta; order Lepidoptera; family Tortricidae; genus Epinotia; species Epinotia ramella. The sequence goes on from OX388205.1 coordinate 28,801,273, forward strand.
CTGTTTGACAGTCTGATGACCCGCCAGCGTGTCGACGACGCCCCGCTAACGCGGGGCGTCTACTTGCGCTCTGAGGGACGCAAGCGAACCCTAACCTAACCAACCCAGTTCCGATGGGCATAGCATAATACACACCACCTATCCAAGGCACCAGCGTGTCGACGACAATCAAGCGTCAATAACCAAATCTGACCTACTTTTTTTTTGATACACTTTTTAGTATGTAATTAGTAACTATTATGATGAACAAGTAAGTATTATGATAATTCAGTATTATTTAGACAGTTAAATCTAAATAAAAAGATTATTTGGCTATGACTGTGATGATTAGGTAAAATGAGAATCGACAAAACAAGACTTATGAAAATGCACTGTCGTTGAAACGAATTATCAAGTATAGTAACACTAGTGAAACGATTTTCTATGTAGTAGTAATTTTGGGAACTGAAACTTACGTTAAAACAAAATTATAGTAAAGGCGATTCGATGAACGACTATGTCGATGGACAAATAAAATAATGAAGTCAAATTCGATGAGTTGATTCTTGTGTAAAAGGTAATTCGAGCAATCGTATGAGCGATCTAACGAAGTTCGATGATGATTCCGTTCTGCGAATAGTGTTATAGGAAACGATAATAGTTGAAACGATTTTCTGTAAAATGATGGATTACCGAATAAATAAGAAGTAAACTAATAAATAAATAAATATGCATGCGGGGAATTTTATCACAAAGTAAGACACTGCTACAAATGCCAGTTTCACAGATAAAATTCATCAACTAATACTAAACAACAGTGAGTCTACAACAGAATTTGAAATTTATGATAAAGCTACTCATGATGGATTCGACGCTGGTAATAAATACAGCCATGAGAATCTCGTTCATTTTGGGGTGTGCTGTTCTTATTACATGACATTGTGTTTTGGTGTAGTATCGTGGACATTGACAGTCAAATGGAGACAGTTCAGAAACTTCGTGTTCATCAACGTAAGCTATTCCAACGCTATGGGTGCTTTATATTGCTCCTATTTTTTATTTAATGTGGTACTTTGGAGCTTGTTCATTGTTCATACAAAATTTAGACTTTTTGACTATTGGATCGATTTATCTTTTATTTATTGGTTGCTTCTGCCATACTTTAGGCCGATAGAGTAAAAATATTAAACTGGCCTAGTAAAAATATGTTCTTAGAGGCTAGCATGGTCGCCTGGGGCATGCAAGCGGCTGTCGTTACGGTAACAGCCTTTTGATTTTTGTATTATTTAGTGTTAATTTTGTTAATATTGGTTTATATTTGAGAGATTTGTTCCGTTTATTTCATAACTAACTAAAACATTTGGAGAAACTTTTGTGTGGCCACGTTCGTTTTTTTATGAGTGGTACAGTAATGGTATCACGCCTATCAGAAACCAGTTTTATTGGGGAATGCATTGAATTAATTTATGATTCAGATTGTATCGATAAATGTGTTGATTCTAATGATGAAGACACATCGAATGATTTGGAAGGAATATCTGGAACGGAGGCATCACAGAAATATATATTTAATATAAAAAATCTATTAAATTCTACACTAAACAGTTGTTTAAATACCAGATTTTTTTCTTATTCAACGAACCATAAGTCATTGTAAAAAAAACCTTGAGTTTATTAACATATTAAAATGATGAATTGTTATCTTACTTAGTTTATTTAGAACGGACATTTTGAACAAAAAAGCTTTACTTAAAAATCTTGAGACTGGCGTATAATGAATGAATTAAGCAATTTTTATAACCGGCTAAACATTGCTTCTCTTTGTTTGGCAGAGAAGGATATATTAAAGGCGTCCCCTGTACTTAAATACTTTAAGATTATTATAATATAAGTTCTTAGTCCTAACATGTTACTAAAATAAAGAACAAGGTGTGCCATAAAACGGGCGAGTTATAGCCGCCGCTTGTGCGTCAGCTCTTTATACGGCTTATAAATACCTGGAGGGAGGTAAAGTGCTGTTTTTTGTATGATGACATGGAACATTGAGATGTAAACGACTATTTTGAAACTTTGCAACGCATCACAAGTTATCAAAAAATTGGTAAAAAATACATTGAATCTTTTCTGTCTTCAAATCGCAACACGCGACGAAATATTATGCTAAGATAATTAATAACTTTTAATGCTTCATTTTACAATTGTAAGTACAGTCGACTACAAAGAGATCGATATGGCCAATGTTACAAAAATATGTATGTACACGACCTTAATGTCAAGGCAATATAGTCGTGTATACATATTTTTGTAACTTTGGCCGTATCGATCTCTTTGTAGTCGACTGTTCAAAACTATCAATGATAAAATAATAATGAAAAACGTCATGTCATAACAAATAATATCTATGTCCAATAAATAATAATAAAAATTATATATATATATATATATATAACTAGCGACTCGCCCCGGCTTTGCACGGGTACTATATTATACATATAAACCTTCCTCTTGAATCACTCTATCTATTAAAAAAAAACCGCATCATAATCCGTTGCGTAGTTTTAGTACCTACGTACATTGGGACAGACAGCGGGAAGCGACTTTGTTTTATACTATGTAGTTATAATGTCTGCACTCTAAACCAAAAGCAAAATTATCTAATGACGGCTAATGTAATGATGTCAAATATAATAAATTGTTTAAACTTTTGAATGTCGACAACACGGTACAAAAGTGTCTAACCTCACGGACTGATAGATAATAATAGATAAAGTTGTCATTATTTAAAACTATCATTAGAATTGTGTTTTTTTCCTCAGACGATAGAGTTGATTTTTGAATGTACAAGTTTGAAACAATTCGGCCAACTCAAATAATCCCAAGCACACAAAATATTACAATTCCCTCTTTATTTATATCGTAATTGGTATGGTATACGAACTGAAAACGCAGTGACAGAATGAGCTTTTATGTAAACAAATTTATAAGATCGGACATGTTTATGTCTGAGACGGAGTGTAATTAGGACAAAGATTATTATGTGAACACCTTTGTACGCGACAGACGGCGAGGGAGATATCCGGTGTGTGTGCAATTTATGTGAACAGATATTAGTTTAATTTTGCGAATGACGAAGATTGTTTTATTTGTGAGCTGCTTCAATGTTTAAGGATTTTTTTTTGTGTGTACGTGTTTGTTGTGGTGAATAAACGAATTATGCTTGTTCATAATTTGGCGATATTATCTACATTTGCTTGTATTTAGTGAATGCTTATTAGTTTTTGGCTCATCACGGTAAACAGAAGAAAAATAGATTTCAGCATTTGTATACCGGAGGGGTAACCACGTAACGTTTCCAACGTGCGTTAGGACAATTTATCTGTCATTTTTCCATATAAAAATCGATATTTAGATCTGACGCGCGTACAATCCGTTTCGTGATTGACTAGTGGATCTACACAAATCGGAATTGTGGTAACAGAATTCTTGACACAATCCACGCCAGATGATGGGCACAAGAATGCCACACTAGGTACATTCTTACAAACAGTAACCATTGGCTCTATTTTCGCACTGTTTTCGAAGCGAATTTGAAAATCAATTGAATTGATCTAGTTAGCTAGAAATAAAAATACATCTGCTGGCAATAACACAGTACAGTAGGTAAATTAATTCGAGTACTATATTTTAGAAAGAGATAAAGAGTGATTTATATTATATCATAAGCAATCCCTTTTAAATTTTACTCTTACATAAGACCAGTAGGTACGTCTAGCACAACTTACTGACAAGTCTCTCTCTCGCGCGACTGAGCGTCTCCTGTCTCACTCGCACCATGCAAATTAGAAAGAGGAGGGTAGATTTTTCTGGACTCGCGTCGCGGCGCGGCGTCAGTTGTGCAGGTTGTGCTAGCCCCCCTGCACGGTTACCACAAGACGGCGCGCGAGCTATCTCGCGGCGAGAAGGACTACGTCTCTTTGTCTCTTTCTAAGTGATAGTCGGACTTAATTACAAATATATCGTTTTCAGATTTTTCCCTGTAGACGATATTGCTTGCGAAATTTCATAGTTCTATTCTAGGTCAACGGAAAGTACCTTATAAATTTTGATTCCCTAGAGTGTCGACCTGGAAGTAGGGTTGCGACAAATATACCTACGTTTTTTACGGCATAAACGGGCGTTTTTTTTTACGTTGATTTAGAAGTTTGTTTTTTTCACGGCTTTAGCGGACTTGTAGACTTGAGTTGAGTATATAGTTTTAATATCAAGTCGATACCCTCCACGCGTTCCCGAAATAAAGGGTATTGACACACAGGCAGATGGACAACAAAGTGGTCCTATAAGGGTTCCGTTTTTTCCTTTTGAGGTACGGAACCCTAAAAATGCATATTATAGTCTATCTCGCCGCGATACAGCTCGCGCACCGTTTTGTGAAAACCGTGCAATAGTCCAAGATATTCCTTAATAAATCATCATCATCATCATTATTATTCCCGGATGTTTCCTAAAGGAGCCGCGGTTTGACACCTAATAAATACTTAAAAATAATCCACCTTGTTATTTAAAAAAAACGTAACTTTTGAAAGAAAGGGTTACAATTTGCATCGATCATTTTACTTACAACCATCAAAAGTAACCCGTCACCTATCGACACTAAACCGTCCCCTTTAACCTCTAACACAAAAGGCTCTTAAAATGAGAAAGCAATACAATGTCCTCACCTACAACTTAGCGTAAAAAACTAAAAGCGGGATTAAGCGCCCTGGAGCTCGACCCGTCCCTTCCAAAAGGTCGTAAGTGCCATGTATGGCAAGTCAAGATACGACGTTTAGTTCTATAAGAGAGCCCTGAGGTGAACATGTGAAACCACTCAGTGGTGGCTATTAGCCCAGCTTGGAGGCTTTTTAAACTCGAGCTAATACGATACGAAGAAGTTTTCCAGTTGGATAGTTTTTATTTTGAAATACAAGGAGTTTGAAAGGAATTGTCGTGCGACGCAACAGTGAGGTGCAGGTAATTTTTTCTACGAGTTAAATAAGTTACTGACTTGTCTTCGAGAAATCTCTCAAAAAGAGCAGATCCATGACTCAACTTTTTTACTAAAAAGCTTGAAAGTCATTTGTCTGTAAGCAATTAAGGGTTGCAACGGATTTGTAAGTCCACTGGCTAAGAATTGCGTCTATAGACAACGGTATCTGAATACCATCAGGCAAGCTCAATGCTTGGTTCCTACCATCGGTCCGTCACCGTATTAAAAATCGGACAAGTGCGAGTCGGACTCGCCCACGAAGGGTACAAAAATACAAATGTATACTTTTCAGATTTTTCTCTGTACTTGTAGTATAAGATGATATTACTTGTCAGATTTCATAGTTCTAGGTCAACGGAAAGTATGTACATTTTGATTCCCTTGAGAGTCTCGAAATATACGTTTTTTGCAGCAAAAACGGCCGTATCTTTTTTTACGTTAACTAAGAAGTTTGATTATTTTCACAGCTTCAAGAGACTGTCGACCTAAGTTAATGGTTTTAATTTCAACTCGATACCTCCATGCGTTCCCAAGATAAAATATCTTGACAGACAGACAGACGGACAACAAAGTGACCGTATAAGGGTTCCGTTTTATTTCTTTTGAGGTACGGAACCCTAAAAACACAACATTTGATGAGCACTTATGACATCGTCGTGTCACCTTCTCCTACTGTGTCACAAATCATACCAAGGAAGTCGTATCATATTATGCTAGTTTTGTCACTGAATTAACATATTTTCAATTTTCTTTCAAAATAGAAAGTGGCCACAATAAATTTCTCACGAACTTTATGACGCGTGACCGTATTCTGAGGAACGATATAATTGGACATTGTCCCAATATTTTCGGTACTAAATAATAGTTTTACGACTGCGTTATAAAGTTCTGCGGTACGTTAATTGGTGTTATGTAAGTTGGGTGTTCTGGTCAGTTCGATTTGATTTGTGTCTCACTCCCAAACGTTTTTAGTGATGTGGATAATGTTTGTAGTAAAAAGAAATATATGATGCGCATTATTAATTTAAATTGCATTTTGTGGTGTACCTACATTGTATGCTTGTCGGTTGATAACAAAATGATATTGAAATGTTTGTGTTGATTTTTTACGTGTGAAAAATTCAGTACCTACCTACGCAGTTCATTGTAACTATGTTTTTATTTAAATATGATAAAGATTCGTATAAAATACATTATAGTTACTTTATTCACATAGAATTATAGTACAATCCTATTTAATTAAAGGATTTTTTGTTTAAATCAATTTTCACCGCCCACAATTTGTCAGCTTTGCCATTAAGGTGACTGGAAGGGAATGCTTTATGGCATTACGTCCGCTTTTTGTACCATAAGTTATTATTTTGTGCAATAAAGACTAAATAAAAAACTAAAACTTTTCCATGAATCGGTCTTACGACTGTAACACCAATGGTATTTTTATCATTATCATATCGTTTTCATAACGTTTCCATATCCTTCAGCGCCCCGCAGGATATTACCGTCTGACGTCGCGATATCACCTAATTACGAGTACTCGCGACCTTGTCCGCATTCAAAAAACATTTCGAGAGTTTGTAAGCACAAAACATACAACGAGATCTCTAGAACCGTAACAATTCTATTTAATTGAAGGTCTGACTTATATTGGTGACGTTGTGACTGGGCCGGGTCAGCACTGCTACAGCGATTACGACACGACCACGCGATGGCGATCTTCATATATAAAATCGCCCAAGTTGTACTGAAATCGCAGTCGCGTCGCCAATCGCCCCATCAGTGTGGCCCCAGCCTTACAATGACTACCGCGACAAATTGCGTCTGCGATATCTAGGTCATCAGAGTGAGGTGATACTGGAAAATGGGATTTAGAGGGAAAAATGATTTGTGACATACTTCAAAAGAATGTATGTTTTACTCAGTTTATTTTGACGTAGTTAAAATACTAGAATTATTATTTAACTACTAAATAAATCACGTCTAGCGACCTTTTCCGCTCGTAAATACGATATTCATTGGAATTCCTATTTGAATTTAGAGAGGTTTAGGTTGTGTTTTCTGGATGAAAACAGCAGAAACCATGAATATTTTTCTATTCTGTTCCAGGTGAACTAAGATCATTTCTGATTACAGGTGTATTCATGAAGTTGAAGTATTCGTTCAACACTAAAAATCATGGGCACAATGTTTGCATTGTCACAAAATGTCAATAATATTAGAAACACGATAGTTTCGCGTTTCCGAAATATTTCAAAACTTAGTAATTAAATTCAATGATTTTTTTTACAATAAACTACAATGAAAACATTATCAATTGAAATAAAATGTTCCAAAGCCCAGGACTTTTTTTGCTACCTTGGAAAAACTATTTCAACAAAAAACCCCCGCGTCATCGGACCCACTTATTATGAACACTTACCGGCCAATCTAAGGAATGAACCATATGACGAAACATTCCGGCGCAAACTGAGAAATCTTTTGTTGGAAAATCCCTCCGTACTCCGTTAACGAGTACATGGAAATGACTTTTTAATTGTGTATTTTGTTTTCTAATATTGACATTTATTTTTGTTAACTTTATATTTATCAATGTTATGAACTATTATTATTATTCCTGTTTTTAAACGTGACAAGCCTTATTTAAATATGTGGTTTTGACATATAAATCGTTTAGAAAATATAATGTTATAAGGTGTAATGAATGACGATCCTTTTCGGGAGATAGAATAATATAATTTTCTCAAACATGCTCGGAAATGTACGCGTTAATATCACGAAATGAAGACGTGAAGTTTCTTGTTTATGGCTCCCTACATTACTTCTTGGCCTTACGCCAAGAAGTAATGTATGAAAACCCTAAGTAAAACCATTATTGTCCGCTACTCTAACTTTTTAAATTTGCTTACTAATATTAAACTGACAAAGGAAAATTTACATACTGCCAACCACCCCTAGACACTGTAAGCATACTTGCTTCATAAAAAAAATAAAAATAATCTATGGTACTATACTTTATGTGCGGTTAAACATGGTGCTCGAACGGCTTGTTCAAATGGCATGTTTAAAAAATAAAAAAGGCGCAAATTACCTATTATTTAATTGATTACCTAGTATTTATTTTAATTTTAATATTTCCTCACATCGTTTGAGAAAAGTACTATACAATCCTCGGCCGGAACAGGGATTGCTGGACTCGTTGTATTCGGCCTCGTCTACGACTCGGCCGTCTACCCCAATCTCGTCCAGCAATCCCTTACTTCACGGCCTCTGCAGTAATCTACTAATTTTGTATTTACGGTTGACTCATTAAGTCTTTATTATTAAAATTGACGACCATGGTAGAAATTCATGTAATCTTGACATTTATGCTTTATATTGTAATTTTTATCGTGTAGTAAATAAATCTAAATCTAAATCTTACCATCCTAAAAGTCACCAAAATATACATTTTTAATATTTCTTAGGAAGGCAACACTTGCAGTTAGGTACCGACAGTAATTCGGCATCATCAGCAAAAACCAATCTGCTGATGATATCGCAAGATTTGGAATTAGGTTTGGCAGACGCCGAGCATGAATGTATAGCCAACTTCAATACTCGTTGCAGTATTAGGTACCGACCGAACAAAATTCCCACTCAACAAATTCAATTCTCTAACAATAAAACGTCGAATAAGCGATATTTCAACTATCGCTCCTTTGTACAGGGTATAAATTAGTTCGCTTAATGACATCCTGCGCCTATTCATCACGCCGCTGCAAGGGACGCTGTATATTTTACGCGTGCAAGCGGCGATTTATTAAGCTTACTTTATGGCCCCACACGATTTATGGCTGGCGCTTAAGATTATGCACTTGTTAGGTTTTTTGGGAATGGTTTGGCGCTCGGTAACGATTGAATGCTTTGGGGGAATCGGGCCATGAAATGTTTCGGTGGCCTGTTTCTTTTCTTGTATCGGACCTTGAGATAATGTTTGGAATTTGTTTAACATAGTTGGATTAATACCACTTTTAGTGTGAGTTAGTCAGTCTATCCTGTGGACATATCTAAATTTTAAGGCCAATCAAGCAGGTCGATCACGTAACGCATTGTACGTGCGTTAGGTAGATCTAAATGTCAATTTTTATATGGAAAAATGACAGTAAAGTTGATTCTAACTACCGCGCGTTCAAAACGTTACGTGATTACCCCTAAGGACGAATATTAATGCTGGATGCATACAGACATGTAAAACGGCTTATAAAACTTGAACACAATGTATTTCTGTACCTAAACCGTTCATTATTGTATTGTCTACAGAACCCCTTGTTATAGCTCATGATTTTGATGCAGTTTCATGTGTTGTAATATGTATATAATTATATCCTTATAGCTAGACCGACTGGTAATTCCTTGCTTGGGGCTGCTTCTCATCAAAGTATTTTTTTCAATATTTTTGTGGTGGCGGGTAAGAAACCCAAAAATTCGGAGACCGCAATCTGAAATAAAAACAAAGGAATTGCGAACTAAGGAAATCAGTTTTGCATTTGTTCTAAAATCAAGCGAAACCAAACAAATGCAACTCTCTTCTATAAAGTGCGACTTCCATTCGATTAATACTTTTTGTTCTTTCTATACATACTGGGAACAGTCCCAGTACCCAGTCTGTGTAGTCCCTGTTCTGATATAGATAAGTAGTATCTTTCTTGCACATTCGAATAAAAAATATATATATTTACTACCTCACAAACCATAATTCCCGCAGAGAAACTCCCAACATAGCCCTCTCCATAGCCCTTTGGGTGACGCCCCCGCAAGGTGGACTGATGACCTGGTAAAGGTTGCTGGAGTTCGCTGGATGCGGGTGGCGCAGGACCGGTCACTTTGGCACTCTTTGGGGGAGGCCTATGTCCAGCAGTGGACGTCTTTCGGCTGATATGATGATGATGAAACCATAATTTACACACTAAGTAATTCTCTTAAATTTTACAATTTATTACAACGCTCACTAACCTTTTAATACTAGTCTCATTAATATAACGTCCATCTACTTTACCTCTTATAAACTTCAAGATTAACCGCCTCTGTTAAACTGTTGGTGACATACAAACACACATACAATGTTGTTTATTGTCAGTTAGCGCCATTTTGCTTTTAGCACGAATTAGTTGGAGTAGAATCTACATTGTAGATGAAATTGTGCAATAGTTTTAGCTTAGTGAAGTAGTATTCGAGTAAGTGCGAATGAACAAAAGTTTCAACGTTTTATAAACTTCATAATTCATTCATTTAATAAACATAGAGTACCGAAACAATCCGTTTCATAAAGGTATATCATTCGAGAGGTTTTGTATTAAGGTTTGACTCATATATCAATTGCCAAACCATAATATGTTTTTAGTTCTTGAGGGGGTCAATTAGACACTCAAATTGCAATCTGACCCCGTATCATGGTCGGCCTTATCACGCGATAAGTGACAAGATAGGAGCGTCGTCTCGTTCTATCGAACGGTGTCAGCCAGTGACAGACGCTCTATCTTGTCACTTATCGTGTGACAAGGGCGACCATGGTACGGGGTCTGTTTTGCGCGCAAGACATATCATAATGCAATTCGGATGTGAAATGGATGACTTGGCTGGCGGTTTACACCACCGTCGATGGGCATCTTTGAAAGCTGAAGGGAAAAATGAGGGGGGTAGCGCACAGCAGAATATTATTTCTTGTTACTCAATCACGCTAAAACGGCTAAACCGATTTGAATGAAACATTGCACGAGGATAGTTTATAGCCTGGATTAAAATAAAAGATAGTTCTTTTCCCGGGTCCACGCAGACGAAGTCGCGGGCGGACGCTATTAATTAATAACACGACTACTGGCTCTGTTGGTAAATAGGTGTGTCGTTGTGTTTCAGGTGGTGAGTGAGGTTACCAAAGCCCCCGATGATAAGCTGTGTTAACAGTGAAGGATCTGCATTTGTATATAGCTGTCGACACTGAGAGATCTAAGGTGTGTGGGTTATCCAGAAGCTTCTAGAAGCGGAATAAAGCACGAGACACGTCTGCTTGGTAACCACCGTATATTCAAGAGAACAATGACATTTGCCACATCAAGGTGGCGAGGGTTAAATCTACCCTCAATCATAAACATATATTACACCTCCACCCTTATTTCTAACACATAGGTATATTATCTATATTATTTACTGACCTATAAATCTCCTGTATGATAGGTGCTACGCATGATATTATGCATTACGAGGAAATATCCATACGTATAATTATGATTAACTACATTGGTTAAGGCTGGATTTGACCAATATAGGTATGTACATACATTTAATCAAAAATCACAATGAATTAGGTATTTAGTCTATCTCAAACCCATATCTTTTTACGGGTTGTAACTTATCCCTAGGTCTAAGTGTGGGACGTGGAGGATCGCCCGGGGGGTCGGTTGGTTCAGACATGTTTGAACGGGTTAGGGCGTTGTTTGCCATCACTCCGGGGTCTGACCCCCGTGACTCCGGTTCCGGGACCGGCACACAAGGTGTGTTGATGTGATCACTCCTCAAACCTTCCGACTCTTGGCTTGCTGAAAATGGGGACGGTTCCTCATACGTACTCAGCCAACGACTTTTAATCTGATCAACATGTCTATGAATAGGCATACCGTTTTCCGCTGTCACAATATAATTACGTGAACTCGTTTTATCCTGGATTTTACCATCTAACCACTTCCTACCCCCACTAAAATTCCTATACCACACATTTTCCCCCGCACTAAATTCTCTAGATGTACCGCCAGCGTACGCCACTTGCTTCATCTGCCTTTCTCTGACTCTGTCCCCTGTTAAACAGTCATGCAATAAGTCCAACCTAGAACGGAGCTTCCTACGTTGTAACAGCTCTGCTGGCGACACCCCCGTAGTGCTCTGAGCTACGTTCCTATAGGCCAGTAGATAAGCTTGTAATGCTTCTTCTATATCGCAGCCGTCTCGTATAGCCTTCCTGATTGCTCGCTTGCACAACTTGACCGCCCCTTCGGCTGCCCCATTGGAAGCTGGATGATGTGCGGCCGCAAAGGTGACCTTGACCCGATTACGTGTCATGAAGTTGTTGTACGCCTGGCTAGTGAATGGGGGCCCGTTATCCGAGACAATTTCCCGGGGTAAACCAAAACGAGCGAATGTCTCCCTTAATACCTTTATAACGGCCTGTGCCGTTGTGGTTTGCATTTGAAACACCTCTAACCACTTAGAAGTAGCATCAATAATAACCAAATAGGTTCTACCCTGGAAGGGGCCCAAAAAGTCGACATGTAACCTCGTCCACACATCCGGTATGTACTGCCAGGGCTGCGGCGGAGCGCGCGGGGGCGCTGCGCTGTCGGCCGCGCAGGTGCCGCAGCTTTTACCGACGCGTTCCACGTCTGCGTCGATGCCCGGCCACCACATCACGCTGCGGGCCATACTTTTCATTTTTACAATTCCCATGTGACCTACATGGAGCTCCTGCAGTAATTTTTTCCTTAAAATTTCTGGAATCACTAACCGATACCCCCAAACAATGCATCCCCTATCTATATATAATTCCTGTCGCCGTACAAAATAGGGTTTTAATTCCTCATTACTAGCTGATGATGGCCAACCGGTCTGCAAGTAACCCACTATTTGTCGTAACACAGAATCTTTTTCTGTGCTCGACCTCACCATCTGCTGATCTATCGGTAAAAAGTCCTGAATAAAATTCAGATAAGTATCTTCTTGTGCTACCTTCACAGGCTGACCTACAGGCAAGCGGGACAAGGCGTCCGCCGCGTTGTTTCCACTACGCACATATTCTATATCAAAATGATACCCGGCTAACAACACCGCCCATCGCTGTAGTCTACTAGCTGCCATTACTGGTATTCCTTTTTTTTCACCGAAAATAGATACTAGGGGCTTGTGATCGGTACGCAGCGTGAACCTCCTGCCATATAAATATTGGTGGAACATTCTTACACCGAATATTATACCTAACGCCTCTCGCTCGATCTGTGAGTAACCCTTCTCTGCCGAGTTGAGTGTTCGTGACGCGTACGCTACCGGCCGCTCGCCCTGTGGCGTGACGTGAGAGATCACGGCACCCACGCCTAGACTACTAGCGTCACTCGTCAGGACCACTGGCATCTCGAGAGAGTAATGGGCTAACACTTCACTAGAAATCAATACATTTTTTATTTTCCTAAATGCCTCTCTGCACTCCTGATTCCAAACAAAATTTACGCCCTTCCTCAGTAACTTAAAACACGGCGCAAGTGTAGTACTTATATTTTGGACAAATTTAGCATAATACATTACTAAACCTATAAATGAACGTAATTCGGTAATATTATTCGGTTCGGGAGCATTTTTAATTGCATCTATTTTCTCGGGACACGTATGTACCCCCTGTTTACTGATCACGTACCCTAAATACGTTACTGACTCGGAAAAGAAGGTGCACTTGTCCTTTTTCACTTTTAAACCGTAGGATTTGAGCCTTCTAAAAACTTCGTGTAACGTCTCCAAATGAGACTTATCATCGACCCCCGTTATTATCAAATCGTCCAAAAAGATTCCTACGCGTGGCAGATCTCCAAACAGCTGTTCTAATTTCCTCTGGAAAATACCGGGCGATGAGGCTAGTCCGTATATAAGGCGATTGTAGATAAACAGACCTCTATGAGTATTTATGACCGTAAATTTTTTTGATTCGTCTAATTCAAATTGTGCGTACGCTTGCGATAAATCCAGTTTTGTAAATCGGTCACCTCCGTGCAATTTGGCCAGTAAATCATCTACCCGTGGCAGTGGAAAACGGTCTACCTCCAGACATTTATTGAGAGTTAATTTAAAGTCAGCACATACCCGAATGGTCCCGTCTTTTTTCATAACGGGCACAATAGGTGTAGCCCAGTCGGACGAGTTTACCGGAGTGATCACACCATCGGCCACCAGCTGGTCGAGCGCGCGCTCCACCGGCGCCCGCAGCGCGTACGCCAGCGGCCGCGCGCGCAGGAACACGGGCGCCGCGCCCTCGCGCAGCCGGAACCCCACCGTCCCGCCGGTGAACCTTCCCAAGCCGTCCTCAAACACTTCATAATATCTGGAACTGAAATCATTTAAATTAAAACTCTGTTTCGTGCTGACATTATTGCAACTTACTATGGGCAATTTAATATCTAATTCTTTCAACCATTGTCTGCCAATTAAACTCGTTTTCCCTTTATCCACTATATACAAATCTAACTCTTTGCCCTTATCATTATATCGTACTACCGGTAATATTTTACCTAAGGGTTTGACAATCTCCCCTGTATAGTAGCGCAAACTCAAGTCACTCTCCTGTAATGTACAATCAGAAAAACATTGCTTATAACAATCATAACTGACACACGATATTGCACTGCCAGTGTCTATATCCATAACTAGATTCACATCATTAACCCGTATATCGACCCTGTATGGTCCAAATTCTTTTAACTTTTTAACATCCATAGAAAAGTTATTTACCTCTTCACTGCCGTTACTGTCACTGTCCGAATACACCACCTGCTCTTCTAACATCGCATGGAAAGACGAGCCTTTTCTCACGTTTGGGCACATTTTCTTAAGGTGCCCTTCTTTATTACAGACCCTGCAGACGTACGCCTTGAACCTGCACGAGCCTTGTCCGTGCTGTCCTCCGCACGCCGAACACTGTCTGTGTTGTTCTCCATTCCAGCCCGCATTATTCTTAACCACCTGCCGCTTCCCCGGGCCCGCTTCGCTCGCACCCCTTGGGCCGCCACGCTGCGCGACCTTTGGACCGCGCGGTACATAACGCTCGGCACTACTTATTGCCGACGACTGCCGTTTATCCTGCTTCATAGTGGCCAGCTGATGCACTGCCGTCATGGTCGATGGTACCCCCCCTTCACTTCCAGAATGGTCCTGTACCAATGCTGCATGACTTTCCGCCGCCTCCATCGCCACTGCCACTCTAAATGCTCTCTCAAATGTTAGGTTATCTTCGGCAAACAACCTTTGCCTAATGCTATCATTACGGATACCACACACAAATTGGTCTCGTAAATTTTCTTTTAAACTTGCGTCCTTAAACTCACAATTTTTTGTCAATTTTTTTAACTCTGCGGTATATTCTGCAATATTTTCGTCACACTTTTGTTTCCTTTGTCGAAATTTGAACCGTTCCGCTAAAACACTCGGTGTCGGCTGTAGATGTTTTTTCATAATCGCCACAAGTTCGTCGTATTTTTTTGTAGACGGTTGATCGGGCGAACACAAATTTGCCATCAGCTCATACGCATCGCTGCCCACCACCGTAATTAACGTTGCCACTTGCACTGCCGGTTTAACTTCGTTGGCCACAAAATACTGGTCTAACCGCTGCACGTACAATTCCCAATTGTCTTTATGAACGTCAAATGCCCCAATTTTACCGATAGACATTTTAACTACTTTATTCGTTCTCGGTCCCTAATAATATATTGCACACGCGTGTATAAGTTCCTTAACGTCGCCACTGAGAAATCTAAGGTGTGTGGGTTATCCAGAAGCTTCTAGAAGCGGAATAAAGCACGAGACACGTCTGCTTGGTAACCACCGTATATTCAAGAGAACAATGACATTTGCCACATCAAGGTGGCGAGGGTTAAATCTACCCTCAATCATAAACATATATTACAGACACAACGAATCCTCAAGTCCATAAAGGGTGGACAACGCGCTTGCGATTCTTCTGGAGTCACAAGCGTGAATGTCTATGCTTACCATTAGACATGTCACTAGTTAACTAGAACAGGACAAGTGCGAATCGGACTCGCCTACCGAGGGTTCCGTACTTAATGTATCGTTTCTAGATTGTTCCCTGTACTTGCAGTTTAAGACGATACTGGACCCGATTCTACGTGCACATGGCTTAACTAGCCTAAAATTAAATTGTCTAATTTTTAGACATAGCATTTAGGCAGCTAAGTAAGTTGTATAGACCGCCTAAAATAAGAAACGTCAGATTCAAATTAGCGCTGTCATCTGATTATGACAGCTGCTCATAGAATAGCAAAGTGTTGAATGAGAAACCTAAATAAAATTAGGAAGTTTAGAGGCCACTGTAGAATCGGGTCCATTACTTGTCAAATTTCATAGTTCTAGGTCTACGGGAATCATCATCATCCTCCTAGCGGGGACTTTAGACTTGAGTAGGTATATGGTTTTAATTCCAACTCGATACCTCTATTGCTCTCCGAGATAAAGGGTCTTGACAGCTGTCTGTCAGGAAGAAACGGAACCCTTATTTATAGGATCACTTTGTTGTCCGTCTGTCTGTACAGACGGATCCTACAATTGTTTCCTATTGAGGTACGGGAACCCTAAAAGAGAAAAACATCATGAAGTAGGTACCTACTTAAACAAATCTAGATATCATCAAGTACCTATATTTTTCGTTATGAAACTCACAAGTTCCAAATGCCTCCGTAAACAGTTATTTGCCCATTTAGCCGAGGTTATGATAATGGTAACAGCCACCTTAACGCAAACTGGATGCACACGCTAAGGGTGGCGACACACGTTTATGACTCATAATTGTTACAAACCTGATGCCCCTGAGGGTCTATGTGTCTGAGCACGGTGTACGTTTGATACCACTGTTTTAACATCATGTCTCTTTTTTTGGCAGCGGAGCGTCCATAGTCGAAATAAAAAAACGAAACAAATGAATTTTATCCTGCAAGTAGGCCGTAATGCTACATTACAAGTCAAAATAGGCATGATGCCTCATGTTCAAATTGATAACGTAGTGATGCTAAATGGATAGTAAACCATCAAATTATCGTAATAAAGTATAAATTATAAAATATAATTAAAATCATTAAAAGATATGAACCTTGAAAGTTAAAAAAAATATGAATTTTTTTTTTGCCCAAGAGTAAATTCAAAGCTGTTAATAGAATCCTTACGCTTTTATAGACACAAAATTAGGTATTTATGTTTTTTAATTGTAGTTGCTCCCATACAAACATTTGTTCCTCTCCAAAACTGGTTCGAATGACGTCATAAAAAAATCTTGGTCTGATGACTTCCTATTCTACGGGCGTTTCTAAAAAGAAGACCACTGTCAAGAAGAAACGCCGAAAGTTCGGGGTAGAAAATATGAAGTAAGATTTGTACACACATCTAGTCGATAAGAAAGTGATCGCATTGAAACGAGTTTCTTTAAAAAAAATATGAAAACATTTTTACTTCCAAAACTTTAATCAACAAAAAATTACATATGTAGGTACTTATTATTTTAAAATCTGCTCACAAAACTTCACGAGAATCTGTTGACGAATGCAATCTCGAGGAGAAAAGCCGGAGTTTTAGACGGATAAGTTTAATAACAATAATAACATAATTATATTTATACGAAATGCAAATAAATAGCTGAATCAGTAGAACACAAATTACTTACAAACTATCTTCTTCATACTTCAATTATACATATAACAATAAAAATAAAAATAATATGCATACCAATTAAAGTAATGCCCATTTAGCGATTAATAATAATAATAAAATCTGTAATCAAATTAAGTTTCATATTTTGATACTACTTTATTCATAAAAAATATACATTGTGATTAAACATTCATTACTTACTATACTTTTAATAACTTTCTACATTATTATTTTATTTGAGTCATAACAAATCTCGAAAATATAAAGAAAAAGAGTAACTCCCATTAATTAATATTCTACATTTAACATTTATTATTTCATTATAACAAACATATAACGCATCCAAGCAAATAAAAAAAACGAAAGGATTCAAAAGTCACAATTAATAGTAGATTATACACTAAGGGGATAAAGCACTGTTTTATGTCACGGGAGCGAATTGAATCCCGAACGTAACGAAGGACTCATAATTTAACTCCTAAGCGTAGCGAGGGAGTTATAAGTTAATTCCTGAGCGAAGCGAGGGAATTAAGACTGAGTCCTGAGTGCAGTGAGGGGTTCAACCGCCCAAGACTAAAACAGTCTTATCCCCGAGGTGTATACTCTACTTTTCACACCTTATGCGAGACAAAAAAACATGCTCAGTAGATAAATAATGTTTATTTACATATATTCAAAATAGACCAGAAGCACTGATTCAGACACAGACTTTACGCCTTTTACAGCTTTCCATTTGTCAAAATCGTTGTAGGCTTTTAGGTATTTTTCCTTTGACTTCTCTGGCAGCAGATTGTTGACAATGCCTATGGCATCTAATTTGATAAACTGATGAAAGTGTTTTGACTCCTGAAAACACTTTCATCACTCGACATTTTCAATATTATTTTTGAAATTAAATCTTCTATAGGCACCTACAAGAACTCGATTTGTTCGTCACGCGTGAACAAATGAAGGCGCGCGACGTTCCAAATTCGAAAGCACAAGCCGTGGTCCTAGATTCGAAATTCGAATTTCGAACACCGCGCTCCTCCGGACCGGGGTTCACACGGAGGCAAACTTCATTTATTTTGTCAAATCAAGTAGGCCATGGCCTAGGACAAATTGTGTTTAGCAAAATTAAACTTTATGCATATAGTAATAAGAATTATGAAAAGTGAAATCATATTATTAACCAGCGGGTTATAATGAAATTCAGTACAACATTATAACCTGGCTAATACCAAGGGATTTAATGTCTTGCTTTCGGTAGGGTTTACATGACCTATAATTCGGCATTGTCGAGCATGTGGTTTGAAAAAATAATAATTCAAATTCATTAATTGGTTGGTAATTGTTAACCAATCAATAAACGTCTAACAATGAAGCACCTCTAATTAGTAATTAATATTATAATGTAAAGTAATAAAAATCGTCGTTCCTCTTTGAATAAATGTTTATAAATTGTTGTTTCCGTTATGTTGCAATTATCACATACCTATTTTGTGTCTATTTGTAAATCTATTGTTGTGTTTGCGCCAAATTCATTTTTAGGGTGACACCGTAAGATGTTATTGAGTTTTCACTTCTGCCGGCACTCCCGGAGTGCAACCCGGTCTTTTTTTTCTTTCCTTCTGACATATTTAATAGTAACGAATAATTAATTTAGATGAATTGACATAGACTTAGGAATGATTATTTATAATATGTATTTTATTATAAGCCAACTACAGTTAATTTTGTTATTATGTAAGATAGTTGTAATACTTTAATTTTTAATTGTTATTTATAAAATTGAAATGTATAATGTAAAATTCAAATGCAATGTATATTGTTCTATGAATAAATGACTATGACTATGACTATGACTATGATTTTAAGCTGCCGTTGTCATCTACATAGTTCCTCCTCGAAAATTTACCATGATACAACAGTTTTTTCGTCCTTCTGCATGCACGACTAGCTAGATTAAAATTGAATTTTAGTTCTACAAACAAAAGTTATTTCTGAGGCGCCTGATTCTGAAATATTCCTTCCAAAGTATTCGGTGTGATTTCATCATCAAAAATAATACGTTCACCATCACGATCTGCAGTAAAAATAATATTATCTTTAATGTTATCGCTAGATCTTCTATCATTGTTATCTCAGCCAGTTGTATTGTAACCATCGTTGCGCCTCCAGTTATTAAAACAATGAAAGTAGCCACGCGCATCTTTTTCCAGACGTTCAAGTTTGAGTTAGTACTTCTTACACTTTTGATACACAGTAAAGTAATCAACACTTTTAAATATACACTGACGTTTATCAGATTGACACCAAACAGCGCATACTTTTCTATGTCAATGTCAGATAAATATTCAACAGCTAACAGGACCGCTGGTAAGCCCCACGAGAAGATACAGGCTTTTAAATAAACATGTTCGCAAGACGAACTGAATATTTGTACTATGTCAACGTAAAAAGTAGTACATGCCACAAGCAACCAGTAAACAAAAGAAGACGAACTCCAAATAAAAATTAAAATACAAGCGGTAAGATTAACGAATGAAATTAATGGGCTTACAAGCATACACAAGGCACTTGCAAAACTTGCGTTGATGAACACGTAATTTCTGAATTGTCTCCATTTTATGAGGAACTTCCACGACACAATCCCAAAAACAATTACCAGGATAGAAGAAATCACAGCTGCTAACCACAATGTTGTCGTAACGATCATCATTACGTCAAAATTTAAATCCTCGTCTTCGTCCAATGATTCGTTTCTTGTTATATTGTCTGCAAGTTCTCCAACGGTAGTTAGATGAAAATATTGGTTGTTGATGTCATTATGAGTTGTGTTTTCAACACTGCTATTCATGATTGTATACGTTTTTATAATTTCTCTAAATGCTTCGTCATCATACATTCTCGATTTATTAATTAATGCACTATACCCGCCATGTTATCATTCTGGTTTTAACGTAGACTGTTGTAAGCTGTAGTCAAATTATAACTGTTTATTTTTAATCAGCTATTGGACTTCAATAATGGAAATTATTTTTCATACGAAAAATCATCAAGAGTGATTTTATTGATCGTTAAAGGGTTTTTTTATTACATAGAAATGAAGATATTATATTTCTATCTTTTATTCTGTAAATGCATTGGCATGAAAAGATATCTTAATATTTTAGAATAAAAATCATCCTCATCATCCACATATTAGCCGAAAGACGTCTATAGAGTGTGTTCGGGCCGACCGTCTGCCCGCCCCCTTAAACTCCTCACGTGTGTACGCCTCTTGAGTCTGTGGTTTTGACAGTGACACTTCTTGTCAAGGCGGACGAAAAAAGTTAACCTCGTTTTTGCAGACCCGAAAGGGGCGAGAGTTTTTTGGGTAATTTGGAAACGCATTTTCCTTGTTTTGTGTAATATCGCTCGCTTTGAAGACACACGGGTGTCCGAGTGTTTTGTGTGGATATTTTGGTGACATCGGAACAGTTGGTGATTTAACGCCGCGGATTGTTGGCGAGACGGCCCCGTACACCACGGCGGCTTCTTCAGCCCCGGAGACCCTCTTGATTGAACTTGACTTGACCTGACAGTTGACTGAACCTTGACAGATACTAACCGGAGTTGAAGCGAACATCGCGCCTCCCGGAATCAGGTGAGTTGAACACGTTTTGTAGCCAATCCACTGGCTTATATGACCCGCGAAACGCGTGGCAGTTCCCTCCACTCGCACTAGGCGAGGAGTTTGAACAATTTTTGGTACCCAGAGCGTGGTTACCCACAAAGAAAAAACGCGAATTTTGATAGTTTTTTCCTTTTGGGTAAAAAAGGGCATTTTGAGGTTATTTGTTGAAATCAAATTTAGCTACAAGTATTTAAAACTTCTATTTTGTGGCACTGCAAGTGTTTTGTACTGTAGATTGCACGAAATTATTGTACTTGCAGTGCAAATTAGTGAGATTACAACCTCCGGAAGGTGAATGAGTGTTGGGTACAATTTAATTTGGAAAATAGTTGAAGGCAAATTTAAGCCACATATTTGATTGATTGTAATTTGGAAAGCCTTTCATAGCTTGTTGTTTGGTAATAAGGCATTTGTTTTATTCAGTTTGCTATAAGCGGCCAAGGTTGCTAAGAATATAAGCTAAAATACCATAAATATTAGTTGTAAGCTAGATTATTGTAGAAGTGGTAACTAGCCAATTATAGATTATAATTTGAGCTTCCACTGCGTTTTGAGAATCTATATTGGTTGTTATTGTAAGGCATTTCTGTAATTGAGTTGATATTTGGTTTTGATTCACTAGGGTGACCAAGAGATTGGAATTTCCACATTAATTAAATTAATTTTAATTTTCTCTGGTATTGTTGGAAATTAATTTAAAATGGGATCTACACCTAAGGCTAAGATCCAGTCTGCACTGCGTTGGTTTTCATCTGCAGCAGCTTTGGTTGACAGAAATGACCGGGAGGAGGCTTTGTTGACCCGGTACGAGGAGGTGTCAGACCGTCTTAAGGCTGTGGAGTTCCAGGTTGAACTCTACTTAGCGGAGCCCGGCCGGACGACCCCGGAGACCGAGCAGGTGGAGCGGGACTTTGAGCAATGTATGGATTTTGGGGACAGGATTATCGAGAGGGCTTCTAAGATACTGCGGGTTCGGAATGGTGCGGCCCGGGACGTTCCGAAACACGCAGTTATCTATAACCCAGGGTTGGCAGCGCGCTTGCCAGCCATACAGATGCCGGTCTTCCGAGGAGACCTGGACGAGTGGACCAGCTTCATCGACCTCTTTGATAGCTTGGTGCATGCCCGGACGGACCTGCCAGCGGCGTTGAAGTTGGCGCAGCTGATGTCTGCTCTCGTCGGGGAGCCGCGCGACTTGATCGCGCATTTGTCGGTCACCGACGACAATTATGAAATGGCGCGCACGTTGCTGAGGGACCGATACCAGAACGTGCGGCGACTTGCGGATACTCTTATGACTAAGATCTGGAATATCCCTCGGATCGCTCAGGCTTCAGACATCCGGCTGAAAATGCTGAATCCTGTTTTGACAGCGACCAAAGGGTTAGAGAACCTTGGTTTGCCTGTGGACCAGTGGTCCTACATACTGTTGAATTTTTTGTTGAACCGGCTGCCGGCTGATGTACGGGCCAGGTTTGAGCACCGGTATGGTGGTGAAAGTGCTCAGCATCTGCCGACCTTCACCAATCTTATCGACCAATTGGAACTTGAGTGTCGACGGGCCGACACCTCGGATCTACCTCCACCCCCGAGGCCTCCTGGGGCCCAGCGGGCCCAGGGGAGAGTTGCACCTCAAAGGGGAGGGTGGGGCAAATCGGCCCCACAACCAGCGGGTCCTCACCAATATAATACCAGTGCATTGGACCCTGAAGTCTGCCTATGCTGCAAGAACCCTGGCCATCGGGTGCCAGCGTGTCCGAAGTTTCTTGCGCAGCGGGTTGTGGGACGCCGCAACATTGCTAAGCAGCGGCAATGGTGTTTTGTTTGCTTGGGCCCACATTTTGTGCGAGATTGTGCCCACCCGCAGGCGTGTAAGTCCTGTGGTGGGAAGCACCACCCCATTTTATGCATGAACCGCAGTGGGGATACACCTCCCCCCCCCCCCCCCCCTGCGCAGGGGTCATGCTCCCCTGTTCGGAGTCAGCAGCGGGCTGACCAGGGGCCCATGGCCGAGGAGAAGTGGGGACGTCGGGTAACACCCCCCTCCCCCCCCCTCCAAAACTACGCGACTACTTCGCACGCACCCGTGCCCCAACGGGGGGTCCTTACGGGCGGGTGCCCGCAAACGCCTCCACCCCGGCAGGCGCCACGGATGTCGCCGCCGCTTGTGGAGCGACCCCGCTGGGGGTCGGGACCTCCGGTGTACGGCCGGAGTAGGACATACCAGGGGCCGCAGGCGGCACGCATGGCGCGACGGCAGTACCAGCCGGAGTGGGACCCGCTCGAGCGGTACGAGCGGCCCGCCCATGCGGAACAGGATGCAACGCGTTATCCCTGCTAGGGATACGCCGCCCACGCACTAGCAACCGCCACGCCCTTGGAGACCGTGTTATTGCCCACGGCTTCGGTTTGTGTTTGGGGCCCTGGCGGAGGATCAGCCTGCGTGCGCTCTCTCCTTGACACGGGAGCGCAAGGCTGCATGGTATCCAGTAGGTTGGTGCGACAGTTGGGCTTGGTTGTGAAACCCCACCCGGAAAGTATACGTGGGGTAGGCAATGTGACAGTGTCAAACCTGGTAGGGCAGACCTTACTCACCTTTGGACCGGGTCCCACTTCACGCGCGAGGATTAATGCTCCCGCGTTAGTATTGGATGAAGTGGTGGGGAGACTCCTCTAGGTGAAGCTGCCTCCAGGGGTTCGGAGTTTGACAGCTGGATTAGTTCTGGCGGATGCTGGATTTGACAGACCTGGTCCGATTGACGTGTTGCTGGGTGCAGACGTTCTTGGGCGGGTGCTGTTGAGCGGCAACCGTACCTTACAGCCTGGCGGACTGGTTACACTGAAAACGGTGTTTGGCTATGCTGTAATGGGTTTGGTGTTAGCGGCTCCACCGCCTCCTACTGAGGAGGGCTGTCTGGTTGGAACTGCTCTTTCAGAAGCCGTGCAACGGTTCTGGGAGATTGAGGAACCACCTACCGCGTCGCGTATGAGCCCCGAGCAGGAAGAGTGCGAACGGTTTTACCAAAATAATACTGGGCGCCTCTGCTCTGGTCGGTTCATAACACGACTTCCTCTGCTCATCCACCGACCTCCTCTTGGAGCGTCACGTGAGATGGCTGAGAAGCGGCTGGTTTCGATGGAACGCCGAATGAGAAGAGATGCGCTCTTCCGGCAGAAGTATGTGGACTTCATGAGGGAGTACGAGGGTTTGGGACACATGTCGGTGGCTCGGACGGACTGGAGTACAGTGGAGCACTGCTTCCTGCCGCATCACGCGGTCCTAAAATCCCCGGAGTCCAAGATTCGCGTGGTCTTTGATGGGTCCGCGTCCACCTCGACTGGGGTGTCATTGAACCAGTGTTTGCATGCAGGTCCTAAGCTGCACAAGGATATCACGGATATCCTCACAAATTTTAGGAAACATCAGGTGGTGTTCGTCGCCGACATCCGGATGATGTTTCGGCAGACAGTGATCCATCCTGATGATCGTCGGTATCAGCTGATCTTGTGGCGTGAGAGCCCTGATGAACCGATGTTGGTGTACGAGCTGAATACGAATACATACGGCTTGAAGAGCAGTCCGTACATTTCAATTCGAACTTTGTTAGAATTGGCGTCTCGAGAGAGACTGAGGTTCCCTCGAGCGTCCGCCATTTTGGAACGGGACTTATTTGTCGATGACGTGTGCACCGGGGCAAACAGTGTCGAAGAGGCTTTGGTTTTGCGGGATGAGCTGGTGGAACTCTTGCGGACGGGTGGATATGAATTGCGCAAATGGATGTCCAACTCACCGGCCGTGGTGGCCGGCCTCCCCGAGGATCACCAGCAGGATCCGCACCTGTTCGAAAATGTTGAGAGCCCGCACATGTTATCAGTCCTAGGCGTGCAATATCGACCAGTCCAAGATGTGTTCACCTATCGGGTGGAACTGGATTCCCCGAGGGTCTGGACGAAGCGGCTTGTGCTGTCCACGGTGGCCAGGACGTACGATCCGAATGGATGGATCGCGCCGGTCATCTTCACGGCGAAGGCATTTATGCAGCGCCTGTGGATGGTCCAACTGGGTTGGGATGATCCACTATCCGGAAATTTGTTGAGCGATTGGGAGGTTTTCTTCTCCACGCTCCCGGAGATAAATCAGGTCGAACTGCCGCGTAAGCTGTTGCCGGCAGGGAAATGCCGAGTAACCCTACACGGGTTTTGCGACGCCTCCGAGCGAGGGTATGCAGCTGCCGTTTACTTGCGGACGGTCAGCTCCGCCGGATCGGTCGATTTGCACTTGGTAATGGCGAAGAGCAAGGTGGCTCCCCTTCGCACGCGTTTGACAATCCCAAAAATTGAATTATCTGGAGCGGCTCTTCTTGTACGCCTACTGAACCACGTGGCCTCTACCTTGAAGGACACCGTGAACCTTGAGGAGAGTGTCTACGCATGGACTGATAGCCAAATTGTATTGTGTTGGCTGCAGTCGTCATTCCATACTTTGGAGGTCTTTGTGGCCAACCGGGTCTCGCAAATCCAGAATTCGGAGACTGCCTTGGTTTGGAGACACGTGCCAGGTGAACTGAACCCAGCGGACGTGGCGTCCAGGGGTTGCACGGCACCTGAGCTTGTTGCCCACTCACTGTGGTGGAGACCAGATTGGTTGTTGGAACCGGAGACACTCTGGCCTGCCAGTTGTGTGATTGGGACCCCATCCTCTGGCTTGGGTGTCCACCTTGTCGAGACCGCTCCAGTGTCAGACACTGCTTGGTTGCTAGAACGGTATAGCTCTCTCGACAAGCTTGTTGGAGTGACCGCCTGGGTCAAGCGATTTATACACAATTGTCGCCACCCTGACAACCGGTCACGCGTTAGAGTTCTCGCCACAGAAGAGCGGAATGCCGCCCTACATCATTGGATTAGGGTTGTGCAGGAAGAACACTTTGGGGACGTATTGAAGCCCCTGCGGCAGGGACGTCCTAAGCTACCGAAGGCGATAGCACGCCTCAACCCGTTCATTGACGAGTCGGGTACACTCCGGGTTGGAGGACGGCTCCGCAACGCTAGCTTGCCGTACTCGGTGCGCCACCCCATTTTGCTGCCTAAGAAGGGGCATCTGGTGGAATTGTTGGTGATTGACCGCCACATAAAGAACTCGCATGCCAGCTGCAATGCACTCTTGGGCATTTTGCAGCGAGACTTTTGGATATTGAACAGCCGACGGGTTATTCGGAGCATCGTGTTTCGGTGCTTGCCTTGCTTTCGGCTCAAGGCAGCCACGATGCAGCCCCAGATGGGGGACCTTCCTCCTGATCGGGTCAACGAGGCTAGGACCTTCTCTAGGGTGGGGACCGATTTTGCGGGACCTTTTTTAGTGAAAACGTCGCGACTTCGAAATGCGAAGGTTGTAAAAGCGTATTTGTGCGTTTTCGTATGCCTGTCGACCAAGGCTGCTCATCTTGAACTTGTTGGTGATCTTACGACGGAGGCTTTTATTGCGGCATTGGATAGATTTGTATCCCGTAGGGGACTCCCATCTCTGATCCGGTCAGATTGTGGAACCAATTACAAGGGTGCCGACCGTTATTTACAAGATGTTGTAAAATTTTTATTTGAAAATAAGATTGATATTGGAACAGACCTCTCCCGTCGGGGTATCACCTGGACGTTCGATCCGCCAGGCTGCCCCCACTGGGGTGGAATCTGGGAGGCTTGCGTGAAGCAAGCAAAAGCCCATATGTATCGGGTAGTCGGTCAAACTGTATTGACTTTTGAGGAACTCGCGACGTTGTTTTGTAGAATTGAGGCCGTCCTCAATTCCCGTCCGTTGTGTCCGCTCAGCTCCGACCCAAATGACCTGGAAGCGCTCTCTCCAGGCCATTTCTTGATTGGTCAGCCACTTGCAGCGTTGCCGGAGCACCCCCTCCGGGACGTACCCTCTGGTCGTTTGTCGCGCTACCAGATGCTGCAACAAATGGCTCAGAACTTTTGGACCAGATGGTCATTAGAGTATTTGCATGTTTTGCAGCAGCGCCTCAAGTGGACTGACAAAACCAGTCCCCCCAGAGTTGGAGACCTTGTGCTAGTTAAGGATGCTAACCTTCCGCCACTGCGATGGCGCCGGGGGCGCATCGTTAATTTGTTTCCCGGTAAAGACGGGACCCCTCGGTTTGCCGAGGTCATGGTTGGGGACTCGGTTCTGAAGCGAGCGGTAGCAACCCTATCGCGACTTCCCCTAGTATAGCGGACCGGCTTAGAGGCCGTTCCGAGGCGGGTGATTGTTCGGGCCGACCGTCTGCCCGCCCCCTTAAACTCCTCACGTGTGTACGCCTCTTGAGTCTGTGGTTTTGACAGTGACACTTCTTGTCAAGGCGGACGAAAAAAGTTAACCTCGTTTTTGCAGACCCGAAAGGGGCGAGAGTTTTTTGGGTAATTTGGAAACGCATTTTCCTTGTTTTGTGTAATATCGCTCGCTTTGAAGACACACGGGTGTCCGAGTGTTTTGTGTGGATATTTTGGTGACATCGGAACAGTTGGTGATTTGACGCCGCGGATTGTTGGCGAGACGGCCCCGTACACCACGGCGGCTTCTTCAGCCCCGGAGACCCTCTTGATTGAACTTGACTTGACCTGACAGTTGACTGAACCTTGACAGATACTAACCGGAGTTGAAGCGAACATCGCGCCTCCCGGAATCAGGTGAGTTGAACACGTTTTGTAGCCAATCCACTGGCTTATATGACCCGCGAAACGCGTGGCAGTTCACTCCACTCGCACTAGGCGAGGAGTTTGAACAGAGTGCCCCAAATAAGAACAATAACAACACTAAATTCATCCGAAACAAAAACATTACAACAAATAGAATATGATGTTTTAATTTCATGTCCTAAATTAAGTAGGTATGTGTGTTTAACCGATTGTTAAAATGCCGATAGAATGATGCTTAAGGAAATATCGTTTCAAGTATGATAAATGTTAACTATGGAACCCTAATAAAAAAGGCCGATATCAATATTGTGTTATCAATTGTAGTCGATAGCTAAATAATGAATTCATTAGTCCAACATTAAAAAAAATATAATATTATACTAGGGATTAATTAGTCAGGTAAGAGTACTTTACTATATCTCCGAAAAAGCTTCTAGTAATAATTTGACATACAGAAAAACATTTTAAAACATCGCCATGATCCTGATGGTCTGATTTAATACGATGACGTTGCGTAAATTGAGTCGCGCCAAATTATTGAACTAGTGAGCTTCATGTTAAGCTCTGTTGTCGCTTAGCATCAGGTGAGATTAGGGTCAATAACTGGACTTTTATTAATGTAACTGCCAGATTACGAACACCGTCAGATCTGATAATCTTACTCGCGATATTATAACACCGTCGAAAAATTGTGAACTGTGAAAACTACTTACTCACAATTTTAACCCTTGGCATGCCTGGTAAGGTCTGACAGACCCGGGCTGTTAAAAATCCGTCGTTCTTTTTTTTAATTCTAAATTTACCGCGTCGCGTCTCTGAGTAGGTTCGCGTCATGAACTACCCGACATTTTGACGCTGCTCCCGCAGTAGTCGGCCGCGAGCACCCTCTCGATTTGGACGTGCGTTAAGTGCTCGCGGGCCTGAGAAACCCGACCAGGCATACGGCGTAACATTTTATCGGTAAGTACATTTACATTATTATCCGTACCTATATATTTTATATACGTATATATTTTATAGATAGTATGTGATACAATGATATATCAGTGCCTTAAATAAACCGAAGACTGAAGTTGATCTTAGGTATAAGTTTAATTTTTATGCTTTTAGACAGTATGACTCTATTTTTGTTGATGGAAATATGAAATGTTTTTATTTATGTAATAATTTCTTATTCTGGAATTAAGACTTTTATTTATTTCTAGTAACAATAATGTACAAAATATCTACCTATCTTTTACAACAACTTGCCAGACAGCATCACGGAAGCAAACAATCTTCCGTCCTTTAAAGTAAAATAAAAAAAATGGCTTATTGAGCAATGCTTTTATAGTATTAAGGAATTTTTAGAATATAAAAAAATTAATTATAATATATACCAATTGTAATGGAATCTACAAATAATGTACAATTGTAACCAATGACCTGCAATACCTTATTAAATTTAATTAAATGATATCTATGTCTATGTCTATCCAAAAACACACAAATCAAAGCGTTAGAAAAATAATTCATGTGTAAACTATTTTTTTACATTTACGGGTTTGTCTTGTCAGACCCACCAGGCATACAGGTTGACTTTCGTTCACCACGCATGCCAAGGGTTAAATTTCAATAATATTTTAACTAATAGTATTAATACATGTCTGTTTGTAAAGTTTTCACAGAAATATACAGGATTAACCTAACCTGCTTGTGCACAAGTTGTGCCGGTCTCTTTCACCTGACACCGTATCACGCGATACGTGACAAGCTAGGAGCGTCGTCTCGTTCTATCGAATGGAGTCAGCCAGTGACGGACGCCTTATCTTGTCACTAATCGCGTGATAAGGCCGACCATGATACGGGGTCTGGTGCAGTAAGAGTGTCGAGTCTAGGTGCCAGTCAATATTGCCTCGTAACGTAGCAACCCCGAGCCATGGAAATAATTCAGCGCACTCAACGTGTTAAACTTATGACCCTCCTCGTTCGTGCCTGAATTTAAAAATTGTTCTAACGTAAAGCCTGATTAGTTACTTTCTAACCCTGATATAGTGGCGCTACATGCAACATACATATGTATGATAATTATGTGCATACGTATGTCATGTCATTTTATAGTAAAAAATGATCACCTGTCAACATTTATAAGTTCGAATCCCGGTAAGGGCAATTATTTGTGTGATGAGCATTTGTTTCTGAATCTTGTTTTTTTTTATATATTTAGGTATTTATATTCATTTAATTATATCGTCGTCTAATACCCATAACACAAAGCCTTATTGAGCTTACTGTGGAGCAAGTTTGATTTGTGTGAGATCGTCCCCTAATATTTATTTATTTATAGCCAGCGTGTATTGGGTTGATGTTAATATTTTGAATAGTAAAACGACTTCATAGAATTGAGGATAGCGTGTTTAGATATTATACGTATAACAAATACTTACCTAATCACCTAATTCCTATTCCAAACAACCAATGTACAATATTCTTCGGATAATGACTCTAATCTTTGAATTTCATCTCTAATAGAATATAAATTAAACCCCAAAAAAGAAACTGTTCCAACAAGACCGCACTATAAAGCGTCAGTACCACAATTGTCAACAACCATTCGCATAACATTGTGTTTAAACGGATTGATGCTCAATCGTTTCTCATTACGTATCGCGCAGTTTTTCCTACACACTTCACTCGGAAGCTCATATTTTTCCACACTTTACTCACTCCTGTTTCACTATTAAATCGTAAGGCCTACACACGACATAAAATTCTGGAAGCGAGTAATTAACCGTCTATAACCATAAAGCTCTTAACACACGAGCGGTAAATCGTGTGTAGAGCACCTGTTTTGTGTGGTGAGCGCTTTTATTGCCATATTTTAGTTTCACCGTTTTAGCGTGCGACTAGATTTCAGTCAACTTGGATATATTTACAGTCAAAAGCAAAAGTGCCAACTTTTTTGTTAGGCTCATGGTATAACAACACAGGTACTCTCTTCCGAGACTCGCGAACCACGTGACTCACACAAGCCTACGTCATCAAACGGCATTTAACAGCATGATGACGTAGGCTTGTGTCAGCAGGGACAGCATAACCGAAAAATACCGGTATATTTTATAACCGATATTACGTCATATCGGTTTTCAAATAGCGGTTTTGGAAGCGGAACCTTTATATTTCGCTATCGAAATATAACGGTAACCTTTATTATTTTTGGTACCGTAACCGCTTTTTAAAGGTTACCGATACTTCGAATCTGACGTCGTTGCCAAACCACCGGTGCTGCCGTTTTGTCTTTCGGTTTTGTCGGTTCTGTTCTGATACTTTTCTGATTTATTCGTTCGTTTCCTTTCCTATTGGAAGAAGTTGTCTGTGTAAGTGTAAGTTTGTTTTTTTTTCGGTAACCTTTATAATACCGGTTGCGAACGGGTATTACACAAGTTTCGGTTACATTTAAATCGATAACGGTAACCGATATATCAAAACGGTTACGGTACCGTTATGTTGGCGCGGCGCGCGTAACCTTTACACCATTACGGTACCGTAATGGAATACCGGTTTCATACCAGTCACGTGGTTCGCGAGTCTCGGAAGAGAGTACCTGTGTTGTTATACCATGAAACAGCTTAATTCCAATTTAGTGCTTTTTCTCAATTTTTTTGAGAAAAGCACTAGATTCGACCATTTTTAAGATCGTTCATCCATTTATAACAAATACTCAGCCTGGAGTGGCTTGTTTCCATGCTTAGACTATTATTAACTATAGAATACTTTCACATATTATTTCTTACGATTTTGTTTTTTGTTTCCAACTATCACTAACTGGTATACATAACACATAATGTATATGTAGGTAAATAATAGTGCTTAAGATCATCGTCAACAGACTATACAGAGATAAACCATAACTTAATACCTGCAGGGCCGCATGTAGCAATTACTATCAGCTGACAACCCTAAGCCAGCTGTTGTCGCCAAGGCACTACATCAGTTACTCTTCTCTACCCAACTACCGTCCTACCAATCCAATTTCAACCTTATAAGTACAGGGATAAGAAATGTGTGAATTGCACGTAAGGGCCAGTAGCACATAGTATGCCATTAGTAACTATTAGTTAGACTAAGCCATGTAATGAAGACTAATCGACGATTAAATCAACAGGTTAACTGGATTTTGCAGATTTACTCGCGCTTGGTGTTAAAAGGAGGAATTGGAAACTAAGGAATTGCCGTTGTTAGTGTTTTGGTGAGGTAGGGTACAGCGAAATGTCATCCCGCTCGAATTTGGAGCAGCCTAACTGGGGAAGTACCTCCGCCTTGCAAAAGACCACAGCCATAATAACACTACTTCTTGCTCTGTAGTAGTGTTGTGTTCCTGAAGGTGAGCAAGGTCGCCAGAGCTCCCGAGGATGCGTTGTATTGAGAGCGAGGGAATTTGTTCCTTCAGCTGTCAACACGGCGAATCCTCAAACATATCAAGGGTCGGCAACGCCCATGTTACTACTTTGGCATGCGTCTATAGGCTGCGGTGACCGCTTATCATCAGGCGGGCCGTACGCTTGTTTGCCACCGTCGTTGTATTAAAAAAAAAAGGCGATAATTTTCTTTCATTTTGATAAGTGTTTATTGCGATTTTTAAAGTGAGAACGTGTTCTATATTTTACCGAGGAGCTTTTGTATGGATTCGCACCAAACACTTATCAATGTGTGAACACAGGCCTTTATTCGTTTCGTGTTTCTTCTTGTAAAAATGTAAGCTACACTAAGGTACACAACGTACAGGTGAGATTATTTGAGTTAGCGGAATTGCATCTAAGTTGTCCATTCAAAAAGCAACTCTATCGTCCAAGTAACAAGATTCCAATTCCAGTTATATAAAAAATCTGCCATATCCATATCTACTTCCTATGTTGGATGCTAACGGTTAACCGGCAAAATCGCGTGAGGAACCGAATGTGAATAATTTAAGCGGCTAAAACCTTAATTGTGACGATTTGGTCAGTTTATATCAGAGTAAACTGTATCATTTATTGAAAGTTTTACGAAATCCTCTGATGATACAAGCATTTTTAGTATTATTATATGAACGTTATTTATTACATATATCACATTTTCCATTTATGAAAATTAGTTTTTATTCACGCTTTAATATTTTTTATTTTTTTAATACTTTCACTCCCAGGAACGCGCCTAGCAGGCGCCTACGCCGTAGTCGCTTTCCGCTACATACGAGAAAAACTACGGGATCGGCTACGAGCCAAGCGGGTAGCGATTCTTGGCAGTGAATGTGTTAAGATCTATCCAAATACGATTTTTAGATTACAGTAACTTTTAAATTTAAAATACAGTAAAATGTAGCATGTTATAAATACAAATCGCTTCTAATCGTCCTTAGCTGCAGTTCCGAGAAGTGAGACTGGCATGTCGCAACAATGTCCGCGCTTTGTTTAGACGCGCCAGAATAAACTACTCTGGCGCACACGCAACGTTTATCATAACGCATTTATTTACTCGTTTACAATCGAGAGATAATGGCACTTTAACTTTAATGACGCTTTTAAAACAAATTCAGTCATGTTATGGGTTAAGGGGCTCCCATACGCCAATGACCTTCGATCTGAATCCCTTAGTTTTCTAATGTTTTTTGTAGCTTAATATATTAACAACAACGGCTTTATTAAGCAATTTAGTATCCCATATTTACTTCAAAGATCATTGTTTTTGAGATATTTGGCATCAAAGTTGAACAATTTTAGGCCAAAAAACTGGTTTTCTGGCCATAACTTCTGTGTTAATTAGTAAGATTATAAAGCGTATCAAAATTATAGGTAAGTAAGTTCAGTATGTATTAAGTATGAGTTTCGGGTGTATAAAACTTTTAATGATGAAGTGTCGGGTTTTGTATTTTTACAGACCTTTTTTTAAAAATTGGTAATTAATTCTGTATTACCATTTTTCGAGTTATTCAATATCAAAAATGTTAAACAGGAATCAAACTATATCTGCACCTGGAAAGCTAGCTTCAAGAAAGCGAGGACGAGTGTCGAAATGAAAACTACTAAATTTCGTTGATTTTTGATGGGAGCCCCTTAACTAAATGTGGCAAAAGTACCTCATTATTTTTTATTATACCACGTCTGAGGCAAACAAGTATTCGCCTGAAATAAGCGGTCACAACAGCCTTTGGAAGCTTGCAGCTCCAGGAGGGACATGTGCGTCGCCAATCCTTAAAATACATATGCCTTTCTTGAAGAACCTCACACACTACCGAGTGAGGTTCTTCAAGAAAGGCGTTGGTCCTCGGTTGAACCTCGGCAGAGCTCAATCCACAGCCAGAGCGTTCGAGGGATAGAATTCCTTTTGAAACCGTACCGTACCCAACCATTTAGGTTCTATGATGTGAGGATCATCGTTAAGAGAGGCAGGACAATACTCCCATAATAACATCACCACTTGCTCTGTAGGTGTGTGGTGTTGTGTTCCTGGTGGTGAGGAACGTCGCCACAGCTCCCGAGGCTGAGCTGCGTTGAGAGTGAAGGAACATTTGTCTTTAGCTATAAACACAACGAATTCACAAGTCACGTTTTATTGGAATATGTATTGAAATTTTATACGTGATTCTGGATAGGGATCCCCTTCATTGCCATAATTTTTTTTAGACTAATATAGTTTCGCATAATTGATTTGGCATAATTTCTATTGGCATAATAATACTGTCGCATAATAATACTTTGGCCTACTACTTTGTTTGGCATACTACGCTAATAGCATAATTTCAGTTGAACTAATCTGTATTGGCCGAATACATATTACGCATACTATTGTTTGGGCTAATAATTATTTGGTATATCTGT
This sequence comes from Epinotia ramella, assembly GCA_947578815.1. Classification (NCBI taxonomy): domain Eukaryota; kingdom Metazoa; phylum Arthropoda; class Insecta; order Lepidoptera; family Tortricidae; genus Epinotia; species Epinotia ramella. The sequence continues at coordinate 28,835,903 of OX388205.1, forward strand.
TTTGAAGCATAATTTCTGTTTTCTAAATACATTACATAGCATGCATTTACACTTTTCGTGGACGCGGATTATTGGGTCGTGCATTATCAGGGCGGATAAAAATGGCTTGTCATAAGCGAACTATGTCTTAGGTCGGTTAGGTTAGGGTTCACTTGTGTTCCTCAGACCAGAAATAGACACCCCGCGCAGCGGGGTGGCGTCAACTCGCTGGAGATTATTAGTCCGCACAGATGACCGTCCCAATGTACATGGATTATCAGGCTGTACATTATTGGGCCGTGCATTATGCTTTCATTGCTTTGTGTACTTATGCGTTTTGTAATGATACCAAGTAATTATTATGTTTTTTTGTATTTGTGCTATCTAATGTTAGTCTTTGTGATGATTATGCTATTTTCGTTTATTATTTTTAATTTTATGCCTAAAAATTTATGCCATAACATGATTAGGCTTAACGCTAATTCGGCTATAAAAAATTATGCGTTATTATATTATTCCAAATGATTTTATGCGATCCAATAGAGAACCTTCTGGATATTACCCCTACACAAAAACTTACAAAGTTACAACCTCGCAAACTATCCCTACTTATAATATAAGTATTAAAAATGGGGTCAAGACTTTGAGTACTTGGTCTCGGCTTAATTATTCAAATAAAACGCGTAATATCATTGCAAATTAAGCTTACCGTAAGCAAAACTGACATTCAAAACTCGATAACATTTTATTTTTACATAATATATGCAAACTGAATGGTGTATATAATAAGTGTTCCGGACGTTTGTATTTTAGTTTCTTCTTCTCTTTCATCCCTTCTCTCCCCATTCATAACCCAACTCTCCCCGCGAACCCTACTCACCCCATTTTACGGTACCTTAGTTTATCGAAATGATCCTGGTCATCCCGGAGCCCAATTTTGGCCGGGCCGATCGAGATGATCCTGTATTGATGTGTCTATTGAAAAACTTACCAAAATGTCGAAAACAGACTCTTATTCTGGGGCATCATAGAGACTATTGTCGAACGACGATCTCAATGTCTAGTGCAACATGCGTTTCGTTTTCCTGGATTGTTTTTGTTTACAATCGATTGTAAAAAGATGAATAATTCTTCAAGTATCTCTACTGAATTCAATATCAAGAATAAAAGTGTTGTTACGTAACGAAAGTGTTAGGTATACATAATTATTGTGATTTAACACATCAAAAAATAAACTGTTTGTACTTACATGAAAAGGAGCGCATAAAAACTTTGAAATGAAATAAATTTATTTGCTATAATGCAGGTACATGATGGTATTAACAGTAATATATTGAGATCCATGTACTTACAGCCACCTAGTAGCATGCAAAATGATTACATTAATATAAGAATGTATGCAAGAAATAAACTTATACTAGAGCAGTCAATAAAAAAACACAATATACAAGATATGCGTCAATTACTTATGTTTAAGAGGAGTGTTAACGAAACACAATGTCAAAATAAAACTTTTTTTTTTATATTTTTTATATACAACGACGGTGGCAAACAAGCGTACGGACCGCCTGATGATAAGCGGGCACCGCAGCCTATAGACGCATGCAACTCCAAAGGAGTAACATATAGCCGCTGCCGACCCTTGATATATTTGAGGATTCGCTGTGTTGAGAGCTGAAGGAACAAATTCCCTTGCTCTCAACACAACGCATCCTCGGGAGCTCTGGCGACCTTGCTCACCACCAGGAACACAACACTACTACAGAGCAAGTAGTAGTGTTATTATGACTGTGGTCTTCTGCAAGGTACTTCCCCAGTTGGGCTGCTCCAAATTCGAGCGGGATGACATTTCGCTGTGCCCTACCTCACCATACTACAATAAAATGACAAATTGGAGATTGCAAATTGTGTGAATGTCAGAACTTACAGCATGCAATGTCAGGTAAGTACTTTGTCTAGTATTGATATATAACAGAGAGTAATTTGATTTTTCAAATATTTTCATTGCCATCAGACTTGACCGTTTTGAGGTTAAGACTACTGTCAGTATTTTGTAAGCTGTCAATATTCTCCGCCATTAGGTACGCCACTAATCTAATTTCGATCGCTACTGACTACTTGTTGCATCTCGAACGCCGCTGGGCGTACGGATATCTCGACCGTAAGATTTTAAGAGTACGGAAATTGCATTTCGATCGACATGTCCTCCATTTTTTTTCGAGGTATATCTATTAGACATCATCTTGATCGGCCTGAGAATTGGCCTCCTGTAGTAATGCTGGCGGCATTGCAACTATTAATACTTACTATTAATAACTACTTTCACTATTAATAATTATGATCTTTACCGTTGATACATGAGGTGCTTTGTCAGCCGGAACGAGTTAAAAGTAATAGATTAATAACATATTATAAATAATAATGATCATGCAGATGATATATTGAGTGGTATGTTGAGGTAATTTATAATGATAGACCTTTACTAATATTATAAAGACATATAGTCTGTAAAGTTGTAGCTCTGTATGTACATACACAACGTATTGATGTATTCTCCGGAACTGAATATCCGATTTAAAAAACTTTGAATAGATAAAAAAATTATAATCTTTTTATATTGTTTATTTTAAATCGCATTGATGCCATAAATCGCATTCTTCTGTAAACTGGAGGGACCTAAGGATACGAAAAGCTACTAAGTTTCAATAAATCATTCGTAAGTCCTCTAATAACATTAGAGTAGGTACATTAATTTAGAAAATAACATTATTTTACATCATAAAATAAAACGGATTCACTAAAAGATCCACTATGTAGAATAGATTTAGATTTAGATTTATTTATTTCACAATATACAATTACAATATAAATTAAAGCTAGCTTAATCTATATGAATTTATATTATGATCGTCAAAGAGAATAAGAATTGTAGTTAAATGTCAAGTTGCATTTGGTTTAAATTATAGTCACAATTAATGAATACGCAAAAGTAAATAAATGACTAAGATAATATCACATAAAGAACGTCAGATTACAAACTATACTTAAACGAAAAATTCAAAAAATACAAATAACGATATAGTTTACAATGTCAAAAACAGTGATATTATTAATGTTTAATGTCCATAAATTCCTTTACTGAATATTATGCGTTTTTCAATAAAAAGTTTCTCAGTTGGCGTTCGAATGTTTCGTCAGATGACTCTGTTCGCAATGCGGCGGGTAGTCGTTCGTAATAGGTTGGGCCTATCACTCGAGGATTCCTACATGAAAGTGCCATGCGACGCGGGACCGTTCTGAGTCTCCCTGTTGATCGGAGCTGTTTGCCCGTGACCTCAACACGCTTGAACATTGGCAGATTCTTTCTCACGAACATCAACACTTCATATATGTACAGTGAGTAGTGCGTCATGAGGCCGTTACTTTCAAAAAGTTTCTTACACGGATGCCTGTGCTTTACTCCAGCCAGTATTCGGATAGCGCGTTTTTGGAGTATGAATACTCGATTGGCATCCGTAGAATTGCCCCATATCACTATACCGTATGATATTAACGAGTGGAAATTTGAAAAATATACGGACCGTAACGACTTTTTGGATATCAGCGGCTTTAGCTTTTTTAGAGCAAATACAGCACTGCTCAGTCTACCACACAGCTGGTCGACATGGCCCTTCCAGTTAAGGTTCGAATCAAGTGTAAAGCCCAGAAATTTGCACTCGTTACATAATGGCATCGGACCATCAGCAATGCACAGGGGCGCTGTGGAGTTACGACCTGAGAAAAGCATGATATTTGATTTAGCGAGATTCAAGAGCAAGCCATTTAAGGAAAACCACGTCTGCAGTTGGCAACATGCCTCGCGGATCCTTTCAGCAAGCTGCTCATGAGTCCTTGCGCTAACTACGACAGTTGTGTCATCAGCGAATAATACAGAAAGGCCACTCGTGATTGCTGATGGTAGATCATTAACAAATAATAAAAATAAAGTATTGCCAATTGCTGATCCTTGTGGAATACCCAAGTGTATAGAACCAGTATCAGAAGTGAGCATTTTGCCGCTGCTAGAAATTTTCACTACCTGTTTGCGATCAGACAGGAATGATGTTAACAATTTGTGGGCAGAATTGACAATACCATAAAGACTTAACTTTGTCATGAGCAATTTGTGATTTATAACATCGAATGCTTTCGATAAGTCACACAGTATGCCAGCCATTTTGTACCTACCATCCAGACCAGTCACAACACAATCAATGATTTTGAGTGCCGCCGTTGTGGTGGATCTAATAAAATAAAAATAATTTGAAAATATAAAAACAATAGAAACGAAACAAGTGAAAGTCAAAAATTACCAAAAATCTTTAATAAGTATTAACTTGTATAGGTACGAATTATGAATTAGGATATCCAAAGTAATATCAACGCCATATTACTCGTAAATAACTAAGTAATGTTGCTCATAATGAACGGCCAAAGAGTGTGTACTGATTATGCCGAAAATCGTTTTTTCCCGAGTTATGATTAAAGCAGTTTATTTAACCACTTTTTTTTTTCTGTACCGCTCCTTTTTCGCAAGGGATTTTTAACCATTTGCATTGTTTTTCAATATACTTACTAATTTTAATAGGTTATTTTCCTGACGGGTTTTCTAACCTCTGGCATAATTTACCACATTATACATTTTTTTCTGAAAGGATTATTAAGAGAAGTGGATCTCTTTTGTCGCAGATTTTCCTACTCGGCTTACTTTGGCATTGTGAAATAACACTTAGTTTTTTTGCATATCTATTTTAGTATGGAATTCATTTATATATTTTACCGCACTGATATACTACAGTATACTACCGTAGGTACTTATTGTATATGACTACTAGTATATGTTCAAAATATTATAGTATAGAAACAACGCAAAAAATAACTTAATGATAATCATTATAATAAATCAGTTTTTTTTTCGTTTTGACAATGCAAGTTCCATCAGCCCGTGTCCAAATATAACATCCGAGATTTAATTTTTGGGACTAATAAACGGGTAGGTGCTAATTTTTTTTTTTCGTTTTGACAATGCAAAGTCCTTCAGCCCGTGTCCAAATATAACATCCGAGATTTCATTTTTGGGACTAACGGGTAGGTGCTAATATTTTTTTTCGTTTTGACAATGCAAGTTTCTTCCACCCGTGTCCAAATATAACATCCGAGATTTCATTTTTGAGACTAACGGGTAGGTGATAATACATTTTTTTCGTTTTGACAATGCAAGTTCCTTTAGCCGGTGTCCAAATACCGAGATTTAATTTTTGAGCCCAAGTAGGCGCTAATAGAACGCCGGGCCTACTCGAGGATTCGTATCGAGCTATGTTTCTGGGCTATATACCACTATTTACCACTAAAACTTATACCTAAGCGTATCTAGAGACGAGCCGACGACAGTCTCAAACATATAACAATTAACTAAAGTATACACTAAAGTGTATATATAAAGCCAATTAGGGTTGCCGCGCCATTACTTTAAGCCCGCTATCCATATCCATCCCAATAAAGCCAGCAATTCCACGTATCTAAGTTTACCACACGACACATCTGAGAAGAAATAATAAACCGCACTGTTACCTTGAGATAAAAGGGCTTACTCACTCATGAAACAGGTTGTCTTAAGTTTAGCTTAGCAACCAAATCATGCGGCTCATACAGTCTTTAATGCAAAGGTAAGGGGTTGAAATTACTCTGCATTGGATGTAAAAGGGGAAGAATAAACAGTGGAGTGTATAGCAGGAGTGTGTGCTCGTTGTATAATTTCGTTTTGTGACAACCCTGATGGGTTTGTAGTGTTGTGCTAGTATCATATCGATGGACAGTTTTTTTCGTTAAAGTTGCAGTCAAAATTAATGATTAAAAAGCTTGAAATTTCTTATTACTTAAAGCATTTTTTTTCCATTTCATGTTTGTAGTTGTATAAAAAACGTTTTAACAGGAGTATCGAAGGCATTCTTATCGTTTTAAATAAAAATATGTTCCTGTGGAACGTTGTGAGATGACATTTAAATCGTATCGAATAATGCGCTCTCTCTTCCATTGGATCATAACTTCATGCGTAAGAGCGAGAGGACACTCACCAATACGAATCCACATCTAAACTCAATACGTTACTAGCACAACAGAGGTAGAACTTATGAAAAGTAAAAAATACATTAGGAACGTTTTGCTCGATATGCCGTGTTTACCGGATTCACATTGATTTATGTTTAACAAACTTGACGTCAGCTGTCATTCCAATTCCGTTTCATTTGCGAACGGGATGCTGTAAAAATCAAGGTGATGTTTGTGCTGCTATTTTTATCTTCGCCGTTTATGAAATACTAGTTCGCCCGCGTATTTCAGAAAACTGAGATCTACTTTAAATGCCCATACAACATTTTTGAAATCGTAGGGGTAATTCCTGGAATCACCCATATACTATTGCAACACACTAACAAATTTAGAAACTTTTAAACTTTAATGATATGAAATAAGCATACATCGGGGTTTTCGGAGCGGGAATGATTTGAGAAAGAGTAGAGATAAACAGATATGTTAGTCTAAGAAAATATCTTATTATGCCTAATGAATAACTACCTCTCTGTGAGTTGTATACAATCTGTGACAAAGTTTTATTTTAATTTCCGTAAAAGTCTTATAACTTATAAGGTAACAATTAAAATAACTTTAATTAATTACCTGCTGTAAATTGAATAGTTGACACGATTTTCAGAATAAACTATTAATATTTTTTCTATATTTGGGACAGTTAATCTACGGCGTCTTGCTGTAAATATCCATTTCAAGGAGCTAAATGATCTTACCACGTCGACAGTTGTAATAGCCATATTTAATTTTTTTGTAGGAATCAATTGATGCACGAGAAGTTTGAGATTGAAGTTCTATTTCTTTGCCTTGTACCAACTCATTTATAATTTTTAGTGTGCTATAGCCAGAATTCTTCTTTAACACCAACTTCAGTTTATCATAAATCTGTTTTCCTTTTACGCTCATGTTTAATTTGGAAACATCTCTATAGGTTTCATGAACTATTTTTAAACTATCGCTGATGGACAGCTTCGCATCCTGTAGTTTTTTAATAGCATTTGGGATAGTCATCAAATGATTTGCTATGAAATTTAAGTCGCTTTTTATATTTGCATTTCCAAACGCTCTTTTTGCCTTTCTAATACTCTGGGCTTCGGTGGGACTGAATGTATTTAGAACACGTTTCACTTCATCGTAATGTTTGCTGTAATACGTTGCAGCTTCTATCCAGGTTCCCCACCGAATAATTGTTGGTCGAGATGGTAAAGGCACTCCGGGGAGCATTTCTTTAAACTTTTGTATTCTTTTAGGAGATTTCAAAAATGTCTTCTTAACATTTGCGATTAAATCATTCACATCTGGATAAAGTTTTCTTACTAGTTCAGCCACTCTATTTAAACCATGAGCCAAACATGTGACGTGCAAAAGATTGGGAAAAATACATTTTAAATTTCTTCCAGCCTTTAGCATGTAGCCCACACCGTCAGTTAAAAGTAAAAGTACTTTATTGTGATTATTATGGTTAGCACCCCATAATTCATCAAGAGCACTTGTGACCGTATTGGATATTGATACATTGTTCGTGCTGTCTAACCGTTTACTGGATATCAAGTGTTGAGTGCCAATGTGATCATCACGTAATGCTCCCACTATTACGTTAGCTATTTGACGACCATAATCATCCGTGGTTTCGTCAACACTCACATATATATATTCATTTTTTAGCTCGCTCCGTATTTTATTCATTTTTTCATCGTAAGCTTTATTTAAATATTCCCGTCGCAGTTGACACTCCGAAGGAACTTTTGCAGTTTTTCCAAATTTACCGGTTACACAATTTTCGATAAAATCTTTAAATATCGGATTGTTTACCTGCGTCCATGGTATATTACAGCCCACAACAAATTTCAAGAGCTCACTATTGAAATCATATTTCATACCTGTATGTTTATTAGATGCGACATGTCGCGTTACACTAGATTTCGTTTGAGCGAAGCTCACATTGCACTTGGTGCAAAATAATAAAGAATCTCGAACCTCTATCTCTGGATTATTTTCTATCCACGAACGCATAAACTCGTAACGAGTTTTTTTTCTCGGAGGCATATTTGTGTTGACTGATTATTTACAGTTTTTTAAAATACAATTGCATATAAGTTTATCTACTAGACAAGCAAGGGTTGACAATAGGTGTCTAATACAATGTCAATCTTGACGCTCGATATCTACGAAGCATTTTCTTATAAATGAATAGACTTAACTGAAGAGGTTGATAATGAATGACCAATATAAAATATGTACCTATATGTATGATTAATCTTTATTTATTTTTCAATCAATTATTCATTCGGTAGAAACCTACTGGGGTACGATCTGTTTTTAAGTAAATACCTACTCTTTGGCTAATGTCAAACGTTCCCGCTCCGAAAACCCCGATGTATGGAAATAAGGCAACCTTCACACTGCCGCCGCATCCCGCTGCGGTGTGCGGAGCGACGGTTCGCAACGCACAATACTTCAGTCTGTATATAAGTTCCGCACGGTACTTCACACTGCACCGCACCTCCGTCCGGTGAAAATACGGGTGTAGACTCGAAAATGATTGTTACTCCAAAAGAAAGAAGGCAAAAAAATATGTCTAGTGACGAAAATCCCATTCGGTATATCAAAGAATTACGAAGCTTCTTCAGATATCTCAAAGAAACAACCGTTTTAATATTGCTTGTTAGAGAGAGAAAACGCAAACAGTCTGTGACGTCACGTTACGGGATCCTGCCGGGTGGCCGCCTCGACGGCGGCGCCGAACACGGCGGGGCGCGGCACGTTGCCGTCTATTAGTGACATCACAATCTTCCAGCGTCATCGTTTCATATCAAGTTGCGTTTTGCGAAAAAGGGACAGAACAGACCCCTTCTTAAAACTTAGAACTTCGTGATTATTTAACCTTTTGCGTTGATTTTTTCTCCACTTGACTACATTTTTTATAAGGCATTATTGATTATTTTATTTAGTGTCTACACCCCTATTGTACGCGGCTCCGCACGTTGCAGCCGGATGCGGCGGCAGTGTGTGATGCGCCTAGAAGCTGATGACGAAATGAAGTTTGTTACTTTTATACAGTTAAAAAGTGGCAATTCTTTACAGTTTATTTAATCGATAGTTAGTCTGTTTGTCATAAATGATCTCATCCTTACGAAGTTCATTACTGGTTCGCAAAGGCCGGAGTGGTTCACATTATTCGCGGCTTGTTTTCTTCTTCAGGGCTTCAGGTGCTGGAACAGTTGTGAATATGACGCATTTATAATTACAATGAGATAAGCGCATGATTTTATTCATTTTAGGTAGGATAAGATTAGCAAGAATATTTTCAAAGGTAGTGTAAACATTCTTTTTTTACTACTTAGGTGAGAAAAAAAACTCTAGTGTGAGTACATGAAATAGTCGAACATCGTTACTATCAACAACTTTAGTTTTATTGATGAACCACCATGTGCTCTTGTTAGAATTATTTGACGATTCCGTGTTAACCCGTTCAAGGGCAAAGACTCGTGTGAGTCGTGTCCATGACTCTACGAGCGATTGTCGCTACAAAGCGCGTACTACGGCGTAGCACACGTACGCTACGTACTTGGCCTCGAAGTTAATAAAAAAAACTTAATTGTACTTACGTAACTTCGTTATTAGGGCAGGGTGCTACGCTGGCTCAACAATTTAAGTTTTGGACTGTACGTGTCACTTACGTATTCGGTTAAGACTGTCAGAGTGAATACACTGTTAAGCGACCACTAGACCTTAAGTCACTCATCATAATGTTTATAAGTGGTCACTTAAGTATGTCTCAAGTCCCAATCTACATGTAAGTACAGTTGGCCAGTCAATATGTCAATGTCGAATTTTGACATTTATACAAGCCTTTATTTATCTAACTTGCAATGTATGTATAAATAATAAATATGTTCTGGTCATACCATGCAAGTCAAATTTGACCATCGAAGTCCAACCGAGTTGTAATGTTTTACACTTATCTAAGCTGTTCTGATAAGGTGGCAATAAGAACGGTATACAGAATGTGTAATTGAGGAATTACATGAGAATAACTCCGTCACCGACCGACTCTGAAAGAATACAGTTGGCAATTAAAGCTTGTACCAAAACTACATTGTTGGGAGAAACTTATTTGATGAGATCAAAACATCGGTGCGACGAATACGCTCAACAATTCCGTTGGCATGCGGTACATACCTATCAAAAGTACAGCATGTCGAAATGTTATAAAAGTTGCATGTATTAATAAAACGTTTCGCCAAAGCTTTCTAAATGTTTTTATTATGGCATACGCGCAATAAAACCTAATCAGACCGAAATAAATCGCGTACGAAAATAAACACCCCGCAGCTGTAAATTACCTGTTGGAGCCGATCGACGGCTCAGATCGATAAGTCTTGATACTTGATGAAAAATAAATGTGCAAGTGGTACTTTCGTACTAGTTAAAATTTAAAAAAACATCCTATCAAAACTATAGTTGCATGTTGCAACGAATAAATGATTATGATTTTGTTTATGGCGTGACATTTTAACCTGAGAAGGCACAGCCTCTACGACAGGTAAGCTAAGTTGTTTATCAGTACATTATTGTTGGGAAGGTGACGAAGTAAAAATGATGTTGCAAGTCTGTACAATTCTTTATTTTCTAGATCAATCCCAACTTATTTTAAATCTTATCGAAGACAGACAGACCGCCGGCGCCATCTAGCGGTCACCGGCTAAACTACTGTGTCGCTATTGCGACAATTATTATTATTATATTATTAGTAGAGCTACGGTAGCCTAGTGGTTTAGGCATGCGGCTGTCAAGCGGCGGTCGTGGGTTCGAATGCCGGCTCGTACCAATGAGTTTTTCGGAACTTATGTACGGAATATATTTACCGTTAGCTTTTTGGTGAAGGAAAACATCGTAAGGCAACCGGTCTAATCCCAATAAGGTCTAGTTTTCCCTCTGGGTTGGGAAGGTCAGATGGCAGTCGCTTTCGTAAAACTAGTGCTTTAGCCAAATCTTGGGGTTAGGTGTTAAAGCGGACCCCGGGCTCCTTATAGGGGCACAACCGGGAATAGGAGGATGATGATGATGATTATTATTATATTATTAACATATATACAAATTTGCAAAGCTAAGCTACGAAGCAGTCTGTCACCTTACAGACAGTACCCTTTCTTCTTAATCTTCAGGGAAGCAAGCCGCAAACCAAGTTTCCAAACATATATCATTATAATCTATAGTAACATTATGAAGAGTAATCTGTAAGCTAAGCGTAGTAACTTAGTAAGTAGGAGGTAATATTCAAATACAAAATTCAAATATGTATTATTTAAATATCTAATATAAATATCACCACTAACCCGATTTCAAAATTCTTTCACCCGTGCATAGAATAGATATTTTGGATAGTCATGTTAACTCGCAGCTTCGCTTGCATTCCTTGTAATACGCGGACGAAGTCGCGCACAAGAGTTTGTAATGTATAAAGAACAAGTATCAAAAACGTTCGCCCGCAGTTCCGGCCATGTGTTTCTCGTCGCACGCGCAGCCCGCAATCACCATTACCTGCGTGTATTTTTACAAGCTTCAAGCGCAATCGAGAACGCGCTTGAGGTGAGCTGAAGATGTACCATTATAAACAAATGTTGTGTGCATTTGGCCAGTATTCAATCGGTTATTAGAAATAAATACACAGTTGATTTAAACAAATTGCACGGCATCCTATCGTAATCACCAAATTTCATTTTTCAATTATATCGTTTGTCCGAACTTTAATTTCGGAAAGAAGTCAATTATGTCAAAAACACAAAAGTTTACATTTTTATCAACTTATCGCGTTGAACCCATTAGGTTAGGTTTGTTTTATAATAGTCCTGAAAATCTCATGGCTTCAGAGAATAAAAAGGCTTTGAGGACAAATGAAAATTCCCTTGTATGGTGACATAAATAAAAAAATAAAAATCATTTATTTCAGAGCATGGGTCCATATAATATCTTAGTAACGAAAGTAGTGTTAGAAAATACATTATTTTAAAAGAATTAAATTAAATTAGAGAGAGAGAGAGTGACCGGGAAGGAGGCTCGCAAGTCCGATCCAACTCCATGTGGGTGGGAGGCCTCCCACGTGGAACTGGATCCAATGTGCCTGGATGGGACAGTCCAACCTTCCAGCCACAACTGTTAGGATGCTGTTGGCGATGCCGCGAATGCATCGCATCAGTGAGGCAACTCGCGTGCGTATTATGGCATGAAATCCATCAATGCGCATAAGATAAAAAAAAATTGCCATTTAAACAAACCGAAATACAATTCGTTTTCAAAACTTGTCCGAGAAAGCCATTCCCGAAGAGTGATGGATCTGGTTTTCTCGTGTACGCAAGACATAAACGTCATTTTATAATGAAATTGCATTTAAAGGGCGTTTTTTGGAAACTGCTTCGGTTTTCTGGCAAGAATACAGTTTTATAATTAAAGGGATGCCTTTATTAGGGGTACCGACGCCCCCCTACTAGAGCCTCATTTATATCGAGACACGAGAAAACGAGATCCATCACTCTCGGGGCATTCCCCGAAAACCCGTTTGTCCAAAAAAGCCATTGCTTTTTTGGACAAACGATGCAAAAATAGTGAAGTTTTATTCATTGAACGAGCTAGCAAAGTGAACGAAGTGCTCAGTTTTGTGCGTGGGCCAATGTCCTGTTTCGCTATCCGGCTGTTCTCGATCATATATAATTTATTTATCGTCAAGAAACATTTATCTGGAAACCGCTCCTTATTGTTTCCTAATATAGTCCGAACGGCGTTTCAAATGAACGCGATATTTTTCATTTCAAACCCTTTATGGTTGTGTCACTTGCATTTCAATGACAAAACAACTGATAGATGTGCTCACGTACCAGTCGTACCACCAAAATCTTCACAGCTAGTACGCGCTAAAAAATAAAGTATGTCCTAGAATACGTTTTAAATAGTCCCGGGCTTAAATAGACCAATTTACTTTATTCAAATATCTTAGTTTCAACGGACACTGTGAATGATATTCAAAAATAAATCGTTTCCCGCTCTGCTCACCTTAATAATTGCGCGCGAGTTGACACCGATCACTCGCTAGCGCCAGCGCAGGCGCGACTGGCATCCAGGGCTGCCACTCCAGTGGAATTTTGAATGAGGATCGTGTATGTATACCTATTTCTTCTTTCATTGTTTTTTCTTTCAGAGTGTAGAGAGAGTGAGAGAGAGTGTAGAGGGAGTGTCACGTGTCAGTACGTTCAAACCTTTACCAGATTCAACGCTATTTGTAAAGGGAACATGTGCAAGAAGATTTGATTAGTGGTTTAATTTTTCACCCTCACTTATGCTGGAACGCATTTCTTTCGATATTCAATTTATAAAACATTGATGAGTTATTTTTAGCTTACTGTCCGTCAGAGAGCTTTAGAAAGAATCCATTTTTCTACGTTCTATCAGTTAGACTATGAAATATCCGTGTTAGCACCCTGGACGCTATTAACAACAATGTATCCAATCTGCCACCCCTAACCGCAAGGCGCGCCGGCGCGCGAAGAACGCACGTGTCCAAACCGCAGCGAGCACGCAGCAGGCGCGCAGCGGGCACGCAGCGGGCACGCTGCGCATGCGCACGCCGACGACAGCACGAGCCGATTGCAATTTATCGATCGAATACTTTAGTAAAGGTGAGCCACTAAATTAGCTGGAGAATTGGAACTAGGTTGAGCCGAACGATTGATTTATTGTGTAATTAATGGTCAGGTGGAATGCCAACGCCCCATAGGTGGGACTGGTGGGAGCTGATTTAGATTAACTGTCAGGTGAGAGGCTATTTCTGTCTAGAATCAGCTAGTCCGTTGCGTAACGCTTTGTACAAACGCCAGGTAGATCTAAATATCATTTTAATGTATTGGATAAAGTCAGTTGGCTTCTCCTACCACTCAGTCGTAAAGTTACGCAATTACGCTTCCGGTGACGGTTACATAGACAGTCTAAACAGACATTAGACAAAATAAACAGCAAAAGCGACTCCATTAGGTATTATACAACTGGATGGATCCAGAGAAAATGCTTCGAAATTTGAATAATCTAGTCAAAAAACATTGACAAGGAGCGCGTCGAAACAACATGAGAGACCCACAGAGCAAGTAGTGTTAATAAGGTTACAGAATACTTTAAGGTAGACTTCCCCTTTCGGACTGTTCCAGATAGGTGCGAGATTCCGTCAAAAAAATCATTTTTTATGCATCTGGATTGCACTCAAGGTATATCTTAACTTATCTAGATGAGGGCTCTCTTAGCTACACATTGACCCAGTGGTATCTTTTGTGCATTTACCCCCTCCTTTGTTCCTAATACTCCCAAGCTCGCTCCATCATATCTGGATGATGCAGCTAATCGGGATCACCTTGAATTCCTTTGGTTGCGGATAGCCACTATCGAAGTAATTCATTATTTGTCTGACTCAGGGCACACAGTTACACACAGACATTCACACGGTTATTTAATCGTATGGCGATCTGTAGAATAGGCGAATATCCATGTGATCTTTTTATAGCAGCGCCTATTTCGCCGAAAGTGTTGTCGCTCATTTAGCGGACGCAAGCAACGGATTGTCCTTCGTATTCACACAGTAACTGTTCCATATTCTCATCCTCCTCGCCACACATTCTACAGTCTAAACTGTCCGATATTCCCATCTTGGTCACGAGATCCTTGGCCCCTAAATTACCTGTGAACCCTAGATAGAATTCTGTGGACTCAGGGTGTATATAGTCCGAGCCCCTTTCTATGTTTAAGTTATTTAAAGATTCTCTTAGTGTTAGTAATACACCTAACTATCCCTAAAAACATGTTAAGCCATACGTCAGCGTTTGTATTCCCCAACAGCTCTTATTTTTTAATTGTTTTTATTTATAAGCGGGCAGGTGCGGGCTATTCCAGGCAGTCGCACGCGCAAGCTATTGTTACTGTTTTAGTTGAAACCCTTCTGTAGACATAATAAAGGTACGTTCATGTTCGTCAAATCACCAGTTTGTAATAAAATAAAGCATATAGCTTATAGTCAAGTCAGAAAAGTTTTTATGAAATAGGCGTTCTTTAAATATGAAGTTTGTAACGAAATAGAAACACAATTTTCCATGTATTTGAAAGCCATTAAAATAGCAAAACCATCTCGGCAGCCAAGACTTTTGATTAATAAATACCGGGTCAAGCTGCCTCGTGGTAAGCCCGGACTGTCAAGGGGCTAAATTGAGAGACATTTAGATGTAGTATGCACTCTATCAGTAATGAATAATGATTCCATGGATAATACGTGCATACATTAAACAATACTGTTCTCTTATTGGATTATTATCCGTTTGGGATTACACAATGTTAAAATTACAACACAAAACAAAGTTTCAGTCAAAAACAAATCGGATTGGCATTATACATGGTTTGGTCATGTAACACCGTTCTGGCCAACGGGTTTAGTATCACGAATTCTACTAAAATTTTACTTTAACCTAGACTTAAAAGCTTTGAGACAATCCAAGAATAAGCTAAGCAAAATTCTAGTACGTGAAGATGCTACAATAACCTCGCATTTAATACAAACATTATGCATTTCAAAAAGAACATGTAAACGAATTATACCCGTTTTCATCCCTATAATTAACCCTAGTTTTTCATTATCCCCACAAAATTTCTATAATTATGAACCGTAATGTAACTCGCTCTGGGCTACCGTATAATTTTTCGCCGTACCCCTGATACTTCGTAGGTAGATAACGTTGGTACTTTGTAAATTACCCCCCACAACGCCATCTTGATAAAACTTAAACCATCCGCGGAAAATTCACTTACAAAATTGTAATTGTGGGCAGGGTTAAGTGGGGGACGGTATTTTGACTCGAGCATCTAACATTTTTAGGGAATAAAGTGGGTTGATATAATCATAAAAATATTTCGTAGGTTTTATTGATTGTAATTAATAGGTTTTAAATATTTCGTATCCGTCTATAGCTTTTCCGTAGCGCTTAGCAGCGTTTTTCCGCTCTGTAGCGGAAACCGCACGTCGAGTTATGATATGATTAAATATGAATCATTGGCCTCGAATAGGAAAGGATCAGTTAGACTTCCTTAATTTTCAGCCTGGTAGAATAAGAAAAAAAACTGGTAGGATAAGAAAAAAATCTTGCAAAATCGGTTCATATCCCTAACATACGTCTGGTTACAATTTGAGGTAATATTGAAAATACATATAATAGAATAAATATATTTGGACTAGCGGATTGATTTTATTTCGAGGTTTTCTTTGCGTTGTAATGTATATACATATATACGTATGTAAGCACTTTATTGTACATATATAACAGGTTAAAGAATACTCTGTAATACTCTGCGTTGCGTATTACAACCACGGGCAGCTAGTCTAATACTAATATTATAAAGAGGAAAAGTCTGTGAGATTGTAGTTTGTAAGTTTGTATGGTTTGGGTAATTTTCGGCACCGCTAATACGATTTCAAAAACTCTTTCACCTGCATGTAGAATGTACTTTCTGGATGGCAATAGGCTTGTTATCCCGGGGAGTTGCTTGCGTTATTTGAAATACGTGGGCGAAGGCGAGTTATTAAACTGGTTGCAATATCTAAACATGATGGCGGATGCTGACGAGATTACGTTATCTTTGAAATGGTAACTTTGCCCGAAACAGGTGAACTTTTCGGGCAAATTGAAAATTCCTCGAAGGTTGGAATTAATTGCGTTATCAGATATTAATGGTGGCCGCTTAATTACCGTGTTGGAAATTGTGTGCTTTCCGCCCGGGAGTTGAGGTGATGTTACTATTTATGATCTTTTTACTTTGGTAGCAAAGTTGACTTCTTAATACCGGAGGAAAATATATTTTAGTCTGTATTAAATTATGTTTTCTTGTGGTAAATAAATATATGTTTTAGTAACGACAGGACACATTACAGTCATTGTATTTTGTTTTGGTGTTTTTCTATTCATTTATTAAATTTTTATTGTACAAATGAACTTATCGTACAATAGGCGGACTTGAGGCAAGCATCTCTACCAGTCAACCTGGCATTTAGTGCTTAGAATAGAATAGAATAGAAATGAATTTATTGTCAGCCAAAATAACACCACATCACAATTTCGTTCTTAATTAGGAAACACAATATATAAAAAGAAACTTAATAAATACCAGCTTAAACTAAAAATAACATGTACTTAAGAAGGCTGGTGGTGCTGATAGTGGCCGCAAGTGGACACCACTCAGCATATGCTCTGACATTGAACAATGCCACAGCGCTGGTCTTCCGTGGAGCCCAGGGCTGTAAGGTAGTTCCGAACAGCAAAAAGTGACAAACGTGGTACTACAACCTACATTTAGGGATAAAATGATGAATCAACGTTTACATACCATAAAATAAAAATAAATAAAATAAATAAACAATAAATTTTATTTAAGAATATAATATTTAATTACTTGTAAGAAGAGTTAGGAGTAGGTTTGTACGTGGCAAGTTGCATGCATATTAAGTACTACGCGTATTAAGGAAACGGACTATACAACAGAATATTGGATAATAATTATATGGGATAAATTATGACGATTTATGAGACTAACGTGACGCTATACAGCTATATACGACTAACATAAATATATGAAATAGTTAACGACACGGGCTAGGAGAGTTGTAGGGTAAATAGATATTTTTTGAAGTGGAGCTTAAAAGTACTTGAAGTTTTAGAATTACGAATAGGCGGAGGGATGTTGTTCCAGCATTTCGTGGCTGAGTAGCGAAAACTGCCACGAAATGCTGCCGATTTACCGTGTCTTGGGCAAACAAGACGGATCGCATCTCTGGTCGGCCGGGCAGTGAATGTCAGCTTCTCGTATAGATACTGAGGCTGACGATCGTACACTACACCGAAAAGCAGAGTGGCAAAATGAAGAGAACGACGGGCCTCCATTTTTAACATCCCGCTTTGGTTAAGATAGGGTGTGACGTGAGTGCGTGGTGGGATAGGGAAACAAAAACGGGCACAGGCATTCTGGATCCGTTGAATAAGCGTTTTTGAGCGAGCTAAAAGGCATCCGTTAATTACCGTGTCGACGTAGTTTAATTTGGACAGAATTAATGTATCGCATAACTTGATCCTAACGTCAACACTAAGGTACGCTCGAACCTGGTACAACACTTTTAGCCTATAGTAGCAGTTCCTAACGGTATCCAGTACATGTTGTTCGAAACGTAACTGATCGTCCATGAGTAGGCCAAGATTGCGTGCCATGGTAACACGCTCAAGACGTTCCTCTCCCAACATCACATCAAGGTTGAGACTAGAAATTTTGCCCACCTGTCCCTTAGTGCCAACTACTAGAAATTTAGACTTGAGCGGGTTAAGAACTAAGGCACAGTCTCTAGACCAGTTATCAATGCGCAACAAGTCTTCATTTAACAAGTCTACGGCTCTTAATGTCTCCGAGGGGTGAAAAGTTTTGTAAATTTGTAAATCGTCCGCATACATGTGATAGTCACAATTCCTAAAGCAGTTAGTTATGTCAGCCACGTACAGGATAAACAGCACGGGACCCAAAATTGAACCTTGCGGAACTCCGCAGTTCACAGGAGTATTTTGGGAGAAATCCGTTAAACCGGAAGGCTTATTCAGCCCAACTTGTTGAGAGCGACCAGACAGGTAGCTAGCAAACCACTTTATCGTATTGTTACGAAAACCATAGTATGCAAGCTTGGATAGCAGCAGCGAGATGTTAATTGTGTCAAACGCGCGGGAAAAGTCTAATAGGACAAGTAGCGATGCTTCTCCTTTATCCTGTGCTGACAGGACGCCATCTATCACATCCAAGAGAGCCGTAGCCGTGCTGCGTGCCTTCCGGAATCCTGACTGCTTACTAGGTAATATGTTATTTGTTTCCAAATAATCAGTTAACTGCATGCACACCAGTTTCTCTAAGATTTTGGACACACAACACAGAATACTAATTGGCCGGAGATCTTTTAAAGCAGTAGGCTCGGGTATTTTGGGTATCGGTTTAACAATCGCGGACTTCCAGGCATCAGGAAATGTGCTGGTACTGATGGATTGATTAATAATGGCGGTGATAATATATAGCGTTCTAGGTAAAGTTAATTCGATCATGTCCAGCGTGATGCCGTCAGTACCAATAGCATTACTGGAGAAGGATTTAATGACCTTTAAAACAGTTATTTCATCCACGGGACATAACTCGAATGTTGAGGAACCAAACCTGTGGTACTCATAATATGTCAAACTTGATATGGCAATGTTTCGACCCGCGGGCAAGTTAAGAAAATGATTATTGATCTGGTCGGGGTTGCTAAAATCAGCCGGTAGGTCGTTACGCTTTTTAAAATCGACTATATTACGTTTAATATTTTTCCAGAGAATTTGGGGGTTATCATAATTTTGCATAATATGAAATTGGTAAAAAGCCGACTTTTCGGTAAACAAGGCAGTATTGACGATAGACTTTAGGTCCTTATAGTATCGTTTGTGTATCTCCAGGCCCGTAAGACGACTTCTTGCATGCGCGTCATCACGCAGCCGCATCATTTCCTTCACAGTATGAGTAATCCACGGGTATGATTGTTTTTTAATGAGGACCTTTTTAAAAGGAGCGTGATGTTCAAAAAGTTGAAATACATACAGAGTGAAATAGTATACAGTATCATTAATATTGCCACATATCAGGCGTTCCCAGTTTATAGATTCAAGGTCAGCGTTGAAACTCTCCATATCAATATCCTTAAGCGGCTTACAATTACCCCTTTCCGCAACGTGGGTGTTCAGTTTATTTTATATTCCAACCCCCACATCCTGTTTCAACTTGACTCATACACTGAGAATAACCAGGTAACCCTCAGTTCATAAATAACTGTTGTTTTAAAATCGCAGCTCCCAATTATTGCAGCGTGAAGGTACAGTCGAACGAATAAAGACGGTAAATTTAGAGCGCGGTTTGAGCACCTGGCGCCGGCAAGCGGGTGTTGACTGTACTACTGGGATTTATATTGAGTAGATTAAACCACTGTAGTGATGATTGGCGTATCCTATCACAATCACTAAATTTCATTACCCCACCCACGGTACACTTTGTCCGAATTTTCATATTCACGCAAGTTTTCTCGAAGACCGCAAAGTTTTTGATTCCTTTCAAATACCTATTGTGTAGAGCCTATTATAGTAGATTAGTTAGTTTTATTATAATCCTGAAAATTTCATTGTTTCAGAGAAATGCTGAAAAGGACAAACAATATGAGGAAAAAAAATGTGATTGCGATATGTAACCGAAATTTGGTGCATGAGTGTAGGTAAACGTACAATGAATACATCTTTCTTTCAACAATGTTTTAGAATTAAATTTTGTTCCTCTAGCAATGCCTTTGTGCTTTTGTAGTCGGAACGCTCTAATTTAGGTAACTACTATAAGCTTATAGTAACCATCTGGCCATAACTAAACAAAGTCACTGGTGGCACAAGTGGTGGTAGTATCAGCTCCATACACATGTATCGAGCATTCCTAACCGCACAGCATTTATTCCGGTAGTTTTACCAAGAACCGACTTCTTTCAAGTCGCTCGCTGTAAAATTCGCCGATGCACTAACTTTTACTGACCTGCTTTTATTTGGCCGACTGTATTTTGAACGTTTAACGGCATTTTTATTTGGCCGAGTGTATTTGTTGGGGTTTTATGGGTGAGAGTTGGAGTTGGTTAAATTGGTCCACAGAGAATGTAAAACTTTTTCACTGATTGTAGGAAAGAAACTAATTTTTACGTTAACTTACAATTTGAATTATTATTAACAATACTAATAAGTACTAGGTGGTGATTAGAAATTATGAGACTCGTAGCAAACGTTTCGATGACAAGTTAACTAAAACAATAGTATTTTACTAAATTCCGCTAAACATACTATACGTCATATCCACGCGACACGTAAACCCACAGGATGATATATAGCTTATGGCCATCGAAAAGCCACAGGTGATGTTTATCGGATGAGTGTGTCCAGTATTTTTATTATCCCCTACACGCAAACTTAATAACAAAAAGCTATAATCTGACAGGAGATTTCCTCTTTATTATTAAGTAGTATCCAGATTCCTATTTACTTACTGAACATTTTCATTACTCATGAAGAAATAAAAAATATCCATAGGTACTTAAACTGGTGGCAATTGGACAGAGAAGAGCGGCGGTTACTCCACCGACAAGAGCAAAGCTCTAAAGAAATAATGATGATGACTTGTACTGCCTCTTCAGAGAACAATCAAATACATTTTCATATTAAATTAAGGACATTACTAAATCTAGATTTGCATCATTCAAACGTCGAATCTAGGTCATCCGTACCCAGTTACTTAGATAGTTAATGAGCTCATAACCTAGGACATTTGGCGTAGAATATAATTGATTTACATCTAAAATTTATATTGCAGTTAATATGGTTAATTAAAAGCAATTAAATGCACGGTTTATGAATGGCCAGGAGATATTCTTGATCTTCCGTGAATGAACGATAATTTTGAGTAAGTAAGTATTTGAAGTGACAAATTGCCGGGTGTGCTATTTTATTAGTACCATAAAATGAAAATAGATTAAGTGTCAACTGGACGAAATATGATAAATTATTCCAAGCATAGTCGGTATGAATATGCTACGTAATCTCAAATCGAGACATTCTAATTTGTTAAAATGGGGCATTAGAATAGTTTTATTTGCCAGAATACTTACTAATACATACAATACAGGCTGTTAAGGTATATAGTACAGTTACATTACATACGCACAAAAAAAAATGTGCTTAGTGTCTTTGCAAAATGTATGATGCCCTAAGAACGTGAGTACATTTTTCACGGGGGCAGGTTGTAAAGATGTTTCGTAGACTACAACTTTTCCGAATTATTGACTTCTCTCTTCTATTTCATATTGAATTTGAACCGGGCAAATTGTAACCATAAATATATACCTCCACTGAACAAAAATAAATGCACTATGTTTTGTCTTTGCAAAACGTACGTTGCCCTATGACCGCGTACATTTTTCACGGGGCAGGTTGTAACGGTGTTATTATCGAGTATTTATGCCCGCGCGCCGCTGGCCGGCCGCCAAATTTCGGTTTCCACGAAACTACCCAGGTAGTACGATCGTTGTGCGGTGCCTCGTTTGGATTTATTTATTTATTTAAACTTTATAACACAAATAAAATAAGCACGACCACTACTACCAGGCAACCGTAGGCCAAAGAGGAACTTGCCAAGTTGGTTTTTGGATTGTTGGTTTTTCGATAGGGGTGTAGACACTAAATAAATATAATCAATTATATGTAATAGGGTATAAGAGTTCGATTTTTATAAGATCGCTTAATATTTTGTTTTAATTTAATTGAAATCGAGGTAGTATTTTGTTGCAAGAACTTGGTTGTATTTGCAAAAGCGAGTAGCGTCTGACCTAATCCAGAAAGGAAATTAGACCTTTCATGATTTTATCAATTGATAGTGGAAAATCAGGCGACGAAACAGTTAAGGGTTTAGTTATCTTATAGATTGAAAGGTCAGGTAGTTATTTCACTTTATTCCAGCACTTAAAATGATGGTAAATTCGTACTTATATGATTATCATCATTATCAGCCTATAATCGCCCACTGCTGAGCATAAGTCTCATCCAGGAATGACCTGTGAGTGTATGCGCACTACAACTAAATACGACGGAGGGAAGTAGGAACCAGGGTTTCTGACCATCCGAGCTGGGAGCACTCGCCACTTGCCATCGAGCTGCCGTCAAGTGAGGTCACGACTGCGCACCTAAGCTGACAGCCTAAATAGTCGTTTTATTTACTAACCCTGATACCCAAACAAAGGTGAAATATCACACTAGGAATTTATAAATCTAGAACAATAAACTTTAGCAACATTGCAAGTAGCTGTTGATGGTAGATGCGTGTGTTTTTTCACTGGCAGTCAGTACTTGTACCAGTACTGGCCCGTGTTTCTGGGCGAGTAATAAAACGCAGGTATTTACGATCTGCGTGCGGCCTATCGATTCTGCTCTGTTAGCCAGGTTTCACTGTTTGATTATCCGAGTATATAAATCCTAGAAGCCAAGTTACTTGAAAGTTCTATGCATTCTGGATATCAACATTCACAGAGAAAGTATAATTAAATGAGCGAGCCAAGCGAACGAAGATTCCATTTTAACTTGGGCAAGGGCGGCTCACTCTGTGATTTGGTCGCGCCGCTGCAAGTACATCTACTGGCCCCAGAGGGTATGTTCGCGCTGCTACGGCACGCACGCGTTCTACCGCAGCGCGTTGCATGCGATAGAAAGGAATCGCCATGTTTAGGCTAATTCGGCATACCTAAAAAGGGGTTTTATTAACAGAGAACCTTCTGTACTGTAGTACTATTATTTATTCTGTGGCTTGGGCCAAAATGCTTTCGTACGTCCGGATTTCTAGATTTCCCGCTGTTCTCCTCTACAGTACGTCTAGCACAACTTGCCGACAAGTCGTTTCGCGCGCGACTGAGCGTCTCCTGTCTCACTTGCACCGTGCAAATTCGAAAGAGGAGGGTAGATCTCTCTCGACTCGCGTCGCGGCGCGGCGTCAGTTGTGCTAGCCCCCAAGTTGTATTTCTCAACCGATTCTCGTGAAATTTTGGGAGCAGGTTCAATAATTATTATGTAGATATTTTGTTCGTAATATAAAAAAAATATTAAAAAATTACAGGCTCGCGAGTTGTACAGCTCGCATAGTCTAGATTAGTTGCATAGTGTAGATTAATTGCAGAACTTATTGAAGGAGGCATCTGTTAGATTCAATAACTTAAGATAAATGAAGAAGAAGAAAGAAATCGCTCTTTAACGATAATACCGCCTGTTGTTAACATCTATATTTTTAAGTTGTTAAGTATGTCTATTTGATTCATGTTTTGAGGTGTGCAATAAAGAGTATTTGTATTTGTATAAATGCTTAATGAATTGTCTGTATTAACCACATAAACTTTAAAACTGAAGTTCAAAAGTTTCTAAAGTTAGTTAGGGTTTTTGGTTCTGGCAACTACCTACTTGTACCATATTGTATTTACCTATGAAAGCAATAAAGATACTGATTACTCGTGCAAATTATTTTTATGTGTAAGTCCGATAATAGGTATGTCCGGTGAGCGATTCTCAGGACTTTTTTAAACTTACTTACTGAAACATTCGATGAAAAAATGAAAAATATCCTTTCGTTATTTGGAGTTTTTTTAAGTGACTTCCAAAAAGGGCATACAGTTGTTATTTTTTCGTCTCATGCTTCTAAATGTCTTGATAACCTTTTTTACAAGGTATTGTAGTAATCAATGAGTAATTGATATTAATTTGATCATTGTATTGCGTTCTAACAATAAACAGTTGTAGTAAATTCTGTAAATCTGTCATTACGAGTAGGTACTTGGCAGCTGACTCATCAAATATTCTAACACATGGGTATGTAATGAAACAAAAAACCCATTAGTATCCCCCGTGTGTACTCTTAATTTATTCCTCTCATGCCAGTGTAAATCCAATCAGCATATCGGCAGATAATTCACAAGATCTTACAAGCACAAAGCAAAATCAACCTTGTTACAACTGACTACAGTTTAAATTCGTGTAAGGACCTTCGCACCCACCGTCTGCACTAACCGTCAGGGTTGCCAGATGCCGCGTAATTGTTCCTGCGACAATTTTTTCGCTGCCCACCCCTAATGTACGGTGATCGAATATGTTTAAAGCGGCGAGGGAGAGTATGGAATAGGATTTTGTTGCATGGATTTTGTGATGCGTAAGAAATACAATGTAGGATTATCTGATCGGGTGGTGTGATAAGTTTTTGTAAGTCGTTTTGATTGACAACTACCGTGTTAATGCCTTTTTGTTTTTAGCAGCTTTTATTTAGTTTCACATGTCCCGGTTAACAGACAGTTTAGATGACAATTCAATATTATGGTACCATCGAGCAGATCTGATGAGATGGAGACAGAAGGTGGCCATGGAAATTCAGTACCGACGTAACCCCCTTTGAGTTTGGGATCTTTAGAATCGAATGAGTAGTTGATGACGGTATACAGAAAGTACAGTCGGTAATAAAAGCTAGTACCAGAATTTTTTGAAAAAAACTTATTCGTTTGTCTCCCTGAGGTTTCTACGCTCCATTGCACGCTGAGAAACCTTGAGTTTGAGTTTATTTTATTACTTTAGTTGAGTTAAAGAACAGACCGCAACCATAAAGCTATTACTTAGGTTGTTGGTAGTAGTGTAGGTATAGGTCGAGTAGTCAGTGGTTGATGGCAACTAGAATTGCCAATCTCCTGAAACCCGCATTCAGTCAATAGGCTACGGTGTCCGATTACCATCAGAAGTATATACCGTGAGCATGTTTGCCATGGATAAAGAGAAATTTAAGATTGTTTCATGGTATTAAATACTTATTTAATGCACAACGGTGCAGCCACACCCACGATTCATCATATCAGCCGAAAGACCGCTGGACATAGGTCTCCCCCAAAGAGTGCCACAATGACAGGTCCTGCGCCACCCACGGTGTTGTCGTTAGTGTATAGGGAGTGGGCTTACGGACTTATTAATAAAGGTATATCGAAATACGTATCTTTAAAAGATTAAGCATGATAAAATAACAATCGCACCCACATATACCATTATGAGCATTAAAGGCACTACAATACCTAAACAAAACAAAAGCGGGCTCCACACTCGCGCCAAGCGTTCCCCCACAGTAATCGCAGGGGTGCAGTGTACTCAGGTGTCGTATCGAGAATCTGCGTGCATCGGACTGCGTACACTTTGTACGGAAAAACATGATGCATCTTTGACAACCCTGTTTTAAATGTTAAAATATTATATTACATTACTTACATAAACTAAAAATATCCGCATATAAATGTTCCGATGAAGTTTTGGTCTGTATTTAATCGATTTTAATATACTTACTTTAAGATACGAGACTAAAAAAAGGTCGTATCGTTACTGAAATCTTATGGCACTTACGGCCTTTTCTTTAAGGAAGGCAGTTTTTTAGAAATATCTCAATAACCTTTGAACCGATCTTGTTCAAAACAATTTTTGCTGAGAGAATTTAATAAGCCTATGAGCATGATTGTTTTCATAGTTTTATAATAGACGGTTCAAAAATTAGAGGGGGGGGGGACACAATTTTAGTGACTTTCGAGGAGATTATCTCCGACTCCTCTATTCACTTAATCAAAAAAATTACTGAAAAACCTTATATGTATTTTGAAAGGCCTATCGATTGATGTGCCACACGTGGACTTGCAATGAAAAAAAAAAATTCTTACTCAGTTTTATGTATGGAGTGCACCCCTAAAAAATATTTTTTTAGTAATTTAGTTACAAAACTATGTAGCGGTTAACAAAATACACCTATCCTGAAAATTTTATTTAAATACACCTTATGGTTTTCGAGTAAAATGCCTGTGACATACGGACGGACAGACAGACATGATGAATCTATAAGGGTTCCGTTTTTTGCCATTTGGCTACGGAACCCTAAAAAGGGAAACATTTATAACGCTTTAATTTGAAAAACAATCTCTGTATGAATCTATCAAAAATATGTAACGCGCACGGTTGAATATATTGTCAATTAGTTGGTTAATTATTTCATCAACTATATAAGAATAGGTTTTATTTAACCAGATCCGTTAGAATCTATAACCCTAATTCATAAAACTTGATTGATTGACTTGACAAACCTCTTTTAACCCAAATGTGTTTTGTCCTATTATCACAAACAAGAATGGATAGATGGAGACCAATGAATTTAACGGCATTCAAGCTAAAAAGGGATGGCTAAAAGTTTATAAATAAGGCTATATATCGATAAATAATATGTAATTCGACTGAAGGTTTTTATTAAAGACCTTGTGGTCACAAGGTCTTTAATAAAAATTATATTATGATTATATTATGATCAGGATTACAAAATCCTGATCATAATATAATCAAATTGGTTTATTAGGTATAACTAGTTAAAATCGTAAACCGATATGAGTAAATTAACTTATGAACAATTTTTTAAAATTGCTTAGCTCGACTATAGACCACTGCATTTCTAAAACACGCACCCTCATTCCGCGCACACACCATACCTCAAAAACAAGGGTGGACTGTCCAGAGGGTCTCTCCCTCGCTTTAATACACACCATCACTACACTCTCACCTTTAATCCCACCCATTCACACCACTATCACCCCTATCCCTTGACCTATAAAGCCCATAGTAGCCTGATAACGGTACAGGTGAGTTGTGTGCAGGGCTGTACGAGAACTCTTTGATCTAGCGTCGACCGTGAAAATGTTGGAACGATTTATTTCATTGCAATTAACGGCTTCGGCTGTTTTGGATGGTTTCAGAGTTAAGTCATTTCGATACAATCAGGATTTTTTGAATGCAGAGGCGAGATACTAGGTGTCAAAATTCACCAGTAAAATAAATCGACCATCGTTAATCAATCATCAGCATGAGTGACAGAAATTGAGTGAACCGTAATTAGAAATATCAGTAATATAATTCCTCTTAAGCTACTTTGATTTATTTTCAAAATTGGAAATTAGTTAGTCCCCAACCCGCACTGGGCCCGCGTGGAGACTACAGCCCGTTCCCTCTCATCCAGCAGGGACGTTTATAGGCTGATTTAATAAAATAAATAAATAATTGACGCAAGCACATCGCGCCATTTACCCGGGCGTCCCAGACTTCATCTTGAGATAATCATGTTTTTTTTTTGCCAGAAAGGAAAACGTGGTATCAACTGTTACAAAACTTGAAAAGTGGTTATATTTTTAAACGTATGTAAAGCGTTTTTATACAATGTATGCAAATGATTACAAATGACTATTTGGCAGATCTACTTTAAGTTCATAAAAAATAATACCTATAGAACTTGACCACATAAAGCCGCCAGCACTTTGTAATTAGGCCTCCGACACACTTGCGACTTGATTAATGCGCGACCTAATCACTTCAGCCGCTGCCACTACACCGCACGTGTGACCAACACCTATGGACACTGCTTTATGACCTCCTTCTGGGCGTAATGAGTTTACACGGATTCTGTTTGGTTTACATAGAAGTTTACAAACAGGATTTTTTTTAATCTGACTTATATAGCATATGTTTATTTCGGGGCCATGTCACGTGACATCTTGCACTAATGTTCGTCTTCGAAACAGTGAACTTTCGGGATTTGTTTGAATATCAAATATATATCATTAGGTTAGGTTAGGTTGTCTTTCCATGAATCCTATAAAGTTTCCTATTTAATTTAAAAATATATTAGGTCTAATTAAACATCAAGTCAAATGAAACATTTAGGGCTCTTTAGCTCTAAATGCTTCATTTGACTAAGGTCTTAGGTAGTTAAGTCTAACAAGAGCTTCAATTGTCAAAAATGAAGCAAATCACACAATTTTAGCTAAAAAATAATTTAACTTTCTCTTTATATTGCCTAGGTTTACTATATGTTGTTCATGCATTTTCCCAAATGCATTACCAAACTAGTGACTGAGCTGTGTGCTGTAGAAAACGTGCGAATAAAAAAAATGCGAAAAACTGAATTGATTATAAAATAAACCTGTATAATAATTGAACCTGGTCTCAAAATTTTACGTGAATCGGTTGAGAAGTACGACCTGTGTTAGAGGAGAACTGCTGGACATCTGGACAACCCGGACATAAGAAAAAAAATCGGCACAAGGTGAAATGAAACGAAGAACCTCGTTTGCTCCGCTGGCTCGCTCAAAAATATTTATTAGGAATAGGGAATTTCCTCTATCCAAAGTAAATTATCAATGTATTTTTTTATGGTTTTTACCATAAGAAATACGAATATATAACACAATTTTGTTATAAAAACATGATTTATTTTTAATTTGAAAATAAAAATAGTA
This sequence comes from Epinotia ramella, assembly GCA_947578815.1. Classification (NCBI taxonomy): domain Eukaryota; kingdom Metazoa; phylum Arthropoda; class Insecta; order Lepidoptera; family Tortricidae; genus Epinotia; species Epinotia ramella. The sequence goes on from OX388205.1 coordinate 28,864,992, forward strand.
GTTTTATTATTTTTATATTACGTGACCGAAAACGCCGGCCGCCATTTTGTCTTCTGTGAGTACGTCAGAACAGCAAATGCGAAAATCAGAAGGCTTTCTTAGTAGTCTGTGGTTTGTTGGTGTTGCAGTTATGACGTCATCATAATGGCGGCAGCCCTTTTGGCGCGAATATCTAACGTTCATCAACCATTATTTATTTCCATAAAGCGATATTTTTTTGAGGCAATAAAAATGCCAGTTGACTACAGAATCTATACGACTATAAATATTAATAAAAATCGTAGTATAGCCTATTTAATTAAAATCATATTGATATTATTAACACTTTGCACTAACGCGTCAACCCACGACGTGTGCAGTCACGTCGTGAGTGTCACGTCGAAGCCGACAAAGTGTCTCAGAACCATAATAAATTGACAAATGTGCAGTCAAAATAGACCCCAACAACAGGGCGCCATGAATCAACAAGTCGAAGCAAGTAATGGCGCGATGTGTTTGAGCTAATTAAGGAGACAAATAGCGTCGTGTGCGCACGAACTAACGCGACAGCGCACTGGGCTTCTGGGAAAAGAGACGCAAACTCATACATGAGAGGACAACAATGCTCGATAAATAATTCTGGAATTTTTGCTTTGTTAAGATGAAGACACACGAGCGTTATTTGCGAGCTATGGGTCGCGTAATTTCGGTTCGCCCATAGATGGACATTTCGGTTTGCCCATATATGGCCGGATCGAAATTACACACAGCTCACAAATTATGCTCGTCTGGCCTCACCCTTAGTCTGTGCCCTTTTGCAAGTCCCTGTTTGCCTCTATGGTTGACTGGTAGAGCATGCCTAAGACATTAAATCTGGCTTTTTACTTGTTTTGACGAAACGAATAAACTCAACTACTTACAAGAATATCAATTGCTAAATAGCAATAAAATTGTCGTACACATTTTTGTATACAATAAAGGCTCTGTTCACACGAACGCCATCGGAATAAAATAAAGTAAGCGCATAAGATGCATAAGAAATAACTATAATAAAACCGATTTAAAAATTACTTAGCTACTTTTGCTCCAGTTTAGTTACTCCACGCGACTTTGACGTAGGTGCAACCATTCCCAGTCAACTAATGTCACATAAATTTTTTCATCGTATGAACCAGTGTGTCTGTGAGCTGTGAAACTCCTTTTTGCCAGCCAGACATTTTTATTTAGAAAGAGTGATTCGACAAAAAAATACATTTAACTAACGAAGTCGCTCATAAAATTTCAAGAGAATCGGTTGAGAAATGCAACCTGTAGAGGCGTACAGCCGTACAGCGTGACAGCCGTACAGCGTGACAGCCGGACAGCGTGACAGCCGGACAGCGTGACAGTGTGACAGACACCGGACATACGAACGATTTTCGGCCCCAGCTGAAGCATATAATTTCGTTCGCTACGCTCGCTCGTTCTCATATTTCGGCCAGGGCGACCTTTTACGAATTCAAATGTGTTTCTCTATGACAAATATATTATCGCCAATTACAAGCAACTGTATTTTCGGAGATAAAGCAAAGTACTCGAACCTAATTAACTAGTGGGTCTGTGGCGCGAGCATGCGTTAAAAATAATTTTGGAAAAACTGACAAAAAAAAACGATATATTTAATTAACAAAAAATATATATAAAAATAGTATGTAGAAATACAAGCCTCAAAAAGTTTAAAAAACACTAGAAAAACACGTTTTTAACCTAATTGTGGTCAAACTTCATTACAAGACTTTCTAATAAATCCAAACACAGCTATGATACGATGTTCCATCATGAAGTTCCAGTTCATATCTTCCGGCTCCATCATCAGATCAGTTCGACAGTGCCATATTATTGTATTGTCATCAGAACTACATACAGCTGCCAATTTTCATGACGCTACGATTCTTGGAAGATGGTTAAATTAGTTACCTTAGATTCCATTACATAGTTACATACAGGTCGACCTAATAAAAACGTCTTAAAAATAAATTAATAGGTAGTTTAAAAAACACTACAAAAACACGCTTTTAACGTAATCGTGGTCAAAGTTAATTACAAGACTTTTGTAACAAATCCAAACACGGCTATGATACGATGTTCCATCATGAAGTTCCAGTTCATATCATCCGGCTCCATCATCAGATCAGTTCGACACTACCATATTATTGTATTGTCATCAGAACAACATACAGCTGCCAATTTTCATGACGCTACGATTCTTGGAAGATGGTTAAAATAGTTACCTTAGATTCCATTACATAGTTACTTACATACAGGTCGACCTAATAAAAGCGTGTTAATTAGCAAACGACGTTGTATGCCTCAGCTCGGGCCGAAAATCGTTCGTATGTCCGGTGTCAGTCACGCAGTCACGCTGTCACGCTGTCACGCTGTCACGCTGTCACGCTGTCACCCTGTCACGCTGTCACGCTGTCATGCTGTCACGCTGTCACGCTGTCACGCTGTCACGCTGTTCGCCTCTACAAGTTGCATTTCTCAACCGATTCTCTTGAAATTTTATGAGCGAAACATTAATCGTAATTGCAATTAATTATCTAATACCAATACACATATAACAAAGACAATAAGACGGCCTAGGCCGTCTTACGAAATGGACTCGGTTCAGTATGATGCGCTGGTCTTCCGTAGAGTCCGTTTGGTGAACAAACAAATGCAACACAACAAGAGATTTACTAATAGACACATAGTATGAGAGAATTGCAACATAACGGAAAAACTATATAATAATATGTACTTAAACATTAAAAGAGGAGCGACAATTTAATACATTAAAAATACTGATTACTAATTAGAGGTGCTTAATTTTCTGTGTAGACGCTTAGTGGTTGCCAATTGTTAATGAATTAAATTATTATAACATTAAAACTTTTTATAATTTTTTTGCTTGGATTATGATATGTTTTTTATAATAAATATAGGTTAATTAATGGGACGTACTTATTTTTCTTTACTTTTTTGAGATTTGTTATGACTGAAAAATAATATCAGTGTAGTAGTAAGTTATCGAAATGTATATTTATATTTTTCATATGCAGGGTGTTTGAAGTAACGACTTTGAAACTTATGTTGATTACAGATATTATTAGTATAAACATCGCAGTTTAATTGGTATGAATATTTTTTTATTTGAATTGTCATTTAACTTATTTATAAACAAGATACGTAATTTGTGGTTGGGTTGCTACGAGTATAAGTGTCCGTGTATTTTTGTGTCTTTGTCCGATTTGTGTGCGCATTTATTACATCAAAATTAAAATGTTTCTTCAACGTAGTTTGCTAGTTTGTGTTTTAAATTTTCGATTTATATTATATTCTCTGTCGTATGTGAACCTCAGCCTTAGTACGGTAGACTATTAGACGCATTGTCTTTTGAGGGTGACTTATCAACTGTCGTCGGTCGGTGCGGGACATGCATTTCATCGTTAAGAATGCTTGATCCATTAATAACTGCTCAGCTGGTTGATTCTTTACTTATACAGTATATAGATATTGAGAAGTAAAGTTACAGCAGTGAAATCGACAATACAAAGCGCTCAAAAATATTTGACACACTTTAACGGCTCTACAAACAGATGATTTAAGCACTTTCTGTCATTAGCAATCGCTGGTAATGGGTTTTTATTAATTATGCTCTCATACAGCAACTAATGTTAAATATCAATTCTATATTCCCAGTTTTGTTTCAAGCTATCTAAATAATGCACAATTAAAGCATGCAAACATACGGGATAAAATATGACATTTGATATGACAGCCAGAAAGTTCTGTGAAAAAATTACACAAATTTTTCACAGGTGTAAAAATTAGACTCATACTAATAATTAACACAACTTTACGACGTCGAAATTTTATTTGGGACTATACTCACCGTTGTATCAAAAATAATGTTTTTATTTATTAGGTACACTTTAGAGACATCATACATTATGAGATACAATGGTTCCTTGTGAATAGCTTATAGACTAGCATGACATCCAAGGCAAGTGCACACAGCATGATCAGCAAGTTAGCGCATATGCAAGCAACAGCGACGAATCTGCATTGAATATTAATATCATACGTTTAACCAGTAAGTAAAAATAAATAAAATAAAAAATGTCTACAAGTCCAGAATGTTAAAAACATCTAAAACGAACTTAAGCAACTCTAAAACAAGAGGTAAAGTTACAACTTAGTACTATTCAGGGTGAGGAGAGAAGAGGACGTCCGTTAAGGTCTTTTTGAATTTAGTAATGCGTGGATCAAATATATCAACTAAGACATTATTATTATTAGCAGCCAAGTCGTTTGTTACTGACGACACATCCTTGTGACTGGATTATAAAAATAGATGTGTTGTTTCTGTATACTCTCAGGGAAAAAAACTTTGCAGGCGTGACCTCTGAAACGGGGCGTGTTAAAGGTTACGGCTGAAAGCAGACTAGTTGAGTCGATGTTAGAATGCAAAATTGTATGTAAGTATAAAAAGTCGTACATTTTGCGGCGGGCTTCCAGTGTAGGAATACCAATTTTTTTCAGCCTACTAAAGTTTGACTTATATTTGTACAAGAAGAAATATTTTTGTACTCGTTCTATACTGTTGGTGTTACCGAGTAGTACGGAGACCAAATCGGCGAACCATACTCAAGGACACTTCTGACTAAAGAAAAGAAAAGCGTTAGGAAACTACCCGGCCTTTTGAAACCCTTGGTCAATCTAAAATTAAACCCAGTAACTGCCTTCCCCTACTAATTATGTATTCATAGTGACAACGGAAGCTAAGCTGATCATCGAAAAGGATCCCAAGGTCCTTAACAATAGATTTTCTATCAAGAGCCTGACCCTGTAATTCGTAGTTATATACTATATACCAGCCAACGCAACCAACCTGGCGTTAATATGAGGTTTCTGAAATTTCTGCATTTCACAATTAATTTCCACGACATAATTGCAAAAATGCAAACCAGAATACAAGAAATAACAGCGAAAAACCACAAGGAGCACACAAATTATTCTCAGGATTATGATCTGCTCCAATTCTTGGATTAGGTGGCTATGAAAATCACTCACATCATTTGCTTCTAAACTGTTGTTCATAATTGAACAATTTTTAGAGAATCACTGTCTGCTGCACAACACTTTGGTAGATTTGTGCAGTTACGAATAGCCAGCGTACCATTGCGCTGGCTATTCGTAACTGCAGTCAAATTGTTACTGTTTCTGTGTCATTGATACATAGATTTTTATTCGAATTAGTTAATTAGCTCGTTAACATTTATCTAGTTTTATATAGGAGTGGGTGTGTGTGAGTACTAGTACTTAGCGCTCACATCATAAATGCAGTCGTATAACTGGAGACTATTTATATTTGTAGCGTAATCTGAATTTAAGAGAAAAGGTCTAGTTAGAAACAGAGAATATATGCTGGTGTAGCGTATGGCATAAACATTGTAGTGCATATTTTTTATTTGCCAAAATTGTTGTCCCTAATATCGATTGTCCTAAATATTTATTGTCAGAATGTTTATTGTGTCAAAGTTTTTTTTTTAGAATGATGTGCATAACTTTGATGTTACTAATATTTCATGTTCTAAAAATGTTGGGCATACATTTTGTTACGTATATATTATATCGATTGTCCTAATTATTTATTGTCCGAATCTAAATGCAGGTTGGATCTGGTCAGAATTGCCTATTACTTAAATAACTTATGACCCGCTCTCATGTTGGCGGAGCTCCGCTTCGCGGGGCCCCTATTTCTGCTCTGAGGGACACAAGTGAACCCTAACCTAACCGACCTAAAACGGAGTTGGCTTGTGTGTGTTGTTTGATAGCCGTGCGGCGAGTCGACGCTACCCCGCGCACGCGGGTTGTCTATTTCTGCTCTGAGGGACAAAAGGCAACTAACGAACCTATCTAATTGATGCAAATGAAGGTAGTCTCTGCTGAGAATTGCCTAATACTTGAATAACCTATGACCCGCCCTCATGTCGACAGAGCCCCGCTTCGCTATTTCTGCTCTGAGGGACAAAAGGCAACTAACGAACCTATCTTATTTATCCAGATGTAGGTCGGGTCTGCTCAGGGTTTAAAAATAGTATAAAATTTAGGAAAAAAAATAGTATAGGTGGTGTAATTTTAGCTAATTTAATAATAGGCAAAATAATTACTATGACAATGAAAATTAGGACTTACTTTTTAGATAATTCGATGTTCGAGTAATCAATATTAGGATAAACATACTTAAGAACTTTTAAATGTATATGCGCAAAAAATTATAGGCTAAATAAGTAGTATGCCACTCAACATTATGCCAAACATTCTCGGCCAAAAATTTTTAGGACGATCAACATTATATTATGCGATACGAAAGGCACCCTAATTAGTTAAGTAAGTTAGGATAGCTGAATTTCATTTTTTTATTGATTTAATAAGAAACTTTGGTACTCGTAAGTTGTACAATTGAGACTCCGTAATAATTAGATTCCAATTCATCTTTGCCTGCCATTACATATCCCATCACCAAGTCTTTCACTTCGTTTATATTCTCTGTTTCTAACTAGACCTTTTCTCTTAAATTCAGATTACGCTACAAATATAAATAGTCTCCAGTTATACGATTGCATTTATGATACAGATTTTATCGATATCTATCGCTTCATAACCTCTAGCAATCAACGTCCCCCGTAAGCAATACTTATGTCCATACACGAGCAATGCAATATTTATGAAACACACCCTTATTCTGATTTTATCGGCGATTAAATCGTTTTTCGGCAAAAGTATCGTTTTTACAACGACTGTAACTACCAACTTTGCCATACCACCCATGAAACAAGATGAAACCTTTAATAGTTTGCAAATACAATTGGTTTTCGCTTGGCGTTTGTTCTACTGGCTGGGAAAGAATTTGGTGCTTGTGTGTAATTGTCTAATGCCCTTACAGACGTTGCATTACCATTTTAACGCAATTATTGGAGTGATCGTGATATAAAAAGCTTATTTAGTTGCGTCTAGACGTCACGGTGTAGGGAACTGAGGTGATGTAATGAGGTTTGGAAGAATTAGTCGATGCCATTTCGTTTTATTGCCTCTGGAAGCTGTTTTGTGTTTAGTTGTGTTGTGGTCGACGTTTAAAATGTTAACAGAATTGCACCATCTTATTTTGTAAACATGTTCATTTTATCTTTCACGTTGACTATAAATTGTGAAACGCGGTTTTTATTCCGGTAAAATATATCATTGTTTAGATTAACTTCCACTGTGAAGTGTAGGTATTCATGTGGAACTGAGTACGTTGGCTTTTCACCAAACAACTAATTGAATTCAAATATATTACAATCATTACTTAATTGATCTAGCCCAATAGTTAGCTCCGTATTCTTGGGGTATGTACATCAATGGGTATTAGACGACGATATATTTATAACAGGTACATATAAATACTTTAATACTTTAGAAAATACTCAAGACTCTCCCTTTATTAATTACATCTCATTTTTAACCTGTTCGTAGGGTATATCTTATATTAAATGACTGCCGACTGTCATGAAGCCAGTTACAGCTAACCTGGTGACTGAACAATGTACTTCAATCTGCCATTAAAATTGTTCCAACAAATCGCCTCTATCCACCATGACAGATCATCGATAGGTGTAAAACATCAAAGCCACTCCCGTTAATCAAAATTAGACCAAAAGGTATGCACCGAAAAGCGAAAATTCCCTGAAGTGAGTATGGACGCCGTATAATGACAGATTAGAAAAGTAAGAACAAAGTCAAAGATATTTTATGCCGTTGTCTTGGCTCTTATCTCGAGGTGGTAAGGTTGAAAAAGGAGTTGATGAATGGTGTGAAGGAGTGTCTCATTTGACCAGTCCCATCAATCAACCGGACAGTGATGGAGGCGTGTAATCCAGTTTGTCTGCTGTCTGTCCGTACCTCGGCAAACACCTCCTGCCTACCTATTCACAATCTTCTGTATTCATCTTTGAGCTGTATCTAGTGGAATCTGATCTCTAGGTTTTTGGATAATTATATGTAACCGGAGGTCAGGATTATACTGGTTCGTCCGCAGTGGGTATATGGTAACGTTTTGAATTGCCGCACTGATGTTATTTTGAGCAGGTGCCTTTTGGGGTATTGCAAAGTTCAGGGGAGTCCTGAATAAATACGGTTTTACGTAGGTATAATATTAATCTGATCATCAGTCTTTTCAGTAAAGTGACATAAAAGTTGATGCGAAGTTGGTATCTTGTCAAAAGAGGAAATTCAGAAAATGTATGATATTTTAAAAAGTATTGTACTTATCTTATACGGCATTTTTTAATCATAATCATAATAATTTATTTCGTCATCATAGGTAGGTTATGTACAGGTGGTAGGTATTATAAAATGGAACAACCATGATGTACCTTTCGGCGTACGATAAATTACAAATACAATGTCACAAACTTAATCCTAAAAATACTATTGATATTAATTAATAAGCAAGCAGTTAAAACAGAATAAAATTGCGAAATGTCAAGTGTAACAGTATAATTATTGTTATGTCTAATAAGATTGAATTCATACTAAGGTAATCTTGAACATTATAATAACATTTTTCCACAAGAAATTTAAACAACAAAGATTTAAAACTCCATATGCATATTTTGTCCACCGGCCTTTCTTTAGATTAAATTCTCGGGTCTTATAATAACATTATTACATTTTATTCGTAAATTATATAGCAAGTTAAGCAGTTATTATGCTCCGATATAAAAATATTTTAATAATGGCTGTTTTACAGTATTCTACTTTGAGTCCTACTAATCCCAGATAAAATATGATAGGTAATAATTGACAAACAATTAACAATAAATATCAGGACCACGAACAAAGAATGCTTAAATGGAAATCTTCGAGCGACTTGGATACATATACTAGCAAATCACAACAGCCCACGAACGGAAAGAAAGAAATACGATTATTTAGCATCTCACACACGCATTAGGAATATACTTACATAGCGATAGGTGCTATAAACGCATGCTTAGATATATATCACGACAACTTACGAACTCAATCAGGAAAGCTAGTCAAATACATAACGAGTGATAAGTATTTGATTGATTTTTCAATTCTATCCGTTGAATATTATAAACCGATTGTAGCGTTAGCGTCAAATTTAATTATACTGTTACTAAATTAAATATGCATGAAGTGTAAATTATCTTAATATTATGACAGTGATGTGTTCACCTATAATTGGGGTACATAAAATCCCAAATAATAATTGTGCTACAGATCAATTTATATTCTCACCTGTTGATGTCCCGCATAATGTAATAAATAATAATTTACTTTAAAAACAAAGTTTTAACCGACTTCAATTTAGTACTGCGCCAAGGCACGAGAATATTTCCACATTTCTTTTCCAATTTACAACATGAACTGATTTCCGAGAGCAAATGCGTTGATTATTAGAGAAAAAAACCGAATCGCTGTATGTATTTGAGGCCGATAATATTTGAGGAATGCCGTCGAATCCACAAGGATCACCTTTGGCACTTCATTAGTTGCTATTTCAACGGAATCTTATCAGAATCTGTGATATACTTTTGTACTTTTAAGTAAGTACATAATTGAGGAATTTCATAAGTCATCTGTGGTCTTCATGATCAATTCCACTCCACCAAATTTATGATTTCCGTGTGTAAATACACTAGTTTTAATAGAAAATACCGAAATCAATACACGTGAGCCTAATATAATTGAGGAGCTCCCTCAATTCCTCATGGATCCCATGATCCAACTGAATTTTGAAAAAAATGGGACCCACCTGGAAGCATTATACTTACAAACCAAAAAAAATATTTTCGAATCGGCTCATCAATGATGGAGTTCTGAGGTAACAAACATTGAAAAAATAAAAAAAATACAACCGAGTTGAGATTCTCCTTTTTTTTGAAGTCGGTTAAAAATAAAGTGAAAAGGTCGTCGCTCAGCTTTGATGTCGCGAAGCAAACCGTGGTTCGTGACGCTGATGTTCAGTGACTAATTGACCATTGATCACAATTAATTACTTACTCCTCTGGCGCAGCGACCCAAAGTGGGTCTTGGCCTCCAACACGACTGCTCGCCACTGATCCCGGTCCTGTGCAGTTTCCCGCCAGTCGCCAGCCTGGAGCTCGCGCAGATCCGCATTCACCACATCACCCATCGATACCTATCACAATTAATTATATAATGAAATTCACAAGTAAGTAAAAGAGTAATTAAACTTTTTAAATAACTACGTACAATAAAATAACGATCGCATAATGGGATCGACATGTTACTTTTTAGACGTATAACGTTTTACTCATCAGCAACGTTTACCGTTGCTATAACAACATTATAAATCATACAGATTGTAACAATCGAACTGCCTCAGTCCACACTCAAAAAGCTCAATCAGCCCCCATATTAGGGCTAAACGTTTGCCGAATGTGCCCCGGGCAATCATATCGAGTGCCATTGTGGAGATAAAAAGGTGAAAAACCCCCGCGTACAGGGGTGGATGTGGCAAATGGTAGCTGCTTGTATTATTGCTGATGTTTAAAAAATGAGCACTATTCAGTATAAACGTTCATGTAAAATTCTAAGAAACCTTTGAAATAAGTATAAATTATCCTTTTGGTCAAATACATGGTACAACAAAAAAAGGTACCCAAGTGATTCTCGTGAGTCGTGACAGCTTGGGATGTCAGCGTACTTAAAAATGGTGGGCTGTCAGTATGCTGCCACTAGGCAAGATAATCGCCGGGAATTATACACCTTTTTATTCTACCATCCATGGCTAGATATTGCAAGGACCAGACCCCGTATCATGGTCGGCCTTATCACGCGATAAGTGACAAGATAGGAGCGTCGTCTCGTTCTATCGAACGGTGTCAGCCAGTGACGGACGCTCTATCCTGTCACTTATCGTGTGATAAGGCCACGGGGTCAGGAGTATGTAACTATTTACTTGCCGTAGTATTTGTCATTCTTTCGTGTCTCCCTATCATTAGGTGTACGGGCGTTGGTACACGTATATATCTATCTACGAGTACTGCTTCGTAAGTTGTCAATTTTATTTTATTTTGACTAAACCCAAAATACACACGCAATTAGTACCTCGGCTACTTCCCGTATGTTACAGTGTCAGTTTTACTTAAAAAAATCTCCAGAATGTCAACCGACGATCCAGTAACACACTCCTCACTAATTTCTACGATCCTGCCTCATCCAAATAATGATTATAATCGCTCGCAATGTTCGCATTACCCCAGTAAACTTACCCACACTTCGTAGCCTGGCCACGCGCCATGTTGGGCCCTCGGGCCACTGCATTGTACGTCCTTTGTCGTACCGGGACAAAGGTGTATTAAATGAAACCACTTCAACGTTCAACAAGCCATCTGTCTGTAGGTAAGTTTGGTAAGCGACGGAGTTCAAGCGAATTGCAATTGTCTCCTTTTCAGTTTTTAATAGGAGATTTCAAATTTCAATTGGGTAAATTTAATTTATTCAATGCAGTTGCTTTACGTTGCTTTCCTTCATTACCAAGGTGATGGAAAATTACAATTAATAATCCGTCGGTTTTAAATTAGGAGGCACTCATTGATATGACCAATGATTCTAACCCATGCCATTCTATTAAAAAAAAGATTCAATGTCTAAATAGGTTATACTTTTCATCCCCTAATTGACACATATACAAAAAAAATGTTCTCTTGCTCTTCTTTTACTGAAAGGGCCCTATAATATAAGTCCTATGACACTCTATATCATTACTGCGATATCAAAATCCACTGCACAGTACGTGAACATTTTACACGAGTTTCGCAACCACAAGCCGCAAAAAGGTGAAAAACTCATCGCAATCACACACTTATTCAAACATGTCCTCTCAGGGCCAGAATTCACAAATCCTACCAACCACTTCGCTACCGACCCACCAGTGTAACCAACCAAATAACACATAATATACCTACTGATGAATCTTAGGATCAAAGTATACTAGATATGAGCTTAAGGGCGCTTACAAGGTTATTGCGAATAGGCAGCGCTACAAAGCAGTCTGCCGCATAATAACGCTTTTGAAAGCAGTCATGTTTTTTACGTCATATCTGTAAAATTGCGTGTATTAGGGAGTTAATTAAAAATTCAACGGGTACTGCTATTTTGAATGTGTTTTTTCATGATGTACTCTAGATACCTATGCAATATGATGATGGGCCTGGATATACTCGAAATAATTTTCCACGATAGACATTACAACCTCAATACTTTTGTTCAAGTTCAGTTCAGGAGAATCGCCAAGCGGGCTTCGCCTAAAATAAAACAGCCACTTAGGCTACACCTATTCTACCATGAGAATATTAATGGTTGTTCGATGTAACAATAGCATTTCATTTAATGTGAACGTTTTTGACTAACCCAGAATATAACATTAACAACTAAGGGTTTTTTTTTTTCGATTGCAATGAGTTTTTTAGTTCAGTAAAAATTATATAATTACAATTTTAGGTACTTATCTTGAGCTCTATCTTATACTCAAGGCTGTCTCGTTTAGTATCGCTTTCATTTGTGCATTTAAATATAGAACAGACGAGCCCTTACCATCTCCTTAATTATATTCTCCCTAACCACCAAACAATAAAAATCATAAACAGCCAAAAATCTTTTCAGCCCAATTAAACAAAGCCCATTTGCATTCCCCAAACTTCTTAATTACCTGAACAGTAATTATTTTACCAAACAGACTTTTACCTAAAACTCATTAGAAGAAGCGACAATCTTCATTATTTACCTTAGACTTTAATTAATTCCTTGTCATGGTTTTTGCTTCCGCGTCTGAGTTATATCTTCAGGAGCACGGTGACAGAGAGCTGAGTGAACTAAAAGATGCATTTCTCTACGAGTTAGAGCAGGATGATAGTATGTCTGTTGTACCTGATTAACATCTTTTGGCAATTAGTAAAACATACAAAACTCCACCCCGGCCGTGTTCTGTTCCCCTGGTAGGTGATACTTAATATTCAGTCGTAAATTACTTGAAAACTTACTGCGAAAGGTAGTGCTAGATTTAAATTTAAATGCACTTGGACTTGTGGGGAAGAGATAAGGTGCTTGAGTAATTAATGTAACAAGTTGTTGAAAAATTACGTTAAATTTTCAGTTTGGAGTGTAATTTAATGGAGGTTATTGAATTAACTTGGTAAGGAATATTTAGCGCCATGAAGGTGGCATTTGTATAATAGTTGATAAAAAACAATTTAGAAAATGCTAAATGTTTGATCTTATTTTCATAGTGGCTTGGTTATTAACGTGTAAGGAATAAGTCGCGCTCTTTTTCTTCAAGAATTAATTAAATAAATATAAGAATTGAATTTAGTCATAGATGTTTATTGTATAATTTTTACGTGTTTTGATATACACAATAACTTACAACTAAAATAATTATGTACATATTGACTAATTTCTCATAATGTAGTCCCCCAGGTCGGCCATTTGCGGTAGGGTGCCCATAAGGCTGGCTACGTTTCCTCGCTGAATGGCGATGCCAATTCTTTTACCGAGGAACAAGTTAGCCCTATGGTCAGCAACTCAGCAGTGTGCTGCAGTTTTTAGGCGTCTGGACCCCGTGGGGTTCAGTCGTCTCTACTGAGAAAGCCGCGAACACATGGTTGCCTGCTAGGCCCGTGTAGTCGCGGCGTTTGGCAGCCTCTGCCGATGCTGCGGGTGCTCCCGCCCTCTACAAAGTGGTGGGTAATGCTGGGGTCCTACGGCCTGCATTCTCACAGGTCAGACCGTGCCAGGACAGGCCGACAGGCCGTGGGAACCGTCGCATCCGATGAGACCTGCTGTGGCCGGTCGTCGCCCGTTCATCCTATCCATCGGGAGTCAGTAAGTTAAAAGGCGCTGCGCGACACGGAGCGACGGCGCTTGTCGCCACGGCCTGCTTTCTCACAGGTCAGATCGCGCCAGGCCAGACGCGACGGATCTCATGGCCTGTCGGCCGGGCCTGGTGCGATCTGACCTATGGGAGGGTGGCCCGTGGGACCCCGGCTTGGACACGGGCACAGGCATCGACAGGTGTGGCACAGTCCAGCCTGGCCTGAGATAACACGGGCCGTGGCACCCCGCCATAGCTGGGATGGAGCCAATGTGTCGACGCACGTGGCGTCCCAGACTAAGGGTAGTCCCACATGCCGTGTTGAGCTTATTTTACTATTCAATTTTAATATTATTTCAACGCTCTATCTAAATCTCAAAGCTGTATTTAAAAACATAGTAAACAAACACTGTATTGAACTGTAAAACACGGCTCTGTGCTGAACTGTAAAACTCGCGAAACCAAATTAATATATTTTTGAAGTGAAAACTTCTTTAGCGGCGCTGAGCACTTTTTGGGATGGGGAAAAATTGTTAAATACGCGACAGAGTTTTGTGATGTGAAGGAGGTCACTTTTTGCTGCTAGCCGATTCGACTTCATTCAAAACTGAACGCTATTCGTAAGAGTATAAAGCCGTTAAACACTTTTTGCAATAGCATATTCTGCAAATAAAACTACTCCCGGTCTTTTTTTTATTTACATATCTGGCATATCTGCACGGCTATCACAGCGGCGACTAAGACTATATGTCTCTTTCTAAGCGTTCTAATTAGAAAGAGACGGATAGTCTATCTCGCCGCGACACAACTCGCGGAACCTCCCGTGATAGCCGTGTTGAATGGATAAAAAACAACGGCCAAGTGAGTATCGGGCCATGCGCCGTGTAGGGTTCCGTAGTTGCCTGCCTGTCTTAGTTACATCGACACGCGCGCTCCAACTAAATGGTGCGGTTGCGTCGTCCGAATTTGTACGAAAGTTGGCCTTTGTAAGTATACTTTAAGTTATTCGACTATTAGACGGTAACCATTTATGCCTTCTTAGTCGTGATACACATGACTCGAACAAATATTAGGGGCTTTGAAGCCCAATATCTCGCAAAAGAATCAGTAAGTTGAAAAATGGTTTTAAAAGACCTAATACTATTTTTTACAGTACATATGGTGCTACTTTCCCGCACTAGTGCGGAAAAGAGTACTTTTCGTGCATATGTCGAAACTTTAAAGAGCCATATGTGCAGTAAAACGTTGTACGATACACGTGCGAATAGGTAATTCGCCACTTGTGTCGATTTAAAACACTCCCTTCGGTCGTGTTTTAATTTATCACCACTCGTTGCGAATTTCCTATTTTCGGCACTTGTATCGTAAATAACTATTACAGTACATATGGTGCTACTTTCCCGCACGCACTCACACAGAGCACTTTCCGTGCATATGTCGAAACTAAAGAGCCATATGTACAGTAAAACGTTGTACGATACACGTGCGAATAGGTAATTCGTAACTCGTGTCGATTTAAAACACTCCCTTCGGTCGTGTTTTAATTTATCACCACTCGTTGCGAATTTCCTATTTTCAGCACTTGTATCGTAAATAACTATTAACAACCTACCCTAATTTTTTTCCAAGATTTTATTCTATTGTTTTGTCGGCGTGATTGATTTATATGCCGGATTACAGTTTTCTAGTAGTAAGGGTTAGTGAGCTAAGCGGAAGTCGGACGGACAGACGGACATGGCGAAACTATAATGGTTCCTTGTTGACTACGGAACCCTAAAAACTATGTAATTATTGAACCTATATTCACAAAATTTTACGAGATTCGGTTGAGAATGCGAAGGAAAAAAGCTGGACAAACTTAGGCCCAAGCCGAAGCAGAGAACTTCGTTCGCTTCGCTCCCTCGATTAAATGATGCATTTATTTTGGATTTAACAGGGAATCAATTATTGTCTCCTTAATTACCTATTTAATGTAAAGAAGGTGAACAACGGGACGACAAATTATTAAAACCATAATGTTTACCATATTAAAGGTATTTCACGAACATTGATTTCATTCAATGATAATCATGAAACCACAAACGAAACCTTACATCTTACAAACCTTACATCCTCGACTAACCCAAATTTCAACATCTAAAATTAAATTTAAACTTTATTTTAATTTTCCTAAACCGTTTTAATTAAACCGAGGTTCGACCGCATCGAATATCCGATTTCCAAAAAAACCTTTTTATAACCAATTGAGGATTTTCCACGCGGTCAAATGCGAAAAAGTTGGACAAATTACATTCAAAAGGAGTGGGAATTAATTTTAAATTACTGGTTCAGCTCAGCGGGCCCGGAATGCTATTGGGAATTGTATTGACGACACGTAATTTGTTTCATATGGTTTAACAGCCGGCAAAGACGGGTTTTCGGATTAGCTATAAATCTAGCGTAAACCGGTAGTCACTTTTTTACCTATATCGGTGGCCGACAAGTGTACCGCCTGATAGTAAGCGGAGAACAATAAAAAAAAAACTGCAAACAAGCCACCCTCGGCACATTTTAAATGTCAAACAGTAATAGGGGTGTACACACCTAGTAAAATAATCAATACTGATAAGTTCTTAAAAAGGATTAAGAATGTAGTCAAATGGAGAAAAAAACAACGCAACAGGCTAAATAATCACAATGTTATAAGTTTCCAAAGTTTTAAGAGGGGGTATGATCTGTCCCTTTTCCGTAAAACGCACCTTCATATCAAACGATTGTCATTTAGTTTATTTATTTATCTGCTAGCGTTCTCTCTCAACAAACAAGCAACATTAAAACGGTTGTAGCTTCGTATTTTTTGGAGATATTTGAATGGGAGTTTTGACATAAAGCATATTTTTTTGCGTCTAACTAGTGTCTCTGTGAGCTGTAGAGCTCGCGGCCCTATCTTTTTTATTTATTTTTTCGCAGTACTGAATCCCATAAAAAACAAAAATGTGAAATGAGAGCCAAGTACAATATCATGATATATGCCTTGGTTGTTGACTTCAACGACAGAAGAAGTGAGATCTAAATGGGTGCCAAGTTCAATGGTCAGTCCATTAATAACAACATAAAATATTTTATAAAAACTTTAAATGTAATTTCTTGATATAACTTAGGAAAATATATAAAGCCCAAGGTCTGACTTGGCTAGTTTAATAATTTCAACAAAACTTAAGGTCATTAAATTAAGACAGAATTGAAATATTATCCACTAGCGACCCGCCCCGGCTTCGCACGGGTACTATATTATACATATAAACCTTCCTATTGAATCACTCTATCTATTAAAAACAAACCGCATCAAAATCCGTTGCGTAGTTTTAAAGATTTAAGCATACATAGGGACAGACAGCGGGAAGCGACTTTGTTTTATACTATGCAGTGATGACATTCGATCTTAGCTCTATACCTATACCTGCTACTTCAGGGTACTTGCGTTCCCGAGCCAAATCTCATGAATCTCGTTACGGAGGAGGGGGTCGAAATATCTTGATAATAGCCTCAAGTAATTAACGGACATCCCCTTATTGCCATTTTGTAGAAACCCTACCTGTTAGACGTTAAAACATAAGTATTTTTTCAAATAATCTACTAGAATTCTCTATTTAAACTTCCAAGACGTAAACGGTTAAATAAAACTCTAGCTGTCTACCATGTTCGAATTTTGAATCCAACGGTCGAATAGAATGATGCGTCTCTCGCGCAATGAGGCGAAGCGCGACGTGTGTGGCGATCTTTAAATCTATCACCAATCTAAATTGAACCTTTTTACAACTACACAAAGTTAATTATATAAAATAGGATAGCTTGATTTTCATTTATTGCTAAGCGATTTCGGACTTTATGTCGTAGGAGTTGCGGGAATCACAAAGTAAAGGTGAGCTTGAATTAGTACGAGTCGTATAATTAGAGTTACCCAGGTGATTCGTAGAATATTTAATTTGATACTTGACGGCGAGGTGGTTTTGTACAGTCGGCAAAGTTATTTGAATGCACAAGGCCTCGAAAAATAAACAAAACTCTAGATTATTTGTAGTGCCATCGGATCGTTTCAGATAATGTTAAGTGCCTGAAATAGTTCATTGAACAAGCGAACGAAGCCACGAAGTTTTTTTCTGTTCTCCGCTCAACCGATTCTCGTGAATTTTGTGAGCAGGTTCAATAATTTAATAATGTAATTTCATTATCAATTCAGATTTCCAAAAATAGGGCTGGCTCGCTAGTTCTAAAGCCACTATAGTTTAAGAATTGGAACTGATTTTAATACTTTAAATTTTAAAAAAATACGACGCCGTACTTGATTTAGAGCTGTCGCAGGAAAACTACTATACCTACGTATAAATATGCCGTATACAATACGAATAACAAGTTGTCAATGATAATAATTTACCTTTACCTTGGGTTCATGAACAAGTAAATAATAAAATCTATAGTGAGGGTAGTTTACCCGCATCCGGCTCGAAGGACCATGACTTGTCATCTCAATGTAAATAATTTGGATAAGATGATGCCTGACAGCAAGCATCGATGAAGCCTACAATGAAAGCAGTGCCCAGATGCACGCAACATTTTTTACAACCATCAATTTAAAAGCCAGTTTGACTATGGAATGACGTCACGTCCGCCGAGGGTAGTTGAGGGGGCGTTATGACGCGTGTCGCCGTTTCGCTGGCCACTTCCGGCCACGATGTCTTGTGTTTTCTTTGTGCTTTCCTGGATGTAGTATGTGATTTGGTGGTGAGGGTATTGTTTTGGGTTTTGCATCAGTATTTATGGTATGACAGAGCTAAATGCAACAAAACTATAAGTACAGATGGCCATGACGACCACTTAACCTAGTCGCTGCTGGTATAGTGTTTAGAGAGAGTTTAGGGGTTCAAATTCCGGGACGACTAAATATTGTAATGAGCGTGGGTTCTTAGTCTTCGATATTTTCGATAATTTAAATGTGTGTCTATGTAAGTTAAGTATGATTATCGTCGTCTAGTAGGTACCCATAACGCAAGCCTTAATGAGCTTACTGTGGAACTAGATTGATTGACATATAATTTAACGTTATAAGCTATTATCAAAAGAGATGGCTTCATAATATAATAGATCACGGATACGCGGAGTAACAATTTCAGGAAGCTCATAAATCTCTCTAGGATTTAATAGATATGTATATAGTAAATAAATCTACCGGGTCTGTCTTTTCATCAGTCTTGCGTTCAGTAAACAATTGAAAGCATATTTGTTGAGGGGGGTGCTTCTACAGTATTGAAGAAATATTGGCACAAGATTAAAAAACTGGTTTTTCAAAATTATGTATGTACTTATGTATATTATAGTATTTACTTCTATTATTAAGTGTATGTACAAATTTAAAACACAATCATTGTATTGTTCATAAAATAAATGTTGAATTGAATTGAGTAAAATAAATGTCTAGCCACCATAGACCTAAAGGATACCAACCTATATCCTGACATTCCTGACGGACCTTAACGCCTATACACAGCATGTTTTTTATTATACAGGCCAGGAAAATTCCGGCGTAAGTTATTGTTGGACTGTATGAAACCGTGCCTCCCGTAGCCCACCCCTGCTCCAAGAATATGATTATGTAAGAACATGCGCCGGGTTTATGATCACCTCGCCGGTGACCGCTGTACAGGGTTGTCACTTAGTTATAAAAAATAAATAAATTAAAAAGTGGGGCAGCTTTAGTAGTGGTTCGGGAACTACAGTTGAATAAAATTACAGATTTTCGGTGACTATTTATTTTGTAAGCTATAATTTCGACCAATTGACATTTCAAGTAAACGACTTAAGAAATAATACAATAGTGGGCCATTTACAGCATTGATTTAATCGATTGAATCCATGTTGTTGATATTGTAATGTATTTTTTAGATAAATCACTGACATTGCCTACTTAATTTCGTTTGACTTTGTGATGTAACAGTTTAAGTAATATTATGATGATTTGTTTTTTTTTGTACATCATTATTATTTATTTATAACATTTTTTTTGGGGTTTACATCTGACATTGTAGTTATTATTTATTTAAAAAAAAATGTACTATTGAGTACTTTGATAATTCCTTGCTGTACCTCTGGTCTAGTGTGATGTTTTTACCTAGCTTTATCATTTTTTGACATGTTAAAATGCAATGTATGTTGTTATTGAATAAATAAATGGAATAAAATGAAATGTGACTCAGGAAAGAGTTAAAGAAAAATACTACTAATAGAATTGAACGATTACTTTCCTTACAATATATTGAAATAGGGTAGAGGTTTTTTTGAAGAAGTTAAGACATAAGACAAAAAAAATGCAAAGTTTTCGTTATTTATACAGTATTTAGTACATCGCCGTTAGGCCTACCTGAAGATCTTTCAGAAAAAAATATATTTGAGAAAATATTTTTGAAGGCCCTAGCGAGCCCGGAAGTTTGTCCGCAGATTCTTTATATTTATATTCACCTTGTCGCGGCAGATTTATTCACTTCTTTAGAGCGCGCGCACTGACCGTGTCCACGGCTCGCCCCTCGCATGGCCACCCTACTCGTGGGTACGCACTGTGATTTTCCTTTTTTTGTGTAGTTTGTTCCTGTAATAGACAAAAAACTGAATTTCAAGAATAAGACATGAAAAAATTGGTAGTAAGCGATAAGTAAACAAGCTTTTTTTCATAATTTAACACATCAATCAGCCAATAACATTATTTAAAAATACGCAGGAAATAAAAGTTATAACAAAATAGGATTAAAATTACAGAGTATGTAGGTATGAAAATATGATTTTGTATTTGGTACAACAAATTAATAAAATGACCATGCTACAACATTTTAAATTGCTCCAAAACTATAAACAGAGACTGTGTGTGTGTTATTACTTATTGGTGACCATATCTTATTTTAAATTATTTAATCGTTTTCATGGCAAAAAAACATCGTTACTTCTACGCTCGTTTTTGGCTTGGCTTGTAGATCAAAATAACTTGTCTGCAAAAACTATTCAAAAAGAGCACCAAAACTTTGTACCATTATATGGATAAATAATAATAATAATAATAAAACTTTTTATTTCGGACGGACTCCATGGGTGTTAGTTACAGCCTTATATTCTAGTGTTATTTATTACTTAAAAATGAAAGAGTAGGTACTACAATTAAATACACAATTCAGGTTTGGAGCTTAGTCCATCTCTGTAGAAGGGGGGAGTCCCATCTATCCGCAAAATAATAATCCATCCGCAATTAAATAATTAATAATAAAAAATATTAGGGGACAATTTTACCCAAATCGAACTAGTCCCATAGTAAGCTCAATAAGGCTTGTGTTATGGGTACGGCGACGATATATTTAAGAGATTTAATACTTAAATACATAGACTATATCCAAAGCTCAGAAACAGATTTTCATGCTCATCACACAAATATGTGCCCTTACCGGGATGCGAACTCAGGACCTTTAGCTTGTGCGAGTATCAAATCAATGTCAAGAAAAGGGTTAAAATATAAATCACTTTCATCTTAGCAGGAAAGCCCGCACAGTGCGTATCTCAATACCCCTGTCCACTATGATATGTGTTGCGTAAAATTTTGTTTTTCAGAAGTCGGGAAGGCAAAGGTATCGCTGACAAATGCCGGACAGTTTATTACGGGACTGTCCGACATGAAAGGAGGGTCACCCTACCCGTGTTTTGATAGTTCTTGCTGGATTAACTTGTAAGTATGTGTGTTTTGGGGCTTAGTGTTTTTTATGCAGATTTAGACTCTGTTGTGACACTTACAATATTGTATCGTTTTTACTGGATAGCGTATCATATTAGGGCAATACAATTAGTATCCGTTTTAAACAATTATTTCATCTGTGTATAGAATTGACTCACTGACTATGTAACAATTTGTTTAATTTATTTTATTTTATTCAGAATAACTGACATTACCTACTCTGTAATGTGGAATTTGTATGTGTATTGTACAAATTTTATTTGACGTGTATCAGTATGCTACCAATAAAGATTATCTTATCTTATCTGGGTTTTTGCCTGCGTTCTTTGCATGACGCGGGCGGAGCCGTGTGACCCCTCTGAGGGGTAAACACGTAACGTTTCGAACGAGCCTTAGGAAAATTCTACTGTCATTTTCCCATACAAAAATTTACATTTAATCTCGGATTCGTAATTAGGCGAACTAACTTGACAGTTCATTGCACACGAATGCACGAATGTTGCCACAGTTTCGGTAGTAATGTTAATATCGATATTAAAAAATCCAGTTTATACCAGAGGTTTAGTTAAGCAGCATTCTTGTGTTTGAATTGAAATCAAACAGTTTTTTTTTAAACACGAGATAATAAAAACATCGCTTGGAATTAAAAATACATCGAAGATCATTTTAGGACATCGCTAAGGGGAGCAGTCAAAATATTTAGTTAAATTAAGAGAATAGTGGTCCAATGTAGAGACTAAATTATATTTAATCAATAATGTCGTATTTTCTTGAAAAAGGATTAAAAATGTAGTCAAATGAAGAAATAAGCAACGCAAGAGCTTAAATAATCACGAAGTTATAAGTGTCCAAAGTTTTGTTCTGTCCCTTTTTCACAAAACGCAACTTCATATGAAACGACTAATAGACGGCAACGTGCCGTGCCCCATCGTGTTCGGCGCCGCCATCGACGCGGCCCGCCCGGGCGCGCGACGCGCTCTGCGGCTGCCTCGCAGTTTGTGACATCACAAACTGTTTGCGTTTTCTCTCTCTAACAAGCAATATAAAAACGGAAGTTTCGTAATTCTTTGAGATATCTGAAAGGGATTTTCGTCACTAGGCATATTATTTATCTTTCTTTCTTATGGAGTAATAATAGTTTTCGAGTCAACACCCGTATCAAAGAGGAATCTCTTCATTGCATGATATAGAATCACGATGCAATAACCAATGATACTATCATCAATGAGTAATTCGTGACTATAGTTAACTCAATACAGATTGCCGCTTAGAATAGTTTCGCGAGGTAACGAACACGCATGCGCGAATATACATCACCGATCAAGCGAGAAGAGATGTGCTCCGATTAGAGAAGGATGGGCATACATCTATCGATATCGATATAGATCAAAAAAGTACCTACTTATTACAAAAGTACAGCATTGATTGATTTGACGACCGGTTTAACCTAAAGCTTGATCCTGCTTACGAAGCTGACGGGGTTCAAATCCCGGTAAGGGCAAATATTTGTGTGTAAATTTAATACTTGTTTCAGAGTTTGGGATGTTATCTAAGTACATATGTTAGAATTTTTGTAGTTCAGTCACGCAAAAACTTTTTATCCGTAAATCAGAGTGGCAAAGCTGCGTGCATATTAGGGACCTAGATCGGGCTGCGAAATGTAGGTTAAAAATACTTCTAGTTTTGTAATGTACTTACTTAGTTTAGTGTTAGTATTTATTGACTATTAATTGTATCCTAATTATTATTTTGTGACTTTTATCCGTCTTATTTTTTTAATTGTGAATTACAATAAAATATTTACCGATCAATTGTAAAAAATAGGTACTTGAATTATGTACAAAAAAAAAAAAAAAATTCTTTTTACACGCAAGTATAAACATACAAAGATATCCGGCGGACCCCAAACTAGGCTGAGCCTGTATCTTGGGGCCCTGGAGTGCACATATGTGAAGCAGATTTGGTAATAGATGAACATCATCATATCAGCTCCACTGCTGGACATAGGCCTCCCCCAACGAGTGCCAAAGTGACCGGTCCCGCGCCACCCACATCCAGCGGACTCCCGCAACCTTTACCAGGTCATCAGTCCACCTTGTGGCCTACCCACGCCGCGCCTTCCGGTACGTGGTCGCCACTCGAGAACCTTACCGCCCCAACGGCCATCGGTTCTACGTGCTATGTGCCCTGCCCACTGCCACTTAAGTTTAGCAATTCGGAGGGCTAGATCGGTTACCTTGGTTCTGCTGCGGATAGCCTCATTTCTGATGCGATCACGCAGAGAAACTCCCAACATGGCCCTCTCCATTGCCCTTTGGGTGACTTTGAGTCTTCTTATGAGGCCCATAGTAAGCGACCACGTCATCACTGGCAACACACACTGGTCAAAGACTCGTCTTGAGACACTGCGGAATATGAACATAGAAATACAAAATACAATACAATACAAAGCGAGACAAGTGCACGACCAACGGTGTGTGTAGTGTGGAGTGTGTTGTACGTGTTAGCTGTAGTATATATAAATAAATAAATAACGCATACTAATATTATAAATGCGAAAGTGTGTCTGTCTGTCTGTCTGTTACCTCTTCACGCTTAAACCGCTGAACCGATTGCGATGAAATTTGGTATGGAGATAGTTTGAATCCCGGGGAAGGACATAGGATATTTTTCATCCTGGAAATCACCCCTTAAGGGGATGAAAGGGGGGGTTGAAGTTTGTATGGAGCTGCGATATAAACGATTTCCACGCGGACGGAGTCGCGGGCAGAAGCTAGTATAAATATAAATATTAGGGGACAATCTTATATTATATAGGTATCGATAACTCATTGCACTGTCGATCTCATCCCTAAAACTTGTCAATGAGTTTGTTTTGTCCCACCTCGGTAATGATCCATCATTAGGCACCTTTATTGACTCTAATAATACTTGTTTGATGATAGCATCGGCAGTTTGATTTGTGGGTACAAATATAAAAGACCAAATCAAACCTTATGTCGTGGTAATAAGGCTCACAAATGTGACATAATCAACCTTTGTACACATTGTACTGATAATTCCGTTGCCTTTGTATATGCCAACTGGTGGGTTAGATTCATAAGGAACTAAGTGATATTTCATAAACCTTATTATCATTGCAGTAAGGTTTAGAATGGTAAGTAAACGGAAACTGAATATTGGTAAAGAAATTAAGAGATAGGATCACATACCCAATCAAATGTCATTATCAATAAAGCAACTGGACAGCTTTTCTTAATTTAGTTATTTATTTATTTCCAATAAAAGACACACAGCATAGCAATAGAGTAGGTACTAAATGACTGCGGAATTTATAAATTATTACAATTATTAACATTAAGTACGAAAAATCAAATCACATCAGAACTTAACTATAAAACAATAGAAATACAGAAAACAGAAAAAAATACTTAACTAGCAACAGACGACTGCCGTTTATCCATCACCTCGCAGATTTCATAATGTTTCATGTGCCTGTTAGGTAGGTAGATCTAAATGTAATTTTGTGTATGGAAAAATAATAGTTGAATTTTTTTAGAACAACTACAACTTACAAAAGTTGAAAAACCCCCGAAATTTTCATTTCAAAGTCCAATATCTCAAAAACGGCTTAACAGATTTTCATTAAACATGGCTAAGAACACTCGGGATAAAATTATCTATGACACAAAAAAAACCACATTCAAATCGGTCCATCCGTTTGGGAGCTACGATACCACAGACAGATACACAGACAAACAGATACACAGACACGTTAAACTTATAACACCCCTCGCTTTGCGTCGCGGGGTAAAAACTACGCAATTACCCCTCAGCTGGTCGATCACGTAAAGCACTATACGCGCGTTAGGTACCTAGATAAAACGTAACGCGCGTTCGAAGCGTTACGTGATCAACCCTCTGGTAACGCTAAAATATTCGTAAACCTAGATTCCTCATGCAATATATCTGAAACCACTTCTATAGTGCGTGTTTTGATAGTCAATAAGCTTACAGCCATAATCGCGTGCGCAGTCGATCGCGCGGAGCGAATCCTGTTACCGCCAGGTGGGATTATAGGCGAAGCTCGGCGCCCCGATTCTGTACGTAGGTATTCGCATATTTTCTGTATGCGTTGTGTTTCATATCTTTCCAGACGATTCATGATATGATACCTACCTAGCTAGATCATTATTTAACTAGTGCCTTTATGAGCCGTAAAACTAGCGAGCGCGTTTTTTTAACTCGACGAACGTTGTCTGTAGAACAATGTGTAAGTAAAGGGCTTATGACTCGAACTCCGCTCTCTAATTAAGATGCTACATTCAGGTAAGTGTCATAAGCCCTTTACAATTGCCCGCTATGGACGCACGTGTGTCACTAGCGCGCTTGTCTTGATGTTAATTGAAAAAAATGAATCGACAATTTTTTTCATTGTATCATTGAATCTGCAGGTCGATTACTGTACGCGTGTCAGGTAGATCTATTAAATTGTCCTAGCGCGTGTTCAATACATTACGTGATTACCCGTCTGCTCAAAAATTCTCACGAGAATGAATTGAAAATGCTATTGCACCATTACATAGTGAGTAAGTAAGTCAGATAGGTACAGTACTGGTAAAGTTATACAAACATTTACATTTTTTTTTTAATAAACTAATAAGCCTCGCCATACAACTGCGGGCTATATCCTACAGTAAATAAACTTTTATTTGACGGAGCAGTGAGTATATCAGCACCCCTACGGTCAGAATAGGGCAGCAGTCCACCGCGGGAGCGATTAGAGGTATATAATAATAATAGCCCGACCGATGCACTATTGTGCGGATTGATTGCCCAAGGGCGACTTAATACGGTTTAAATTGGTTTCAAGACAAGAAGACACCACAGGTGATCCATACTCTACAGCATTACTTAACAACTGCTTAATTTGCTTAGCTTGCTTGCTACTTTACTTTACTTAACTTCACAAGATGGACTCATGACCTGGTAAAGGTCGCGGGAGTCCGCTGGATGCGGGTGGCGCAGGACCGGTCACTTTGGCACTCTTTGGGGGAGGTCTATGTCCAGCAGTGGACGTCTTTCGGCTGACATGACGATGATGATGACTTAACAACTACTTGCTATGTAGGTATGTGATATTTTTTTTCAACCTTTATTGCAAGCTTTTACTTAACCAATACTTGCTGTGTTGGTATGTGCTGAGGTTCCCGAGAATGTGCTGTGTTGAGAGTGAGGGTCCCATTTGTATCTAGACATCGACATAACGAATCCTCAAATCAATAACGGGTCAGCAACGAACTTGTTACGCTTCTGAAGCAATTTTTTTCTCGTTTAAAATGAATGCTCAAATAGAATATGTCCAGTATGAAATAGATTCATATTTAAATACGTGCAAAGTTTAAATTAATACCAAAATGTAATATGAGAATCGTTTTTTTTTACATAATTCGTGTATGACGTGTTTCCGTTTGGTCATATTTTTGGAGTTTCCGTATTTAAGTAATCACTTACCAACCATCAGGTGAGATAGTGGTCACATGCATGCCGATATGTAAACAAAAAATAAAAAAAAAAACCGTATAGCGTATTTCTTTCGACCTATGTTCAAATATGTCAATTTTACTTCAAAGTCCATTTGTGCTGAATGACACATAATCTTAGAATTCACCGTCAGACGTCCTAAACCTATAGGCATATATTATTCCCTCTATAACGATAAACAGTTGATAATATATTTTGCCCGTCCGTCCATCCGTCACGCCGTAGGTGAGCGGGGGGCAAATATTATTAATGGTCGGGGTGAATAATTACAGCCCCCCTGGAACTATTCAAAGGGTTGAATTTTGCATCGACTTTAGTTTTACTTACTTTTGCTTGAGGCACTCCTGTTAAAACACAATTAAAACGTATGTTGTATACCTATGCTGACCTACTTTCTTTCATGTTTATATGAAACATATTGTTTGGTTTTTTCTAATTTTTTTATAAGTTTTTTAAACGATGGGTGTCATACAGGATAAGGATTAAAGTGCTCTAACACTGGTTTTAGTTTTAGGGGTTAATCAGCGATTTTAATGTTTTAGCAATTTAGGATTTGTACAAACTGGAATAAAAATGAATATGACTCGATTAATTAAATTGTTTTTAAATTAATAAAAAAAGATTTTCATGTGTCTCAAATAGGCTTAGTTGTCTGAAATGAATTTGTTGGCATACCTACTTAAACTCTATAATATTATTTTTATCGAAGAGACACTGAAGAAAAGTGCTGAATTTTTTTTTTACTGAAACGGTATTGACGGGCGTGCCATAGCGGGAAGATATCATGATAGTTTTCAGAATAGAACTAGGTACGGCAAACGTCCTAATTTTTGACATATTAATGGCTTATCATCGTTCACCTCTACTATTGAAATTGTAAAGTAATGGGTCGGTCAAACACTGGGACCTTTACCTTACTATGTGGTAATATTTAATGGCCGCTCCACACGATGGGCCATCCTGACCTATAATACAGGACGCAGCTATGTGTTAAAGGGAGTAAGACATATTTATGTCTCGTTCTACCGTATAGCCGCGTCCTGTATGATGGGTCAGGATGGCCCATCGTGTGCAGCGGCCATAACGCGGAAAAGATATCGACGCGATTAATTACTTTAAATTAAAACAATATATATTCTACGATACTTATAAAAGTTTCATATACATAAGTACAAAATAACAAAACAAAAAAATCCTTAACACCTTCGTGCCCTTAACATCGTCCACCAGATTCACAATGCAAAACTCATTAAATCATTCAAAAACCCATACACACGCGAACTCAAACAATTAAACATCTTGTATCTCAAACTACTTCACCCGTAATTACCATTCGGCCAAAAATCGATCGCCATTCACTCAATAGCTCCCTCATTCATTCGTTCACTTATTATTACCGCCCGCGGCAGTAGGGGCCCAACTATCCTTGTAACCAAGTTACAATGCCGTCAATATACTTCTTAAAACTCTACCGATAAGGTGGAGAATGGATTGGCAGAGGTGTAGGAGTGTTTAAGGTATTGTTCCCTCTTGAACATTTTAATTTGAACCCACCTACGTGTGGTTTATTTATTTTATTTAGCAAATAAAATGGTGCCCGCGGCATAACGGTCATCCCGTTATGAGATTTTATATTTATTTGCCGGGATTATAGAGTAATAAAGGTGAATGTAAATAATCTGCCAGCTGGGTTATTAAAACGATCGGGTTTCGTTTATGGCGGGTCAGTTTTATTAAAATGTGGATACCTAAACTGTATGTAGACACTAACTTTGCCCGTATTTAGCTTATCCGTGGGGAACCATCTATTTTCCTGGATAAAAAGTTATTTTTGGATGAATTTTAAATTGAGGGCGAAACTTTAACTTAGCAACATTAGGTACGTCGTGGTACTGTTATGTTTAAAAGAATAAAACAAGAAATTTTATGCATTTTAGGCAGGATAGTAATATTTCTAAACTATACTTTGTTACTAGGAGCCCATTTTACGAAGCTACAAGTTACATTTATAAAAGTCTAGATAAATTGAAAACACTGAGGCTCTTAACCAATAAAGAGTGCCATGTGACTTGTGTTGCCTGCTAAGATTTGCAAATAGTATTTTCGTAAAACGCGCCATAGGTATTTAAAATTACGTAGATGGCTAAAGAAAAAGAGTATCATTATCGACCTTAAGAAATTAAAATACAAAGTATACAATACAATACAAATACTCTTTATTGCACAACTCATCAAAATAACACTATATATAACATAATAAACACAAGTAGGCCAACAACAATGAAGAAGCAACATAAAAAAGTAGTCTCGTAAATAAAAACAACTTGAAAACCTCAATGCATTTTACAACAAAACATTGGTGTAATCAACAAATAAAAAAAAGCGTGACTATTAGGTACCTTTTCAAAACGTTATACTATCATACTGATAATAAACGCACTTATTTACTGCCGTATGCCGCGAGTGCCGAGCCTCACCAACAAACAAATGCAAGAGCTACCGCTACTCGCCGCTAGGGGCGCTGTCTACCTATAAACAGAGCGCTGCCCAAGACAACTTGGCTACGATTTTATTGGTGTGATGACCATTTTAACCCGTTTAATTTAGTGTTTATACTTTTGTGAAGTACTAAAAGGATAACTGTAGTAATTAAATAGATACCTACCTATTGTATTGAGACTAGTTTTACCCGATAGTTAAAGTTACATGTTAAAAACTTTTACTATGGGCTAATATTTATTTACTAAAACTTTATTCCACAAATATAAAAAAGTACAATTAGCAGACTTAATGCCTTAAGGCATTTCTACCACCCAACCATTGGGCTAAACAGAAACTTTAGTGGTGCAGGATCCTAAATACTAAGACTCGAATGGAAACACAAATCAGTTAATTACATTAATATACACACATATATACCTAATGCAGACAATATAAACTTACTTTTAGATACCTACTTAAATAAATACAATTATATGAAATCGTGTGTAATATTATGTGTATTATTTGGTATGCACTCTTGCAAGCGACGCTTTAAAATCAAGTATAAGTATATTAAAAAACGTTGTACTCTCCAATTAAAAACACCGTTTCAGCTAAAATAGTTATTTACAATACAAGTGCCGAAAATAGGAAATTCGCAACGAGTGGTGATAAATTAAAACACGACCGAAGGGAGTGTTTTAAATTGACACGAGTTGCGAATTACCTATTTGCACGTGTATCGTACAACGTTTTACAGTACATACATATGGCTCTTTAAAGTTTCGACATATGCACGGAAAGTGCTCTTTCCGCACTAGTGCGGGAAAGTAGTACCATATGAACTGTAAAAGATGTTTTGCATTTACATTTGCTCTATCAGACTGACATGCACAGAATTATTTTTATATACCACGATCATGGTGGTACACAAGCGTACCTACTGCCCGCCTGATGATAAGTAAGACTACGACTAAAGCGTCTCACCCCGCCAGTCACCCGTCACGAAACAGACCTTTACCTACGCTTGGTTACTACGCATCGCGGTGTCAAGATATATTTGTGGGTGAGCGTTGATGTGAGCTTACAAGTTACAACAAGTTACAGAATAATAAGACAAGAAAAAACATATGGACGTCTGCAACACCAGGCTCATCGCAAGCGCGTTGCCAACCCTTTAAAAACACTCCTTTCTTCAAGAACCTCATACGTAAATTAAGTATTTGTCGAAATAGTAGGATTTTAGGATCTGCCTTAACGTGCTTTCAGTTAACTTAGCTTCCTAATATTACTTACTAATACTATAAAGAGAAAGACTAAGAAGTCTGTGAGGTTGGTAGTTTGTATGTACGGGATAGCTCTGGAACTACTAATCCGATCTCAAAATTTGTTTCACTAGTATTTATAAAGAATGTACGTTCAGGATGGAAATTGGCTTTGTTTCAACCCGCGTCTCCGCCTGTGTTCTCTGTAATATGCGGGCGGAGCCGCGCGGATACCTAGTAAATACAAAGGTAACATTTCCTTTGTGTATATGCAGTAGGGCGATGCCATCGCGGCAATTAGACGCGCAATTTGATTAAGATTGATGGAGACGTGACGTGCGATCTTATCATTATTCATCGTGATCATTACTCAATTAATATTGTAACTTGAAGAGTATAATTTGCAGTTTTTATAAAGCTAAAACTTCCGTTTTATGCTTTTCACTGATATACCTAACAGTCCTATATGACTGTACCTTACCTAAAACTTAAAAAAAAATGTATTATCATTTTGTCGAATAGCGTAGTTCTGCCTAGAGTATGGAGTCTGTTAAAACGCATTTACATGTGTATATTTTCAACAGTCTCATATAAAACGCATATACAGTGCTCACAAATACCTGAACACGTCTTTATTTTCAAGGCATTAGGGACGTGTTCAGATATTAGTGAGCACTTAGGCCGCTCCGATATATGTGATGGCGACTGTACTACAACCTAATCCCTTCGACGAAACCAAACCAAACGAAATGGACCAAAGTCGGTGAGAAAGTATCGTAAGATAGGTATTAAAGATTATTTTGTAATCACTCACAAAACACATAGAATATACAAAAAAAACTTAAGATAAAGAACAAAAACGAATTAACTCTACAATGCCTGCTCTAGAATGTAGATTGAATGTTATGTTTTTTGCTGGAAATTAGACTAATTTCGACGATACAATACTCTACTAAAGAAACTAAGTCATACCACTCAAGCGAAATGTGGCGTTGGCTTGCTTATTATCTTAGTCGTCGACAGTAACGTCAAGCCATTAGAACCCCCGTGCGCGACACTCTTTACACCATCCGATCTGTCGTTGTCGTGTCGTTACTGGGAATACCGGTATTCTATAAAACAAAGACAAAGTTGCCATAGTATAAGAGAAGTAGAAAGTAATAAGTATTATTGCTTGTTAAGCAATGAATAATAAAAATTAAAAAAAAAACTTAAAAAAGAAAGTAAACTTGTAATATTTTCCAATTAACATCTAGTATGAGTCTCCAAGTTGTGATGTCACAATTACTTGACTATGGCAGACTGACAACATACTGACGATGTGCACCGTTGTCAACTGTCACCAGGGAGGTCTGATCTTGACTCCTATTTTTGCCGTTTTGTGCCATACACACATTGTGTGTGTAGTTGATCCCATACAGACATTTGATCTTTAAACCAGTGCGACTGGCATCGTGAAATAAAAACCGAACCTAGGCTATTGTAAAATGCGAGAGTATATCGAATGTGTTTTGTCAGTTATATTTTTTTTTTATCTACAAGCATTGAGATTTGTTGAGATTGATTGATTAAGGCCTGAAAGTCAGTGACGCGGCTGCGGCTGCGGTGGCGGACAATAGTGAATTTGGCAGTCAATGTCAAGTTTGCCCAGGCAGCGCCAGTTTGATTCAGGCCTAAGGCCGTGGACTGGACGCCCCAGCGGGCAGCGGGGAGTCGAGCTGCAGTTCCTACATTCGAGCGACTTCAATGTATCCAGCCGCCTGTCGCCCCGCTGCCCGCTCGCGTCCAGTCCGCGGCCTTAAGAACTCAAACCGCTGCCTCGCTGCTGCCGCCGCTTGAAAATCGTGGCCGAGCCGTGAATGTGTCGTATCGTAGCCGTCTTCACACCATCCGATTTCTTATTCCGTATCGTATAAACAGCCCCGCGCATTCCCACGTACATCTACCTTAATCAACCCCAAGAAATAAGGGGTGGAATCAATTAATGAATATTTCGCGCAAGCTTAATAAACGCAAGGATTTCATTCGAGGGGCCGTGATTGATTTGTCATCGTAATGTAATTAGTGGATTATCTGGAGCTCCTAGCTTAATTGTAATAGGGTTGTTTTTTGATTGAGGTTTACCTGGGTACCTTATCTTGTCTAAAACTGTTTTGCTGGATAATGTCGCTTGATTGGTGAGGCTCTCGATTCATCCTACTAATAAAATGTGGCGTGTTAGTACGTTTAGTAGTCAATCACACACAAACGTATTGGATGAAATTTAACACGCGTAGGTGGTCATAAGTTGGGTAAACGCATATAAGTAATACAATTTATTCCTACGAGTATTACCGTCTTCTGCAGGTCAATTGCCAAACGCTTCGTAACGTAAGTGCCTACGTAAGGTAAGGTAGATATAACATTTTTCTAGAGTAAAATGGCAGTTGATCCTAACGTTTGTTTTAAAAGTTACACAATTACCCCTTTGAAACGCATCACATTGGGGGTGAAATTTAGTATGAGGGTTCACGTTCACGCGAACGAAATAGCGGACAGAAGTTTTCTGTTTTTAAATAATGCTATTATAAAATCATATTCAAACTTTGCGGGATTTCGATGTTTGTTTACAGTAGCCTGATTAAAAAAACAATTCCAACACCAAAATAAATAACCTCACATACCTACCATCCACCTGTTCAACACATAACTGCTAAGAACATTGCATAGATTTTCTGCCAATCGATTATGGCTCATAGCACATTGAATTAAAGTCGCCAGTGTTAATGAAATGTAAGAAAAGCTAGGTAAGTAAATAATGACCGGTCTAAACAAATTAATGGAGAGACGTCGTCAAATCTTGGTTGTTGCTTTGTCTTTAAATTATCAGTTTATTCTTAGGAGCCATGAAGGTGAGGCGGAGTGTGAAATTAGTCTTCGGAATTTAATGACTCAGGAAAAATACGTTATTTTTTTCCACTAGTTTCAGTGGTACACAATCGACTGATTAGGTATAGGTGGTTACCGAGGCCTATGGACGTGTGCAACTCCAGGGTGGATAATTATGTACCTACCTACTTGTTTTACTTATACTCTTCGCTTTTACAGAGATTATTTGAGAAGGCCGAATTGCAATAATTTCAACCATAAGTAGTCGTTTGTTTTTGCATCAGCTTTGTGTATTCAATAATAGAAGATTGTACAACAAGTGCCTAAAATAAAACAAGGCATTTCATCCAAAAAACGCGAGAGGGGGAGAGTTGATATAAGTTGAAGACAAAATAACTTTTACTTTCAGTACAGGCATAAAAGCCGGAGCAGACGAAATTTTAAATGCATATCTAGACGTCCAAAATAAAAATAAAACCGGCCAAGTGTGTGTCGGGCCACGCGCAGTGTAGGGTTCCGTAGTTGCCTGTCTGTCTTAGTTACATCGACGTGCGGTGCGGTTGCGTCGGCCGAATTTGTACGAAAATCGGCCTTTCCAAGTACACATTAAATTGGTCGACTATTACTCGGTAACTACTTATGCCTACTTGTCCGTAATAGTTTTCCTTTTAAATTCATTACATGTACTACTACCATAATTTTTTTCACATCCCCAGTAATAGCTACTTAGCCGGCAGAGGGGGGGGGGGACACATGACTCGAACAAAAAGTAGGGCTTTAAAGCCCAAATTCTCGCAAACTAATTACTGATTTGAAAAATAGTTTTTGAAACCCATAATATTTTTGAACGAGCTATCGAACGATACCTCACACCATGGGTTTAACGAGAAAAAAAAATACACCCCCGCTTTAGGTGTAGGGGAGGTCCCTAAAAAAAATATTTTTCAAGATTTTATTGTACTGTTTTGTCGGCGTGATTGGTTTATATACCCATGCCGAATTAAAGTTTCTAGTCGTAATGGTTACTGAGCTAAGCCGAAGACGGACAGACAGACAGACAGACAGACGGACGGACATGGCGAAACTATAAGGGTTCCTTGTTGACTACGGAACCCTTAAAATGAAAGTGCGTATTTTTCAAGTAATTATTTACTTTAAGCTTTTACCATTGTGCTTATTAATTGATTTTAAGATACCATTCAAAATCGCATGCTAAACCTATCTGTATTTTAATTGTTACTTTCAGAGACAACGGTAAGAGCTCTCCACGTCAGCCAACACGTGACACTGACAGTGACAGGCGGCGGCATTGTCTCCGAGGGCTTTAGAACTTCGTGGAAGGTGTGTAAAGTATGATTATACAAGCTAATCTTAGAAGTATTGTTTCATTTTAACGGAGAAAGCTACAATGTAGTATTCAGCACAGTGCGTGAGTACCGAGGTACAATTAATTAAAGACACTAGCTAGTTTTTTTTAACACGGTCTACAAAGCGCAACACACAAGTATTGTGACTTGCAAAATGGCCTCTTTTTAGTATGTTGTTTTTTCAGTTACAATTTTTTTATATCGTCATAAATAAAATTACACCCGAATTGAGGTCTCCTAGCAAAAATAGAACACGCATAGACGTCACGTATAACCAATGACACCTATAAACCAAATTACACCTAAATATTTTTCTAAACATCCCTAACGAATGATACACCTCTGAATGCGTTTCAGAAATGTAACCTCTAAAACTCAAATATAACCCAAAATAAGTCTTATATCCTTGAAAATTAGGGTTTATGTACATTTCAAGGGAGGTAAAATTAAACTGGTAGTCGGTAGCCGTGATATAAATGCACGCGTCACAGAATAGTCACCTGAGAGTTTTATATTCTTTTTGAAATTAGAACACGGCGGTTTGACACAGAGTAAAATATAACGGTTTATTTTTAAACGCTTTGATCACGGAGTTTGATTTATTCGGCCAGTTTCCTGTATTTTATTAGTGACCAGTGACAGAATAGTGTTCAGGTGGGTTTTTCTGGTGGTAAAAAAATACTTCGAGAATGTTTCGTAATGAGCGGATCATGGAAAACTTCTGTCATATATTTTTATAAAGCTATAAGAGATTAATATGAATGAAAACAACCATAATAACTTAATAATTTTTCGTCACCTTAGGAAAACAATTTCCAAGATCAAAAATTACATATATCATTTTCTGGCCCATAAACTATCTCTAAATTTAATTTCATCTAGATGTGTGCAATGGTTTTAAATCTATAACTAACAGGTATTTATAAGTAACACGTATTCTACACGGAACAGTCAAATTGGGAAACATGGGCATGCAAAAATGTATAAAAAAAAAATATTTAGGCATTCGTTATAAAATTAAATAGTTAAAAACAATACATTAAATGTTATTTTGTTCACTTGGGTAAATAAAGAGTAAGGTATAGCACAATAACTCAAAGGGAATTAATTAAGTACCTAAAAATAAAGATCCCACAGATGACTTCGTGTACAGATAAGTACCTTTAAGATACAATTTCAAAAACATGGGCCGGTTTCTCGAGCCCCAGTTAAAGCGGAATTAAGTGGCTTAACTGAATTTATAGCGCGACCGCGAGATTTAACTTCTAGTTAGTCTTATCTTGTTCTTTTCCCGGTTCGAGTCGAGGTTTGGCATTGAGGCTGGTGGTGTTTGTGACAGTTAGTTAACAGTTTAAAGTTTAAATCAAGTAGTTTATGTCCAAAAAATATATTTGTATTTACTATGGCCAAGGGACTATACACTACCTACATATCGTGATATTTTTATAACGGGTCTTCGATACATAATTTGTTAACAAAGCAAATAATTGTAAAAAATACGATTTCATCTGCACTACAATCTCTACAAAAATTCCAAAAACAAATGTGTTACTTACTTAAATGAATTATCTTTAGTACAATGTAAACAAGTATAATCAGTATAAACCCTTTCGCCAACAAACTGCTACGCAAGTTTGGCAAGTTTTGTAGTATGGCTAGTTTAAAAAAAAACACATATTTTATAAACATTTCCTAAAGATAAAAAGTGTTTTTAGATTTTTGCACGTTTAGTACTTAAGCTATAAAACGTATTTAAAAAAGTACAAACTTAATTGACAAACACATGCATATTTAATAAATAGCATTTGAAATAACACTAACCGCTCCTTTAAACCAATGACAGTACAACTCGCCATGCCTCAGTTAAACATCGTTGTACTAACATTCAATTAAAATCCCCGGTTACTGAAGGTGGTGCCACCGGCCCAAGACCGAAACGTCACAACTCCTCAACGATGAAATACATTTTGTGACTTTTCTTTACTTAATGTCTTTTGTAACAAGGTCGAAAGTTATTTTGGAATAAAATTAAGCCTTTTCTAAATTGATAACGTTGCGTCTTAGTTATTCAAAGACAGAGAGGTAAATATTGTTTTAGAAGGTAAAAGACTTTTGTAAGAAAATTTTCTTGTTAATACTTAAACGTGTTTTTAGGATTTATCTTTGTTTTTTTAAATTTGTTTTTTCTTTTGTTTAATATAAAACCGATGTTTACTGCGTTATTTTTATAATATGGTTTTAGTTTTTGCTAAAATGACGTTAAAGTCATACACAGCTTTTTAAACCTCGTCGGGGAATAGAATGCACCTACACGTCATTTTAGGAGTCGCTAGCGCCCAGGTTAGGTTAGGTTAGGTTAGGCCGTATACTCGTTTGCCATCGTGGTATTAAAAATACCTACCCTTAGGCTATTAAAGTGCACTTTACAATGAAATTGCATTTAAAATCAATTTACACCACTTATGCCACTATGCTTGTTCAGAATCGAACCCCCACCGCGATGGCGAGCGGTCCCCCACCGCGCACAGCAGCGCCACTGGTCACCCGTGGTACTAATGGCTACCTTTCGTGTACCCCCTTAAGAGGTCCTATGTAGACGGTTTTATGAATACGTTTACGTCGTTTTTTAGAAGTTGAGGTATTGAAAATATAAAAGCATTGTGTTCGTTTGTTGGTCGGTCAATTTAATTAAATGGAAACGGTATTGTTTTTTTTTATGAATTGATTTGTATGGATCGGTGCATGGTAAAATAACCCCAATAACACGACATATAGCATGTCATTTAAATGTTCTTATTGAAATTTTCGGTGAGTCCGTCGGCTATTTAATAAAAATCAGCTTACAACCCCATTCATTCATAATCATCATATCAGCCGAAAGACGTCCACTGCTGGACATAGGCCTCCCCCAAAGAGTGCCAAAGTGACCGGTCCAGCGCCACCCGCATCCAGCGGACTCCCGCAACCTTTACCCCATTAATTAGGTAATATGTATTTGAGAAATAAAAGTGACATATCGGCACCCTTCATAAATTGTTTTTATGTAGGTATGTCATGTCATGAGCTGCGATTAAAACAAGTGGAATTGCAACCCCGATTGCTTGTGAAGTTAAGAATGTGTGTTTGCAATGTAGTAGTCTGTTTCGTTGTAGGTAGATACGTATAACTAAACGCACACGCAAATCGGTTTTGTCCTATATGAAGAATGAGTTCTACTGGCGTTCCGGGACCAAACTATTTTTTTGTAGGTTTTGCCCTACACGTAGAACTTAATGACAAGACAAAACAGACTTTTCACCCCTTTTTTATTATGTGTGACGTAAAAGACAGAATCTTAACCATTACGAAGCTGCGTGCTACATCGCGTCTCTATTGAAATGGTAAATCTTCCACAGAAACCAGTGGTCAACATTTTATTCGTACATGCAAAACATATTTTAATCCCATCCTAAACATTGCAAGCGTATTCTGTAAAATACTGTAACAGAACGAAATTACAGGCACATTCCTAACCTCTATATTTCCCGATTCCCATCGAATCTAAAACCGCCTCAAAATATAGCTTGAACGTAGCATATATCACAAAAATGGTACAGAAATACATGTACCCAAGCCCGTTTCGGTACATAAACAAATTTGGTCATTCCGTACACTGTCTGTGTTTCGCTGATAGGTTTCATATTTTTGACCGCAGGGGGTAAGGCTTGGCTTTCTGCCCTAGTGATATTTATTAACGCTAAGGTATGGTGTGTTGTGTTTTTAATAATAAAAAGCCGTGAGGAGGCTTGGAATGTTATCTTATAGGAAATAGTAAGGCCGAGACGCTTATTTTAACATCGCGGCTTAAGTGGGGTCTGCTAAATACCTATAAATGGCCGAGCCTACTTTGATTTGAGAAGAAAATTCCTGTCAACACAGGAATCTTTAAAAATATAGTATACCTAGCTAATAAATATTTCTGGTTAAAGACATTTAATACTCAAAAGAAATTTTACATTTCACTTAATGAGTAGGTACTTAATTTAAGATACTAAGATAATTTTATGTCTATTGGTAAGCGACTACAAAGAAAACAGAAAAAAAAAAAAAATATCATTTGATTACTAAAAATCTAACAGACAATAAACATCGTTACCACAAATAATTATATCGTTACCGCTTTGTACATGTCCCATGATTCGGTATATACCGTATAACGACTGGTATTTAACCATATCAGATGACAATACAATATTATATTTAAGTACCTAAACTAAACTTTTATCAATCTTTTTAATTACATACAAATGGAATAGAACTAAAACAAGAATAACAAGAAAGTAAAACTATTTAAATAATAATAAAATACTTGATTGCACCAAAACGAACACATGCAGAACAATATAAGATAAACTTAAGCCAGTATAAAAGGTAGCAACAGGCGATCTCTTCCAGCAACCTTTGGGTAGCAGGAAATTACGAACAAAAATTAGGCACAGGTAGTGCAAGAACAAAGAAAGTGGAGTAAGATAACACATACAATCAAATGGGATGTGACAAGTAGTCAAATTACATAAGTATCTATTTTATACTAAATCCAATAATGTTAACCAAACAAAACATAACAAAAAAACTAAATAATAACGAAGTAAAAATGCATATTATAAAAAGAACACCCTGTCGAGGAGATCCTCTTGTGGCATTGTCCCCATGACGCTGGCTGCGCTACCTCTCTGTACGAGGGCGATTCTTTGAGAGAGGTAAGCGCCAGCCCTGGGGTTGCCTGAGATGTTGATGAGCCGCCTCGACAAAGCTCTCATGAATGACTTCATACCAGCTGACCAGGGACCCAATGTCTCAACAGCAAGGGCCGCAAACTCGAAGTCTCGAATATTTGCGGCGCGCCATTGGGCACGCCATTTGGTAGCGCCATATGCAACAATAACGCTACTATAACTCGTAAATCAACTTTTTTCTTTTACTAAACGGATTTGTTCCATTTTAGGCAACAGATAAAGGAATGATTCTGAACTTCTCAAATCAATGTTCACATTTTGTTTAAATTAGTTATTATTACATGAGCTTACAATGCGTCCCATCAACTGTGTATGAATCTTTAGTAGATTATATATGTTTGGTAATTATATAAATATATCATCTTTTATTTATAACAAGCCAAGGTATGCCCGTGGGCGTGAATTCCACTAAAAGCCCTTGCCCTTGTGTTTTATTTAATTGTCGCCTATTTACTAACGAGCTAAATAGATATAAAACCAGCGTTTAGTACGATATACACGGTCGCTATTTGGCACTACACTGCTGTCGTAAAACTTCTCTTTGATATTTTATAGCGTCGCTAGGACATATATTGTTATTGTGTGATCGTATATCTTGGGTATTTGCGTTACTGTGTTCAGGTGCAAAACAACATTTCTTTAACGATGTCGCTTATTTTGATAAAGGTATCAACGATTAAAATATGTGTTACATTATTTTTACTAAACGGGACTTAATCGCGTATAATTAACTTATAAGTATATAATTATTTGAGGATTCTCCACGGTTCGGGTGTGTGCCAAGAATGAAAGTCGAATAATGTGTGAAAGTTTAAATCAAGATAAAATATTATGTTTGTTGTTTGATTAAGTTGACTACTTTTCGTGGTAGGTACAGATCCGGCCTTTGACAAAATGATTGAAATCTGCCCTGTGCGCCGTATTTTTGGACTTACGCATTGCCACGGCCTTTAAATAGACTTCTATATGATTTGATATTAAAAAGTCTGATAAACATAGTAATAATATATAAGAAACAACATAATGATTCAAATTATAAATTTCGATTAGGCAATCTAAACTCTTAAAAATATTAAGATCTAAGATATTCTCGCTGTAAATGTTATTTTTTTTAGAGAGAAATAAACACTTACATTTTTTATCGACTACGGCAGAGCCGAAATAAAGGGATATACTTTGAGCAGTCAATATTAGTACAGATAAATAAACGAGAGCATGGAATTGCATATGTAGTAGTATTGTATGTTTACAGGCATTCTACATTTGAATTTTCTATTTTCTCGTACTACCACTACAAATGCAATTCCATGTTCTCGATAATTCATCTATATTTACGTGCGTTCCAACGTAGCATTAAGGATACTGAACCGATTTTGATGAATGCGGTAACAATCGATTTTAAATTATGCTCCAAATGGCGTAAGCAGCGAATAATAAAAGCATAGAACGCGAGCTCCTTACAAATTTCTACCCAAACTAGTGCCTAAAATCTGGTATGTGCATGTTCGAACTAAACGGCTGCCTGGCATCGTTGACCCCTCCCCCGCCCCGCATAATGGGAATGGCACCCATTCTGTGAGGCCATTTTGCGACGCTACTTAGACTTCTTATACGTTCGGTGGGCGTAAGCTACCTTCTGAATGCAGAAAAAAATATCGGTAAGTACCTATTCCATAGTCATGATAGAGTTTTTTGAACGTTTTATTCTTCTTTTTTAGAATCCTTCTACTCTGTCAGGCGACTAAGAAACGTTCAAGCTTGTACATAAACACTGCTAAGGGTGGTATTCCACTTGAACAAGATCTTTGTCCAATAATAAATAATAAATAAATAAATAAATATAAGGGGACACAATCTTACACAAATCGACCTAGTCCCATAGTAAGCTCAGTAAGGCTTGTGTTATGGGTACTAGACGACGATATATATAATAGATATAAATACTTAAATACATAGAAA
Organism: Epinotia ramella; assembly: GCA_947578815.1. Taxonomy (NCBI): domain Eukaryota; kingdom Metazoa; phylum Arthropoda; class Insecta; order Lepidoptera; family Tortricidae; genus Epinotia; species Epinotia ramella. Next base: position 28,906,907 of record OX388205.1, read on the forward strand.
ACATCCATGACTCAGAAACAAATATTCATGCTCATCACACAAATATTTGCCCTTACCGGGATTCGAACCCAGAACCTTCAGCTTCGTAGGCAGAGTCACTACCCACTAGGCTAACCGGTCGTCCAATGTGTATTTGCATCTCACATTTTGCTTAAAGAGTGAGTGAGACGCAATGCACATGGGACAAAGATCTTGGACAAGTGGAATACCACCCTTAAGCAATGTCTTTTGGTTATGTTTGGTTGACTTTCGAACTTTGGCCCGCGCCGCGGATCTCCTCGCTGTTTATTTATTTATTTTATTTATTTATAAAAATCATGTGCTCAATCAGTACTGAACCAAAAAACTCGCACCATTACAAAAACACATCCATGCCATTATATCTGGGCCCCCGATAAGTGGAAGGCTAGTGCATAATAAGTAGACTTGTGACCTAAGATTTATTTAGGTACATTGCCATTTTTACCAGTTTTTGGAGATTAAGAAATGTTTGTATGGGAGCAATTACAATTAATACATAAAGTACCCAAAAACCTGATTGAAACGCTTCATACTGTGACGTCACATTTTGCAATTTGTAACTAATCGTTGCATGGAAATCAAGTAAATTGCTGTTTCGGTCGCGAATTACTGCGTTTATGTCCATAGCTGTCATACAATTTTGTTTCTATAAATTCTACTGGTTCTAGAGTAGGTACTGGTAGCTTTCAATTTACTCTTGGACAGTAAAAAAATGCATATTTTCAAAACATTATTTATACTAAACGGGACTTAATCGCGTAACTTATATAATTTACCTCTCTAAGGTCTCCCGACGCACACACACACACACATAACACATCCGAAACGTCGGGAGACCTCAGTTAAGTTAAGTTAAGTTAACTCGTACGCGATTAAGTCCCGTTTAGTATAAATAATGTGTGAGAATCGTGAAAGTTTAAATCAATATATTTTCAAAACTTTCAAGGTCTATCTATTTATGATTTTAATTATACTTTATCACAATAATTTGATGGTTTACTATCTATTTAGCAAAACTGCGTTATCAATTATAAGATGACGCAACTACCCTTTTGCATATACGTGACCTTAGAGCTCTGTTAAAGTGCCGACCGACAGCAAACCGTGGTATTCTTACCAGTGAAGTCATTCGACTTCCTTGTAATATGTTTTCAAATATGTTTGTAGAATGTATTAAGTTGACTTTAGAAGGAAATCATGACCTCTTATGACCAGTTAACTTTCTAGATTACTCCAAGTAAATACTTTACAAAATCGCAAACCAATATCAACATCGATTATGTAAGTTTCCCTACAGTTTGTATTACCCTAATGAAATACTATAATCGCCCAAACAACATTTCACTTAGACAAACAGTTTACACTACCCACTATAACCGTCTAACGGTGTAAACCTCGTAAATTCAGCAACATCAAAAGCGAAGAGATCTCCATCAACGGCCGGTGGGCAAATGTGCATAAGTTGGATTTCCACACCTCTGTGCGGCTGGCGCCGGAGAGACAAAACAAGAGCGAAAATAAAACACTTAAAGCCCCATCTATCTTGTACGCGATTTTTAGGGGTATGTAGTCAAGAAGGGACCCAGTTTTGCTATGAGTGTAGGTCAGTCCTTGGCTTCACCAGTGACCCCTGCCACTACTATAATTATACACTATTAGAATAAGAATTTAAGAATAAGAATTTATTTATTTAGCACATAAAAAAAAAAAATAAATGAAAAAGGTAACAGGTAATACAATATATGTAATGCGCTAAATAGGACCCTCATTCAGCATGTTGTCACGGAAGCCGTGACGCTGATTTTCAGTGAGTGCCCCCAAAAATAAAAAATAAAATAAAATAAAATTAAGACTAAACTAAACAATCAATTTTGTAATTTGTAGGCAAATTAAATAAATACCTAAAAATTACAATGCTGAACTTAAAACTAACTAACTAACGGGTGACATCTACAGTGCGTGTGGCGACAAAAAGGTGGTAATGTCCATGACCAGATATTAACTAAAAATATAATATAACATGACTTAATTCTTAATCTAATACTTATTGAAAAAAATAAAATAAAAATAAAAACATTAATTATAGATATAATGGTGTAATTAAGTGAATATAATGAGAGACTTAAGTGAATGTAAGCTGATTAACTGCAACCGCTGCTCCATTTTACTTTTGTAAGCGGTAAGTACCTACCCACAGATTAAAACATTTGATTAGTAACAAATAATCAAAGACCAATTTGCACACTAAAAAGATGTGTCCTGATTTTTGACTTAAAGCTATGAATAGAGTTTAAAGCTCGAAGAGGAGGAGGAATTATGTTCCAAATCTTGGTTGCAGCATAGCGGAAGCTGCCCCGTAATGCTGCCGTGTGCGGCCGTGGACAAACAAGCTGAAGGAATCTCGATGACCTCACTCCCGAGGACCTGGAGTTACGAAACCAAGTCAACTTATTGTACAGGTACGAGGGAATCTGTTTGTTTACTATGCCAAACATCAATGTGGCTAAGTGTAATTTTTGACGTGTTGACATTCTCAAAATACGATTTTGATTCAGGAATGGCGTAACGTGTGTGCGCGGCGGGATATGGAAACAGAAACGCGCACAAGCATTCTGCACTCGCTGGACCAGCCTCTGCGTTCGCGACAACAGACGCGGCCCGAACACAATATCGCCGTAGTTTAATTTCGATAGTACCAGTGTATCGCAAAGCTGTGTCCTGAGTTCAACGTTAAGAAAGTCGCGTATCTTATACAATACCCTAAGCCTAAAAAAGCAGTTGCGCACAGTATCAAGCACGTGTTGCTCAAAGCGCAGTTCATCGTCCATAACAATTCCAAGATTACGCGCCTTGCGCACACGCTCGACAGGGTCGTTATTAATATGTAAATGAATATTTAGTTTTTCAACTGTTTCTATTTGAGTCCTCGAGCCCAATATTAAGTATTTCGACTTAATAGGGTTTAAAACCAGGGAGTTCGTGTGTGACCAGTTATTTATGCGATTAAGATCCTCATTTAATTTGCTAGCTTGTAAGCACGCATCTTGGGCCCGGCACGAAATGTATAGCTGAAGGTCATCTGCATACAAATGGTACTGGCTATTCTTAATAACCGTAGTAATGTCGGCAGTGTATAAAATAAATGAAATAGGACCCAATATTGATCCTTGGGGCACGCCTCTAGGGACCAGTGAGATGTCTGAGAGATTACTCTTACCATTAACAGTTCGGAGTTCCACCAACTGCCTACGGTTACTTAAGTAGCTATCAAACCATCTGACAGAATCGGTGTCAAAACCATAATAAGTCAGCTTGGACAGAAGTAACGGGATGTTAATTGTATCGAATGCGCGGGAGAAATCGAGTAACGTCAGTAACGTAGCCTGACCTTTATCCTGTGCAGCTAGTATGTTGTCAGTAACGTCGAGTAGGGCCGTGGTGGTACTGTGGTGTTGGCGGAAACCCGACTGGTTAACGGGCAAAATATTATTAAATTCCAGATAATCGGTAATTTGGTGGCAAACCACTTTCTCTAGTACTTTCGATAAGCAAGGCAGAATACTTATGGGACGAAGATCCTTGACATGAACTGGATTCGATACCTATTAGTGATACGCCGACGTGGTAAAACATATTAAGAAGAAAAAAAATATGCTTCCATACTAAAGAAGGGATGCATTTGTTTCATCTATAATTTCATGGAGTGTCGTTGGATAGTTTTTTAAATAATATTGATTTTTAAACAAGCATTTTCGTGCGCACTGGCTCATTTGTGGAACATGTGTGTGTGAGTTGTGTCGCGGTGACATAGACTATCCATGATAGTCGTGCAGATTAACCCTTAATTTGGCAAATAAAAAAACATCGTGCGTTCCAGTTTCGGCTGCACTGAACAGAGCACAAAAAATCGGTCTTAAAAAAAATGGAAAAAGGTGCGCAAAAAATGTGTTGATTGTGTCATACACTGCCAAATTAAGGGTTAAGTACCTAGGCAATAGCAAATTTATAGAGAAAAACGGCAGCGTAATTAGCGCAGCCGCGTTGGAAAAGTTGTACACGCAATGGACTGGAACTCCAGATACACTACATAAGTCCGAAGACTCATTTGTCCGAAAGCATATTTTTTCCGAATTTCATAGTTCCGAAAGCTATGTTCCGCTCTTGCGCTGATAGTTGTTACCTTTAATGTAACATTCGGTAGAGCGCTCATTACAAATGAATGCTAACAGAAGCCAAATCCACCAACTGAACAAAAATACCTATTTGACAAAGCAAATTGTCGAACGGAAAACGGAACCAAACACCGCGCGTGGCCGACACGCGCTTGGTCGATTTTTTTCGACATGCGGCCAAAACTAACAGTGTAAAGAAAACATGAGGATTAGGCTGGTCAAGTGGTCATGGATGGAAATAGGCGGTGAATCTTGTTTCGGTTTATGCGGTTATGAGGTTTAGTTCCTTTGGTAACCTTGTTGGTCGAAACAATAGTTGTGTTGGAGGGTTTTTTAGGTAAACGACATCTCTTGGTGATCGAGCGAGCTGCCTTTCTTTGTGTGGCAGTTGAAATGGGTGTGAGTGCATTCCTATGATAGTTAGGCCGCTAGATGCTTAACTGCATGGTTGGAAGTCTATGTCTATCTGTAGCGAAGTTGAGGTTTGTTACGTGGTTTGAAACTGACGAATGAAGATTGAAGCATACAAATACTAGTGCTTCTGTTTGACAGCTGTGTGATTATTTTTTTGTAGTATGAGTTAGTGTTTAGTCTTTCCTGTGTACACATGTAAAGTTTTAACTTAGCCCTCGACCAATAGGTACTGGACTTGTATAAAGCGTCTATGCAACTGAATGACGTGTATGATCGAAACATAAAGCTGTTGTGTTTCTGCAGGAAAAATGCCAAACTTTTGCTCCTGGTTTTGACCTAGCTCGAGTTTTGAGTGTCCTTTTTAGGTCACCATTATTTCAATCTAATTTCAGATCAATCTCAAAGTAGTACCCTAAAAATCGTACCCTGGATATAGTTAGTTATCCTGGGCTCTTTTCCGCAAGTCGACATCCAGTGTGCCTATTTTGCGTGAATTTGTGGGGTAGCGCTACTCTAACCACCCCAGCTCCTCCAGAAAGTTGGTGAGTGCTTTTGTGTTTATGATTGCGTCCCGTAGTGTGTCTGGCGACCCTAGGTGCTTTTTCCTGTATACTTCTACCTGCTTGCAGTCCAGTAGAATGTGTTTGGTCGTTTCTTCCGCCTCCATGCACGCTCTGCACATGGGGCTATCTGTGATACCCATGTTGTAGAGGTGTCTGTTCAAGGTATTGTGTCCTGTTATTATTCCTACTATCTTGCGTAGTTGGTTTCTATGTGTCCTCAGTAGTGCTGTTGTGAGTTTGTTGTCGCGTTTTGACAGAATCTCTTTGGTCTGTCTGCATGTGTCTATCTGCTCCCAGTATCTTTGGTGTAAGTCTTTGGTGTATAGGTCAAGTTGATTGTATATGTAGCTTTGTGGCAGGGGTAAGATTGGTTCTGGTCCGTATGCCGTTGTTTCTGAGCCTTTCCTGGCCAGTTCGTCCGCTGCATCGTTACCTCTTGAACCACTGTGCCCCTTGATCCATTGTATGGTAATGTTGTTTTTATCTGCGCACACCTCTGTTAGGTTTTGGTGGCATTCGTATATCAAGCTAGATGTGATGTTGTCACTATTCAATGCTTGTAGTACCGATTTACTGTCTGAGAGTATCCGTATGTTTGTGCCTGGGTATAGTTAGATGAATGTATAAACGGAGTCACAATTTGGGTCATTTTATAGACACTGGAGGAACGAGTGGCACATACCAATGTCAGCTAGCGATCTCCAATCATTTGACATCAATCGATACAAGGTTAAGACGTGAATCATGTTGTCGTAGTCAAATCATATGTCGTGTCAGATAGTCAATCAATAAAAGATTTAATCATAGCTCGTTTATTTGACATTTTGCAAAAACTGATTCGACATAAAAAAAAACTATAATACTTATTGTGGCCGCGTTTGTCAACCGATTGTCGTGAAATTATAGTTTAGTTTAGTTTATTTTATCTCAGTATAAAATTTTCACATAACATTTGCTTATGCTACTAGTTGCATAGTGATCGTTATAAATACAGTCATAATAACTTTAAAAAATGCGGAAATAATGAACAATGTGTATATGAGCAGGTTCGATAATTATAAAATATATTTCACGGGAATCTGTCGAGAAATGCGACGATGCGAAAGAATTTTGGCCCAAATTGAAACAGGGAAATTCGTTCGGTTCACTCGCTCGTTCAATAAAAATATGAAATGAAATGTTTAACAGAAATTGGCGAGTACATCGCAGCACCTAGCGTTTGTTTAACCGTACGATACGGCACCGGCTGCGCTGAGGTAAACAGCCGTCACGTCAATCATCTGTCGGCGTTTTTAACGCCACCGGATATACGTGGACTCAACGTAACTAGGGGCCACGGCCACAGTGGGCGCATCTTTGGTTCTTATAAGTCACTCCACTGTGAGGTTATTGATGGACTTTTACCAGTGTTTATCGCGAATAAACATTAATATCCTTTTGTATAATCCGATTTCATGTTTTGCATTGTTTTTTTTTCTATATCGTAGATAGATCCTGATGAGAACATCGACAATAACTATGACATACAACACATGGTACTATGGTAGGGTAGATATCAGTTTCTTTATTTATTAGGTTGTAGAGCCTGCCAGATAGGGTGGCATTTTGTCTCCGCGCAAAAGCAGTTTTCACTGTCGGTATTGAGATGACACGAGTCCTTTTCCTCCCTTTCAGCTTGTCTATTGGTACGTATTTGGTAGTTTTATGTCTTCTCAAGACCGCATTCAGTACATACAGTTTACGCACAGGCAACAGGTCACTCAATACATATAGTTAAGTTAGAAGTCGGGAATCTATGTGGCTTGAAATACATGACTTTAATAAGAGCCCGCTGAGCCCTTTCTAATTGAATAAAGTTGGTTTTTGTGGTTCCACTCCATACCCCTCGTGAGTAAATTTCGCAAAAGAAACAAAGTGGCCTGGGATTCTAGTAAGATTAACACAAATATAATTGTTAATAATATTCTTTTTTAACACGCAGGCACTTACTTAAGTGTACCATTTTCGGCGTTTTGTTTACATTTAATTTAACTTTCGATTTTAGCTTAACTTTTTCCGATTTAAATAATTTGGGTTAAGTTTATCTGGTCTGTACTTATGTACCTATTGTACTGGGTTTATGTTGATTATTAACAAGTCATAGCAACACTACAAAAATTTACCTACCATACAATTTTCCCGGTTGCACCCTAAAGGATCCCGGGGTCCTTTTTAGCCCCTAATGCCAAGATTTGGCGTTGGCACTTGGCACAAGCTTTACGAAAACGACTACTGTCAGACGTTCCAACCAAAGGGGGAAGGAAAAACAAAAAAATAATATCAAGAGTATTCCCCACAAAACTGCGCCCACTGTGCAACAGCCGCGGCAGTAATCACGGCGTGTTTACATCTCAGATTCGCGTTTTAATTCACCTCACAAATGCACCTTTCATATTCGGCTGTTTGGCTTACGCAGATACCTACCCGACGGCTTCTGACGCTATTCTCGGACTTTGCGCAATGGGGCTGTGCAACGAGGTGGATATAGGATTGAATGTGGGGTATATTAGTCCAGTCAATGAACTGACAACTTGTATGGAAAAAAAAACAATTTTGGAAATAATTTATAATAGCTTATCTTTTCTGTGTAACGGATATATTATCAATTAAATAGTTACCCAGCGACAGAATCCGACAAAATTTCAGACATCAAAAAAATGATACATTAACTAGCTTCTAAAAAGTCAGAAAAAATATTAATAAATATTTTTGTCTTTATTTTGGTTCATTTACATTTGCTTTATAATATTCAAGTTAAATCATACAAAAAAAGACAATGCATGCTTCATTTAAATCTACATAATTACTTCCGGGTGGAAAGTTTGTCGGATTCTTAAATACAGCATCTTAGAATAACATTTTAAAATGAAATCAACAAAAAAAACGCTATTTTAAATTAATGTTTTTCAAAACCGTATTTTGCCTGGAGTATATATTCATCAAGCGCTAAAGTTCATGGCGTTTTGTTACTATAGATAGTGGTCTAGAGGGTTTCAAACAGGTATCTACTCCACGGCACCTACTTACCTACTGAAGTTCTATGGTGATTATATTATAGATTTTGATAGCACTCGTTTTAACATTTATGGTTTATGGTTTAAGACATTCATTATCTCCTAAAGAATTTACAAAATTCACTTACATGATAGCGTGCAGTTTACTATTTTACTTTGATAAAAATTAACATTGTGTGTAGGCACCAATATACTATTTAAATTCTTAAATGATGGCAAAGTGGGTAGAAATCGCTTGTAATACTAACCATTATATTATTTGCCATTATATATCGGTCAATATATAGGATATTGGGTGTTATATAGAAGGGGCTTAAAATTTTAATAAAACCATGACAGAAAATAGTTGATTCACCCAATTTACTGTAGTTTGTGTTTAGTTTGAATTCATAGACAAAAAAAGCGGCCAAGAGCGTGTCAGGCCACGCTCAGTGTATGTAGGGTTCCGTAGTTTTTCGTCCAGAATTCTTTTTTTTTTTTCAAAATCTATTCAACCTATCAAGTTCCAAATAATTTTCCTAGAAAGTTTTTATGAAGTTCTACTTTTGAGATTTTTTTCATATTTTTAAAACTTATGGTTCAAAAGTTAAAAGGGGGGGGGGGGCACATGTTTTTTTTCTTCTGGAGCGATTATCTCCGAAAATATTAACATTATCAAAAAATGATTTTCGCAAACCCCTATTCATTTTTAAATACCTATCCAATATATCACACGTCAGGGTTGAAATGAAAAAAAAAACACTCCCCACTTTACGTATAGGGGAGGTACCCTAATAAAATAAAAACAAACACTTTTTATTTTACCACTTTGTCGGCGTGATGGATATACATATTAGTATCAAATTTCAGCTTTCTAGTGCTAACGGTTACTGAGATTATCCGCGGACGGACGGACAGACAAAGCGAAACTACAGCGTGGAAATCTAATACGAGCAAATCTTTAAATGGTGGTTAGTACAGGACGTAAGAAGTTTATTTAGATACCTTTTGTCTAAAATTACAACGAAAAAATTAACCATACAAAATAATTCAGCCCGCAATGTAACGCAAAATATTCAAGTTAAGGCTCGTTGACAGTTACTTGTCAAGTATTTGGACAGCTACGTTTGCGTTACATTGCTGCTCGGTAATTTTTGAAAAATTAATTACAGGCTTTCTATTAAGTGTATCTTAAAAAGTCCCAGTAATTAATGATTACGGTATTAAACCCTATGTCTGGTTTAATTCTTTGCTCGTATTAGATTTCCAGGCTGTATAAGGGTTCCTAGTCGACTACGGAACCTTAAAAACACTCAGCCAACAAAAAGGTTTCTGAATTAAACAACTAGTAGGTACCTACATGAGAGACTGAGCTTAGCGATTTCGAATTATATCATCGCAAGTATCGAGCCTTAAGCATTGAGAAACTCTATGAATGAGCAGTCGATCTCACGAATTTACCAATTAAAGCGCGAATTTTTGTATTGTGAGTGAAATCCTAGAACAGCTTTTTTACCGACACCTGAGCCCCTATACGGTACGTATTTCTAAAAACCTAAGCGGCATAATTGCTATCTGTCTTGCAGACTTTAAATCCGTATTTCAGCCTAATCGCCAATAAAACCGAATCACGGTACAGTTTACGCGAATTCCTCGAATATCGGTGATCGTCCAACACCTGGCCCGTAAACGTGGCATAAAACGGACATCAAAACACGGTAACCGGTTAATGAGGTTTATTTATGTTGTAAATAAAGGTGTAGACGGGATTAAGGAAGCATAGTTCAGTACAAAAGCGACTGTAGTCGAGCGGTAAGCCATCGATCGCAGCGGTAAAGGCATTATGCGACTTTCACTCTGGAGGTAGTAGCTTAGGTTTGACCCCGGCTCGTGTCACTTATGTGTCAAGTACCATTTGATATTTATCAGGAGATTTTCGGTGAAGGAATGACATCGTGAGAAAACCTGTCTCCAATCTCAATCCGAACAAGATCTAGTTTTCCCTCTGGGTTGGAAGGTCGCTTTCATAAAACTAGTGTCTACGCCAAATCTTGGCATTAGGTGATACAACCTGGAAAAACGCGATGATGAGTTCATTAAAGATAGATGACTGAAGTCTATATAGGACAGGGAGTAGCCAGTAGCCACAATGATTTTCAAAAATTAGTTACGGATGTTGGTTCTTATAAATTGCGAACAAACAAATCATCACTATTAAGTACAAAAAGGTTTAAATATCGGAGAGGAAACAGAATCCAGAACCAAAATTCTTGCAATAATAAATCTAAATCTAATTTAAACCAAACGTTTCGGGTAATAGATTTGAACTTTCATTTGTTCTCAAAACGAACGAGCTTCATCAAACGAAAATCTTTTCCTTTAATATTTGATTTACATTTGTTCCAACTATTTTGTAATTTTTATAGTAACGAGGGACTCAGTATGATAGACCTCTTTAGCGTATGCTAAATTGAGTTCAAAACATAAGGCCAAATACAGAGTACAAGTATGTGTTCTACCGCGCCAGTTACCCCACATCACCAGCTTTAAATAACCGCCGAGTTTCGTTCAAATACGGAATGTTCCATGAATAGAAGTCAGGTACGGGCATAAATCGTGCCCGCCTCACCCACATTCCGCTCTAAATATACGCGGACGAATTAAAAACACCAGCTTTGTTTGGTCACGAAGTGGTCGTTAGTTACTTTTTAAGTTCGGTAGTTTTTCACTTAGTAAATACTGTATATATACAAGTTTTTCAGCCATCTTCAAGGTAAATCAATGACTACATAGTGTGCATCATCTTCAGGGCAAAGTAAAAGTAACTAGATGACCTGAGAGTTTTTCGCATGGCATGGGTGATAAGTCTGTCGTATGAGTTCGGTCCCTGGCACCACAGAATGTCTACAAATCGCGAGAAATGACGAGATAATCATAAACGGAGCTACATCCTCGCCTGAACATGCTAGCAGTTCATCACAGAGAGTTTAACGGCTAAGAAGATATATTTTTTACAGAATTGCTGCGGATGAAGAAAGTAGAGCGAAGTCAGATTTCGACACCGGTGTGACTATAAGGAAGATTTATTGCAAGGAAATCCAGAGGCGCATTATTAATTGCCTATACACCCACATAGGTTTGTTACTCCACGGGAATCATAAGCGTGTTGCTGATTCCCTTCTTGATTTTAAGGTTTGTTGTGTTAACAGCTAGAGACGAATGCTGGTCCCTCACTCTAAATAGAGCGAGCGTAGCCGCAACCTGAAGAGCTCTGGCGAGTCGACTCACCACCAGGAACACAACAGCACAAAATTACCTAAAGAACAAATATTTATGTTATTATGACGATTTTGTAAAGTGGGCTTTGAATAAATAAAATAAATAAATAAATAATAGGGGAGAATCTTAGGCTAAAGCGGTCGTCAAATATGACTGAAGATCACCATGCCACTATTCAAAACATTTGAATCTACTCCGAGGTGAAAATTGTGCCTATGTCTACACAAAACCGAAAGTGTTCAAATGTGTTTTCAAGTTTACAAATAAGTGGGTTATTTCACTATAAACTCTCATAACTAAACTAAAACGCATCAAACAAGCGAACTGACGTAATAAAATTATGAAGAGAATCTTTTCTTCTACAAAGATCACGAGCAGGTATTTTTATAAATCTCAAAATTACAGGAAACAACAAAGTTACGACTGACGAGACTGACGTTAATAATTCCACTTTAAAAAGTTCAAAGTGAATCAATTAGATCTCGAGTACATTATACCAGCAATCGAAACAAATAAAAGTGAGCCAAGTTTGGTACAAATATCTTCTACGTTTTTTTCCCCCTTGAGAGAACCTGTGAACCAGTTATACCTAGCTCTCGGGGGAAGACTGGGTTATGTGGTATTTCTCATCTATCTTCTTCTACCTAGCCGGTTACCGGCTTTTTACGATCCTGAGTGTCCTTTTAGCCTGTTTTTGCTCATGTCGGCCGTCACAACCTCGAGCCATCACTGCTTTAGACTGCCAGAGAAGCTCGCGTAAGGAACCTATAGTCAGATGGCTAATTGTCGTCTTCCTAGCGTTATTCCCGGTTGCGCCCCTAAAAGAACCCGGGGTCCGCTTTGCCACCTAATCCCAAGATTTGGCATAGAAACTGGTTTTACGAAAGCGACTGCTATCTAACCTTCCAACCCAGAGGGAAAACTAGACCTTATTGGGTTTCACTTTCAACCGGTTTCCTCACGATGTTTTCCTTCACCGAAAAGCTGACGGACATAAGTTCCGAAAAACTCGTTGGTACAAGCCGGGATTCGAACCAACGACCGCTTGACAACCGCATGCCTAAACCACAGGGTGCCGTAGCTGCCGCTGCTAGCTGGTTTTTAAAGGGTTGTTAACGTGCATTCAACTCCGCTTATCAGCCACTAACGTGGAATCAAAGCAAGTCACACTCAAGCCATGCATGTAACGTTTACCAACCTTAATTTTGTCTGGATATCACCGTTGACGGATAAGTCTGGCTGGGAAACTCTGGGAGTTTATTCTAGCCCTTCTTTCGGATGATAGAAACACATCCCTTTCGACGTGTATTCTGAGTATGAGGAGGAAATGCTCATGTGTTTTGTAGTGCGTTGCAGACCTTTTGAAAACTTGTACTTCCGCCCTTTTGAATGACTCCTCAACAAATATTTTAATGTTCGGCATTTGGCTCTTTTTATTAAAAGCTTTTATTTACAAGCTTTTTTTTTACTTGCCCTGTTAGTTATTTATGTTAGTATGCATGTATGGGACAAATCTTGCAAGTTAAATTTGACCCACTTCCCGGTGACCGAATGACCTGGAATTTGTAGTATAAGTATAGTTTGGATGACAATTCAATATTATGGTACCATCGAGCTGATCTGATGATGGAGACAGAAGGTGGCCATGGAAATTCAGTACTTAACCGGCGTAACCCCGTTGAGTTTGGGTTCGTTAGAATCATCTCAATGAGTAGTTCATGATGGTATACAGAAAAGTATAGCCGGCAATAAAAGATTGTACCAAAAATGATTTTTTGACATACTTATTCTTTTCTCCTACCTTATTGTGACTTGCGTTACCAACCTGTACTGCATAACTCTCTTGAATGACACTCCTACTTTTATTCAAGATTCGTAACTTGGCTGCCTCTTCCGTGCTCGTGAAACAGAGCGATCGCGCAGGTGTGCACGCGCGCATGATTTATGACGCGCGCGTTTATGGCAGCCACTCTAATGGCACCACTCACCTACGATTGGTTGTCATTAACAGAAAAACCATACCAACATGAAGTCATGTGTATACTGTTTGCTTTCAGCAGTGATGTTCCAAAAATATACTTATATACATTTTTTTTCAATTAAGATGCAATTTATATTATTCTATTTCAAATACTATGTTATTCTATTTCAGGCAATAATCAAATGATATGATAGCGTATGAACGATGGTCAACATTTATAATAAAAAAGGAGTAAGTATAGGTTGTCAATGACATTTACGTAGAATACAATCATGATCAGATATCATATAAAACTTAGCAAGTGGAAGACGAACTTGTACGAGTATGTACCTACGATTGTTCTGGCTACGCTCTGATACTGGTGATATCTACTGAACTTGGTGTAATTAAAAAAAATACTCAAAAATGTAAAGGTACTATGAACAGAGAGATATACAAGTTAGATAACGATACAGTCTTCTTTATGTAGCTAATACTAAAAGGATAAAGTATTCTATAATGTATCTCGACCATATTGAGACTAATTAGTACCATTATAGTTACATCAAACAGGTTGACAGACGGTCTCATTCTGCGAACTGCGATGATTGCCCGATTACTAGGACGTTAGAGGGCAGGCAAAATCTAGACCATTTAGATGAAAGGCGCATTGCTAAAACTAGCAACTTTATCTTACTTTTCAGATTGCATCATTCATTATAATATTCAGAAAATCTTAACCCGTCAAGCGTGCGGCTTTCTCTAGGCCCGATGCCCCAAGCGCGCAAGAATTCGAGATAAAAAAAATATATGTATAATTGTATGTTGACCGCCGTTAGACAAATTGATATTGTGCTCGTTGGTTATAATTATATTGTACATATTATATACCAGTCGATATCAGACAAAATAGTCTATTCATTTTAATAAAGAAAAATTGACTGACCTTGTTTAATTATCGTAAAATAGAATAATTTATTTCGATTTTCATTTGTTTTCTGTCACTCGATGAAACAAAATGCATTTTTACACCAAACTCATTCCCATTTTTCACATTGATATTGCACTATTGTGAACGCTTATAAACCATGCGTTGATTAAAATGATCTTTTCACTATATTATGCACTATTTACATCATAATAATTATTTATTTACCTTATCACCCATACCTCTTTCTAAATTGTTACAACGAAAGCTCAAAACACATTATTTATTCCAATCTCAGTAATTTGATATATAATTTTAATAGGAAACACTTATAGTTTCATTTGAAAACCACACAGACTTCATACACTTTGTGTCACACCAGCGCCATTTTGCAAGAAAATGGCAGCCGTTGACAAAGTTTTCGGATATTTTTTTTTCCTGTGTCCTGAGTACCGGTAATTTGGCCAAAACATGTCTCTTATGTTGGTATAATGAATAAGCTACCCAGGTTTATTTTATTTAGGATGGCAAGTCGATAAAACCGAGGAAAATATTCGGCCAATGAGGGCGCAGCCGTTATGCCCACACGTGTGTTACTAGCGCGCTATACGCCCAATTAAGCTATGCCTTATCTTTTTTTGAAACAACTTTCGTACTTTTTGAAAAGAGTTCATCATTTAAATTTTTATGATTCCAGTCATAGGGTATCTAAAACATTTATAAACGTGTACAAACTCCGTCCGAATAAAATAAGTAAAATAATAGTAGATTGTATGGCAAGGGTCTAAAATAAGCCATACTACCACGAGATGGTTATTTTCCCGAACGAAGTTCGGGGGGTAATATGGCTTTTAGACCAGAGTTATACACTCTACTTTTCACTTCGTCTGCGAGTAGTAAAAACAAAGGTTATCCATCCACAATCAATAATTGAATCAAAGATTGTTCCATTTAGCGGCATGTTTTTTGAAGTGAAAACTTCTTTAGCGGCGCTGAGCACTTTTTGGGATGGGGAAAAATTGTTAAATACGCGACAGAGTTTTGTGACGTCAGATGTGAAGGAGGTCACTTTTTGCTGCTAGCCGATTCGACTTCATTCAAAACTGAACGCTATTCGTAAGAGTATAAAGCCGTTAAACACTTTTTGCATTAGCATATTCTGCAAATAAATTTGTAATAATACCAACGCGTCCTTCACCGTTTTGCTTTTCGAATTTGGGCGTTATTTCTAACGAGATAAAGCTTAGAAAAATATTTACCAACGGCAAAAACAAATTGATATTTTGGTCGCCACCGTGGATCGCCGTCTGCTGTTCTTGCAAATTCGAATAGTTCGAATTTAGACGTTATTCCTAAAGAGATAAAGCTTTGAAAAACCCCACCCAACGCGCCCGCGGGCCGTCCGTCTAAATAATTGATAATTGTTTATAAATTTGCCTCAAATTCATTTTTAGGGTGACACCGTAAGATGTCACGTGACCTGATCGAAAAACTGTTACAATGTTATTGAGTTTTCAATTCTGCCGGCACTCCCGGAGTGCAACACGGTCTTTTTTTATAAGGTGCTTTGACAGAGATACAAAACATTGGCACTACGAACAAACGAATCATTGACCATCTATAGGCGCGTCCAAACGGCCGAGCGCGGCGGACAGCATACGGGGCATACGATAAAGCGAGATAGACAGCAGTCTATCCCGCTCAATATCATAGCTTATGCCATATTGTATGCTGTGAACTACGCTTGTACGTTTGGACACGGCTGTAGACGGTCAGAGGCGTTTATTTTTTTAATGATTGCGAATTAGGGAATAAAAAACTCCTACTATTTGAAAATAAGGCGCCGTAGGTTCAGCGAAGTTAAGCGAACAGAGTTTTTGAAACAATATAATGCGTCTGTTTATAACAATATGGTTTCAAAAAAATATGAATAGTAATCTTGAGGCTTTTCTGCAGCGAGATCAGTGATTCGAAACATGACTTAGCAATTTTCGCTCGATAGAAAAAAATCACGAACAGAGGTCTAAAATACATTTAAAAAATTCCTAACAAATTATGCACAAAAGCTATAAATATTAAAATTACTTTTAAAAATCGGCAATATCATGTTTGACAGAACTCAGTGATTACTTTTTTATTTATTTAAACGGCTAAAAAATTAGAATGAAAAAACATGATATCCGCGCTTCCGAGCACGCACTTCCATCTCGCTCACGCTTATGCTCAGTGAGAGGGAGAGAAGACCATGAACCTACGGCGCCTTAAGGCGTTTTAAAAGTCATAAATAAGTAAGTTTACATATTTTCCCGAGGGGCTAAATGTTCTACTTTAGCCCTGCTTGCTAAGCCTAATATGACACACTTTTCGAGCAAGAGTAGTGAAAAATAATTAGAAACGTAGTTTTCACGTATGAGCACTAAATAATAAAAGCATATTTTGTCAAATAAGTTTTTTTATGATTATATAAAAACCACGTATTTATTGTCATAATACTCGCTAAAGAAACGCTTATTAAATAATGTTTTCCTATCTGGCCACACAGAAAATAGATGAACGCCAAATTAGAACTGGCAACAAAACGAGTTAAAAATAAACACCGGTAAGTTTCACTATCCAATCATTTCCGTTCGCGTTCCAAACGATACGAATTCGAATTTGAAAATAGATCACCGCATAACGAATGCCCGTGGAGGAACGGACATTTACCTACGTCTAGTCGAATTAAAAAAATAAAAAATGTAAACATCTAACCAGCGCATGATTTCAAAACAGAAATAATAACCAAGAAAATTCATAAGTTAATATTTTTTCATAATCCATTGCTGGTATTCTTAAAGCGTTATCTTTGACTGCGCATTACCAACACGCAATGTATATTTGGTGCTTTGAGACTTCCGTACCAGTATCATCTTTGTGGCAAAGGTAATCCTCGATTCAGCCCACGTAACCAACTCTTTTGACTTGTTACTCTGTTTGACAGTCCACGAAATTGGGTGAAAAGTAATTAATAGGAGGACGTTGCGTGAATTTTAAATTTAAAATGGCCGCTGAGGTATCAGTGGTATTATGGTTTATGACGGCTTCATAAATCGAAATTATATTTTCCACATGAAATATCAATATTTTTTTAGTATGTAGGTACGCGGGGCAGAAGGATTTTATTATGTAAGTATGTGTATAAAATAATATAGGTATACTTTGACATTCTCAAACATGTATTTTATGGATTACTAATGTATGGGCAAAAAACTTTGCCCAAAGTACCACATCCTAAACCAAATTTTCCCAAATTATCGTTTGGCAAAGAATCTTACTCAAAACAACTTTCCGCAATTTTACAGTTACCAAATTTTTATTCGGCATACATAGCAAAATATTAGTAAATTAAAATAACGGTGATTTACCTTAACTTTTGTTATTTAACTTTGTTCACATGTCATGATTTATATAGAAAATCGGTACGAAACATGTCGAGCCACTTTAAAGACGTGAGGAAGCTTTTTCATTATATTTTAACATGTAAATGATGTAAAGAGGGGAAGACCATCTTAACTGGAACAACCTTATTTTCACAATAATTTTAAAAAAAAATGTAAGATGTTTCTCTCTTGTCGCGGTGCAATAAAGAGTATTAATTTATTTTATTTATTATCCAAGTTGTGCTCTACAGACGTTTGAAAAAAAGTGTATAAAAATAACTATATCACCTTAAATTTAATTTGTTTATCCACTCACTTGCTTTCTTATTTTAAAAAAGGTAACTGCTTCAAATTTTTCATTATCAAAGCAGCCCATACTTCAATTGGCAACCACAGTTGCCACCATCAGTTTAGGGGTCCGCGAAATTGGCAACTGTGTTTGCCACAAGCAAGTGAGTGGTTATAGTAGAAACAATTTCATTTAATAACCATAATAAGTGATTAACATTTACATGAAATATGAAGAAAAAAAACATAATATACCTAATATAAAACAGTTTTGCCAAATCGTCTACATAAAATAACTTACATATTCTCCTTGACGTGTACAAATACTCTAAAAACTCAATGCCCTACAAATCATTATCATAAATAACCACAATATCATCGTATTCGCGTACGAAAATCGCGTCGGATCAACGAACCCACCTAACCACATTATAGGTATTATTCCGGAATAAATATTCATAGTTAAGTCCCGCGAAGTTTTTCAGAGAACCATTACGCCCACGCGCACCGATAGATCCCTAATCTTTTGGCATGCGCTCACGATGCGCGGGAGTTTTTATACGACGCGATTTTCGTGGTCGTCTCGTATCTGTTGTTATTATAATCAGTAGATGCTACTGAGTAGCGAATCAAATAGTTACCAGCCTACCTACTACACAAAACCTGCGATAAAATATAACCTATGGCCTTCCCCAAACTTCCTTTCATAATTTATGTAATGCCGGTGAAATAATTTTTAAATGGGGATAACTTCGGACATCTTATTACCTACACTTATACATATAAACCTAGAAAACTGCACCCTAGTAAAGCTGCTTATAATATAAGCATAATTCATTAAATTAACTTATTAAAAAACCGAGAGCCAGCATCAACCCGTCCTGCCTATTGCAGGTTTTAGGAAGGCACATTCAGGAGCTTCACGCTGGTAAAATGAAAATATCGTTTTCTATTCTAGATGTACAACAGTTTGTAATAACCGACATCAACCAAATAGTCAAAGCCTTTGCGAAGGTGACTTTCGCGGACATATTACAGATATCTGTATGTAATACGTTACTTATGACTGCATAAGCAACGAAGTATAGATAGTTCAACTCATATTTGTATGCGGCTGTATGTGGCCGTGAAAATCGTCTTCGCTAGTTCGGTCAAGTATCTCGTAGGCCTTTTGATTTGACTATGTAGGGAATAAATGTTTACCGCTTCGACGGTCCCGACCCCGTGGCAGACCCAAGAAAACGATGGCTGGATGTTGCGAAGACCAATATAAGCCAATTCGAGTTTAGGGAAAGTGGAGAAAAGCGGGCAATTAAGGGGATCGTACCAAAAGCCGCTATAGCGGGATAAAGACTTCAATTAATTTATTACACAAAGGGTCGAAAGAGAAAACGCATGAATTCTATAATTGCGTTGAGAGTAGACGCAACTTTTCTTCTCACCTTCAGCTCGAACCTCGAACTCATTGCTTACGTTCTAGCCTCTACAACAATGTATTATCATTAAGTGATATGACCGAGTCGTCAGATGATGGTGGACCGTCAAGGAGGCGGCAGTGTACAAGTTTTGCGGTCCACACGGCATATGATCGCACTCGTTGGAGACGGACCGTATCTGGTGGCGATCCTCAGCAGTGAGGGAACGAGGACGAAGAAGACCGAGTCGTATCGTCCCCTCTAAATAAAGGTGTGCCTGTCTCCCGTAGAATGCAGCAGGTTTTTCGGAGCTGATCGAGCTCAGACTATTGTGATCGCCGTGTCGATTCATCAACCTGCCCGTGATAAGTCGATCCGGATTTTGGCGGGAAAACAAGAATTTTAAATGCAATTGTTGCTTGTAGGTGAGCCAATGTTCGATGTGCTTTGGATTCGTAGAAAGCAAATTAACAGCCAACGTTCTTTATCCAGCTAATCCCGGCTCTGAGATCTGTTCAGTTTCATTCGGATATGACTTCCAGCTACAGTAGCAACGGTTGCGGTGCGCTCTGATGTAAAAGAAATAAAGATACATTTATTCATAGACACACTGGACACACGTATGAAACACTAAAAAAAGCACATAAAACATGAACCAAGTGTGTCTCTGCGGCAGTGAACCGGGCACTGACTCAGCATTATGCTGAGGTGTCAGACACCTACAGCGCTGATTTAAAGCCAGCACCAACTAATATATTTGTAAACTTTACACTTATAATTATTGGGGCGCGAGAGAAATAAACAAGTACGAAGTGAGATGTACGCTTCTCTACATGCAGCTGTAATAAAACAGTATAATAACATTATACATTAAAGTTCTTCTCACTTATTCTTAGTGGTTCTTCTTCTAAAACAACAGCTTGATAAAAAAAAAAGTAATTGGCATATTTTTGTTGATCTGTCGATGCCACGTATGGCACACCGGGCCACTGCGCGAAGAACCACTAGTAAGATAGAAATGATAATTGTGTCTGTACACTTGTACAGTCTGCTTAATGATACTGTGTATGGATGGAGTACCTTCAAACAGCTCATGGCAGCTTTAACTCGGCATACTACGCCTCCTGCAATAGGGGGGACAAAGTGACGCAATTAATATTTGACTTGCACTTTGACATATTTTTAGATCTGCCTGACGCGTGTAATCGACCAACACCGACCAATTTATTATAACTTCTAAAAAAAAAAAGCAAAAAAATATGCCTAATGACGAAAATCCCATTCAAATACCTCAAAAAATTATGAAACTACAACCGTTTTAATGTTGCTTGTCAGAGAGAAAACGCTCGCAGATCATGACGTCACGCGATCCTTGAGCGTCATAGTAAATAACAATCGTGTCATAGGAAGGTGCGTTTTGCGGAAAAGGGACAGAACCCCCTCTTAAAACTTTGGACACTTATAACTTTGTGATTTAACCTCTTGCGTTGCTTTTTTCTCAATTTTACTACATTCTTATTCCTTTTTCAAGAAAATACATCATTATTGATTATTTTATTTACTGTCTACACCCCTATTCCTTCCATTATCATCTGTTTTTATCACTATTATCAAGCTGAAGCAAGCGTGTAAATGAAGTCCATCCTTTTTCCATGCACTTTTTGACAGCATGCGGAAGACTTGTTCTAGTATGCCATTTTCTTGCATTCTATTTGGGTTTTCTCTTTCTCCGTGACTGTGTCGTCGTGACATTTTTTTTTATTATCGTATGGCAAATTAGTTTGTTAGAGACTATATAGTACCTTAAGTATAAAGTATAACTAAACGTAGTAAACAATTTACAAGAACATACGTTACGTACAGAGGCGAACAAATCCCCTCACTTATCTTCTTATCTTTTTCTACCATCAATCAATGCAAGTACATTTTGGTCTTTGTTTTATCTTTTTTTCTACAGTCATCTTGATCTTTCGCTCTTATCCTCTCTTTTTTATCAAAAATATATTGTATTTTATTCAGTCCAGCAAATCCTAAGAAAAGCTCATGTACTTAGAAGCCCAAGAAAAATAAAATAGCATTCAAATTACCCACTTACGTAAACAATCTAGATATCTCACCAGTTTTAACCTTCCAGTGACTCACTCTATGTGCAGTCAGCAGCAAAATTAGCTACGCCAACCAAGTACTCAAAATGACATACACACGAAACGAATGGTAAAAAATTAAGATGCTGTCAACACCAAAATGCCCTTGAGGATGTTGGATAGCGCGCACACTGTCTATTTGTATCGGAGTAAACGAGAGCGAGTGTTACTGGGCAGCCCGGTTTTTGAAGATGACATAAATATTGAAATAAAAAAAGGAGGATTATTTGTAAAATATGACTCGTTAGCGGGTTAGGTATGAATATGTTGACTTCATGTTTTTAATTGCAGCCCCATATGTCAAAAAATAAAGACACAGAACCGTTTAATGATGATTTTTGTGATTTTAAGACCAATCTTTGCAAATATTTTCTATCGAGCCGATTTCGTCCAACTGGTATGTGTCGAGCCGTCCACGGTGTTTGAAATATGGTGAATATTAACATATATTTTATTTGATGTGATAGAACAAATCGTTTTTCTTAAAAAACTGCTTAAATAACATCAATTTCACCAAATTAGGTCTTGTCAGCCTCTTAAGGAGTGTATAGATAATTAGAAGGGGATTATTTTGCGTAGCTACTTCTGCCGCTGACTGTATTCCCTTCCAGTTCAGCAACAGGTCTAAAACAGTTGATCTGGAAATAGTTTGAAGAAAGCCGAACAATACGTCGGTTAATCGCGCGACAGGTGTGACACGCTCGGAATAGACGGCTATCGGCATCGTTCTTTATGTCGACGTTGAGTTTAGAGGTGTTAGTGAATTTAGTTTACATTTCCTATTCAACCAAAAATAATACGTGAAAATTATAAACATTATTTATAACTACACCATTACAAAAAAAACCTTTTCTACGCCGCTAAAAGAGGGGTGTTATAAATTTGACTACTGTCAAACTCTGTGTATCTGTGTGTGGCAACGTAGCTCCTAAACGAATTCACCGACTTGAATCTGTGTTTTTCGTACGAAAGCTGTTCTTACCTACATTTCAACAAAATAGTTTCAGCCAGTTTTGAAGTATTTTACTTTGAGACGAAAACGTCAGCGGTATTTTCTACATAAGTTGTTAATTATTTACAAAATTATTTTATAAAGCAAATGGTAACCACAGGCGGTCATACTGCTGTCAAATGTATTACTTTATCTATTTTTCGTTGTTACTGGTAAATTGAAGCTAGAGATTTTCCTGATTTTACGAAAAAATCTTTATCAATACAAACGTAAAGTATACACAATAATTATATAATAAATAGCATCAAATTGAAAACAACTTTAGGAACCTATATGAAAAGTACTCGTAAATAAGTAGGTACCACTTTATTTTACTATTGGCCTCTCCGAGTTTTTCTTAGCGATGGCAATGATTTTTTTTAGAATTTAAGAAAAGCTTCTATCTAATCGTAATCTATGAAATGTTTGCAGCACTTTTGAGTGTATGATGTACCTACTATGTTTTCATTTGTCACGTTCAAATAATTACTTATACAAACCTCATGACTAATTAGGATTGTCGACACGATATTTAGCAACGTGCGTTCAATTCATACCATCAATTTATCCAAAACTAGCTTCTAATCGTCACACCAACGATTTGCGCTGCCAAACCGAAAAGTGAACCTTAAGCTCTTGCAATATGGATGTGAATTGAATCGCAGAAATGTCTAAATTGGTAAATATTTACAAAGTTTCACGTTTCCGCGTACAAACAATCAATGGCTCTCACCTACTTCAATACTATGCTGGGTCACAAAATAAATAGGCACAGAAATTCCACAGCTACTGTTTTCTTGAAATTAAGCATATTTAGTTTCCTATTACTGATAGGAATATCCTAATATAGATGTTCGTATTGTTTGTGGCTAACGGTTAGCATTCGGCCTTTCTGATGGTAAGCACTACGGTGCTTATGGACGTTCGCGATTCCGCAGGCGCTAGTTCTTGCGCCGATCCAAGGGGGGACACCCCAAAAAGATCTGCCATGGGGGGGATTGTTTCAGTATTTTTAACAATTCCAATCTTTGGCCTCCCCTCATTTTTGCGACGGTGGTAAACAACCATAAGGTCTGCCTTTACCGTATTATTCCATGGACGTTTGCGATTTCAGAAGAATCATAAGCGCGTTGCCGAGCCTTTGTTGATTTCAGAATTCGTTGTGTTGATGGTTAAAGATGAAAACGGGTTCTTCACTCTTAAAACAACACATCCTTGGGAGCTCTGACAACCTTACTAACCAGGAACACAACACCTCATACCAACAGAGTGACGTTATTGGCTGTGGTCTTCTGCAATGTAGAAGTTCTATCACAGTTATCATAACATTCAATGTAGAGGTTCTATCACAGTTATCATAACATTCAATGTAGAGGTTCTATCACAGTTATCATAACATTCAATTTAGAGGTTCTATCACAGTTATCATAACATTCAATGTAGAGGTTCTATCATAGTTATCATAACATTCAATGTAGAGGTTCTATCACAGTTGTCATAACATTCCGTTGAGCTCTGCCTCATTTCTCAAGCCTTCCTCAGATCTAAATCCTTAACAATTAGTCCGGTGGACGTTCTGCTACCGGTCGCATTAGTGCTGAATTACAGCCGCGATTACAACGTTTACGTGCTAAATAGCAGCACGCACGTGTGCCGGCATATTGGTTCCGAATTATAAGCAAATAGCGCGCTGGCGACGCGCCAGGGTACGTGCCAATAGCGAGGGTGACCACGCGCAAGCTATCGAAAGACCAGTAATTAGAGACTAGAAAAAACTGTCAGTTTGAGGAGAACATTGTTTTCGGTTTCTGATAAAATCCGTTTAAGATGTTAAATTGAATTTGAACAGTGTTCCCTAGATGGCCTAAGTCTACAAAAATTTGGGCTTTTAATGGAAGTAGTTAAAATAATGAGTATTAATTGATTGTATTGTATTGTATTATTTATTGGTAAATATTGTCATTTACAAGTCATTAAAATTCAAGAACTCGTCAATGGTATTGCAAGCAATTTCCAGTAGAACGGCCTTTAGTTTGCGGACAAATATTGCATCTCTAGAAGCTCGCTTTATTTCGTCGTCGAGTATTGTACAGTCTGATCCCGATTACATGCACAGACTTCCTAGTTTTGGCCAGGCGGCGCGCGGGCACGACCAGCTGTTTACGCCTGCGCGTCACGCTACCCAGGAATTGGCTATGAGTGGGAATCTGATAAAGAATTTGTCTCACGTATTTGCATCCTTCTATTATATACACACTCACTGGGTAGGTAAGTATTTTATATTTTTGAAAAGGTTCCTTAGCTGGATAGTCGAGTGGTTTTGTAGTCATACACCGTAGGTTAAAATAGAATGTCATGTATCCATAATAGGCCTTTCTTAGGTTTTCCTCACAAGTTAGCCTAGACAACGCAAAGCACGCAGAAGCGAGACATTTACACGTCGCATCTTTATGGGGTGCCCACGTGAGTCCTGAATCGATCACAAACCCTAAATATATAATTTCGTGCACCTGTGGCACCGCATATATCGTTTAAAACAATCTTAACCTGAGCATTAAAGTTCCATTAGCAGTAAACCAATCAGATATCCTTTGCATTGTTTGGGTCAGTTTTATCTCTAATTAAGTGAAATCGCGCCTGCTGTTTTTATGCACGTGTCATCAGCAAACATAATGTACTCCACGTCTTCGATGGCGGCAGTGACGTCGTTCGCAAGGACCAAAACCAGGTTATTTCCCATCGTTGATCCCTGCGGGACGGCACTGTCCCCCAATCCTTCAACGTTTGAGTTGAATGATTTTACGTAGGTGGTTTTACAGGTCGCAGAATATAGCTGCAACATGTCGCCCGGCCTCGAGGTGAGCGGTCACTCGCCGGACTACATCTCTCGCCGCGTCCGCAGTGGCAGAATGACATAACGAACTAAAAAGCAAATATAGCTTATAGATTGTTTAAAGGATGAATGCCGTGATGCTGTGTCACTAATGTGGAATGGAAATTAAAAAATACCATCTTGCAGGCCTCCAGTTTTGCATGAAATTTCAGTATGTGTCTCTCGTCTCTCCGCATCTGAAACGTGATACTTCACTGCCTATTTATAAGGAACGTAACGTCAATATTTCATTGCACGTTTGAGAAATTTATTTTGACAATCATTAAATAAACAGAAGCATTGTAACATACTAGTGTAAAACTATCATCATATCAGCCGAAAGACGTCCACTGCCTCCCCCAAAGAGTGCCAAAGCGACCGGTCCTGCGCCACCCACATCAAGCGGACTCCCGCAACCTTTACCAGGACATCAGTCAACCTTGTCGGGGGCCTTACGCACGCCGCACCTTTCGGTACGTGGTCGCCACTCGAGAACCTTTCCGCCCCAACGGCCATCGGTTCTACGTGCTATGTGCCCCGCCCACTGCCACTTAAGTTTAGCGATCCGCCGTAGGGCCACATCGGTTACCTTGGTTCTGCTGCGGACAGCCTCATTTCTGATGTCCTGGTCCTCTCCATTGCCCTTTGGGTGATTTTGAGCCTTCTTATGAGGCCCATAGTAAGCGACCACGTTTCAGTGCCATATGTCATCACTGGCAACACACACTGGTCAAAGACTCTCGCCTTGAGACACTGCGGAATATTGGACGAAAAGATGTGCCGTAGCTTCCCGAACGCTGCCCAGCCGAGTCGGATTTGACGATTGACCTCTTTCTCGAAGTTGGACCTACCTAACTGGATAGTCTGTCCTAGGTATACATAATCGTCTACAACTTCGAGCGTAAAGTGCGTCAAACTATAGCGTAATGAAACCACAAAAATATTTAGACATTCCTAAATTTTTCCTCATCATGGCCACCCTGAAATCCCGAAATCGTAATCCATAGATTCCCAGGTGACCATCCGCACGGCCATTCGGCAGTTACTGTTAACTGCAAACGTTCTTACTGCTCTGTTTACTGTTCAACGATGTACTTACTGTTATTGCGAATCCCACTGTGACGGTCAAGATAATGGGAGTGTTTAGATGTTGATTGATATATTTTGAGTTGAGATTTGACTAGTTTTCAGAACAGTTTTTGATATTTAAAAACTTTGAACCGTCGTCGTGCTCTGCCCTCATATTTAAAAATAGCTAGCTATAGAACTCTCGAGTTTTTAATACAGACTCTATGCCTATTTGTAAATATAAATCCTACTAAAATTTATCCTTACTAATATTATAAATGCGAAAGTGTGTGTGTGTTTGTCCTTCTTTCACGTCGCAACAGAGCGTCGTATTGATGTGATTTTTTGTGTGGAGATAGTTTAGAAGCTGGAGAGTGACATAAGCTACTTTTTTCAGCGGGAAAATATCTAATTCCCACGGGAAAATTCAATATGTTACATTCTCATATAACCACGCGGGCGAAGCCGCGGGCATCAGCTAGTTTATTATAATTGCGAAAGTTAAGATGTTTGAAATTGGATGTTTGTTACTCAATCACGCTTAAATGGCTCAACCGATTTGGATGAAATTTTGCATGAAGATATAGCCTGGATTAAAATATAGGATAGTTTCATCTCTAGTCCACGCAGACCAAGTCGCGGGCGGATTTTTTTTGGTCAAACTGAAACGGTGAACTCGCATTTTACACGGCTCTAACGCGATATTTGTCACCGGTGTATGTTGTGATATGGTGAACATGGATACTTTTATGGAAATAACGATGTCAGGAGTTATTGGAAAACAATGTGCAGTTTTGCCCCATTATTTAAGACATGATTTGGTGACATTCCTAATCAAATAAGTGAGAATTTCAAGTGCAAGTACATATCTTTTTTTTCTGTAATACTAGAATAAACCTTTATTCTAAATTAATTTATGTTGCTTGCATTTTTATTCTAAGGTGCATTTAATTGTCTCCGTGTTGTATTCAGTGATGTAAATATAATTATTTCCTTCTCCTATATTTATCTCAAGACAAATGATGGATCTTTGTAAACATGACACCTAAGTCTTTATTCAACTCAATGTTTTAAATTTGAACTGGTTTTATATTCCTCACGCATGCTCGCGTCACAGCAAAGCATGCAGAAGCAATACCAAACCGATTTCAACTCAATACGTCAAGCCGAACACAACCCCTGTATGTACCTGTAGTTAGATGTTGTTGGCGCCACAGCGAGCCAATAATTAGCACATGCGTTAAACAGTAATTGCATCTTGCTGATGCAGACCACCAAGGCGCTTACATATATTATGCTATTATCGAATACATACACTTCGGCTTCATCACTATCGAATCCAATCACATCTCATTGTGTTCGTCAGGTTTTGACAAGGCGAGCTATAAGTATTATACCAGCAAAGAAAGACCGAATAAAACCAAATTCAAATGTTACCGACCCTATTCGAACTCAGTTCCAGCCGCCACCCACAACTTTTGCTTCTTTTAAAGCTTGTGGGCCTCAAGGTTTGAAAGAAGCTCGACGTGTCTGGTGCTCCCTGAAACGAATAAGGACTGACATAAGGCACTGTGCTCAACTGCGCAAAAAATAGGGCTGGGGTGACGATGAAAAATAAGACTGTGGATGTCCGAAGCAAACATCGTGTTCCAATGCCCTCACACCAAGTACGACAGACAGCCCTCGGACTTTACAGACCTCACGAGCTTAAGCTTCTTCGAGGTTTTAGTTACAGTTATATCACCACAGTCTATTGTTTGCCGTACGATAAATAAATAAAATATGATTGGAACACGTCAGTGATAATACCATTTCAGCCTAGGCTCTGAGGGATAGTCACGTAACGTTCCGAACGCCCGTTAGGACAACTTAACTCTCATTTTTCCATATAAAAAGCGACATTTAGATCTACCTGACGCGCATAGAATGTGGCACGTGATCGACCTGCTGCTGGTATACTATTTCCGAAACTCAACTCAATTCTGTCAAACGAACGCAAGCGAAATAAATTCTGTCAAACGACTTGGTGCTCTGACTATGAGGTAGTTATTTGCGTTTTTTGACGGGATTTATTCTTACAGTTTCGAACGTAACCGGGTTTTAATTAAAGGTGATGGAGATGTTGGGATGGTATTTGAGCTTGAATATTTGGATTTTTTTTTGGCAAGGCGATAATATTATTAAATTTAACATAAATGTCCGCATAACTTTGTCATGACTTCATGCATTTTGAATAGTAGTTCTAGGGACGCCTCGCCACTTCTTTGTGTTTTGAGAGTTGATGAAAATTGAGTTGTTCAAAGTAATTATAAAGTATAATAAATTAGTTTGTTCAAATTTCAGGCTACTAATTGAATTCACATTCACGTAATCACAAAACAGTTTCCTTCAAAACACAGGTAATGCGAGCGCCAATCAACCAACACACGCCATTCAGTTGTTTGATAAACAGACGTCGAAGCACTTGCCAACTTGGACTCACAATCTCATAAATTTACTCCAACTGCAAAAAAGACCTTTCGTAGAAGGCAATAGACGTCGCATAAGACCTTTAGGCACGAACAGTATAATTCTGAACGTTAAACCCGAAAGAGCATAAGCAGATGAGAATATTCACGCAAAATGGTATATAATCTTCTAGAAATTAGAAATTAAATTGTGTAAAACGAAATGGATTTTGTTCTTCCTAGAGGAAAATTGGAGGAATGGTCTTACCTGTTTGTTTATGCAACTGGCGTGTATACGATTGCCAGATTAATATGCTTCTGGGGTCATAATTGTGCCTTGAAATTCACATAAACCTACTAATATGCAGCAAGTGTTGTTACTACTTGCATTGCATATCAGAGTTTATGTCCGCTCTTTATGTAATATGTACTAAGTGTGATGGTTGGCATTAATATAAGAAATCTCTCTGCTTCATTGCGGAGCAGAGGTACTTATTAGGGAATGCAAATCGGTTATAACTTATACACCGGTAGGTTCATAAAAATTCAAATAATTATATTCCTTAATTAGAGATATTGTTTTAGTATTCCAAAATTGCATTTAGGGAATGCCGCTGAACTTCCAAGTAACACATCAAAGCAGTATAACAGCCGAGTTACAGCATTTGTGTATCTTTTTGGCATTTTGAGTTAGTTCTAAAGTAGCATTATAAACGTTTATACGGCTATTGTAGTGCTTATTTGGGCACAAATTTTACTGCTTTAGATCCTAAAAAGGTTCACAATAGTTGTTTAATTGCATGACAGGCGCATTATACAAGCATTATTGTGGTCAAAGAAAGTGTCAATCGCATTAAAGCAGCATTATTATGGTCAATGAAGTTGCCAATGACATTACAGAAGCATTAAGCCGGCAATATTATTGATAATGAACATGTTAATTGCATTACAAAAGCATTAGACTAGAATTAGAATGTACTAAAAGAATTATAAATGTTCACATGTAGGCCTACATCAGTATAAAAATTTCATCGATCGAATACATCGCTAGTACAAATGTTAATTGTCTCGCAATAATATATAATATATGGATGCGTGAGTGTTCAAAACTGACAGCAGTGACGAGTGTTTGCAAAATTTATGATAGATGGTAAAGTGTTTAACTCTTTAGTTATTTTATGCCTTCAAATATTACTGCGCAATGTAGTTTACTGTAAATGTCTATATATGTTTCATTCAATATTTTCACGCGCCTTCGATATTTTGTGGTTTTTATATAAAGTGTTATATAAAGATATTTGTGAAATAACCAAAACATTTTTTTTTGTTGCTAGTATACAACGAATTTTGCATTATTGACATAATAGTTTTCGTTGGGCAGTATTAAATTAAGTTATATCATTATTATTCAGGTATATTACTTTTATAAATAGGTCCTCATGGTAATATTTTTTGGTTATAATATTAAACAAAATGGTGTCGGGCTATAGCAGCCCGGTGAGCCTTTAAAAAGTCCAATTAATGCCGCAAGCAGTAGAAATACTCACATGTGAACGATTATTAAGCCAGAGGCCAGAGAGAAGACTTTTGGTGAACCACTGTGGTGCCGTTGTCTATAAAGTAGTTATATATGGGTTCACCGGTATGCCACTAGACTTGATGTGGACTAAAATAGTGCCATTACTTGATTGCAATTTTGGGGATCCTTGAACAAAACAATAAAACCCATTTCAGAATTTTTGTACAGTTGGAATCCGTTTGCCTATGAATAAAAAGGCTTTCTGATTCTGAACGCATTATCTACATAACTAACGGACACATCGTTTTACGAATACTGTAAAATAAATGTTTATATACAGCTTTACGCATTACACGCACTCACGTGTATTAGATTAGCTGTTAGCTGTAAAACAGAACTCGGGTGACCTTTAATAATGCAAGCATTACATTGATTCACGTTTCTGCTGTTCAGCAGCATTAGGCATTATCTTACTACTTAAAAATGCTATAGTAGGCCCTAAGGCCTAAAAAACAGCTGAAAGCTGTTTAACGGATTTACATGGCATTATAATGGTTCACGTTTATGCTATTAAATAGCATTAAGCATTTATTTACTACTTAAAAATGCTATTATAGATCCAATGGCACTAAAAACAGCTGAAAGCTGTACAATTGCGTTGTGGTTTGCTGCAGTAAAACTAAAGGCTTTATAAAAGCATTTTGATATGCCATTATCTTACCGTTATACAGTGTAAAGCATCATAATGGTTTTGAAATGCCAATATAAAGCGTCAAGATGTTCGGTGAACTTATATAAGAGTTTATACGGACCTTAAGTTCTACATAAGTTTACTATTCGTGTGATAAAATGCTTTCTGTGTTACTTGGGATATAGACGTGTCGTGTTCGTGTAGAATAAAAAAAAAGTATAATAAATATTTTTTTTTGTTTGATTACTAAAATTCTGGGTCAATCTTATATCAACATCAAAACGGAGAAAGCGGTCAAAATAGCCAATTTACGAGCATTGTTCAAAGCTGGTATAAATAGACGCTAATTCAAAAGAAACATCACGGCGGGACATTTTAATAATGCTAAACGAACAGACTGTCCTTATTTCCGTGGCTGCTAAACGACAGAATCGGGATTTATTATAAAACGCCAGCTACCAGTTTCTATATTTATCGTACAATCTATTCAGCAGATGTGATTTTTGCTGTGATAGGTGGACTACCCAAAGGTTGAAGAACTGTTGTCTACCTGTTATGATAATTATTGGTATTGTATTGTGAACGTGTTGCAGGGTCCGTTCCGCGCTGTACCTATTATGGTATTTCTGTTATAGTTTTCAAGTAAAGTAACGCATTAATTAATAGCTATAGCACCGCGTACGTAGAGTCCACATTCCAGTTACCGGTACTTTTTATTTATTGGAAAACCAACAGCTCACAAAACATTAGTGTTCATTTGCGTGTATGCTTCATGTCATTAGCCTGTCATTGGTCCATATAAAACCTATTCTTGACTTAAATATGTTCTTTATTTTCAAACATCATCAAGAAAACTGTGAAATAGTATACCTACTCATCTTACCTGATTTACTCCTATTTGAAATTTAGCGTGGAGGTTACAGTTTCTAGACGTTTTGCATAAAACACAATTTCTCGAGGTTTCCCGTCGCATTTCTCGGAGCTTATTGGAAAAGCTCGATGCTGCTTCCTCCGGCTCGCTTATTGCAAGAAGGTGGGCTTATTACATAAAATAAAGCCAAGAAAATAGAAAAATCTTATGCAAACAAAGAAAATCATATTAGCAGACAAAATACCAAAGATTTGCAATATGTTATTAAATTAATATTGAAAGTGTCAACTATTGGAACACATGTTATGTTCTAGGACGTTAACCCTAACTTCCATCCCCAATTACATCCCTTTCCGGGATGTAAATCAGTATAAAAAGTATTAGGTTTAATCTAGATTATAATATAAACTTTAACTATGGTATGCTTCATCTATACCTACGTTCAGCGGTTTTTGCGTGATTGACTAACAAATATCGCAACTTCTGTTACAGAAGAATGATGTTTTAGTTTGAGAACCTAATATTGTATGGCTGCAACTGCACACAATGTCGTCGTCGGCTTACGCATCGTAAATCGAAAATCATCAAATTTTAATGTCAGTCAATCAGTACTTCAACCACCCGTGTCTGATCAAGATCGAGATAATTATCGCGATCTTTTTTGTCACGTGGTAGGCAAACAAGCACAGCGATTAATTAGCGATATAAGCGGCTTCTGAAGCTCAATAAAGACTAAAAATTAGTTTCCAACTCTGAAAATTTTACCATCCGGCCCCAGAGACTAAACAACTACCTATCTTCGACTCAATTGCTCAAAGGTTAGCTGGAAGTTCCCTTATAGGGATATGTTCGCCTTTGTATCTTAATCCACATCATGTTTATGTTTTAAACTGTTTTGTGTACAATAAAGTGCTTACATACATAAATCCATACAGTTAGCAAATAGTACGAGGCGTAATACATTTGTGATGTAAGGGTTTAGAATAAGCGGCTTGACTAGACTAAATTAAATCATCCACGAAAACCACTGTAGCAAAAATGGAGAGACGTTGCCAGCAAAGCAGTTCAGGCCGAAATGACCTACGAGGATTGACCATGTACGCGTACCCTTAAGACGCTGTCAACACCAAAATGTCCTTGAGGATTTTGGATAGCGCGCACACTGTCTATTTGTATCGGAGTAAACGAGAGCGAGTGTTACTGGGGGCCCGGTTTTTGAAGATAATCCTTACTAATATTATAAATGCGAAAGTGTGTATGTTTGTCCTTCTTTCACGTCGCAACGGAGCGTCGTATTGATGTGATTTTTTGTATGGAGATAGTTTAGAAGCTGGAGAGTGACATCAGGCTACTTTTTCCAGCGGAAAAACATCTAATTCCTCAGGAAAATTCAATTTGTTACATTTTTCTATAACCACGCGGGCGAAGCCGCGGGCATCAGCTAGTAGTACATAAATATTGAAATAAAAAAAGGGCGGATTATTTGTGAAATATGACTCGCTAGCGGTTTAGGCATGAATATGTTGAATTCATGTTTTTAATTGCAGACCCATACGTCAAACAAATAAAGACAGAACCGTTTAAAGTGATGTTAAGACCAATCTTTGCAATTATTTTCTATCGAGCCGATTTCGTTCAATTATGTATTTAGCCCGTCCACGATCTTTGAAATATGGTGAATATTAACATATATTTTATTTGATGTGCTAGAACAAATAGTTTTTCTTAAAAAACTGCTTAAATAACATCAATTTCACCAAATTAGGTCTTGTCAGCCTCTTAACTTCGTACGTCATCAAGACAACCACGACCACTCCATGGTATAACAACATTTACAACACAGGTACTCTCTTCCGAGACTCGCGATGATCATTTGATGACGTAGGCTTGTGTCAGTCACGTGGTTCGCGAGTCTCGGAAGAGAGTACCTGTGTTCTTATACCATGGACCACTCTGTCAAGAGGAGCAGGCACGACTGAGGAGCAGTACCTAGCCAGGAACGCTGGTTTTCAGTCAGAACCTTACATAAGAATTTTTAAATAAATCAAACCAGCGAGCGTAGCAATTTTTTGAACCGTAGCGAGTCTATAATTTAGTAACATAATTAATAAATAAATTGGATATATTTAAACAAAAAATATTTTAATCGGTTGCTTATTATAATATTTACGTACTACTTTTGCACTAGTTTCTGTATACTCTTTGTCCCTGAAGACAAACTGTGACCGAAACCATCAACAACACGAACTGTTAATCCGAAATAAACTTCATTACACTCCTGTGCACACTGCGTCGTTCTCTCCATTCACAACTTCAGCGGAATTGACATTTCATCTCGGTGGGCGGTGCGGCGTAAATTACGTCAGGTTTGACATATGTAGGTTAGATGGGTTCATGTAAACAGTCACCAGCTAAATAATCCACAAATCGATGCAGAATTGAGATTTGTGAAATTACATGAATCAAGATATGAAGTATATTAAAATTATTACTTTACACGGGTCTAACCCGAGTTTCGACACGGGTTGCACGGGTATGGTCAAAGATGACTGTCGTCCCAAGTTGTCAACTGACCCGTGTTGAAACGTCACAAATAAAGGTAAATAAATGTGTCAATGTTTAGTGGAAGGTAGTGACGACATTTTAATATTGCGTTAGACTCGTGTAAAATATAAATTTAAATATGTGTACAAAGCGGGAGGCGTTAAAGTGTTATAATCATAATAAATCTTGACACTCAACAATTCTTGATCTAATTTGAAGGGATCACTTGTAGTGACTTCTTTATTTCCATTTTCCACATTCCATAAATAAATAAATAATAAATAAGAAGGGACAATTTTAATCAAATCGAACTAGCCTCATATTAAGCTAAAGAGGCTTGAGTTATGGGTACTAGACGACGATATATTATTAAATAACTAGCTGCCCAGCCCAGCTTCGCACGGATTACCCGTTTTCCCGTAGGAATGAAGCATTTTCCCGTGGTAAAAAGTAGCCTATGTAACGCAGGGTGAATGTAGCTTTCTAATGGTGAAAGAATTTTTGAAATCAGCACAGTAGTTGAGTCATTACAAAAATACAAATCTTTTTTCTTTATAATAGTAATAGTATAGATATAGATTACTCACACATTCTCTTTTTTGTTTTTCTTTAGTCTTCTAAGAAACAAATATTCATCATGCTCATCACACAAAAAAATGCCTTTACCAGGATTCGAACCCAGGACCTTCAGCTTCGTAGGCAGCGTCACTACCCAATAGGCTAACCGGTCGTCGATTAACTTCGTGATCGGCTCTGTTTCTATGTTTAAGAATTAATAAATGAATTATTTATGACTTAAGTTAATTTAACACTTGGATTGGTTTGCTTTTACTATTATTAATATTTGTTATAATTATTATGATGCGACTAATTACTTTATGTATAACTGAAATTCTAAATTATATTTTTTTGACATGTAAATTGGCTTTATAAAATAATTGACTATGACTATGATTTATTCTAGTATTGACCATCGTCCAGACCCGCACAACCACATAAACATCCACGCCAGTCATAATTAATGTGTCGGTGGCTCCGGCCGGGATCCGGCGCGGTTCCTGAACGCCTCTCCCAGATTTATGAGCGCCGGCGCAGGTGACCTTGAAAATGTTAACCTACTTTGTATGAAAAGGTATATTTTTGTTTGTTGCTTCCGATCCTATAACATTTTCGGTAGTAAATAATCGCACGCCTGATAGTATACACTCACCGTAGCCTGTGGACGCTTGCGAACCAATTACAAATGTATAATAGAGAGTAATCTATAAGTACTTTTAAAATGTATAGAGATGAAATTTAGTGTCATTTTATGCAAAAATAATCCATACCTACTTCCATACTTAATATTATAAATGCGAAAGTTTATGTGTTTGTTTGTTTGTATGTTTGTCCGTCTTTCACGGCAAAACGGAGCAACGAATTGACGTGATTTTTTAAGTGGAATTAGTTGAAGGGATGGAGAGTAACATAGGATAGTTTTTATCCCCGTAATCATCCCCTAAGGGGGTGAAATGGGGCGGTAAAAGTTTGTATGGAGCTACGATTTAAGCGAGTTCCACGCGGACGGAGTCGCGGGCAGAAGCTAGTGTTATTATAAAATTAGTTTAGATTTAGCATAGTTCTCTATAAAATATACGTACCTAATATAATTTTGACGCAAAATTAAGATTTTTTAGAAAGTGGATGAATATTTAGAATCTTTATCTAATTTAATGAAATTTCAATTCGCCCTCAAGCATGTTGATTCGCCTGTATGCCAGTAAAATGGACGCACATAAAACTCAGACACTGCTGGAAAAACATTCATGAAATGCAAAAAATCAAACACAAGAGCAGTAAACAATTCAGGCAGCAAAGAAACTCGGTGACAACCTCGTTAGCAGAACTAAGTATAATAAAACTTTACATTTCGCACATGCCTGTCCGTCTGTCACACCTTGCATGATTCACTTGTCTCTTTGTTCCCTCCTTTGTGATTATTTCGATCAGGTGTGTGTGTATGTGTGCTTGTCCCCTCGCAATGGCTGAGTCACGGGGTATTCTTAAGTTCCAGTGTAGTTCTTTGTACGGCATCAAGCGTGCCTGCGCGCGGCCAAAAAACTGATAAATGTTAAGCGAAAAAAATGTATGTCATCTCAGGTGTTTAATTTAATATTGCTGTTCGTCTCTAAGGCGTTACCTATCTAAATGAAACCGGCGAAGTGCGAGTCGGCCTCACGCACAAAGGTTTCCGTACCATCACTATCACTTCACTATCACTATCATCACTATCACTACATCACTATCGCTACATAGTATAAAACAAAGTCGCTTCCCGCTGTCTGTCCCTATGTATGCTTAGATCTTTAAAACTACTCAACGGATTTTGATTCGGTTTTTTTAATAGATAGAGTGATTCAAGAGGAAGGTTAATATGTATAATATAGTACACGTGCGAAGCCGGGGCGGGTCGCTCGTTATCTATAAAAATGGCAAAAAAATCACGTTTGTTGTACGGAAGCCCCCTTAAATATTAATTTTAATCTGTTTTTTAGTATGTGTTGTTATAGCGGCAACAGAAATACATCATCTGTGAAAACTTCAACTGTCTTACTATCACGGTTCATGAGATACAGCCTGGTGACAGACGGACAGAGACGTACGGACGGACGGACAACGGAGCCTTAGTAATAGGGTCCCGTTTTTACCCTTTGTATCATTACTGAATTGAAAAATGGTTTTGAATTTTGAACAAGCTAATCAACGATACCGTGGGTTTAACGAGAAAAAAAAATACATCCCCTCTTTGGGTGTAGGGGAGGTACCCTAAAAAAAAAACCAAGATTTTATACTACTGTTTAGTCGGCGTGATTGATTTATATATACCCATGCCGAATTACAGTTTTCTAGTTTACTGAGTTAAGCCAAAGACGGATAGACGGACAGACGGACGGACATAGCGAAACTATAAGGGTTCCTTGTTGACTATGGAAACCTAAAAATATAAAAAACAAATACCTTGAGAACGATCTCCAAAGACTTGTCAAATCCAATCCAAATCGCATGTTTTTTTATAGAATAGTGCTGCTCTTTTAATACCAGTTCAAACCTGTGTAGATCCATTCTTTGTGTCAGTCCAACGGTGAGCGCCGTAACTTCAAAATGCATCGCGGCTATTTCCAGCAACAAAGTGCTGGATTCACTTTTTGTGCGCAAGAGTTATTTATTGAGACAGACGTTTTGTTTGCTACCTGAGTAATGGAAGAGGAATTGCCCTTTGTAGTGTAAAATTGGACGATTTTAGTTTTTAGTTTGTTTAGTACTAATAATTGGAATAGGAGTCCAACACTCAGTTAATAAACCCACCTAAATATACTAAAATTTGTAAACTCAGGAACTCGTAGTAGTAAAACTCTTTATCGTACACAAAGATAAAAGTAAAATTTACAAAAGGGAAATGTAAGTACAAAGGCGAACTAAAGATCCCTTTAAGAGATCTCTTCCAGTTAAACTTTGAGAAAATGAGAGGAAAAGTAAACAGAGGCAGACAAATTCAGCAACCTGTACAACAAGGTACAAGAAAATCAATAAAATATATAAATACAAACACACATATAAAAAGAGAAGCATAAATTCATGCATAACAAAAGCATTGAAAGGCGAAATTAGGAAAGCATGTTCTGTTCAATCCTGAAAAATCCACAGAAAATGTTTGCGTGACATCGACAGTCGACAGTGCATTTGCAAAAAATCAATGAATGAAAAATCTGACAGGATGTAATCGGACGCCGCGTTATGAATTGAAAGTTAATACGAATAGTGTTGACATTTGGCTGCGACTTTAGCAAATGTCCACCTGTCATTATATGTGTCACGCCTTCTTACCCAGACACTATCCACCACCTCGACCTAAAACTAACATCGACACTCATTGCTTCTTTAACTTCGCTTAAAACGGACTTGTTCCTTGTGGAAGTAGCATTGTACATCCTCTTTATGAGCGTGGTTGTTTTAACAGGTTTTACTGGTGTTTGCAAAGTATTAGTGTTGCATTAGCGTAAGGTGTAAGTTTTCGCACGTCACGCGTCGTTCGTGACGGGACGATGATTTCTGTTCCGGGACGCCACGGTCAATTTATTTTGGAACTTGTAAATTGAGATTGTGATTGATTGATTGATTGACTATCAGTAGCTAACTGGCACTAGTCGATGATTATTCGTGATGTATTGTCAATAGCATACTTATAGGATACTAGCTAGTTAATCGATACAATTTGCCCTTTTAAAGAAAAATTTGCTAAATCCAAGGCGTCTGACGCCGAAAATCATTCACACCAAAAAAAAAACATGAAATGCACATTTGTGACTGAAAGATAAACAACATAATGTGGCTCGTTTCACGTTGCTACAAGTTGCAATTTTGCAAGTCTGAATGGGCAACACTGAGGGGTTCGACCAATAATGACTGGCCATTTAACCGGTTTTGCCTGTTTCTTAACATTCACATATAAATTCCCAGTGCTGGGTTTGCCCAGCGTCTCCCCAAATTTACACTGGTCTCTGACCCCTGTAATCTATAGCCAATCACTTGTGAACGCGCCCAGGTCATCTTGCCATCTCCACCAGGGTCTGCGTCGCCAATGTTCTTTCTGTGGCTCCAAGTATAGTTACCTGAGCCCACCTCTGTAGCTGAATACTTCTTTGCATATATGACAAACATCTCCAACAACAAAACACGTGCATTGAAAGGTCAAAGAATGAGTAATAATCTCACCAATAACGTACACGCTTGCTCCATTCACGACGCCACGGCAATCACCAGAACATCCGCCCACCTCGTCGAGATCAAAAGTTGCCGGCTGTTTGGATATTTTTAGTGCACAGGTAACAAGAATGCCCCTTTGAAACGCAACACTTCCGCTCGTAACCGACGTGGCTGGCACAGATCCGGGAAGTGTGAGAGAGGTTGGTGCCTATTTGTATAGGCAGTCTGAGAGGGTTTGCTGAAGACGCACAGGTATATTTCGGTAGGCACTCTTAGGGTGAATATCTTTTAGAGAACTGCGGAGATGCGTATTTGACGCCTATCTGTCAAGCATGCGAAATTAAATTTTATAAAAATGCATCTTCGCACATCTCCGGTGGAAAATAACCCTTGGAAGTCGAGAGTAAAGCATCCGTCCCTCTTACATGCATCTGTGACAGAAGTTAACTTCATATTGTGTAGACAGCATACGCAATGATGCAACTCTCCTATAATACCTATCGATAAGATTTTAGCAAATGCTTATTTAAGCGGGAGAGCAACTTGTTCTTGTACTGATCAGAAGTGCAGACTAGCATACATTTTTACAATCCTTTTATAAACTTCACCTATGACTAAGTGATCAAATCAAATCATGCAAGTCGATATTTAGCACTTCTAAATAGAAGATTTCTGCAATATATGCACGATGATCGTGTTCTGATACAATTTATATAATCTCTGTTCATCCTTCTGACATTGAAAGCAATGGTACTTTTATTATTTATTAGTACCTTTAAGGTCTCTACCCATTACACCGTATCATACCATGACCGTAATATGAACGTGTCAGGCAAAAAAATATTATTTATATTAAAAAGTGCCGGTGCCGGAATGGTCTAGTGGGCGTCATCTCATAATGCCTCATACAATAGTACATTGTTTAACGAGGGGCGTAAGTGGAATATTGCGAACAAGAGTCTATCAGAAGCCCGACGCCGAAGGTGGAGGGCTTTTGATGACTCGAGTTTGCAATATTCTTACGCCCGTGTTATACACAATGTTTTTCATCACATTTGCGAGGAAACAAATACATTTTAAATGAAATGAATACAAATCGTAATAAAAACTGCAACATGTCAGTCGTCCATTTTGTTGAATTTGACGTGAGGCGCGTGTGGCAAAGACCCTTCGGTATACAGCCACGATTTGAAAACACTTAAAAACATTTTACATAGACACTAAATAAGTACATATTAAATTTGTAAATAATTCAGTTAAACATGTTTAAGTAGTTTTTTTAAGTTTATAATACGTTTTCAGACATCGTATTTGATATAAAACCTCTTTGCTTTGTAACTGCCGCATGAGTGACAGATACAATTTAAGAAAAAAACCATTACGCCCGTGGGCGTAACACAGGCTATTACAGCTCTGTATGTCTGCGCATTATGAAGCCCTTTTCGAGCAAGTGTGATGAAAAGAATATTTTCTTGCATGTGACGGTACGGTTACGGTCATGGTATGATACGGTCTAGTGGGCACAGACCTTCAAGCCGGATTCATACTTATCTGACGTCAAGCTCTCTGATGTGCTCTGACGCCCGACAGAAAAGGACCCGTCACGTACCGTAACCGTAATAAATATGAAGCAGACGTCACGACCGACACGTCACGTCAGGAATATAATGAGTCCGGATTTAAACTACAATGACGCCTCTGCGCCGAACGCTCTATGCCCAACCAAAAATACCTCATGTTACGCCGATATTTTATACATTTTACACTGATGGCAGACT
Source organism: Epinotia ramella (assembly GCA_947578815.1). NCBI lineage: Eukaryota > Metazoa > Arthropoda > Insecta > Lepidoptera > Tortricidae > Epinotia > Epinotia ramella. The sequence continues at coordinate 28,948,066 of OX388205.1, forward strand.
TCTTTGCCATCGGCACCCGCCTCAATCAATAACGCGCATGTGACACTTACGACTCATCCGACTTTATAGTCCGTTTAATATATAGGTAGCTAAAGGGTATTACTGACGCTGATAAATAACTATTGAGGAGACTTTTACGCGCTCTTTTTGTTTGTTGTGAAGGTGCGCCGGTTTTAAAGCAATATTTAATTTTGTCTTTAAATTTTGGGGAATTATATTGGCTGCTTGTTAAATGGGATTTAACCATGATTTTATTTTTACTTCTCGATCGGTCTTCATATTAAAATTTCAGGGAAAAAGGAATAAAATATCATCAACGAGAAAAGCGCGCCGTGGTTTTTGTTGCCCATAACTACAAGTTCAAACTGGGTAAGGATTGATCCCAGCAGGTCGAGCACGTAACGCATTGTACGCGCGTCAGGTAGATCTAAATGTAACTTTTTGTGTGGGAAAATGACACTTGAATCGTCGTTCGAAGAGTCACGTAATCACACTTCAGCGTCTTGCGGTGCCTATTATATTTGCAAATATTATAAAAAGATAAATGTCTGGTTGGGGGTAATCTCCAGAACTATTTACCCGATTTCATAAATTCTTTCACCTGCCCACTTTCCAGATGATCATCAGCTATGATTATTCCCACGTCTCCGCCTGGATCTGAACTACGCGAGGAGAGCCAGCCAGCAAGCATCAATAAACATCACTCCAATTCGTTTGCACTAACTACTTATCCAATAAAGCCGCGTCTTTACCGCCCGTCTGACAGACGGACATGCGTATCGTAAATTGTTTTACTATCACGCCACAGTTTCCGCGTCGGCGTTCGCGGAGCTCTTCAAACTACCGGCGATAAATTCGCCATGACGGTCCGCCCACCCAGGTTATGAGGATGGGCATAACAGTTATGTCTGTTTTAGCTGGTATGGCCGTTTTGCTCTGGGAAACGGAGGAATTGGGAAGCAATTGGCTGCTAAAGTTTGGCCAAGGGACAATGAGCCTGAGATTTATTTAAAAATATCACTGTCAAATATGTCAAACGTCTTATATTTGTTGATACTTGATATGCTAACTAAGGAAGTACTGTTCTATAATAAATTGGCCTGTTTGTGCTTTTTCAGAAAATTAAAGGGTGGCTTAAAGCTAGTTGAACAATATCATAAAAAGTTCAATTAACTATGTTTCGTTTAAAATTTTGGAGATTGGTTTTGATTATTCTGCTTAAATATAAAATAGAATGAAGTCAAAGAGTTTTATTTGATATAACTTTACTTCTTTCTGCTTGATCAGTGGCATTGTGTGAATTGAAGAAAAATAATAATTGTTTAAGTAGTTACTATTAAATCGCGTTGTGTTATTGCAACACAAGCTACGGTACCCCAGTGGTTCAGGCATGCGGCTGTCAAGCGGCGGTCGCTGGTTCGAGTCTCGGCTCGTACCAATGAGTTTTCCGGAACTTATGTACGGAATATTTACCGTTAGTTTTTCGGTAAAGAAGACATCGTGAGGAAATGTCCAATGGTCTGAGAATATGGTCTTGTTTTCCCTTTGGTCGGAAGGTAAGATGGCAGTCGCTTTCGTAAAACTAGTCCCTATGCCAAATTATGTGTCAAAGCGGGCCCCGAGCTCCTTTAGGGGCATAATCGGGAACAACGCTAGGAGGATGAGCTGTGTTCTTGCAACACGCTGTTTTTTTTAAATTGCCGCTCTTTTTTAGGCTCATGTTTCCCTGGCCAGACTCTACTACTGACACCGCTCACTTAATTTCGGATTTTTAAAAATGTAGCCTAAGTTGCTTTTTTTATCAAATCAGCCCATAGGTACTCTGATTGGCAACTGAGGTTGCCACAAGCAAGTGAGTAGCTATATTGTCATTGGTACCTTAACCCGAACCGTAACCTGAATTCATCACATACTAAAATATGATTACTGATTGCATTTCTGATTCTTCTTTTCATGATGATGAATGTGATTTATTTATTTCGGAATATAAGATTTCACTCAAAATGGCATTTAATATTTTTTAGGAATTTGTATTGTGATCGTCAGATGTTTAGCATTGTCAAGATGACTATAATTATGCATGTGAGTATGAGTTTATTTGGCAAGCTCTGATATTTACACACAAATGTTGACATTTAAGGAATCCTTAGATTTGTCTCAACTGTATGATTAACTGTTTGTAAAATAATGTCTTTAAGTACCTGTGGTTGGACTTTTCTTTTTGATATTTCATCATCAATTTGAGAGTTAACCTCTTTTCGGTGGAGTATGTATTTTTATGCCTGGTTGTCGTACTTTATTATATTTGATCTATATAACTACCTTCCGCTGTCTCTCCTTCCTTCTATTTTTCTTGACAGCTTCTGAAAAACTTGTCGTGACGTTTCAAATAACCAATTATTCCCTTCTCGATGGTATTCAAGCGCTTATTTCTACTTAAATTTAACTAAATTTTGTAACTTACTACAAGTAGATCGTAAGCCCCTGCACCTGCCGCAACTAAACCCGGGCAAATAAAAAGCTAATTTAAATGCCATTAAACCGAGATGCGGTGCTCACTACTCCGTCCCGGGGGAGCCAGGAATTTGCTACTGAGAATTTTATTGCCTTTTGTACCTAGGCCCGATTCGAGCTTCAAAATCTTCCGGCGTGTTATATGAACACCTCCAATGGCATATTCATTTGTAAATCGGAATGACAGAGACACGAATATAGAGCGATATTCTAGAGATGTACTCAAGTGATACCTCAGTGGTTCCCTTTCCGTCTTTAATATAACTGGAATGCATATTTTATACTCAAATAAAGTTTTTACTCTTTGAAAATTACCAAAGGTTTCCTTGTCTGTTCATCATTATATTATAGTAACTAGACAAAGCCTGTGGAGTGATTCCACATAATTAACTGTGTCCCAACATTTATTTAGGGATTTACTTATAATTAATTGTACTTAAAGGAATTTGATTACTTCTAGTAGGTATTTAAGCGATTTGGTAAAAAAAATCATCATCTTTATATCCGCCGAAAGATGTCCACTGCTGGACATAGTCCTCCCCCATAGAGTGCCTCAGTGACCGGTCCTGCGCCACCCGCATGTATTGAATAAATGAATTAAAACTATACTTCGAAAGTCATAAAACAAGTTATCCATAGGTAGTTGCTATGTCACGAACTGCCATCAAAACAATTAGAATTTTACCCCAGGAATTTTACCGGCGCCGCAAACCTAAAAGACTACGTCTAACCCCTAATCTGCCGGTGTGTCGGCGGCAGGAGTTTCCGGCAGATAAGTGGCTGCTGACCCAATTTCCGGTTTCACGTTTCATAGATCGTGCATGATAATCGGTGAAAAATAAGTTTTCGCGGTAAATTGTGTAGAACATGTTTTAATGGATTAAAAAAGGAGTGCGTACTTCCTTTACCGGTGTGGAGTCGGCGCAATATCGGCAAGCTGTCAACTGTAACTTGTTTCAACCTCACTTCATCGTTCGCCCACAAGTACACCTTGACGCCATGATTCGTAGTACAGTAACTAAGCGTAATCAGAGGCTCTAGTATAAGTTTTACCGAAACAAAACTTTACGATCGCGTTTGCGTTTTATCATCAATTTGTATGGGATTTGACAGCTAAACGCAAACGCGGTCATAACGTTTTGTTTCGATAAAACTTATACTAGAACCTCAGAAGTCTAGTTTCGTTAAACGTGACGTGACAGGTGAGGTGAGGCGCATTAGCGCGTTATGAATAACATCCCCTAATATGTTTGTGGGTGAACGGTGAGGTGAAGTTAAAACAAGTTACAGAATAGTGTCTGCCAAGCATTCTCTACATTTCAATGAGTTTTTTCTGCTTGGCGCGCGATGTGCGGGAGTAAGGCGGTACTGACAAAAGTAATACTGACAGTATACCGACAATTAAGGCCATCGGGCGACGTAAGTAAGCTCTCGGCTCTCGGTAAAGTAGATACCGCATACCGATTCCGCCCCGTCAAAGGTGAAAGTACGACTGTACGAAATGCTAAAATAAGTCGAGTTTACCTAAATGCTTAAGCGATGACGAATTTTCAGTTCCTTTTCGTGCCGTGCGAACTTAATGAAATCTATACTAATAATTATAAAGAGGCAAAGTCTGAGAGATTGTAGCTTTGTACATAAGTTTGTATGTTCTGGATAATATCTAAGAACGCTTATCTGGTTTAAAAAAATATTTCACCTGCGTGTAGATTGATTGAACTTCTATAGTCTTGTTTGCCATACGCCGGCGATGCCTTGCAGGCAGGTTGTCGTGTATAAATTTAAGGTAGTGTCAACTAGTTCAGAACTTCAGCTAGTGTAACTACATAATGTTTACACGTTTGCATAATAATTGCAGCTCAAGGTAAGATAAATATTTCTAACTGTCCCTACTCATAATTCATACCAGTGATTAGTAACGTTTTGATCAATATTTTACGACGTAACATCAAAAGCAAGTACGCATGCAATAACCGTTTGAAGTGACCGGATATCGTGACAAAACGGTATCCCGTGGCTATAAATATTTACACGATTGTCCGTCACATGTAAATCAGCAGATTTATAGGACTTATATTATAACTACTGAGGTTTTTAATGGTCGGAAGGGAAGTGATCATTTAGTTTAGTCCACATAATATCAGTGTCGAGTCATCTTCCGTGGCTCGACATTGGGCTGAGTGGACTCCTTTTTCGCATTTCACGAAATGTCAAAATGTATGATAATATTGTTGTATTCTGTATTTTTGCGAATTAAACTTATTTTCTTTCTTTCTTTCTTTCTAGTTAGAATATAATGCTTGCTGAGTTGTACGAGTACAAAGTAAAGGTAGCTTCTGGTGCAACTCGTCCTTGATTGTTAAGATTGCATATTGGGTGAAATCTTACATTTAAAGTTTTAAAAAAATTGCCATTTGAATTGTTTGAAATTAATTTAATGAATAATACATTATTTATGACATACTGGCAATTTTGCCAGTAATGCAATAATAGCATTTTTTTTAACTATAAATGTAAGATTGCACCCAATATGTATTTATTACGACTTAACAATCAAGGACGAGTTCGTTAGTTCGTTAGTCCATACTACAGTATTCAAATATTGTAAATATGGACTCTCATTATAAAGGACCATTTTACCCCCTTCCGCTTTAGGGGTATTTTTGTATACGTATTACCTATACGTAAGCTGTCCTTAAAACTTGCAAACCATTTTTTCAGTAATTTGCCGGTATCAGATTGAGCTGAAAAAGACGCGTACGTTTTATTTAAATTCGATAACATCGCAAGAAGGAGGTCGGGCAAAGCAATTCTTAACTACACATTACAAGATACCTAAACCCGTCGTGTTGGTTCAAGCGTAATAGACGACTGCGCAGAAAAAGTACAGTCAGCAATAAATCAAATAACTCGATCAGTATAGACTTCGGTAAACGTAATAAGCGTGCGACACATTCCACCGACTTCAAAGAATTAGCGGAGTTCGCGGTAGGTACTCTGTGTTCCGGGCGTGTTGACAGG